>OX422212.1:149555585-150839870 GCA_949130495.1 Sambucus nigra | reverse complement strand
CCAAACTATAATTCAACATCGTGATTGCCCAATAATCTTTGTGCTCTAGCTCCATGGGGAGATGACATGGATTGCCATAGACAAAGAAAAATGTGGACATCTCGGGGGGGGTTATTATATGTGGTTCTATAAGTCAATAGCGCATCCTTCAATCTAAGGGACCAATCTTTTCGATTAGGATCGACAATTTTTTTGAGAATGTTTTTTATTTCACGATTTGCTAGCTCGGCTTGCCCACTCGTTTGAGGGTGATAAGTTGTTCCTACCTTAGTAACAACTCCATACTTTCTCATAAGCTTTTGAAACGGCCTATTACAAAAATGCTTATCGTTATCACTAATTATTGCCTTCGAAGCATCGAAGCGAGAGAGTACGTGTTCTTGTAAGAACTTGATCACCACTTTATTGTCATTCTTTTTGGTAGCTATCGCCTCTACCCATTTAGACTCGTAATCTACCGTAACGAGGATGTATAATAAGTCAAAGGACGAAGGTAAAGGACCCATGAAGCCAATACCACAATAATAAAATATTTCGATGATGAGTATGGGGGTTAATGGCATCATGTCTCGTTGGGTGATAGCTCCCATCCTTTGACACCTATCGTAATATTTTCAATAAGCGTTCACATCCCTAAAGGTTGTTGGCCAATAGAGACCACATTGAATAATCTTAGCGGCCGTCGTATTCATGGAAAAATGGCTTCCACACACTTTCGTATGACAAAAAAGGATGACGCTAGGAGTCTCATCATCCGGTACACATCATCGAATGATTTGGTTCGCACAATATTTAAATAGGAATGGATCGTCACAGAAAAATATGTGCGAACAAATAATGAACTTCTACTTCTCTTGTGGTGTCCAATCGGGAGGGACGACTTCGTGATAAGGTAGTTAATATGTCCATAAATCAGGGGAGAATCCAGGAAATACTCGTCAATGGGTATGGGATCACTAGGCCCGTCGGACAAAAGCCGGGACAAACTATTGACAATGACGTTTTCTGCCCCTTATTATCTTTAATGAAGAGATTAAACTCTTTGTAATACCCCGTAATTTTTATGATTTTTAAAATGGGTTATATTTTAAAATAATGGATTAGTTGGATTTTATTATTAATTAATTCATTTGGGTTTTATCCGGATTGTGGATATTAAAATGGATGATTCTGAATATTACTTAAATATATTTAGGCAATATATGATGTCATTGATATGACGGTATGATATAATTTCTCGGTAAATTGGACTTTTAGTCAGACGCGGTATGGGACGTGTCGGGACTAATTTATTAAATTAAAAAAGAAATTTATTTTCTATCGACCTTATAGTCATTTCGACTGCGTCGTTGCGTCCGGAAGGTTCGAAATAGTCAGAAAAGTCTATTTGGATGTTAATTTTGAGTCTCGGGTCATTTGGAAATGAATAGACAACCCAAAAGGGCATTTTAGTCATTTTTCTAGTGGGGATGAATAGTGATTTCGGATTTTGTACTATTATAAGTATTGGTAGATTAAGTGTATGAGGGTTATTCATCTCCTCTACACAAAATAGATAAGTCATCTTCCTAGAGAGAGTGAAAGGGTGCTTGGGAAGGGAAAAGCCTACTTGGGAAGGAGAAGAACAAGAACCAAGGTTCACCACCACCAACCACCACCGGAGGTTGACCGGAGAAGGGACAACCAACTGAGATATACTACACCAAAGGATCAGACCTTCAGTAAAGGAAAGTGTTTGATAATGGCAATTTAAGTTTATATATTGTCCATGTTAGAATAGTATGAAAAGAGAAGATTATTCATGTTTGGAAGAAATAGTGGAGTATTAAATGGATTTCTGGAAACTGGAATGATATAGGAATTAAACTCATGTTTTAGGTTGATAATAATCCACGAAATAGTCATGAATCTGTTGAAGAAATTATGAAAACCATTGATGTGTTCTTGAAGATGATATGTTGATAATTTTCTGGAAATAAGGTGATAAACATGATTTTTAATCCAATCCCTTGATGATCCTAAGATGTTTAGAGTACTGGAAATCGTTCATATATGTTGACATATCATGTAGTAATAATTATAACTCATTTTGGAGGTTAATATGAAGGATAGAATGAATATAAATGGTGAATTCCGTAGTTGCTGAAGTGCAGAAAAACCAGGCTGTGACCTGAGGGATCGATCGATCGACCCCTGCCTTCGATCGATCGACCTCCCCAGAATATGTAAAGTTGCTTCTTTTTAAATGTTGATTCTTATCCCAAATATTTTGTGGATCTTTGGTGATTATTATTTGGATATTATGGGACTTAGAAAATATCAGTAAACCCTTAATAAGATTTGAATTAATTTAATTTGGATTCAAGTGATTAAAATGATGAAAATTATATTGAATGGAATTTCGGTTGCTAGATTCATTTGTTAAATTCCAAATGGGGATGTATGAGGATTTAAGATAGGACCAGTAAGGGTGATTTAATATAACACCTGGGTATCCTTAAGTTTACAAGAGGGTTTAATCCTAAGTGAAAGAAGATGGGTTTATAAGAGATTTGAAACTATCGGTTTTAGCCTTAATTAAAAGGAGAACTAAACTCGTAGTAATTGGGGAGAAATGATGTTATGAACCAGTAGGATATTAGTGACTTCTTACTGAATATATGTTGAGGAAAAACCTATTTGAATCTTGTGTATTGAGTGAGGGTAGCCTTAGGGTTACAACTTGAACATCAAGGACTGAGTTTAAGCTCATTATTGATTTCGCAAGGACGGAGTGTAATACAAGAGCGTAGTGGTGTGCCTATTGGATAGATATGGGAGTTTAGAACACATTTGGTTGAAAGAAGGTATGAGGTTATCCCGATCGCATAGTTGAAGTTGTCGGACCTCCTCGATCGACAAAGTTAAGTAGTAGTGTATTGGAGGGGTTCCTTGTTTGAATTTCTCTTTGCGAGACGCTTCGCGCATGAACCTTAACGACGTCGGGAGTGGAGAGATGTTATAGGATGCGAGGATAATTAAATTATGAAGTAAAGATATGATATTTTAATACGTGGAATTTAAAAGAGATATAATGCTACATATGGGAATTATCGAAGGGTAGTGATATTACCTTATTGATATTATATTATAGGTATGATAATACCTATTTGATTGATTGATGATTTACGTGTATGACATACCTAGCTTACTTGCTATCGGTGGGAGGTTTGCGCGTGAGGGCAGTCATATCCTGATGAATCCATGGGATCTTTGATTTGTCGCTCGAGAACATAGGTCTATGAAAGACTTATCGGGGAGTTGATAAGTCCACTGACTATGGGTACGTAGGTATGTGCGTGACCCATGGGTATGAGAACTATGTTCGCCTCCAATGATTGTGTTGTTATTTGTGGTTCGAGGTATCTTACCGAACCTTTTGTCCACTATTCGGCGACCAGCGATGATGGGACATGATAGCAGAGTAATGCATTGCACCGCAACTGTGACTCGGGGTGCCGTATTATAGATGAATATATATATAATGAATTAAAGGAATGAATGGATATTTATTATGGTTAAATCTATCTATGGTGATAATTGTAGATAACGGTGAATTGAGAAAAGAATGGAATTAAGTTAATGAATGTTTATTCTTATAGAATTGAAAAGCTTAATTCGTATTAATGAGAAATGATTCATGTTAATGAGAAACGATTCATATAAATGAAAAATGTATAAGAATGATTATATAATGTATGGTATGGGACATACGGGGTTATGATATGGGAATGGAATCATATGATGGAAATTAGTATTGAGGAACCATTAACTAGGAGGTTAATAGGAAACGTTAAGTGTGCACTCTAGTTGAGAGGTGAGAATAGCAAGTGAGAGTTGGATCTAACATGTACATAATAAATGCTTTATTGCACTTGTTAAATACTTGTTGTTTTAAAAATCATTTACACATTCGGGCTCTGACTCGTTTCCTTGCATATTTTCTTTTCTATTATATCTCCTATATCAGGTGTCCAGCAGCAGGGACGCCAACCTTAGCTGATATTGACGAGCTAGGGAGATATGGAGTATTGCTTAGACGCTTATCTTCATTTGATTCACAGTGTTCTCTTAGTTGGGGCATGTCGCCCAAAGGATTCAGTTATCATTTTCTATCGGAGTCAAATACTATTGTATTCTTGTCTTTTTAATACAGTTGTTATTGATGGGATTACTGTAATGGATTAATATTATTTGGGAATGTTTATATCAAATTGCATTTAAATTCTTTTGTGTTATTTATTGTGTTATCAGTGTTGTAGAATAAAATGTGTAGTGTTATTCTTAAACTAAAAATGGTTTTGTTGAAATTTAAATTTGGAAATTTTTTAACACCAGCTTAATTGGGTATTGGGTGAGTTGTACATGTTTTCGACAGTGATGCTAAGAATGAACCAACTGTATATTTTGTTTTAATTTGGTATGGCACTGGCCACCCAATATTTAATTAGGCGGGGTGTTACACTCTTGTAGGAGTAGGATCCACCTTATGAGGCGCGGCTTAACATCTTTCTTAGAAGGGAGATATTTCAGCGTCGCGTGGTCGGTAAGGCAAGTGATGGGCGAACCAATGAGGTACGAGCAAAATTTATTTAGGGCGAACACTACCACTAGAAATTATTTCTCCTTGGTAGAGTAATTGATTTGCAGTTCGGTTAAAGTCCGGCTAGCATAGTAGATGACATGATCTTTCTTATCCTTTCTCTGTCTTAAAACGACCCCTATAGTGTAGTCACTCGCATCATATATAAGCTCGAATGGAAGGGACCAATCCGGAGCTTAAATAATGGGAGTGGAAACAAGCATGGTTTTTAATTTATCAAAAGCACCTTGTCATGCTTCGTTCCTCTCAAAGGGGGCATACTTCATAAGGAGGTTACTTAAGAGTCTAGCGATGGCACTAAAATCCTTGATAAACATTGTATAAAACCCTGCATAGACTAAGAAGGAATGCACATCCTTTAGTGATTTAGGCGAGGGAAGCTTGACTATGTCATATATTTTGGCCTTATCGACTTCGATTCCCTTAGACGACACTATGTAGACAAGAACTATTCCTTCGGTAAACATGAAGTGGCATTTTTCCCAATTAAGCACTAAATTCTTTTCCATAAACCGAGCAAGTACTTTCTCAAGATTCGCAAGACAAATGTCAAAAGAGGGGCTAAAAACTCTAAAATCATGCATAAATACCTCAAGGCCTTTTTCAACCATGTTTCTAAAGAGACTAAGCATGCACCTTTGAAAGGTCGCGAACACATTACACAATCTAAATGGCATACATTTATAGGCAAACGTGCCAAAAGGATATGTGAAAGTCGTCTTCTATTGATCAAGAACAACTACCTATGTTTGGTTATATTCTAAATAACCATCGATAAAGCAATAATATTGGTGTACCGCTACTCTCTCTAGAATTTGGTCGATGAATGGTAAGGGGAAATGATCTTTCCTTCTGCTCGCATTGAGTTTTCGATAATCAATGTAAACGCGCCACCCGGTGGTGGTACGTTGGGAAATTAATGCACCCTTGGTATTCTCGACCACACTCATTCCCGACTTCTTAGGGAAGACTTGGATATGATTCACCCATTTACTATCTGAGATTGAGTAGATAATCTCGGCATCCAATAACTTAATAATTTCAGCTTGCTCTACCTCTTTCATTATGGGGTTCAATATTCTTTGCATGTCCTTCGAGCGCTTCACGTCCTACTATAGGTGAATTTTATGGGTACAAATCAAGGGACTTATACCTTTCAAATCCTCTATGCTCCAACCAAAAGAACTTATGTTCTTCCTCAAGATTTAGAGTAATTTACCCTCTTGCTCTTTATCTAGGCTCGAGACGACAACAATGGGAAATGTCTCATCCTCTCCCAAATAAGCATATTTTACATTAGAGGGTAGTTTCTTAAATTCGATGGTGGGAAATTTTTCTTCAGAGGGATCATGTATGACTCCCTCGGGGGTAACTCCTCGAATCTAGAAACCCGGTTAATCTCCCTCAAGTCCTTAGTCGACGCTCTCTCATCTGATAGTGCTTTTAACCCTTCTACTTCTCACCCAAACTTGTTATGCGTACCCTCGCCCTCGTTACTCCTCACAAGGCATGTTTCTAAGGCGTCTCTACCAATAGTTCCCTCTATGTTCTCTTCTACTATCTCATCTTTGAGATCGACTACATGAATTTTGTCTTCTTCACCCACTTGTTTAGCGATATTGAAAATGTTCGTCTCGAGGGTCATGTTCCCAAAAGTAAGTTGCATTTTCCCATTGTGTGTATTGATCAAAGCTTTAGTGGTAGCTAAGAATGGGCGGCCTAGAATAATGGGAACATGATTTCTAGAATGGATGGAGGGGTCCATGTCCCAAATGACAAAAATATATCGGGAAGTAGAATGTGTAAACTTGGACTATCACGCCCTTGACTATCCTTTAAGGTATCTTCACGGTGTGATCCTCTAGTTGGAGAGTGATTAGTGTGCGTTTAAGGTCACCCAAATAGAGTTGCTTATATATAGAGTAGGTAAGAATGTTTATACTCGCCCCTAAATCATGCAAGGCTTTTTCTATTCGATTTTCCCAATAATGCACAAAATTATGGGTGCATCGGATCTTTAAACTTTGGTAGGAGATCGTTAAGTAGAATGGAGCTCATATTTTGTGCTGAAAAGACATTATTTATCACCTTTAGCCTTCTTTTCACTATCAATAAATCTTTAAAGACTTTAGCATAGGAGGGAGTTTGCTGGATAGCATGAGAAATGGAAAATTCAACTTTACTTGCTTAAGGACATCTAGCACATCTTCGCAAGAGGCTCCCTTTTTGGGTGGAGCCAACCGTTGAGGGAATGGTGCGGCGGTGGGAGGTTTCACTACGAATTTAGGCTCACTAGTGTCTTCATTTTCACTCTCTTTCAAGGGGGCATCTTTAGCCTCTTTTGTCCTGGGTGAAACCTCCTTATCTTTAGGTGTGTCGTGTGAGGGAGGTGATAGATCAACAACTCTCCCACTACGTAGAGTGGTGATGGTTTGACATTACTCTTGATGATCATGGGAGTTAGAGCTAACATTAGCTTGACCTTGATAAGGTCTTTGTACTTGAGCCGAAAACTTGCCCTTCTCTTAGATATTTAAAGATGATTGCAACCTAGAGATATTCGCATTTATCTTGATAAACATGCGATCATACTTAGCATTGGTTGCATTTTGAGATTAGATGAATTGATTTAAATTATCCTCGAGATTTATCCATGGTGGGGTGCTATATGGTGTGGGATGTGGTGCTTGCATACTTATTTTCATCTGCGGAGCGTGTTGGAAATGTGGAGGTGGGGGTGGCGCAACGTGTGAATTAGGATTCAATGCAACTTGTTGTTGCCCATAGCTAAAATCAGGTTGGTTCCTCCATGAAGGGTTGTAAGAGTTCTCATGCGGGGCATTTAAATTAACCTTGAATCCTCCTATTGCATCCACTTACTCGTGTAACATTACTTTGTAGGCGAGTATCGTTAGGCATTCCTTCGTTGAATGTCCATCCTCACAAATAGGACACACCTTGTCTTTCATTGGTCGGGTGGATCCGATAGTTGCTCTTGATCGGGATTCGCGGATATCCTCTATTTATTTAACAATTTGATTGAACTTATAGTTCCACTTAACATCCTTGTTCAAATTATAGATTTCGTACGCGAAAGGAGCTGTGGATGCCTGTCGAACCCGATTTTGGGCATTGTGATCAGATGTGTCCCATTTTGAGTAGTCTCGATGACGTACTTAAGATGATCCTCGACATCATTCACATAAAACTCCCAAAACGGTCTTTCACACATAGTTTGAATGATTTGTTTAGACGCTATAGTTATCCCTTGATGGAAGAAAGAGATAAGGTTATGCTTCTCAAATCCATCATGTGGGAAAGCGTTAGCTAACTCTTGGAAGCATTCCCAACACCGATCAAATGATTCATTATCTTGTTGTCAAAAGGCTCTGAGCCTTGACGCAATTGGTTTTATGTTGGGGAAATAATTTCAAAAGAAACTTGGATTTCGTATCCTTCCATGATGTAATTGATTTCAGTGATAAAGACCAAAGTTAGGTCTTAGCTTTATCCTTTAAGGAAAAAGGAAAAAGGAAAAAGGAAAAAGTTTTAGGCCAATGACGTCTTGAGTGCAAGCTTGATCACTAAATGTATCACATGCCTCTTCGAACTCATGTATGTGGAGGTATAGTTTCTCTGAATTCATACCGTTAAACGTGGGAAGAATTTATATCACCCCATTATGAAAGTGGAACTGTCATGAATTGTATGAAAGTACAATGCACCTAGGGGTGACAGTTCGCTCGGAATATAAGAGTTATTTCATGGGACGATATGGTAGGTCTCCCTCACCCATACCAAAACTATCATTATCAGACACGTCTCTTTCTCCTAGTGACTCGAAATCCTCACTCGGTGTCTTAGAAGTGTGACTCGTAATGGAATTTGGAGGTGTAGAAGGTTGAACCCAGAACTGAGGTACGTTAGGAGTGTGTGGGCTATCAGGATTGTACTCAATTATTGGATTCTCGTGAATGCGTGAGGGAGTAGATTAAGGGGTTTGCTGTGGATTTTTTTTGAAAGGGCTATGAGAAAGGTTATGATTTTTTTTTCAATTGTTTTTTTAATTTTATGATTTTTTTTGTCTTTTTTTTTAAGATTTGGAATCAATTTTCAGATCAAATCGATCTAACCTAAATGTCTACCTAATTCCCCGACAATGGTGCCAAAAACTTGACACGATTAAAAATGTGTCTCTAGTGCGTGCTTATATCGGTTCAAGTGCAAACCAGTCGCATAAGTAATAAATTAGGTAAGACGGGGTCAGATCCTCAGGGAAATAGAACGTAGAACGTAACGACGATAGGAAAGATGACTAACCCTAAACTGACTTTAGAAAAAGAGCAAAAAGATTATTAATTTGAGTTTTATATCTACTAACTAAATGCAAACTAAATTAAACTTACTATCTAAATTACGTGAGCAGAATTAAAATGACTTGAATTGATTAAGTATGAATGATGAAAAAACAGATTGGAATATACTCCCCCAGACCTTAGTATGTTTATCGGATACAAAACTAGTTATGAATTAGATAATTGATTAAACCCAGTCTTTATTAATCATAAGCATTACATATATGAGGGTACTAGCCCAAATCATACGTAATCAAGATCAGGAATAAAGTAGTGTCAAAATAGCCACACTACACCAAAAAAGAAGATTTGTAACTGCTAATAACAGTTACAAACAACCTTTATAACTTCTCTTTACGGTCACGATTTGGGGGGTCACAAAACAATAATTGTCAC
Source organism: Sambucus nigra (assembly GCA_949130495.1). Lineage (NCBI taxonomy): Eukaryota > Viridiplantae > Streptophyta > Magnoliopsida > Dipsacales > Adoxaceae > Sambucus > Sambucus nigra. The sequence continues at coordinate 150,830,477 of OX422212.1, read as the reverse complement.
TCCTAACAGCAGTCATATTTTTCATAGCCCCTATGGGGATTATGACTGATGAACCTAATTTGTAACTGCTGTCAACAGTTACGAATCATATATTTGTAACTACTGATAGCAGTTACAAAATTAACAGTAGTGACAAATTTGAGACTGCTATTAGCAGTTACAAAAGTTGAATTTATTAAATGTGTAAGAGCTGCTACAAATATCTTTATATTTTCACAAAATAATGAAATGATGAGAGTAGAATAAAAAAAGTAAACAAAAATACAGAAGTAAATGAAATGTCATGAACATCTAACAAGTCTAAAAAAATTTGACAGTATTTCATTTATATTTCTCATATTCCAAATATTCGGTACACATAAAACCTGTTTACACCTAATTTAACATCAAGCAATCCCATCTTGGATACCAAATACAAAATTAACATCGAATAAAAAATAAACTAGAAAAATAACATCATGATTCTCCCATAATCTGTCAGCGTTCGACGCTCAACAATATCATCATGATTCTCCACAAATTCGAGAATTTCTACTTCTCCATTCCTTATATCTTCCCACAGGTATTGTAGGCGGCTAACATATTTTATTTTCTACTATAAGCCTCCACTTAAAAGGAAACATCCAAGAGTGGTAAATATATGCCTTGAGCGAAGGCCGGGATGAACGGGTGACTTTTCCTTCCAAACTCATTTTATTTCTATTCTTGTGCCAAGAGTCCATTTCTTTGAGCCATGAATGCATCTGTAAATCAACCGACAAAATAAAAACATCAAGGACAGATAATTGTTAAGAACAATGTCAAACATGAGCAGGGTTAACTTTAGCATAACATAGTCAGGGATGAAACCACCATTACATTGAGGGTAAGATTTAGTTTGAACGATCCTAGTTGGAAGCATAGGATTCAAGAAAACTACATGTAATCAAAGTAACAAGAAAGAAAGTCAAAAAAATCAAACATCAATCTTATTTTTGGAACTGCCAAGAAAGCAAGTAAACTGCCAAGATGTTATACATAGTCTATACCCTGCTGCCTATGCCCCCTGACCGACCCCCACTTTCTTAATGTTATCTTATTATCTCATGGATGTATATAAAAAATGACTTGAGTCATTTGGATACTCAGACATTGACTTGAAAGTATATAACACAATTGTTGCACTATTGAGTTTCATAGGTTGTCCAAGATATTTAAAAATATAAAACAAACACTTCATTGAGAAAAAAATGAAAAAGTAGGAAAGGCAAAATTACCTAAACAACTAGGATTCCTCTTTTTCCCATAAATATGGAGTCGATTCGAATATCCTCGTAGGAAAACTCCATATGTACTTTAGTTCCTGCACCAAATTATATGGTACACTTACTCATTAAACAGACATAAAAGAAAAAACTTTACAAAGATATTACTTGGATATATACTCAATAGTGATCGACCTAGAGAGACCTACATGAATTTGGTTCGAAATAGCGTCCATGAGAAGAATGGGTTGCTTGGATTTTCTTCATCAATGCATTGTCATCCGAAGTGGAGAACATTCTGCGATTAGTAGGAGTACTTCTACTCATTTGTAGGATAGTATTTGGAATCTTCGTGATTTTAAAAATCAAGACTAGAGGGGAAAAATTGTTGTATGGTATTTCTTTCTTTCTTTCCATGCACTAAATACCTATAAGAATGATGAGAAATACACAAAACTCGGCGTACTTGTTAAATTTTTTTAATAGCAATGATATGAGATAAATTAACTCGAATTACGTCACACGAAATGTTAAAAGACTCTAAATTACGGGGATAAATACAAAGAATATATGCCTAATCACTCTCCTAGCTATCTCCCTAGTTAACCTGGCTCCTCGATGGGTTGAATGTTGGTCCATCTCCCCGTGAACTAAAATTTTGATGCCCTCATTTTGATAATTATTGCTCATGTGGTACCTCTATGATCGTCCACGTTCTAATCAATCTTGCTTTGACTTTGCGTGTTCAGATCTGTCGCGGTCGTGCCTGGATCTCCTTCCTCGATTGTGAGTATTGGTCGTCTAAGGACTAGGAGTCTTATCATGATGCTTTCTGGTATCTCCATGGATATCTTTCTCCATTCTTTCAAGTATCCTTTATAGTAGAGCATTTTCTTCCACCTGGAGGTGCGTTCCCTCCTCTTGTTCTCGAAGCCTGGCTTCGTAAGCGTCAACAAACCTGGAGATATGGGTAAACCTAGGCCGCCCTTGGTTTTCTTTAGAAGACTGCCTTTCTTGGAGAAATCCGAGATTTGGTTGCTGGCGATTTTTTTACCTGATCCTAGGTGGTATTGGGTCTTCTTATACATCGACAACCTTAGGAATATTGTTGATGTGTAAGGGAAAAAAATCCAATTGAGTTTTTGTAAGTATTTGACTTATTCCCGGAACAAACTTATTTTTGAAAGATATATTTTTTACAATCGCGATTCTCACACAATCTATGACATACGTTTATTGAAGACGTTACGACCAAGCTTCAAAGATTTATTATGCCAAGATTAATTTGGTGCACGTTTCACGTCTTCATTGCATTTTGATCTCTCAGGTATGAATTCGTAATGCTTATGGGACTTGGAAAATATTTTTAGGATGTTATTTTTATTAAAAAAATGATCGTTCATTTTAAGATAACTAGTATTTAGAGTCATGTAGATCCTTCCTTTGTGTTTAAAAGGATCAAACTACATTAGGAGTCATTTAAACGACACTGTAGTGTCGTTCAAGCGAGATGAACATGTCGTTAGGAAGATATAAACATTTTGTTCTAGCAAACAAGTGATCTCATTCGAGAGATTCCACCGACTTAGGTTTTATATTTTAGGCCTGTTTCACTCTGAATTTCTTAAGTATGCAAAACTAGAAAAATAGTTTACACCCAATACATTTTCTGAACATAGTTTTCTAAGGTTTCAAAGTCTAAAAATATCCTTAAAGTTTCAAGATCCCATTTTCGTATTATTATGCTATAGAGATCTTGGTTTGCATCATTGGAGTGTGTTCATCACTTGAACAGTTATTTCGTTGGGTTTTACGGTGAAGAAACTGAAGAGTTCATGTTCTGAATCCATAGATGTTGCCAAGTTGAATCGGTGGACACCGAGGCATTCATGCACGTGTGTGCTATCGAAAGGTATCGTAGAAGGACTTCTGTGTGGGAAATGTGGAGGACTGGTTGAAGGATAGAAAGAGCGTCAATACTTTTAGGGATCGAGTCGTTGAGTAAGTCTATCATCTGTAATTTGTAATACCACATCATAGCGATTTTTTGGCTTGTTCCGTCTAAGGTTTTTTTCCCTTAGTGGTTTCCTCGTACATCCGGCATTGCTTTTACGAACTTATTTATTTTATTTTCTTTAATCACCTAGATGCATGTTTAGGATTAAATAAGGTAAAATTAGAATTGAAATCGGTTCACATTCTTGGTGCGTATAAAATTTATAATTTGTTTTAAAAAGAAAGTTATTTTTAACATCCTTAAAACACATTCGAGAGAAAAGGCGCCTACAAATTGGTATTAGAACTAGAAATATTTTTTTTTGTGCGTTGATCCCTTGTGTTTTTTATGATGAATTTCATAAATTTTGAAAGCTTTAGGGCACCTTTTTTTTATGGCACAAATTATGCTAATTGAAAAATACAAATGAGAAGTGCTTTGAAATTAATTGATGAGCATGTGTGTTTAGCAGTTGAAAAGGTTTGGAATCCATCGGTCACACGAGAGTATGAGACCACTAATTTAAAACCCATCGAGTCATGGACCCAAGCCGAACATAGACTTGAACTTTACAACTCTAAAGGTCTTCACGTTATTTCCTCACATGTCACACTGTAAGAGTATATGTGAATCATGACGTGTGACACTTAGAAAGAAGATTGGAATATACTTGCACTTACTCATGAGGTAACTAACACGGTTAGGGCATCTAAACTCTAAAACCTCACTACACAGTTTGTGACGATTAAGATGTTAGAGAGTGAGTCGTTTGATGAGTTTTACGCTAGATTGTCGAATATTGTTAACTTGCCATTTACCTTGGGAGAGAAAATACCCAACAATCGAGGCATAAAGAAAATCTTAAGGTCATTGCCGAGTAGATTTGGTGCAAAAGTGGCCATTTTGAACTCCTTGGGTATGCTTGACTCGAAAAAACTTAATGAGATTGTAGGTGACCTACAAACCTATGAACTCGATATGTTTACCTCTAAGAAAGTGCGAAAGAAAGTAAAGGGCATTACTTTGAAAGCCCGAAAGGAGGAGACAAAAGTTCTAGATGATGATTCCAATTTTGATTTTGAGGATGTAGCCTTGTTGGCAAAGAAGTTTGTAGAGGGGGTTTGAAGGTAATCCTGAGATTAGGGATAATCCCCCCATTAACAATAGTGTTTGGGATTAAGGCACCTCAAGCAAGGTAGTTCAACATGACAACTCATAGCTTGCTGTGTTAGTTTGTCATATTGTATTTTTGTTTATATGGACTACGAGCTATAACAATTATAATAATGTAGAGATAATAATGATTATGTGTGAGGTCGAACGGTACTCATGAAAGACCAGGCTTGGCAGGGCCTGGGAGAGCTTTCATGCTCTATCGAACGACCTCACCGTGGGAATTTTGGAGGGACTTGGTTTGGAGGATTGAGAAGTGAGGCACCGTTGGGGCTTGTCCTGACCATCTTAGATACACCTGGTAAAATACCGAAGGACCCTCGCCGTGAAACCTCGGGCGAAACAGCTTTGAGTTCCATCGGGCATTGAGTTATGAGCCAAATAACTCTCTACTTAATGTCACATACACTTCACCTGATGTCACTAACCAGTTAGGAAATGTCAGACCTTCACTTGAGTAAACCAACGTGGTATTTGGGGCTGTCTAACAGTTGGTGATCCACCCTTGTGACAACAGCCCCTGACACACAGTGCTTAGGACAAAGGGATGTCTTGGCATTTAATGTTTATGTCGTGGGGACAACTAGTACATTAGGTATTTAATGTTTGTGACATAAAGTATGAGGGATATCTTTCACAAGCATTAGTGGCGGAGTTGCCTCGCAGATGGTGTGGGAGGCTATTTAAAGACCCCACCCACCTCTGGAGAGAGGCATCATATGATCTTTTAGGAGTTAAGAAGTTATATATATATATATATATATATATATATATATATATATATATATATATATATATATCAGAGAGAGTTATTACAAAACCAGAGAGTTCACTCACCCACCATTATTATTTATTACGAAGCTTTTAATACTTGACAGAGATTCCCGAGGGTGGTTAGTGTGTTTGGCTACCTACCAAGGTGTATCTGGGATGCTTACTTCTCTCTCCCTCTAGTTAAGTTGCTTCTAAGTTAACTACTACCTTATGAGTTATACACGAGAGATTTGTGAGTTCAAACTGAGTCTATCTTCATTGAGTCATGTTTACATGTCTTGTGGTTAATCAATAGTGTTGCTATTTGACTTATCAATATTGCACTCAAAAAGGGGTTACGCCTCCATCTTATCTAAACTACCCTCTTGCATTTGGAGACTCTACTGGGGAGGCATTCTTCTAAGCAAGGAGAATTGCGCAAGATAACGTTAATCGAAGGCTCAACTTTGATGACATCCAACACAATGAAGAACAAGCGGTGAGAGAATCGGAGGCTCTAAGGGACGGGGTGCCTCGAATAGATGTACCTCTAGTTCAGGCGACGACAAGCGTTCCAGGGGTGACACTAGCTTCCACGAGTGATGCGTTGGGACCAGCTTAATTGACACTCCTCATGAATAAGTTTTACAAATTCTTGCAAACTCTGGTAGCTTCAACGGTGTTAGGAGGATTTGAAGCCAACTCTTTTGTGACACCGGGGGCAGCCCCAATGGCCCCACCAAGTATAGGCGTAACGGGAACAGTCCTAGAAAGTATTCCCTCTATTGTGAATCCAGGAATGGGAATGTCGGGTGTATCAACGGCCCCAACTATGATGGTTGCTCTAGCTGCAATGGGCACTCAGACTATAGACCCTTTGGTTGTTGTCCAGTGGCATCACCCATAGAGGTAATGAGGAAGGAGATGCAAAAAGAGATGCTAAAGTTCATGCAAGCCTCCTCGTAATCTTCTGGGGAGGTATCTTCGATTTATGATGAATTTTGAACACCTTACCCCCAGGAATACAACGATGAGCCCTATCCCAAAGATTATATTCCTTCTATTTTTGAAAAACACACAGGGAAAGATGGAAACCCGAAGGAGAACATTATACACTTCATTGAACACTTGGGGCGCATTATAATAATAAGAAGCTCAGGTTGAGGGAGTTTTCTAAATCCTTAACCGATAAAGTATATACCTGATACTCTCATTTGGCTCCCAAGAGCGTTTCTACATGGGAGGAGACGCGTCTTTTGTTCGTCCAGAAGTTCTTTCTGGCCGAAGATGAGTTTACTTTGACCCAACTGGGGAGGGAGAAGCAATGACCTGGGGAAGAAGTGGTGGCGTACGTTTGAAAGTTCAGGGAAAGGTCCCTCGATGCGAGGGAGGAGGCTAAAGAATCCAAGTTATTGTAGATCTTTACGGAGGGGTTGCTTCCTGAGTACATCTATCATCTCATTAATCAAACACGCGAGGGGACTTTTTCGGCGTTCTTAAAAAAAAACAATAAATATCTCCTTGGTGGTGCGACCAAATCCAGTGGTGGTGCCCATGATGTTTAGGTAGCCGATACAACCTGTGAGAGGGAGGTATCAGCCCCCACGGGTAGGGTACACCAAGGGGGTAGATGGGGGCAAGGTGCCGAAGAAAGACAATAAGAGGAAGTTCGAAAGAGACAGGGAGGACCCACCACCATTACCTTGTACAACGGGGGAGGCTGTCATCTGTTACAACGCAATGGTCCAAGGAGGAACGGTCTACGAACCAAAGGGAATTTCCATGGGGGAACCCGATGCGGGGACGAGGGCGGATCCCAAATATTTCCAGATTCATCGAAAGATCCAACATCCAACGGAGAGCTATTTCATGTTGAGGAGAATCATCGATAAGTATGTGAAGGCAAGGACGTTGAAAACCCCTCCTCAGAACGTTAACAACAATCCACTCCCAGCACATGGGGCCAATTTGGTGGTAGCCTATGACGAGGAGGTAGAGAAAGAAGAAATAAAGCCAATTACGAAGCAGGGAGAGTTCGAAGAAGCTCTAGAAGATTGTACGAAGGGAATGACTAATGCAATACTAGCTTACGATGAGGAAAGCACCAAAGACATGGAGGATGTATACAACATTGAAGGTGAGGAAGCAGAACCAGTCCTAGAGTACTGTACAGTTTTAAAATCTCCAAAGTTCACTTGGTTCTTCGACCAAGTGGGTTTACCGAAAGAGAGTAGGATGGAAATAAACCAGGTAATACTTGACATTGCGAAGAAGAACGCAGTCCCTTCGCTGAGATGGAAGGGACCCATGGCCAGGTTGGTGAGGAGGTTTCTGTCAGAAGTAACTTTCAGTGATGCAGATAGGGCTATAAGATTCTCTCATAACAGGCCATTGTATGTGACCACCAGCGTCAACGGAATTAGTTTCGCAAGGACTCTTATGGATGGGGGAGCTTCCATCAATATTATGCTAATTAACTCTTTTCACACAGCTAATATTCCGGAGGAAAGATTGGTCCCCATGTCTTTGGTGATTTCAGGATATGACAGTTAGTCTTCCAAATCCATTGGGTACGTGAATATTGGGATCATGATGGGAAATCTGAGTTCCCATATCAAGTTCCACGTAATAGAGAGTGTAACTTCTTACCATCTGCTGATAAGAAGAGTGTGGATGCACGACCAAGGGCTATTTCTCTCGACGTACCACTAATGTGCTAAGACGAATATTAAGGGAACGAAGGTGACCATTAGGGCTACGAACAGGCCCTTTGCTGTCGAGGAAGCTCACTTGGTAGATGCGGAATTTTACACAGAGTTAGAGGAGGATGTCCAGGTCCTAATGAGAAGAATGGATGGAGCATGGGTTCTCTCGATCAGAGAAAGGATGGGGCCCTTGAACGAGCAGAATAAAGAGGTTGTAAGCAGCGCAAGAGTGATGATCGAAGAAGCTCACCAGGTGGTCCCTTGGCACCAAAACATCTCGAAGCAGCTCAAAAATAGAATGAGGCCCAGAGTGGATTCGATGGAACATGAGGTACAATGAAAAAGCGTACTGAGCCGGTTCTCAGGAAAAATAGTGGTTGAGGATTCTAGGGAGAAGAAGAGGAAGGCAGCTACAGCTACCAGCAGACAGTGCAAGAAGGTCATTTCTGAAGAAGGAAAGTTGATATATCGATTATAATGGTATGAATGGGCGAATGAAGAAGCTGACAATGAGGCTGACCCGATATATGAGTGTTTTTAATGGATCAACGGGGACAATGTATGGTGATAGATAACTCCAACATAAATGAATTTGTGGAGGAAGTCACCGAGGAACTAGAATACATGGTGCATCAATCGAAATTGCAGGCACAAGAACTGGAGAAGTTGAACCTGGAAAAAGAAGAGGAGGACCCAAGTCCTATTTTTCTCTCTAAAGATCTCAGTAAGGAAAAATGAGAGTCTTTGGTTGAGTTGATCCGGGAGTTCATAGATGTTTTTACATGGAAATACATAGAGATGGAAGGGCTGGATGAGGGAGTCAACAGCCACAAGTAAAACGTGATGCCTTCAGCCATTCCGGTGAAACAAGCAACAAGAACATACAAGATGGAGCTGGACTTAAAGATAAAGGAAGAGGTCTAATGCTTATTGGTCACAAAGTTGATCAAACCGATACAACACCCACTTTGGTTGTTTAGCATTGTCCCAGTGGGAAAGAAAGACAAAAACTAAATAAGGATCTGAGTGGATTTCAGGGATTTAAATAGATCCTGTCCTAAAGATGAGTTCCTTCCGCCCTCCATCGATAGCCTAATAGATGCAATGGCTGTTCATGAGATGTATAGCTTCATGGATGGGTATGTAAGGTAGAACCAGATCAAGATGGACCCCTCAGATGCAGAGAAAATGACATTTAGAACCCCATTGGGGAACTTCATGTACAGAGTAATGCCTTTTGGGCTCAAGAATGCCAGGACTAATTACCAAAGAACAATGATGACCATTTTTCACGACTTCTTTCATAAATTTATGGAATTTTATGTGGATGATTTAGTCATCAAATCAAGAAAGGAGGAGTCCTTTCTGAGCGATTTGAGGAAGGTGTTTGCCCAATGTAGGAAGTAGAAATTGAAGATAAACCAGCTAAATTACGTCTTCGGAGTAACAAGTGGGAAATTTCTAGGCTTTGTGATTGATCGACAAGGAGTGCAGATGGACCAGGATAAATAACGAGCAGTCTTGGAGATGCCAAGTCTAAGAACGACGAAGGAGCTGGAGAGTTTCCTCGGTAAAGTTTCCTATCTTAAGAGATTTGTGCCTGGATTGGACGAAATAACACACTCGTTGATGCAGCTATTGCAAAAGAACACAAAATTCAAGTGGGAAGGGGGTTCACCAGAAGTCTCTCGCTGGGCTGAAAAAGCTGCTCGTTTCACCACAAGCCATGGTTCCCCCACAGGTAGGAATACCGTTACAGCTATACCTCACACCCACCACGAGGTTCGTGGGAGATTTATTGGCATAGGAGATTGATAGGGAAGAAAGACGAGTCTACTACCTCAGCAGAATTATACATGGGCCAGAGGTCAGATATAGTAGCTTGGAAAGGCATTGTTTAGCCTTAGTCTTTGTAGCACAAAAACTTAGAAATTATATGTTGTCTTTTACAATTCATATTATAACTAGATGTGATCCTATTAAGTATTTATTGGCAAGAAATATATTAATTGGTAGGGCAGCTAGGTGGTTCCTCATCTTCTCCGAATATGACTTGAAGTGTGTGGTTCCTCACGCAATCGAAAGCCAAGCGTATGTCGATCTGTTGGCAACCTTCCCCTCGAGAATGTTTGAGCTACCTAAAGAAAGTATTCTGGGAGACGACTTGCAGGCCAATCACCTAGATGCAACGGATGAGGAATGGACAATACAGTTCGATGGATCTTTAGTGGACAAGAAAGGACGAGCAGGGGTTATTCTTTCAAAAGGAATCGCGGAGATTTGCCTTTCTTACAAATTAGATTTCCCTTGTTCTAACAATGAGGCAGAATATGAAGCTTTGGTGCTGGGTTGTTAGAGGCTCTTCGAAGGGGGATTCATTCACTTTGCATCAAAGGTAATTCGAACTTGGTAATTCAGCAGGTGAACGGAGAATATGCATTGAAACACATGAGGCACCATAGAGGACAATCATTCAGAGGCTCCTCTGCCACTTCCATCGAATAAAGATCAAGAGACATCCCAAAATAATGAATCGCCATCCAGACGCCTATGCCACTATTGCCCAGAAAATGGTCATGAGGAACGATGCAACTACTATCGTGATCCAACGAAGAACAGTTCTTTCAATAGTACAGTCAATTCTACCGATGGAGGAGGATGCAGACTGGAAAGGGGAGATTAGGAAGCAAATAGAGTCTGGCAAAAGAATGATGGGGCCAAGGGAATTATCCCAATACTTCACAAACCATGGGAACCTTTACTTCAGGATCGCATGAGGATGGTTGTCAAGGTGCATCGACCCATAAGAAGTAAATCGAAGATGGAAGAGAACACCTGAAGAGTGTTGTGAGACAATTGAGATACCCCTCTACCGAAGGATTCAAAGAGAGGGCTATTTTTGGCCTAGAATGAAATATGATGCGACGGAGCTATAACGGAAGTGCGACAAATGCCAGTTATTCTTTGACGCAGCCGAATGTCATTTTATGGAAGCTCAGCCTGATTTGAGGCATACCTACATTGACTTCATTAGAGATGGAGTTGTCCCAATAAAAAATATTGACGCGATGGGACTCAAGCAAAGGACCCCAAGATTTTACGTTCAGGAGGGACAACTTTACCGAAGGGAATACTTCAACAGGCCGTTATGTTGCATCATGAAGGAAGAGGCAATCGAGGTCCTCAAATAGGCGCACGATCTAGCTCACATAGGAGGGGCCAAGTTATATGACCAATTAATGACGTGAGGGTATTATTGGCCAATAATGGAGAAAGACTCTGCTGAGTTCGTTCGAAAATGCAAAGCTTGTCAACTTCATGGAAATATGATCCAGGCCCCATCGGTAGATCTACACTCCCTGGCAATGCCTTATCTTTTTCACATTTGGGCATTCGACCTGTTAGGGGAAATACATCCTTCTTCGAGGGGGAATATATGGATACTAGTAGCAAGGGAGTGCTTCACAAAGTGGGCTAAAGCGATACCACTAAGAAGGGCAGCAGCGGAGGTGGTGAGCAACTTCATCAAAGAATACATCATTTGCCATTTTGGGATTCCAAAGGTTATTCTCTCAGATAACGGAACCCCTTTCATCAATTCATAGGTAATGATGCTCATAGACAAGTACTCCAGTGTTCATCATACTTCAACGGTGGCATATCCAAAGGGCAACGATCAAGCTGAGGAAACTAACAAAACCTTGGTTAACATTTTGTCCAAAACGATGGAGGATTTTCTAGGATCGTGGGATGACAAAATACCAGCTATATTGTGGGCCTATCGAACAACAAAGAGGAAGCCTACAAGGTATACTTCGTTTTCCCTCATTTATGGGGATAAGGTAATCCTTTCTGTGGAGTTAGAAGTTCCCTCTGCTCGATATGCCTTGCGAAGTAGCATTCTCCCTCAGAGTAGACATGTGCAGCTAGAAGCGTTGGATGAACACAGAGATAATGCGATGTAACACTTTCGAATGTATACGAAATAGATTTCCATGGCATATGATAACTTGGTAAGACCAAAGAAGTTCGTGGAGGGAGACCTCGTGTTGAAGGCAACAGAAAAGCACATCAGGGGGCTTCCACTACCTAAATTTGCAGCGAATTGGGAGGGACCTTTTATTGTAAAAGAAGCTAATGACTCAGGTTATACTTAATTTCTAGGATGGAAGAAGATAAACCATTCAAGATTAATAATAAATGGTTGAAAGTCTATTATGTGTAAATAATTAGGTTTGGACCACTGATGTATCTAGCTACTGTTATGAATACACGACTTTTTTTATGATGAGTATGCAAGTTCTTTTTACTATAACTCAAGTGGAGATGAAAGAATTATAAAACTTCATAATATATGCAAAGAGTTATAGCAAAAAGAAAGGATATGGAGAAAAATATACATCTTTTTCATTCATTCATAAACTTTGGGGCATTACAAAATTGGGAGTTATTTCCCAAGAATTACATAGAAAGAAGAAAAGAAAAAAATTTACAACAAATTATTGACCTAAGAGGAACCAAAGATCTGGGGCAGAGAAAAAATCTCCAGGAAGGCCCGAAGAAACTACCAGGCAAGACTGTTGGGCATTTATAGAAACCTCCAACCTCATTTGTGCTTATGTACGTTCAATGAGGAGTCTTTCTCTCTTCATCTTGGCCATATGTAGATCTTCTTCTATATCCCCCACCTCTTTGTCAACAGGTACAAGGAGAGGTGCTAACTCAGCCAACTTAGCTTCCTCAGCCCGTTGATCCTCCTGATGTTTCCGGAGCAGTCCCCTCTGGCTATCCAGTCGTTGTCTCTTTAAAGTTTTTTAAGTGCGTGATAAGCCAATCAAAATGAAAGCCATCGCGACCCAACTATCGTGGATATCCCAATAATTGATTGAGGAAGGCTCTAGTTACGTTTGTAGTCGGAGTACTGGGAATTTCAACAACAACGGTAGCCATTCCCTGAAGCCTGTAACTCATCACGGAGATGTTGGAACGCATGCAATCTATATTGAAGGTTTCAGGGTGGTGTCTCACGAGTTGCTTGACTACCAAGTGATGGTTGGTAGGCATATGAGGAGAATGCTGAAGAATCAATAGGCAGAAGGCATGTGGAGCCAAGTCGGGCAGAGGAAGATCACAGCCAGACTCGCTCTCGGCAGCAGCACTAGTCGTGGAACCTTGATCGTTGTGACTAAAGTCTTCTGAAAAAATGGGTTATCGACGGGGTGAGGTGATAGGCGATAGATCTGGTGGAAAATCCTCCCGAGCAACTTGAGAACAAGAAGAATAAATAATGAGTGTATGAAAATCTTAGCAAGCTCTTCCGTTGTTAAGTCACCGATATAGGTGGAGTTTATGAAAAAAACCTTAGAAGGCATTTTTATTATTAAGGTCACCGATATAGGTGGAGTTTATGAAAATCTTAGCAAGCCTTTTCGTTGCTAAGTCACCAATATAGGTGGAGTTTATGAAAATCTTAGCAAGATTTTTCGTTGCTAAGTCACCGATATAGGTGGAGTTTATGAAAAATCTTAGAAATCATTTCCGTTGCTAAGTCACCGATATAGGTGGAGTTTATGAAAATCTTAGCAAGAATTTTCGTTGCTAAGTCACCAATATAAGTGGAGTTTATGAAAATCTTAGCAAGAGTTTTCATTGCTAACTCACCGATATAGGTGGAGTTTATGGAAAAAACCTTAACAAGAATTTTCATTGTTATGTCACCGATATAGGTGGAGTTTATGAAAAATCTTCAACAAGTATTTTCAATGATAAGCCACCGTCATAGGTTGAGTTTGAAAGTTGGAGAAATGCAGAAAAATTAACGAAGTACCTCAGCAGTTGCAGGAGCGAGAATTGGAGTCACCGTGGAGGCCATAGTGGCAGGAACTATTGGGGGCGGTACTACTTCCTCAGAAGCCTCAACGGTGCCCTCATCTGAAAAAGCCTTAACGGCTAGCAAAGCTCCCTCGCCAACATAAGGTACCAATGCCAATGAAGGAGTTTCGATCAAAGAAGATGATGGCCCTCCAATCGATACCTCAGCATGGGTAGGCACCGAAGCACCATCACATTGGGCAGAAGCATCGACCCTGGCCTCGAAAAGAGGAAGGACACTCAGAGAAAATGGCAGGGTAAGGCTTGGCGAAAGATGCAAACACGAAACCAAGAGTTAGACAAGGGGAGAAAGTACATGAAAAAGGGAAAAATGCATCGAAGTGTTACTTACCCCCATTATGGCACCAAAAAGGGGAACCGTAGTTATGGGTCTCGTCAGTATAGTAGGGAGAAGAAGGTGAGCTAACAAATACGCCAGTTCCACCTAAGGCATCTCATCATATTAAAGTTCAGCATTAAAAAAAAGAAAGGGGATGGGACAAGAAAAGACGTAAGTCATGACAAGTAATTATTTGTATTACCTCAGGGGAACTCTCTTTAACTGCAACGATGGGCAGAAGGACCTCGTGCTATGATGAAAGTTCAAAAGGGGATGGGGGAGTTATCTTTGGTCCAGAGGAGATGCCCCTAGATTCAATGAAACCTCCCCCCACCGCTGCATCCTTCGTTCACCGGTAATAAGTAAGCTCGATCATGGGGGAACGAGGAGGAGCAGTATTAGCTTGAGAGATACTGAAACGTCCCCCCACGAAAAGGCTCACGAGGGGACTGAGCCTTTCTTCTTTAGCTCCCTGCACCAAAGTTATTAAGAGTTAAACAAATGTAGTTTGTCTTAAGAAAAATATGAACAAAAGATAGCAACATATGCACATACATCATATCTAGAAGGAGAATATGAGGATATAACCACTAGGGAAGTAGGAGAGGAAGAAGCGACAGAGGGGGCTGAGGAGAGAGGTACCTTGGGGGTTTATTTCTATGGGACTTGGTACCCAAAGTCTTATTCCACGCACCCACGACACCAGCATCTCGAGGAAACTTAGAACTCTTTCTCCTCTTTCCCATCGGCTCAGTTGGATCAACTAGGATTATGGGGAAGGCAGCCGAAAGAGGAACAATGGGAGCGCGTTATTGGAACTCAACATTTATTCATTCCACATCCACCTGAACTTGACTTCTCAACTCCTCGGCCATTTCTGTAGGCATGGAAGGAGGAATATGGGATATGGGTAATACTGCCAAAGGGGTTTGGGACTTGGATTTTAGGGATATCCTACTTTTGCCCTTCTTAGCTTTTTTGGCTGTTGGCTCAGAAGGCCTTTTGCCAGAAGCTACTTCCATAGTAGGGGTACGTGATTTGGGAGTTGCAGTGGTTTTGTGTTTGGGTGTGGTAGTGGGGATCATAGAGAAATATAAAGGAAGTTCAGTGGGAGGTACCTTGGGGGTTTTGCTTAGAGTGAACTCAATCCCAAGAACATAATTACCTTTTAACCCCAACTCCAAGGCAGAAAATAAAAAAACTAGAGGATACACCGGATCCCCCTCGATGAACTCAGATATTTGGGCCAGTTGCCCCGGCCAGTACTTTGTTGCAAATAGAGGGGTCATGTCCCCTTAATTGTTGATACTTGGGATAGTGACTCGCCCAGCCATGGTAGAATTTACTCCCCACGTAGCAGTTGATGAGAACAGGGAACATGCCTCGCTAAAAGAGACCTTAGGGTTAGAAAATTGAAAAATCGGGAAAGGAGCCCCCTGATAAAAACCAAACTGACGGCTGCATCGATTGGGATTATAGTGCTTGCTAGTATATCCCCACTCGGTGTAGGAAGGTAGATACCCCGACGAAAACAAAAGGACCGCAGCTAGCGAGGGGTCTTCAATAATGAGGTCTAGATTTATTACCTGGATCGCCCCTGCTTCATATTTGAAAAATCGCAAGTATGGAGGAAGATATCCTCTTCGTAAGGCCTCATCCCAAAATTCCCAAATTGATTAATGATAGAGGTTAACTCCTTTATGCTTTGTCTCTTGTGATAAACAAAGGAGCGTGGGGGCAACATCGCTTCACCCGAAGGAGGGTGGTTGGCCTTGGCTGCTACAGCAGGGAAACGAACATAAAGGAAGCTCGTTAGAAGGAAACAGTTAGAAAAGTTGTCCAGGTAATAATGACTAAGAGATCGCTCCATGTTAAAAAGGGTTCTATTAAGCCACGCGTAGAGGGATCCCAGGGTAATTACAGCCAGAGGAAGCTTGATACCCCAAGCCAAACGAAGGGATATGTTGATAAGGTCCCTTCGAGGTTAGTCATTGGGTTTCCTCGTTAAAATAAAATGAGAAAGAATGACAAGAATTTAGGCAGGAAGTTCTAATGATGTACCTTGACCGGGGGTAGCCTCAGAGGAACTACCTTCAGAAGGATCCTTAAAGAAATAGTTGATAAGAGGAGTGAAGGTAGCTTTATTTGAAGTGCCGATGCACCTTCATTTTATACGGTCTAACTCCAAATGGTCAGCAGTCTCTTGGGCGTCCAGGGCTTCATTAGAATATGTATCATGGCCTATTTCATCAAGTCCTAGGAGCTCGCACACGTCCTCTAATGTTATTGTAAACTCACCCTATGCAGCAATGAATATATGAGTGGTAACGTTCTAGCGAGATACTAGAACGGGAAGGGAAGCATTATTCATGGACAGAGTAAACTCACCAAACCATTTATCTCGATGAAGCCCAATTTTGGTGAGGGTATCAGCGTATGAATTCTGCATATGGGAGTTCTAGGTAGAGAAATGAACAGGAGAGACCTCAGGCCCTTCAAAGTTAATATGGGACCACGAAAAGTCCTCTCGCGCAAGACAAAATCGAAGCTTCCCCTCTAGGGGGAGAAAGCCCCAGTCAACAACATTTTCATCTTCATCACCAAGTGTTAGGGCATCATACTTGGTGTTGAAAATACAAGTCTTGCAAAACCCAGAAAAATCATCACCCTGGTCGAATATGGGGGACCGGCAGTAGAAGCGCAACTGGTCCTGGGGGGCAACAGTCAATGAGGTGGCAACGGAGGTGGTGACAACAACGGTAGCAGTTGGAGCACTGGTGGCAGGTGTGGTAGGATTACTTAACAAGGCCATTCAAGACAATAAGCAGGTGTAAAATCTTGGTAAAAAAGGGATGGGAAACGAAAATGGAGGAGCACAACCACAGGTGGTGGCATAAGAGATGAGATAAGGAAGAAGCTAGGTAATATCTTGGTAAACAATGGAATTTGCACAGAGTTCTCTATCTAAAGAAGACGGGAGCTTGAACAAGATAGAGGAAACATAAGGGTTTAGAAAAAAGAAACATTTGAAATCTTTTAAACATGTTTATTGAGTTTCCCACCACCACAGGTGCACGACCGTCTATAATCATTTCAAATGAACACGTGGCACTTCGGGAAGTGTTTTGACAGCTGAAAAGATAGCACCACGTCATCTACGAAGTAACGCTTGGGGAATAGAAAGGGTTGACTTCTTAAGCAAGTTTGAGTTTTGGCGCCAGAATTTTTTTGTCAGACATATCCAATAAACTCCCAAAGAAGAAGATGTCCCAGCGGTTTAGAAAGCTACGATGTCCCCTCACTACAAGTCCAAACGTTGTTTAATTTGTGACTCAGCTACATCGGGGAGAATTTCTTCTTTTCCGAACATAGCGAAGCGTTATAGGGGAGAATTTCACAATACCCAATGATAGGGGAAGTCCTAACAAAAAAAATCACTGCTCATAACTATACTCCACAAGAGAATGAACGGGAGAATTTCACTTCCCCAGAGCGAAAACGAGTATTCAAGAAGACTAGTGGTCCTTTCGGGATACTTTCAGTCTAAGGAAAAAGTGGCGATGTCCCGTACATCGGGGAGAATTTGACTTTTTCCCGGAGGTTCTAAATGCAGTGTTATAACGAAGGAAAGGATGCCAGAATTTTTACTCACAGAGGGGGTTCATCGTATTGAGAAGTTTTCGTGCAAACATTTCCTGTTCCCACAATAAATCTCTACACGAAGCGGAAAATATAGAGGGAGCTTGAAGGTAATCTTGAGATTAATGATAATCCCCCCATTAACAACAGTGTTTGGGATTAAGGCAGCTCAAGCAAGGCAGTTCAGCGTGGCAAGTCATAGCTTGCTGTGTTAATTAGTCATATTGTATTTTTGTTTATATTGACTACGAGTTATAACGGTTGTAATGATGTAACGAGAATAATAATTATGTGTGAGGTCGAACGGTACTCGCGAGAGACCAGGCTTGGCAGGGCCTGTGAGTGCTGTCATGCTCTATCGAACGATCTCGTCGTGGGAAATTTGGAGGGACATGGTTTGGAGGATTGAGAAGTGAGGCACCGTTGGGACTTGTCCTGACCATCTTAGATACACCTAGTAAAATATCGAAGGACCCTCACCATGGAACCTTGGGTGGAGTGACTTTGAGTTCCATCGGGCGTTGAGTTATGAGTCAAACAACCCTCTACTTAATATCACATCTACTTCACCTGATGTCACTAAATAGCTAAGCAATGTCATACATGTACTTGAGTAAACCACCGTGGTATTTGGGGCTGTCAGACAGTTGGTCAGCCACCCCTGTGACAACAGCCCCCTGATACATAGTGCTTAGGCAAAAGGCATGTCTTGGCATTTATTATTTATGACGTGGAGACAACTAGTGCATCAGGTATTTAATGTTTATGACATAAAGTATGAGGGATGTCTTTCACAGGCATTAATGGCGGAGTTATCTCGGGGATGGTGTGGGAGGCTATTTAAAGACCCCACCCACCTCTAGGGAGAGGCATCATATGATCTTTTAAGAGTTAAGAAGTTATTACTATATATATATATATATATCAGGGTGAGTTATTACAAAACCAGAGAGTTCACTCACCCACCATTTTTATTTATTACGAAGCTTTTAATACTTGACAGAGATTCTTGAAGGTGGTTGGTGTGTTTGGCTGCCTACCAAGGTGTATCTGGGATGCTTACTTCTCTCTCCCTCCAGCTAAGTTGCTTCTAAGTTCACTACTACCTTCTGAGTTATACACGAGAGATTTGTGAGTTCAAACTGAGTCTATCTTCATTCAGTCGTGTTTGCATGTCTTGTGGTTAATCAATAGTGTTGCTATTTGATTTATCATTACTGTACTCAAAAAGGGGTTTTGCCTCCATCTTATCTAAACTACCCTCATACAAAGTTCAAAAAGTTTCTTAAGTTTTAAAAGCAATCGAAAGATGCCAAAAGACTTGAGAAATCCGAGATCAACAAGGTCGATCCCGCCCCTAAGCATAAAAGAAAAAAAGTTAAGAGGGATGAGTCGGATAGGTGTTTTGGCTATGAGGGGTATGGTCACAAGGTTGTAAAGTGTCCTAGTAGACTTCAAAAGGAGGGCAAGAAACCAATAGCATATAATGACACCTTAAGTGATAGTGAATTGGAAGAGGGATAGTGTTCCCCCAATGAGTGCTACTTTGTAGAATTCATGACATGTCATGTGAGCGACGATAATAAATCTCCCCATAAAGATTATGTTGTGCATGACACTTCAAAGGCCGTTGAGTGTGAATCCAAAGTGAGTGAGGGTGAAGATAGTGAAGATGAGGAGATTGATGTAGGAGAGTTGCAAGTTGCCTTTAATGAGTTGTATATGGAAGCGGTAAAGGTGAAACATGCAAACTTGAAGCGTGTCATAGAAAATAATGATGCTTTGATTGAGGATCTTAGGTCATGGAAGAAGACTCTTAGGGAGAAACTAGAATATATTGAGAAAGAGGGAGATTGTCTTTGTGGTTTT
The DNA here is from genome assembly GCA_949130495.1 of Sambucus nigra. Classification (NCBI taxonomy): domain Eukaryota; kingdom Viridiplantae; phylum Streptophyta; class Magnoliopsida; order Dipsacales; family Adoxaceae; genus Sambucus; species Sambucus nigra. The sequence continues at coordinate 150,810,887 of OX422212.1, read as the reverse complement.
TTGGAGGATTTAAAGAAAGTGGTTCTAGAGTTTAAAGAGTCTAGGCATGTGCTTGAGTCTAGGATTAGTGAGAGAGAGGAGTGATTGAAAGACTCGAGTAAGGTGAAGTTTAATTTGGAGGCTAGATCGGAGAAGTTGGATATGATGTTAGGCACCGTCCAAATAAAGGGAAATAGGTTTGGTATAGGCTAAGATGATAGTGTTGTTCCCATTTCCAAAGCCAATACCAATCGAGTGAGAGAGCCGACTAGGTATGTTAGGAGAGGTCCACATTTAGGTTACATTCCTTGTCGTGTTCACACTTATTCCCATTGCAGTAAGAAGGGTCACCTGAGGCATTTTTGTTACGACCTTAAAAATGCTCCTAGGAAGTTTAGAAATAAAGTCGTTTCGATTCCCAGAACCCCCATGTGTTGACACACCTACTTGAGTTATGAAATTGGACATATAGGCTTTAGGAATTAAACTTCACGGTCCTTGTTTAGTTACACTTTATTGTTCCCATGCTATATTTAAAGGATGATTGTGTCCCCATGTTTGTCATACATTAGTCTTTACTTCATTATTTATATCTTGCTAGTGTTATGACTTGTATATCTTTTGTATTATTTTTGTGTCATGAGTTTTCGTATTTGATGTAGCATATTAGTGTGATTGGACTCCCATCACTTCATTATCCATATGGCTACAACATTTGGTCATAATTATTGATGCGTTAAATGATATTAACCATTGATAAATGGGGTTGTTTCGAATTTGATATGAATTTGGATTCGACTTTGTATATATGCCATCTTTGCACACATGCACGACTTTATATGAATGTTTGACATCTCATGCATATTTGAGTTTGGTGAGACATTCTTATCTCAATTTTTTCATCTCTATGTAAGTAGACTTAGGAGGAAGTGTGCATGTAAGAACCATTTATTGTGAGGATTTATATTTCATATATTGGAAAATTGATGAGTGTTTACGGAAAAGGATTGCAAGAAGATAATAACTTCGTCATGAAAGTCAACGTTTAAAAGATCTCGAGAAACAAATTGAAGGCAATAAAAAGAAACGTATGACAAAATGGGCCAATTAGTTTATGTTCATTCCAAAAGAAAAGAAAAATACGATTATATTAGAGGGAGTTTGGATGGATATATAAACGGGTTTGCACCACGAATCCTGTATTGAAAAATCGTATCATGACGCTATTGTTTATAGAATCGTCAAAATTCTGGATTTGTGTGTATGTTGATTATTTAGTTCATTTAGCTCAATATATTAATTGTCACATATGGCTAAAACTAAGTTTGATGGAATTTAACTATCAATTATAGATTCTTGAACGTTTCAATGTGTTAGAGTTGTGATTCATTTGTTATAGTTCACTCCTATTCACTCCAGATCCATATTTGAGCACATTAATACTATGTTAACATGAAAATGACATTGTTTTACTTGTTTTATTTTTTCAGTTTTGAGTCTGTTTTGCTACTTCTTGTTATTTCCACTTGATGCTTTTAGGAAATTGTTTCATTGGACAAAACTTAATCATTTTAGAACTAGAATATAGATGCCTTAATGTCGTTCAAATGAAATGGACCTCATTCGAGAGACAAGTCCATGTCGCTTGAAGTTTTGATCTCACGAGGTTCAAGTGAGCTAATAAAAAGTGTCAGTTATGGGTCACGAGATAGGTCGCGCGAAGTTTGCTTGAAGGGTTTCATCGCGCATGAGCCTTCTATTCTACAATGTTTGCTGTCGAATGATGCATTGTTTAAATGACATGCAATGTCGTTCAAACGACAGTGCAGAGTCGTTCGAGCGACCTATGGGAGAAATTTTTAGATTCTTCTGCTTTTGTACTTGCTTTGTTTTAATGATAATATCATACTATTTTGGTACCTATGAGGTCTCTATATGCAGTGAATGTTCATTATGAATGTTGAATTTCTATACTGCATTGATTTTAGTCACATCATTACGGATTTTGATGATTCATATTTTGTGGCTGTTTTGCTAGCTACGATTTGGTGCATTGTGATTATTTTTAATTGGCGATTTATGTTTATCTAGTTATTCTTTATAAATTATTTTATTCTAGACATTTGATGTTTATTTCTCTTTTTCACTTATTTTCTATTCGAGACAAAAAGGGGGAGAGACTTATGTGATGTAAGGGGAGAATTTATTTTGTTTGATGAGCTCATAGTTTTTGTTGCATTACAAATTGATATCATTTACTTTCATGCTTATATATGGGTATTAATTAGTTTGAACAAATTGATATCTTGATTTCAAATTGGTATCAAAATAATTTGCACACTTGTTTAACAAATGGTTTGTTTTACATAGTGGTATTTTTATATCATTTCTACCTCCATACTTCACTGGGTATTTGTCTGTTTCATGTGTGTAGGTACACTTCAGCGAGTCAGGATTTCAATACTACATTACATTTACACAACTCATGATTTTTGAACAAACATTTACATGTCTTGTCCTGTAATTTTTGATTTTGGGTTTTATGGGATATGATTTAGGTGTCATACGGCTTGGCGGTCCGACATAGGCATTTCAGTGTTTGGGTATGTCCTGAAATAGTCAAAGGGAGAGATTTATAAGGGAAAATTTTTCAATTGAGTTTTTGTAAGTATTTGACTTATCACTGGAACAAAACTTGTTTTTGAGTCATAGACAATTTTTTTAATGTCATAATTCCCACACAGTCTATGATATAAAGTTTATTGAAGACATTGCGGCCAAGTTTCAAGGATTTATTATGTCGAGATTAATTTTGTGAACGTTTCATGTCTTCATTGCATTCCGATCTCTCAGATATGAATGCGTAATGTTTATGGGACTCGAAAAATATTTTTAGGATGTTATTTTTTATTAAAAAATGATTTTAAAAGGTTTTAACTTCATTTTTCTGAAATAACTACTGTATAGAGTCGTGTAGATTCTTCCCTTGTGTTTAGAAGGATCAAACGACATTAGCAGTCGTTCAGGCGAGATGAACATGTCGTTCGATTGACATTGCCATTTCGTTCGAGTGACAAAGTGATCTGGTTCGAGAATTTCCACTGATTCAAGTTTTTTATTAAGGCGTGTTTCACTAAGAATTTTCTAAGTGTGCAGAATTAGAAAAATAGTTTACAATCAGTATGTTTTCTACACAAAGTTTTCTAAGGTTTTCAAAGTCTAAAAACATCTTTCGAGTTTCAAGATCTTAGTTTTCATATTCTTATGCTATAGAGATCTTGGTTTTTACCATTAGAGTGTGTTCATCACTTGAACATTTGTTTCATTGGGTTTTGTGGTGAAGAAACAAAGGAGTTCGTATTCTGAATCCTTAGATGTTTCCAACCTGTATCATTGGACACCGAGGCATTCCTGGATGCATGTGCTGTGGACATGTATCGTAGAAGGATTTCTATGTCGGCACTGTGGAGGAGTGGGTTAAGGATCAAAAGAGCATCAAGACTTGTGCGGATCGAGTAGTTGAGTAATTCTATCGTCTGTACTTTATAATATCGCATCATAGTGATTGTCTGGCTTGGGTCGTTCGAGGGTTTTTCCCTTAGTGGTTTCCTCGTACATCCGACGTCACTTTTGTGAACTTATTTATTTTATTTTCTTTATTCACCTAGATGCATGTTTAGGATTGAACAAGATAAAATTAGACTTAATTGAAATTGGTTCACATTCTTGGTGCGTATAAAATTTGGAAAAAGTTTTTAAAAAAGTTATTTTTAACATCCTTAAAACACATTCAAGAGAAAAAGGGGCCTACATGACGTGGTTCGATATTATGGGCTTTTTGTTGATGAATGTTTTTGCAGGAATAGAGATCGTTTCCCATAGATGACGCCAATTGTGATTGTAAAAAATATCACAATAAATATCCATGAAAATAATAATGAGTGCAGAAAGAAAATATCACACACACAACAATGATATACGCGGTTCGAAAACTTGCCTACATCCACGGAGAGGTTACTATGTTCTTATTAAAGCCTATTAATGCTTGAGGTTATATCCCTTTGACCTGGGTGAGGGTTTACAATTTTAGATGTGTACAATAAGAGTTTGAGTTATTCAAGCAACTCGATAATCATGTGGATAACTCATGGTGTCCCTGAATACCTCCTCTAAGATTGTTGGTAATCAGTTCAAGTATATCTGTAAGTATTTGAGTGTATATGAAATACACAAGTGTTTAATGAATAGAGGATTTGAGTTGGGCAGCTCCTCTCATAGGTTGGGCTGGTCGACTACTTTCCTAGTCCAAGATAAATAGTTCCCCATAATATCCATTGTCTTAAGTCAAAGCTAAAAGTACTTGTATCGAAATTTCACATTATAGTTCCTATCCAGTTCACGTTCCCTTAAAAATCTCACCAAAATGTTTATCCAAAACATTAACATGTCAGGATGTCTCTTGATGCTTCCATTATGATTTGGCACCACTTGTGATCCAATATAAGTGACACATGTTCTCTAATCACCGATAATGTTCCCATTTCTTCTAGGTAATACATTATTGGTATCATGTTGCATTTCTTCTAATATGGGTGGTCTAGCAACACCGATGATTCGATGCTCCTTATTCATTTCTTATAAGACTAGCTTACTCCTGGTCCGTGGTTTATTACATAAATCCTTTTCAATAAGTGAAAACTGATACAATCAATGACCTTCTCGTGCTTATGAATATTAGATAAACCACCTTTAGATTTTCATATAAACAATATGGAGACATACTTATGTCTTTGATTCCAAATACCTTGGCTCCTTTTATGACAAAAGGTCTAGACAACTTAGATCCAAACATGTTCTAGAATGAGCTTCATCCCATTCCAAAATTCCATGGGAGTTAAAAAAATTATTTAGAAAAGACTAAATTTATAATGTATATATCCATATCTAATGTTAAATACTAATAGGAATATTGCATTCTTGAATAACTAACCGTGGATGTTATCAAATTTAAAATAGTATAATTCCTTCTTTTCACTCCTTCATTACATAATGGAGTACCTGGTGCTGATAATTGGGATATAATCCCCACGTCCGATAAATAGCTCCTAAACTTTCCCAGGATGCACACACTCCCACGATAAACTAGTAGGGTTTGGATTAGTTTACATCACCAATGCTCCACCTTAGCCTTGTACACTCTGAACTAGTCAAAGGCTTCATACTTTTAGTGCATAAGTTAAATATATCCATACTTTGAGTAATATTTAATGTAGTTATTGAAGTACTCACAACCACCTCTTGTACGGATAGTTACCTGACCACATAAATCAAAGTGAATCAATGTCCAACAAAATTTTGATTCTTTGGTGTTTAGGCCACGAAGGGCCTCTTGGTCATTTTATTTTATACATGTTTCATGGACTAGAAGTGTCTCCACTTCCTAAAATTAATTGTCCATCTTATATGACTGTTTGAATCTCTTTTATATTTAAAATGATCTAAGATTAAGTGCCAAAATAGTGTTTAGTTCAACCAAGAAGGACACCTCTCTTTAATTATTTTCCATCAATGATATTTATATTAGTGCTTATCAATATTGGTGAGATAGTCATTATAATGTATAAACCATTTTTCAATGTATCAAAATAGATAAAAGATTTTCCAATTTAAATAAAAATAGTTTTTTTAAAATAATAAAATATATATTCAAAAGCAATTGAGAAATCAATTTTTTTCTTCAAACACTAGGTATATAAAATTAATTTTTTAATATTATCTTTTGTCTCAATTGAAATCTAGAATAAATACCATAGTTCTAGTACTGCCGCCTTGTTCTTATTTTTCCAATATTAGGAAACATGTATCCTTTGAGTCATTCTCCGATTACCTGCAACCTCTACAAAGAGCTGTAGACATGATTTGTGTCTCCCAAATCTACACACCAAGTTCTTATATCCGTATTGCAAATCATGCCTCTACTTAAAATAGAAATAACCATTAACTTATCTTTTTCCTTATAATGCTTGGATAAATGGACATGTTGCTATCAATGTTCTAATTACTTGAAATGAAAACACATGCCTTTGGGATTTTTCATTACTTCCCTATGATAATTAAGTATGTTAACCCTATACTCTTGCACTTAAGACTTATTTTTATCCCTTTGCCTCTCTTTAGGGAAAAGGTCGAGTCCTTTTCAATAACTAACACCATGCCTTGACTTTCAATGATTCTTATTGTCGGATTATGAAATGGATCCTGGTTTCCCCATCTATTGCTTATCTAAATGATTCCCAGCTCACCCAATATGAGAACGATCTTAAGAATATGATTCTTTCTTGAGCACCATCACCCACCGTTGGTGTTTACAAATTCCCATAACCCCATTATTTAAAGTAAAAAAATGTTCATAAAGAACTTTACTATTGGGGGACTAAACATACTTAAACTTAAATTAAAAGAACTATCATTAATTTTAATATAGAGTGATATTCTGATTGATTCCCTCCATTAAAGAAGAAAAATGAATCTAACACGATGAATTAATCAAATCATAATTTTAAAATATTGATGGGAATTTTGATTAAATGAATTTATCATCCTTCATAATTTGAATAACACCCAATTATATTTGGAATCCTTGATAATTATTCAAACTAAAACCTTTTACTTTAAGATTAAAATGAGTGGGTGAAAAGCTGAGCTCATTTTTGAAATCTTAGAACCATCACTGAAAAAATATTTTTGAATTAAATATTTAAGAATTACATTTTAATTAAATTATAATTTGTCATCCCTTTACCGTCATATAATTAATCTCGTTGATCATCCTAGGTACCTTGTGAAGTTAGGTTTCTTGTTGGGAGATTAAATCACCTCACCCTGAATTAGACATATTTTTTTCATTATATTATATTATCTGACGGTTGAGGAAACTCCTGTCCAACATATTCGAATAACTGACACCTTTTATTCCTACAATTAATGACAATAACTTTGTTAGGGAGGATATCATTAATTGTATTTAAGTTTATACTGTTAGTTCATACCTTGAAATTTAATCCACCCCAGTAGAAATTCCCCATTGGGGGGACGAAACTCACTAACATTCAAATTCAATGAAATATCACTTAAGAGTTTTAAGAATTTTGGATACCATGATGAATTCCCTCCGTTGGGGGAGGAAAGACAAACATAACATGAGGAACTAATTACATCGCATTCTTAAAATACTAATGATGATCGTGGAATTTATCCCTCTCCAACTTAATATTTTGAACTTGAGGGTATTTGAAAAATATTTATTTAATTATAAACCTTTGAATTAAATAAATAGTTATTTTCCCAGTTATATGTACAAATTAAATTATTCGGTCTCACTATTTTAATTTCATAAAAACAAAAATATTTTTAAGTAAAATAAAATCCATTAGACATAATTTAATTTATACATTAAATATATTACCCGATTTAATTCAAACATAGAAAAGAAGAAATAATTTTTTTATTTTTGAAAAACAGGATCTAGGTCGATCTCATAATTAAATCCACATTGCCCATAATAATGTGGATCACCAATTAATTAGCATAAATTTTTACAACAATTAATAATGAAATGATAGAGATATAATCAGCCACAATTACAAGCAACCATATATTAAATATGACCCAAAGTCCCCTCCCATCATGGCTTGGACATCCTCTGTTAATAAACTCCTTGAAGATTGAAATTTCGAGAAGACTAATATTTCCAAATTAAATCATGGAATGAAAAAAAAACTCTTGCATAAAGGAGAGCCGTTATAGCGCATTACTGGGTCACTATAGTGTCTCATATGGCCATTAGAGTGCCTTAGTGGTGCCATTACTTCCTCTTGTTTGGCTTCTTTCTTATTTATTTTTCATGCTCTTTGTCTACAACTTTTGAAACCTCTGTTAAATGACCTCTAGCTTGAGAAGAATGCCACAAATTTACATGTATTACTTTCACGATCATATTAAATTACATAATAGGATTAAAAACAATTACATCCTTTCACAAACTCCCCCAAATACATTGGTAAATGTAATAATTAAAATAACCTAATTATTACAACAAAATTGAATCTATGAAGAATTCAACTACGAATAAACTACCGTAGTATCCATTCAAATAACATAAATATATGTGACCATGATGGAAGGAGTAATAAAATCTTATAAAATCATGTTAGTAAGAAACATATACGGCACTCCACATTTTTTCTAACATGCAACCTAGGGTTTTAGTGGTGGACAACATGGACTTTTTCAAAATATGATCAATATATAACTGGGCCTCTGATACAAATTATTGTCGAGTTGCATTAAAAAAACTTTTTTACCCTAAGAATTTTGATTGATTATGTTTCAAAAAGTAAGCAAAGAAACTAGATTCACATAATGAATATATGGTTCATACCATGATATCTTTGAAGATCTTGTAGGTGATGTGAATGAGGAGAATGATTTGATGATGAGGTCGATGTTGCTATCCTTTTTCACCTTCCTAATCGTTCCTTAGTTGTGTAGGAAGCCTTTAACCTTTTATCATATGATCCACATAAAGCAATTCATGTGTGTGGGAACTTTGAGAATTAAACTCTTGGTAAAATATAAGAGATAGGACTTTATCTCTCCTCATCCCTTTAGAAAAAAGTGAATAGTGTTTTTTCTTTCCCTATTTAACCCCTGTGAACTTCTTGACATTTTTAAATAGGTACATAAAATGGATTTGGGCCAATAAGGGTTTTCATAGATTTTGGGCTTGCCACTACTCCAAAAATGCTAATCTGGCATGCTTGGACAAGAAGAATCTGGCACGGTCTAAAACTATACCAAAATCTGGCGTGGTGTATCAATAATTTGACATAGTTTTAAACCGTGCCAGAATTTGGCACAGTTTTAAACTGTGCAAAACCTGTATCAAATTTGGAAAAGTAAAGTAAGATAAGCCAATACTAAAAATAATATGACTTTTCATTTAAATCCATCTACACTTTCGCCCCGTTCGCTCTCCCGCTCACTCTATTCCAATCTCGACTCTCTCTCGTAACACAACAAGCCCTTACCTCTTCCCTTCTATTTTGGATGCCCCAAGTGACAGAGAGTCAATAAATCTAACCTAAATCTCTCTTTTCAAACTACCTAGAGCTGCCTCTCCCTCTGCTACACATATCGGTGAACCACCACCACCATCTTCATCCACGAACCACCATTGTCTTGCACTACATAGATCGAAGAACCTCTGCTCGCTGCTCACCTTCCGCTCAGGTACATCGTAACCCTAACCTTTGAAACCCTAAGTTTGTTGGTTTTATAAACTTAATAATACATTTGGATATGTTATGTTTGCGTATTTTTAATATTATACCAGCAATCCACCGTGATTAGACAAAGACACTAAATTTCCCTAATTTGGATCATGTTTATAATTTCAATTATGTTTTGTATCGAAAGCTTGTTACTGGTTTTGGAGTGTAGATCATTTATAAAGTAACAATGTTTGGTTCAACCAACCGTAAGTATTTCTCTTAGTCTCATATACAAATTTATTTGGATATACTTATCCCTAGAATAACGATATATTAATTTACCCCTCTAATTAACTTCTTTTAATTAGAAATAATATATATATATATATATATATATATATATATATATATATATATATATATATATATATATATATATATATCGAGAAAGAGTTCAGGGAGCTAGTTGTTTTTTATTTGGATTATTAGATGTTTTTAATTTGATTCTAGTATTACCGGGTTTAGGTTATTAACAAGATGACCCATTATGCTTGATTATATAAATGTATTTCATGAAACTCGTTGTACATTATGAAGCCAATAAATGTGAGGAATAAACAACATAAACAAGATACAAATTCGACGTGAAATGTAATGGACTATATATTGGATAATGGGTATTGATCGGATTGTTTTGGTCAAAATTAGTCCAAATAAAAAGTGGGCCCCACTCATTCGTTGGGACAGATCTCTATTAGAACATGTTTTCCTCCCCATGAGATGAATGTAGTATACTCATACGGTGAAACCCATAACGAGTGAATGATAAATTGCATAGAAATTGACTTGCACCATTTTTTTTTATCCAAAGTGACTCATATTTAGATATTGTTAAATGTTAAGCATATATATAGTTTAGTCTATGACTCCAACTCAAATTAATTTTATGATAACTTTTCTTTGATTCAGGTTGGTAAAAAGCAAGGGAATGGTGGAACACAATCTCCCAGAGGCTTATTATTCAAACATTCTGGGTACATACATGGAGCTTCTCTTCTTTAGTACAATAGCTTTGTATTTTGTGGCAAAGATTCCTAATTTTATTATTGCATTATTTTCTGTAGATTTGGATAATTATTAGCTTCCTAATTTTATTCAAGGTTCGTTTGATTTTTTTCCAGGCACAAAGAAAGGCACTGGTTATATATTTGGCATTTTATTCTTAAACTTATATTCCCAGAAAATATTTAGGCTTAAATTCAATTATACCTGTGCAATCGTGCAATTTAATTAAAATTTTAATTTTCTATTAGTAGGGCTAACTATACTGTATGAATGTTTACATATTTATCCCATTGCATGAATGTATACATATCAACCTTGTCCTTAAGGATTGGATGCTTAGTATTCAAATTCAATTAATATCTATGGCTTTAGAGTTTAATTGGTTCCGTAAGGCTGTTAATTTGATATTTTAAATGTTAATTATCTGAGTTTAATGTTAATTATTTATTTTAGATGTTATGGATGTTAATTATATATGTTGGATGTTATAGGTTCTCTTAAAAGGGCCAATGTTGATCCCTCACTTGTACAAACACTTTTCTTTGGTAATGTTCTGAGTGAAAATTTAGGGCAAGCTCCTGCCAGAAAAGCAACGTTGGGGGCATGGATACCTAATACAATTGTCTGCACAACGCTTAGCAAAGTTTGTGCTTCAAGGATGAAAGGTGTCACTCCATACTAAAAAAAATTAATGCATTTCTTTCTCTAGGGTAATAGTAAGAACCAAAAAAGAAAGGTTCATTGAAGTCCAATGTGATATATTCTTTTTTGGTCATTGTAGCAACTATGCTTGCAGCACAGAGTAACCAGTTACGCATTAACGAAGTTGTCAAGGAATGCATGTTTAATGTATGTAAATACCTAGCAGAATGTGTATATTTGATAGGTGTTTCCCTCTCATTCTCAATGTGTATATTTGACATGTTTAATGTATGTAAAAACTTGGAAGAATATGTGTGTTCATTTTATTCGTGCTATTACTGAATCTTATGATTATGATATCCATTGACAGGTACAACTTTTATTATATTTTCTTAGCAAGAATTTTTGTTTGGTGGACCGTATTACGAGTTCATATGCCAATCAACCTCAATTGACTTCTTATCCAAGTACCAATTTGATTTCAATGCTTGCATACATGAAGGTTGATCACTTTTCCTTCCTTTTCCATCTCTTTATTTTATTAGTCTACATTACTATTAGGAATTGATGTTATTATTTATTAATAGGGTAGTTGAATATGCTTTGGTGTAATGGTTAATGTTTCGAATTGAAGGCTTAGGTTTCAACTCAAACTTTTAGGTTTGATCTGGATAAATATTTTAGAATTGTATGAGTTTTAAGTACTACAGTCAAATTTAAGATTACACAAGGACAACTAGGGGAGAACTACATTCACTTTAAGTTATACATGTTGAATGTTATACATGGAGTATGACCACTTCACTGGATATGAAGTGTCCATGCATGGATCACACATGGATACAGACACACACATGTCAGACATTTTTCAGACATAGGAAAATCTATTTAATTATCACTATTATTCACAAATAATCCATTAAAAGGGTGAAAACCCAAACTAACCCCCAAACGGCCCCGTGTGAGGCATGAACACCTCGCACGGGACCAATGCAACTCGTAGGAATTGACCGCATAGTCACGGATCTCCCACTTTGAAAATATGACGACAATTTGAAAACATCTAGATCAAGCTTAAAAATAAGCCATTAAAATGGTGAAAACTGAAACCATTCCCAAAACGACCCCGTAAAGGCATGAAGACCTCGCACGGGACCAATATAACTAGTAGTAATTAACCGCATAGTCACGGGTCTCCCAATTTGAGAATATGACGATAGGTTGAAAATATCTAGAATAGGCTTAAAAACATGCCATCAGAGGGTGAAAACCCAAACTAGTGCCCAAACGGTCCCGTAAGGGGCACTGGCATCTCGTATGGGTCCAATGTAACTCGTAGCAACTGACCGCGTAGTCGTGGAAATCCCAATTGAGAATATGATGATAATTTGAAAATATGTAGATTATGCTTAAAAACAAGACGTTAAAAGGTGAAAACCCAAACTAGCCCCCAAATGGCCCCGTAGAGGCATGACCATCTCGTACGAGACCAATGTAACTTGTAGGAACTCACCGCGTAGTCATGGGTCGACTAGCTTGAGAATATGAAAATAATTTGAAAATATCTAGATTATGCTAAAAAACAAGACGTTAATGGGTGAAAACCCAAACTAGCCCCCAAATTGCGTCGTAAGAGGCATGAGCACCTCTCACTGGGCCAATGCAACTTGTAGAAACTGACTGTGTAGTCAAGGTCTCCTAGTTTAAGAATATGATGATAATTCAAAAATGCCAAGATTATGATTAAAATCAAGTCGTTAAAGGGTGACAACTCAAATTAGCCCCCAAACGGTTCCGTAAAAGGCATGGACACCTCGCACGGGACAAACGTAACTTATAGGAACTGACCGCGTAGTCATGAGTTTCCTGGTTTGAGGATACGACGATAATTTTAAAATATTTATATCATGCTTAAAAAATGTCGTTTGAGGGTTAAAACTCAAACCACTCTTCAAACGGTTGCGTAAGAGGCATGAACACCTTGTACGGGACCAATGTAACTTGTAGGAACTGACGATGTAGTCATGGGTCTCCTGGTTTGAGAATATGATGATAATTTGAAAATATCTTGATTATGCTTAAAAATAAGTCGTTAAAGAGTGAAAACCCAAACTAGTCCCCAAATTGTCCCGTAAGTGGCATGAACACTTCGCACGGGCCAATGTAACTTGTAAGAACTGGTAGTGTAGTCATGGGTCTCCCAATTTGAGAATATGACGATAATTTGAAAATATCCAGATTATGCTTAAAAATAAGCAGTTAAAGGGTGAAAATCCAAACTAGCCCCCAAATGGCCCAGTAAGAGGCATGAACACCTCGCACTGAATCAATGTAACTTATAGGAAATTACCGTGTAGTCAATGGTCTCCCGGTTTGAGAATATGACGATAATTTGAAGATATCTAGATTATTCTTAAAAACAATCTGTTAACGGGTGAAAACTCAAACTAGCCCTCAAACAGTCCCGAAAGAGGCATGGACACCTTGGACGGGACCAACGTAACTTGTAGGAACTGATTACGTTGTCACGGGTCTCTCGATTTGAGAATATGACGATAATTTGAAAATAGTTAGATTGTGCTAAAAAAAAACATGCCGTTTGAGTGTGAAAAATCAAACCACTCCTCAAACGGCCCCTTAAGAGGCACTAACACCTCGTATGGAACTAATATAACTCGTAGGAGCTGATCGCGTAGTCACGGGTCTCCCAGTTTGAGAATATGACGATAATTTAACTATATTTAGATTAGGGTTGAAAACAAGCAATTTGAGGGTGAAAACTCAAACCACTCCTCAAACGGTCCCGCAAGAGGCACTAACACCTCACTTGGGACTAATGTAACTTGTAGGAGCTGGCCGTATAGTCACGGGTATCCCGACTTGAGAATATGACAATAATTGAAAAAAATCTAGATTATGTAAAAAAAAGTCGTTAAAGGGTGAAAACCAAAACTATCCCTGAAACGTCCCTGTAAGAGGCATGAACACCTTGCAGGTGACCAATGTAACTTGTAGAAATTGACTGCACAGTCATGGGTCTTTCGATTTGAGAATGTGATGATAATTTAAAAATATTTAGATTATGCTTAAAAAGATGCATTTTGAGGGTGAAAACTCAAACCACTCCTCAAACGGTCCCGTAAGACACATTAAATTTTTCCATGAGACTAAGGTAACTTGTAGGAACTGACCGCGTAGTCACGGGTTTTTCGAATTGAGAATATGACGATTGTGTGAAAATATCTAAATTGTGCTTAAAAACAAGTCGTTAAAGGGTGAAAACTCAAACTAGCCCCCTAATGGTCCTGTAAGAGGCATGAACACCTCGCATGGGTCCAACGTAACTTGTAATAATTAATCACGTAGTCATGGGTCACCCGGTTTGAGAATATGACGATAATTTAAAAATATTTAGATTATGCTTAAAAACATGTCGTTTAAGGATAAAGACTCAAATCACCCCTCAAACGGCCCCGTAAGAGTCACTAACACCTCATATGGGACTAATGTAACTCGTAGGAGTTGACTGCGTAGTCACGGGTCTCCCGATTTGATAATTTGAGGACAATTTGAAAATATTTAGATTAGGGTTAAAAAACAAGTCGTTTGAGGGTGAAAACTCAAACCATCCTCAAACGGCCCCATGAGAGGCACTAACACCTCGTATGTGACTAATGTAACTCGTAGGAGCTGATCGCATAGTCACGAATCTCCCAGTTTAAGAATATGATGATAATTTGAAAATATCTAGATTATGCTTAAAAACAAGCCGTTAAAGGGTGAGAACCCAAACTATCCCCCAAATGGCCCCGTAAGAGGCATGAATACCTTGCACGGGACCAATGTAACTTGTAGGAACTGACCGCATAGTCATGGGTCTCCTGGTTTGAGAATATGATGATAATTTGAAAATATTTAGATTATTCTTAAAAACATGCCGTTTGTGGGTGAAAACTCAAATCACTCCTCCAATGGCCCCGTAAGAGACTAAAACCTCGCATGGGACTCATGTAACTCGTAGAAGCTGAGCACGTAGTCACAGGTATCTCGATTTGAGAATATGATGATAATGTAAAATTACATAGATTATGCTTAAAAACAAGTCGTTAAAGGGTGAAAACTCAAACTATCCCCCAAACAGTTCCGTAAGAGGCATGGACATTTCACACGGGACCAATATAACTTGTAGGAACTGACCGCATAGTCACGAGTGTCCCGATTTGAGAATATGATGATAATTTGAAAATATTTAGGTTTTGCCTAAATACATGCAGTTTGAGGTAGAAAACTCAAACCAGTCCTCAAACGGTCCCGTAAGAGATATTAACACCTCCCCTGAGACTAATGTAACTCGTCGGAGCTGACCACATAGTCACAAGACTTCCGGTTTGAGAATATAATATAATTGCAACTCGTATATGCAATTTTTCTGCTTGAATAAGTTTTTTTTAAAAAAATTACTTAGTTACTAGTATCATCTCTTTTTTGTATCCTATTTTTTACTAGATAACATTTTATTGTTACCTGTTATCCACGTGGAACACACAGAGAAGTTAATGGTTTACAAGAAAGGGATTATTTATTTAATGTCGTTAATATTCAGGATTCTATTTTTTTATGTTTTGATCGTGCGGGATTTTGTAGTTTTATTGTTAACTTTTATGGTCGTACGGGCTTTTGTAATATTATTATAATATTTTATGGCCGTGCGGGCTTTACAT
The DNA here is from genome assembly GCA_949130495.1 of Sambucus nigra. Taxonomy (NCBI): domain Eukaryota; kingdom Viridiplantae; phylum Streptophyta; class Magnoliopsida; order Dipsacales; family Adoxaceae; genus Sambucus; species Sambucus nigra. The sequence goes on along the minus strand of OX422212.1, from coordinate 150,795,208 downwards.
TACACAGGTTTTATAGTAATAGGTCTTAGAATGTTCATAAAATAGAGGAAATGTTGTTCAACTTTTTTTGGTTTGTGAACTATTCAGACTTGTAATATTTTGAAGTTTGTATGTACATTAGTTTATCAACGACGTGCAAGATTCACAATTTGTGAATTTTCTTGTTTTCAAATAATTATTATTTTTTCTTTGATCCAAAAAATCGGCATAGTTGAAACCTGTGCCAAAAGTGTATCAAAATTTGACATTGTTTTGAACCGTGTCAAAAGTGTACCAAAATGTACTCAATCTGGCAGAGTTATAAACTATGCCAAAAATGTGCCAGAAATATCAAATTCTGGCACGGTTTAAAAGTGTATCAGAAGTGTTCTTGTTTGGTCAAATCTGGCACACTTTTAAATCGTGCCAGAAAAAATGGCCATTTTGGAACACCGGATTCTGGCACAGTTCAAAATCGTGCCAGATTTGATCTGACACAATTTTAAACCGTGCCAGATTGCTATTTTTGGTGTAGTGTGCTACTTGATAAATGGACTATAAAAGGTTTCCAAGACAAAAAATAAAGTTGTCTTTCAAACAGAAATATAAAAGTCCAATATAAAACCCCCGTAACATATTTTCTTCTCCATTTCATTGTTATTAATTTCACTAAATAATTAAAATTGCACTCCAATTTAATTCACTCACAATTACTCGAATAGTGAGGCCTTTATTGCGTAGTTAGATAGTGCATAATGTGATTCCCCGCGTAAATCATATGATACCCACTTGGTAAAATTCAATTCATTGATAATTGATTCTCACTAGCATCTTATGTATTACTTGATCTAAAACTTAACTTAATTGATACTCTATTAGATTATAAAATCCACAGGGCGGGTTTACTAGTATAATCAAAACTTATAAGTTTATCAAGTGGGTATAATAATACAATATCTCCTAGATGTGAATTCCTTTGGAATATGATATTAAACATACCCACACAATGATTGCCCAAATTGCAATAATTTAGACTTAATAAATTGAATCGCACCCATAAAAATAAAAGTAATAATTGAGTTGAGTTTTTCAATCCTTATAATCGTCGAGATTGAGTTACAAGCTATGTGAGATTTGGCAAGCCTAATCTTATTAGAATGTAGACTTGAATTTCACCTTTTGTCACATTTAGTACATTCCTGAAGTACCAGTAAGTCTTATTTGAACTATCAAACATGGTCTTGAACCGTCAGATATGTTCCTGTAGTCAAGATAAACTATTAAGAATATACACGTCATTTTACTGATAGGATGTCAAGTCCCTATATAAGTTGTGAACTCTTAAATTAAACTAGAACTAAAATTTTGATATTCTCTAATCAGGCCAAATCCAACTCCCCAAAATTCTTACTAAGTTTAAATGATCGACATCAATATATATAATAAATACAAGGTATAATGACAAACATGATTCTTATTTCAAAATAAACTTACACATCTTTATTGAAAAATAAATGTAATAAAGGCTTCTAAAAATAAAACCCCCTGATCTTGTTGAACACCTATCTGGTTAAAGAACCACTTGAACTTGGGGGGAACTGAAATGATAACATACTCAGAGTCTAAGTCGACCTAATAAGTTTGAACACTAAAAACATTTTCGACCTCTGAATTCCCTTTAGTCTAATGTCAAGACCAAACTTGTATTGCCTTCCTCAATTTCTAACTCCTTGCCATAATCACTCTTCAGGATTACTTCAATTATATTTTGACAGTGACTATTAAAAATATACTCATTTGGTGGAATATAGCCTTTTGAACAAGTCAAGTCACTGATGCGTAAGGACATGATTTTTTAGTTCCCCACACAAAGAGGATGAATCCTCTGTCTTTAACTAAATGAGTGTTTAACTTATTCTAGAGAAACCATTTTGGATGATGAATCCATAACTTTTGGATTCTTGGTTGGTGAGGAAGCTGGCAATTGACAAATGGGTTGATCCCGAACTGAAATATTTAAAAGAGCCATAAGAACTTATTTTCGTGTGACAAATCTAATGATTGGATCAGTCAAGTATGTCACGCTACCTTGACCTAGGCTTATGGTGTCAATATTGTGTTGTTTCATAAAATATAGGAACAATCTCGTGATATTTAACATTTCAAACTGTGGGGTTACTGTGTTACTTGCTTGTCCATTAAAATAGTCACGTACTTTTCTCCTAGTGATTCCACCTCCTCTTCTGAGGTGTTTCCATTATTCTCCAAACGATTGTCTGGATTGTCTTCAAAGTCGAGTTTCTTAGAGATGCTATGGTCTCCTTTTTCCATTTTTACAAAGATAACTCCCTTGAAGAGTTGCCAAATGTAGGAGGGTAGTCAGGCTGGGGTTTATGAATATTAATATAGTAGGATGCATGAACCATGACAATGAAAAAAAATTTATGACCAAAATAAAGAATGTTTATAATAAATGAACTATTGTTATTTCTATCACAATATCTTAGAGTTACATAATAAATACACACCAATTATGCATAATGACTATTACAACAACCATAAATGTAAATGAATTTTCTTTTTCACAATAAATACAATATATGAGGGATGTGAGAGATATAACTTTGAGCATAGAATGGCAAGCACTTCAGTGATGAAAGAGGGGGGCAAGGTGAGAGCTCTTGTGTGTCTATTAATGGTGTGGAATTTCCTTTACCGTGTAACTAATCATTCATCATATCAATTCTTAAAGTTGTGCATTCTATCGTGAATGTGGAACGAAAGCTATTATTTTCTAAGTGAACTCAAGAGATTAATATGTCCTTACGTTCATTAAATGCTACATACTATGCTTCACATGTATTGAATGACATGGAACACTTTGTCCCCCATTACTTCCTATTGTGGTTAGACCACTACTACTGTGAGTGTGGGAAATATTTATGGTAGTGACAAAAATGGAATATTATCATCTTTGTAGTCATTGACTTGCATAAGTTCTCTTGAACCGCGTCCTTTGGTACGAAAAGTGTCTATGCGCATATAACAATGTTAGTGTGGAAACTTGTTATGGAAGCATTGGAAATGATCTTAGTATGAGTGATTGGATGGGTCACTCGTTGGTTCCTCATAATTTTTTCAAGTGTGTACTAACCGATGGTTGTGAATGTTACCACATGAGTGATATACTTAGTCCATTGCCTACTTGTGAAAATGGATGAGTGACCACTCTTCCTTGTGTTGTGTGATCTAAGTCTTTGAGGGACTGTTGAGACTCTCTCATAAGTGAAACTCTCTAAATAAGATATTATTGAAATGGTTGATCTTAGGTTCCTCAACAAGCCTTACCTCCTAGCTTCCAAACCAAAACCCTCAAGGATACCATAAATTACTTTTATGAACCAACTGATCTCTCGAGACTTGGTAATCAACTAAAGAACCCCCCCTAGCCCAATCTACAATAAAAACATTGATAATAAAACAAACATGAGTCACTTGAGGACCCTTTTAGACAATGGTATCTCTTTCGTAACAAAGCTATTGAGTTACATCCACACTTAGCATATCTAGTCTCTCAAAGTATTCTTAAATTCCCTTTGTATATAACTTGTAACCATAACGAGTATATAAAGCAAATGAATACTTCCAGTTATCTTTTCTTTTGCCTTCACACCACTTTGGTAAAAAAATTAATTTCTTCCTATCATTGTCCCATAATGTCTTATCATATAACCATAGGCAACATACAAAAGTAGCAACATTAATCTCCCACTTTATGTTATGGTCAAGAGTTTCATCCGTCATAATGTCAGGTTTTCGATAATGACATTATGACTCCCATGGTGAGGAATCATAGATCTATTTTCTCACTTGGCTATTGTGGCCCAAGGTGAACTAAAAACACCCCAAACTCTCACCTCGACACCCACTCTTCCATAACGCCTCACTTTATGCAGAGTCAACAACCTAAGTCCCCAAAGCCCAAAAAATGCAAGGTATCCAAGTCCCATTAAACAAAAATCACCCCAAACCTGACCCCTTTAGCTTAAACGAGCAAAATTAATGGAAATGTCCATCAATCATGTGACAGAAGACTGCTAGTCATGTGAAAAAGTCTGATAAGAACCACTTGTTGATAGGCAGTGGAGGGACCTCACGACATACCTTTGATCCCATTAAAAATAATATAGTTGTAATTGTGATTATTATGTGCATTAAATGCATTGAAAACTATGCGATCATAATTTCAATACCATTATTATAAAACTTGCAATACAGAATTATTACTCTCCATGGTCTACTGCAATAACAATGATCAATCTTTAATTGCATGACAAACCTATAGATAGACCCTACCCATGGTGTAAAGGATCCTTAAACCCATCATCTATTAGATTTTATAATCTTGAAGATCAAAATCCCATATGGAACTGATTTTGTTCCTTAGAAGATACTTTTGGAACTAGATGAAGGTTTACTTAGCTTAAAGGAAAGTCAAAAGTTTGAGCTTTGTCAGTAGCATCTAGAAACTAAAGTCAAAAATTTAGTTTGAGTATATATGATCATAATAAACGTAATTGGAAACTAAATTTTACGTAAATAATCAACTCTTCAGCACATAGGCTATTCATATCATATATAATCGGTACTCAATACCTCAGTGTGAAAAACTGCTCATATAAAACTATTATAGTATTTTATATTGTACCTACTAATAAACTAACACTTGAATTACAGCAGGTAAGATGTATAGCAGGTATTGCAATCGTGGTAAATAAGTTTTATTTTTCTATGTATTTTTGATACCCAGCTACGGCTGATTATATACTTGCACTATATGAGTTAGTTCCTAGATTACAGTAGATATGATTTACAAGAGATTTGAATTTTAAACTTTAGTTGTAACTGAGTCCGTAAAGAATGGAATATGGATGTTGTTGTTATTGACTGGTTATCATGCCCCCGCAAGTTGACGGTGGACGTGGTTGAAGCATCAACTTGTCTCTAATGAAGTGAAATTTGGCGGGTGAAAGCCCTTTGGTGAAGATATCGACGAGTTGATCATCCGTAGAAATGAAGTGAACCTGAAGCGCTTTCTTGGCAACCTGATCTCGGATAAAATGAAAATCAATTTCAACATGTTTAGTTCGTTCATGGAAGACCGGATTCGCCGAAAGATAGGTGGCACCAATGTTATCACACCAAAGTATGGGTGGTTTTTGAGCGGGGAAACCCAGTTCAGTTAATAAGGATTTAAGCCAAATGAGTTCGGCAGAGACATCAGCAAGTGCTTTGTATTCGGCTTCAGTGGACGACCGAGAAACAGTCTTTTGATTCTTAGACTTCCAAGAAATTAGATTATTGCCAAGAAAAATAGCAAAGCCACCCGTAGATTTTCAATCATCAATGCAACCGGCCCAATCGGAATCAGTAAAGGCTTGTAGGTGAAGGGATGAAAATTGAGTGAGGTGGATACCATATGAAGATGTGTGGTTGAGATAGCGAAAAATTCGTTTAACAAGTGACCAGTGGGTATCGATGGGAGAGTGCATGAATTGGCAAGCTTTATTGACCGCAAAAGAAATGTCTGGATGGGTGAGGGTAAGATATTGAAGAGCACCTACGGCTTGGAGATAGGGAGTAGGGTCGGGTAAGGGTGTGCCATTATTTTGAGAGAGTTGGAGATTATTGGGAAAGGGAGTGGTGAGAGGTTTAGAGTTTGACATGCCATGGCGATGAAGATGGTCAAGAATGTAACGTTGTTGAGAGAGTAAGAGTCCGGTAGGGGTGGAAATAATTTCAATACCAAGAAAATAGTGGAGGGAACCAAGATTTTTGAGAGAAAATTCACGACCAAGAGTCGTAATAAGAGATTGAATGAGAGAGGGAGAGTTACCGGTAATGATAATATCGTCCACATAAACAAGGAGGAAAATAATGGAAGAATTGGAACGATAGATAAAAAGTGAAGAATCTGTTTTGGAGCCGGTAAAGTTTTGAGTGGTGAGAAAAGTGGTGAGGCGTTTAAACCATGCGCGTGGCGCTTGTTTGAGATCATAGAGAGAACGATGAAGTTGACAGATATAAGAGGGTTTGGTGGAATCTTGGAAGCCAGGGGGTTATTACATGAAGACAGTCTCATTCAAGAAGCCATGAAGAAAGGCATTGTTGACATCGAGTTGAGAAATAGGCCAGCCATTGCAGACGGCAATAGATAAAATAGTGTGAATGGTGGTGGCCTTGACAACGTGACTGAACATGTCATTGAAGTCGAGGCCATATTCTTAATGAAAGCCTTTAGCAACTAAGCGGGCTTTGTATCGTTCAATAGTACCGTCTGCTTTGCTCTTAATGCGATAAACCCATTTACATCCAATGACATTTATATGAGGAAAATGAGGTACAAGTGTACATGTATTATTTTGAATAAGTGCATTGATTTCAGTGTTCATCGCACGACGCCATTGAGGATCTTTATTTGTAGCGGTGAAACAGGTGGGTTCAAGAGGTTGGAGAGAAACAGAATGAGCAGTTGGTGTGTATTTGACAGTAGAGGGTGGTCTGGGACGAAGTGTCATGCGATGAGAGGATGGTTTGATGGAAACATTGCCAAGATCAATGGCCAGAGAAATACCATTCGGGTTCGAACATGGAGGAGGAATTGCAGACGTAGTTGGAAGAGTGGGTGTAGGTTGAGGCAGTGTGTCACCAGTTGAGAGAGGCAGCGAAGAGGAAGTAAGAAGTCGGGTAGCAGGTAGGGCAGAAGTGTACACTGGGACAGTGGACTGCTGGGACGAGGCAGTTAATAAGGAGGTGTTAGGAAGTGAGGACGTAAGATGAGAGGGAGTAGAAATAGAAGGTTTATGAGTGCCAATAGCAGGTGCAATGTGAGGAAGATGAGTAGAACGAGTTTGCATGGATGATGGAATGCGTGGTAATGGACTTGGGGACAGTGCATTGCGGACAGTCAGGTGAGGGGAAATGTGTGAGCTGTGGGAAGCTGGTAGGGTAGCTGTAATAGTGGCCCAAGGGAAAGTTGAGGACTAAATAGTGGGTAGGGCAGTGGGGGAAGGATATGCAAATGGGAATGAGGTTTCGTCAAAGCGAACATGGCGCGTAATGTAGATGAAACCAGTAGGAATATGTAAACACCGATAGCCGGAGTGATTGGGACTATATCCGAGAAAAACGCAAGGTTGGTAGAGGTAGTCCATTTTGTGAGTGTTATAAGGGCGGAGATGGGGAAAACAAAGGCACCCAAAATTTTTAAAAAAATTGTAGTCTGGGGTGGTAGTGAAAATACGTTGAAATGGAGAAAGATTTGATAGGGTGCGAGTTGGTAAGCAGTTAATAAGAAAGACAACAGACTCAAAGGCAAAATGCCAATATTTTTGGGGAATGGATGCGTGAGCCATTAAGGCAAGTCCCATTTCCACAATATGACGATGGCGATGTTCAACAAAGGCAACCTGTTCATGTGTATGCGGACAAGAATAGCGATGTTGAATTCCACAGTTTTGAAAAAAAGTGTCCAATTTTCGAAATTCACCCCCCCAATCTGTTTGAATATTTTTTATTTTAGTATTAAATTGTCATTCCACAAATTTTTGAAACTTAATAAAAATATCACGCACATCAGATTTATAAGCCATAGGAAAGAACAAAATGAAATTTGAATAATGATCAACAAATATTACAAAATACTTATGACCATTACAAGACATGGTAGGAGTTGGACCCCATACATCACTAAAAACTAAGTCTAAAATAGAAGTAGTCGACTTGTCACGAAGTGGAAGAGAGAGGCGGGAGGATTTTCCCATTTGACACGCAACACACATGTGATTCTGATGAAGAGAGGTAACAGGAAGTTGATGACGACTGATGATTTGATGAAGAACTTGAGAATGAGGATGACCAAGGCGATGATGCCAACATGATGCGGATGCTTTGGTGGCATGAAAAGCTTGCGGTGAGACTGGAGAATTTGGAGGTGAAAGAGTATAGAGACCATTACTGCTAGTGCTGTAAAGAAGCGGAGTCTTGGTATGACGGTCCTTCACAACACAAAAGTTAGGGTGAAATTCAAAAAATGTATCATTATCACGAGTGAATTTTTGAACGAAAATAAGAGATTTAGAAATAGATGGTACATATAAGACATTATTGAGATGAAGAGAAGATGTAAGAGAAGGGATAGAGCAGGTACCAACATGTGAGATAACGAGACCCTTACCATTGCCGATGTGGAGAGTGTCATTACCATTGTATTCGGTGGGATTGTAGATGGTAGAAAAATCTGGTGTAACGTGATGAGTAGCGCCGGTGTTCGGTAACCAGGATGTGATGGGTGAGGGTGGAGTTGGAAGGAGACCAGGTTGGGAAGATGGAGAGTATATTAAGTGGGAAGTGGGATAGGTGGGGTGGGGAGTAAAATGAATAGGACTGGTAGTGGCAGTGTGATTTGGAGCGGAGCATAATTGACAACGTTGACGATAGTCATTGTGGTGGTTTGGATATCGGAAAGAGGAAAAGCGACCGCGACCTCGACCACGTGAGTGATGGCCTCGAGAGAAATTGTATTTGGGATAAGGTGAAGTAGGCTGAGATGGGTGAGAGGGAGGAGGTGTTTGATGGGTGGTTGTGAGATGAGTAGTAGGAGTGTTGGTATTAGTTGTAGTAGAGGAAGATGAATGAAGGGAGAGAGATGACAGTTTATCATCATGGATGAACTCGTGACTAAGAAGAAGGGAATGAAGTTCTGAGAATGTGACAGGTTTTGAGCGAGTGGTAAGAGAGGTGATAAGATCTTTAAATTATGATCGAAGCCCTTTGAAGACATGAATATTAAATTCTTCCAGAGAGAGTGGGTGACCTGTTGCGCTAAGTTCATCTGAAATCGCTTTTGCTCGGTGAAGAAAAATTGATGCTGAATCGTTTCCTTGAGTGGGACGATGTAGGTGAAAATGAAGGTTGAGTATTCTTGTGTCAGAAGGAGAAGCTAGAGCATCTGCTAAGGTTTGCCATACCTGGTGAGAAGTCTTTAATCCAACTACAAGAGGGACCATTTCTGGAGAGAGAGAAGATATGAGCATGCTCACAATTAACTTGTCTTGCTGAGTCCATGCAGCAGATAAGGATGGGTCACTCGGACAAGGATATATTCCATCGACATATTGGAAAAGGTTTTGTCCATAGAGAAAGGGTTCCATTTGTTTTTTCCAGTGTAGGTAATTGGTTTTGGTTAGTTTTAGAGAGACAAAATTATTGGAGTTTGTGAGATTTATTAGTGTTGGGAGAGAAGAGATCTCAGTTGAGGAATTAGGAGAAAGGTCCGATGTAGCATTGGCCATTTGAGGCTCTGATACCATAATAAACTAACACTTGAATTGCAGCAGGTAAGATGTATAGCAGGTATTGTAATCGTGGTAAAGAAGTTTTGTTTTTCTATGTATTTTTGATACCCAGCTACGACTGATTATATACTTGCACTATATGAGTTAGTTCCTAGATTACAGTAGATATGATTTACAAGAGATTTGAATTTTGAACTTTAGTTGTAACTGAGTCCGTAAAAAATGGAATATGGATGTTGTTTTTATTGACTGGTTATCACCTACGGGAGTACATAGGTTCAATACCGAGTCTTAACTTGGGTGAACAAGCCTTGCATTATGTTACCTTGTCATATTGCCCCACTCGCTATATATCCTTAACATACTATAGTATTCTAAGATAGTTACATCTATTGCATTCAGTTACTCCTCGCATATACACACATTCTTATTGAATTTTTTTCCATAGGTGACACGTATATGATAATCCAATACACGAGTATGCAGGCACAAAATTGTTCTTCTCTTGTGACTGTAAAGCCCGTACTCCAAATTCTCGATCCATCATGTATCTGTGAAAGCTTTTATATACCTCGGTGACCTGAAATTGATACAACCCTCTACCCCATGACCCTAAAATACAACACATAACTCATTACCCCAGAAGACTTATAAACCCAAAATTATCATTCATATATTGAACCAAAATCTCTAATACAATTCCCACAATGCTCATCACATTCGTCATGACAAAACTGCGCAATATTGAGTATCCACTTTTGAGCCTAATTACCTACAAATCATACACATTCATACCCAAAAAAGCGCACACGTGTCGTTCGACTATCCACATCATAAGTGACACTCAATCCACCCAATCAACACACTACCCTATATATCGTTTCATATGCACAAGTGTTTATATTTAAGGCATCCTAATAATAGTATTTATACATATTATATTCTTGTCTTTCAAGCTAAAATATCAAGCTAATTGGTAATGAATATAATATTAGTTAACATATGAATATACGCATATAGAATGGTCGCAGTTCCTAACACCCCACTAGAAACATGGTCCATGAACCCACATCATGAATCTTTAGAAGAAAAGGAACACATGCCTTAGGATGCGCTCGTTGTGGCTCACCTAAAATTTTGTTTATTTATTTTATATAATTGAACTAATGACTTGATTAAAACCCTAATCTCACTTCATCCTGTACACAAATTAGAGTCGTAATAATTCATTAAACCCTCAAGAAACATGTCTCAAGACCATGTGATTTTCTAGCCCAAAATACCACACGTACTTAGTATGAAATAAGAAATACGATGGAGTAACTCTTTTTCTTAAAGAGGACTATTAGACTCCTGACACCGTTCAGTATTTAGTGCAGTGCTTCTTAGATCCGTCTCTTTAGATCAGATTGTTAATCAAGTTCTTTATATTCTCACTGATAAATGGGTATAATTATGCATCCGGGGTGTAGGGGTGTCAATTCGTATTTTTGGGCAGACATAACAGAACAGGATTTTTTTGGACATGAACACAATATGACACGAGATAAATTCATATTTTTTAGTTGACACGAATCCAATTCGAACATGACACAATCCATCATGATAGAACTAACGCAATTTTTATATCTTACACTCAATTAGACATAAATAGACGTGGTAACCCAAATAAAAACACGATTAACATGACGAGACATGATAATACAACTAACATGACTCATAATTTTGACACGACACGACAAAACTTCGTTTCATAAAAGACCCAACACGAACCCAACATAAACATAACATATTGTGTCAATTTTGGGTCATTATATATCATGATTAGCCATATTTAAGGGATAAGTATGACCAACAAACTTTTTAGGAGAAACTGTTGTCCTTAAACCCGAGGAAGCTTGGTTTGAGCATGAACATAGGTAGCTAAATACAACTCTGGGGGGATTAATGTCATTTTTTATAGAGTAACCCAAGAAGAGTTCCGCTAGATCTTTACATGTACTATATCCAAGGAGGTGTTGTACATTCTCCAAATCACTCACGAGGGTACCAATTCCTTACAAGTCTTGAAGCTCCAGCATCCTGCCACCCATTTGAGTTGTTGAAGATGAAAGAGAATGACACATTATATGACTTTTATGCAAAACTTTCGATGTCAAGAACTATCATTTTTATTTAAGAGAGAAGATCTTGAATTCTAGGATTTCTATGAAAATCCTTAGGTCACTACTACCTTTCCACACATCTCATCATTAAACATTGTGGAAGGTATATACACATGAAAGTAAAGGAAATCATATGGACTATTCAAAACTTTGGATTAGAAAATTTTCCACTACATAAGAAAGAGAAATGGCATCACGTTGAATGCATATAAAATTTTTCCCTCAATCTCGAACAACGATTCTAGTGAGAATAAGGTTGACATGGCTTTATTGACGAGAAAATTCAAGAAAATTCTAAAATCCAATCCATAAAAGTATAAATCTAATAAGAAAGAAGGAGAGAACATTAAATCAAATGAAGTAAAGGAGTCTTCAGTATACGATCCTATAAGTCTCTAAGTGAAGAGAGATCGAATATTGACTTTGGAAGGTTCTTTGAATGCCAAGGTTGTTGGAAGTTGTCACATGAGTGTACTACTAAGATAGTGAGAAGATGCAATGATAAAGAAAAGAATGAAGGCCACTCTTAGTGATAGTTACATTGACTCAGACAATGAGTCTCCAATTGAACGCAACTTCAGTTCATTTAGTTGGTCGTCAAAACTCCTTTAATAATGACAAGGTTGAGAAATAAGGCATTGAGTCTAATACCAATGGAGAATAAACATCAAAGGAAATTATTTTTTTCAATGAGAGTAAAGAATAACTTCAAGTGAAGTTGAATGAACTCTTTGAGTTGAGTTGAGGCATGGAGAATTTAAATGACAAGCTTACTGATGATACGAGAAATCGTCCACTAGTCGTTCTCGTACCATCAAATCAAGTGTAAATTATAATAAACGGATAGAATTAGTAAAAAGAAAGAGAAGACAAGATCTATAGTGGTTTAGCCTAAAAAATAGGCCTACGTCCACTTTGGTGACGCACTCTCATTATGTATGCTATTTGGTACATAGTAATTAAGACTAAGGAGGCGTACAAGCATGAGAATAAATGAGAATACATGATAACAATGATGTCGAGTATGCCGGAGCCAAGGCTGAGAAGTCCAAGAGGGAGCCCCCAAGTTGTACGTTAAGGTTATGTAGAGATAATTTGGCCAGGCTTCGCCAGGTATTATCGAATCTGGATCGGGATGAGAGGAATCGATCCCTTACATCGAGGTGTGGTCCTCTATTTATAGGAGGTATATGAGCTGTGTCACATGCCCTAATCACGTGACGTATATTAAGTCTGGAGCTTCTGTGAATGAGAGGGATGCGACCTGTAAGGCAAGCATACTGAGTGTTGCATCCCGCATAAGGCTAAAGTTGTGGGTGCCGCACCTTGTACTATGAGGCTGCGACATGTATATAAGGCCAAGTGGTATGTGTCGCAACCTGTACTGGTTAGGGCCGCACCCTGTGCTGAGTAGGGCCGCGTCCTATAAGCTTCTGTATGTATGAGTAACGTCCGCGACAGGTGGTGCAGTATCTGTACTATCAATAAGCCCCCAAGTAGTAGTGCCAAGAGATTGCGAATGGGGTTGCGGCTGAGTAGTCAAGCCCTCTTAAGGTGATACGGTATTTACAAGGAGACGCTTCATCTTCCCGCGCCCTCTAATATAAATTATTTCGGCCGTGGACTTCATTACGTTTCCCAAATCTTTGAGAGCATATCGATAGCTAACCCCTGTTCATTCGCCCTCTTTCTTTTTTTTCGGTGACCTCCGAAAGCTGCGTGTGGTGGTTCTGGGGTGGTTTGAGGCTAAGCTCCGTCGGTGTCTTCATTTCCAGGTAATTTTTTTAATTACAAACCTCTTTAATAGCCTTTTCAGTTCACAATTCACCAATTCATCAACTGAATTTCTGCATTTATGAATTTCTGTATTTATGAATCACCCAATCATGAATTATATCTACCAAACCTTCTTGAATGTGCTTTTATTTAATTTCAATCATGTTTTCTACTTGGATTTGAATATACTTATTTACCCAATTTCCTAATTAATCGAACCCATTTGAATTCACGTAGCTGTTTGGATTTGAATCAATCTTCAATGTTGGGCTAATGCATGAATTTTGTTGATTTGGGTTAGACTTTAGGGTTTCTGAATTTGTTCTTGAAATTCTTGAGAGGGATTCTTCGTATTCTAGGATTTTTGATCTTTGTGTTTACACAGACTAAATACTAACCTGTTTGAGTGCGTAGCCGCGGACTGACAAAATCCCTTTAGTAAATTAGGGTTGTTCTGAGTGAATATAACCTTCCAATAGTTTAGGAAACGTCTGCGGTATGTAGTTAATAACGGTTCCTGCTAGCATTAAATAAAGTATGCGGCATGTACAACTCTTGGTTCTCAGATTAGGGTCTGCAGCATTTTAGCCCATAGTTTAGTGACTACGACATGCCAAAAATCGTCTACGTCTTTCCCCATAAAATAATATTCCGCGATGATAATTAACTTCTAGGGTTTTCGAACCCAACATTTGGTTTACTTAGCCCAATTGGCCTAATATTTCTTGTTCATCCTCAACATGATATATCATTACACCTGTCGTGGTCTCTGAGAGGCAGTAATACCATACTGGCTGCTGCACCTAACTACGGACTCTGCTTTTCAGGTACTACTACAACCATATGAACTTTGACCGGGACGAATTTTTGAGGGGCTTTTGGAAAAAATATTTTGGAGTCTCTCCTCCTGAACTTCCTTCAGTGCCTCCTTTGAAGTTAGTAGGGCCTTACCAAGTGAAGGATTGCCCCAACTGTGTGGTATTAACTTCAGATTCAAGCCTAGACTCCGTGATCATGGAAGAATGGGCAAATTTTAGCAACCATCTGATGGACATGGATGATAATGCTGCGGCAGGAGAAACATCTAACAATAGGGATTATCCTGCTAGCACATCTAGGAGGGTTGAGAGAACTCTTGCTGCCCTTGATATCCACAACATTATGACCCAAGAATAGGTTGATCAGGTAGCTGAGGCCTTCGAGTTTCTAGAGAACTTGATGTTCTCAGTACCTATCGTGGAGCAAAGGCCATGCACGACACTTGATGACGATGGGGTCTTCTTCCCTCGACACGCTTTTATTTACGGGTTGTGGTTGCCAGTTCCTGTTCCCATTAGAAGAATTTTCCAAACCATGAAGTTAGCCCTATCCCAATTAGATCCTAATGGCTGGAGGGCCATTCTTGCAGCCGTTGTACTATGGGAGAATCAGTTCAAGAGAGACATTACTCCCGCGGAGTTTTTCTATTTCTACCGCCCAAAAGAAAATTTCATCAAATTTGGGGGGGGGGGGGTATTAATACTTCTCAGTTCGCAAAAGGGATGAGACCCTTTACTCTAGTAGGCCTACCAGTGTAAAGAACTAGAACGGTAAATACTTTTACATATCTGAAGAAGGGTGGGAGATCCACCCTGAAGAGAGTGAGAGGGAGAGATCATTTAGGATGCCTCGGTAATGGGGGTGTCCCTCCAAACTAGGTACTTTTTTAATTATAGCCGCACCCCTTATTTATAGTTTCATATTATTCTCCTCTTTACTTATGTACCAACCTTTGTATTTTTTTGCAGTTCTTGACAATTTACAATTGAGCAAGCGGCAAGAGAAAATAGTTGCTAAGGCCGCGACAATTCCTGCTAAGGACAAGAAATTCAGCATACTTGTAACTTCTGCCTCTATATTTGAAGCGGGTTACTTCTTCAGCAAATCCATACCAAAAGATATGGTCGCAGAGGGTAATAACTATCAATAATTTGTTCCGCGACAAGTATTTTCAAACCAAATTTAATAATGTTTCATTTCTTCTTTCAGGTGAGGAAGTTGATAGGGAGCTCTTGGCTGACCAATTGGCAGAGATGGATGAGGATGCAACTGTCCTTAATAACACTGCTAGGCACAGGAAGAGGAAGAGGTCCAATGACAAGGTTCCTGTCGCGATCCCTTTAAATGACCAAAATTAAGCTGCGGAACAGACTACCCCTGCCGCGCCCTAACTCTAAGTTTAGGAGGGTCATCATGAGAGGCCCGAGGGTACTTTTAATAATGACAGTGGGGCCAATATGTCCGCATAAGAGTTGATGTCAGTGTCTAATGCCCCTATCCTTTCAAATTCTCCCCCCCCAACCACCAACTTTCGTAGTAAATGCCAACCTGGTGCCTCCTCAATGCCGCGCCAACGTTGGTTTTGATGGTTGTCTGCTGCCACAGCTTAGGCAGGCCAACCCTGAATCCTCTTGGGACACAACCGCAAGGGTTGCTTGCCGGATGAAAAGAGTCCCAGACGCCGCAAACCTTGATAGACTCATGGATGAAGACCACGAGGACTTGGAGGATTATGGTCTCCACAGTATTTTGAGGGTAAGTTCAAGTACCTTCTCATCTCTATTTTTACATTCCATATCTTGCTCCAAACTTTAACTCTCTTTACAGGTTGCGAACGTCATAATTTCACAGAAGAGGAAGTACGAGGCCTTGTACAAGCTGAAAGAGGTTGCGGAGAGGGTACATGCCGCTGACCTGGAAAGTACAAGGAATTCTTCATTTGAAGCTAGAAAGAAATCCTCAGTCGTGGCACTACAGGCGGCTCAGATGAAACTTGAGGCCACTATCAAAGCCAAGGAGGAAGACGAGGAAATTTTTAATCAGGTGGCGGAGTCCCTTAAGGTTTCTTAAAACCAGACTACGGAAGCTGCCAAGGTCGCGGAGTTTGCCATTAACAAACTTAAACTTCTGCAGAAGAAGTATGAGTAATTGGAAGCCAAAGCTACTGAAGCCCATACTGCAGTGGTCAAGAAGATGGGAGAGGATCATGATGCGGCCCTTCAATTGGCTATCGACAGAACGGTGGAGTCATTCAAAGGGTCCAGAGACTTCTTCCTTATCAATAATAGGGCCTACCTTTGCGGCTACCAAGAGCTCAGGCATAGAGTTATAAAAAACTTCCTAGATTCTAAAGAGACAATTCTTGCATGGGGTCTTGGTGATGCTGAGCAACAACAATGTGTGGCTGAGATCAAGGTCGTGACAGAGGAAAGAGCCAGGTTGAGGGCAGAGACTAAGGTGGCCACAGCTAATGAAGAGACCATAATGGATGCGAAGGGAGAAGAGGGAGATAAAATTGACGATGATGAATCTTAGGGTTGCATCCCTCTTTATCTTTTTATTACCTCTTTCAACGGTTGTGGCCTTTTGTCTATAATCTTAACACTAATCTTTGCCAAGATTTTTAGCTTCTAACTCTATTATCAAGGCTGGGGCCATCTTTAAAAATCATTGGTTTCTGTATATCATTCGCATGTTTTATTCTTCCAATGCCTTGATGCTTGAACTGATGCTTTTACATTTGAATTGATTTCTTACTTGATTGAACTCGAATTAATAGATTAAGGCCGCAGGACTATAGTAGAAATGTTTTGTTCCCATTGACTGCAGCCAGATTTCTTTACCTTGGACTATCCACTTGTAATTCTTGTACATTGTTGCATTCATGAATATTTGAAAGTGGCTGCAGCCTCTTCCTGAATAAGGTCACGGAACCTTTGAGTGTTTGAATCCCATCTGCTGTAGCTTTATGACTGTAGCTTTATAATTGGATCCTTATACGAATGTCGCTTATTTTCTTAAATAGGGATGCGACAGGTTAACGACCCTGCCTACCTTTATCTATCGCATCTTTTGAATGAATTCACTTATTGGCTGTAGCCATACATATAAGGTTGCGACACATTTTTAGCCCTTTAGGAATTTGAGGCCATCCCTCTATAGCATTGTTATGCTTCGTGATCACAACAACATAGCCTCCTTTAGTCACTTTTATTGCCTTTCATGGCTTTCCTTTAGTCGCTTCGATTGGGTTATTATCATCCCCCCTGGGCAAGGTATTATAAAGCTTCCCCACGCTTATGTGGATATATATATATAAATCCTTCTGAGGCTATAATAGGATTATTCACAGACAATTAAGTCTTTGGCCCGTTCAAATATATGATTATCTTCGGCCCCTGTGAGTTATTTTTAGGCCTTCCCGGGCTAGGTATTATGAAGCTTCCCCAAGCTAATATGAGATTACCAAGTTAATGATGTTTAGTCTCATATCCACTAAGTTAAAGATGTTTGTCGAGGGAGTAACCTCCCCGTGCTAATGATGCATCCCAAAAGCTAAGAACGAGTATTGTAAGTCTTCGTGGCAAATGACGCATCTCGAAAGATTTGAATGGGCACCTGAAGCCCCCGTGGCTAATAACCTTTTCTGATAACTTCTTTCGAGAATGTAGCCATAATATGATGGGATTTAGTCTTCATGAGTGATGGTTGCAGATCAATTTAGATAGCTGCTCTCAATAGTTGCTTTCATCCTTTTCAATTATCATTTGACTTCATATAACCAGGCGTCACTGCGGACGTTGTGATCCTATTTGAATATAATCATTCCCAACATAATTTGGTGTCTCCATATAGAATCTGTTTAAGACAAAATGGTCTTTTATAAGATAACATTTTATGGAAATGAGAATCAAAATATGGCACTATAAAGTGAACTTGATTTCATATATATATGAATTTGTAAGGACAACAAAAAGTTTAACTTAAAATATGTAATAACCCTCACTTTTGAGTAATTTATTTTATATTAAATTGCAATGTGAGGTAATTATATAAAACATTGGATAAAGGAGTAAATATTATTTAAGTAAGTTGAAAGATAATATTTACTAGAATTCTTGCATATTTACTATTATGTGAAGGTAAATAGCATTATGTTATGTTTGATTGCGTCGTGGTGCTTTAAGCGACGGTTATGGCATATATTTCAATTGGATCATTATTAATGAATTAATATGATGTTGAAACATGAAATAATTTATGTGATTTTTGGATACCAATTTAGAGGGCGCGGTTAGTCTTGAAACGTTTGAGAAAGTCAAAATAAGTGTCATATTGTATTTTTGAGTTCCGAGCACTTTTAGCAGTTTATGACTCAATTATGTAGTTACGATTCATTTTAATGGTGTATTAACATTTTAAGATGGCAATTAATGTTTAAGACACGATTTAAGTCTTCTAACCCTTTTATTTCTCATATATGTTCCTAAACCTAGAGAGAGAGAGGGAGAGAGAGACGTTGGGGGAAAAGAAGAGAAAGAAGAGAGAATTGGAGATTTGGGGCTGAAATCGTTGCTACGGGAAGAGAATCCGAGACTATAAACTTGAGGAAAGTTTCTTACTTGCTAGTATATGATTTAATTTGAATTATTTGTGTGATTGTTGTGTAAATTGGAAATTTGGAGAAATTAATAGGTTTTGGTAAATTTTGATGTTTAATTCTTGGACCTTATTGTTGGTATGATTTAAGTTGAGTATATGGGTTTATTTTGGTGTATAATCGTCGTGGTTATGTTGTTGGTGAATGAGAGTGAAGAAGTTTTAAGAATAAAGGGTTTAGGTTTTGGATTGAGCATTGAAGAAGAAGGAATTTTCGAGGACCTGTTAGGAGCGGTCGACCACGGTCCCAGGACCGGTCGACCAACCCTTAAGGGGGAGGCATACTGCTTTCTTCGTTAAGTATAAATTTGATGCGTGGTCCCAGGACTGGTCGACCAGTCCTCCCAAATTGTTCTTTTTGCATTCCTTTATAGGTAAAACCTTGAGGCGCGGTCGATCGCCGTCCCTTGACCGATCGACCGGTCCCCTGTTTTTCCACCCTAAATTGTTTAGGTTCTTCTAGTTTCTTTATTTTAATATAGGGACTTAGGAACCTTATTAAATGAAGTAAAAATAGAATATTAGAGTTCATTAGTAAGGTATCTAAGAACCTAAGTTAGTAATGAAAGTTGGGACTTAGAATGGGAATTAATTTGGTTAGTTAAATTAGACGTAGATAAATGATTCTTTTATAAAATGAATTAGTTTCGGTCTAAGGGAAATAGAGTGAGGAAATGTGGGTTTATATACTTGGGTTGAAATGATGTCATACATTATGGTTTGAGGAATGAATTTTAATTCATGGAGATGCTTGAACATTGAGGTTTATAATGATGATATTAGTCACGTATGGCTCCGGATAAAATGTAATGCATACTTTAAATTGGCGCTTAATTGATAAGTAAATGATTTTGAGAATGTAAAAAGTGGATGTTTTAAATGAGAAAAAAATTTGTAAATGATAATTTGCATATACACACCTCTCTAAATCGCTATCATAAGGGAAGTTACGCGCATGAGGTGAAGTTCCATGGCTAGTGAATGCAGGGTGAATATAGTCCTCGGCCATAGGATCAGTTGTTATTGTGTGATTATTTTCGAAGTGGGGTAATTTCGGGTGTGGTTATGACTCACTTTCGAAGGTATATGGCCGCTTCCCGACGTTACGTTATAAGGATGCCCAGGTTGTCTGGTGCGATAGGCCCTGAAAGATGATAGCCATTTAGGGGCGCGTCCAGTGGGAAAACTCGGAAGGACAGTCTTAGAATCGTTATATGATGTGATTACAACTATTCTTAATAAAAGTGAAACTTGTAATTATGGTAAAGCATTTTGTGTGATAAACTGCTTTAACTATGTTCCTAGGGAGAAAAGGGAACTGTGAAGTTAAAGGGTGCAAAACTGAACTAGTGAAGCATTTTGTGAAATAAATTGCTTCAAATATGTTTCCTAAAGAGAAAAAGGAACTGTGTATTTAAGTTGTGTAAAACTGAAATGAAATCTCATTAAGTGAAACTTAGATATTTCTCTCATGCATATACTAACATTTAGTAGTGTCATTGATATTGCGTTAAGTCGTGCTTGTAGACTGAGAGGTGAGAATTCTTATCATAATTTTATGAGAGCGAGATAAGTTGATGATGATGATATAATATTCATAACTGTCATGCATTTTATTCACATGGTGATCATATCAAATCGGGCCCTGACCCGTCTATTTCTCTTTGTTTTGCATGAATTCTATATTCGCCCAGGTGTTCCACCGCAAGGACGCTCGTATTGACCTCTTCATCCCAGTTGTCCGGGATATATAACAATTTGCGGATGTTGTAGGATATTCGTTGTAGACGCTTATATATCTTTGTACTCTAGCTATGATCAGTTTACATATTCGGGTGTGTTACCCAAGTTTTGTACTTGTTTAATATAACGTGATATTAAATTTTAATACTCGGTGTAACCTGTTTGTATTGGTCTGTTAATCGACAACTTATTCGGTTATTACATTGTGCTTTATTTTCATGCCATTATTTGTTTGTTTTGATATCCATTTTTTTTCAAATTGGGTTGTCTAAAAAAATTTCTTTAAATTTATGATTTAAATTTTGACACTCCTTTTCTTTAAAATAATTGGGGGTTATCTGGTATTATTATTTTAACGACAGTAATGTTAAGAATGGACCATCTATGATTCCTGTAATTATTGGAGTATCGGGCTCACCACCTCTTATTTTAATAAGCAGGTTGTCACAAAATAGTGTAAGAAGAGTTTCATTGTAAAATAGAAACAGATGAAATATAAAACATAAGCAGGAAAAGTGGGTGTGTGGCCTGTCAGGCTAGGATGGTCCCTTAGGCATTGTTGATACCAAATTTAGTCTGCTGACATGGCTCAATCGAGTGAAGACACGTGTCAATCTACGTGGCAACAACAAATGCTTCCGAGGAACTCAGACGCTCCGACCTACAAGAACTCTCCGAGGAACTTTTGAGTACTGAGAAACTTTGAGCACCGAGGAACCTTAGGCGGTTCGAGCAGTTTAGGCGGTCCGAGCTTCACCTCGAACAAAGCATTAATAGCAGGAAAACCAACAGTCTAACTGTTCATTAAATGCTTATCATTCAGATGTATACGCTTAAGGGGCATTTAATATATTACCCTTTCACATGTACAACATTAAATGTATTACCCTTTCACATTACAACCTCAGGGCTATAAATACATTGTACAATCCTCATTGTAAGGGGACCAGAATTTCTTGATAGAACTTGTAATCGATAATTCCCAAACAATCAACAATAACATAACAGTGGACGTAGGCCATTCTTATAAGGCTGAACCACTTTAAAATTTCTTTGTCTCATTTATTTTATCTGTGATTAAATAATTAGATATGATCTAATTTTTTACATCAACAGATTGGCGCCGTCTGTGGGAAACGACTGGTAATATCGTTTCTCATCGAAAATAATTCATCACAAATGGCTGATATTCCAGAATCTAACAATCGAAATGCTGGAAACCCTCAAAATCTATCTGCTCTGCCAAATATTCCAGATCTGGCTGGAATAATGACAAATCTGGCTCAGGGCCAGACCGTCATGCAAGAAACTAAGCGACAACTCATACAAACCCTCCATGGCAATGCATCAACCCATTCAGGACCGTGAAGTATTCAAAGAAATACCCGTGCACCTTCTTCGCGTACTAGGCGTACCAATTCATATCGCAATGAGGAGTCTGAAGATTTTTCTTATCAACCTGGATGAACTTCGTCAGTGCGGGCCACAAATACTGAACAACGTGTCACTCTCTCTCCAGAAAGGACTAGTGCGCTAGAGAGGTTAAGCAGGGCATCACCTTTCAATCGATTAGGACCTAGAAGGAGTAGAAGTCCTCCTAAAGTCGCATCGAGAAGTTTTCGACGCCCATCCGATTTAAGGGAAGGATCTGCCCAGTCGCGACCATCTGCTCGTCAAGATAGATCCCAGGAAGCCACTTCAACGCGATCAGTTGCTCGAACCAACAGGCCCGAGGAAGGAAATGATGAGTGGAAAGGCTCTATTCAGAGGCCGGAGGATAGATTAGGGGAAATGGCTAAAGCCAAGAACCCTCTACAATGAACTTTTGTTCAAGGAACACCTTTTGTCCAGGCCATTGTAGATTTTTCAACACCACCAAAGTTCAAAGCACCTGTTGTGACCCCCAAATCTGATGGAAAGACTGACCCTGTCCTTCATATAGAATAATACCAAGCTGCAACCGACATCTATGCTGTTCCAGATGAGATGAGATGCAGAGCATTCTCGGGAACTCTTACCGGATCTGCTCAAATATGGTATAATAATCTTCCTCGGGGTAAGATCTCAACTTTTCTTCAACTCGCCGAGTTATTCATTGGGAATTTCTGTTTTGGGGCAAAGCCAGTTAAACGAGTAGCGCATTTATTAAGTGTTAGATAAAAAAATGGTTAGAGTACCAGAGATTATATAACTCATTTTAATAACGAGAAACTCGAAGTTATTGATTATGAGGAGAAGACAACGATTACCGCCTTGATGAGTGGACTGCTACCAAACAAGTTGTACTACACTTTGGCCAAAGATCCACCTAGAACCATGTCAGACCTGATGGTAAAAGCGTCCAAGATTATGAATGCTGAGGAGGCTATGGCTGCGAAGAAGAATATGGATGCCAAAGAAACCAAGGTGGAAGGTGATAAAGCTAAGAAGAAAGAGCATAAGAACAATGGTAATGACAAACATTCAAAAACTAGGTCGGTATGGGACGTAATGAAGAAATTCGATAATTATACTCCTTTGAAGAAGGACATCAACCATGTTCTAGAAGAAATCAAGAACAACGAGGAATTAAACTGGCCGAAGAAAATGAAGGCAGACCCTAATCGGAGGAACAAAGCAAAGTATTGCGAGTTTCATAAAGATCATGGACATATGACCAAAAATTGCATAGCTCTTCAGAATGAGATTGAAACACTCATCAGATGAGGAAAACTGGCAAAGTACGTTGATCGTGGAAGCGAAAGAAGGAACAATGACCGAACAAGAGAGAGGTCTAGATCTCCTCATAGAGCAGAGGAGAACAAGAAAAGAAACCGTGAAGTTGATCTAGAAAATGACCCCGATCTTCCCAAGAGACCAAGGCAGCCAGAACGAGAGGTATTTTCAATACGTTTTGGGTCATTTGACTGTAATGTTATTACAGGGGGAGATGCAGGAGGAGGAGACCTTATTGCAGAGAGAAAAGCTTACCTCTGTGAGGCTCAAGCTTGCTCGTACATTCAACGAATAAATCTAGCTGAGGAGGATCGCCCGAGAAAGGTGAACAAAGATAAATTGGTCATTGGTTTCTCAAAGAATGACCTTGCAGGTGTTCTATATCCTCATGATGACCCATTGGTGATCAAGATGAGAATGAAGGAGGTAATGATTTCAAGAGTACTGGTAGATAATGGTAGCTCGGCAGACATCATGTTCTACTCTTGCTTCGATAGTTTAAATCTAAAGCTATCTCAACTGGAGCCTTATCATAGAACCCTTCTCGGTTTTGCTGGCGAGAAAGTATTTCCACTTGGGACGATCAAATTGGATATATTCATTGGTACGTGGCCTGCTTGTCGAACAGAAAGCATGATGGATAAGAATGTTCAATCATCATACAATATCATCATGGGAAGAGTAGTATTGAAGAAGTTCGAGGTTGTACCATCTACGGTTCATCAATGCCTAAAATTTCCAACAAACTTTGGAGTAGCAGTTGTGAAAGGTGATCAGAAAGTAGCACGGGAATGCTATTATTCATCCGCCGAGCAAGAGGAACTGGAGGAATCAAGGAAAAAGACTACTACCTATCAACTGGATGAAGGTGCAAAAATTGAAACATTGGATCCTAGAGATGAGTCGCAACTCGTGAAGGGTCAAGTGGTGGAAGCTACTGAAAACATCATTCTGGACGACGAGCACCCTGAGCGAACTACTCAAGTAGGTTCGTCGTTGGAAGCCTCACTAAAATAGGAATTGATAACTTTCCTAAGAAGCAGAAAGCAAACTTTTGCATGGAGTCATGAGGATATGCCCAGGATAGATCCAAATTTCTTATGTCACGAACTCAATGTGAATAAGGAGATCAAGCCAGTGAAGCAGAGAAGAAGAGTGTTCAGCCCCGAGAAGAATCAAGCTATACAGGAGGAAGTCGAGAAGCTCCAGAAAGCTTGCTTCATTGAAGATGTTAAATATCCAGACTGGTTAGCAAATGTGGTGATGGTGAAAAAGAACAACAACAAATGGAGGATGTGTGTAGACTTCACCGACCTCAACAAAGCATGCCCAAAGGATCAATTTCCATTGCCCCGAATTGATCAACTGGTGGATGCTACCTTCGGACATGAGTTACTGAGCTTCATGGATGCTTATTCTGGTTACAATCAGATTGAAATGAAACCTGAAGACAGGGAGAGTACTTATTTCATTACCCCTAGGGGAACTTATTGTTATAATGTTATGCCTTTTGGTTTGAAAAATGCAGGTGCAACATATCAGCGGCTGATGAACAAGGTCTTTGCTGAACAAATCAGTTGCAATATGGAAGTCTATGTTGATGATATGCTGACAAAGAACAAGAAAGCTGCCGATCATCTAGTTGACTTAAGTCAGACTTTTGATCAACTGGATAAATATCAAATGAAGCTGAACCCGACGAAGTGCATATTCGGAGTACGAGAAGGCATGTTTCTCGGATACATTGTCAACCAACGAGGCATTGAGGCAAATCCTGAAAAGATCAAAGCTCTATTAGGGCTGCGATCTCCAACGACGAAGAAAGAGGTGCAAAGTCTTACAGGACGAGTAGCAGCACTTAACAGATTTGTATCATGAGCAACTGATCGATGTCTCCCATTCTTCAAGACACTCCGAAAGACTTTTGATGAATGTGAGAAGGCTTTTCAAGACTTGAAGAAATACTTGGGAGCACCTCCACTGCTATCCAGGCCAGTGATGGGAGAAAAATTATACTTGTATCTGGCAGTGTCCGAGAATGCAGTTAGTTCGGCATTGATAAAAGTGGAGAATGGAGTACAAAAACCAATCTACTACACAAGTAAGGCTTTCCGAGGAGCAGAGATCATATATCCAAGGCTGGAAAAGTTAGCACTGGCGGTGATTGAGGCGAGTAGGAGAAGGAGGCCATACTTCCAGACTCATACTATAGTCGTATATACTGATATGCCGTTGAGGCAAGCCCTTCATAAACCAGAAAAATCAGGGAGATTGATGTACTGGGCAATAGAGCTCGGTGAATACGATATAGTCTATGAACCCAGATCATCGCTTAAAGGGCAAGCTGTAGCGGATTTTATAGCAGAGTTCACCTATCCTGATACCCCCAAGGAGAAAAAGTTGCTCGCTGATCAACCTGTGGATGTTACAGGATCATCAAACACAAACTCAGACCAACTTAGGTTGGTAAAAGGGAAAGTGGATGCTACAGGATCATCAAATTCGAGCTCAGACCAACTCCGATTGGTAAAAGGGCAAGAAAAGATGATCGACGAAGAGAAATAAATATCAGGGGAGGATGAAAGGAAGCAACAAATATTTCACCGAGGAACTCTGACAGATCAGAAATTTGAAGACGAGTTACCTATATGGAGGCTATATGTAGATGGCTCATCTTGCACTACATGATGTGGCGCAGGGATAGTTTTGAGCACTCCGGATGAGGTCGACATGGAATACGCCCTACGTTTCCAATTTAAAGCTTCCAATTATGAGGCTGAGTATGAGGCCATGATTGCAGGTCTTAAGTTGGCAAAAATTATGGAGGCACAACAGGTTATTATCTTCAGTGATTCTCAATTGATCGTAAATCAAATGTTGGGAATATATGCATCCAAAGGAGAATTAATGATCAAGTATCATGCAAAGGTGATGGAGTTGGTATCAGAATTTGATGCTATTCAGTTGGTCAGAATACCAAGAATGTAGAATGCAA
Organism: Sambucus nigra; assembly: GCA_949130495.1. Taxonomy (NCBI): domain Eukaryota; kingdom Viridiplantae; phylum Streptophyta; class Magnoliopsida; order Dipsacales; family Adoxaceae; genus Sambucus; species Sambucus nigra. Next base: position 150,769,001 of record OX422212.1, on the reverse strand, counting down.
GAGCAGATGCCTTAGCTCGATTAGCATCAGCTACTTGTACCGATCTACGAAGAACAATCCCAATTGAAGTTTTAGCTGGTCGGAGAATAGATGAAGATCTGATGACGAATTTTATTACCCTTGATTTAGAACCATCTTGGATGGATCCCATCAGGGCATATATTGAGGAGGGAGAATTACCAATTGACAAGCTCGCAGCCAAGAAATTAAAGTTCAAAGCTGCTCGGTATGTATTAACTAACGGTATTCTATATAGACGAGGAATTATGGCAGGTTTGCAAAGATGTGTACATCCCTACGAGGTGAAAGAATTGATTGAAGAGATACATGAAGGGTCCTGTGGAGCCCATGTAGCAGGTCGTACACTTTTGCAAAGGGTGATGACGTAGGGATACTACTGGCCGACGATGAGAGCTGATTGTATAGCCTATGCCAAGAAATGTGACAAGTGCCAACGCTTTTCCTCCATCCGAAGAACTCCACAAGCATTGTTGACACCCATCACTTCCCTTTGGCCATTTGCCATGTGGGGAATAGATTTGGTTGGGCCACTGCCAACGATCAGAGGAAGGTTCAAATACCTCGTCGTCGCAGTGGATTATTTTACTAAGTGGGTAGAAGCTGAGCCTCTCATTAATATGACATACGAGAAGGTGTACCAATTTATTAGTAAGAACATCATTTGTCGATATGGTCTTCCTCATGCTTTCATCACAGACTATGGAACACAATTTGACAACGAGGAGTTCACTGCCTATTGTCATCAGTCAAACATTTTGAAAATCCACTCAGCACTAGGCCATCCTCAAAGCAATGGACAAACTGAAGTGATAAACTGAACGTTGCTGAATGGCTTAAAGAAAAGACTAGATGATGCGAAAGCGAATTGGATCAACGAGCTACAATCAGTACTCTGGGCTTACCGAACTATTCCCCGAGTAGCAACTGGAGAATCTCCATATATGCTAGCGTTTGGAAGTGAAGCTGTTATACCTGCCGAGTTGGGCCTCCCGACACACAGGGTACTGAATTTCAATTCCCCTGTCAGCGACTTAATGAGAAGATTAAATTTAGACATGCTCGAGGAAGTTAGAGAAGAATCAGCCATCAGGAATGTTGCATACCAACAACGAACATCTTTGTTCTACAATAAGAGGGTGAAGAAGTGCGACCTGAAAGAAGGAGATTATGTGCTAAAGAAGGTGATTCAAAAGCACAACAAACTGGAGGCAAACTGGCATGGACCATACCGAGTTACAGAAGTTGTTCGACCAGGAACTTACCGAATAGCAACTTTAGAAGGGGAGGAGTTTAAGAATGCATGGAATGCAGAGCATCAGTGATGTATATTCTCTCCTTTTATTGAAAGTTTTTTTGGGAATACTAGTGCTACACACTACTCGGCAAAACTCGACAAAACTCGGACTACTCAAATTTATTCTCGAAAATGCTAACTAAGGTTGGTCGAGAAACTTGTATTCCACCGGGAAGTAAAGCTACTTGTATTCCTCCGAGAAGTAAAACTTGTATTCCTCCGGGAAGTAAAGCTACTTGTATTCCTCCGGGAAGTAAAACTTGTATTCCTCCAGGAAGTAAAACTTGTATTCCTCCGGGAAGTAAAGCTACTTGTATTCCTCCGGGAAGTAAAACTTGTATTCCTCCGGGAAGTAAAACTTGTATTCCTCCGGGAAGTAAAGCTACTTGTATTCCTCCGGGAAGTAAAGCTACTTGTATTCCTCAGGTAAGTAAAGCTACTTGTATTCCTCCGGGAAGTAAAACTTGTATTCCTCAGGGAAGTAACACTTGTATTCCTCCGGGAAGTAAAACTTGTATTTCTCCGGGAAGTAAAACTCGTATTCCTCGGGGAAATAAAACTTGTATTCCTCCGGGAAGTAAAACTATGTGTTCCTCGGAAAGTAAAAGTATTCCTAACAATGCCAACTTATGTTGGTTAGGAAGTAAATATATTCTCGAAAATGCCAACTAAGGTTGGTCGGGAGCTACAACTATTCTAAAAAGTGCCAAAGTTGCTCGTAGAGGAAAAACCCACTAACTTTAGTTGGTCGAAAAGGAAAATTTACCGACCTTGGTTAGTCGGAAACATTTTATGAAAATAAGAAAGTGATCGAGCAAAATTTTTGATACTCGTAACTTTTTAATTATTACTAAGTTGGTCGAGAAACAAAACTTCATTTTTGCCAAATGATTACCACAAATTCAAGTTAGTCGACAATAAGTTGATCGACAAATAACACAATATTATTATCTTTTTAACAGATACACATGCACAGATGTAAAGTGTTTTACAAGACAATAGCAATTAAGATTTTCATTAAATCCAAAAACAGATTACATTAAGAATGAAATGTATACAACTATTACATCAAAATTCCTACTCTATTGGTTTCTTCCCCTCTACTTTTGAAACAGGTTCCTCGCCATCAGGCGGATCATTTAAAGCAAGAGGAGAATTCATTTTTAAGTTGAATTTGTTTTCTTACAAACTTTTAAAACTCAAAGAGATTGATAAGCTCAAGGACATGAATCATGATTTTAAAGCTTTAGAAGTGTCCAAGAAAGAGAGTGAGGATAGCGTTCGGTTCTTAGAGAAAGAATTGGAGGGCTCTAAAATTGGTACCACTACACCAAATCTGCCTAATTGTCACGGTCAGTGACCTTGACAAGTTCAACTTGTCAAGGTCAATGACCGTGACAATTCCGGGTGAGACAACTTTTTTTATCACGGACGTGTCACGGTCATTGACCGTGATAAGTTCGCTAAAATTGTCACGGTCGTTACTATCGATGATAGGCAACCCGAGTATATTAGGTTTATTCTTTCCATTACTACCGACATTACTATCGATGTCCTAAATGTGGTTTGAAGGTACAAATTCCTTGAAAAATGATGGAAACACCTGACTATGAATGTACTTACCTTATGGATGTTTCTCACTTGGATCATGCTGACGACGGAGGTTCCTCTCATTCTTGATGAGCAAACTTTTGATTCTCTCTCTATGATCAATGTGAATGTGGTGATAGAAAAATTCTATTGTGACACTGACGCGGCAGCTTGCTATTGGTTGGTTTTTGGGGTCCATGCTAGTGGGACCTACAAACCAACCAATAGCAAGCCGCCACATCAGTGTGTCTAGGAAAATTCAGTCACAGTAGAATTACTCGTGGTGATAACTCATCACTTAGAGTCGTATGTAATCAATGATGTCACGATTCGTTCTCCCATAACTTCAAATGAGGATTGGACATTGTATGTTGAGTCCCGACATGTCATGTCAGATTAGGCCTTTGTCAGGAGCACTCGTTACATACATTAGCCCAGTCAGCTCAGCTAGCACCACTAGATTAATCGAATACCCTATTTTTTCTCAATTCACGTATTTTAGAGAGATATGAATGACGCAATGCAACTTCAGTCATAACAAAAGACAACTCTACAATCCCAGCTTACAACTTTGTTAGAGAGGGAGCAACTTCATGTAGCCTATGCGCACACTTAATATCAACAATGGTTGAGTGAACAATGGGGTCAGGTGAGGAGAGATAGTGTTGAACCATCAAGAGCCCGTGATGATGATGGAGCCGATACATGATCGGTGGAAATTTTTTATAATTTATTTTCTATTTGATGATGTACTTTCATAGAGAGGGAGGGAGAGAGAGGTTTGAGTATGATGTTGTATTTATTTATTCTCTTTTACTTTATTTTGAATATTGGTTGATGGACATGCATTTATTTCATTTTTGATATTATCATGTATGAGAACTTTGATTTCAGAATATTCATCATTTACTTCACATCATGGTATGTCTTTTATTCTAGCATTTTGATTTACATGCTTATTATGGATACTTGCTAGATTAGATGATATTTATGATTTCACTTGTCATGTTGAGATATGGATATGTTAATTTTGTTGATATGTGTTATCATATTCATATTCCCATGCCTATTCTGTCACTTATATTATTGAGCATGCAGTTTATTAATTTTCTTATCTGCTCAATTTGATGGATTTGTGATAGAGGTTTGATTCTATTTACTCCTTTGTTTATTAAAGACAAAAATAGTAAAAAGTTTGGGATTAAGGGGGATTATATATTTAGGTGAGTAGTTTGTGAATTCATTTTACTTTTTTTATTATTTTTATTTTTATATGTATTTCTTGCATCATCGTTACTTCATGAGGGTGTGTTTGCAGAACATAAAAGGGTCATGATGTTGATAACATTGATTGAAGATGACATACATGTCTATCGAGTCATGTTGGGACTGGGTAGATTTATGTATAAGAATTTTTTATCTAACCGTTTTTTTTTTATCTTTACATTTTTTGTTTTGTCCTAGAATAACCAAAGGGAGAGATTAATTTAGGTTTTAGTTTTATGTTGGATTGATTCTGGAACAAACTTTTGAGTCATTATATATTTGTATCGAGTATATTGAATAATAATAATAATACATTACATGAATACTAGAGGCAAATGCATCGTGACTAAGATTATCGAATCGAACAACTATATAGCAACACGAAGATTTGGTAAAGGTAATAATTTTCTAAGTTATGTTATTCCTCATAGTTAATCTTAATTGCTTAGAAGTGAAAATATATGAATTTTTATGAAAACCACATTTGGAAAAGGCTTATGAATATCTGCTATTTTTTTATCAAGATTCTTTATTAAGGGACCTCGTTCGAATGAGGTGTCCCTCGATCTAATGATATTGATCGAGAGCATTCAAAAGGCCTCAATCAAAATCTCCCATTCAAACTAGGGATCCCTAGTTCGAACGAATGTATTTATGTTGGGAAACATTTTTAAATGAATCTTTTTCACTATAAAAACTAAATAAACACATTGAGACGCGTATTTCAATTGACGGACCCTAGTTGTTTTTTAAATCCTTGATTTGATTTTGCAATATTCCTTCTATTTCGAATATCTTATCAATACTACAAAACTAAAGTATACTCTAGTTTTATAGATCTCTAGTGATCTTCTTCATTCAAGAAGGTTATCACGTAGGATTACATGTGGGAATTTTTCACCAACCAAGATCAATGAGTATCGAGGCCTTGGTGGCTGTGTAGTGGGTTTGCTGGATTAGGACGACCATAATTAGTACAAGCAAAGGTAGGGGAGCATAATGCAAGGGAGAGGCATCGTTGTGGTAGTCATTGTCGTAAATGTAAGTCGTGTCTTTATCCTAAATAAGTCATGTATTTAGTACCAGTGGACTTTGTGTAGATTGGGTGCGACAATATTTTTTCTCACAAGGGTTGTCACTCTATATCCTGGTGTGCCTTGTGTAATTGCTTTTTATATTTTCTTCCGCTGATTAATTATAAACTTCATGCAATTTGGACTAAATTTAATTTATTCGGAAAATTATGGTTTGATTAGAATTAAAAGGTATCTTTAATTTATTTTAAATTGTCAAATAATTAATTTGATTTACTAATAAATTTGGAGCCTTAAGGCACATACCTAGCATTTTCAGACTTCCACCCATCCAAGACACCATTCTAATCGACGTCTAAATGAACAACTAATTAAAAATATGGACATTAGTAGCATAACATTTAATCGATATTTTCTTTAAGGTACCAAAGTTTTCTCTTGATTGTTTTCTATTAATAAGGTATTGGATTGGTGTAGTAATGACTCACATATCCTATCACATATCATATGTTAATTCGAGTACACAATAATCACACATCAGGCTCCCCAATTGAAAATAAATACGAAAGAATAAACATTTTGACCTTTTCCTCAGGATCCTTGATTCCTATATTAACTCATAATCTCCCACCTCCATGTACATCTAAACCATATGTAACTCTCAAAGTTTTTTGAGATAATACATGGATTTTCTTAGAATTATCTTGTATAATATTAAAATTTAGATTTACCTAGTTTTGAACATATCCCTCATGTAAAAAATAGAGGGTAAACACTGTTTGGTGGACACAATCATCTCCATATCATTTAAACCAATAAAATTCTTTGATGTATAATAAAAGATTAAATTAACTATCCTTGGACTGGGGAATTCACAAAAATGGCCTTCTTAAATTTTTGTGAACATGTCATCATTAATATCCCATTGACATCTCAGATACCACTACCTTGGTGTCTACTTTAGAAGGTAAATAGATCATTTGAGTTTTCAAACTTTGTGCTCTTAACCCATTGTCACAAATCCCTTTCCTTGATCCACGTAGATCTTTACATCTATGTCTCCATTTATAAATGTTGTTTTACATCCATATGGTATAATTTTAAGTCCACATTTGTAACTATTGCCAAAAATAAGCGAGTGGAGGCAAACCTTAGAACTGATGAGAAGGTTTAATCATATTCTACACCTTGTTATTTGCTATAACGCATGGTCAGAATTTATACCTATGTACTGATATTCCACGATGAACTTGAATTTAAGAACCCACTTGTTATAATGGTCATGTGCCTAGGTGGTAAATTATAAAGTACAAGCCTTGATTAGATTTTAAAAAACTTTTTAATGCATTGTAACCTTCCATGTATTAGAAGAAATAATGAGAGAGCCCCACATTTATTCGTCTTTTCACCATCTCTTGAAACTACCAAGAAACCCTCCCCCTTAATCTCAACACTATATTTAAATATGATTCCATGTCTTCTTCTAAGTAATTAATATCTTAAGGGCATTTCTAATATCCCTTCGGGTTTGGATTTATGCTGGAACTTGACAAAATTAATTTGTTGGTGTTTTAAGTCTTGAGAGTTATAATTCAAGACTTACAGAAGAACACATACACCAAGACTTCCCGTTGCCATATCAAACATTATATCTTTCACTTGAGTTTTGATAAATGTATAATAATGTTTTTGTATTTCCTTAAGTTCATTTTAAGTTATTGAATTGACAAGAAAAACATTTTTTGGAATGAGTAACCCTATTTTACACAACTCCACCTCGGTTTTGAGATTGTTTTCATGTGAGATATTGTTCAGAGTGCAAGGAGAAAATACATGGCCGATGGTGAGTCTTATATACGTCGACTTTGATTTCGTTTAATTGTTGTAATACTTTCATTCATTACTAATGGACTTAGAGGCTTGGAACACGATAATGGGTTTACCGCAAGGGTTTTAACTCAAAATCACTGTCTTTATTATGTTTATCCTTTACTTTTCCACACTATCTGATTTGCATACACATGTCATACAAAGATGACAAGTACTTAAGTTAAGAAGAAGAAAATATGACCAGTTCTCTTCCTAGTAATGCAGTTATAAAGAAGAAATGGAATAAGAAAAATAAGAAGGTAAATAAAGTGGAAGATGAGGATAACGATTCTCATCCGCCTGACCCTTGCAAGTGAGTCATCCGTATCACCTGTGGGTTATGATTCCTTTCATCACATTTATTCCGTGTTATCCTTCTTAGAGTTTATAATAATTTTTTTTTTAAATTTTATATTTTTTGAAAAATACAAAAGGGTATTTTTCTTTAATTTTTTGGAAAAAAACAAAAAGATTTTGTTTTATACATTAAAATTATAAAAACACAAAAAAATATATTTTTTTATTTTTATGTAATTTTTATTTTCAATGCTAGAATATGTAGGAATAACGCCACGTGAACTAATTCCCATTTCTAGGTTTTTGAAATTTCGAGGGATAGTGTGAGATTATAATAGATTTCACTTAGTAATTTTCATTAGAGTTCTCCTACAAACAACATATATGAATCGTGTCATAGTCTTTACCATATTGCACACATATATACATGAGTTATACTAGGATGTATCATCCATGTTGTTCCAAAAAGCTTTCTATCCACATGTTTCCACTCAACTGAGTCTTGTTTTCTTCGCTACATTTTAAGGATTGCTTTTAAAACCCATTACTTATGAGCTTAATCATAAATGGTGAGAAAATCTTTGGTAAGTGATACCAAACAGCGCTAGCAACCATTGATAGAAGACTTAAAAAATATTTGTACAACTGAGAGAAATAATGTTAAAAATGATGCAAGGGAATACTTTCAAATGAAAGGAAAATAAAATTTTAAAAAGCACAAATTGAGGGTGATATATGTTGAATATAAATGGGTTTGCAAATTTCTATCTAGTATGTAAATTTTTTACCTTATTGAACAAGTTAATACACACAGTTTGTTTTGAATTACTATTGAAATGAATAAAAAATAATTCAACCTATTTCAGTATTGTTTAATCATGTTATCAACTAATTAACTAGATTGGTTTTCTAGTTCGTGTCGAGTTTTTATGGTAGTCACTGTTTTTCCAATTTCTTTATGTCATTCACATTCCCTTCAGGCTACACGTGTGTAGTTGTTATGTTTAAAGTTGTTTGTATATTGTTACACTTACGTTTCATGTTAACTTTTTCAAGGTTATGTCATTGTGTTCTTGGTTTGTGTTTTTTTAGTGTGAGAATAATTTTTCGTGTCATTTGAGTGAGGTCTACTTCGTTTGAATGAGATCTCATTTAAACGAGCTTTATGGTTTGAATGAGAAACTTTTTAATTATACTTTTGTCTTCTCAACACTTCTCTTCTCCTAAAACCATTATCAAACCAAGTTTTTTGTCATTGTTGAATTCATATCTTTTTCTCCTCATTTTATTTCAATTATGAGAAGATAAATGCTTGGATTTTTGGGTTCTCAAAAATCTAGATCGAGTTTGTTGCACCTAATCCATATTCTAAGGTTATTTGGTAATTTTGTCCATCCTTTTACATTTATTCTTTTTTAGTTGTATATACATTCTTTCCCATATTCATTTTATCTGGATAAATATGTATATATGTATGCTTTAATAAAAATAAGAATCATAAAAGATTTTTTTTCACTTAGTTAACACAAAATTCCATCATATGTTAATTCATCTGCTTAATTGGGTCGTTGATTTTGTCATTGGTTAGCGGTGGTAGGGATTATTGTTAGCTTATTTCGAGTTGACATCTTGCTGGTTTCCTAGATTATTCTTAAAACCATTCTTTAGATGTTCATTTCTACTATGTCTCCTATACATCACCCATGATATCTCTCCTATACACGAGCGGTGTATGGAAGTTCATTGACACATTTCATCATGTGATGTGTGTTGTAATTGAGAGACCTACGTACTTAACTGACTTAGATGGCACCATGTTACCAGAATGGTTGGTTAGGTAGTCGGGTGGTTGGGAGACTATGCTTTTTATGTGCATACATGTTTAGAGAGTTGTATTTTTATGCTAATATTGATGAAAATTTATTGTTTCTCAGGTTAGAGGTAAAGATGTTGTCATTTCACGCAACAATACCATCAATCTCTTAAATATTCCTAGAATTTCCCATCCCTAATGCCTTGATAACCATAACCATCTCACTCGATAATATGATGTATATTTTTCCACCCATTTCATCTTAAGCCGTAATAACAAAAAACATCCCTAAGCATTTTTTTTATGTCAACTAATAACACCTTAACAAGATTGTGAGTTTAAATCTTAGATGCAACGCCAATCACAATACTTATTATCCTTAACACATTCAATGGATAGGATAGATATAACCACTGGACATCGGTTTGATTTACAATATCCTAATAAGACTCGTGTTCATCCTCTTAGTGCTTTAACATATGAGGATAATTTTTTGCCCAAGTCACATCATGTCCCGACAGATCATACTTTGCCGCTAGTATTTCCTCTCCTTCACCTAGTTAGCCACTGTGGAAATAACAACAGTGCGAGATATCTAGTTCGCATTAGTTAGTAGCATTTTATAGGACCTTTCAAAAAATTTTGATTGGTTCACATCGCAAATGTTGCAATAATTCATAGAGTTACTTGTTGGAGAATAACTACTTTCATCTAGGGAGGATGTTTAGTCGTATGAGTGGCTACGGAGAAGAGGCCTAGAGAGCTTCGACATAAATAAGAGACTTTAGAAAGTGTTGTTTCTTATTTGAAAGATAACAATAACTGTTTGTCTGTATATTCTTGATAATAAACGATACAGTGGTATGACAAATTTATACATGAATGCTTAACTTCTATAATGAGCAGTTACAAACAAAACGTGAATAACTGCTACACAAGGAAACTGTTATGGTACAGGTGTTAAAAGATATGCTATGGTATGGCATAACTGCTAGGCTACAGATGTTAGGATCTTGGCTATTCCATAATCACTACCATGCTACATGTGCATGCTTGGGATATAATCATGCATGCTCTAACAACCCCCAGCGAAGGGTGGGAAGACACACCAAGCTTGGACTATAACGCAGAGGAGGGACCAACATTTAAGGCTTTAGTAAATAGATCAGCCAATTGATGTGAGGACGAAACATATTGCGTAATAAGAGTACCTTGGGCCACTTTTTCACGAAAGAAATGAAAATCTAATTTAACATGCTTGGTACGGGCATGAAGAACCGGAATAATAGTCATGTACAAAGCACTAATATTATCTCATAAAAGCAGCGTTGGACTTGGAAGAGAGAAGCCGATATCAAGAAGAAGATACTGCAACCATTGAAGTTCGGAAGTTGCCACGGCAAGTGCGCGATATTCAACTTCACAGCTAGTTCGGGACACAGTAGACTGTTTCTTAGAGGCCCATGAAATGCAGTTTGAACCCAAAAAGATACAGTGGATGGAAGTAGAGCGGCGGGTAAGAGGACAACCCACCCAGTCAGCATCCGAAAACCCATACAAACTGGAACTAGATTGAGAGTAAAAAGAAATCCCATATCCAATCATACCATGAACATATCGAAGAATCCGTTTAAGGGCTTGAAAATGCACAGGTTGAGGATCATGGAGAAATTAGAAAATGGAGTTGACGGCATACGTAAGGTCAGGCCGAGTGAGAGTGAGATATTGAAAAGCACCAATGATGGACCGAAATTGAGAGGGGGTAAAAGTAGTAGGTGAGGGAGGACAAGTAAACTAATTTATGGAATGCAATGGGGATGTAGCCGGGGTGGGGGCAGACTTGGAGTGAAGAATATTAGTAAGAGTAAGGATCTTGCATGCATAATTCTCTTGGGAGAGAAAAAGAGCTCCGGAAAAAGGGTTGACTTGAATACCAAGGAAGTAGTGTAGGGGACCCAAATCTTTCATGGAAAAAGCTGTCCCAAGTTGATGTAAAAATTTGTGCAAGCTAGTAGAGTTGTTGCTTGTAACAATAATATCATCAACGTAGACAAAAAGTAAAATAGTAACCTGAGCTTGGGTGTACACGAATAATGAGGGGTCAGCTTGACTACAAAATAAATCATGTTGAATAAGAAAAGAGATGAATTTAAGAAACCAGGCACGAGGAGCTTGTTTAAGACCATAAATAGACTTGTGAAGAAGGCAAACATGATCCGAATAATCAGAACTAAGGAACCCAGGTGGTTATTTCATGTAAATAGTCTCTTGAAGTGATCTATGGAGAAAAGCATTTTTGACATCCAGTTGATGGAGCGACCAACGATTCATGACAGCGATGGCAAGAACAGTGCGGATAGTAGCATGTTTGACAACTGGACTAAAAGTATCCAAGTAGTCAATACCTTCAAGTTGGCGATATCCTTAAGCAATAAGACGAGCTTTATAACTATCCAATGTACCATCTGCATTTGTTTTTGTCTTGAATACCCATTTAGAACCAATGAGGTGCATGAAAGGATGATAGGGAACAAGTGTCCGTGTTTTGTTGGCAGATAATGCAGCGAGTTCGTCTTCCATGGCACGAACCCACAAGGGTTAAGACAAAGCATCACGAACAGAGGACGGTTCAGGAATAATAGAAGCTTGAGTGGTGATGAGAGCTTTGGGAAAAGATTTTTGTGCGTGGGTGCTAGTAATCAGAGAGTGAGATTGGAGGGATTAGGGGAGTGTAAGAGAGTGGATGATGTAGGAATGATGGAATTTGTAGGTATGGGAAGATCAATGTAGAGTTTGAGGCCTGAAGCATCAGAAATGGGTGGCTGGGGAAGTAAGTGAGGAGTGGACTGTTGGGTCATAATGGATTGCGGTGTAAAGTTGCGAGAAGGCGAAAGAGTGTGAGGGGAGTTAGTGATGTTGTCACGGGCTAGAGAAGTATGGGTAATAGGAGATGAGGGTCTTAAAAAAATAGGGGAGTTTGGTGATTGTAGCGATAAGAAGGAAGTTGAGGTGAGTGAGGGGTGTAGGTGAGAGTTTATGGGGACAGAAGTTGACGGTTTAGAAGTAAAGTGGCTAGAGGGTGTAATAGGTAAGTGAGGAAGATGTGGATTGACTGATAAAGTCTCCTTATCAGTAACATCTAGTCTTGAAGAGACATGTGACGGCATGGTGGTACTAGTGATGTCCTTTGAGGAGGACTGATTTAAAAAATTAGAGGAATTTGTAGAATACAAAAAATCTTGAAATGCGCTGAGTATAGATGTTTCATTCAGTGTTTCAAATTTTTTTAGAGTGGTATCAAAAGGAAAAACATGTTCATCAACACACCACATGTCTAGAAATATACACTCTTTTTTTAGTTGGATGATAAAATTTGTACCCTTTGTGAAGATTTTTATATTTAATTAAAACACGAGGATAAGTTTTTGGTTCAAACTTTGTACTTGTGTGTTTTCTTAAATAAGGAAAGCAACTACATCCGAAAATTTTAAGAGAGGAATAATCTGGATTCGTCCTATATAATTTAAAAAATGGAGTAGTCATGTTTAAAGTTTTAGATGTGAGTCTATTTATTAAAAAAATTGCAGTCATGAATGCCTCGACCCAGAGGAAAAATGGTGCTTTAGCATGAAACAGTAATGTGAGACCTGCTTCGACAATATGCCGATGTTTTCTTTCAGCTATCCCATTTTGTTCTGGTGTGTAAAGACATGACACATGCATGACTATACCTAAATTATTTAAGTGATCTAAAAATTCGGATTTTGCAAATTCTCCTCCCCCGTCACATTGAAAAATCTTGATTTTCGGACTAAATTGAGTTTGAATCATATTTTGAAATTTCACAAATATTTCATAAAATTGAGATTTTTTCTTCAAAGGATAAAACCATGTGTACCTAGTGCAATCATCGACAAATATAACATAATACTTCATATTTTGATTTGATGATATAGGTGTACGCCCCTAAAGATCACAATGAATATTTTCAAAAGGAGTATTACATATTTTGTCATTTTGTTTAAAAGAAAGCTTACAACTTTTTCCTAATTGACAACTCGCACATATTGTGCGTTGTTTGTTGCATTGACTAGCATCTAAATTTCCTAATTTATGTAAAATAGAAAGAAAATCAGAATTTGGGTGTCCAAGCCTTTGATGCCATATGCAATCCGGTGATTTTCCTGACTTTATGGCACTTAAAGCTTGAAAACCTTCATTTTCAAGAGTGTAAAGACCATCTTTCTTACTCCCTTTTGCAAGTACCTTCTTGGTTATCTTATCCTTTATAGTAAAATCACAATTAGTAAATTCAATAATACAATCATTTTCTTTTGTAAGTTGACTTATTAAAATTAAATTCTTATTTAATTTTGGAACAACAAGAGTATTTGAAATTTTTAGTTTTGAATTTATTTGTTTTTGTCCTACGTAGGTAATGGGGAGATGAGACCCATTTCCTACTACTACTTTGTCTATTCCATAATATGGCATAAACTTGGATAATATACTTGCATCATTTACCATGTGAGTTGTGGCACCGGAATCCACATAGAGATGATTGTGGTGGTAAAAAGTTTATGCCTATATAGGCTTGATGAGTGTTTTCCGTAGTTTGAAAAGAATGATCCTAACGGTAGTAGCAAGTGTTGGCGCGATGATTGTTCTTTCCATAAATTTGACATGCTACCTCGGATGCTTGTTTCAACTCACTTATATTTTGTAATGAATAGGTAGTATTATTGAAATCGGGCCTATGAATCGTTGAACTTGCAGGTCTAAACTCACGACCTCTAGAGTTAAATTGAAAATTATTGTTGTAGCTTCCTCGACCACAAGACATATAGCCACGACCCCATCCTTGAAAAGATTGTTTTTGGGCATAAAATACCATGTTGTGGTTTAGCACATCTTCCTCTTTATCTTCTCTTATGTCAAAACCTCAAAGTGAGGTTATCAAACTTGACGAAGTAGGATAAGGTGTCTTACCAATCATTACTGTTCGTAATGTTTGGTATTTCTTTCCAAGGAATTTGGCAAAGGATATGACCTTTGTCTCTTCACCTAAAGGTTTGTGTATGGCTGCAAGATCATCACAAATTCCCTTAAATTTCTTAACATACTCATCAACAGTGTTTCCTTCAAGCTTTATGCTTTGTTTCTTAACATACTCATCAAAAATTCCCTCAAATTTCTCTTTGCTTGCTTGCAGATAATTTTTTTCAAGACACAACCACATTTCTCTAGCCATGTTGCACCCAATAGTTAGGTTTGCACTTTCTTCAGTAATGGTAGATGGCAACCAACTTCATATCAGAGGATCCCTTTCTTCCCATTCCATTTTTTTTTGTGCTTCATCAGTAACTAACTTGTCAACCTTTATGGTTTGCATAAGGTTAAAAATTTGATTTCTCCATACTAGATAGTTGTTTGGTTTAAATTTAATCGGACTGAGGTTTACAAGTGTAGGTAGAGAGTTTAGAGATAAGGTGTGGGTACCCTGAATTTAGCATTATAGGTCTGGAGGAGTATCCCCGCCTTAGCGGCCCAAAGCCCAGGCCCATCACCTTTTGTATTGATCCGATTACTCCACGATCCCATGAAGAGAAGTTGTGGGGGAGTGCGATCCCATGTAGGAAAGTTGCAGGGGAGATGGCTAATAAGGAGGAACCCATCACCCCCACTAACCAACATATACATGTATAAATTAAACCCTAAGTCCGGGGCAAAGGACAAGTTGTATTCTCTGTACTTATTCTTCAGAATATAGAGAAATAACACTGACTGCACCACCGTGGACGTAGGCACATCTTTGCTGAACCACGTACACCTGTTGTTGTGTGATTGGCATTTTATTTATCTTTTCTTGGTTATTACCTCTTTCACATTTATTTGTGTTGCATAATTATTGTCACCACAATTGGCGCCGTCTGTGGGAAGCGTTCATCTTTACCTGAGAAGAGCCCACGCCAAGAAAAAATCTAAGATGTCTGATCACAGCAACAACGCTCCTCAAGCAGGAGATATTCAGGAGCCACCTGCTCCTCGCAGGATTAGGTCTGAAGTCCGACGTTCAGATCAAGGGGCTCGCTTAGAAAGGCCAGCCTCAGAAGAGAGTCAAGGACCAGCAAGGTCCACGCAGATATTCAGATTGATCGATGCATACGAGGCAAGGCTCCACGAGCAGAGAGAGTCTTCTCGCAGATATGAGGCTGAGAATGCTTACTTGAAAAGAAGACTGGAAAAACTGGAGAAGGAACTACGTCCTGATACGAGGAGACGCCCCTATCGCACTCCTAGCCCTCAGGCGAGCAAATCTCGCAGCCGAGGAAGGAGCCCTAGGCGGCAATATCAAGGGTACGAAGGTGGCGACTCAGACGAAAACCTCCGCGAACAACTAAGAAAAGCTCGCCGCTACCAGAGCCCTGCTCGCAGCGACGACAACATACGGAACCTGGTCCGCAGAGAAATGGACCAACATCCAGCTCACCGCGGCACCAGGTCGACCAGAGAACTCGCCAGGAGAGCCCTCAAGACCCAGATGAAATCACCCTTCACGAGGGAAATTGAAGAAGACGAGGCTCCCAAAAAGTTTGCCATTCCAAGGTTCAAGATTTACGACGGGAAGACTGATCCCATTGATCATGTCAGGCAGTACCGGCAGGCTATGACTCTCTGGAATCACCGAGATGCACTGATGTGCCGTATTTTCCCCTCGAGCCTTCATGACGTGGCCCAGAAATGGTTCGAGAAACTCCCTCACCGATCCATCAGAAATTTCAAATCCCTGGCCGAGCTCTTTACGGCCCGTTTCATCACCAGCAGCTCCCATCCCAAAAGGATGGATGCTATATTAACAATGAAGAAAACACCTCAGGAGACACTCCGAGACTACGCGAAGAGGTACTGGGAGTTATTCAACGAGGTCGAGGACTGCACGAAAGAAGTGGCAGTGGCTTCATTCAAAATTGGGATACCTAGCTCTTCCCTCCTTTACCAGTCCTTGACAAAGAAGGAAGTTACAACCATTGACGACCTGATGGTCCGGATTGAGAAATAAGCAAAGGTGGAAGATGTCACCCGCCTTAATGTGGGAGAAAACGGTCGAGCCAAGCTCACTACCAAGGGAAGTGAGAAAGTTGAGAACCAGAAAAAAGGAGGAAAGAGTGGGGGCAAGAATGGCTCCAAAAACAGAGGGAACCCTGACGTTACAAAATCGTTCCAGGCGGTCAACACCGTCTTCAAAGAACCAATTTACAAAATTCTCGCAAAGATCAAGGATGAGCCGTTCGTCAAATGGCCCCGGAAAATGGGAGGAGACCCCTCGAAAAGAAACAATGCATTAAGATGCACTTTCCACAAAGAGGGAGGGCATAAGACCGAGCATGGCAAGGCTCTTAAGTCCCACCTCGAGGAGTTGGACCAATCCGGACATTTGAATGACTTTATGGAAAAGAAGGTAGAGAGAGTGACTGCCCACAAAGAGGCGAAACCAGACAACGTATTGGAAGATGACGCCGGACACGAATTCGCAGTAATCCACGGAGTATCTGATGTCAAGCAAATCCAGGGTAACTCATCTCGGATGGAGGTAAAGAAACTGACAGCGGTAATGCAAGCTTTTCAGATCGATCCAGCAAAATCACAGTCAGGAAAACGCCGGCGAGCAGAAGACATCAAATACAACAAGCATGTTGTCTTCACGGATGAAGATCTTGTAGGAGTAAGGACCCCTCATCATGATGCCTTAGTCATTACACTCAGGATAGCCAACTTTGACATCGACAGGCTGCTCGTCGATCAAGGGAGCTCATCCGAAGTAATGTACATCGACCTGTTCCGGAAATTGAATTTGAACATCGCCGACCTAAAGGGAACCACTATCCCTCTGGTCGGCTTCGCTGGGAAGATGACCATGCCTCTGGGAAAAATAGTACTGCCAGTGCGCGCTGGAAATGTTTCCAAAATGATCGAATTCTTGGTGGTCGACATCGATTCACCGTATCAACCCATCCTCGGCAGGGGATGGCTTCATGCAATGAAGGCAGTCTCCTCGACCTACCACCAGAAACTCAAATATGTCACCGAGCGAGGAGTGATGGAGATACATGGCGACCAGGCGATGGAAAGAAAGTGCTTCATAGCGGCCATCCGACCAAAGCCAGAGAAAAGAGCAGTTCAAACCAGCGAGAAAGTGGAGGAAGGTGCAATTCCTTCCAAATAGCAATTAAAATATGGAAGGCCTGGAGTGGAAGAGACCAGGCTCCTCCCCTTCGAGCGCGTCGTCGAGGACCTGGTAGAAGTGTCGGCTAAAGAAGGCGACAACAGCAGAGTCTTCCTGATCGGAACCTCACTCACTGACCAAGAGCAAAAGGATTTGTCAACCTTACTCAGAAACAACATAGATGTTTTCGCTTGGGAACCCTATGATCTGCCAGGAATCGATCCCAGTATGGTCTGCCATCAGTTACACGTCGATCCCACATTCAAGCCGATAGCGCAGAAGGCACGACGAACTGCTCCCGAGAAGGATAAAGCAATAGAAAAAGAAGTCAAAAAACTGCTGGATGCAGGGTCCATATGGGAAGTGCAATTTCCCAAATAGTTATCCAACCCAGTGGTAGTTCCGAAAAGCAACGGGAAGTGGAGAGTTTGCATAGACTTCACTGACCTCAATAAAGCCTGCCCTAAGGATAGCTTCCCTCTTCCAAAAATAGACCAACTAGTAGACGCCACCGCAGCTCACGAACGAATGAGTTTTCTGGACGCATACTCAGGATATCACCAGATCCCCCTGTATGCCCCAGATCAGGACAAAACGGCGTTTATCACGACGGTTGGTTTGTACTGTTACAAGGTCATGCCTTTTGGGCTAAAAAATGCAGGGGCAACCTATCAGCAGCTAGTTACTAAAATGTTCAAGAATCAAATGGGAGACACAATGGAGGTCTACATTGATGACATGCTCGTCAAGAGCAAGGAGAAGGAAAATCACCTCTCGGACCTGTCAAGTACCTTCGAAATCCTCAGGAACTACCGAATGAAACTCAACGCGAGCAAGTGTTCATTCGGTGTCCAGTCAGGAAATTTTCTTAGGTATTTGGTCAGCAAGCGAGGCATAGAGGCTAATCCGGACCAGATTGATGCAATCAAAAGAGTGCAACCTCCTCGCACAGTCCGAGATGTACAGAAGCTCACTGGAATGCTCGCTGCTCTAAATCGTTTCATTTCTAAATCCTCTGAGAGATGCAAGCCCTTCTTCCAACTCTTAAAAGGCAGCAAAACAGTAGAATGGACCCCAGGTTGCTCACGAGCATTAGACGAGCTCAAGTCCTACCTAAGCTCTCCACCACTGCTTGTTATACCACAGCAAAAGGACTCTTTGTACCTCTACCTCTCTGTATCTAGTCATGCTGTCAGCTCAGCACTAATGTGTGAAGTTACAGGAATCCAACATCCAGTCTATTACGCGAGCAAAACCTTATTAGATGCCGAGCAGCGCTACCTACCATTGGAAAAGCTCGCATTCGCCCTAGTAATGGCCTCGAGGAAACTGAAGCATTACTTCGAAGCTCATACGATCATCGTCCTTACATCACACCCCCTCAAGGCTGTCCTAAGGAAGGCGGATTGTCGGGCAGACTGTCTAAATGGTCAGTCGAGCTTGGCCGATTTGACATCCAATTTCAACCAAGGACAGCTATAAAGGGTCAAATCCTTGCTGATTTCATAGCTGAATTCACAGGCGAAGAACCCTTCGACCAGCCTAAGCCAATAGAACAAAACAACCAGGCTACAAGGGAAGGCTGGAAACTATTCGTTGATGGAGCCTCCAATTCAAAGGAGGCAGGAGTAGGAATTGTTCTCATCACTCCAGAAAATACAGTCCTCGAGCAAGGAATAAGGATGGGATTTGCAGCCTCCAACAACGAAGCAGAATACGAAGCCTTGATAGCAGGTCTCCAAAGGGCGCAAACTCTGGGAGCAAAGCATTTGCAGGTATTCGGAGATTCGCAACTAGTTTCCAATCAGATAAGTGGAGACTATAACGCGAAGGATGAGAAAATGGTAGCCTACCTCTCCTTGGTAAAAAACTTAATGACGAACTTTGAAGAGATCAACATCCAATAGTTTCCCAGGGGGCAAAACAGCCACGCTAACGCCTTAGCAGCCCTGAGCTCGGCAGTTGATTCTAGCCTTAAAAGGATCATCCCTATCGATTTCCTCAGTTGCCCAAGCATTTACCCCAACTACGAGCTGACAAAAGCAAAACCAATACTCCAATTGGAATCAGCCCCCAGCTGGATGGATCCCTTGAGAGATTATTTAAAGAACAGAACGATCCCAGAGGATAAGAGAACTGCCCACCAGATAAGAGTCAAAACTTCTCGCTTTCACTTATCCACAGGAGGCGACTTGTATAAACGATCTTTCTCCGGCCCCTACCTTAGATGCGTCCACCCAGGCGATGTCAAAGCAGTGCTTCACGAGCTTCACGAAGGAATCTGTAGAAGTCACGTCGGAGGAAGGTCTCTAGCCTTCCGAGCAATGAAGGAAGGTTACTGGTGGCCATACATGCAAAAGGACTCCGCAGTATATGTCCACAAATGCCTAAAATGCCAACTTCACTCTCCCATGGTCCACCAGCCCGCCAGCGAATTAAAATCCCTGACCAGTCCCTGGCCCTTCTCCCAGTGGGGAATGGACATCGTGGGACCACTGCCCACCGCTGCCGGCAATCGCAAATACCTGTTGGTTGCAACTGATTACTTTACCAAGTGGATCGAGGCAGAACCACTGGCGAACATCCGAGATGCTGACATGATGATGTTCATATGGAGAAATATAATCACTCGATTCGGGATCCCCAGAACCATCATCACTGACAATGGAACACAGTTCGAGAGTGGCCATTTTCAGGACTTCTGCGATAAACACGGGATCAGGCACCACTTCAGCTCGGTGGCCTACCCTCAAAGCAATGGACAAGCTGAGGCTTCCAACAAGACAGTGATCGCTGGATTGAAGAAGTGGTTAGAGCGAGCCAAAGGCGCGTGGACAACCGAGCTACCGCATATCCTATGGGCGTACAGAATGACTCCTAGGCGAGCCACAGGAGAAACGCCATTCTCACTAGCATATGGTATGGAGGCGGTCATCCCACTAGAAGCAGGATTGCCTACAATGAGATCCGACCTTATCGGGCAGGGCCAGAACGATCAGGCTTTGCTCGCCGAACTCGACCTGGCCGAAGAGCGCAGGGAACTTGCCCTAGTAAAACTAGCAAGCTATCAGCAACAACTCGCGAAGCACTACAGCAAAAGGGTCAATCCGAGGAAATTCAAAGTTGGGGACTATGTTCTAAGAAAGGTCCTGGGCAACATAGTGAAGCCATCAGACGGTAAACTGGGCCCGAACTGGGAAGGACCTTATAAGATAATTAGAGACGACATGCGAGGTGCCTATCATTTGAAAACGATGGAGGGCAGAGAGATACCACGAGCATGGAACGCAGCTAATCTCAAGAAATTCTATTTTTAGGAGTTCTATTGTTAGATCTTTTATTATACTCATTATGTGAAAGGGCAGTTCATTTCTCAATTCACCAATAAAAATCTCTCAGTTGATCACTCTCTAAAAAGTAACAATTATATCTTATTGTACATCCCTTTCAAATCACAGGCATAATGGTTGACATAGCAGGGGAACACCCCTCCTCAGGTCATCGTCATGAAGCACGACAGACCTCTTAGCATTGCCCATGGTAATATATGAAGCCCTACAGAGTATTCTTAGGCATCAAACCTACTTTAGTTGAATAAAATCCTGACCGGATGAAGACATCCAATACCAGGTGTGTCCTCGCCAATTGCCCTACTTGGGCCTAAGGGAGTGTGACGACACGACCTAAAAGGTAAAGGGAGGGCACAATGGTATTCTTAATACTGGACTGGGCGGGCACTCACATGACAAAATAAAAAGGATTGTGAAGCTGCAAAAATATAAAAGGATTGGATGAACACGTTTAGTCGGCAAAATCGCCCAAAACTCGAACTTTCCATTAATCTTTTATATTTACAAACAATAATAGTACATGTTTAGTCGGCGAAGCTCGCCCAAAGCATTTACAATTATTAAAAAACAAAATCTCAAGGAGGTGGAAGCCTCCGAGCAAGATAATCAGCAACTTTAGCTCTCCTTCCATCATCAGGAGCAGGAGCGAGCTCCTCCACGACCTCATTTGCGTCCAACTCCAATAGTCGCCGGGGAATAGCATCGATGGGGATCCATCGATCATCCCTCCTGAATGGATTGGGCATCAGAGTAGAGGAGGACATCTCGTGTCGATACCACAACGTCGAGTTCCTTGGGACCTGCAGCTCTTTGAGAGCACTCAACCACCCCTTGATGAAGGAGAGCTCCTTGAACTCTGATAATCTTGTGGGAGCATCCAGCCAGCCCTGATCATAGCCATCAGACCACACTTGAATCGATGCCGCAGTAGGGTAACGTCCCTCTGGAGCCCAACAGCAGTCACATAAGCTCGCAGAACATCGCCGCGCAGCTCCTCCATTTCCCTCTCACGCTGTTCCTCGGCTTCCCTGTTCCTACCCCTGGCACTCCTACCAGCACGCGGGTGGGGAGGCCGAGCAGCTCGCGACGAAGAAGATCCTTGTAGGACTGTCGAAACGATGCTCGGCGAATGCTCCTTAAGCCTTAGGACTTCCCTCCTCAAGTCTTCATTCTCCTGCTGCAGGAACTCCCCAACCTGGTTAATCTAGGTGGCCTCCAGCAACCTTGCTCTCAGTGCACTGACTTCTTCTTGCACTGAAGCACCGATTTCTTCCATCTCCTGGAGCCTGTCCTTCAACTTGGCCACTAGCTCGGACTGATCCTTATATTTTTGGTTCCTTGACTTAGCAAATATGCAAAGTCTATCAAAGGCCTGGCGAACTGCAGGGCTTGCATTAGGACCAAGAGTCCTACCTAGTTGGGAGCTAACAGGAATATAATCATCCACATCAACCAACTACAAGTAAAATAAAGAGAAAAGAAAGAGATCAGCATAAATAAAAATGAAGCCTTTTCATTAATAAGGAACGAGGTTACATCAGATTGAAAAAGAAAAAATTACAAAGAAGCCCTATCAATTAGCAACCTCGGCTGGCCCAGAGGTGGATGGTCCCTTGTCCTTATCAGCATCAGCAGGTGCATTACCCTCTGCAGGGGTGTCCTCTGTCCTCTCGACCAAAGGAACATCAGTAGAAGTCGCCTGAGAGACAGGACCGGTGCCTTCAGCAGTTGGGACTGGGTCCTCATCTACGACTGGCTTTGGCCCTGGATCGTGCTCGTCAAAGAGGGGGGGTGCAACGTCCACCCCAGCAGCCACGAGAGCCTTATTCCACCCTTTCTTGAAGTTCAGACGGCTGATATAGCCTATCTGAACCTCAGCATCCTCATACGCAGCAACCTAGCCAGAGTTGTACGAATCTTCCTTAAGAGTGGCTGCCTGGGCTTTCTCCACCTCCAGTTGCTCGGCCAGAACCCTGCTCTTCTCGGCAAGGTCTAGCTTGCTCGAGCACACCAGGTCATACGTCTTCCTCAGCTCGCCAAGCTCCCTGACCGCATCATCTCTCTTGCGAGCAGAATTAACAAGAGCCAAGTCAGATGAAGCTCGAGCTGCATCAGCAACCTTCAGATCGGCCTCCAGCTGAGACCCCCTGGCTACCAGGGCAGATTTTTGCTGCTCCAGCTCACCATTCCTTCTCACCAGCTCGTCGCGAGAGCGATAAAGCACAGCGAAGTCGGTCACAAACTGCAAAGAACAAGGAAGGGATCAAGAAGAAGAAACCATCAAAACTGGTTAAAAGAAATTGAGAATTAGAAGAGAACTTTACCAAGGCGAGCCTCTGGCTAGCCTGCAGAGCCAATTGATCGGACCCCAACGCCCTCTCGCGATCTGTAGGAAGAACTTCTCTCTCGAGCAGCGCAGGGGCAAGCTGAGGAGAGGCAGCCACCGAATCCCCCTCGGGCAAGGCAGACACTGGGACCAGGGCTTGACCAATTTTGGTCCTTGATTCCACCTTCCTCCTCTCCTCCTCTTTATCCCTCTCCCTTCTCTTTCTCTCCTCCACTTTCTTCCTCTCCTCCTCCTTTTTCCTCTCTCTCGCCCTCGCCTGCTCCTCCTCTCTCTTCTTATTCTCTTGCTCCTGAGAAGAAGGCCGAGAACCAGTAGCTATGGACCTAGAGGCAGTCTTCGATTTCTTGGACCTCTGTGCAAGGAGCACGTCATCATCATCATCGTCATCTCTGATCAAATTCTTCCTGGGAGGCATCTCTTCACCAGAACTGCTGGTAGTGCTCGACGAGTCTCGAGCCTCGGAATCCCCTTCAGAAGAACTGCTACTGTCAGCACTCCCTTCACCCAAATTACTCACAACTCCTGTAGGCTCACTCTCCGAGCTGCTCTCTTCTTCGTCCAACTGGATGGGCTCAGCCAAAATCTCTTCGAAAGAGTCAAAGTCTGGAACACTATCCACAGGTTGGGCTATGAAGCTGGAGCCTGTGTTCTTGTATTCAAGAAAAAAAGCAGCAGACCTAGGATGCTAGCCGTCACCCAGAGGCTCCCTAATATTCCAAGATACGAACCTCGCTGAGAGCAGGCTCCAAATTCTTTGTCCTCGCTGTGAAAGAAAAAGCAAAGAGAGGTTAGAAAAATCACAAGTCAGCAAAGGATGAAATAATAATATAACATTTACCTATATATTCTTCCCCATAGAAGGGAACAGTGAACCTCTCAGACCTCGACCCTTCAAATTGGGGGGAGAGTTGCCAATTCCTAACAAGAAAACCTTCTTGCCAGTAGTCCTTATGGGAATCAGGTAAATTTACTACCAATACCCTATCAGGGCTCCTAGCCTTAAGGTATAGGACACCTGAACTCGTTCGAGAAAAGGAGTAACAAAAGCAGACCTCGACAAGCCCTAACCTTGTGCCGTACAATTGATTTATCCTATGCACGTCGTTCACTATTTTCCATACGTTGGGCGAACATTGTGCAGGCACAATACTAAAATAGATAAAGAAATGCAGATACAGATCATTAGGGGGAAAGGTAAGTCCCCCCTGGGAGAGCAACAAAACGTGAATCCAATGTGCATCCTCTATATCCGTAACGTTCCTAGGAGGCGAGGCACAACACTCAATCTCTACCCACTCAGGAATATTGTAGAATTTTCTAAACTTAGTGACTGACCTATTTCTAATCTTCGCCATTGGAAAAATACAAGAAAAACTACAAACCAAAGAGAAAATGCAAAGAGCACGAGAGACTTACAAGATAGAAGATCAGGTCAAATGGCGAAGAAGCAACAAGAGTAGAGATAAAAAACAGAAGGTACAAAGCGTAAGAGTTCTCAGAAGATAGAAGATTGTTGAAAAAGTTGAAGCGACGAAGAGAAATGTGCCTTATTCCAACAAGCCTTCAATTCTAATCATAGCGCACGGATAGCGAAGCGGGTGCCGCCAAAGCAACTTCACAGTTTTCAAAGAAATCAACCATAATAGCTGATCATTTAAATTCATTCGACCCATAAAAATGGCCCAACAAATTTAGGGGCAATTGTGGGTACCCTGAATTTAGCATTATAGGCCTGGAGGAGTAGCCCCGCCTTAGCGGCCCAAAGCCCAGGCCCATCACCTTTTGTATTGATCCGATTACTCCACGATCCCATGAAGAGAAGTTGTGGGGGAGCGCGATCCCATGTAGGAAAGTTACAGGGGAGATGGCTAATAAGGAGGAGCCCATCACCCCCACTAACCAACATATACATGTATAAATTAAACCCTAAGTCCGGGGCAAAGGACAAGTTGTATTCTCTGTACTTATTCTTCAGAATATAGAGAAATAACACTGACTGCACCACCGTGGACGTAGGCACATCTTTACTGAACCACGTACACCTGTTGTTGTGTGATTGGCATTTTATTTATCTTTTCTTGGTTATTACCTCTTTCACATTTATTTGTGTTGCATAATTATTGTCACCACATAAGGAAAGGGTTCTATTTGGATTTTTAGTTGAAATAGCCATTGACACAGCCTTAGCCATTAACACACGTTTTATTTGTTTCCTTTAGTTTATACTTTAAAGCAAGTAATTGATAGACATTTTTTTCCCTAAAAATACATTCGAAAGGTTTTTTTTAATAATATTTCTATTTTTTAAGAACCCTGGAAAAATAAGGATCTTTCTAGAATGGAATTCGCTCGATCAAAAGATGTTTTGATTGAGGTCACAATTTTCAAGTAATGGAACTCGTAAGATTAACTGGTTCAAACAAGGACACCTCGAAAGAACAAGGGGGTGATAATAGGACCCCAATTTTCATCGAGGGGACTTAATGATAAAATCTTCATTTGATAAGACCTTGATCGAAAGTGACTTCCTTCAAAAGAGGGCATCTAGTTCGAATGAGGGACATATTTCTAGGAAGCATATATTACTCAAGTTCTTAATTGATAAAGTATATGTAACTTCGTAAATTCGTCTTTCAAAGTACAAAGTCCTTTTTTTTACACTACCATTTCCTTGGTTTTGAGAGAGTCCTTTGAGAATGCGAGAGTTTGTCAACTTGAAGTTAGACTTCAACTTCAAAATCCCCTTTAAATATTCTATATTAGTCGAATAATTTCACAACAAATCATTTGGGTGATTAAAAAATTTAGAACTCATGGACGAACCATCTTCAATTCAAGATCAATTGATACCGAGGAGTTGGAGTTTGTACAACTAATATTTAGACTAGAGTGGCTATTGCTAATATGGGAATGCAAAGGGTCTAAAGAATGAGGAGCGACATCGTGACATTTATTATTATCGTATATCTAATTCACGTATGAGTCCTTTGAAGAATTATAAACACTATTCGATAGTAGTTGACTTGTGTGGGTTAGGGTGATAGTGGTTTTTCCTACAAGGGATAACTTCTGTTGATAATCACTTCCACGCAAATTTAACCTAATTAATTTATTTACTAAAATGAAAAGTGGCTCAAATAAAAAAGGATTTAATTTATTTGATGCTATAATTAATTAATTGAACGTAGACCCTTAGACTCTTACCTATTTAAATGATAGAGACAAGATTTTACTGGCCAAGTTACTTAGAGAAGTAAGGTATCCAAGATGGTTAGATAATATGGTAATGGTACTAAATTAAAATGGTAATATGTTATGTGTGTAGACTTACTAGAATTGAATAGGTTTTCTCCTAAAATTACTCCCACATCCATCGTATAGACAATATAGTAGATGCTACAGTTGGACGCTAACTAATAAGAATCATGGGTGCCTACTTAGGTATAAACATAACAAAATGAACAAGTATGATGTATAAAATATTTCATCATGGATAATGGTACTTATTGATATGTTATGATGTCATTTATTTTGAAAGAATGTTAGGGCAACATATTAAAGTTTAGTCAATAACATATTTGATAATTCTATAAGAAGGTAATGGAATTATTGGTCAATGACACGTTGACCAAATGTTTGAAGGTCAAGTGCCCCAAGTGTTTTGACACCATAAATAAACATAAAATGAAGTTGAATTGACCTGAGCGTGTATTTTTCAGTGAGATTATAAACTTCCTCAACTTCAAGGTAAACCAAAGGGGATCGAGGGTTCACATTACAAAATCAAAACACTTATAAATATGTAAGAGTTGAGGAATACCAAAGAAGTGAAGTTGAATGAATGTGTAACATCCCATAACAAGTTCTTCATAAAATCAAATGACAAATGCATCTCATTCTTCCAAGTATTGAGGAAGGAATTTTATAATTTAAGAGGTATATGGGGTTGTCTCCAACACTTTCGAGACCATTTTATGGTGAGAACTTATTCATAAATCTAGTTGCTTAAGACTTTATTGTCAACTGATCCCTCTCTAGAGATGATATGTTCATTCATAAGTCAATATACTATACAAACATGGCCCTTAGAGGGATTGAGTCCAAATATCCAAGGATGGAGAAGTTATCCTTTTATCTCATCATCAAAAAATACCTTAAAGTCAACACTATCATCCTATCAACATGTCAGTCCGTCAGGAAGTGGTATACAAGTTAAAAAAGATGATTGATAGTCTATTTAGTGGAGTTAACAAAGTTTTATATTATTTACCATCCTAAAACTGTGAACAAGGGCCAAACTTTGGATGATATTATTTTTTAATTAACCTATGAAGAGCATGCCCTGCCTATTCCTATAAAAGTAGGGACATTGTAGGATGAGGTCATAACTCAGGACGATCTCGGTAAAGAAGAATCAGTTAAAAGGTTTGTATGTGTTGAGGATTAAAATATGAAGTTCCCTTTTATCCGAAGATCCCATTGTGGATCCTTTTGTATAGGGACGGATGCCGTGATTATTTTTCTTGATCGTGATAGAATATACATTAAATATGCGCTCAAATTCAACTTCAATGCTTGTAAAAATAAGATTGTGTATGAGGTTTTTAGTATAGGCTATAAAATTATTATGAATTTTCAAGTTCAAATATAAAAAGGTGAAAAAATATTTTGACAAAGTAAGAAAGGTGTTGCCCAGTCTTAGAAATATAAAGATTTAAAAGATCCCATGGCTGTAAAATGTTGGGGATGACACTTTGGCTCATTTCGTTTTGACTATATGGGTTAAATGTAAAATGTCACTACATGTTGAAATCATAGTAAATTTCAGTATAATTAAGGAGTCTAAGTAATTAATAGATCTTCATTGCCCCTTTTATAATGGACCCATCAATTTATATCTTTGTAGACGAGAGTTGCCTGCCTAGTAAATAAGGATAGAACCTTTTAAGTAAAAATCATCCTTCTATGTGTTGATTCATAATTTGTTATACGATAGGGTATACATAGTACCCTACCTAAAATATTTCCATCTGAGTGAGGTAGCATATGTATTACAAGAAGTGTATGAAGGATCTTGTGGATGGGAAATATATGCGGTATCTTTTGAAAGAAGGATAGAATATAGTTAATATTTGTTGATCCGCAAGAAGGATGGAAGATATATGCTTAAAATTATAATGAAAGTTAGGTGCATGATAGTATCCCCAATCAACTAATGAAAGAATTAATCTCATCACTACTCATTGACTATTTGCATAGTGGGGGTGGATATTACTAACCTAATTCCATATACAAATGGTAATGTTCAATTATTTTGTTGTCTGGATTATTTCACTAAATGAGTAAAATTCAAGACATTCTGAAAGATTACTAATGGAAAATGTTTTCACTTTATGTGGAAACGCAGTATATTTCTATATGGCATGCCTAAGACATTTATAACAAATAATTATTTTTTTGTTCAATAATAAAATTTTAAAGAAGTATTAAATCAATAAAGGAGTCCAATAACATTTCTCTTACTCTGAGATTATTTGAGATAATGACCAAACATAAATAACTAATAGAATAATCCTCAACAATATTAAGATAATTCTCAAGGACGCAAAAGGAAATTGGATAAAAGAACTTCATAGAAACCTCGGGGCTTATAGCACGATGGGTGAAAGTTAACAGGTGAAACCCCATTTAAGTTATCTTTCAGATTTGAGGTGGTTGTGCCAACTCAGATCGACTTACCAAGATACCACGTGCAACACTATGAGGAGACTAAAAATAAGTATAATGATAATAGAAGACCGGATCTTGTCTTTTGAGAAAAAAAGACAAAATGCAACAACGATTCATTAAACAACCTATTAATAAAGAGATTCTAACTATTACAATAAATATTTTAGGATCTGAGCACCAAAGTTGTATATTATGCTCAGGTTAAGTGATTTAAAAAGGGCACAAGCTTCATCTAAATTAGCACAACCCATATCTCATCACAAATAAGTCATCTCTGGATCTTATATTCTAGAATACACGGAGATAAAACCTTTTCTAGAACCCTTAGATTTCACATCACTTCAAAAACTATTATCATTAATGTAATTTATTTTTTGTAAAGTCGAATGTAGTTAACCATTAACAAAGAAATATATTAATAGAAGTAGTATTATTCATCCTCTAATATTTTGCGTTGCTTTTTTAGTTTGCATGTTCTTTAACTTTATGCAACACTAAACTCGTCTGTTATTTGGAGTATTGTATAAATGCCGAAGTTCCAAAAATACTCCTAAGACGTAAAACATATGGGGTATACATAAAGGCCAAATGTCCAAGGCAGGAAAGCCTAACCTAATTTGACGAAAGCTAAGATGTAAATAATTAAAATCCTCAAGAAAGAATATTATTATAAGGTTTAGCCAAATATATATGGTTTTCATCCTCAAATATAATGGACTAATATTAATAATTACGAGTTTAATTGTAAAGGTAAATAATGACTTGTCATTGATTTTAACTATGTAACACTGTTTGACTACCACATTTTTAACCAAAGGATTTGTCTCATAAAGATATACCCCTTATGAGTCATTTAAAAGAGTCACCCTAGTTAACCTAAGTTAGGTTCGACATCCAAAGGGTCATATTAATAAACAAAACTAAATAAATTGTTATAATTTATGAGATTTGGGGGGGGGGGGTATATTATATATTACAAGTTAAATTTATCCATGGTATTAGGGGCAACAAATATATAAAGCCCAGTACTCATTAACACTTGGAAAAATCAATAAATCACTTCAAGGTCCTTGGAAAATGTCATTCATGAAATGAATTAACGCATAATAAATAAGATAAGCAATTAAGTAAAAAATTCCAAGGATAAATAAAAAGATAGAGATGCCAAAAAGGTATAGAATGAGAGCCATGAAATGTTTAAAATAAAGAGAAACCACACATTGTTATAACCCAATATTATAGCAAAGGTGTTCATTAATTATTGGTTAAATCCACCATATCAATATCAAGGGAGGTTGACTTTGAGCCATTGTTTGCAACTCTAGTATTCTCAACTACAATATCATTTGTCCTTGGAAATTCCTTAGTTGTATTCTCAATGTTAGATACATATGAGAGTTATTTTTGCATAAAAAACGGAGAACCACCAATCAAAATTGATTTCAAATTTTAATCATTCTAAAACAAAAAAACACATGATAAAAGTCTATGTGATAATAGTTACCAATGATTCATCATTTGATTCATAAATCACACAGACAAAGTAAATAAAAACATAACACCAAATTTACGAGGAGAACAACCCACTAATGGAAAAAAAAACCTTAAGTTAAATAAAAGATATCACTAAAAACTTGCTAAAGACTTATAAGGAGATAAAAATGTAAAATTCCTTTTGCATTATCTAATTCATCGCCCTTTTCTAGCAATCCTAAGCAAGATAGAGACCTCCACAATATGAGCGAGCATATTTACATTGCATATGTCTTTATCAAGTATCATTGATGTTTCTCTTTGACCAAATTCAAAATGGATTTTATTAATAAAGTATGTCTTGATTTAAGGCTTGCATAACCCGAAAATGATCTCCGAGATAAAAAAAACTTTCTTAGGAAGAAAGGTCCTAAAACGTGGTAATAAAAAGCGTATAGGTTCATAAAGTTCTTCTTCCTATTTATTATTGATCAACCTTAAAAAATGAGGCAATCAAATGCAAAAAAGAGAAGAGAGAAAAAGATGAACAAGATTAAACATTGTAGCTCTTTTCTAAAGTGCCTTCAACTTCTTCTAGAGTTTGAAAAATAAGAACAATCTTATCTATCCAGAAATATATTTTTCGTGGAAATATGATAAATATTTATTTTGAAATGAGGAGAAATATGTTATATATATTAAAAAAATAATTCAATAGCTTACCTCAAAATCAAAAGAAGATATAATGTCACATCCCCTTATGTTTAAGAGAGTAGGTAGGGATATAAAGTCTAATAATGTTTCATGACATCTCCACAAATAACCATGCATGAGATTTAAGATACATCTAATCTTGCTAAAAAATATTTGGTGACATAGGAACTTCACTGAAGCCACGATTTGATTCACAGAAGCAAAGATTTAAGGACACCAGGTAGTGTCAAAGATCGGGTAAATTCATTAATAATTTGACTCAGGTTGTGAGCAACAAAGGTCTATTCGCTAAGATGTAGGTATCCTTTGATAAAATAATTCTGAAACAAAACTAGGGCACTGATAGAGTTAAATATTTACCAAAGAAGTTTTCATTAATGACATCACCGCAACAAATTCTCGCGAGCTTTCACAAAAATGTCATTAAAAAATCATATATTAAAATATTATGAAAATTGATGACACTACCCCTTAAAATAATTCTTAATGTTTTAAAAAATATTTTTCATTTTAATTGGATAACTAGGTCTTCTTAACTTCGTCCTAAACTAGTGATCAAAGTGACTATAAAGGGTGATGAGTTGGCTTCAATATCTTGATTCGTTGATGAAGTTTTTTGGATAATAAATACCTTTTAGATAATACACAAAGTGTGTTTTGATAATCGAAATAAGAAAATCAAAATAAATGGTGCATATAAATATACTGTACTTTTAAAATTTGTGCCTATTATGTGACAAAGCACATGAAAGAAAAACTACAATAAAATAAAAGGACCATATATTTTATCACAAGCCTAAAAAATAAACGCAACATAATTTACATTTACTAGAATCCGAGTGACCAAGAAACTTCTCTCAAACGTCCAAGTAGTGCTCGAAACATGATTTACTGTCATACATTAAAAAATTCATCGAAATACCAGTTTTTCATGAAAACATAAACATTTGCTAAAGTTGTTATAACAATAAGAGATATAGGAAATGATATAGAAACATATATATTTTTAATTAACATATAGCTTCACAAATATTTCTCTTACAACAGGCATCTCATTTACATAATATCTCTTCTTACTGCAAACTTCTCCACATTTTTGTCATGATATAAACAAATAGGATAATTAAGGGGGGAAAAGAGATCAAATAATCAAATTAGGTTAAAGCAAACGATAATAAACAAAATAAGGAGCAAATATGGAAAAAATAGAGCATATTGTTGGATAGAAAATAAGACAACAAAAAAATCTCACGCAAACTATCGCTAATCAAAATGTTATAAGGGGATATCAACAAGGATATGAAATGAGAGAACAACGTTAAACCATATTTAAATATGTAAGTCTTTAAGCGTAATTATCATACTTACTAAAAGTTTGAGTGTATGACAAATCTTCATAATCAAGATTAGTTTTAAAGGATAATCACATGTTAAGATTATCAAGCCGAAACATACGATCACAGCTTGTTTTTGCAAAATAAAAAATGAACAAAATTGAGAGTATAAAACCATGATAAAGTTTAATCATTATAACGAATCATAAAATAAATAATGACACCATTAGACTCAAGTAAAATCTCAACACCCATTTTGAGGATCATTTTCAACTAACAATTTTCTCCCTCAGTAAATTTTTTTGGGCTAAACCTTTGATCTCATATCCTTGATGTCAATAAATTTTGGATAAATAATAATCTTTAAGACATTGCATTTATTCGAATCTATTTTGCATGTGACGACTTTCACCCAAAAGAAAAATGAGACAATATTACCAAATAAACGGTAGTATGACATATTACAATATTTTAGCCCTAACCACATCACATCTCATGATTTTTATATAACATTAGATTTTTCAACATTTTCTCCAAATCACGATAAATCCTGAAATACACATTTTTAGGACTTTGAACACTATTTCACTAGTCTCAAGAAGCTTTGAACACTTTAATAAAAGTTATAAAATTTTATCACTACTTATAAAATGTCACCAACTCAATGTGTAGTGTGTTATAAGGTGCACACTATATGATAATGTGTTCCCCAAAATAATTTTCTTCAAATTTATAAGACTTACAAGAAAATTTAAACTATCTCATGAAGGAAATTTCACATTCCCAACTGAAAGGAGATGTGATCAAAGTTTCTATTTGATATACAAGATTTGTAAAGAAGTATATATCCTCTAAATATCATATAAATGATTAAGAAATAAGTGCAATCAAATAAGAAGAACATTCCACAGGATATATAGCAAATATATAATGAAGATAAAAAAATTCTATACATGTAACTAAAAATTCAATTAACAATGAAAATACCTAATGAAGATATAAGAAACTTAAATCTAGGCCAACCTAAGAGGTTAAGCTAATATATTGTAATACCCCATAATTTTAAAAGAAATTATAATTAATTAATTCAAACATAATTGGATAAATTAAATGAATATCTTAATTTTCTATAATTTAATTTGTTAATGTATAGTTAAATTATGAGATTTAAAGTTAAAAATGGAATAAAATGAAATATTAGAATTTAATTCGTAAATCGTTAAAGTGTGTGGGTTTAGTGTAATTATTATAAATATTGACGTTCAAATCATAACTTTTGTATATTATAACAGATTTGGACACATGAGGAATTTTGAGAAAGCTCTAAGGTAAGTTGGTCTTTATGCATTACTTAGGGAATGAGTAAGATTTATAGGTTTGAAAATTTAGGATAGTTTTTAGAAGTATTATAACCTCCCTAAAATCCTTAATCAACGCTTAGACTCGTGACTACGGACCTGGTCATCGTAGTCGCAGGGTGTATAGTTGCGACCATGGCTAGGTATCGGTGGATTGCGGGAGAGGCATAGTTATTTTTTATTTAATGAAGTCACAAATTTTAATTTAATTCAAAACCTATAACCCTATTATTTTCTCTCATTTTCTCTTATTCTCTTCATTAAGATGCTCTATCTCTTTCTAAACCCTAAGTCAAGCAACCCATTTCATTTATCAAATCAAAGATATTTGAAAGGCCTTTTCAAGTTGGGGTTCAAGAGAGGATTTAAAGAATTTCGATTAAGTTTTCAAGAAGTTTCAAGGATGAGTTTTTAAAACTTCATCTCTTCTATTTAAATCAAGTTTTTTGACCATTTTAAAGGCAAATTACTGAAATACTCCTCTCCTTTTACATATGAAATTTGTAATTCCACCTAAACCTTAATGATAGGATTAAAAATTGACTATTACTTTAAGGTTGGGATCTCTCTTATGTTATCCCCTATTTTTGATGAAATTGGGTAACCTCATTTGGATTTAATTATATTTTGGCCTTGGTTGATTTATGAATTATGAAATTGGACTATTGATTAGTAGACATGCAAATTAGGTTTATGTATTGAATAATTACCTCGTGATTATTAGAAGTCATAATGCATAATTAAGATTGAACTAATTATTCTTGATAATGCATGTCCTAAATAGAGTTTTACCTTTAGCTTTAAGGATGATACATTAAGTAAAGGAATGCATAATTAATTCGAAGCATAATGTTAATTAATTAGAGTTTATTTTCACATGTAAATGCATGAATGATGATAAAACCCATGTTTATAACCTAGAATTATAATTAGAATCCCTTTTAACTGGTTTATAATCTTGTAAATTAGAATTTGGACCTCATTATATTTAAATTGGAATTAAGCCCTTAATTACAATTACAACCTGTATATTTTGTTATTGAAGTTGACAAGGCTCGATACCAAAATATACAAGTCATTAAAATTAAATTACCATTCTCAACATGTGACAAAAATATGAGACATTAAAAACTCTTTCCATGAGATATAAATCAAGGTAATCCAATGAATATAAATCATTCACTATAATAGGATCCATCAACAAACAATAAATATCAACAACAGTAATGATAAACCTCAAATGAAATAAACTTAACTACATAAAATCTCTCCAGTTGAAACAAACGGAATGACCCACCAAGTCAGAAATAACTGTCTCATAAATAAAACTAATGGAAAGGAAACTAAACTAATGAAATAAAGAAAAATCTTAAGCTACAAGTTTCCTAAACTAAAAAATAATGTACCTACCTAGCAACCTATACTGAAAGTTTAGTCAACAATGATGATTAAGGGTCCACTGCAAGAATACCAACCACTCTTCCCAAATAGGATGAATGAATCCAGTAATAAGAATTATAAGATATATATAACACAACAGAGCATTTTAGCTAAAGAAGCAATATAATAACTATACGAGTAATGTAAAACTATAATACTTACCTACATGAACTAAGCCAATTCAAAATCCAAGTCTAATTATGTTTATTTCAACATTATTTCAAATCTCTTTCCATTATCTTACTCAATTCAATTATCTCTCTCAAAATTAATCATATTATCAATGAAACACCATTATAGACAACCAACCTTTCTATTGTCCATGCACATACTCATGGTGTGGCTTACCTTTCACACATCCAATACACTCGCATCACTATGATAATCCAAATTGTTAGCTTGCACATAGTGTGATGTTCTCTACACTAGACACATCATTATTACTAGTCAGCCTAGGTTTTGCATTCATCGTAATGGTCATCCCACATTAGACATTGCACAAAATGTTGATGAAAATATAATATTATTAAAGTAGCCAAGATAGTGTAAATCCCACAATCATCGTAATGGTCATCCTACCCACACCCGCACATACAATGACACACACCAACCATCTATAACACTCATTTATTATCTTAGGAATCAATTATATTTTCACTATCATGTTTTTGTTACTTATAACAAGACCCCTCCAACAATTAGGACATCACAACTATAATACATCCATATTCTCATACCGAGAGACCACCAACCCATAAGTATCACCTAGGAAGAACATATAAACATAGTCATAACCTAGTCTAATGCCTAGGATAAAATAACGTAATGACGCACTAGCTACTCTCAGACATAGGAAATATCTAAAAGTATAAGTGAACAGTCCCTAGTCCTTTGAAGGCATCCACGACATATAACTATGCCTACTCTCTAGTTCCAATGGCATCAATTTATTAACATATACAATTTCCACATTTATTACATTCTGAATCCATCATATAATTCTTTGTTTCACAATTATACAAATTTGAATCCATACACATAAAACCATATATATGACGTGATAAGTGAGTTTACTAAATATCTTAACAAGTTGTTCAACTTCAATATTTCAATAAAAATGATAATTAATATAATTGAATCAAAAATCAGTTCAAACATGCATACTAACAATTTTTAGCAGTATAATATCACTTTTTACATCATATTAATCAGCTACGTATTATTTTTAAATCAACTCATCCCAACAACTCAATGTAACAAAGTAGTTATCGTGAAAAAGTATCATGAAATTTGTCCCAATGGCCTAAGATAATTATTATTGAATTACATATAATAACTATCATGCAATTTTTTCCAACGAGCCAAGGCAGGAAAGTAGAATCCTTTAAGCGTTCGATATTTTGAGTATTAAATTCAATTTCAGATTTTAATAAAAATAAATTTCTCATTAGGTTATCACTTTCCCTAATTAAGTAGATTATCATATTAAGAAAATATGCATAATTATGGTTTAGGCAACATTTAAATCAAATAATACTCAAGGAGAACAATAGGGATATTCTTAATTGAAAATAGGTATTCTGAAAAATTCGAGTGCACCACCGCATTCATGAAATGAGCAACTTTAGTTTTACGATCTATGGCAAAAATATTATTGTAACTCCACCAAACCTTAGGTTGAAGTGTTCTTTTAGTGGAGGTTTAGGGTTAAAATACAAGTGTTGTAGCTTTCTAGTTTGATTTGGGAAAAGGTGGTTATGCGGGTGTTTTTAAAAAAGTCTAATGCCTTTTAAATAAGAAACATAATAAATAAAAAAAAATAATATTAAAACCGCCTTAACCCATCCAACCTATATGTCAAACCCGTGATCGTGGGTTGGGAGCCATGAGGGTGACCTGGACCCATGTGGTTGTGGCGTTCAGCAGATCCCCCTCTTTTGTTTTATTTTCTTACTCAAGTTTATAAAGGATAATATTTTTAAAACACCCACTTAGGGTAAACTTTAAAAATAAAATAATTCGGGATTAACTTTTCAAAAACTAAAACTTACAATCTAAGAAATCATAAAATTACTCAATTAACCCTTAGGTCAAATACAATTTATCAAATTATTAAATAAACTCACCAAAACTAACTTAATTCTCCAAAAATTAAAATTTTAAATTTAAATAAAATCTTTTCAGTTTAATTAAAGTTCTAACTAAAATAAGCATTTTAATTAATTAACACATTTGATTAGTTAATTTGTTTATCCAAAAACATGGGATATTACAGTCTTCCCCTCTAGAATAGAACTTTATTCCTCGAAATTCGATAAAGCATAAATATCATAACGTAAATCCGCACAAGTAACAAAAGCTCCTAGGCACGTCATGCCTCTTACTCAGGATGCCCTACCTGAGATCCTAGTACTAGTAGTGCATAATCTCATGGTGCAATTGGTGCAAGAGTAACAAACCTAGTGCCCCCTATACTCCCGGTGTAGGAATTCCTTGGTTCTGCTAGCCTTGAGCCATAGGATACCTCGTAACCCGATGTACTATCTCTCCACAAGTAAATCACGTGTCCTTAAAAGGACCATATTATCTACTTGATGCATGCTCACCTTTCTTTCCTTCTCCCTTCTTCTGAGGGGCCCGTGGAACACAATAACCCTACTGAAGGCCTACGAATCTTGACCCGCTTGATGCTTCTTCCACAGATGGACGTTGCGATCCTTTTTCTCCCCACTTGACTTTGTCCCATCTCGATCCCTTGATAAATTCCTCTTTCCATTACATCAGTGCGACGTCCACCATCTAAGAATAAATAGTGTACATTGTGAGAGAATATGTACATAGAGAGTAACTCCATGAATTAAAAATGATTACCAAAATATATTTGGACGAAAGTGAATCCTAACTTCTAAGTGACAAAATTGTGATTTAAATACTAATTTAAGGAAAAAATATATGTTCATGAAGTATATAAGATAGATCAAAATTTGGAATCATAAATCAATCACTATAATAGAGGATTTATTCGAGAATATATCCTTGCAAAAGAAAAAAACTCGAGCCAAATCGACACATGCCACTATATAGGTAAAGATTTATAAAGGGTATAAATAACTTATAAAGTTGAGCATATCCTAGAATAAATAATGCATAACCTCCATAAGATATGTTTTCCACCTTCTAGCTAGAATAGAAATCACGGATCTCTCTTCGAGCACTCGCCATGTCATAAGTGTCAACTTCCGTTGAGAATGTTGTGTTTGCGTCGATCTTTGAATCTTATTTAAATTTGAAGAAAAATTTTTATTCCAAAGGAACAAATAAAAATTCGTTAATGTATTTTTACTTCCTAGGGTGTTAGAGTCCCAAAGGTTGAGGTACATTTCAAATGTGTTTGATTAGTTAAAATAATCTAAAGATTATTTTTTACAGAATCTTCAATTATTTAGAGGAAGTAATCTAACTTCAAATAACATTGAAGTGATAACAATGGGTATACAAAGAATATTTTTTCTCTTAAGTAAATCTCATTTCTTTTAATTTGATAAAATAATGAAACCCTTAAAATAATTATATTTTCAACCTTATTTTTCTATAAAGAAAGTTAATTAAATATGCATTTTCAAACTTGTGAACACAATCTCTCAAAACCTCCAAGTAATTATTATCCATAAGAAATAGGTTGCTTCTTGAACATAATAAAAGATATGGCTGCTAAAGAAAATCTTCACATTTTACAATCCAATCTTATGGATATATTTATTTTTCACCCCAACTCTAGTACCTTCACTAGAGCTTCACTATAACGGGCAAATTCTTTGTTGTAGGGAACTTGCGATGAATACAACGCACATAAGATTACATAGATTTTGTACTAAGAACAAGTACCCACAAAGATATGTTCATTGTAGCAAAGAAAATCTTCACTGCAACAATATTGCACTGATGCAGGTCGCGCATTTGACCATAGAATTGAACCAGCATTTTCCATGCAAGATTTTAAAAAAAATTTGGTTAAAACTTTAAGTATTCTATTCACATAAGAATGCAATTTATAAGAAAGTAATTTTTCTATTTGAAAATTATATTGCATTGTGTATTTGTCCATTAGTCAAAACAAACTCAATCATAAGTTTAACACATTTTCCAATTTAAGAAAATCTAATTTTAGTTTTGTTAAACTAAGGGTGAATCTCTGTCATTCTAAATCCTTTACCTTTATTCTAAAATCGCATTGCTTAAGGCATAAGGTAACTTCACGAAGGAAGATTAAGAAGTTGGGTCTTGTAATCTTAAACATGAAGCTTTCAGATACAACTTAGACTATAACAAGTATATTTTGGAACGATGTAAGACAATCTAATCCTATGGAGCTTTTGAGCATACTCTTTCTCTTACAATCACCCCCTTTGTATATTTCGTGACAAAACATATTAAATAAAACATTACAAGGAAATAAATGAAATCTATCGCCTATGACATAACTCAGTCGTTGTATTAACAAAATATTACAAACAAATGAAACACATATATCAAGCACTAGCAAAGACATCAAGATACCAATGTATAAATAATTGATAAGAGAAGATTACTAATAAGATGAATATAAGATATAAAAATTTAAGCTCGGTACCTATAATAACTAAAGAAAATATACTTAGTGTTGATACCAAATTTAGTGTGCCGACGCGGACCAATCACTTGCAGACACGTGTCAACCTACATGGCAAATACAAATACTTTCAAACGAACAACATACTATCACCGAGCTACTCAACCGCTCCGAGCAACTTCAGCATACCGAGCAACTTAAGCAGTCTGAGCTACTTAGCGTGCATAGCATGCAAATCAAGAGAATCAAAAGACGACTATGCATTAAATGCCCATTATTATCATACATATGTATATGTCTACTAGATAACAACGCATTATCCTTTCATATGTACAACCTCAAGGCTATAAATACATTATAACCTCCTCATAAGAGGGGGGACTTTGGATCTCTTGGAAAACCTAGTATCGAGACTCAAGGCAAACCGTAAGCAATATAAAACAGTGGATGTAGGCCATTTTAATAAGGCTGAACCACTTTAAAAATCCTTTGCTTGTTTATTCATTTTTATCTGTGATTGATTAATTAGATATAATCTAGCTTTTTACATCAACATATTGGCGCTGTCTGTGGAAAACGACTGTACTTAGCGTTTTTCACCAAAATAACTCATCATCTATGGCTGAGAATCCGGAATCCAGTAATCGAAACATTGGGGTCCCTCCAAAGCCTTCTACTCCCCCAAATATTCAATATCTTGCTGGCATAATGGTTAATTTAGCCCAAGGCCAAACGTCCATGCAAGAAACTATGCGTCAACTTATATAAACTGTTCAAGGTGGAGTGTCGCCCCAATCAGGACAACGAAGTGTTCAGAGAAATACCCATTTGACATCTTCAAGAACTAGACGAATGCTATTCCCGAAGATATCTCAATCTAGCCATACTGGCTCACACCGTACTGAGAGGACTAATGATCCTTCATATCAACCAGGCCGGACTTCATCAGTACGAGCTACAGATTCCTAACGACATGTCACTCTCACTCCAGAAAGGACTAGTGGTATAGAAAGGTTGAGTAGAGTCTCTCCTTTTGATTGTTTGGGCCCTAGGGGGAATAGAAGTCCTCCTAGGATTGCGTCGAGGAACTCTCAACGACCATCCGACGTAAGGGAAGGCTCTGCCCAATTATACCCAGCAGCCCGTAATGAATGGTCCCAAGAGGAAAACTCAACGCGATCAATCACTCGAACAAATAGGCCCGAGGTGGGAAACGATGCATGGAAAGGCTCTATTCAAAGATTGGAAGACATGTTAGGGGAAATGGCTAAGGCCAAGAATCCCCTACAAAGAACTTTTGTACAAGGGACACTATTCGTACAGGCAGTCGTGGATTTTCCCATGCCATTAAAATTCAAAGCTCCTATGGTGACACCTAAATATAATGGATAAACTGATCATGTCCTCTATATAGAACAATACCAAGATGCTGCCGATATCTATGCGGTTCCAGATGAGATGAGATGCAGGGCATTTTCGAGAACTCTCACCGGGTCAGCTCAGATATGGTACAACAACCTTCCTCAGGGAAAGATTATGACTTTCCTTCAACTGGCAGAGCTTTTCATAGGGAATTTTTATTTTGGAGAAAAATTAGTTAAACGAGTAGCACACTTACTGAGCGTTAGACAAAAGCCAGAAGAAAGTACCGTGGACTACATTACTCGTTTCAATAACGAGAAACTTGGGGTAATTGATTACGAGGAGAAAACAACCATTACTGCTCTGATGAGTGGACTGTTACGAGATAAGTTGTACTATACTTTGGACAAAGATCCGCCTAGGACTATGGCGCTACTGATGGCAAAGGCAGCTAAGATCATGAACGTTGAGGAAGCCATAGCTACGAAGAAGAATACAGACACTAAAGAGACTAAGGTTGAGGCTGGTAAAACTGAGAAAAAGGATCAGAAGAACAACGGTGGCAACAAGCAGTCGAAAGGTAAACAAGTGCTGGAGCAGATGAGGAAATATGGAAATTATAATCCCTTAAAGGTAGATATAAATCACATTCTGGAGGAGATCAAGAATAGCGAGGAGTTAGCATGGCCAGGGAAAATGAAGGCAGATCCTGACAAAAGGGATAAGTCCAAATCTTGCGAATTCCACAAAGACCATGGTCACACGACCAAACGTTGCATAACTCTCGAGAATGAAATTGAAGCACTCATCAGGCAAGGAAAATTGGTTAAGTATGTTGATTGCCAAAATAGTGGAAAGACCAGCGACTGAGGAAGGCAAAGATCTAAGTCTCCTCGCCGAGCAAAATAAGACAAGAAGAGAAATCACGAAGATGATTCAGAAGATGACCCCGATCTCCCCAAAAGACCAAGACACCCAGAACGTGAGGTATTTTCAATCCATTTTGGGTCATTTGAATGTAATGTCATTACAGGTGGAGATGCAGGAGGTGGAGATCTAACTACGGAGATAAAAGCTTTCCTCAATGAGGCCCAAGCTTGCTCGTACATACAACGAATAAACTTGGCTGAAGATCATTGCCCGAGGAAGTGAATAGGGACAAAACGGTCATCGGTTTCTCTAAGAATGACCTAGAAGGTGTACTATATCCTTATGATGACCCATTGGTAATCAAGGTGAGAATGAAGGAAGTGGTGATTTCACGGGTACTGGTGGACAATGGTAGCTCTGCAAACATCATGTTCTACCCATGCTTTGACAGTTTGAATCTGAAGTTAGCCCAGTTGGAGCCCTATCATAGGCCCCTCCTCAGTTTTACTAGCGAAAAGATTTTTCCACTTGGGACGATCAAGTTGGATATGCTTATTGGTACATGGCCTGCTTATCGAACAGACAGAGTACGCTTTTTCGTAATGCATAAAAATGTCCAATCAGCTTACAACATCATCATGGGAAGGGTAGGTCTGAAAAAGTTCGAAGCAGTACCATCTACTGTACATCAATGTTTAAAATTCCTAACCAACTTTAGAGTGGGAGTGGTGAAAGGCGCCAGAAAGTAGCTCGGGAATGCTACTATTCATCTGCCGAACAGGAAGAACGAGAAGAATCCAGGCTGAAGACTACTACCTATCAAGTGGATGAAATAGAAGATGTAGATATTGAAACATTAAATCCTAGAGATGAGTCTCAGCTCGTGAAAGGATAGGTCATGGAAGCTACCAAAAATATCATTCTGGACGACGAACACCCAGAACGAACAACCTAAATTGGCGCGTCGTTAGATGTATCATAAAAACAGGAACTGATAGCATTCCTAAGGCGCATAAAATAGACTTTTACATTGAGTTATGAAGACATGTCAGGAATAGACCCGAGTTTCCTATGCCACGAGCTCAACGTGAATAAGGAAATCAAGCCAGTGAAGCAGCGAAGAAGAGTGTTCAGTCCTGAAAAGAACCAAGCTATACAGGAAGAGGTAGAGTGACACACCCCAACCCAGTTACTTATAATTAAGTTTGAAAGTCAAAGTGAGTCAAACCATAATTAATCTAACCAAACCATAATCACGAGTTTTGATTTCAGAGTCATCATTGTAAATCCATATAACTGAAAACCTTTTTACAACATCAGAGTAATCATGTCCATAAAAACTTTCTTGAAGGATAATTTAACCTAATTACATCATTTACATTTACACAAAATCATAGTTTCTCCCATTCCTGGCTAACCCAACCCGACCTCCTAGATTTGGCAGTGACATCGCGTTACCTGAAAAATGTGAACATAGGAACCATGAGCAAAAATAGCCCAGTGAATGCATCACTACTATACTACTGCATAAATTTACATGCAATATATCATGTCCATATAATTATGAATTAACTTATCCGGCTCATTCATAATGAATGACCAACTTTTTCGAATCATGATTCACATATCCTGTCTAAATAGACAATTCTCCCCCATTCCTGGTCGAGGAGTAACCCCTTGTCATTAATAGACAAATCTCCCCCATTCCTGGTCGAGGAGTAACCCCTCATTTTGGTAAACCAAAATGAACAATTTCATATTCATTATATTATGATCATATCAATACCACGATACAAATATATCTTTCCAGTGAGTACACTCACCTTGGTTGACAACTATGTATTCACGTTTTCTTCT
The DNA here is from genome assembly GCA_949130495.1 of Sambucus nigra. Lineage (NCBI taxonomy): Eukaryota > Viridiplantae > Streptophyta > Magnoliopsida > Dipsacales > Adoxaceae > Sambucus > Sambucus nigra. The sequence continues at coordinate 150,725,149 of OX422212.1, read as the reverse complement.
GGTGGAGCTGAACTGGGTTGATTAGACCTTACGCCTGTCAATCCAACTAAATCAGTACTGAACCTCAATCATAAATATTATCCAAACATAATTATGTAACTTTCCATGACTATACATCAACAATATAATTCCAATTAAGTCACATTCCATAAAACATAGGTAAAGGCAAAACAATGATATACATGTTGATAAAGTTACGGACATTCAACCGTAGGAAATACCTTATGAGGAATTTATAACCAAAGTCAAGTAAACATGAAATTATACTCCTCAATGTATATACACATGAAACATGTACTCAAAGTACCCTTTGTAATGACGAAATACAAACATTCATTCAAGGGGTACCCAGTATGGCCTGAAACTATTGTCTTACATACTTAACCATCCTATATTCCTAAATTGTACAAATACAGGGGTCCAACCTCATCAATATGAAAACATATATGAATATACTATCCAGTACAAGTGACGGTGTAATTTTTCAAGCTTCCTAGGGCAAGTTATGACCATTTCTCCACAACACAAGAAATCTTCCCTACAAGCTCCTCTATTGTTCCTTCAACTTCCAAGAATTTTCATAATTTTTCTCCAGCATAAATTTCCATAATTTTCAACCCATTTTCAGTAAACATACTTAATAGTACATAATTAAAGTTTCATAATTTTTTGACTTCATTTTCTATCTCAAAAGCTTGACTAAACTCAGGGCATACCGAAATGAAGTATAAAAACAGAAACCATGTACCAACTTGAAATCATCATTACGGCCTAACCACAAGGAGATAAATTCTAATTTTCAGATATGATATGAATATATGAGAATAATTTCATATCCAATTGTAATTTCTCAATTACAGTAAGTACACAAATAGATATGCAAGTTTGAAAACAAGGGGTTTCAATACAAAGCAAATTTTAAGGGTTTCTACATTCAACTTAACATAAACTTGCATATAACCATACATACATATAAAGGGCTGAAACTTTCGTAAACCTATGATTATTTGTATCATATAAATCATTAATATAAGATAAATAACTAGAATTTCAATTAGGATTACCTTCAGGGCTTTTACGTAATTTCCACAGATTTTTCTACACTTTTTCTCCTCACTTTTTCTTCCTAAACATCAACTTTCTATTTCCTCAAGATAACAACACTTGAAAGTGAACCTAGGGTTTGTTTTTATGAAGAAATATGTTAGAGGGAGGGTTTTATGTCGGCCAAGGCTGCCTCCCAAGCCAACCAATCAATTTAAAACATTTGGTTTAATAAAAGACAATTTACCACTTAAAGGGAATGGACAGCTTTGCCCTTTGTTCGTAAATTTGGTATAACTCTTTACTCGGGCATCCATTTGATGATCCGTTTGTTGTGTTACAACCCTAACTCACATTTATACAACTATCTAGTTTTCACCTGAAGTCATTTATAATGTTATAAAGGTCAAAACTAGTCTCTAACAGGAACATTTCTACCGAAAACAACAAAATTTGTGTTTGTAAATAATTCGACCTTTCATGATTTATGAAAGTAAGATTATAATAAACATAATCACTTAACATTAGATATACTAATATCACATTATTCATATCACATAAGATAAGCATGATTTAAATATAATTCATCATAATTATATTCGGGTTGTCACATAGAGAAACTACAGAAGGCCTTTTTTATTGAGGACGTAAAATATCCAGATTGTCTAGAAAATGTGGTGATGGTAAAGAAGAAAAACAAAAAGTGGAGGATGTGTGTGGACTTCACTGATCTTAATAAAGCTTACCCAAAGGATCATTTTCCTTTGCCTCGAATCGATCAGCTGGTGGATGCTACCTCGGGGCATGAATTATTGAGTTTCATGGAAGCTTACTCTGGTTACAACCAGATCAAAATGAAACCTGAGGACAGGGAAAGTACCTCTTTTATCACCCCAAGAGGAACTTATTGCTATAATGTAATGCCTTTCGGACTTAAAAATGCAGGTGCAACATATCAGCGACTGATGAATTAGGTGTTTACAGAGCAAATCAGTCATAACATGGAGGTTTATGTCGACGATATGCTGACGAAGAGCAAGAAAGATGCTGATCATTTAGTTGACCTAGGTCAGACTTTTGATTAATTAGAGAAATATCAAATGAAGCTGAATCCCACCAAATGCATAATCGGAGTACGAAAAGGCGTATTTCTCGGATATATTATTAACCAACGAGGTATCGAGGCGAACCCTGAAAAGATCAAGGCCCTATTGGAGCTACGATCTCCAAATACAAAGAAGGAAGTGCAAAGTCTCACAGGGCGAGTCGCATCACTTAACAGATTTGTATCACGAGCAACAAACAAATGCCTCCCATTCTTCAAAACACTTCGAAAAACTTTTGAGTGGAATGATGAATGTAAGGAGGCCTTTTAAGAGTTAAAGAAATATCTGGGAACACCTCCATTGTTATCTAGACCAGTGATGGGAGAAAGACTATACTTGTATCTGGTAGTTTCAGAGAATATAGTTAGCTCGGCGTTGATAAGAGTGGAGGACGGAGTACAAAAACTGATCTACTACACCAGCAAGGCCTTCCGAGGAGGAGAGATCGGATATCCAAAACTAGAAAAATTAGCACTGGCACTAATCGAAACAAGCAGAAGGATGAGTCCATACTTCCAAGCCCATACTATAGTGGTGTATACTGATATGCCATTAAGACAAGCTCTGCATAAATCGGATAAATCAGGAAGATTGATGTACTGGATAGTAGAACTTGGTGAATATGACATAGTTTATGAGCCTAGGTCGTCACTTAAGGGGCAGGCAGTAGCGAATTTTATCGCAGAGTTTACTCACTCTGATACCTCCGAAGAGCAGGAGTTTAATACAGACCAACCCGTGGATGTTACGGGGTCATCGAATTTAACACCCGACCAACTTCCATCCATGGACGACCAAGAGAAGATAATCAACGAGCAGCGAGAAGTGCCGAGGGAGGACAAAAGGAAGCATCCAACATTCCACCAAGGAACTCTGTCTGATCAAGAATTTGATAATGAAATACCTGTATGGAATCTGTATGTGGATGGCTCTTCGTGTGCCATAGGCAGTGGAGCAAGAATTATTTTAAACAGTCCTGATGAGATTGATATATAATATGCTCTACATTTTCAGTTTAAATCCTTTAATAACAAAGTTGAATATGAGGCTATGATCGTGGGTCTAAGTTTGGCCAAAACCATGAAGGTAGAGCAGGTCGTGGTGTTCAGTGATTCACAGTTAATAGTAAATCAAATTCTCGGATTGTATGCAGCGAAGGGAGAACTAATGGTCAAGTATCATGCAAAGTCCATGGAGGTTGTCTCGACTTTTACCGCAGTTCAGTTGATCAGAATACCAAGATTGGAGAATGTAAGAGCCGACTCCTTAGCTCAGCTGGCATCAGCAACACGCACCGAGCTACGAAGAACAATCCCAATAAAAATCCTTGATGGTTGAAGCATAGAAAAAAAATTGATAATGAACTTCAAACCCTCGACTTGGGACCATCTTGGATGGACCCCATCAGGGCCTGTATCGAAGAGGGGGCTTTGCCAACTGATAAACTCGCAGCCAAGAAACTGAAGTTTAAAGCTGCTCGTTACGTATTGACAAATGGCATTTTATATAGAAGAGGAGTAATAGAAGCACTACGGAGATGTGTCCATCCCTCCGAAGTTAAGGACTTGATTGAAGAGGTTCACGAAGGGTCCTGTGGATCCCATGTAGCAGGTCATGCTTTTGCAGAGGATAACAACACTGGGGTATTACTGGATAACGATGAGAGCTGAATGCGCTTCTTACGCTAAGAAGTGCGATAAATGCCAACATTTCTCTTCCATCCAAAGAACTCCCCAGGCATTATTAACACCCATTACGTCCCCTTGGCCATTTGCCATGTGGGGGATAGACTTGGTCTGGCCATTTCTAATGACCAAAGGAAGATTCAAATACCTCGTGGTTGCTGTGGATTATTTTACTAAATGGGTGAAGCTGAACCTCTCATTGATATGACATATGACAAGGTCTATCAATTTCTTTGGAAGAGTGTTATTTGCAGATATGGTCTCCCACATGCATTCATTACTGACCACGGAACCCAATTTGACAACGAGGAATTCGCTGCATATTGTCATCAATCCAATGTACAAAAAATCCACTCCGTGCCAGGCCATCCCCTGAGCAATGAGCAAACTGAAGTGACGAACAGAACCCGACTGAATGGTTTGAAAAAATGGTTGGATAATGCAAAGGGAAATTGGATCAACGAGCTATACTCTGTGTTGTGGGCTTATCTCACTACACCACGAATAGCAACTGGGGAGTCTCCATACATGTTGACATTTGGGAGTGAGACTGTCATACCTACTGAATTGGGTTTACCTACACATAGGGTCCTTAATTTCAATTCTCCTATAAGCGACTTGATGAGGCGTTTAGATCTGGATATGCTCAAAGAAGTTAGGGAAGAAGCATTAATCAGGAATGTTGCATACCAACAATGAACAACCTTATTCTGTAATAAAAGGGTGAAGCAGTGCGATTTGAAAGAAGGGGATTATGTGCTGAAAAAAGTGATCCAAAAGCATAACAAACTGGAGGTCAGCTGGCATGGACCTTACAGAGTAACTGAAGTTGTTCGTCCTAGGACATACATAATTCAAACCTTGGAGGGAGAAGAATTCAAGAACGCATGGAATGCAGAGCATCTGCGCAAGTACTATCAGTAATTAAATTCCATATGTAACACAGTTCTTTCAATATGAATAAAGTTTTATTACGTAAAATGCCAAAATATTTGCTATGACACTCTTTTACGTCCCAACTAAATAACCAAAAGGAAATACGGTTGAATTTTAAACCCGACGGTAATGTACAAATACACATTAAAAAGGCCAATTTTATCATCTTTAAAAATTAATATCTCTTAAACCGCTGCTCAGAAAAATACACGAAACATACCATTGGATTCTTAGCGTTGAAACAAATAAATTAGTGTATAAACATTTATAATCCACACTGTTTTTAATAACGCTAAAATTAGGCCAATGCATCGAATTACGAATCCAAACACTAGTTAAATTTATGACTCTATCATGTAATACCTGTACTATGAGTTTCTAAATTACCTAAATTGTATTATTATTAAACTACACTTATAAAATATTATTATATTTTTTCGAAAGTTATTCAGATGAATTATATCGTTTTACAATAACTGAATATTCGGTCCTATATGAAACTATATATACATATATTTTATTAAAAGTATGTTAGGTCTTCAAAGTCAATTTAATATAAACGAAAATATTTATATATTTACATACTCTTCTAAATTATATTAATAATACTTGATTTTTAAACTTGAAAATCCAGGAAAAGTATTTTAAATTTACGATAATAGGTAAATTTTACTGGAAACATAAAAAATTATATTTTATCATAACAAGTTAATTTATCAAGATTTTAGAAGATGAAACATATTAATTCTGACCTCAAGCAGTACGTCATATTATTTTACATGCTAACTATCAATATTATTTTTAAATTATAAACCGACGAGTAAGCGTGTAGAGTAAAGATTTCATCACTAAACAGAAATAACAAATAGTATAATTGCATTTGTGATTAATCTAAGTAACATTTTATATTAAATCACGGCTAGAGGCATCAAAATGCAAGTCGTACCAACCAGCCAAATTCCACGAGATTATTTGGTATGTGACTTCTTATTCAATATTACTTTGCAGGTGATTTCTTATTCAGTATTATTTTCACGCAATGCTTTTGATTATGCCTTTTGTTGATATCATTATATAATAGACCCATTATATCATATTCTCTTTGATGAACTCATTTAAGTAGTTCAACCCTTTACGTATGATTGATTTATATTTTTATACTGATATGGCGCATTATATTATTTCATATGATGCAATTTTACCCGGTTTGATTATTGCATACATTATGACCAAGGAATAATCTTTCGTTATACCCACGACTGTATTATTTGGGTGGTTCGAATTAGATGATTGAATTCCTAGTTTTTCTACCATATGGAATGTCTATGATTGACTTAGCAGGGTTACTTTATCTCCAGTTACCTAGATTGATTTATCCTTAATTTTATTGGATTGATTTTATTGTATGTATGATTATTGCCCTAAAGCCTCTAAACGGATAATTATGGATTATTTGTTTAGAAACCATCCGCAGCCTTTAACCTGATGTTACTAACCTTCAAAGCAAGGTTTTATCTTCAAAAATTACTTATATCCTTGTTATAGAATGAGAATCATCTACTGAGTAAAGTTTTGCTTATTCGTTCTTTATCAGTTATTTTAAACAAGTACATATAGGCAATGATGAATATTTCAAAACCAGCTGATACATAAAGATAAGGAAAAGTCGTATTAAAAGTAAAAGAGCATAGTTCGACGGGAGAAATAACTTTGTATAGAAGTCTGATATAAGAATGAATTCTTAGATTTCAATTGTAACACATTTTAAAATTAATAAATTCCTCAATTGTTTCAGTATTCAGGCTTATTTATGGTTTAGCGTTGTTTTACGATAAAACTCACACTCGAAAAATCGGGTCATGACAGGATCAACCTTCTTGCAGCTCGAGTACGCCAATACAACTACCTCTCTCATTGATAGTCTTGTGAACATACCCTAAGATCTCAATCCTTTCAACATGTGAAGAGTCTTTAAGCGACTCCACTTTAGGCTCCTTCGATCCTATAGATGTCAACGATATCCCAATTGTTATCCCATCAATTTTTGAAAAAGAAATGGACCCAACGAAGAAAACCCTTACTTTGGTGGATGAGTCTGACGTCACCACTTATCCAAAGACTCATACTTTCAAAAGTAAGAAGATAGGAGGGCCACCCAATCTTGCCAATCTGTCGAATTCTTTGGACAAAATAAAGGCTTAAAATAAGAGGAAGAGTGGTATTGGCCCTCCCGTTGTTGTCATTTTTCGCTCCAAAAAGGTGGATGCTCCCAACACGGGGAAGGGTCGCCAAATTATGTCAGTGGCCAATAATCCTTCGTTAACCCTAGTGCTGCTGAGGGGGGTAATTCTAGAACTAGATAAGGAATAAGTCGGTAGGTTGGCAACAAACTAGCTTGTTTCTCACGTCGTGCAAATGTTATCTCTAGTAAGTTTTTATACCTATGGTTAAATTATTTACCTTGAGTTTTCTTAATGTGTTAACCTCTGGTCATCCTTTTCTTGCAGTTTGTGGCATACTTTGTTGATATCCTTGACATAAGGGCCGACCAGGCCAAAACCAAAGATGAACTTAAGCAAGCCTTGGAAAAGTACCAAGATTCTTTTGATGTTTCCAAGAAGGCATATGGTACTAAAAAGAACTCCACAAACCTGAAGATAAATAAGTTGAAGTCGGAGAATGAGTAGCTAAAACAAACTGTGTAAGAGAATGCCAAGATTTTTTCCTAAAAGATGATGGACAAAGACCAAGCCTATGACCAAGGGTTTCTGGATGCCTTTAGCCAGGCCAAAAAGAAATTGGATTACATCCATAAGTCAAAATTCAAGAAGGATTAGGATTCATCCTTGACTAAGACTGGTATCCCCCTTAGTCCTCAAGTAGTGAAGTGGAGAAGGATTGGAATGACCAAGAGATAATGGATATCTACGAGGGAAAGAACCCATCCAATCATGAGAAGGTGAGGGAAAATGAGGGGAAAGCTATTAAGGTTTAGCTTGAGTTTCTTTGTTCCTTGTATTTCCCCGTCTTTTGATATGTTATGAGGGCATGCCATATCTTCTAAATTTTTAATAAAAAATTGAATTCTATCTTTGTTATTACTTGAATAATTGTTAATTTTTTGTGCATGTTGTTAGTTTTCACTCCTGTACCTAAATGATTTTATTACGATCTTTGCAGATTAAAAATAGATTGGAAGTGGTGCTAATACTTCCAAAATTGGATGATTTGGATCTAATACTTGGTCATTAATCAAGATTACAGATCAGTTGTTTCTATTCAACAAGATCTTTATAATATAATAAGTGCCTATGATGAACAAGCTCTTCTGGTCGCTTTATTGAGAGCCAAAGTCAAGGACATTATTAATGTGGGTGAGCTACTAGAAAGGGAGAATAGTGGTCTAAGAGGAAAGATTCACAAGACCAATTAAACCCGTAAAGAAGACCAAACTATCAAGAACAAGCTGGAAAATAGGATAATGAGGCTGAGGTATTCATTTTGCCATGGCCCCTATGGGGACCCCAATATAATTGGGCCCAATTTAAGACTAGGCGACGAAGCCTAACAACATTAGGGGCACTACTGGACCAACTTACCAATAAAAAGGATTATCACCATCATTTATCATGTCTATAATTACAAACAAGTTAACAGTTATAATCAGCTCACGTTAGTTGCCCAAAATCTCGGATGAGATATTCAGGGAGTCACCACATACGCTTACCTCAAGCCAAGGGAGTTCCTTGACTAATTTAACAAAAAAGGTTTTACACAACTATAAATATAGCCCACACCCCAAGTCAAAGGGTGATGGAATTTTAAAACCTTGAGAAAACTTAATAAAAATATAGTGACCTTTTCATGGACGTATGCAATTTGTCGAACCATGTATATTTGTGTGTTGTGTGATTAGCATCATTGCATTCATTCTTTAATTGCTTTCGATAATATTTTTAATTGTGATTAATTTTCACTCATAATTGACACCATCTGTGGGAATCGATTTTCCTTCAATGAAAGCAATTCCTTCAAAGAGTAGTTACATTGTCTCACCAACTAAACAGTGAACCCCAGCCTAAAGATGTGCGAGCTTACTTAACTCCACTGAGATTCAGGTCTGAGGTTCGTCAAGATTAGAATCCAAGGTTCCTACTAGAACAACGACCTTCGAAAGAAAGTCGTGGGAAGCCTAGATCTACTCAGATCTTATGTCTAGTCGACGCCTATGAAGCGATGCTTTAACAGCAAGAGGAGGCAGCTCGCCTCCAGGTTGAAGAGAATTCTCACCTCCAACGGCAACTAGAATAGATGGAGAAAGAACTCCTCCAGAACCATAAATGTCGTTCTCGGACTCCTTACCCTTAGGCGAGCAAGACTCGCGATCAGGGAAAGAGTACCAGGCAATACCAAGAACATTCAGGGCATGGAAGTCATCAAGGCAGGCACCACAGAGACAAAGAGTGACACAAAGATGATTTAAGGAGTTTGGTTTGAAGGAAATGGACCAATGCCCTGCTCGCAAATGGTCTAGTTCAACTAAAGAGTTAGCAAGGAGAGCTCATATTACCCACACCACAATGCACTAGTAATCACTCTTATAATCGCGAATTAGGATGTGGATAAGTTACTGGTAGTCCAAGGGAGCTCTTTAGAAGTTATATAGCTGGAGATATTCCACAAGCTCAAGCTCAAGATGTCAGATCTTAAAGAGGCGACAGTATTTTAGTCGGATTTACGGGAAAGATGACCATGCCCTTAGGAAAAGTGATCCTGCCATTGAAGGTCGGGAATACTTCGAAACTAATAGAGCTTTTGGTGGTGGATATTGATTTGCCCTACCATGACATTCTAGGCATAGGGTGGCTTTATGACATGACAGTTGTCCCTTCCACTTTCTACTAAAATCTTAAGTGTGTCACAGATCGGGGCATACTGAAGACCAGGGGAGATTAATCTGTTGTTCTGAAATGTTACATCGTCATCATCCGACCAAAGCAGGAAAAGAAGAAAAAGAAAGAGGTTATTTTGGAGATAGCCCAGGATTGGACAACTCCATCAAAATAGCAATTATGGAACGGTCGACCAGGTGTGGACGAAATTGGGGTCCACCCCGTTGACTGGGTTGTTAAAAACTTAGAGGAGGTTGTCTTTGATGAAAGCCAGTCAGAGAGGAAGTTTTTTATTGGGACAACACTGAACGACCTCGAGAGGGAGGAACTAATTACCTTCCTGAAATGAAACTTGGTCGTATTTGCGTGAAAACCATAGGTCATGCCAATAATTAATCCTACGATCGCCTCTCACTGTCTCCACGTAGATCCAATATTCAAGTTGATCATATAAAAGTCCCGCCGAACTGCCCTAGAAAAGGTAAAGGCAGTGAAAAATGAGGTAGGGAAACTTCCAGAGGCAAGGTCCATTAGAGAAGTTCAATTCCTGAATTGGATCTCAAACTCGGTCGTGGTTTTCAAGAATAACGGAAGCTAGAGAGTCTGTATACATTTCACTGACCTCAACAGGGCCTACCCCAAGGATAATTTCCCCTACCGAAGATAAACCAGTTGGTCGATGCCATAACATCCCATGAGCGGATAAGTTTCTTAGATGCTTAATCAGGGTACCACCATATTCTTCTGTTCGGTCCCGGCCAAGACAAGACTTCATTCGTAATGTCATTGGGTCTATATTGTTATAAGGTCATGCCATTTGTCCTCAAGAATATAGGAGATACGTACCATAGGGTGGTCAAAAAGATGTTCCAACACTAGATGAGAGAGACCATGGAGGTGTATATTGATGGCATGCTCGTCAAAATCAAAAATAAAAGCAACCATCTTCAAGACCTGGCCAACACATTTGAAATCCTCAGGCGCAACCGAATGAAACTCAATGCCAAGTGTTCATTCGGGGTCCAGTCAGGAAAGTTTTAGGGTTACCTAGTCATAAATATGGGGATTGAGGAAAATCCAGATCAGATAGAAAAAATCAACAAGGTCCAGTCGCTAAAAACGTTGCACTAAGTGCAAAAGATCACTGGGATGCTCGCAGCGCTTAGTCGCTTTATATCAAAGTCATCGAACACTGTTGACCATTCTTTCATTTACTCAAAGAAGGAGAAAAGCCTCATCTAGAATGACAAGTGCTCCAGAGAACTTGAGGAAATCAAGTTTTACTTAAGCAAACCACTGTTACTGGAAATCCCCAGTCAGGGTAATCCCCTCTACCTTTACCTCATAGTATCAAGCGATGCAGTCAGCATGGCCTTAGTCTGCGAGAGGCAAATGAAGTACTTTCCTATTTACCACACCATCAAAAAGCTCCTGAATGTCGATCAATGATACTTGACTTTGGAAAAACTGGTTTACGCATTGGTGATAGCTTCACGGAAGCTGAAGCATTATTTTGAAGCCCACTCCATCACTTCAATTACTTATTTCCACTTTAAAGATATCCTTCGCAAGGTCAAACTTTCTGGACAAATGAAAAAATGGTTGGTTTAGCTCGGGAGGTTTAACATCCACCTTCAACAAGGACATCAATCAAAGGGCAGGTTTTAGTTGATTTTATTACAGAATTCACCGGAGATGGACCCACCTACCAATAATTCGTCAATCAACTAGAGATGCATGAATAGGTATAGGATGAAAGTCAAATATTGTATATTATGGAAGTTGTCCTCGTAATTCTAGAGGACGCGATGATTGAGCAAGGGATCAGATTGGGATTTGAAACTTCCAACAATGAGGTTGAATACGAGGCACTTATAGTGGTCTGCGTAAGGCCCATTTCTAGGCTCAATAAGTCTCAATATTTATTGCGACTCCAAATTGGTGTCCAATCAGGTCAGTGGGGATTTTAACACCAAGGATGACATGATGGCAGCCTACCTCGCAGTCGTACATGAGTTACTTACAAAATTTAAGGAAGTCCACATCCAACAGTTCCCCCCAAGGGTGTAATATTCAAGTCGACGCCTTAGCAACCCTAAGCTCAGTAGTGGACTCAGATATTAAAAGAACAATTAAAGTGGAATTCCTTATCAGACCCAGATTGATAAAATAGTAAGCACGGAACATGTCTTCTCCATCAATAAGTGTCCAATGTTGATGGACCAGATCATAGCATACTTGCAAAACAAAACACTTTCGATCGATAAGAAATTAGCTAACTAGGTCAGAAAGAAAGCCATTCATTTCTATATGGACCCGAGGACCAAGCTTTACAAGAGATCCTTCACAGGCCCCTACCTCCAATGCGTACTACCAAAAGACGTCGAGCAAGTTCTTTACGAATTCCATGATGGAACGTGCGAAAGTCACGTGAGAGGGGGGTCAATGGCATTTCGAGCAATTAAAGAGGGCTACTGGTGGCCATATATGAAGAAAGACGCAAATGTTTATGTTCGAAAGTGCGAAAAGTGCCAGAAACTCTCTTCCCTGATTTACCAACCGGCCAATAACCTAAGACCATTTACTAGCCCATGACCATTTACTCAATGGGGGTTAGACATCGTAAAGCCACTACCTACCTCAGCAGGGAATCGTAAGTACATACTGGTCGGCACATACTATTTCACTAAGTGGGTTGAGATAGATTCTCTAGCCAATATTAGAGATAGGGATATGATAAGGTTCATGTGGAAAAATATCATAACACGCTTTAGGGTACCAGGGGCTATCATAACTGATAATGGCACACAATTTAAAAGTGGTCCTTTCCAAAATTTCTACGATGAGCACAAAATTAAGCACCATTTCAATTCAGTAGCATACCTCCAAAATAACGGTCAGGCAAAAGTCTGTAATAAAACATTTATCGATGGCCTTAAAAAGAGGCTGAAAAAGGCAAAAAGTTCTTGGGTGGAACAGCTTCCTCATGTTCTCTGGGCATATCACACCACTCCCAGGAGATAAACTGAGGAAATGCCCTCCGCGCTCACATATGGAATGAAAGTTATCATACCATTTGAAGTTGTCCTCCCGGCCATTAGCACGAGAGTGGGCGACCAAGGACTGAATGAAGATTCCCTTCGTACTGAACTTGACCTGGATAACGAAAGAAATGAGCAGGCTATGATCTAGATTGCCTCATACCAGTAGCAGTTGGAAAAGCAATACAATAAGGGCATTAATCTGATGAAATTCCAAATAGGGAATTACGTCCTCAGGAAAGTTCTCGGCAGCACTGTAAGGTCATCAAAAGAAAAGTTGGGGCCCAACTGGGAGAGACCATTAAAAGTAATCAGATATGATTTACAAGGAGCCTATCAGTTAGAAACAATAGAGGGAATAGAGATGCCAAGAGCATAGAATGCAGCTAACCTCAAGAAATTCTACTTTTAGTTTTACTTTTTAACATTTCGTGTTTGCAAATTTTCATTTCAAAACTTATGTTGCTCGCGTTTGATTATTTCGATTATGAATAGTCCCTTATTTACTTACTTTGATCAATCTCTTAATTATATAGTTGATTTACATTGTTTCCAAAGCAACAAGCTCATAATCCAAAGCAACAAGCTCATAATTGGCATTAATCTTTGAAAGTGTCGATCGGGCTTTAACTTAATTACAATGGCAATTTGGCTTATAACAATTAAAATTAAAGTCCAAGTCAACAAAAACGACCTCACGACTTGCTAAGGAAAGCTAAAAGCTCTACGGGGAATCCCTATGTAGCATACCAATTTTGTTTGGTCGAATAAAATCCTGAACGGGTGAATAACCCATAAGACTAGGTGCATTTTTGCCATTGTCTCTTATAGGCTTAAGGGAGTGTGACGACACTTGTCTCTTCTAGTCCTAAGGAAGTGTGATGACATGACTTAAAAGGTAAGAAAGAAAAATATAACACATGCAAGTCATAATGGAATGGAAAAGTGAAAAAAAAGGGTATTAATTAACTTCATTCTTCAGGAATATCCGATTACAAAAGGTACCAATTATAAAAAAAATTACAAAAATTATTACAACAGTTTATGGTCAGCTGGCCAAAAATCTCTCGATTGGCATTCACCGATTGTCTATAGTATAATGCCGGTACTCATCATCGCTATCATGGACTTCCAACTATCTCTCAACAAGCTGAGGAAAAATGGCATCCAAGGGAACCCACGTCTCATCTCGCCGTAAAAGAGGTCGTCGGTACGTTGGACACTCAAAGTCGGTACATATACTAGAGCTAGGAATCCTTATATTATTTAACAACCTTAAGTTCATTCAGTCAGTCATTCTTATAGGCCACGTCTTGAGCTTTTTGTAGCCTCACAGGGGCATCCAGCCACCCCTCGTCATAACCAGTCACCTAGGCGGCTTGGGGACCCATACTAGACAAGTACCAGAGTTTCTTTACATCGCAGTTTGGTCGTATTATCATGACGTTGCTCTTTTTCACCTTTTCCTCGCCCTCAATAAGTTTTTTCTTTAGATCATCGTTCTCTGATTGGACTAGAGCGTCGACCTCCCCCACACCCTTAGTTTCAATCAGCTGGGCCTTCAAGTCATTTATTTATTTCTACATAGAGGAGCCCACATCCTCCAAGTCTTTGAGGTCATCCTTCATCTTGGCAACCAAGGTGAACTGGTTCTTGTAGGCCTCGATACTTTTCTTTACAGCCTTGCAAGCAGTTAAAAATGCTCGTCGAGCTTACGCGCTAGCATCCTGCCCAAGCACATTATTTAAGTAACAGGAAGAGGGAATTTCCTCGATAATAGGCTACAACATCAAACCAAACAGGCAATAATTTATAAAAAATGCTAAAATTAACACCCTTAAAGTGAAGAGAATATTATTTTCATTAATAAAATGAAGGCTGAGCCATTTACAATCTAACACCCAAGGGGAACAAAATGAGTACAGAGTACAAGCAAAAAAGAAAAACCCTAGAGACTACGGGATTCAATTTTTCACCTACTCTTATGCATCATCCCCCTTCTCGTTGTTCGCCACCTCCTTGGCCTGGTCGGCAGGGTTGTTGGTGGAAGAACCTTTATCAGCCTTGGGGGGAACCTGGATGGTGTTCATCGAATAACTCAGACTCGGTACAAGATCTAGATTTTTCCAAAGCCTGATCCCAGCCTTTGTTAAAGCTAGCCTTGTGAGTATAGGCTATGTGGATCTTGGTGTTAGTATAGGCCTCACCCTATCCTTGATCGAATCTAGTGTCCTTGGCAATAGGAATCTGGGCCACTTCAGCAGCCAATCGATAATTTTCTTATTTCAATCGAGTATTATCCACCTTCAACAAACTATTCTCAAT
This sequence comes from Sambucus nigra, assembly GCA_949130495.1. Classification (NCBI taxonomy): domain Eukaryota; kingdom Viridiplantae; phylum Streptophyta; class Magnoliopsida; order Dipsacales; family Adoxaceae; genus Sambucus; species Sambucus nigra. The sequence continues at coordinate 150,710,120 of OX422212.1, read as the reverse complement.
CTGTAGCACTGCCCCCTCGGTAGGCTTGGGATAAAAATGGATTATGGGCCACGGATTAGGCCTGGGGATATTGGAGAATGAGGGATGGAGCTCATTCTATAGAGGTGGAGGGGCTATGAGGGCCTTCTTCTTTTCCTCCTCCTTCTCCTCTTCCTCCTCCTTCTTCTTCTTCTCCTTTTCCTCCTCCTTTTTCTTCTCCGTAGTGACCAAATTCTTGTCACAAGCCTTGGAAGACTCCCCCTTAACCTTCTTCTGGGACTTAACTCTGGTGGAATGGAGGACAACACCATCATCATCATCATCATCTTCGATCAGGAGGGACCTCTTCTAAGTAGGAGCCATTGAGTCCTCTTCCTCTAGATGGATGGAACAAACGTCGAATGACTCATAGGATGAAGAAGTTTCCTCATTAGGAAGAGGATATCAGGGATATGGTCTATCGAGTGAGCAGTAAAGTTATCGATAGAATTAGTGTACTCGAGGAGAAGAGAGGTTTATATGGGGTGTTCACTATCTGAAAGTTAATCTTGAACTCTCCAAGCCTTTAACAGGTCGGCAACCTTGATATCCTGGAGGGAAGGCGCCTTATTTTTCTTGCGAACCGAATGGAGATAACCAAAAAATCATAATTAGCAACAGTACAATAAATATATAAACAAATATAGGTGATTAAAGGAGTAAGTGTTAACCTATATCACCCCTCAGTCTTGGCACAAAAACTCATGTATTCTTATCCCTAGAGGAGCAATGGATATTGCTAATTTCTGGTGATGAACCCCTGATCCCAATATCCTTTGTTGGAATCAGATGGGTTTACGGCCAACACTCTTTGGCCTTCCTCACGTTCAAGTAAAGAAGGTCATTTATAATATAAGACCAGGTGTAGTAATACCTGATCTCTGGGAGGCCCAGGTTGGTTCCATAAAGCTCATTTATTCGATTTATCACGTTGACTATACGCCAAGTATTAGGGACATAGTGAGCTGGAATCACCCCCAAAGAATTCAAAAAATTCTAAAAACAGAGGATTTGAGGGAAATGTCAATCCCCCTAGACCACGGCGAGGGTGTGAATCCAGTATCCCCTATCGGTGGCTCTAACATCTTTGGGGATGAGGGCATAGTCGATTGTAACCCAAGATGGAATGGAGTATGTTTTCCTAAATTCATCTACACTTTTATCATGGAGAGTATTAGACCTTTTTCATAAGAATTTATCATTATAACTAAAGATAATAAAAGGAAAAAGAGGAAAGCTATGAAAATAATAAATGAGGAAAAAGATGATAGAGGCTTACAAAGAAAATTAGAGAACGCAAATGAGCTATGGAGTTTTTTATGACGGAAGACTAGTAGCAGAAATGACGGTTTAGGTATCAAGTCTGGAAGTAAACCCATTTTCAAAGACCATGCACAATCAAAAGGTTCAGGAACCAAGGGGGTTTTTGGCGCTTCACTCTTTGCCGGGACAAGCATGCCCTTGCAACTTCAGTTTATTTATAAGCGTGACCCGCCGGTTCAAATTCATGAAAATGGGTTAATGGGCCCATAACAGTAGTAAAATCCTCTGGCCCAACGGCCTTTGATCAAGAATTTTAAGGGCAATTGTGGGGACCAAAATATAATTGGACCCATTTCAAGAATGGGCGACCAAGCCCGACAGCATTAAGGGCACTAATGGCCCAGTTTACCAATAAAAAGGATTATTGCCATCATTTATCACGTGGTAAATTACAAACATGTTAACAGTTACAATTAGCTCACGTTGGTTACCCAAAATCTCGGGTGAGATATTCAGGGAGTTACAACGCACGCTTATCTCAAGCCAAAGGAGTTCCTTGAGTGATTCAACCACTATGATTTTACACAACTATAAATACATCCCACACTCCAAGGCAAATGGGGATGTAATTTTGAAAACTTGAGAGAAATTAATAAAAATACAGTGACCTCTTCCTGAACGTAGGCAATATACCGAACCACATATATTTTTGTGATTGGAATCTTTGCATTTATTCTTTAATTGTTTTATGGAATCTTTTTAATTGTGATTAATTTGCACTCACAGCCCTCATAAAATTTAATGATGAGTGCATTATTTTGTATTATTTATACCCAAATATAGACCTTGTTAGGCCCAATGTATAAAAAAAAATGAGTTTTTAGAGTCATTTTCGTAACTAAAAAGAAAAATGCAAGTTTAAATAAAATTTTAATTAAAAATGCAATTTTAGTAATTTGAGGGGGTGAAATCATAATTTTTTAATCTTCATAGACCTGAAAATAATTTTTAAATGTTTATGTAGCCGAAATAAAGTTCTCTTTGAAATTTGGTTGAATTCTGGACTAAAACTAGCAACTTAAGAATTTTGGAGACTAAATGCAAAAAGGGGTAATTATGTAATTTTCTAAATATTTATGACCCTAAATTTGAATTAATTTTTTTTATTTTACATTTTTATAGGTACCTCGGGAATTTGGACAACAAAGGAATCGATATGCAAAAATTGTCAGTATACGTGCGATACGACACGACGCGGTTGACACAGTTGTACTAAATCTTTTCTTATAAAATCGCTCGAGTGTCCATTGAGGTCGTGCCATAGCTTTTCAAAAAGGTATTGACAAGACTCACAACTTTGAAGTTTGGACAAAAAAGAGATTTTGAAGTTTTGGTGGTCAAAAATACGATTAAAGTTGGTGATGTGAATAGTGCCAAAAATTGGGGATAATTATTATAAAAAAAAACTTCTCAATTATCTCCCACTCCTCCCAAGACTCCATGAGATAATTATCGACTCAAATGACACCCCGCCTAATTAAATACCGGGCGATCACTCATTTATTAAATTAAAATCATGGTGAACAGTTGGTTCATTCTTAGCATCACTGTCGTAAAAATAACTTTTCCAATTTAAACACCCTAATTAATTAAGCTAAGTGTAAAAACCATTTTTAGACATTACTTTCCAAATTTTATTTTATAAACCAAGATTTAAATATTTACAACAATTCAATATTAAAGAATCACACCACAATTATCATGGAACATATAATCCAAATAAATTTAACATTAAACAACTAAATCCCAACATTAAAACTTAAAGTAAATCATCCAGACAGTAATAAATCCCAAAGTGACAATACTAAAAAAAATGAATCACAATGTCCAATAAACAACTGGATAATGGAAATGGGTGACACATGCCCAACTGAATAAATATGCTAGGAGTGGAATCAAATAAATGAAGTCGTCTAAGCAAGAGGCCTACAACTCCCACCTAAGCTGCAACACGTTCCTTCCAAAGGATCCTATGCAAGATGCCCCTGTGGCTGGGCACCTGTAATATATACATATATATACAAAAGAAAAAGGAAAAAATAGAAACGGGTCAGAGCCCGATAGTGTAAATGAGTTAAAATTTGTTTAGCAAGTATTTAAAATGTTTACAGGCCAATGCAACAACATATTAGTGCGGCACTCTCTTGAGAAATTCTCACCTCTCTTCTAATGTGCACGCCTATCGCACTAATCTTCCCAACGGATTATCTTATCTTATATCGCACTAAACTTCCCAATGGTTTAACTTATCTTAGGTCACTCGTAAGATTTAAAACTAAACAATATAATTGCTTAAGGGGAAAATTTCATTCAGTAACAAAGCTCTCATTTTAACTTTATTTATTAATAAAGTTTCCGAGTGTCATATTATACTATTCAAAACAAGTATTTCCAATTTGAAGCCATTATTCATTTCTTACTTACCTTAGCACAGTAGGCAGTTACAAATTTCAGAATCTAATATATATATTAAATACTCGTATAATATATATATTCTAACAGCACCCCACATAAAAATTATGGTGCGGGCATACTCTGCTATCCAATCCCCGTATCACTCGTACTAAGGGAATTACAAGTTCGGAATCACTCTCGAACTGTATTAACACATACACAAACAATATTGAGGCGAAGCATAGATTCTAAGTCTCTAAGAGGATAGCACATGCCCCCACGTCTCCTAGGACCGTCTGAACTATCGATTCGATAGCCTGTACCAAGGATTTCTATCTTCTAGGGTACGAGTCAATATCCCCCATAAAGGCACATCGAGATAATATCGTTCCAGCGCAGTAACCTCAGGGATCGCAAGTAGCGCGGGTATGATTTTCACACATAGATAGTATATGCATAAACACAGTCATATAACTATACTACTATTACCATATCAAATTAGGTACATTTCTAATCCCATAATTACGATATTTGTCCTTATTTCTCATTATTTAGTTCTCACGTACAACCGTTCATTTCTTACTTTAATTTGAGGGATCATTCCAACTTATTACGTAACACTCATGGACTCTATCCTCCCAAGTGTAGAATTCAGTAGGTAATCTAATTTCCAACGTAACTATCTTACGTGTCTCTCCCCTTAATACATAATTTCATCGTCCCTTATATGTAAATATCCCGAAAATACAAATGTCATTTTACATTAAAGGTCCCATAATTATTTATAAGTCCTACTGGTCTTCTTTATCTCCCAAAACATTTTAATAAGGGTGACCAAGGGTTATTTCTCATTAAATCGAATTCAACTAATTTAAAAAGGGGAAAATGAGTCTGCCAGAAGGGGTCGATCGATCGATGGCAGGAACTCGATCGATCGATGCGTCGATTGATCGAAACTCCTGGTTCGATCGATCGATCAAACAGGTATGCGAATTCTGCAGATTAACAGTTACGGATTTCACAATCCAACTTCAATCAAATCCAGATTTTTCACACCCAACCTCCCAAAAATTCGTACTATAATCAGTATACACCCATGTTGATGTAAAAAACTAGATTGCTCTAATTATTCAATCACAGATAAATAAAATGAGACAAAGATTTTAAAGTGGTTCAGCCTTATAAGAATGGCCTACGTCCACTGTTATGTTATTGTTGAGTGTTTGGGAATTCTTGATTGCAAGTTCAATCCAGAAATTTCGGTCCCTTTGAATGAGGGTGATACAAGGTATTTATAGCCCTTAGGCTGTACCTGAATGGGTTGATACATTAAATGATATACATATGAAAGGGTAATACATTTAATGCAGCGTGTGCGTAAAGATGATAAACATTCAATGAATAGTTGAACTGTTGACATTCTGGCAATTAATACTACGGCCGAGATGCAGCTCGGACCGCCTTAGTTGCTCGTTGATCAGGAGTTCCTCGGAGCGCTAGAGTACCTCGGAGTGTTGCAGTTCCTCGGTATATCCTCGTTGCTCAGGGAAAACATGAGTTGGTCGAGGAAATGAACTTCCTCGTTGTTATTATGCCACGTAGATTGACAAGTGTCTTCGTATGATTCGTCCACATCAGCATATTAATTTTGGTATCAACAGAAGCCCCCAATATTTCATATTTCGAACTTTGAGGGGTATGGAACATTCTTTCTCGGTTTATGGCAATATTGAATGATCTTCCTGGGTTTTAGGAGCATCGTATTTGAATTTATTTCCAAATTCAATGAATCCTCCTTTTTTCGAACTTTTAAGAGCGCTTAGATCTTAGTGTTCTTTTTGTCCTTTTAGCCGTCGGAAGTTCAATAGTTTCTTTTTTGTAATAATTTTCTTCGCCGCTTCCCAAGGCAAAGTATTTAAACTTCTTAGGTAACCATACCGTCTTCTTCTTTTTCCAATTTCCTGCATTCAAGCTTTCTATTCTCTCCTTCTCTCTTGTGCGTTCATCCTAGTTTTCGTTCGTTGTCAACATACCTCCTTTCTTCCTGTAAGATCTTCTTCCTTTCTTCTGTATCTCTTTCATTCAGTATGGTTTATATTATGGAGTCTGTTGAGAAATTTCGTTCCGATTTTTCCATTCCTTCTTGGGTAACTATGGAGGTTCTTTCTGAGCCTTTAGATTATTTTCGATTGGCTGAGGGACATTGGTTCCCCAGTCTATTCATTGCTGAATGTGGATTTTCTTTTCCACCAAACCCATTGTGTCTTGAGTTTTGTCAGTATTTTGATCTTGTCCCTGCAAAAATAGCCCCCAATTCATGGAGAATAATTAATGGGGTGTACAAATTAAATCTAACTCATGGGACTCGTATAGGGATCCCTGAAATTATGTATTGCTATAAATGGGCTACTCTAGATAATATTTATTACTTAAAAACTAGGTTTCTGAATAGGGCTCTTATAGTTAACCTCCCTGATTCAAATAGAGATTATTTTGAACATGGGGTGGTTATTAAAAACTGGCAATATGCCCCTTTAGTTGGAGATGGAGTATACAACGGTCCCAGATGCCCCCCATATGGAAATGGGATAGGTTTATTTTTCATTTTATTTCTTTTACTTATGAAATTATGCTTTTATCATGTTTGACAAAATGTATGACTGATATCTCATTATGTGTTTGTTTGCAGTTGATAGTAAAAGAAAAACTCCAAAAGAATCAGAAGTTAATATTAAGCATCTGAAACTTATCTGGGGTTTGCATAAGAACGTTGCAGACGAGCACATCAGGTCTGTATCATATTTGCTACAGTATAAGAGTTATACAACCTCTTATACTGCTCGCCCTGTTGAGCCAGCTTCAACTCCAGAGGATTCTTCTTCAGATTCTCATCTTCCTTTAAGTCAGAGAATGGGCAAGAAAAGAGCTCCTCCTGCTCTATTTGATGACATTACTTCTGCTGCTGGGGCCAAGAAAAGCAAAACTGATGTCCCAGAGGGGACTAAGAAGGTGGATGCTGTACCCTCTAAAGCTGCCGAGAAGCCCCCAGTGGCTCCGAGCAAGAAAGTTGCTCATATGGAAGTGATTACTATCTCTCCTACCAAGAGTTCTTCCTTGGTTGAAGCTGCTGAAGTCCCTTTGAGAAGATTGAGGAAATCATCCTCAGTTAATTTGGCTGAAACTGTCCCTTCTCTACCAGCTGGTGGTGTTGGTATTCCAACCATCATTCCTCCGAGCTCTGTAATGAGCTCGGTAAAAACTTGGATCATACCCGAGGTCCAAGGAATTGATGAAAAAATTTCTAGGGATATGCTGACATCCCTAGCTACTCATCATCTTACTTCGGTAAATTTCTCACACTCTGAATTTTCTTTCTTTCTCTGAATGCTTGCATTTTGTATTGACTTTACTGTTTTTCTCATCTTTCAGCTGGTGAACTGTTTCAATAATATCGTGAAGAAGGATGAAGCTATTAAAGCTTCAAGCTCCTCGTCAGGTGTAGAGGATGCTCTGCTGGGTTTGACCCAATCCTTGAAGGAATCTCGCCAACAGTATAGTGAGGATAAGGCTGTTTGGGAGAAAAAGTTGTCTACAGTTGAGGCCGAGAAGGTGAAAATGGCTGAGATCTCCAAAAGTTTGGAGGATAAGGTAAAAGGTTTAGAGGTTGAACATCAGAAGTATGATGTCAAGCTCAAGAACTTTAGAGAGATTGAAGATAAGCTGAAGAAGGTAGAGGAAGAATTGTCCGCCCTGCGAGATATCAAGGGCCAAAAAGAAGAATTGGATGCAAAGCTTTCCTCGGAGAAATTGAGAAGAAAGCTCGCAGTTAAAAAATCCATCAGCGCAGGCTGGGAGAAAGGATGGGACAAGGGAATTGCTGCGATGACATCCCAAGTTCAATATGGGAAGTTGAAATACTTCCGAGATGGCTGGGTAGCTGCCTTACAAGAATTGAAGATCAAAGAAGATTCTGGGCTATTCCAGCTACACCTCCCTGGTCCTCCCGCACCAATTGTGGAGGAAGAAGAAGATGAGCCTGTCTCTGATGAATCCTCTATGGCCATAGGTGATCAAATCCCTGCTTCTCTTCCTTCTGCCAACGAGGACATTTCTTCCATGCCTCCTCCTCCTGAGCAAATTTCAACTGCCGATCAAGTCGCTGTGACCACCGAGCAACCAAGCTCCTCGTCCCAGCCTCCCGAGAAAGTCTTGGGAGACAAGGAAAAGGTGTGAAGTTGTTCGGTATCATTTCTATCTTTCATTATTTGTAATCAAACAATGTAATCCTTTTATGATCTAATAAAATACATCTTTGTTCATCTCTGTTGTTGATGATTTGTTTTTGTTGATTGTTGTCTTTTTCTCATCCTTAGTTTGTTGCTAGAATGGAAATGATATCTGCACATGATACAAAGTTGATGCAGCAATGCCACGAATATTATAAAGCTGGTCATACAGATCTTAGTTCATCAGAAATAGCTGACATCCTTGGTCATGATGCCTCAGAACAAGCAATTGAGGCTTATCGGTACTTGAAGGATTTACTCGACCGAGTTGTGGCCAACAGTGTGGCTTACTATGAATTGATCGAGGAACTTCATTGTACCTTAGAAGATCTTCAGAGTGAACATAATGAATCAACTGCTTTGCTGCACAAGGAGTATGAAAATAGATATCAGCAACTTTCTTCTGAAACAGGCCATAAAAAGATCCTTGCTGGATACGATGTTAGGGAAAGAACTTTAAAAGGTGAAGTTGAGGCTTGCAGGCAGATTGCTGAGTTGCTGGAACAAGAGAACAATAATTTGCAAAAAAAGCTGGCACAGTATGAATCTGCAGCGTCATCTTCCACTGCTTTAGTGCAAGTTACCGATGAAGGTTTCTCGTTCTTAGAAGTTGAGAATGCCAAATTAAGGCAAGAGTTGGACGTTCTGAGAAGATCTGTTATTCCTGTGACTGCTCGGGGACGAGGAAGAGGTTCTCGTAGGCGAGGAAGAGCTGTTCAAAATGTTGCCGAGGAGCAAAGTTCTCCAGTCGCTGCTCGGAGTCGATCAAGAGTTCTTAGCCGCAATGTTGAAGAGGTCCGTACTCAGTCGACATTAGAAACTCAAGCATTCCAATTGAACGCAAAAGATCAGGCTCTGTCTGAAATGTCCAAGAAAAACCTATCCTTGGAGGATCAACTTATTGCGATGAAGTCTGCTTTGAATGATAAAGATGTTTTTGCCAGGAGCCTTCACGAACAATTGGATAGATTAACCTTCCAATTCCATAAACAGCCCAGGGAATTCTGGATGGAAGGATAAAATGAAGCCCTTGTTCATTTAGATGCTCGGATTGAACATGCCAATAATGAAGGTTATAAGCAGGGATGGTTTAACGCCCTGGGTGTACTGAAATTGGAGCAAGGGCATTTTCTATGGGATTATCATGCTCCAGGGTTACTAGATTTACCTGTGCCACCTTTCAAATTGGACATGGAATGGATCCCAGCTCGTTCCATTCCTCGGAGTTTAATTTCAAAATATCTTGGGGACTATAGTCTTCATTCTCAGACTGAATTATCTCGTCCCGAGCATCTCTTGGATACACCTTCTGCGATGAATGTCAGAATGCTCAGAGATATTAATTTCATCAATTCTCCTCTTTGCTTAGAAGATCCTCCTGCCGGCGAGGAACCTATTTCAAAAGCTAAAGGAAAGAAACCAATAGAATAGGTTTTTCAGTGTAATAATTAGCGCATATGTATAGCTTGTAATACACTTTTATCTTAATGAAAGAATTTCATTTTCTGTTTGCAAATTTGTATTGCGATTGTCTTGTGTTTATCAAACATTTTTACATTTGTGTATATGTATCTGTTAAAAAGATAACAATATGATGCTGTTCATCAACCAACTTAGTAATCAAAATTACAAGTATCAATGTTGCTCAATCACTTAATAATAAAATAATGAGTATAAAATGTTTAAAATGTTTCTAACCAACCAAGGTTGTTAAATTGTGTTTGTCGACCAACTACAGTTTATGGGTTTTTATCCCCGACCAACCATACTTGGTAAAAACTTTTTCATAAAATATATCCGACCAACCATGGTCGATAATTTATCCTCGTCGACCAAGTATAATTGGTCACCGACCAACTATACTTGTCTACCAACTACAGTTTATGGGTTTTTATCCCCGACAACCATACTTGGTAAAAACTTTTTCATAAAATATATCCGACCAACCATGGTCGATAATTTATCCTCGTCAACCAAGTATAATTGGTCACCGACCAACTATACTTGGTTTAGTTTGGAATTCTTTGTATTTTCTGGAATGATTTTACCTTCCGACCAACTTGTTGGCCTATTTTAAAAATGATATCGTTCTTCCCTCAACCGTAGTTGATTATTTAACTATTAGGTTCCTTCGAACTATCTTGTCCACTAGTTATCTTACCAACCTTAGTTGGTCACGCTAGTGTATGCCTCCTAACCAAAGGAGTATATTTTTTGGTTCTTTCGAACTTTCTGTCCACTAGTTATCTTACCAACCTTAGTTGGTCACGCTAGTGTACGCCTCCTAACCAAAGGAGTATATTTTTTGGTTCTTTCGAACTTTCTGTCCACTAGTTATCTTACCAACCTTAATTGGTCACGCTAGTGTACGCCTCCTAACCAAAGGAGTATATTTTTTGGTTCTTTCGAACTTTCTGTCCACTAGTTATCTTACCAACCTTAGTTGGTCACGCTAGTGTACGCCTCCTAACCAAAGGAGTATATTTTTTGGTTCTTTCGAACTATTGTCTTCTTTTTGCTGTCGAGCAGCGTAGTGTGCAACACTAGCATGGTCGATAATTTATCCTCGTCGACCAAGTATAATTGGTCACCGACCAACTATACTTGTCGACCAACTACAGTTTATGGGTTTTTATCCCCGACCAACCATACTTGGTAAAAACTTTTTCATAAAATATATCCGACCAACCATGGTCGATAATTTATCCTCGTCGACCAAGTATAATTGGTCACCGACCAACTATACTTGGTTTAGTTTGGAATTCTTTGTATTTTCTGGAATGATTTTACCTTCCGGCCAACTTGTTAGCCTATTTTCAAAATGATATCGTTCTTCCCTCAACCGTAGTTGATTATTGAACTATTAGGTTCCTTCGAACTATCTTGTCCACTAGTTATCTTACCAACCTTAGTTGGTCACGCTAGTGTATGCCTCCTAACCAAAGGAGTATATTTTTTGGTTCTTTCGAACTTTCTGTCCACTAGTTATCTTACCAACCTTAGTTGGTCACGCTAGTGTACGCCTCCTAACCAAAGGAGTATATTTTTTGGTTCTTTCGAACTTTCTGTCCACTAGTTATCTTACCAACCTTAATTGGTCACGCTAGTGTACGCCTCCTAACCAAAGGAGTATATTTTTTGGTTCTTTCGAACTTTCTGTCCACTAGTTATCTTACCAACCTTAGTTGGTCATGCTAGTGTACGCCTCCTAACCAAAGGAGTATATTTTTTGGTTCTTTCGAACTATTGTCTTCTTTTTGCTGTCGAGCAGCGTAGTGTACAACACTAGTATTCCCCCAAAAACTTTCAAACAAAGGAGAGGAAAGTGGTGAAAACATCATCGTTTTATTCATATTGATGAACCCATTGTACATTTTACATCATTGATAATACTTGCGAAGGTGTTCAGCATTCTTGAATTCTTCTCCTTCTAAAGTTGCTATTCGGTAAGTTCCTGGTCGAACAACTTCTGTAACTCGGTAAGACCCATGCCAGTTTGTCTCCAATTTATTGTGTTTCTGAATAACCTTCTTTAGCACATAATCTCCTTCTTTTAAATCGCATTTCCTCACCCTTTTGTTGTAGAAAAGAGCTGTTCGTTGTTGATAAGCAGCATTCCTAATGGCTGCCTCTTCTCTGACTTCCTCGAGCATATCCAAATCCAGTCTTCTCATCAAGTCGCTGACTGGGGAATTGAAATTCAGCACTCTGTGTGTTGGGAGACCTAACTCGGCAGGTATTACAGCCTCACTTCCAAATGCCAGCATATATGGTGATTCTCCAGTCGCTGCTCGGGGAGTTGTTCGGTAAGCCCACAATACTGATTGTAGCTCGTTAATCTAGTTAGCTTTAGCTTCACTTAGCCTTTTCTTCAAACCATTTAGCAGTGTTCTATTCGTCACTTCAGTCTGTCCATTGCTTTGAGGATGGCCTGGTGCTGAATGGACCTTCAAAATGTTCGACTGATGACAATAAGCAGCAAATTCCTCGTTATCAAATTGGGTTCCATGATCTGTGATGAAAGCATGAGGGAGACCATATCGACAGATGATATTCTTCCAAACGAACTGGTATACCTTCTCGTACGTCATGTCGATGAGGGGTTCAGCTTCTATCCACTTAGTAAAATAGTCTACACATCTCTGCAAACCTGCCATAATTCCTTGTCTATACAAAATACCATTAGTTAACACATACCGAGCAGCTTTATACTTCAGTTTCTTGGCAGCGAGCTTGTCCTCCGGCAATCTTCCCTCTTCAATATATGCCCTGATGGGATCCATCCAAGATGGTCCTAAATCAAGGGTAATTACATTCATTGTCAGGTCTTCATCTATGCTCCGACCTTCTAATACTTCAATCGGTATGGTTCTTCGCAACTCGGTACGAGTAGCTGATGCTAGTCGGGCCAGTGCGTCTGCTTGTACATTCTCCATCCTCGGTATTCTCACCAATCGAATGGCATCAAATTCTGTCAACAACTTCATCACCTTTGCGTGATATTTGATCATTAACTCTCCTTTAACCGCATATATTCCCGTCATCTGATTCACAATTAATTGAGAATCACTGAATACCATCACTTGTTGTGCTTCCATAACTTTTGCTAAGTTTAACCCCGCTATCATGGCCTCATACTCAGCTTCATTATTAAAGGCTTTGAATTGGAATCGTAAAGCATATTCCATGTCAATCTCATCTGGGGTGCTCAAAACAATTCATGCGCCGCAACCTGCTGTGCAAGATGAGCCATCTACATATAATCTCCATATGGGTAACCCGTCTTCAAATTCCTTATCTGACAGGGTTCCTCGGTGAAATATTTGTTGTTTCTTTTCATCCTCCCCTGACACTTTTCGCTCCTCGTCGATCATTTCTTCTCGCTCTTTTACCAACCGGAGCTGGTCTGAGTTTGAAGTTGATGATCCTTCTACATCCATAAGTCCTTTTACCAACCGGGGTTGGTCCGGATTTATGTCTGTTGATCCTGTAACATCCACAGGTTGGTCAGCGAGCAATTTTTGTTCCTCGGGGGTATCAGGGTATGTAAACTCCGCTATAAAATCTGCTACAGCCTGCCCTTTCAATGATGATCTGGGCTCATATACAATATCATATTCACCGAGTTCTATTGCCCAGTACATCAGTCTTCCTGACTTCTCTGGCTTATGAAGGGTTTGTCTCAATGGCATATCGGTATAAACGACGATGGTATGGGCCTGGAAATATGGCCTCATTCTTCTACTTGCTTCAATTAATGCCAATGCCAATTTTTCTAACTTTGGGTACCTGATCTCAGCACCTCGGAAAGCCTTACTTGTATAATAAATTGGCTTCTGGACTCCATTCTCCAATCTGATCAATGCCGAGCTAACTGCATTCTCTGATACTGCCAGATACAAGTACAACTTCTCTCCTGTTATTGGCGTAGACAACAATGGAGGTGCTCCCAAATACTTTTTCAAGTCTTGAAAGGCCTTCTCACATTCATCAGTCCACTCAAAAGTTTTTCGAAGTGTTTTGAAGAATGGGAGGCATTTGTCAGTTGCTCGAGATACAAATCTGTTGAGCGCTGCAACTCGTCCTGTAAGACTCTGCACTTCTTTCTTTGTTGTTGGAGATCGTAACCCTAAAAGAGCTTTGATCTTATCTGGATTTGCTTCAATGCCTCGCTGATTGACAATGTATCCGAGAAACATTCCTTCTCGTACTCCAAATGTGCACTTCATCGGGTTGAGCTTCATCTGGTATCTATCCAATTGATCAAATGTCTGAGCTAAGTCGACTAGATGATCTGCAGCTTTCTTTCTTTTTGTTAGCATATCATCGACATAGACTTCCATGTTGCAACTGATTTGTTCGGTGAAAACCTTGTTCATCAGCCGCTGGTATGTCGCTCCTGCATTTTTGAAACCAAAAGGCATAACATTATAGCAATAAGTTCCCCTAGGGGTAATAAAAGAAGTACTTTCCCTGTCTTCAGGTTTCATTTTGATCTGGTTGTAGCCAGAGTAAGCATCCATGAAGTTGAGCATCTCATGTCCCGAGGTAGCATCCACTAGTTGGTCAATTCTGGGCAATGGAAAATGATCTTTTGGGCATGCCTTGTTGAGATCAGTGAAATCAACACACATTCTCCATTTATTGTTCTTCTTCTTTACCATCACCACATTTGCCAGCCAGTCTGGATATTTCACATCTTCAATGAATTGGGCTTTCTGAAGCTTCTCGACCTCCTCTTGTATGGCTTGATTCTTCTCGGGGCTAAATACCCTTCTTCTCTGCTTCACGGGCTTGATCTCCTTATTCACATTAAGTTCATGACATAAGAAATTTGGATCTATTCCTGGCATGTCTTCATGACTCCATGCGAAAGTTTTCTTCCTGTTTCTCAAGAACATTATCAACTCTTGTTTTATTGAAGCATCCAACGACGAACCTATCTGGGTTACTCGTTCAGGGTGCTCCTCGTCCAGAATAACATTTTCTGTAGATTCTACCACCTTTCCTTTTACAAGTTGGGATTCATCCCTGGGATCAAGAGTTTCAATTTCTGTACCTTCCTCCACCTGGTAGGTAATAGTCTTTTTCCTTGATTCTTCAAGTTCCTCTTGCTCGGCAGATGAATAATAGCATTCCCGAGCTATTTTTTGATCACCTTTCACAACTCCTACTCCGAAGTTTATTGGGAATTTTAAGCATTGATGCACTGTAGATGGAACTGCTTCGAACTTCTTCAAACCAACTCTTTCCATGATGATGTTGTAGGCTGACTGCACATTCTTATCCATCACAAAGAAGCGTATTCTTTCTGTTTGACAAGTGGGCCAAGTTCCAATGAATATGTCCAACTTGATCGTCCCAAGTGGAAAAACATTCTCGCCAGCAAAACCCAGAAGGGGTCTGTGATAAGGTTCCAATTGAGATAATTTCAAATTCAAGCTATCAAAACATGAATAGTACATGATTTCTGATGAACTACCATTGTCCACCAACACCCTTGAAATCACCACATCTTTCATCCTCATTTTGATCACCAGGGGATCGTCATGAGGGTAAAGAACACCTGCCAAATCGTTTTTTGAAAAACCAATAACTAGCTTCTCTTTATTTACCTTCCTCGAACGATTATCCTCGGCCAGATTTATTCGTTGAATATATGAGCAGGCTTGAGCCTCTCCGAGATAGGACTTTCTTTCTACAGTAAGGTCTCCCCCTCCAGCATCTCCTCCTGTTATAACATTACAATCAATTGACCCAAAACGTATGGAAAATACCTCTCGTTCGGGCTGTCTTGGCTTCTTTGGAAGATCGGGGTCTTCATCTGGATCATCTTCATGATTTCTTTTCTTTTTCTCCTCCGTCCGACGAGGAGATCTGGAACGATCTCTGGTTCTATCATCATTTTTCCTTTCACCTCTGCGATCTACATACTTTGACAACTTTCCTCTTCGGATGAGCGTTTCAATCTCGTTCTGAAGGGCTATGCAATTTTTGGTCGTATGGCCATGATCTTTATGGAACTCGCAATATTTGGCCCTATTCCTCAGGTCAGGATTGGTCCTCGGTTTATCTGGCCACTTGATTTCTTCGTTATTCTTAATTTCTTCTAAAACATGATTAATACCCATCTTCAATGGAGTATAATTATCATATTTCTTCAGGACTTCCCATGACGTCCTATTATTCTTGTAATGATTGTCACCACCATTACCTTTTTGCTCTTTCTTCTTAGATTTGTCAACCTCCACCTTGGTTTCTTTATCCATATTCTTCTTCGCAGCCATAGCCTCCTCGACATTCATGATTTTGGCCGCTTTTGCCATCAACTCCGACATAGTTTTAGGTGGATCTTTGGCCAAAGTATAATATAACTTGTTAGGCAGCAATCCACTCATCAAAGCAGTGATCGCTGTCTTTTCTTCATAATCTATGACTTCCAACTTCTCGTTATTGAAACGAGTTATGTAATCTCTAGTACTCTCACCTGATTTTTGTCTAACACTTAACAAGTGTGCTACTCGCTTTACCGGCTTTGCTCCAAAACAGAAATTACCAATGAACAACTCGGCTAACTGAATAAAAGTCGAAATCTTACCCCGAGGAAGATTGTTGTACTATATCTGTGCAGATCCGGTAAGAGTTCCCGAAAATGCTCTACACCTCATCTCGTCGGGGACAACATATATGTCGGTAGCAGCCTGGTATTGTTCTATATGAAGAGCAGGATCTGTCTTTCCATCATATTTAGGGGTCACTACAGGTGCTTTAAATTTTGATGGTGTAGGAAAATTCACAATGGCCTGCACAAAAGGTGTCCCTTGAACAAAAGTTCTCTGTAAGGGATTCCTTTCTTTAACCATTTCTCCAAGTCTATCCTCCAATCGCTGAATGGAACCCTTCCATGCTTCATTTCCTTCCTCGGGCTGCTTAGTCCGAGCAATTGATTGTTCTGACGTAGCTTCCTAAGATCTATCTCGACGAGTAACTGGTCTTGATTGTGTTGATCCTTCTCTCAAACCTGATGGTGGTCGAAAGCTTCTCGATGGGGCTCTAGGTGGACTCATATTTCTCCTTGGTCCTAACCGACTGAAAGGAGATGCCCTGCTTAATATTTCCAGGGCGCTAGTTCTCTCCGGAGAGAGGGTGATATGTTGATCTGTATCCGTAGCCCGTATCGATGAAGTTCGCCCAGGTTGATAAGAAAAATCATTAGATTCTTCATTACGATATGACCCAGTACGCCTAGATCGCCATTGCCCACGATCACTCCTTTGCCTTGAATGGGTAGGTGCACCGCCGTGAAGAGTTTGAATGAGTTGCCTCATTGTTTCTTGCATGGCGGTTTGTCCTTCATCCAGATTCGTCATAATTCCAGCCAGATCTGGAGGTGCAGATGGGTTTGGAGGATTTTCAGTATTTCCAGCATTTTGATTACTGGATTCTGGATTATCTGCCATTGATGATAAATGATTTTTGGTGAAAAACGATAGCAACAGTCGTTTCCCACAGACGGCGCCAATCTGTTGATGTAAAAAACTAGATTGCTCTAATTATTCAATCACAGATAAATAAAATGAGACAAATATTTTAAAGTGGTTCAGCCTTATAAGAATGGCCTACGTCCACTGTTATGTTATTGCTGAGTGTTTGGGAATTCTTGATTACAAGTTCAATCCAGAAATTCTGGTCCCTTTGAATGAGGGTGATACAAGGTATTTATAGCCCTTAGGCTGTACCTGAATGGGTTGATACATTAAATGATATACATATGAAAGGGTAATACATTTAATGCAGCGTGTGCGTCAAGATGATAAACATTCAATGAATAGTTGAACTATTGACATTCTGGCAATTAATACTACGGCCGAGATGCAGCTCGGACCGCCTTAGTTGCTCGTTGATCAGGAGTTCCTCTGAGCGCTAGAGTACCTCGGAGTGTTGCAGTTCCTCGGTATATCCTCGTTGCTCGGGGAAAACATGAGTTGGTCGAGGAAATGAACTTCCTCGTTGTTATTGTGCCACGTAGATTGACAAGTGTCTTCGTATGATTCGTCCACATCAGCATATTAATTTTGGTATCAACAACCCATATTATTCATCTTCTACGTAAAGCATGCAATTTTTCATCAATAACCATGTGTTGATACCAAATTTCATCTGCTGACTTGGACCAACCATATAAAGACACGTGGCTATCTACATGGCAACAACAAGCACTTCCGAGATGATCATACGCTCCGAGGAACAAAACCTCTCCGAGGAACTCTTATGCTCCGAGGAACAGGACCTCTCCGAGGAACTCATTAGCACCGAGAAGCTCAAGCGATCCGAGTTGCATCTCGAATAAAGCATTAATAGTTGGATAACTAACAGTTCAACTGGTTCATTAAATGCTTATCATTCAGACGCACACGCAAAGAGGGCATTAAATGTATTACCCTTTCATATGTATATCATTTAATGTATCACCCTTTCAGATGACAGCCTCAAGGCTATATATAAATACGTTGTACAATCCTCATTGTAGGGGGACGAATCCTGAATCCAAACTTTGGGATCCAGAAAGCAATTTCTTGTAATCAAGAATTCTCAAACACTCAGCAATAAAATAATAGTGGACGTAGGCCATTCGTATAAGGCTGAACCACTTTAAAAATCTTTTGTCTCATTTATTTATCTGTGATTGAATAATTAGAGTGATCTAATTTTTTACATCAACAGATTGGCACCGTCTGTGGGAAACGAATGGTAATATCATTTTCTCAGTAATAATAATCCAATACCAATGGCTGATGTGCCGGAATCCAGCAATCGAAATGCCAAAACCCCTCAAAATCCATCCGCACCACCAATCGTTCCAGATCTGACTGGAATAATGGGAAATTTGGCTCAAGGACAGACCGCCATGCAAGAAACAATGCGACAACTCATCCAAACCCTCCATGGCGGTGCACCAGCCCGTTCTGGATCACGAAACATCCAAATAAATACCCGTGCGCCTTCTACGCGTACTAGGCGTGTTAATTCATATCGCAATGAGGAATCTGGAGATTTTTCTTATCGACCAGGACAAACTTCGTCAATGCGAGCCACAGATACTGAACAACGTGTCACCCTCTCCCCAGAAAGGGCCAGCGCATTGCAAAGATTAAGCAGGGCCTCTCCTTTTGATCGATTAGGCCCTAGGAGGAACAAAAGTCCTCTTAATGCAGCATCGATGAGCTTTCGATGACCATCAGATTTAAGGGAAGGATCTGCCCAATCACGACCAGTTACTCGTCGAGATGTATCTGCTGACCGATCAGCTGCTCGCCATGATAAATCCCAGGAAGCCACTTCAACGCGATCAGTTGCTCGAACCAATAGGTCCGAGGAAAGAAATGATGCTTAGAAAGGATCTATTCAGAGGCTGGAGGATAGATTAGGGGAAATGGATAAGGCCAAGAACCCTCTACAACGAACCTTTGTTCGAGGAACACCTTTTGTCCAGGATATTGTTGATTTTCCAACACCATCAAAGTTCAAAGCATCCGTTGTGACTCCCAAGTATGATGGGAAGACTGACCCTGTCCTTCATATAGAACAATATCAAGCTGCTGCCGACATCTATGCTGTCCCAGACGAGATAAGATGCAGGGCATTCTCGGAAACTCTTATCGGATCTGCCCAGATATGGTACAATAATCTTCCTCGGGGTAAGATTTTAACTTTTCTTCAACTGGCCGAGTTATTCATTGGGAATTTCTACTTTGGAGCAAAGCCAGTTAAGCGAGTAACACATTTATTATTTGTTAGACAAAAAGCTGGTGAGAGTATTAGAGACTATATAACTCGTTTTAATAACGAGAAGCTCGAAGTCATTGATTATGAGGAGAAGACAACAATTACCGCTTTGATGAGTGGACTGCTGCCAAACAAGTTGTACTACACTTTGGCCAAAGATCCACCTCGAACAATGTCGTATCTGATGGGAAAAGCATCCAAGATTATGAATGCCGAGGAGGCTATGTCTGCAAAGGAGAATATAGACTCCAAAGAAAGCAAGGGGGAAGGTGATAACGCTAAGAAGAAAGAGCATAAGAACAATGGTGGTGACAAACATTCTAAAAGTAGGTCGTCATGGGAGGTCTTGAAGAAATTTGATAATTACACGCCTTTGAAGGCAAATATCAACCATGTCCTGGAAGAAATTAAGAAAATTGAGGAGTTAAACTGGCCAAAGAAAATGAGGTCAGACCCTGACACAAGGAATAGGGAAAAATATTATGAGTTCCATATAGATCATGGCCATATGACCAAAAATTGCATAGCTCTTCAGAACGAGATTGAAACACTCATCCGACGAGGAAAGCTAGAAAAGTATGTTGATCGGGGAGGCGAAAGAAGAAACAACGACCGAACTAGAGAGAGGTCTAGATCTCCTCGTCAAGCAAAGGAGAAAAAAGAAGAGAAATCATGAAGATGATCCAGATGATGACCCTGATCTTCCCAAGAAACTAAGGCAACCAGAACGAGAGGTATTTTCAATACGCTTTGGGTAATTTGATTGTAATGTCATTACAGGAGGAGATGCATGAGGAGGAGACCTTACTGCAGAAAGAAAAGCTTACCTCGGAGAGGCTCAAGCTTGCTCGTACATTCAGCGAATAAATTTAGCTGAGGAAGATCGCCCGAGAAAGGTGAACAAAGAAAAATTGGTCATTGGGTTTTCAAAGAATGATCTTGCAGGAGTTCTGTATCCTCATGAAGACCCACTAGTGATCAAGATGAGAATGAAGGAGGTAATGATTTCAAGAGTGTTGGTCGACAATGGTAGCTCGGCAGATATCATGTTCTACTCGTGTTTCGATAGTTTAAATCTAAAGCTATCTCAACTGGAACCTTAGCACAGACCCCTCATCGGTTTTGCTGGTGAAAAAGTATTTCCACTTGGAACGATCAAGTTAGATATATTCATTGGTACATGGCCTGCTTGTCGGACAGAAAGAATACGATTCTTCGTGATGGATAAGAATGTCCAGTCATCGTACAATATCATCATGGGAAGAGTAGGATTGAAGAAGTTCGAGGATGTGCCATCTACAGTGCATCAGTGCCTAAAATTTCCAACAAACTTTGGAGTAGGAGTTGTGAAAGGTGATCAGAAAGTAGCTCGGGAATGCTATTATTCATCCACCGAGCAAGAAGAACTAGAAGAATCGAAGAAAAAGACTACTACCTATCAAGTGGATGAAGGTGCAGAAATTGAAACTTTGGATCCTCGAGATGAATCGCAACTCGTGAAAGGTCAAGTGGTAGAAGCTACTGAAAATATCATTCTGGACGACGAACACCCTGAGCGAACTACTCAAATAGGTTCATCATTGGAGGCCTCAGTAAAACAGGAATTGATAACTTTCCTTAGAAGCAGAAAACAAACTTTTTCATGGAGTCATGAAGATATGCCAGGGATAGACCCAAACTTTTTATGTCACGAGCTTAATGTGAATAAGGAGATTAAGCCCGTGAAGAAGAAAAGAAGAGTATTCAGTCCCGAGAAGAATCAAGTTATACAAGAGGAAGTCGAGAAGCTCCAGAAAGCTTGTTTCATTGAAGATGTTAAATATCCAGATTGGTTAGCCAATGTGGTAATGGTAAAGAAGAAAAACAACAAATGGAGGATGTGTGTAGATTTCACCGACCTCAACAAAGCATGCCCAAAGGATCACTTTCCATTGCCCCGAATTAATCAATTGGTGGATGCTACCTCGGGACACGAGTTGCTGAACTTCATGGATGCTTATTCTGGCTACAATCAAATTAAAATGAAACCTGAGGACAGGGAGAGTACTTCTTTCATTACCCCTAGGGGAACTTATTGTTATAATGTTATGCCTTTTGGTTTAAAAAATGAAGGTGCGACATATCAAAGGCTAATGAACAAGGTCTTTGCTGAACAAATCAGTGACAATATGGAAGTCTATGTTGACGACATGCTGACAAAAAGCAAGAAGGCTGCAGATCATCTAGTTGACTTAAGTCAAACTTTTGATCAACTAGATAAATATCAAATGAAGCTGAACCCGACGAAGTGCGTCTTTGGTGTACGAGAAGGCATGTTCCTCGGGTACATTGTAAATCAACGAGGCATTGAAGCAAATCCTGAAAAGATCAAAGCTCTATTAGGCCTGCGATCTCGAACAACGAAGAAGGAAGTACAGAGTCTCACAGGACGAGTAGCAACACTCAACAGATTTGTGTCACGAGCAACTGATAGATGTCTCCCATTCTTCAAGACACTCAGAAAAACTCTTGAGTGGAATGATGATTGTGATAAGGCTTTTCAAGACTTGAAGAAATACTTGGGAGCACCTCCACTGTTGTCCAGGCCGGTGATGGGAGAAAAATTATATTTGTACCTTACAGTATCCGAGAATGCAGTCAGCTCGGCGTTGATCAGAATGGAGAATGGAATGCAAAAGCCAATTTATTACACAAGTAAGGCCTTCCGAGGAGCAGAGATCAGATATCCGAGACTGGAGAAGTTGGCACTGGCGCTGATTAAGGCGAGTAGGAGAATGAGGCCGTATTTCCAGGCTCATATTATAATAGTATACACCGACGTTCCGTTGAGACAAGCCCTTCATAAGCCAGAGAAATCAGGGAGATTGATGTACTGGGCAATAGAGCTCGGTGAATATGATATAATTTATGAACCCAGATCATCACTAAAAGGGCAGGCTGTAGCAGATTTCATAGCGGAGTTCACCTACCCTGATACCCCCGAGGAACAAAAGTTACTCGATAATCAACCTGTGGATGTTACAGAATCAACAAACACTGGCTCAGACCGACTCCGGTTGGTAACAGGGCAAGTGGATGTTACAGGATCATTAAATTCAAGCTCAGACCAACCTCGGTTGGTAAAAAGGCAAGAAAAAATGATCGACGAGGAACGAGAAAAATCAGAGGAGGATGAAAAGAAGCAGAAAATATTTCACCGAGGAACTCTGACTGATCAGAAATTTGAAGACGAGTTGCCTATATGGAGGCTATATGTAGATGGCTCATCTTGCACTGCAGGATGTGGCGCGGGGATAGTTTTGAGTACTCCAAACGAGGTCGACATGGAATACGCTCTGCGTTTCCAATTCAAAGCTTCCAACAATGAGGCTGAATATGAGGCCATGATTGCGGGACTTAATTTGGCAAAAATTATGGAGGCGCAGCAAGTTATGATCTTCAGTGACTCTCAACTGATTGTAAACCAAATGATGGGGGTATATGCAGTTAGAGGAGAATTAATGATCAGATATCATGGAAATGCAAAGGAGCTGTTGTCAGAATTTGCCGCTATTCAGCTGATCAGAGTACCAAGAATGGAGAATGCGAGAGCAGACGCCCTAGCTCGACTAGCATCAGCTACTCGCACCGAGCTACGACGAACAATCCCAATTAAAGTGTTAGCTGGTCGGAGTATAGATGAACATCTGAAGATGAATTTTATCACTCTTGATTTAGGACCATCTTGGATGGATCCCATCAGGGTATATATCGAGGAGGGAGAATTGCCAATTGACAAGCTTGCAGCCAAGAAATTGAAGTTTAAAGCTTCTCGGTATGTACTAATTAATGGTATTTTATATAGATGAAGAATTATGGCAGGTTTGCAAAGATGTGTACATCCCACCGAGGTGAAAGATCTGATTGAAGAGATCCATGAAGGGTCTTGTGGAGCACATGTAACAGGTCGGACACTTTTACAAAGGGTGATGACGCAAGGATATTACTGGCAGACGATGAGGGCAGATTGTGTAGCCTATGTCAAGAAATGTGACAAGTGTCAACGCTTTTCATCCATCCGAAGATCTCCACAAGCGTTGTTGTCACCCATAACTTCCCCTTGGCCATTTTCCATGTGGGGAATTGATTTGGTTGGACCATTGCCAACGACCCGAGGAAGGTTCAAATACCTCGTCGTCGCAGTGGATTATTTTACTAAGTGGGTAGAAGCAGAGCCACTCATTGATATGACATACGAGAAGGTGTACCAATTTATTTGGAAGAACATCATTTGCCGATATGGTCTTCTTCATGCCTTCATCACAAACCATGGAACACAATTTGATAATGAGGAGTTTGTCGCCTATTGTCAGCAGTCAAATATTTTGAAGATTCATTCAGCACCAGGCCATCCTCAAAGCAATGGACAAACTAAAGTGACAAACAGGACGCTGCTGAACGGTTTGAAGAAAAGATTGGATGATGCGAAAACAAACTGGATCAACGAGCTACAATTAGTACTTTGGGCTTACCGAACTACTCCCCGAGTAGCAACTGGAGAGTCACCATACATGTTGGCGTTCGGAAGTGAAGCTGTCATACCTGCCGAGTTGGGCCTCCCAACGCACAGGGTACTGACTTTCAATTCCCCTGTCAGCGACTTAATGAGAAGACTGGATTTAAACATGCTCGAGGAAGTTAGAGAAGAAGCAGCCATTAGAAATGCTGCTTACCAGCAGCGAACAACTTTGTTCTACAACAAGAGGGTGAAGAAGTGAGACCTGAAAGAAGGAGACTATGTGTTGAAGAAAGTAATCCAAAAGCATAACAAACTGGAAGCAAACTGGCATGGACCATACCGAGTTACAGAAGTTGTTCGACCAGGAACCTATCGAATAGCAACTTTAGAAGGTGAAGAGTTTAAGAATGCATGGAATGCAGAGCATCTGCGCAAGTATTATCAGTGATGTATATGTAACACAGTTTCCATCAGTATGAATAAAATGAAAATATTCTACAAGTTTCTCTGTTTATTGTAATTTTTTTGGGGAATACTAGTGCTATGCACTACTCGGCAGACTACTCAACAAACAAAAAATTCCAAACTGTACCAACTTAGTTGGTCGACGAGGAGAAAAAATTCCAAACTGTACCAACTTAGTTGGTCGACGAGGATAAAAAATTCCAAACTGTACCAACATAGTTGGTCGACGAGGAGAAAATATTCCAAACTGTACCAACTTAGTTGGTCGACGAGGATAAAAAATTCCAAACTGTACCAACATAGTTGGTCGACGAGGAGAAAATATTCCAAACTGTACCAACTTAGTTGGTCGACGAGGAGAAAATATTCCAAACTGTACCAACATAGTTGGTCGACGAGGAGAAAATAATCCAAACTGTACCAACATAGTTGGTCGACGAGGAGAAATATTCCTAAAAATGCCAACCTGTTTGGCTAGGAAACGAAATATTTCAAAATTTACCAAGTATGGTTAGTTGGGGATAAACTCTCACTAACTATAACTGGTCGACGAACACAATTTCACAACCTTGGTTGATTAGAGAAATTTTAAACATTTTTGTACTCATTACTTCATGATCAAGCAACATTACTGATACTTGTAACTTTTTATTACTAAGTTGGTCGATGAACAACACAATATTGTTATCTTTTTAACAGAAATACATGAATATAAAGTATTTGATAACTACAATAGCAATTTAGATTTGCAAGCAAGAATGAAAGTCTTTCATAAAATTCAAAATAAATTACAAGTTACATTGATAATTACATGGATATGTATACTAACTGTTACATCAAAAATTCCTATTCTATTGGTCTTTTCCCCTCAGCTTTCGATACAGGTTCCTCGCCAGCAGGCGGATCATTTAAAGACTGAGGAGAATTGATGAAGTTCAAATCCTTCAGCATCCTGACATTCATCACAGAAGGTCGATCTAGAAGATGCTCGGGACGAGATACCTCAAATTGAGAATGTAAATTATAGTCACCGAGGTATTTCGCAATTAAGCTCCGAGGAATGGCATGAGCTGGGATCCATTCCATGTCCAAATTGTACGGTGGCACAGTCAAGTCGAGCAACCCGAGATCATAATAGTCCCACAGATAGTGTCCTTGTTCGAGCTTCAGTACGCCTAAGGCATTCAGCCAGCCTTGTTTGTAGCCCTCATTATTGGCATTCTGGATACGATCATCCAAATGGAATAGTGCTTCGTTGTATCCAGCCATCCAGAACTCCCTGGGCTGTTTGTGAAATTAAAATGTTAACCTTTCAAGCTTCTCGTGAAGATTCTGGATGAAAAGCTCATTAGTCTCCAACACTGATTTCTTTGCAGAGAGTTATTTTTCCAGTTCTCTAATTTTCTTTGACATGTCAGACAAAGCTTGGTTCTTAGCCATTAATTGGAAGGCTTGGTTCTCTAAGGCAGATGCTATCCTCTGTTCCTCCACAAGAACCCGAGATGCTCTTCCTCGTCCCCGAGGAGATGTGGAAGTGCCCGACCTCCTCAAGGTGTCCAACTCTTGCCTCAATTTGGCATTCTCAACCTCTAAAAATGAAAACCCCTCATCAGTCACTGGGATTATAGCTGTTGAAGAAGAGGCTGTAGACTTCAACTGTGCTAGCTCTTTTTGCAAATTGTTATTCTCTTGCTCCAGCAGCTCGGCAATCTGTCTACATGCTTCAACTTCACCCTTTAGGGTTCTCTCCCTGACATCATACCCAGCGATGAGCTTCTCGTGGCCCTTCTCGGTAGAAAGCTGCTGATACCTCTTCTCATACCCTTCATGCAACAGGGAAGTTGATTCCTTATACTGATTCTGAAGGTCTTCTAGGGTACATTGAAGATCCTCAATCATTTCATAGTAAGCCACATTATTGGCCATAGCTCGGTCAAGTAAGCACTTCAGGTACTGATAAGCTCCGACTGCCTGTTCTGAAGCATCATGACCAAGGATGTCGGCAACTTCTGATGCACTTAGGTCTGTGTGACCAGCCTTATAATATTCATTACATTGCTGCATCAGCTTTGTATCATTGGCAGATATCATATCCATCCTAGCCAGAAACTAGCAGAGAAAGAAAAGACAATCATAAAAAAGAAGATCAAGACGGAGTACAAATAGAAAAGATACAATCATATGGAGGGAAAACTCAAATTTTATTAGATCATAGTGCAGAGTTACAAAGATCTTGGTTACATTTGACAAAGAAGAAAAATATAAAGAGAAAACTGAACAACACTACACATTTTCCTTATCTCCCAAAACCTTCTCGGGAAGATGGGAAGAGGAGGCAGGTTGCTCGGAGGGAACTGTAATTTATTCGGAGAGCACCAACTGTTGCTCGGAAGAAGAAACTCCTTGCTCGACAGCATGCTGACTGGTTAGGGGATTCTCTCCCATTACCATTGAAGATTCTTCAGAGGTATCTTCGTCCTCTTCTAATTCTTCTGGAGTAGGAGGGGGACCAGGGATGTGTCTCGGGAAGAGCTCGGATGACTCGTCAACCTTAAATTCCTGAAGGGCAGCAACCCATCCGTCCCTGAAATACTTTACACTGCCATAATCCACTTGAGAGACCACGGCATCACATCCCTTATCCCAACCTTTGTCCCAGCCAGAGCTGAAGGACTTCTTCATGGCAGCTTTCCTTTTGGCCTTCTCCAAGGCGAGCTTCTCGGACATCAAAACATCAGCAGCTTTTAATTTTTGTTCAGCTTCCTCCTTCTGCCTATTTACTTCCTGGAGTTGGACCAAATTCTCCTCAGCATCCTTAAGTTTATTTTCAAACTCCTCAGTAGCCTTGGGTTGCTCCCATTCAAATGGGTTTAGGCAGGAGAGGGTTTAGAAACGGGTTTGTGGATGGGAAGTGGTCCCGATTAAAAGATTTGGATCGAAAATGGGTTCTGGTCTTGTCATCAAGAGGGTCACGGGTTAGAAGGGGTTCGGGTCTCAAGTGGTTGCGATGGGTTTGGACGAATCTGACCGGAGCGCGAGTAATGGTTGGCCGGCGCTGGTCCGAGTTGGACATGGGGTTAAATCGGGTTGGTGACAGTGGGAGGTTTAATGGGTGGAAGGTTAATTGTTTTGAGATTGTGGGTAAGGTAATGGAGGGGGAGTGAGAAGAGAGAGAATAAGTGGTTGTTTGTTTAATGGAGGAGAGAGAAGATGGGTTTGGTGGGAGGTTGAAGATGAAGTGAGGTACATAGGGTGTGTGAGGGTATAGGGGAATATGGTGGGGATTAGTTGGGTGTATTTGAGTGTGGAGAGGTGTATGGTAGAAGTGTGTATGGTGAAAGAGTGTGTGGTGTAGAATAAGTGTGTGTGTTTAATTGTACCTAAAAAATAAAATAAAGCTAACTAACTAGATAAAAATAAAACTAACAAACTAAAAAAAATCAACTAAAAATAAAACCCTAATCTAAAAAAAAAACTATAATAATAAAACAAAAGAAATAAAAACTAAAAATCTAATAAAAATGTCCTAAAAAATATAAAATTTAATAAACTAAAAATCAATGATTCCTAAACAAAACTAATCCTAATAAAATAAAAATAAAAACTAATAAAAATAAAAATAAAAATAAAATTATACTAAATAAAAAGAAATAGAAAAATAGAAAATAAATCCTAGAAAATTCTAAATAAATGTAAAATAAAACATAAAATTAAAACGACACAAATAAAAAAATCTAAAACAAAATCTAAAAAGCACAAACTAAACACACATGGGCTTCAGGGTAGGCTAGGGCTACGAGATTGGGGATTTAGCTCCATTTGACTTACAAATTACTTCGAAATATAACTTTTGACACCGCAACTACAATCAAGCCTGCATAATAAACAATTTCGCACATAAGAGCCAAATTGTTGAGAATTAGCAACTAAAATACGTCTATTCGGAGTATAAAATCTAAACTTTTGGGTGCTTATAATTATTCACACCAATTCGTAAGTGTTTTAACCCTTTAAGACATTTTTACACTTGGTGTATTCTTTTTCTTTATAGGAAATTATTTTACACCTTTAATCACTTTTTAAGCCCGTAAGTGCTAATATTTCACAGTATTAGTAAGTTACGGTCACTAACCTTTTCTTGTTTACCCATTAATACTCAATTAATACTTTTGATCAACATTTTCCAAGTAAAGATTTCTTTACTTTTCATTCAATAAACACATCCACACTTCAAACTACTTTTATACAAAAATTATCATTACTTTTATTTAACATGTAGTCTTCTAACTTCATACACATTAAGCCATTTAGTCCCAATTATGCATACTTTGAACACTAAAATTTAAAGTTTTATTATTTCTTGTTTAAACCAAACAAAATCTTCTTCAAACTTGTTTGTAGATTCTATGTCAAAATACTTCAAGTTTATACACGTGAGAAAATTGGTTTTACACCTAAAAATCCTACTATATGGTTTAAACATATTTTCACAAATTATTTGCCAAGTAAATCATTATTTCCAAACATTTTATTTCATAAAATGTTTAACACTAATATTTTTAGAAAATATCCATTTTCATAAAAACACCATTTTTCAATATTCCAAAACCTTGAATTATTTACTTTTTCTTTAATTCCAACAAAATACTAATTTCCAACAAAATCGCATTATTTGCAAACCTTTTATTTTCATAAAATATTTTTCATCAACATTACTAGAAAATACATCATTTTTATAAAACATGAACTTCTATTATTTCAAAATTTTGAAATAACTATCCATGCTTTATTTTTAACAAAAATAACATTTTTATTCCATAAAAATGTTTTGGGTCTTCTACACAACAATCATATCATTTAACTGATTACACCCTAGTCAAATAGCCTAAATACAAGACTATAATGCGAAAAAAATTCTTACACTAAGAGTAAGGGTCACCCACCTCTAGTAGCTCTAATGGTGGCCTCAATGGGTTACCAACGCATCCTTCAAAGCTCCAAGTTAAGAATTCCTTCAACTCCATTAAAACCTACTTCATCTTCTCCAAGAAAACCCTCAAATACAACTTCCATTTTCGTAGTTCTTCCTTGTCCATAGTGGAAATGGGTGTTTTTGGTTCAGACATCTTGAAAGTGGTGGTTTGTGGTGCCTTAATAAAACCTCCCTTAATCACCAAATACCCATTTTTCCCTTTATGTAACGATCGTAGCTAGACAACACACCAAATCAAAGGCCCAAAACATGACAACGCACAAGGGCATCTAATCTAAAATTCTCGATTCACGTCGCTCGAAAAACAAGTCTATGTCACTCGAACGACTTCTCATGTCGCATGATCCTTTGATTCACGTGACCTTCACACGACCTGCTTTTGTAAGTCAATAGCACATCGTGATAAGCCCTGCATCTAGTGACCTATCTCGCAATCTTATATGTCACCCGAACGACATCCCAAGTCGTTTGGTCAATCTAGTTTCTTTTTTTTTTCTCTCCAACTTTTACCCACAATTCTTCTAGATTTATATTTAACCACTCTTCAATTATTATCGAAATATAATTTAATTAATTTACTAGGGAGGAATATTACAAACTTCCCTCCTTAGGGAGTTTCATACACAAAATTCTCGGTCCATCAATGCTCAAACTCATGGTGTCCACTAACCTATATCCTAAGTCATAGAAATCTCTAAGGAAAAATTATTGATGTCCTCAACACTAATGTCACCAAATATTTAGCATGCCACATGCTCTAATGATCACCAATTTGGCAACTACGCAATTCCATGATAAACTCTGAGTCTCTACTAACCTCATGATCAAGTCTAAACAATTCCTAGCACTACCTGTGCCAGTATCTATGGTATACTGGTTCCTTCATGGGTAAACCATCTTTAGCGATCAACGTACACAAAAAGCAAATCATGATACACCCAACTATGACATATACTACAAAATCCGATCTCTAGCTCAAGACCATACATCCTATCTTACAAGATTTTCATGTCATGTTGACTACACAACTCGCATAAGCTTGCCAAGAACCATACTATGCTATTCTCTCACACCAATGTGGAATAATCCCATAAATTCATTATCGCACTCCCAATTTACACGTTTGGCTACATCACTCTGATGAACCTAACGCTACCTTAGGTGTCTCATCCCTAAGTACTGACTAGAGTCTAATTCTAATCCATTCGCTATAGCAAAGAATATTGTGTGTTAAATTTCCTCATTTTCCAATACTATATTGTATCCACAATCCATCACCCTGCTCGTCACAACTCGAGCTCTGGCTGTCGTGTGGGCTACTTAAATTAAACTTGAATAAATATGTGAATTTTTCTTAACTACAAATTCAATTTAATCCAAGTCCTAAAATTTTCCTGACAACGATTTATTCAAATTTGCAATATAGGCCAAACAAGGTTAACACAAATTTTATGAAATTAAAATTAGATGACATGAATTAAATTAATCTAAAAATTCACCCAAACTAATTTAGCACCAAATCAAACAAATGCATGATTTAAACCAATTTTTATCTGGACTATCCTAGCATGCATCTATGGTGATTTTTGCAAGGTAACAAAATAAACCAATCACACTACGCCGCGATGTACGAGGAAAACCCAAACGCGAAAAACCTCGGACGACCCTGACTACAAGTCCACTAAGTATGGTTTTACATATACAAGATATATGACTTACTTCCTCGACTCGAATCCCTTCAATCCTTGACTCATTTTCTTGTAACAACCTCCGCCCAGTCAACACACGGTGCCTTTCACCGTATGTGAACATCGTAGCAAACAAACTTTTTATCATTTGAGAGTAGAGAATTAACCCAAATTCTCTTCTTGTTGTGTAGAAATGGAACCAGGTTCCAAACACTGTCTAATCAAGATATATATATTTAAGAACTTGGATTAAACAAACATGGGTGTAAAAATCTTGGTTTTGTTTTAAAGATTAGAACATTTTAAATACAAAAACCAAGGTGACTTTTTCTTGGAAGAATTTAGCTCTTAAATCCTTAGGAATAATGGAAAAAGTTCTTAGGAAAAACTTGTTCCCGCACTTCTTAAAATATGGCAAAACAAAGTGGGGAAGTGGGTGGTTGAAAAACAAAACTGGCAAAATGCTGACAAAACTAAAATCTCGTTCGGACGAATCTTTTAACGAGAGAGTTTTCTTAAATCTCCTTAGAAGTTCGTTTAAACGAGGTTGTCCGAATGACCATTCTAATGAGATTTCAGTCCATGATTCTAAATAATTTCGATACGAATGCGTGGACGTCAGATTTGTATTTTTCTGATTTTTTCAAATTGATATGATTTTTCTACGAAAAGGTGTCCGAGAACAAAATCTTAAGGTACTATGAAATCAAAAAAATTAACAGAAAATACTAACACCCAAAAATATTTTCCAAACTCCTATATATATATATATATATATATATATATATATATATATATATATATATGCATTCATACCTTTGGAGACATTGGAAAATCAAATGTTGATGACGTATACACTTGGTACGAAAAACGGCAAGGACGCAAAATTTAAATTCTTGGTCATTGCATCTTCAATTCTTCAAACGTCATAGGCTTTGATATGAGGAAACTTCTATCCTATGACTCGAATGGTTTTGTTCACAAATATGCCAAAACTACAAATGGACTCAATTGAAAATTTGTGTCCTTATAGAAACGAATGGCAGAAAGGAATACTCACACGCTACAACCACAAGCATGCGAAAATATGTATATATCTACATATTTCAATGCATTAACAATTTTACTTTTGAAAACCCTACTTACCCAGAGTCATCGAATTTAATCTTATTAAAGGTTTTCTTTATTCATGCTAAACATTCTCATTATATTTAACACACCCAATTCAACACTTGGAAACCATTACACTTGATTTATCCAAACCTATTCGTTTGCCAGAATTTAACCCTTTTACTCATTGAAATTTACTTTAGTATTTTCATTGACTCATTCACCATGTTAGAAAATACTTATTTGTCATTTGAAAATCTTTCCATACATACTTATAAAATTTATGGGTTTAACAACTTGGTTGCATAATTACCCGTTGACTCTATACTCTTTGCCTTATCTTATGGACATTAATAGATTTACGCACTTACTTATTCATTTCACCTTTATCGAAACATTAATTATATTCATTCAAGTTAGATTTTGTTAAAAAAATTTAACACACAACCCATTTCTTGATATGTTCCATATTTTCTTTATCTTTTCTCAGAATCTTCTAATACCGCATACTTCCACAGGATCCACAATGTCGATTATGCGCACCATATCCTCTGGCCACTGATTTAGGGATTTTCATCCAAGGGCTATGGGACGTTCTTACTTTATCCCGGTGACATCTAGTTCCTTTCAATGTGTTTTAACATTTTACAAATGTCCACATTATTACACTTATCCTTTTTATCCTATCGAAGTCACAACCCGAGACTTTACCCCACCGAATAGCGTTACAATTTGAAAATTTACCATTTTATGTCCTTTATACTTCAACCTTAATTTTTATTCCAAAAACAATATTCATTTCGGACCACCTTGTGTAACACCCTTTTCAACATTTTTAATTCATAAAAATGTTCCACTTTAAGTAATATTACCTTTTTACCCATTGTCTCCAAAATCTCCCTTTACTACGTTTCCACAAGTGTTAATTTCACCCCAACACTTTTGAGTTATTTACACTAACATCTTAAGTGTTTCAAACACTTTAGTCCTAATTATACATACTTTGAAGACTTCACATCCATCTTTTATTATTTCTTGCTTAAACCCAACTAATTCTTCTTTAAACTTCTTACACAATCTATGTCAAGGATGACGCATGGGAACAACTTGGTAAGAATTTTGTATTCCCAACAGATTTGAAGGGAAGGTTTATTTTTGAGTAGCTGAATAATTGAAAACATATTAAAGGAATATTTTGGGGTTGAAAGATCAACCTGTACTTACATGCCCATTAACTAATGGAATGAATTCGTGGAGAATGAGGTAAAGACGGGAAAACTAATCGAGATGAAGAAAATAAACTGAACAAGGCAAAAAAAGTTTATGTCCATAAACTTGGGGAAAATTCATTTTATTATTTGAAGGGTTAATAGGAGGACAAGACCAAGGGGACTCCAAAAAAATGTAAAGACCCTAATAGGGTCAAACTGTACTTGCGTGCCCATTGGGAAAAAAAGGAACAATCAATTCATAGACAAATTAAAATCGACTCTAGTGAGTTTAAATTTAGTTATAATATATATACACGTTATAATAAAATAATATAAAAATTATGGTCATAAATATAATATTATGTTACAGGAAATGATATAAAGAATGTCAAGCAGTCAGTCTGAGTGGACCCCCTATGACATTGGAGCAGATGCCCTAGCTAAGGTATTTGGGATGGACAAAAAGGGGAGGACAAGAGGTGTGGGATCACATATGCCAAGTAAAAAACTACATCACACCGCGCCTCTATTAGAAGATATCTCTTTGGTAAGGAGTCACGTATCGAGCTAGGTGGAAGAAAATTAAAGGATAAAAGGAGAGGTGTCAAAGCTTAGGAGGGAGGCGGGCAATATTAATCGCAACATGATAATACTGATGAATGAAATCAAGAGGTTGGTCTAATTTTTTACTCAACAACATGGTTTCGCCTCCCATATGCCTCCTTAAACATTCCACTATCTTACACCTCAAGGTTTTCCCTCCCAAGAGCCTCCTTTTGCAACATTCCCCTCCCAAGAGCCTCATCATTCAACATTTCCCTCCCAAGCTCCTCCTCTTGCAACATTTCATTGATAATCGTTATCTATGCACAGTGACTATATCAATGAGTATTATATCACAAACTTGTCCAATAACAGGTTCTTTGGTAAGTGCACACTTATTTCCATGTATGTCGGAACACCTGTCCACAATCACCCTTCGATGGTGGGTGAGGCTCAAATAGTGGTTGATACAATATACGATGGTTGTGGAGACGAGCTGGTGGATATTGACCACGGTAAAGGGAATCTGCTAAAATATTATAAAAATATTATATTACTTGGCCAGTTTATTTGTTGTTCAGGATTAGGCAATGTACAATGTTTAAAGTTTGTAATGAAATCTTAATTTTAATGGCATCTTAATTTGTTTGGTTTTATTTCATATTTAATAAAATGCTTGTGTTGAATGAATTTGCATGAATTTGCTTGGGTTGAGGAATTTGCTTGAGTTAAAAACTGAGAGTTCTTGTATCCAACACGACCATCATTTCAACCTATTTATACATGTGACTTGAATTTTGAAGACTATTTAATGAGTTTTCCACAAGACAAATAGTGGATGAGAAAGAGTAATGAAGTCTCTAATAATCATGAAGGGTGTTCGGGAGTTTATTAATGATACGGATAAAAATCTTAACCTTGACAAGATTCTATGTCCATGCAATCATTGTATGAATGAAAAATTTAAGTCTTTGGAAAACGTTGAATTGCATTTACTAATGTGGGGTACGTTTCCAAACTATAAGATATGGACATTCCATGGGGAAAAATGTATCATATGTTTTGACCTAAGTTCATCATTCTTTGACCGACCTAATTGATGATGTTTATAAAGTCCACCACCATCAAAACCACCAGTCTATGAATATGAATAATGTTCATTATGACCAGGTCAATAAACCAGATGATAAATTACCCAAAAATTGGGAATACATATGGTTAAGAGTCGATGCGGCTAGACCTTTGTATAAAGACTGCAAAGAAGATCACTCGATATTGTATGCAATGATCAGTTTGTATAATTCGAATAGTCAATTTGATTTTTTTGGCAATGACATAATCGAAATTCATAAGTTGGCGAAAGACCTTCTCCCTAAAGAGAACATGTTGTGATATAGTTATCCGAGTATGAAGAAGAGCTTGAAGGCTTTTGGTTTCAAGTATAAATCTATTCATGTATGCAATTATGATTGCTTATTGTACCGTAATATAAATGTCATGTATGCAATGAGGCAAGATATATGGTTTGTGAGAGTGGAAAAGGTAAACTTGCAAAAATTTTCAAGTGATCGTATGTTCCATAAAAGGTATTGAAGTATTTCCTCTCGGGCCACAGTTAAAAAGAGTTTTCACTGTACCGTAGATAGCAGAGGCCATAACGTGGCACGCTTGAGCTGTGGTGGGTGGGAATCTCATGGGTCATCCAGTTGATTCACTCATATGGCAAATTCAAGTGCACGACACCCTACATTTGCGAAAAAACTGTGTAATGTTCATCTTACATTATCAACAGGCAGGTTTAACCCTTTCAGAAATTTAAGCCCTAATGAGAGTTATGGGATAATTTTCATGGCGCCTTAGAGTCTCCCTCCAACACTGTGCTTTAGAAAAAAAGTTCACATAATTGTCGTTATTGATACCCAGGCCAAAGGCTCCCAACGATGATATTGATAATCTTCTAATCCCATTAATAAAAGAACTTAAAGATTAATGTGATGAAGGAATGAGGGCATATGATGCTCATAAGGGTGAAGAGTTCACACTTAAAGCAATGGTTATGTGGCCAATCTATGACTTTCCTTCCTATGGGACCTTATCCGGTTGTAATGTTCATGGTTGTTATGAACATTCCATCTGTGGGGAGGAAACCCAATCTACTTGGATACATTATAGTGCGAAGATGAGTTATGTCGCTCATTGTCGATTTCTGCTGAACAGTCACCCTTTTAAGAATGACAAGTCTAGCTTTTTACCTGTCGATCAAGAGCGTATGGCGGAACCTCCTTAACTTTCAAGTTATTAAGTTGAGTTTGTAGGCCAAAAGGGTAAATCTAGGGATGATCCGTATGTTCCTATTAAATTAAAGTCATGGTCCAAACGATTAATATTATTTGACTTTCTACTTTGGAAAAAGCACCGTGTATGTCATGTAATTGATGTGATGCATATAGAGAAGAATTTTGCAAAACATCTGTTAGGAACATGTTTGGGTGGATCTCATTCGAAAGATAAAGAGAGGTCGCGCCATGATCTAAAGGAGGTGAAAATAAAAAAAGGTTGTGGTTAAAAACTGATCCTATAAAAGGAAGAAATTTAATTCCCATGAGTGCTTTCACTTTAAGTACGAGTGAGAAAAATATCATCTTAGGCACGTTATTCAACTTAAATACTCCGACTGGTTATTTTGATAATTTATGCAGTGTCATTAGCTACCGAATAAATGACCTAAAATAGTGCAAGTCTTACAACTGGGACATCATCATCCAATTAATCCCAGGAGACATTGCTTTTGCTAATTCGAATTGAAGGGTGATATAAAATCGGTCTATTTCCGGCATCATATCCATAGTTAGCGCATTCATCATAGTTAGCAGTTCCAGCTCCGTATCAAGGTTAGGCATTGCTTTTCTGAGCACAAACATCTTCGCGGGGAAGTTATACAGATTATTTTGTGCTTGACCTTACTGCATGAAAAAGTGGTAAACATGAAGCACATTAAGGCTACGAAATCCATTTTAGCCTAGGCTACTTATGTCTTAGGGAATTATTTTCCTTCATCATTCTTGGATATCAACTTCCACCTTACTGTGCATTTATGCGATGAGGCTTTATTGTGTGGACCCATTAGGTATCGCTGGATGAATCCTTTTGAATGTTTTATGAGAACCTTTAAAGATTATGTTAAGAATAAACAATATATTGGAGGTTCAATTGCGAACGAATACATATAATCATAATCATCGTTATACGCTCGGTAACATATGTTGGGACAAGGTATTAGGAGGTTCAACCCTTATAGAGTACGAGTAATAGAGGTACTTGATGATTTTGAGGATGAATTACCTTTTGGGACCCCTAAAAAGGTGAGACTCACCAATTTGCAATACGAGTAAGCAACTCGTTATGTACTTGAATCACAAGATGCAGTTGAAGAAGTGAGAGAATAAGTAGATACATATATAACTTATTTTTATTTGATTATATGTATTCTTTATATTACTATCTAACCTATAAAATTTCGTGAACACGTTTAGGAAGTATGAGTGTGAATTTTCCCAAAACCAGAAGAGAACTTGCATAAAGAATGATTTTAGGGCATTGGCATCAAAAGAGGTATTGCCACTTATTCTATTGGTTATTTATATATGCATTATAAAAGATTCCTTAATACAAATACATTAATAAATGTAACTTTTAAAAAGAGGTGATGTTTTGCCAAGGCCTGCACGCCTAGACAAAGGTCCTAGTTTTCATGAGAAAGAGTTTAAAAAATTATGCGTCAACGTTTTTAATTTCATCTCCTGCCTGTGCGAGGAAAAATTATTGACGCAAAACAACAAAATTTCAATTTCTGCCTTACTTCTTATGTATATAGTAAAAATGATAAAAACCTAAAGGACACGGTGCTGACCCCTTATGGGATTGCCCAAAAAATCCTAGAACTAAATTACATAGACTTCAAAAACATCTTATTCTTTTTATAACCGAGTTAAGACGGAGGATACTACAAATGGTTGTAAAGTTAATCATGCCTAAAAACTTGTCATGGTAGATTTATCTAATATGAAGATTAAAGATCGCATCGTCGACGAGCCTTTTATTTTTACCTTTCAAAACGAGGAGAAGATATTCTACTCTAAGTGCATAAATGACGACATGTGGTATGTTACTATGCATGCACCAAAGGGTTTGACTACCCAAGCAGATGAATTAAGATCCCCTTTAGAGTACTAGTCTCCTCTTGATCACAACCCCAATTTGAATAATATTTTATTTGATTTAGATAAAGATTCGGTTTGGGAACATTATTTTATTGAGTTTGAAAACAAATATTTTATTGTTATTTTCTACATCTTCAAATCATATATTTAATTATCTTTCACTTGCTTCCTCATCGCTCACATTTTTGTGATTTTTCTGTAAATCTTGTTAAGTTTTGAATGCAACAATGACAACAAATCACCAATCTAAAGTAACCACATATATGGTTTCGTGTGAGTACCCTTAGATAATTTCTTGAGGGCCTAACCGGTTAGACCTCCAAGAAACTATTCAAGGATACTGAGATAAAAACACAGATGTGTTATAATATCCTTTATATTTTATTAGTTCCATATATGCTATTTTGCATATTTTAATGTTCTTATTCCATTTGTAGCTTGGTTATAATACACTTTTATCGCTAATTACACTCTTTTTATTATTATATTTACATTCACATCTATTTTCATGAATAAAAAATCCAAAAAGGGGGCCTATATCACAATTCCCAATTTAAAGTGTTCTCATAATTTTCTACACTTTCAACCCATTTCTAAAATATTTTCGTAATTCAAAAGAAACAATCTAGATTCGAATTATGGGTTAGACGTCAACCTTGTTCATCTTACGAAATACGTGGACTTTGATTCCATTTTTGGCAACATAGGTGTCCCGAAGTCATTTTGGGATTCAATTCCTTTCTTACTTACCATTTGGAACATTTGAAGTCTTGTTTGTAGTCCTAGTTGGAGATGGAACACTTTGATCTTGTTGCATATGTTTCGTGAAAGGAGACAATCATTGCATTGTATTTAGATGAAGATATTGCGAAGTGATTATCATATTCCCACAAGCATGCGTTGTATTATTATTTGTTTTGAATAATTTGATGGCTTTAATTAATTAATTTGTGTTGTATTATTATTTTTTATTTTATAGATGGTGTAGTGGTTTAATATTTATTTTTGAAAATGTATACAAATTTTAAAAAAGTACAGTTTGTTGGGATGCTAAATATTAAAATTTATTTTTTTAATGTTTTGAATTTGGTAACGATTTTTAAGCCGTGACCAAAATTGTGACCTTTTAAATCTATAAACATATGATTACGGTTTGAAACCGTGACCATATGTTTATATTTTTAAATGGTCATAGTTGGGGTCATGGTTTTGAGCCATGAATAATTAAACGCCGCTTTACTAGTCGCAGGCTGAATCATGATTTTTAACCGTGATCACTGGGTCACGGTCCAAAACTGGGGGCAGCCAATCAACATTTATGTTACCTACTGGTCCGTGTCCCCCATATAGGTCACAGTTTTGGACCGTGTCCCATAATTTTGTCACCATTAATATGGTCACGGTTCAAAACCATGACCTATAGGCCCTGGTCACGACCCAAATCCGTGACGATCCTCGATATTTGGCATAGTGAATATTGAAGCCCTAAAAACGATTTGCGATATTTAAAAGTTTACTAGAATTCTAGCAACACTCAGCCACTTTATCTATAAATCGTCAGAGAAGTTCTAACCATTATTTCAACTATTAAAGAAAGAGAATGGTCTGACCTAGAATGAGGAGTGTTCAAAGGCACTTGATGAAATCATGTCCTATGTAAGTTGATCACCTCTGCTCGTAGTCCCAAATTTGAGAAACCCAATTTACTTGTATTTTACGGTGTCCGACCATGCAGTTAGCTCGGCCTTAATGTGAGAGAAGGAAGGGAACCATGCCCTAATTTATTATGTCACTAAGATGCTCCAAGACGTTGAGAAACGCTACCTTACACTTAAAAATCTTGCCTATTCTCTCATTATTACTTCACGAAAGTTGAAGTATTACTTTGAAGCCCACTCGGTCATAGTCATCACCTTCTTTTCGCTCAAGGCAATCCTCATAAATGCCAAAATATTTGATCGAATGTACAAATCGTTAGTAGAACTAGGGGGATTTAACATCAATTGTCAACCAAAGATTGTAATAAAATTGCAGGTGCTTGAAGATCAGACAACCAACCAATAGTTTAACCAACTTAAAACGTGGACTATTTATGTCGACGGGGCCTCCAAATTAAAAGGGGACGGAGTAGGTATTGTCATTTTCACTTTAAAGAAAAATATGATCAAACAAGGAATTAGACTTGAGTTTGAAAAATCAATAATAATGCTGAATATAAGGCCCTCATCGTCGGATTAAGGATATCCTCATCTCTAATCTCAAGTCAATTTCCTCCTTTGTTGAATTTTTTTTCCCGGAATATTAGTGCTACACACTACACACAAACGCAAATTCAGAGCAGTAACCACCAACTCCGATTGGTCGGTAATTCATTAACCACCAACTCCGGTTGGTCGGTATTTCATTAACCACCAACTCTGGTTGGTCGGTAATTTAATAACCACCAACTCCGGTTGGTCGTTAATTCATTAACCATTAACTCTGGTTGGTCGGTATTTCATTAATCACCAACTCCGGTTGGTCGGTAATTCAATAACCACCAACTCCGGTTGGTCGGCAATTCAATAACTACCAACTCTGGTTGATTAGTACCAAACTAGGAAAAAAAATGGATAACCTCCCGGGGCATCCACTGTCTAGGCAATAAGGTAATCTTAATGAGATTACTACGACTAAGCAGGAACATGGAATGAAAATCATTCCATTGCTTAGGCCGAAAGAGTGACAACTCACTATAATCAGACAACAAATGGGATAAGTTCCAGTATTTAAAAATGAAATAATATATATATATATATATATATATATATATATATATATATATATATTCACCAACGAATAACGAGGACATTCTACAAAATATTTCCCAGAAAATGAAATTGTAAAAGAAACTAAACATTTCTTTATTAAAATCAAATAGATTACATATGATATGAAGTTTGAGTCATTACATAAAAATATCCTATTCTATGGGTTTCTTTCCCTCTGCTTCTGAAACAGGTTCCACTCGAGCTAGAGGATCATCTAATGCATAAGGAGAGTTTATAAAGTTCATATCTCGCAGCATTCTGACATTACTTGTGGATGGTCGATTAAGCAAGTGCTCTAGATGAGATATCTCAAAGTTTGAATGAAGGCTATAATCCCCGAGATACTTAGAGATCAAATTTCGAGGGATAGCACGGGCTGGAATCCAACTAAGGTCAAGTTTGAAGGGAGGCACAGGTAAATCAAGCACTCTAGGTTCATAATAATCCCATAAGAAATGACCTTGCTCTAGTTTCAAACACATAAGGCATTCAACCATCCCTACTTATATCCTTCGTTGTTCGACTGCTGCAAACGAGCATCAAGATGATACAGAGCTTCACTATACCCAACCATCCAAAATTCCCTAGGCTGCTTGTGAAATTGATAAGTCAATCTCTCAAGTTGCTCGTGGAGCTTTCTTACTAGAATTTCTTTACTTTCCAAAGCAAAACTCTGATTGGAGAGTTGGTCGGTGAAACTCTAAATCTTCTTAGATATTTCTACCAAGGCTTGGTTCTTCGCCATCAATTGAACGGCTTGATTATCTAAGGCCAATTGAGTTCTTATTTCATCAATAGTAACCCGACCAGCCCTTGCTCGTCCATAAGAAGAAGATCTTGCTCTGCCATGAGCAGATGTAGAGGGTCCAATTCGTTTCAAAGTCTCTAACTCATCCCGTAAGTTAGCATTTTCTAGTTCTAAAAATGAAAAACCATCATCATTAATGGGGACCAAGGCTCCCAAAGAAGAAGAGGCATCAGATTTGAGCTATTTTATTTCCTCCTGCAACGCGATATTTTCTTGCTCCAGCAACTTGGCAATATGTCTGTGGTCTTAAATCTCAAGATTTAACACACTTTCCTTTTTCTCATGATCTGAAATGTATTTGTCATATCCCTTGTCAGCACTCAATTGCTCGTACTTTTTCTCATAACCTTGATGCAAAAGTGTAGTGAATTCCTTGTACTACTGTTGAATTTCCTCGATATTTCCTTGAAGATCTTCAATCATTTCGTAATTAGCCACATTTTTTTCTACAGCAAGATCAAGTAGGCACTTCAAGTACTGGTAAGCATCAACTTCTCGTTCAGAAGCACCAGATCCGAGGATGTCAATTATCTGGGCCTTAGTAAGGTCTGTATGACCAGCTTTGAAATAGTCACTGCACTTCTTCATCAACTCTGTATCATTAGATGATAAGAGTTCCATCCTGGCCACAAACTAACAAAGAGAAAATGAAAAACAAAATCAATAATGATGCGATCAGAGCAAGTAAGAGAGAAATTCCAAACGAATAACAAAAATTCATTTTTATTCATTACGATAAAGGAAAACACAGTTCAGCGTTACATCCAAGAAAATAAAGAAATAAAAAGTCCCGAACAACTCTACCCCTTCTCCTTATTTCCTACGACTTCTTCGAAACGTTTGGATGAAGGGGTTAGTTGCTCGAAGAGCAAGGGCAGTTGCTCGGCAGATATGCTAGCTTGTTGGACTTTCTCGAAGGGTTGGAAAACAACAATAATAGGGACCTACTCTCCTGTCATCATAGAAGACACATATGATGCAGCTTCATCTTCTTCTTCTTCTCCAGGAGAGGGAGGAGGGCCATGAGTATGCTCCTAAAACAACTCAGAATTTTCAGCAACGTTTAATTTCTTCAAAGCTTCTATCCATCCATCCCTAAAATATTTAACACTGGCATACTCCATTTGAGAAGACATAACAGCCAGGCTCTTATTCCATCCCTTGCCCCAACTAGTACTAAAAGATTTTTTAACAACAACTTTCCTTTTTTCTCTCTCCGAGGAGGTCCTTTCCCTAAGGAGCTCCTCAGCGGACTTCAGTTTTTCTTCTACCTCTGTCTTATGTCACTCAACATCTTGACGTCTAGCAACATTTTTCTCACTAGATTTAAGATTGACCTCAAGCTCCTTATTACTTTGTTCAGCGTATTTTAATTCTTTTCCAACTCTTTGGAGGCAGTCACAACTTGATCTCGAGTTATTTCAACAGACTGGAATTGTTTCTCCCAGGCACTTTTATCTTCCTCATACTTTTGACGAGATTCCTTCAAAGATTGAGTTAATCAAGCAAAAGCTTCTTCTACCCCACCCGAGGAGGTAGAAGCCTTGATGTCCTCATCTTTCTTCAAAATGGTGTTGAAACACGTCACGAGCTAAAAAAAGGAAGAATTTTAAGTCAATATATGAATATAGTACTAGAAAATAAAGGACTCAGGCTAACGATACTTACTAACATAATGTGTTGAGCAGCCAAAGTACTAATTCTCTCACGAGAAAATGTATCTTCAATGCCTTGGAATTCTGGGACAGTCCAAGATTTGATCAAGCCCATAACAGAGCTCAGAGGAATAAGAGCTAAAGCATCACCTTCAACATTTGAAGGTTGATAGATAGGTTCAACAGGTCTCTCAGTAGAACTTCTTTTCAATCTCCTCATAGGAGCAGGAGCACTTTTAATTAAAGGTATTGTCTCAATTTGTGAAATGATAACAGTTTCACTCGAAGGTGCTGTCTCTTTTGGAGGCACAGGGGACTTCTTGCCAGTTTCCTTAGCAGCAATGGAAGGGGGTACATCTATATTCTTTGTCCCCTCATCTGGGACATCTTGTTTATTTTCTTTTGCCTCCTCAGTGGCAAAAGCAAACTTGTCAAAAAATACGGGAGCTTTCCTCTTCTTCATTAGATCGATAATAGGAGTACTTAAGTCAGAAGAAGAACCTTCCACACTGGTTTCAGAGGTTGGTATCCAGTCAAGATCAACCACCACAGGACGAGCAATGAAAGACGAAGTGGAGCTCGTGTATCGCAACAAATAAGAAGCAGATCTAATGTGCTCCCCGACAACTGATTGATGCACGCCTGAGATAAGTTTTAAATGTTTTATATTAACATCAGTCTCTTTTGGAGGCTTCCTTTTACTGTCATTTATAACAAATAAAATTAATGTCGGTGATGCATTTCATCGAATACAAAGAAAACAAGATTTCAAAAATAAAAACAACATATCCCATTGCCATAAGGTGGACACCTGGGACCTTGGTACACATCATTTCCATTTAATGGAGGGTGTTGACAATTTTTCATCACAACCCCATGATCAAAATAGTCCCTAAGGCATCGGAAAGATTGACAACTAAAGCTCTATTCGAAAACCTAGTTTTTAAATAAAAAGTAGTGTCGCTTGTAACCCATCTATAACAATACATAATTTCTGGAATTCCCAAATGAGTTCCATGAAGTTGATTCAACCTATATACGCCATTAACTACCCTCCA
Organism: Sambucus nigra; assembly: GCA_949130495.1. Classification (NCBI taxonomy): domain Eukaryota; kingdom Viridiplantae; phylum Streptophyta; class Magnoliopsida; order Dipsacales; family Adoxaceae; genus Sambucus; species Sambucus nigra. The sequence continues at coordinate 150,665,754 of OX422212.1, read as the reverse complement.
TGTATTTGGAGCTACTCTTGCAGATACAATATCAAAATATTGGAAAAACTCCAAACACAAAGGATTTTGCGGGAAAGAAAAGCCACACTCAGCTACAAAAAGACTTGGGAGAAAGTAAATCATAAGGATAAGAAAGTTCTTGAAAAATAACCCACGAAGGGATTAAAAACTCAGACCGAAATTTATCCAACGACTCAACAAGATAAACCATGGTGAATAAAGTAAATATAGAAGAGGGAATAAAATCTTACAGAAGAAAGAGAGATGGGTTGGCTATGAACGATGAAAAGAACGAAGGCACAAGATAGAGAGAAAGTGAAAAGTTCAGAGATATAGATTTGAAAAGTGGAAGACGATAGGGTTTCTGTCGCACTTAAATACTTTACCTTGGGAATAGAGAAAAATAATGATTACGAGGGAAAATGTTTGTGTTTTCGGCGGTTAAAAGAAGAAAGAGACACAAATATCGAAGTGATCGTGAAAATTCAAAATATTTATGAAGCTTGATATTATGCGCTCAAAAAGGAATTATATACAATGAAAGTCTTCCTAAAATTCGTGAAGACCAGTAATCCAAAAAGTTTTCAAGAAAAATGTTCCACACTCTCCTTCAACCTCAACTGTGAAACATTGGGGGCTTCTGTTGATACCAAATTTAGTCTGCTGATGCGAACCAATCACTTGAAGACACGTGTCAACCTACATGGCAAATAAAAATACTTTCAAATGAACAACATACTGTCATCGAGCTACTCAAGCGCTCCGATCAACTTCAGCATACCGAGCAACTTAAGCGATCCGAGCTACTTATCGTGCATAGCATCCAAATCAAGAGAATCAAAAAATGACTACGCATTAAATGCATATTATTATTGTACATATGTATATGTCTACTAGATAACAAGGCATTTTGCTGTCATATGTACAACCTCAAGGCTATAAATACATTGCAACCTCCTCATAAGAGGGGGGACTTTGGATCTCTTGGAAAACCTATTATCGAGATTCAAGGCAAACAGTTAGCAATACAAATCAGTGGATGTAGGCCATTTTCATAAGGCTGAACCACTTTAAAATTCCTTTGCTTGTTTATTCAATTTTATCTATGATTGATTAATTAGATATAATCTAGTTTTTTACATCAACACTTAGTTTATCTAATATATCAATAAAATACCATATTTTATGGATATCAAACCCACAATAATTGTAATATTATAAATTAGCCCGAGAATATGAATGCAATGAAATAAGTGACACAGTATGTACGTGGTTTGGTAAATCATTCTATTTATGTCCGCGGGAAGGGAGGAAGAGTTATTTATTACTTAGAAGAACTAAGTATGATTTGAGTGTTAGGGTTAGTAGATGAGAGCCCAAGCCATCGTGAGCAAGATACAAATAAATCTCCCAAAATAGGTTTAAGCCACGCTTATTTATAAGTACAAGGTTCCTAAAAATCTAGATCTCTTTACTTAAAATTTATTTTCGGGTGGTAGAGTCACATTAAAATTAATGACCCATAATGTGTTATTATCCTAAGTCAAATCCTCTTAATATTCGATTGAGGCCTTCCCTTGACACTTAGAGGCAATGTGTCAGACCACATGGTGTGATTAGCCATGTATCCCTTCAATTACCCCCAAGATTGGGTGGATCGAACTTGTAGGTTAGGTCGTACCAATTTTTTCCTCATTTGGACACGTGTTGGCATGGAATTCCTCAATCGTCACCACCAACTTCACATGTTCCCACTTTCAAAAGTGGATTTTAATCATTTAATCCTTGACACTTATGATCACCATTCCTAAAGTCTCATAAACAGTCAATGAGTCAATGATTGCACGTGAGCTTGTGGCCTAGGGAGCCACTACCACAAGCTCCTTGACAAATATCAAGCCGCCATTTCATTTTATTCTAGTGACAAAATATATAAGGTCTTAGAATCCTTATACTTTTACTATTTCAGTATTTCAGGTATGCTCCATTTATCCTCCTCTTTATAACTGTAGAAGAACTAGAGAACTTTGTCTCCTCTATTTTCTCTTTCTATACATACTCTCGCCATGCCTGGGGGCTTAAGAAAATACGAAGTTTATTCAAAGATTTTTTTTAAGAATTTCGTACAAAGTACCTAATACTAAACAGTGTCTATATTAGGACTTTATTGAAGGAGGAGTACGTCTTTTAACTTGACCGTGAGGTTGCTTTTATGGTTGTTGCTATAATAGAAGGGAGTTCATTTTCCCCTTCACCCACTATTAGTGGAAGTACTCCGCTACTATGGAATACTTCCAATCTAGGCAAACGGTAGCTTATAGCATATTGTTATGGGTATAGTTACAATAAATCAAATTTATTGGACCAATTGCCCGAATGAAATTATGTACTATTATGACCTAAGTGCCTCACCTGGTACTGACATGTACCATTTCCACGCCAGGGATAAGTCCCGTAGTCTGATTATGTGGTAGCCCAGATCACACAATGACACTAAAGATAATGTCCTAGTGTTTATGGGCTTTTATATGGTGATAACTATAGAGGTCTTCGTGCTCCTTTAATGGAAGGATCTCTCAGTAGGTCATTCACTATTTTTAATTATGGATTATATTTTTCATTATGCTATTGATTAAATTTTCTTGTCTGCATATCTTCATCGCAATAGAGAACCTCGAGATTTTGAAGTTAATATACAAGACCTTAAGATCGTTTGGAGAAGAAGAACTCCTATGAATGTGCACCCACATTGGAGAGGGGCCCGTGTATTACTCGACTACGATCTCAGTGTTACTTTTGCTAAAAAATTTACAGTGATCCTAGAGGTGACAGTTGCTAATTACATCATGGTTGTCTATTACTCTATTTTGATTTCATACCTATTTTTAAGCGAAGTTGCGAGGATTGGTTATCTTAGGGAATCTTCCCCCATCTAAGTAGTATCCACTGATTTTCGTAAAGATCGGGAGGAGGAAGGACATGAGAGATAAAAGAAGAAGAAGAAGAAGAAGAAGAAGAAGAAGAAGAAGAAGAAGAAGAAGAAGAAGAAGAAGAAGAAGAAGAAGAGGGTCAAGCTATGGAATCAAACACTTATTTTGACGATTTCGCTCTTCTTTTTTCATATGAAGAGTTCAACATTTTTGGTTGCCTTTGGGAAGAGGTTGAGGAAGAAGATAAGTTAATTAAAAGACTTCATTTTCCCCCGCTTTCATATTAACTTGAAGAGATGACTAATCTTCCATGAAGAATGGTGGATCTTGTTACCATCAGAGCCAATAAAAAAAGAATGTGGTGGCTAAGTTAGTTAGCCCGACCAAGGTGTAGTTTCATATAAGAAGATGGTGATCACCCGCAAGGAGAAAAAACTCTCGAGATGGAGTAGTAGAAAGGGACAAAGAGAGGTCGAATGGGCCAAAAAAACGAGGACGAATAAGCCTCTTCTTAATTTTCTTGTGCCACCATCACCAGCCACATCAAAATGACCTATTGTCATCCACCCCCAACCACAGTGTCATTAAAGTAAGCCTCTACACACATCTAGGTGAAATCCCGAGGAGATTGACTTTCACAAAGGTAAAGATCTTATCACCACTGCCGACACATCTCATTGTGATGTGGAGGTTACATACTCTTTTGTGCCAGAAACCATTTTACCTTTAAACATGAATGATCTGAAGACCTTCCAAATGGAGCACCTTCATAAATACGATCTTCTTGACAACGTTCTGGTAAGTCTTAGACTTATTTCAAGGTTTTAATTTGAAATGTATTTTCTCTTATCTAACTACCGCTTTTCCTTTTACAAGCCATGCTAGAGGTCTCCAATCAGGTAGGCCACCTAAAGAGGAACAATAACATTATTCTTAATGACAATAATGTCTGGACTTAAGCCCTGGCAAATAAAAAATAGAGGTGATCGACCTCAATAAAAAGTTAAAAGACGTGACGACCACCAAGTAAAAAGTAATTGAATAGGCCGAATGAAATCGATAGAGTTCAGTAAGGTCGACAATGATTTGTCCAACCAAAAAAAATACTCTTGTTGGATGACTATCTAGATGATTATTTTACATAGATACAAATTCATCCTTGAGAGGAGGATCGAATCCAACCTCAACAAAGCCTATGATGACGATTTGGGGGGGGGGGGGGGGGGAATTCAGGAGGTTGTTGTGCAACTAAACTATCACTATTTTTTTACGCAAAACTTGGAAGACCAAATGAAGAGGGGGATGATTTTCCCAAATTCCCTCCATTTGAAACCCCCTCCATTAAGGCCAACTAGGCTATTAAGGAAACCAGCTAGGTAATTGGTGTCAATTCCCAGGTGGCTACTAACCCTGCTGGTCCACCTAAGGGAGTGAAAGATGTTATTGTGGAGAGATCTCCCCAACAACTAAGGGGAGGTCACTATTAATTCATATCTTTGTTATTTTCTGTTAACTTTTATAGATAATTTTGGTCAATTTTTTTAAGTCTCGAACCTTTTTAATATTTAAATGAAAGTAGTTATATTTCCTTTATTGCCCTCTTTTCCATAATATGTTTGATTGTATCACCTATGCCTTGTGTAAAATTTTATTGCAAGAAATAATTGTCCAACCTTAGATGGTTGCCAAATAAATTTTGACTATATATATGTTGAATTTTGTCCTATATCTCCATTAGGTTCAACAGGATTTTTATACTGAATAGTGAAACTTTTAAAATTAATCAAATAAAATGATCCTCTGATCATAACTCAAGCTTTTAATTGTGAGCTATAAATTAATTTTTATTTTGCACCACATGCTTATTAAGCGAGTACTTTCAACCAGACGTAGGTTTCCAACTCAGTTTTAAATTGCACCATTCAATTATTAAGTGGGTTTATACTTATTCTAGGCTAACCAACCAACTTGAGATGTACCATCATTTTCGGGTGGGTTTTAGTCCAAACGTAGCCGCCCAACACATTTCTAACTTTTACCCCTAAATTCTTAAGTGGGTTTATGCCTATTCTAGGATGACTAGTCCACTTGAGTTGTACCACTGTTTTCAGGTGTGTTTTATGTCAAACATAGGCCCCCAATTTATTTTTAAGTTATACCACTCAATTCTTAAGTTGGGTTATGCATATTCTAGGACGACCAACCCACTTGGGTTGTACCACCATTTTTCGGTGGAGTTTATGCCAAACGTAGGCCTCAACTTATTTTTAAGTTAAACCACTCAAGTGTTAAGTGAGTGTATTCTTGTTCTATTTCGACCAGCCCACTTGGGTTGTACCATCGTTTTTATGTGTGTTTTATGTTTGAAGAATTATACCAAGGGCGTAATAGTGAAGGAACAATTTTTTTGACATAAATCACTTGAAATTTTTGCAACAAATAATAAATTGTCTAATGATAAAACTTCCTAAGTATCTTAGAACTTCAGGACCTTGGTACTAATGTTATATCTAACTCCTTAAAATGGTAGAATGTGCCACCTCCCATTGACGCTATTCTATATGGGCCCTGTCAGTTGGTGCTAACTTTCAATCTGATGGCTTTTTTGCCTCCAAGAGGATCTTCTCGAGAACTAGGTTATCGACCTAGAATTTTTAGACTTTATCCTTCTCATCGTGATTCCTGGATAGTTCTTGTTGGTAAGAGTCCAAGGGAGTGAGATCTTATATTATTTGTTCTCCCACTAGATCCAAGTCGTGGGCTATCCAATCATCATTTCTTTTATCTCTGATGATCTTTATTCTTAAAATCGATAAGCCGATTTCTAACGGGGTGACTTCTTCTATGTCATACGCCAGAGAGTATAGGGTTTCATCGGTATGCCTTTTAGGCATTTTTTGGTAAGACCAAAGGACTAACGGGAGATCGTCCACTCATATTCCCTTGGATTTTTTAAATTTTCACTTGATCCCAATAATAAAAGTCTCATTGGTGATTCCGGCCTAACATTGCACTATAGAAATATGACTGATGCGTAGTGGATCCTAATTTTGTACTATGTACAGAAATCTATGAAGATGTTGTTATTAAATTGCATTCTATTATGGTGACCAGTGCTCTTAGGATCCTAAACTTTGTTATAATATTCCCCCAGATGAATTATTTTTCATCTTCTTCTCTGATGTGGGTGAGTGGCTATGCATCCACCCACTTAGTGAACTTACCGATGGCCATTATAAGATATTTTTGGCTACCGAAGGCTATAGGTAAAGGACCAACGATGTCAATTCCCTATTGATAAAAGGACTAATGACTTATAAGGGGTATTAGATTAAAGGTAAATTATGGCATTTAACACACTTGTGTATGAACTAAATAGCATACTTTTGCATGAATGATCACCAATATTCGTGAGATATTTCTTTATAATCAAATGATATCCCTCATGTGTGATATCTGCAACTTCATTTTTGCATTTCGCTCAGGATTCCTTCCACTTGGTCTATATGGACATATTTGATGAGAGGATCGGTCAATGATCATCAGTGAAGTTTGCCTTCAAAATTAAGGTAGAAAATTACCGACCGAATCTCTAACTTGTGAACCTCTTTATCGCCTGTTAATAGATCCTCGTTCTTCAAAAAATAAGGTTAAATCCATCCATGATACCGACAACTAGGTCTTCATGATATCTTAGGCTACCTCTGGTTCATCAATTCTTGATCGATATAGTCTACATAGATTTTTCTATTTAGGTTAGCGTCAATGGTAAGTTTTTTGGTAGCTAATGCATCAACAGAAATGCTACTCTTCTGTGGAAGCTTCTCCACTTAAAATGACCTTAAGAGTTTGATAATTCCTCTTGATTTATCCTGATAGGTGAGCATCCTACTATCCCTAGATTCGTATTCATTATTAATATGATGTGAGATCAAGCGAGAGTTATAGTACATTGCCACATGCTTGGATTTTATCTTGATCTTCTGTTCAAGACCATGAATCAAAGCTTCGTATTCAATTTCATTGTTGGATACTTTGAAGACAAGCCAAACTTCTTATTCAATAGGGCTCACTTGTGGCATGACAAAAATAATCCCCATGCTGGTGATCGTCCTCAAAGATGGCTAAATTGGATTTGGTTGCACTTCTTCCCTTTTTTGGTGGTGATATCGAGAATTTGGCAATGAAGATAGCCATAACCAGTCCCTTGATGGTTGTTCATGGCTCATACTTGATGTTAGATCGTGACAACTCTAGATATACCATTTTTTATCCCATTGGAGAGATTCGCCTTCTTCAGAACTTCCTTCAGTAGATAAGTTATTGGGATAACTATTGTGATTGTCTAATTAGTATTGCAACTTGTAATAGAATGTTACTACATTAACTACCATCAGGCATGTATACTATTTTTACCTCAAGGAGAGTATGGATGATAAAGTACACCGATAGCTACTCTCCATCATTTATTCATACTAGAGTCCCACTAGTTGCATGCTGTGAGACATCCAAATATAGGTAGATATATTATACCATATTTGGACTTATAATAAGGGAGAGGATCATGTGTACCCTTGAATTCCTTCTAATGCCTATATGTATTCATCTGTCCAGACCATGGTGTTTTCTTTCTTCAAAGCTTGAATTTTATTACATTTATTCAATGATTTGGATATGAATCAGTTGAGAACTTCCATTATTTCAATGAGAACTTGAACATCTTCGATAATAGTCAATATTCGGATATCCTACTAACCTTTTATATGACTTGGGTTTACTTCCAACCCCCTTTGTGTTACTAAATAACCCAAAAATTTATTGGAGATCACTTCAAATACACACTTTGAGGCATTCAACATCATCTTATACTCTATGAGGATCTTAAAGGCCTTGGTTAGCTCCTTAATATGATCGGTTTCTTATTTTCTTTTACAAGCATGTCATCGATGTAAACCCCCATAGTTGCACCGATCTTATTCTTGAACATTTTGGTCATGAGGAGTTCATAAGTTTCCCCAATGTTCCTTAAACTGAAGGGTGTTGCTTTATAGCAGTAAAGTCCCAAGGTCATGATCAACAAGGTCTTCTCATGATTTGGGTAGAATAATAGTATATGATGGTATCTAGAATAGGAATTTATGAAACTCATATGTTGATGCCTGGCCCTCGAATTCATAAGCTTATTAATCCGGGGTAGTAGGAAACTATATTTTGGGTAGTGCCTATAGAGGTTATTGAAATCTACGCACACCCTCCACTTTTCGTCCTTCTTTCTAACCACAATAATATTGGAAATCTAGTTCAAAAAGAGGAGGTTATCAACTTCACATTCCACAACTCTTACTTTTTTCTATTATGACTTTCTTATCTTTTGTTTGATCATTTTATAGGTTGGATCCACATGTAGATGATGATAGGAAACATCCGTATCTATACTTGGAAAATCTTAGGGTTCCCACGCGAACATGTCGCCATTATTCCTAAGAAAGTGAATGGGTTGATATGATTTTTACTTAGGCAATTTTGATCCAATCGAGAAGGCTTTATCATGTTAGGATGAATATAAAGGAATGATGATTCATTCCTTTATCAGTCATATGAAAGGGTTCAATCTAGTTTCCTCAACCTTGGGACGAATGCCCTTTGGTTTCTGTTTAGGTTAGTCATCCTCCAGACCTTCATTATTTTAACTCATCTTAGACTGATTCTTATTTGGATTATGGTTGCTACGAAAAAAATGTGGGTTGCTTCCTGGTCTCCCCTAATCTCCATGATTTACTTATCGTTGATAAACTTTATTTTCTAGTAGGGAGATGATATGATGGCCCTTATTGTATTGAGCCATCCTCTACCCAAAATGGCATTATAGGCTGACTTTGATTGGATAACACAAAATTTTATCTCATGGTTCACAACCTTGAGAGGCAATTTGATCTTCCCTAGTGTAGTCTCCACATTTTCAATAATTCCAATTTATGATCCCACCTTTGTGTCAAGGTCAATGATAATGTTGTCGATCTTGAGAAGTAGGTCGAGATACTTGATCTATGAAGAGATTAAATGGTATACCAATATCATTTTTAAGTCAAAATTAGATATTCCTATGGTCAGAACGAAGGAATCTTTGTCAGGCATATTTACATTGACCATGCCTTTATCTATAGACATGATTTTTCATTCAAAATCAATGTTTTTACACTCCCCCTTATTACGATGGGCTTGGATATATACACCTAGAATGCGTCTTAGATGTAAGCTGCAATCTTCACCACTTTCTTAAGTTTCTTATATGTACATTGTGCATGATCTGTATAGCCATGAAAGGCTATTACCATTCCAGAAGGTGGGAGATCATCGTCTTCCTTATAGACTATATTTACTCTAGTTGATGACTTGGTTTTGGTTATGTCAGTGTACTCCTTAAGAAACCCGAGCTGGATAAGATCTTCAAGATGACACTTAAATAGTGTACAATTTTCAGTGAGATGGTTATGGTCCTGATGGTAGCTGCACCTGAGATTCGTGTCCCTACCATTCGGATCACTGACCATGTTGGTCGGACTCTTGAGTATGACATATCTTTTATTTACGAAATCAACTTTTAGATGCGTTGATTGAAGACTATATCTACTGCCTACAAGCTATTTTTGTTGCCCTATGGTTTAGAACGTCGTTTGATGGTGTTATTCCATGATTCTTTCTTCGTCGGAGTTAAGTTATTTCCCCTAAAAGTACTTTTTCTAATTTTTCTTCTTAGACTGCTTAGAGCCCTGATTGGCTATAGCTTTCATAGAGAGTTACTCATATTCCACTTTGGTGTATTTTCAATACGCTCCAGGAGGTCGTCCATGGTTGAGGTCGGCTTCTTGGTCAAGGATAGATAAAGATCATTTGACCTAAAAATCCCAAATTTAAAAGACAACATAGTCAACTATTCATTGTAGTTATAAATCTCAATGAATAACTCCCAATAACGCTGACCATACAACCTTAGAAATTCCCCATTCTTTACTTGAGAGGTAGTAATGAATAAACCTCCTAAAATTATTTGCAAATAATGATGAAATGGGATTTGAAATCTCAACCAATTATCTAAATGGATAAATTGATTAGGGGTCAATTCCCTCGAGTAGAAGGGAACACTCAGCATAAAAGAACATCATGGTGCCTCTATAGAGACATAGCCTATCGACAATGCTTGATATCACCATGATGCTCTTGGGTCTCACCATAATGCTCTTGGGTATTTCGTATATTCATATCTTCTCTTGGGTCTCCATTTTACGACCATAGATCTATTTTACATACCCCTATGATATCACCTCACCTCGATAAAGATGAAAAGCATGATGGGCTTTGGCCCCGTAAAGGTGGGTGATTAGGGAAGAGTTATGTTTGCTTACTTTTGCTGTTCTTGACCTATGATCTGGGGTTTGTCATTGAAATTGTACTGTTTTGTGCATCCTGAGGGTATTCTCTCATGTATAGACCCTAGTAGGTATGCATTCCAAATGTTTCGGGAGAAAAACTCATTTTCTGGGTTTCAAATGTGGGATTGTTTCCTTCACTGCCTAGTTTGGGATGTGACCTGGTAGTTCAACTGCCTTTCTTACCGTGGCCCCTACTAGTGAAGTTCTATTACAGCAGCTTCAAATCACTGAGAATGGACTCAGGTGATCTCCGGCTCAACCCTGGTGAATATTATTCAAAGTCCATGGCAGTACACCTATGTGCTTCACTGTCTGCGACCTCCGCACTAATATCATGCAGCAGTGCAAGTGATGCATCCAAACTTTATACTCTCTTCATACAATATTTATGTGATCACTCACTTCTGTTAGTTTTACTTCAGATTATATATATTTCGTAAAGACTAACAAAGCAGAAAATCAAGGAGTATCCAACCACAGCACATAAGTCAAAGATGACATTGTATATTTATACAATCAACTCAACCATCTCTATGACAGTCATGCTTCATTCCAAACACAAGTCAACTATTTGACCCAAATGGTCCTCATGTTATAGGCCTCAACCTCATCCAATCTGGCTGCGGCACCCAAGATCATTGCTGCGGAAACCCTAGAAGTTCCAGCCACGAAAGCAGCCAACAAGAGACAGAAAAGGAAAGCAGAGAAGGCAAAGGGGAGCCCACAGGCCTTCCAAATTGAGGACATCTTGGAATTCATAAAGGAGGATAAGCTTCTCAGATGGCCATAGAAGCTGAGGTCACCACCCCACAAAAGGTACAAAGCTAGGTGGTGCAAATTCCACCAAGATCACGGCCATGACACTGCACAATGTTATGCTCTGAAAGATCAAATTGAGAGTCTCGTAAGGCAGGGGATGCTGCATCACTACCTCAAGGATGCTTAGGGGATGCAGCCTAGTCTGACAAGCCACATTCCTCTTTTTTATGCCTATATTTTTATTTCATCTATTTTTGTGCTTAGTAAAAAATCTTTTGAATAGTTCCATGAGAACTTTATATTGTCCTAACATAGTCATGAATATATGAATAGATATATGAAATTAAGTTCACTTTATATTTCGCCTATTTCCAATTGCCATATTTCGATTTATCAATTTTATTAAAGGTTATCTTATAAAATACTCTTTGTCTTAAACAAATTCCGAATCGAGACAATATGTTATATCGGTAATGACAATATCTAAATAGGGCCACAACGCCTATAGTGATGCCTGATTATCTGAAGGCAAGTGATAATTAAAAATGGCGAAAGCAACTATTAAGAGCAGCTATTTGAATTGGTCTGCAACATAGCTCATAAGGACTATATTCCAGCATATTATAGCTACATTCTTGAAAGCATTTATCAGAAAGTGTTATTAGCCACGAGGGTATACGATGCCCATTCTCGGCTTTCAGGATGCGTCATTAGATGTAAGGGTTTACAAGGCCCGTTCTTGGATTTCGGGATGCATCATTAGCTGCAAGGGCTTTCAATGCCCATTCTTGGTTTTTGAGATGTGTCATTATCTTTTGGGATGCATCATTAGTCGGAGGGCTCATAATACCTAACCAGGGATGGCTTTATATATATCAACAACTGTGGGTGAATTAATAACATAACCCATCATGGGGAGGATTAAAAGTGTCCCGTATATTATCTTGGGGAAGCTTCATAATACCTATCCCAGGAGGCCTGATAATAACCCACGGGGGCCAAAGACTTAATCGTCTACGGATAATCTTATATTTGAAGGGGGCGAGAACATAATTGTCTACAGATAATCCTATATTTTAAGGGGCCGAAGATATAATTATCTGCAGATAATCCAATTATAGCCTGGGAAGGAATTATATATATCCAAACATAGCTTGGGGAAGCTTCATAATACCTAGCCCGAGGGGGGCAGATAATAACCCAATCAACTAAAGGAAGTTATGGAGCCCAACTAAAGAGACTAAAAGAGTCTGTGACACTAACATAATGAAGCATGCCAAAGCGACAGAATGATGGCCTCAGCCGAGCAGGCTATCATCAATTTCTTGGCAAGGGCTTGAAAGGAGCCACGACATTCAAAGAATTCATGCACTCATTTAGAGGGGATGTGTCAAAGAAGGTACACTATTAAACTGCTAAAAGGTCGCGACTGGGTTACAGACTGGCCACAACCACTCAACTGCGATATCGAGACTTGGAATAATAGTGGAAAAATTTATTATTGTCAAGCCTCAGCCACAAAGCCATCTTTCTTTGGCACCGCGACTCGGGGGATGACAACAACAAGTTTGGGTGGAAAATTTTGAAATCACAAGTTAAAATGTAATGAGCCGCAGCCTATTCTGAGGAACCCCTTTTAAAGGGAAGAAAGCGAAGTGGTCCAAAGATTTAATTATCCATGGCAAGGGACTTGTTCCCCAATATACACTACATAAAGAATACAAACACATCCTACTGCTAAAAGGTACAAGATTTAGCATTATTCTACAAAATTCAATAAAGGTGTCGCGACCCTGTTCAAGAAACAACACGGATCCATTTCCAATAAATTTGATTAAAAGAAGAGACTTCAACCACCATCAAACATTCAAGATTGCAATAATATTCAATAATTGCAGCCAATATATCAATAGTGTAGACAACTACGAATAGAGGCAACCTCATGGGTTGTAGCCTATCCTCAAGGTTCCAAACTTATTTCTATGGCATCAATATACAAGAATACAAGTGGAAAGTCTAAGGTCAAGAAAATAGGCCGCAACCTATGCGAAGAAACCATTTATGTTATGATGCCGTGACCTTAGTCTGTTACAAGTTCATTCAATCAAGCAAACAAGCATCTATGTAAGTTTTGAAGCATTGGAAGTATAAAGCATGCATATAAAGGATAAAAAAATATAGATTTCCAAAAACAAGGCCACAGCCTTGATAATAAGATTCATATAAGTTTCAAAGGGAAGCAACCCTATATATCAAAAGGTGGATCAAAGGCTAGAACTTCAGCAAAAAAATCAAGTGTGCAAGTGATACAACAAAAGGATGCATCCTGTGGGGTCAGCAAAAGTTCACAAGTTAAAAAGGGAAGCATCCCCATGGTTCAAAAACCTAAAAATGAAGTTTAACTAAGAAGCTGCATCATCTTCTTCATTTCCCTCTTCTTCATTCGCAGCTGTATCAGTCTCTTGGTCTTCTGTCGCAGTTTCTGCCTCAGCCCTAAGCCTGACTCTCTCTTTAGCTGCAGCCTTCATCTCAGCCAAGCACTACAAATGTTCAACATCTCTAAGGCCCCAGGCAAGAACTCTCTCTTTAGATTTAGGGAAGTTTTTTATAATTTTGTGCCTGAGCTCTAGGTAGCCGCAAAGGAAATCTTTATTGTTGATGAGGTAGAAGTCCTTGGGGCCCTTAAATGACTCCATAGTGCTGTCAATTGCCAATTGAAGGGCCGCATCATAATCTTCTTCCATCTTCTTGATCACCGCGGCATGGTCCTTGGCATTATTAGCACCCTTGGCCTTTAATTCCTCATACATCATCTGCAGAAGTCCAAGTTTTCTGTTGGCAAACCCTACGGCCTTAGCAGCATCCACAAGCTGAGATTGGGTAACCTTAAGGCACTCTAAAGCGTGCTTAAAATTCTCCTCAGCATCCCACTTGGCTTTCTCCGCAGCCTCAATAGCGACAGCTGCATTTATCTTATGTAACTCAAGGGCCACGGCAGAAGACTTATTTCCAACTTCAAAGGATTCTTCCTTTTCCTTCACCAAATAGTCATTGTGAATGTGGTTCGCGGTCTCCTTAAGCTTATATAGACCCTCATACTTGAGTTTCTAGGTCACGACAACCTCTGCATCCTGTAAATGTATTGAAAGTTAGAAAATAAAACTAAATCTACAAAGAAGAAATATTAGAAAGCTGGAATTACTTACTCTTAATAGATTGTGGAGGGCATAAGACTCCACGTCCTCGTGGTCCTCATCCACTAACTGATCTAGTTCGACTCCATCAATTGCCTTTTTTATCCTCTGGACAGCACGGGAAGTTATGTCCCAAGAAGACTGAGGATCTGGCCTGCGCAGTTGTGGCCGCAGAAGTCTACTTTGTGGAGGTGCCAGATTTGCATTAATACAGGGATAGGATAATTTGTCACATAAACTGGTGAAGTGCCGCGGTTGCCTTAGTTAGAGAGGGATGACATTAGACCCCTCTCTTCGAAGTTAGCTCCAATATCATCATCAAAAGTACCCTCAGGCCTCTCCTGAGGGGCCAACTCCTGAACATGGAGTAGGGGCACGGTAGTATAGGTTTGAACCGCGGCCTGATGTTGGTGAGCAGTATGTGACACCCTGCCTAATAAAATACCGAGTGATCAATCCTATACCAAATTAAAACAGGAATCCCAGTTGGATCATCCTTAGCATCACCATCGAAAACTTTTTAAAACATACTAACCACCTAGTAGTCCAAAAACAGGTGCCAAATTTTAACTTTTTAATTAAACAAAATAGTACATGCGGAAATAAACACAAACCATTCACACAACTGAATAAAACTCAACTGAATAATTAATTAAACAACTTGCTGAATAAACCATCGGCCACCAAAGTGAAATAATCCAATACCAATAATCAACACCTGAATAAACACATCTGAAAACTGTACTAAGAAGACTGGGCGACAAGACCTAAATAAGACTGAAATTGATACATGATTCCTACTCTAGGAATAAATGAACGATGCGTCTAATTCAAACTCCTCTTAGCATCCACATATGCCGCAGCTCCGTGTCCCTGGAATAAAATATCAATCCTGGTGTCCCTGTGGCTGGACACCTAAAAGGTTTTGAAAATATTTTTATAGTAAGGGTTAGAACCCAAAATATTTTGAAAATATTTAGCAAGTGAATTAACTGCAGTAATTAAAATGCATGAATGCGCTTTATATTTAAGTTAGTGTCGCACACCCTTGTGGACATTCTCATCCCTCCACTAATGTGCACACCTAACGGTTACCTTAACCCACCTAGTTGTACTATCCCGTCCATCTAGTCCTAGTATAACCTCCCCTTGCCATACTATTCTAACCCGAGTATAATGATTCTTGAATTATAAGTTATCTCACACACTATATTATTACCCGCATATAATATTGCATACCATTTTATACGTACCTTTACTAAAACATCCACACATAAATCATATGTATATCCATCCGTCCGAGTATACCCTCGCCGGATGATTCCCCTCTAAAGTGCTATCTCACTAGGTGTGCTCATATAACCTAGTTACCCAAGTTGGAATCGCTCACCAACCTAGCCCAAAACATAAACGAGGTGGAGGTGGTCATATTCCTGCACTGAAAGAGAGATAATCCCCTCACCCATATACCGGACTCTATGACATGGGGATATACTCACCCTACTCCTCAAGCTAGGGGATTCACCCATATCGCGCAACCTCCCTTGATAGCACTAGAGTATATAAATTAAGTAAATATCTAATCACTGATTTTTAATAGCACACAAAATATATACACACATCTATATATATACTATCACTATACCGTATATATATATAGTATAAATCCCGGCTTTACCGTGTACTCAAAAACCCGTAACACTAGCCTGTAATTTCCCGAGTCTCTGGCCTGACTCAACTTAATTAATTTTCTCACTTAATAATTTTCATCTTCCGAGCCTGTGGATCGACTCTAAATACTAATACTCTACACAATAATTTATATGAAATTTGCCCGAGTCTATGATTCAACTCTTATTTAATTAATTTACACATTAATTAATTAATACAACTCTGAGTCTGTGGTCCGACCCTCATTTAATTAATTTACACATTAATTAATTAACACATATCCGAGTGTGTAGTCCGACCCTCATTTAATTAATTTACACATTAATTAATTAACACAAATTCGGGTCTGTGGTCTAACTCTAATATAATTAATTCACACCTCAATTAATATACTATTTTCCCCGAGTCTATGGTCCTACTCTAATTAAATTAATTAACAAACCTATTAATTTAATACCTTGCCGAGTCTATCGCCCGACTCTAATTAAATTAATTAACACACCTATTAATTTAATACCGATCCGAGTCTGTGGTACGACTCTCATTTAATTAATCTACACATTAATTAATTAATACCTGTCCCGAGTCTACAATCCGACTCTAAATTAATTAATCACAACATAATTTAATTTAATACTTTTTCGAGTCTACCTTCCGACTCTACCTTCATTAATTAACACATCCATTAATTTAATAACTTGGTGTCACTCAACCATTATCCCCGGACTCGCTCACTTGGCCCATAACTTAATATTTCCCGAGTCTATGTTCCTATCACAAGGAAACACACAATAGGCATTCACAACCCAAGTAATCCTATAAAACAGTAGGTATTTACACAACCCAATTATTTATACTTGTACGTAATATATTTCTCTCTAATATTCACCGTATTTGTTTGCTTTACGAATTTATTTCACTTTCGTATTAATTCAAGTATTTACACAACTCTAAGGGTCCTAGTTACCCATTGTTATATCAATTCAGTAGTCACCCTTGTTAACCCACTGACCTAACGAATTTAAGGTCGCTCACGCTTTTCCGTAATTATATTCTTATCATCCCGAATTAGAGTACGTCACAATCAAGCCTATGAATCTCCACTTTAACTCTCTTACCAAATTAAAGTGAAACACTCAATCCTAGACCTGCTTCCATATCATTATTCCATCAATATATTTCATCAAGGTCCCAAACACTTCCCCGATAAATTTTTTGACATTTGAGGCTTAAAAAGAAAAATCTCAAATTTTCTGGAAGATTAAACACCCTCTAGTAAAATTTTGATTTCTCCATCTACAGAAATCCGATTGACCTGATTCTAAGTTCATTGGATAGCTAAGAGAAATAACTTTCCAGTAATGTATGGTTCACACTCTAATTCAAAGAAAAATTCAAATCGCACACGTTTAAAGTCACCTAAAAATTATGGCAAATTACTATGTTGACAGACCAAACACCCTGTAGTAAAATGTCGATTACTCCCTCTAAAGAACTCCAATTCACTTGATTCAAAGTTAATTGGATAGCTAAGAGAAATACCTTTCCATGTGTATGGTTCACACTCTAATTCGAAGTACAACTCAAATGGCATATGTTTAAATTTATGTCAAAAATTCTGGCAGATTGACCTCTCGTGTTCATGAAATAAACCCTAAGTCATTCAAGATTCATTTTATCTTTACTTAGGGATATATAATTCACCTATTTCTTACTTTGAATCTCAGCCAAGTATTTCATTAACAAAACCCCATTTTGTATCCATTTATCCCCAAAAATGAATTTTAGTTTACACATCACTAAAATATGAATTGGATATCACCATTTACACATTACAGCAAGTTAACCACTTTCCTGGAATTGTTCGTAGTGTCTGATCCGTTGGTATAGTCCTTTAATCTGGCTCCAAGATCCCCACATTGGCTCTTGATTTTCTTTCCCCCAAATTCCCTCTCAAACCCTAGGTTGAGATTTATGTTGACTGCCATTCCCTATTCTCTCAATTAGGTTTAAAAACCTTAATCCCGTTTTTGTCCATCTGGGCCTAATTAAAATAGCCCCACTCACCCCGTGTGGGCCCGAATATACCCAAAAATACCCCGAGACTCAATTACTACTCCCGGGTACTCTTTTCTGACTATCTCGACCCATCCGGACGCAACCGCGCATTTGAAATTATCATCCAAAATACTTTTTGATATTTCCAAATTTTGACCTCAAAATGCGATACACATTAATTCAGACAATTAAACTTTAAAGTTGCCAATTATAAATAATTCGGCTCACTCAAATAAATTCTCCAACTCATGAGTTTAAGTTTCTCCAATTTAAATATTTTTATAACTCCCAAAAATAATTAAATATTAAATCCTCGAAATTACGGGGTGTTACATACTCCCCCCTTGCAAAGAAATTTCATCCTCGAAATTATGATGAGCGTAATTTTCCAAGCTTCGCATATTACTCTCTAGTCATGTGCCTCTAAGCCTGTTATATCTATCCCATCCGCTTCTAAGCATAAGTTATACAAGTATGCATTTAAATTAACCAGGGTGCCCATATACCCTATACCCGTGCTTAACTGCACAAAATTTTCCTTAATTAACCCGGGTGCCCATACACCCTATCCCCGTGCTTTACCGCACGAAAGCTACCCGACTATACTAGTCGTAACCCATCATATAACTTCGAACTCGTAGTCATATCACACACACACACACACACACACACACACACACATATATATATATATATATATATATATATATATATATAATGGCCGGGGTACCCAACCCATGTACTAAAGACCAAACATCTTCCCACTTTCCAACGTTGCGCTAAGTTTCATGTGTGGGATGTCTCGCAAAGCGAAATCCAAACAAGGAACCCTCCCGATACACTACTACCTAACATTGTCGGTCGTTGAGATCCGTTAGACCCTCAGTCCATAGCACGTACCCCTAAATACTTGTCTCTTAACATAAAAGTATATACGCTTACCCTCATGCTACCAAAGACAACATAAAATACCGCGGCCTTACTATCACTAGTCCTTGCGCACAATAAACCCCGAGCTATCTCTTTGCTCGAACATAATTCTAACCACCCTGATTCACTTTAGTAACCACCTCTACTTTCCAGAATAAAATGTGAGAACACAAAACCTCACTTTGTGTCTATCGCACCACACAATATAACATATATACACATATATACATAGGCTATACGCCCTCTCAGGTGATACCCAGTACCAAACATATCCAGGTGTCGTGAACACCAAAACTTAACACCACTATCCACAATAGTTAAATTCCATCGTTTAGGAAATATTATCAACCCTACTACCATAATTCTCGAAAGTAGTAACTCTTCGTATAATTCAAATCTTCACTCAGTGTACACCTCCACTCTCCCCTGAAGAACACCAAAGAAACTCCGCTACCCCACGAAAAGTTTATCCATATACTATGGCTACTACAACCAACGCACCTACTAATTTCGACTCACCTGCGAACTCTAGTGAAAAATAAGTCTTATATTATGACATCCTCTTTGTCACTCAAAAATATACCCCACTCCCATAGGGTAAAAATAATTACCTCCATACTCCAGCTGCAACAGCTGATCCTCGAGTTCCGGAGCATCTTCTCCCTACCCGAATGCGCCCATGACTTGCTTTAGTGGCTATACATCCAGGACCTCATCCTGTAGTTGACCCCTTCCTTGCTTAAGACAATATCTCTTCATATGTCTCGCTTCCCCCATAAACGAAACACCTTCTAATACATTCACCCTGCCACTGGTCCCTTCCATGCCGACTTTATTGGGATTCCTGACCATCCTGCCGAGAGCCTCCAGTTCTAAATCGTTTGGCATGATTTCCCTGCCGGAATCCTGCCCCTGATCTCCCCCTGTCTTCTGTTGGGATACTCCACTAGTACTATTCCCTCTTTCTTTATCCGACTAGCTAGTTTCCAGTCTCTTCCTACTTCCTTTCACGTGGAAGCGATATTTCTAACAGTGACGGAGTGTTGCGTTAACGGCATCAGTATAAGCTACTAATGCGAAACTACCAATTAAATGTTGTCTGATTCTCCAGACTAAACCATCCACAAACCTTTACTTTCTTTATCTCTTCATCGCTTACCTCATTCGGTACAAAATTTTCCAACGAGTAAATTCTTCCCCATAATCGGCCACGGAACGGTCCCCCTGAGTCACCTCTTTAAATGTTCTCCTCATTTCGATCTCAACTGCTGGAGGAAAATACGTGCGGTCGAACTGCACCCAAAACTTTGCAATAGCTAGTGTATCCCTTTCCTTAACTGTGGTGATCGACTCCCACCACTGTAGCGTTACTCCCACTAAACTAAAAGTGGCTAGCATTTGCTTTCGTACCTCATCGTAATCTCCCATGCGTAGGTGACACTGGATATCTCTTTTCCTTAACACGCTAGCGCTACATCTGAACCCCCTCGCAACTCTGGTGAGTGCCCACACTTAAAAAAAATTCTCGTACTTCCTGCCACCCCGATGGCCCCGGGCGGCCTGAACATCAGGTGGTATTAACACTTGTGGTTGATCCCGTGGAAACTACCCTACCATTGTGACTACCGTCGCTTCAACTGCCTGCGCCACCAATTCAGTTACCTGCGTTACCAAAATCATCCCTGGTAGTTGCTGCGGTAACTCTTGCTCCTGATGAGCCTCTCTAGTCTCATCTCTCCCTGATGCCCTAGCTTCTCTCTCTCTCCTGGGCGGCATCTGGAATGAGAATCGAATCGTATGAGTTCACACTCAAATAAGAAATGTGGCAGAAGGACGTAAATGCGCATACGTATAAGAATATAACATTCCTATGATAGGGCTCTATATCAAAGGCTGCTAAGCCGAAACGTGAAAAGTCGCACAGATCCTAAGGACACTAGAACCTGATGCTCTGATACCATCTGTGACACCCCGCCTAATAAAATACTGGGTGATCAGTCCTATACCAAATTAAAACAGGAATCCAGTTGGATCATCCTTAACATCAATGTCGAAAACTTTTTAAAACATACTAACCACCTAGTATTCTAAAAACTGGTGTCAAATTTTAACTTTTTAATTAAACAAAATAGTACATGCGGAAATAAATATAAACCATTAACACAAGTGAATAAAACTCAACTGAATAATTAATTACAAAACTTGCCGAATAAACCATCGGCCACCAAAGTGATATAATCCAATACCAATAATCAACACCTGAATAAATACATTTGAAAACTGTACTGAGAAGACTGGGCGACAAGCCCTAAATAAGATTGAAATTGATACATGATTCCTACTCTACGAATAAATGAACGATGCGTCTAATTCAAACTCCTGCTAGCATCTACATATGCCGTAGCTCCGTGTCCCTAGAATAAAACATCAGTCATGGCGTCCCTGTGGCCGAACACCTAAAAGGTTTTGAAAATATTTTTATATCAAGGGTTAGAACCCAAAATATTTTGAAAATATTTAGCAAGTGAATTCACTGCAGTAATTAAAATGCATGAATGCGCTTCATATTTAAGTTAGTGTCGCACTCCCTTGTGGACATTCACACCCCTCCACTAATGTGCACACCTAACGGTTACCTTAACCCCACCTAGTTGTACTATCCCGTCCAACTAGTCCTGGTATAGCCTCCCCTTGCCATACTACTCTAACCCGAGTATAATGATTCTTGAATTATAAGTTATCTCAAAATTAACTTAATTAATTCCTCTTAAATAGTAGCATATGAAATTTATATGAAATTTGCCCGAATCTATGATTCGACTCTTATTTAATTAATTTACACATTAATTAATTAATACAACTCCAAGTCTGTGGTCCGACCCTCATTTAATTAAGTTACACATTAATTAATTAACACATATCCGAGTGTGTAGTCCGACCCTCATTTAATTAATTTACACATTAATTAATTAACACAAATCCGAGTCTGTGGTCTGACTCTAATATAATTAATTCACACCTCAATTAATATACTATTTTTCCCGAGTCTATGGTCTAACTCTAATTAATTTAATTAACAAACCTATTAATTTAATACCTTCCTGAGTCTATCGTCCGACTCTAATTAAATTAATTAACACGCCTATTAATTTAATACCGATCCGAGTCTGTGGTACGACTGTCATTTAATTAATTTCCACATTAACTAATAAATACCCTTCCCGAGTCTACAATCCGACTCAAAAATTAATTAATCACAACATCAATTAATTTAATACTTTTTCGAGTCTACCTTCTGACTCTACCTTCATTAATTACCACATCCATTAATTTAATAACTTGCTGTCACTCAACCATTATCTACGGACTCGCTCACTTGGCCCAAAACTTAATATTTCCCGAGTCTATTTTCCTATCACAAGGAAACACACAATAGGCATTCACAACCCAAGTAATCCTATAAAACAGTAGGTATTTACACGACCCAATTATTCATACTTGTACGTAATATATTTCTCTCTAATATTCACAGTACTTGTTTGCTTTACGAATTTATTTCACTTTCGTATTAATTCAAGTATTCACATAACTCTAAGGGTCCTAGTTATCCCCTGTTATATCAATTCACTAGTTACCCTTGTTAACCCACTGACCTAACGAATTTAAGCTCGCTCACACTTTTTGTAATTATATTCTTATCATCCCGAATTAGAGTACGTCATAATCAAGCCTTTGAATCTCCACTTTAACTCTCTCACCAAATTAAAGTTCAACACTCAATCATAGACCTACTTCCATATCATTATTCCATCAATATATTTCATCACGGTCCCAAACACTTCCCCGATAAAATTTTAGACATTTGAGGCTTAAAAAGAAAAATCTCAAATTTTCTGGCAGATTAAACACCCTCTAGTAAAATTTCGATTTCTCCCTCTACAGAACTCCAATTGACCTGATTCCAAGTTCATTGGATAGATAAGAGAAATAACTTTCTATTAATGTATGGTTCACACTCTAATTCGAAGTAAAATTCAAATCGCACGTGTTTAAATCACGTAAAAATTCTGGCAGGTTACTTTGTTGACAGATCAAACACCTTGTAGTAAAATGTCGATTAATCCCTCTAAAGAACTACGATTGACCTGATTCCAAATTCATTGGATAGATAAGAGAAATACCATTCCAGGAATGTATGGTTCACACTCTAATTCGAAGTACAACTCAAATGGCATACGTTTAAAGTTGTGTAAAAAATTCTGACAAATTGACCTCTTGTGTTCATCAAATAAACCCTAAGTCATTCAAGATTCATGTTCTTCATCCAATAACTCATAAAGATTCCATGTTAATCATCAAATATATTCAAATTTCATTTTATATTTACTTAGGGATATATAATACACCTATTTCTTACTTTGAATCTTAACCAACTATTCCATTAACAAAACCCCGTTTTGTACCCATTTATCCCCAAAAACGAATTTTAGTTTACACATCACTAAAATATGAATTAGATATCACCATTTACACATTACAACAAGTTAACCACTTTCCTGGAATTGTTCGTAGTGTTTGATCCGTTGGTGTAGTCCTTTAATTTTGCTCCAAGATCCCCACATTGGCTATTGATTTTCTTTCCCCAAATTCCCTCTCAAACCCTAGGTTGAGATTTATGATGACTGCCATTCCCTATTCTCTCAATTAGGTTTAAAAACCTTAATCCCATTTTTGGCCATCTGGGCCTAATTAAAATGGCCGAATTCACCCCGTGTGGGCCCGGCTATACCCAAAAATACCCCGAGACCCAATTACTACCCTCGGGTACTCTTTTCTGACTATCTCATCCCATCCGGACAAAACCGCGTACTCAGAATTGTCATTGGAAACACTTTTTGACATTTCTAAATTTTGACCTCAAAATGCAACACACATTAATTTGGACAATTAAACTTTAAAGTTTCCAATTATAAATAATTCGGCTCACTCAAATAAATTCTCCAACTCATGTGTTTAAGTTTCTCCAATTTAAATATTTTTATAACTCCCAAAAATAATTAAATATTAAATCCTCAAAATTATGGGGTGTTACACAGTAGGACCAACTTGGTCACCAGAAGGCACCGCGGAAGGAGCTTTGGAATTTATCCTCTTCCTTTTCCTTTGCCTCGCTATGTTATTGAGGACATCTGCGTCCTCATCCCATGCTTCCAATTGGGCAGCCAAAATCTCCCTATCAATCTCCTCCCCAAAAAGAAGAAATGCAGCAGTAAAAATCTAAAGTTTAAAAATAGTTGCCGCAGTATTAATAAGAGATTAGATTATTACCTCCCGCGACCATCTCTTTTGGAATAGATTTGTTGGTGAAGTAGCCTGTTTCAAAAATGGAGGCAAAGGTTACAAGAGTGTTGAAATTCTTCTCATCAGCAGGAACTACTGCGGCCTTTCCAACTCTATTCTCTTTCCGCTGACTCAGTTGAAAATTATCAAGGACTGCAGAAAAATTCAAAGGTTAGTACAAAAGAAAAATGTGGAGAATAATATGCAACTATAAAAGGGGATACGACCATAATTCAAAAAAGTCATTTAACAAGCTTAGAGGAACATCCCCACTGCCGTGACATCCTAAAGGTTCTCTCCCTCTCAGTCTCTGCGGGGTGGATCCCACCCTCTCCAGAAATGAAAAAATATTTACCCTTCCAGTTCTTTACACTGGTAGGATTCCCAAAATAAAGGGTTTCGTCTCTGTCGCGAATAGAAAAGTAATAATACCCTGCAAATTTTACGGAGTTTTTCTTTGGGCGGTAGAAGTAGAAAACTTAGCAGGAGAAATGTATCTCTTAAATTTCATCTTCCACAGCACAACAGCTGCAAGAATTGCCCTCCAGCCATTGGGATCTAATTGGGTTGGGGATAATTTCATCGTCTGGAAAATTCTTCTAACTGGAACAGGGACAAGTAGCCGCAACCCATAAATGAAGGCGTGCACGGGTAAGTACACCCCATCGTCAGCAATTAAAGTATATGACCTTTGTTCTGCGGAAGGTGCTGAGCACATGAAACCCTCAGGAAACTCAAATGTCCGGCCACCTGATTAACCCACTCTTGGGTCATATTGTTGCGGATACTAAGGGCAGCAAGAGGTCTCTCATCTCTACCAAATGGACCAGTAGGTGCATCCCTAATGTTAGATGTACCTACTGTCGCGGCATCTATATCCATTGGTTGATTACTTGAATTAGCCTCTTCCTCCATGACCATGAAATCTGAGTCTAAATCTAGTACCACACGGTTGGGGCAATTTTTCAGTTGGTAAGTTCCAATTGATTTCAAAGGTTGCACGGAAGGAAGTTCAGGAGGAAAGGCTCCAAAATGTTTGTTCCAAAATCCTCCTAGAAATTCTTTTTCTTCAAAGTTCATATGGCTGCAGCATTACCTGAAAAGAAGATAGTTCGCAATTAGGTGCCGCGACCAATATGGTCCTAAAAAGCCTCTCAGAAGCCGCGATAGGAATAATGATATGTAGATCAAAGACTAAATAGAAATGATTAGAAAAATTGGCTAATTATATCAAGTGTTGGGGTCTAAAGCCCTAGAAGTAAATTGTCATTGCGGCATATTATTTTGGGGGAAGGACGTATGTTATCTTCTTGGATGCCATAGTCATTAAACAATTGGCTAAATACCGCGGACTCTAATCTGAGAACCTAAGGAAGAGGGAATATTCTATCAAACATGAGTTGCTACAGGCCGCAGCCAAATATTTACATGCTACAGCCTTTTTTTGATACATGTTGTAGCCTTTACTTACTACATGCCGCAGAAGTTTATTAAACAAATTAAAGGTTGTATTGATTCAGGACAACCTTAATTTACTAAAGGGACATTTTATGGCCGCTCACTCAAACAGGTCAGTATTTAATCTGGGTAAATTCAAAGATTAAAAGCTCTAGAATATGAAACGTCTCTCTCAAGAATGAAAGGGAATGTCAAAAACATAGAAGTCTACATTTAGCCAGCAAAATTTCATCTACAGAAGCCTATTTATATCATATGAAAAGTTAATTCTACGATCAAGAGCAATTATATTTAATCAAACAGATGAGAATTTAATTTCGAGCAAGTTTAATTCTTGAAGAAATTAATTGATATTCGAGTTTAATTCTTAGAAGAGTTACAGTTATTATGATTTGCTACGTGAGTTCCTATTAATCAAGTGGAATTTTTCTTAGAAAATCGAAGTAGATACTTCAAGAGTGTGAAAAATGGTGGGGAAATTACCTGGAAATGAAGAAACCACCCATGCCCTGAATCACCTTCAACCGCCCTAGAACCACCACTCGCAGCTGCTGGACATCACCAAAAAATGCAAGGAGACAAATGCGTATAAATTTGCTCTCGATAGGCTCTCAAATATTTGGAAAAAGTGACAAAGTGCACGGCCAAAACAATTTATATAAGAGGGAAAGGGAAGACGAAGCGTCGCTTTGGGAACATGTGGCGGAACTAACAGAATTAAGACACATCACTAATTCCATGGCACCACGCCTTGGGGGCATATTGATAGAACATATATTGCACCCTACTACCGCGACTACATGATGCGGACTAGATTACACCTACCACAACCCTCATACTCAAGTCACTAGTTACATGCTTGGCAGACCTATCGCAGCCCTTATGATTTAGGATGTGACTCCTAAATATAACATGTCGCGGTCCATGGTCCACTAGCCATCCATCTGCGACTTCTCCATGATACAAAAACATCACTCCTATATATATAGAGGTTCACACCTCAATAAAGGTGACTCCTCATTTGAGATCCGGGTTCATTAGTAGGGCCAATAAATAGATCAGAGATCACGAGGCTCTCCAAACCACTCGATCCAGCTAGGGGGCTTCTCTCTAGCATCGCAGTCATCTCTCCGGTACACCGGAATCCTCATAAACATGTATTCTTTTCTATTCTCATGTGTGTACGCCTCTTTAGGCCTAATAACTATGTACCAAACAACATAAATAATGCGAGTGTGACACCAAAGTGGATGTTGGCTGATTATTATAGCCGAATCACTCTATATCTTGTCTTTTATCTATCTTTACTTGCTCTATTTTCTTATTATGCACTTTATACTTGATTTGCTGGTACGAGAACGACAAGTGGATGATTTCTCGTATCATCAACTTGGCGCCGTCTATGGGAAATGAGGTATTTTAATCTCGTTGCTATATGTTTTGAATTCTTAAACACCTTACTTCATTCACGGGGATCCTTCGGATCATCATCTCATGAGTAAATTTTGGCAATTAATCTCTATTTTATATTTTACACCCTTAAATGGGTATTTCGTATATTCAGATCTGCTCTTAGGTCTCCATTTACTAGCTTAGATCTATTTTACATACCCCTGTGATATCACCTCACATCGATAATAGTGGAAAGCTTGATGGGCTTTAGCTCCGTAAAGGTGGGTGATTAGGGAAGAGTTATATTTGCTTACTTTTCCTGTTCTTGACCTATGATCTGGGGCTTGTCATTGAAATTGTGCTGTTTTGTGCACCCTGAGGGTATTCTATCATGGATAGACCCTAGTAGGTATGCATTCCAAATGTTTTGGGGGGAAAACTCAGTTTCTAGATTTCAAATGTGGGATTATTTCCTTCACATCCTAGTTCGAGATGCGGCTTGGTAGTTCAACTACCTTTCTTGCTGAGGCCCCTACTAGTGAGGTTGTACTGCAGCAATTTCAAATAACTGAGGAATGGACTCAGGTGGTCTCCGACTCAACCTTGGTGAATATCATTCGAAGGCCACGACAGTACACCTATATGCTTCACTGGCCGCGACCTCCGCACTAATATCATGCAGCAGTGCAAGTGTTGCATCCCAACTTTATACTCTATTCATACTATATTTTTGTGATCACTCACTTCTATTAGGTTTGTCTCAGATTATATATATCTCTTAAAGACTAAGAATGCAAAAAATGGAAGGAGAATCAAGCCGTAGCATAGAAGTCAAAGATGAGATTGTAAAATTGCACAATCACCTCAACCATCTCTATGACAGTCATGCTTCACTCCAAACCCAAGTCAACTATTTGACCCAGAGGATCCTCATACTAGAGGTCGCAGCCTCATCCAATGTGGGTCCGGTAACCAGGATCATTGATTCCGCATCCATAGAAGTTCCAGCCGCGAAAGCATCCAGCAATATCCAGAAAAGTAAATCAGAGAAGACAGAGGGGAGCTCGAAGGCCTACACCCCATTGGCCTTCCAAATTGAGGACATCTTGGAATTCATAAAGGAAGATAAGTTGCTCAGATAACCAGAAAATATGAGGGGATCACCCCACAAAAGGGACAAAGCCAGGTTGTGTAAATTCCACCAAGATCACGACCACGACACTAAACAATGATATGCTCTAAAAGATGTAATTGAAAGGCTCGTAAGGCACGGGATGCTACAGTGCTTCCTCAAGGATGCATAGGGGATGCAGCCTAGTCTGACAGGCCACATTCCTCTTTTTTATGCCCATCTTTATGTTTCATCTATTTATGTGCTAAGGAAAAACTCTTTTGAATAGTTCCATGTTAACTTTATATTGTCCTAACATAGTCATGAATATATGAATAGATATATGAAATTAAGTTCACTTTATATTTCGTCTATTTCCAACTGCCATATTTCGACATCTCGATTTTATTAAAGGTAATCTTATAAAAGAGTCTTTGTCTCAAACAGATTTTGAATTGAGGCAATATGTTAAATTGGGAATGATAATATCTAAATAGGCCCACAACGCCCGTAATGATGCTTGATTGCCTGAAGGCAAGTGATAATTAAAAATGGTGAAAGCAACTATTGAGAACAGTTTTCTGAATTGGTCTACAACATCACTCATAGGGACTATATTCCAACATATTATGGCTACATTCTTGAAAGCATTTATCAGAAAGCGTTATTATCAACGATGCTTACGATGCCCTTTCTTAGCTTTCGAGATGCGTCATTAGCTTCAAGGGTTTACAATGCCCATTCTTAGATTTTGAGATGCATCATTAGCTGCAAGGGCTTACAATGCCCGTTCTTAGCGTTTGAGATGCCTCATTAGCTGTAAGGGCTTCCAATGCCCGTTCTTAGCTTTTGGAATGCATCATTAACCAGGGGCCTCACAATACCTAGCCAGGGATGGCTTTATATATATCAATAACTGTGGGTGGCTTAATAACATAACCCAGCCTTGGAAGGTTTAAAAGTGTCCAGCACATTAGCTTGGGTAAGCTTCATAATACTTATCCCGAGGAGGCATGATAATAACCCATAGGGGTCGAAGACTTAATTGTCTACGGATAATCCTATATTTGAAGAGGTCGAGGACTTAATTGTTTACGGATAATCCTATATTTAAAGGGACCGAAGACTTTTTTATCTGCAGATAATCCTATTATAGCCTAGAAAGGAATTATATATATCCAAACATAGCTTGGGGAAGCTTCATACTACCTAGCACAGGGGGGCCTGATAATATCCCAATCAACTAAAGGAAGCTATGGAGCCCAACTAAAGTGACTAAAAAAGGTTGTGACACTGACATAATAAAGCATGCCAAGGCGACAAAAGGATGGCCTTAGCCCAGCGGGCTGTCATTAATTTTTTGGCAAAGTCTTGAAAGGAGCCCCGGCATTCAAAGAATTCATGCATTCATTTAGAGGGGATGCGTCAAAGAAGGTACAATACTGAACTACTAAAAGGCCGCGATTGGGTTACAAATTGGTCGTAACCACTCAACTGCAATATCGAGACTTGGAAAAATGGTTGGAAATTTTATTATTGTCAATCTGTAGCCCTAAAGCCATCCTTCTTTGGCACCGAGGCTCGAGGTATAAAAGCCACAAGTACAGGTAGAAAATTTTGAAATCATAAGGCAAAATATAATGATCCGCAACCTATTCTGAGGAGCCCCTTTTAAAGGGAAGTAAGCGAAGTGGTCTAAAGACTTAGTTGTTCACGGCAAGGGACTTGTTCCCAAATATCCACTACACAAAGAATACAAACATAGCCTACTGTTAAAAGGTGCAAAAGTTATCATCATTCTACAAAATTCAATAAAGGTGCCGCGACCCTGTTCAAGAAATAGCACAAATCCATTTCCATTAAATTTGATTAAAAGAAGAGACTGCATCCACCATCAAACATTCAAGATTGCAACAATATTCAATAGCTGAAGTCAATATATCAATAGTGCATACAATTAGGAATCGAGGTAGCCTCATGGGCTGCATCCTATCCTCAAGGATGAAAACTTATTTGTGTGGCATTAGTATATAAGAATACAAGTGGAAAGTCTAACGTGAAGAAAACAGGCTGCAACCTATGCGAAGAAAACATTTATGATATGATGTTATGGCCTTAGTCTATTATAAGTTCATTCAAATAAGAAAACAAGCATCTATGTAAGGTTTGAAGCATTGGAAGTATAAAGCATGCACATAAAGAATAGAAAATATTGATTTCCAAAAAAAAAAAGGCTGCAGCCTTGATAATAAGATTCATAGAAGTTTCAAAAGGAAGCAGCCCTACATATCAAAAGGTGGATCAAAGGCTAGAACTTCAGCAAAAAATTTAAGTGTGCAAGTGATACAATTAAAGGTCGTGGCCTGTGGGGTATGGAAAAGTTCACAAGTTAAAAAGGGACGCATCCCCAATGTTTATAAACCTAGAAATGAAGTTTGACTAATTTTTTTATACCACTTTAGGTCTGGATGACCTACTACTATGCGTCGATCCCGCCACTCGAATAGGTGCATGATGGTGACTGGAGGAGTGATGAGATGGCAGGTGAGTCTCATTTCATTGGTTAAATTGTACTCCATGAGTACTTCGGGACCTAAATACCCTTCAAGTGTATTTTTATTCACCGCACCTAGTGGAGCGAATGTTCCTCCTACTGTGTTGCGCCATACCATGACAAATGGAGTTGCATTGCTCTGATTCTCGATTAACTGTCTCATCTTACGGGTGATTTCGTCATCATGATCCTTTAACTATTCTTCTTAAAGACTAACTAGTCATGACACCACTCTCCCCATAGGTCTCTCTCCAAATGGGGTATAACATCGTTGATTGGGCCCGAATCTTCTGGGTGCTAGTCCCCTTGACCTCATTTCATCATGATGTGGAGGGGACCTAAAAAGAGTATGCTCCTTCCTCGAAACTCTTATCTTAGTTTGGATATGACTTATGTCATGTGAACGATGAGATTGGTGAGTACTCATATTATTGACCGACTAACTTTCAGGATGGTTCAAATTTTGACTTTCCCATAGACGGCGCAAAATTGTATGGGATATCAAACTCACAATAATTTCAGTAGGAAATATTATCCCTAAATGCAATGAAATATGTGACACAATATCTACCTGGTTCGGAAGATCATCCTACTTATGTCCACGAAAAGGGTGGGAGGTATATTTATTACTTGGAAAAACTAAGTACGATTGGAGTGCTATGGTTACTAGCTGAGAGTCCAGGTCATCATAAGGAAGATAAAAATCAATCTCCCAAAATGGATTTAGGTCACCATAATATATAACAACAAGGTGCCTAAAAATCTAGGTGTAAGAGGGAAGTCCTCTTGAGGTTGGGGTGTTATAATACTAATGAAGGCCTGACCTCTTTTAAAATGGAAATAAATCACTAAACAAGTTATTACCAACAATGGTGAGATGAACCCAAGTATATAAGATTAAGCTCTATATATTGAATTCACAAAACAGTTGTGTATAACTCGTGATAAGCAATAGATGAATGTTTGAAGCAACTCCGCTAGAAGGAGAGAAAAGCAAGCACTCTTAGATGCACCTTAGGTAGGCAGCTTAAATGCCAAAAGTCCCATAAATAGGATCACTAGTCAATAAATATGTGGTTCTTGGTCATAAAATCTATTGGGAAGTGTCAATAGTGTGTGAATAACTTCTCTAGTTTTGCAATAACACTCTCTATATCTTTTAATCTCATAAACTCTCTCGCTCTCTCTCTCTCTCTCTCCCCCCCCCCCCCCCTATTTCTTGGAGTGGTCAAGATGACTATATAGTTAGTAAACTCGCTTGAGTGTCCCAAGGTCCAATAAATGTGAAAGGAAGCACCTTGTACCTTTATGTCACTGGCATTAAATGTGAATATGTGTCAGCATGCCCATATATCATTGGCATTAAATGCTAACACGCAACTTTTGAAGGTGTAGTATGTGTTAGGAAAATTATCATCACATTGGTAATCCACCAAACATCTTGATAGCCCCAAACCACCATGGTTAACTCAAGTGTGGATTGGACAACAGGTAAGTCACGTGTGACTTTACTTAAGGCAAATGTTACTTTTGGTAAAGGGTTGTTTGACACCAGGCCAAAAGTGAAATAGAACTCATGATTGCTCTAGATATGCTCACTCGGGTCATGGTCCATCGCTGTTTTACCAGGTGTATCTAGAATGGTTAAGCTAAGACTTAAAATTTCCTTTCTTTTCAATCCTCCAAACTAGTTCCCTCGAAGGATCCCACTATGAGGTCATTTGATAGATCATGAAAGCTCTCCCATTCCCAGTCAGACTTAGTCCATCGCGGATACCATTGACCTCACTCTCATATTATAAAGCATTATAAATTAGTAGTTACAATATGCCTTTACAAATACACAATTTGAACAAGTAAAAACTAAAGAAAATAAAGCTCCCTCGAACACCTCTTTTGGGGAGTTTCCTCGCTGTCTTCTTGCCTTTAATTACAAGATTACCTTTAGGCTCTCCTACATTTCCCCCCTCGTGTAAATATTTGTTGTGTGAATAAGAAATGTCTGTAAGAACCCTCTTAATCTAAGAAACCTTCATTCTTCTAAATCTTCGCTTTTGTGCTCGGGATCAGTTAGAACTGAGGGGGCTTCTAGCGAGGGAGACTGGTGAATTTAAATTGATTTTTTTTTAATTTCCAATGAACAACTTCCCCATGAAAAAATTGAGGGAGAAAATATTTCTTCAGCCATAAGTTTCTTTCTCTTTCCTTCTCTCGTGGACTCATTAAATGTTGGCATCCCATCAACTCACACAGACATCGCCAAAGTGCCACATGTCGAGTTAGTGTGATTTTTTCCAAGCCTTATATCCCAAACATAACCCTGTCTCTTACACTTCTTACGCATGGGAAATTTAAACATATACATTGAATTTTTTTTCAAATGACTATCTAACTTTGACACTTTAACCTTTTTGTTTCATTTCTTTTCTTCACCTTTTCATATCTTCTGCTATTGACAACCAGGGCTCCAGCTTTTATAGAGAGAGAAAATTTCTTTCCACATCTAAACACCACTTTCTCCTTCGCGATCCTCCGTCTTCATCCCTCTTTCCTCATTCCCTGTTTTTATTTTTCATTGAAACATTTCTCAACCTCTCAAATCCTCTTCCAGCAATGTACCAAAGTTTTTCAACCAAGTTCTCAGCCAAAGTGCGCCTGCTAACATTATGGTGCATCAGGTGTAACTGTAAACTTATCGTCGTTCTCCCATTTTTTAAAAGGAAGAAAAATTTAAAGCAAATGCAAGGCATTCTATGGCCAAGTGAGTGCCAAATTAGATCCTTTGACTTTAGATGATAAGGTTGAGGATAGGGAGGCTTGGGATTTTTTACCTCCTCCGGAATGGACATTCTGCCTCCACTTGGATCGTGGGGACTTCCCTTATTCCCACATTCATTTGAGGGTCTTAGAGGTCGCTCAGACTACTTTCTTGCTTGGTTTAACTATAAGCCACCTATGTAGACATCCTCACTAAAGTAGGTCTCCATCATGCTTTTTCGTTTAGGGATTTTACTTTATCCAAACACAATGCTGAACTCATAGTCTTATTTTCTCACTAGAATGTGGTGTCTTACATTTTCATTTTTGCGTGGGGTGAATTCACCATCACTCTAGAGAATGCATGTGAGTTGATGGTACTTGAGCCCACTAGGGCCTACACTTACAACGATGAAGCTTTTTATGCTGAAGATACTTCTACTCGAGCTGCCTTAGACTCAATTAGTTGTGGCTACATTAGGATATTGAATAAAGTCACCTCCACCCATCTTATTAGTTATTACATCCACATTCCTTCCAAGCTCACTTAGGCTGAACAGACTCAAGGTTCCAAGCCTGAGATTACTTATGGGAAAGGCAACGGTTCCCATTTGGAGCTAGCTGCTTACATACTATGTGTTCTCTCATATTTCCTTCTTCTTAGAAAAACCCAATGATCAGCCTCAAAGGGACCTTATCAACATCTCATTGAGGCTTACGCATAGGGTTAGCCTTCCTCTTACTGCTCTCATATTGGGATCACTCTATACCTGGCTTGACAGAAATCACTTGGATATGGAGCGTTCCCTTGACAGGTATGTCATTACTAAATTTTCAAATACTATGATGTTAACTGCTTCTTCTAGACTAGATTTCCAATTATTTCTCCTAATGAGGTTCCTCTTTCTATTTTTGCAGTCAAACCACATCTCTTGATTTGTTCGACCTGGAAGAAAAGCAGTAAAGATCTCCTCCCTTTTATTGATAGATATTCTTCCTTCGTTCTAAGGCCTTATGATGAGGATTCATCTTCTCATTCGTAATCCTTCTTCTCCCAGACCCCTTACACCATTAAAGGTTCTACAAAAGAGATAATCTTAGAGAGGCATGATCTTCCAATTGTCCTTGCTTCAACCCCAGGTTATCTCCTTTCATTCACAAATTAGTGGATCTCTACTAGACCCTATAACCATAACCGTTGTTCTCTCAAATTTTGGTATGATCACATTACCACCACCTTTTTTTCAAAGTACAAATGGCGAGGACACTTTTTCCTAAGCTTGTTTGGATTACACAATTGTTGTTGCCTTGGTACTTTGTGAAGGGGTTGAATGAC
Organism: Sambucus nigra; assembly: GCA_949130495.1. Classification (NCBI taxonomy): domain Eukaryota; kingdom Viridiplantae; phylum Streptophyta; class Magnoliopsida; order Dipsacales; family Adoxaceae; genus Sambucus; species Sambucus nigra. The sequence continues at coordinate 150,630,834 of OX422212.1, read as the reverse complement.
AAGGTTACCACTCCTCGTGTCAGTAGGAAGGACGATGTGGCTTCTAATTGGATCATGAATTTTTACCCATGTAGCTTGCCCCATTTGATGACTGAATTCAACCCCCCAGTCTACTCACTAGTTAATTTTTTTTTACCAAAGAGTTAGGTCTTAAAAATAAACTCTGTGATGGGAGTTGAGTTTCTACTGAGCACCACACCAAAGGATCCCCCCTTTGAACTGCCCCCTCTTTCCCCTACGAGCGGTGTTCCTTAGAAAGGAAAGAAGACATCTTCCACTACCCCCAAAGATACCTATTACTACAACCACTCGTATGTTCATAAAGAGAGAGTGTTTTCAATCCATCCCTAAAGAAAACTAAGTCCACTGAACCCCTGAGCTAACTGAGGTTACTCATGAGGTATTTTGCCCTGTTGATCCTTTGTTGGCTGAAAAATTCCATGTGGAGGATGATCGGGTGTTACATGTATTTTGGAATCCTCCTCATGATATACATGTGTTGCCTCCAGTTCCCTCAACTTATTCATCACAAGCCCCTAGGGCACCAGTTCATGCACTGAGACCTCTAAGAAGTTTCTTCTACATGTGCCTCCTCACAAAGGAAGAAAAGATTGGGCACAGATACTTTGAAGAAACGTTCCACCAAAGAACATGTTATCATCCCATCAATTCCAAATGCTTATCGCCCACATCCTGATTCCTTGGGCCCATTATTCTTATTGATAGTCTTGTGGAGGAATATACAATTATAGCGTTAATTAAAACTATCCCCACGCCACCTCCTTCTCCAATTCAAGAGATAATTTTTTTAATAACTTTTCCCTAGTAATGTTGAAAATTTGAATCTTCCTATTAACACTTAACATACTTTTTATTTTATCTTTAGGGAACCCATTCCCCTCGGTATTCTCCCCTATTACCTAGGGGCCCCCATGTCAAATTGTAGAAGAGCCTCTTCTTGAAATAGTTCCAGTTCCCCATTATTTTATGATTGGACTTACTTATTCTCGGCGTTGTGGCCATCATTATGTGCCTCTCCCTTTCCCCCGGGGTCGGGGAGGGTAGAAAAGGTCTCGCATCCTCTTTCTCTAGGAGAGCTTCAACCATCATCGATTTTGAGTGATGTAAAGAGATGGAGTTTCTAGCTTATTTTTCCCAAAAAAAAAGCAAAAGAACATGTTTTCGCCTCGAGAGAGGGACATCAAAGACAAACTGATGATAAAAAACCAATAGCTTAGAGTTTGGGGGCTAAGTTACAAAATGGGAAGGTGTTAGGCACCCATAACGCCCTTTTGGACTCTCATGGGATTGTGTTGCTATTTTACTTAATTCTACCTGAAGTGTCTGTGCCTGTACATAAAAATGGAGATCGGAATCTCCCAACTCATATCATGGTAAAGATAGAGTGAGGTCATCCATAGGAATATTCCCAAAATAATATCTAGAAAACAGGATGTATGCGTTTATCGAGATACTAATCATTATGATGAAACGATAATATATGTTAGATAAAACTCCAATATGGATCACAAATATAATATATATTTAAATAATGTGTATATGAAAAGGATACAAATGCAAAAAATAGAGAATTGGAATAAATTTGAAAATTGGACTCGAGTCTCAGATTTTAACTCGAAACACCTACGTAACCGATAAAGGCATCAAAGTCCATAAAGTTCGCATGCGACATAAGGGTGGTGTTCAACCCATAGATTTGAATGAGAATTTATTATATGTGTGTGTGTAGAAAATGTATTTTAGTTTTGAGAAATTGTGGTGGATAATCCCGTTGGAATTTATAGGTGAAACCCTCTTTTTCTTTGTTTTGTTTATTATAGAAAATAAAGTATGTGCAATATAATTAATAAAGGGTGAAGTATTAATGTGTATGAGATAAAGTAAAAGCTAGATTAAGAATTCATGTAACTAATGCAAAAATAAAGAATTTCAAGAGAGAGAAGGATTTTTGGACCTTTTTTAGAATTGAGGCTTGATCTTTATCCTTAATGAGGTCCCTTGAATATTGGATGAGAGAGAAAGAGATTTTGCTAAATTGGGTAAGAAAATGCTGGGAATGCAAAATAAAAAAAAAATTACACAAGGAAACTTCGTTGATTGAAAGAGACTGTTGCTGAAATCACTAATATTAATGGATCCGAGGTGTGCCTTGAGGGCCACTTCCGGGACCGGGAGTTGACTTTGGGTTAAAAGGGGATCAAAAGAACTCATTGGTCCTTTGGACAGGAGATCGTTAGACGGTTATGGATCATTCATCCAAATCATAAGTCAGAATCGCGAATGGGGAAGACCATTGGAAAGGTTATGCGAGGTACTTTGACATTACAAAGTGCTTCACTCTGTTCGAAAAGTTGACTTTGGTCAACTGGGTCCCGTAAGCACCCGATGGCTTTTTGGAGTAAAATGGGTCGTTTATCCATACCGTAAGGATGATTTTCACACAGGATGGATCCTTAGAAAGGTTATCCAGTGCCCATAAAAGATTCATTCAGTCTCATTCGAGTGAAGATTTTATTTCGCTAAAACAGAGACTGAGTGCGCCTAGTGGCCTTAGGATAAATTTTTGGATAAAAATGGATTGCTCATCTGAATAGTTATGATGTTTAGTGCACAGGGTGGATCGTTGGAAAGGGGTTTCTGTACCTTTGAATATTCATAGATCTTTCACTCATATGATGAAGTTTACTAGGGTCAAATCGGGGCTCGAGACCCCGGGTGGCCTCTAGATCAATTTTTGGTGGTAAAATGGTCCATTCGTTTGAACTATTATGCCAATTTATGCAAGGTGAGGATAGTTAGAAAGGGGATTCAGAGACTTTTAAACAGTCATTATGCTTTCTCTCTAATGATAGATTTGACTTGAGTCAAACGAGGCTCGAGATCACCCAATGGCCTCTAGATCAGTAATCAGAGTATGACCTAGGGTTTGTAGTGAAATGGAGAGGTGTTATGGACCTATGGAGGGACTTAGGGGGTCCTAGAATGTGGTGTCTGTAGATCCCCTCAATGGGTGAGCTTGGAATAAGTGAAAGTCATCCTATAGACACCATATGCTGTTTAGTAAAAAGGTAGATTCTGTGGACCTAAGGGATGATGATGACCAATTCAAAGGGTCGAATTTGATTCTAAGGACCCAAGGTAATGCTAGGGATGGATGATTTTGTGGATCAAGGTCGATTCTGAGGACCTGGGGTAGGGAGCGACCAATTTTAAGGGTCGAAGCCAATTCTAATGGCTTCAAGTAGAAGGAAACCCATTCCAAGGGTCGAAGCCAATTTTGAGGGCTTAAGTAGGAGCGACCAATTCTGAAGGTCAAAGACAATTTTTAGGGCTTAAGTAGGAGCGGCTAATTTTAAGGGTCGAAGCCAATTATGAGGGCGTTTTGTATAGGGTGACCAATTCTAAGGGTCGAAGCCAATTCTGAGGGCTTAAGTGGAGAGTGACTATTCCCGAGGATTGAAGCCAATTCTGAGGGCTTAAGTAGGAGCGACCAATTCTGAGACTCGAGGTCAATCCCGAGGGCTTAAGTAGGAGCGGCCAATTCTAAGAGACGAAGGCAATTCTGAGGGCTTAAGTAGGACCGACCAATTCTAAGGGTTGAAGCTAATTTTGAGGGCTTTTAGTAAGAGTGATCAATTCTAAGGGTCGAGGCCAATTCTGAGGTCTTTTAGTGGATAGTGACCAATTCTTAGGGTCGAAGCTAATTCTGAGGGCTTCAGTAGGGTGTGGGGTATAGTTTTCCTAGGAAAATTTAGATAATCCTCTGGGAAAAGATACTAATACAAGGATTGGATGTATCCTAATTAGGGAATTTTTGATTTCTGTTGTGTCCCTTAGAGACGTTGCTAGGGAGATATCCAGTTGGATTTGAGAGTTTCGCTGGGGAAATAATTTTGGGATTTCGTTAAGGAATTTGTGGGGTTTGATTGGGGGGAGAAAATGTGGTATTAATTCAGTTAGGTATTTGAGAGGATTAAAAAATGTATTTCTTAGAGAAAAAAGTTCTAAAATTCATTTGGTAATTTTATTAATTTTTTGGGGAATTTTTTGAGATTTTTCGGCCTTTTCTGGGATTTCTTGTACGAAATTTTAGGGAGGTGCCTACCGACTGGGTGTAAGGGTGCCAAATGGCAGTGGCATGGTGTTTTAGACTACCTCGGGCAGGTGAAAGGAGAGTGTCGATCGGTATGTGGCCGGGGACTTCCGATCGACATGCCATGTAGTCTCCAATATAAGGGGCCAAATTTCTTCATTTTCACAGCTTTCAGATCTTCTATCTCCAGCCTTTCTTTTTTGCGAAATGTTCTAGCATTCTTTTCTTTTCCAAGACTAGGAAATGATGGGTTTTTCAAGCAATGCAGTCCACATAGCGTGGTTTAGTGTTGATGACAGGGCACATTTGGAGTGGTGGGCCAGGGTTCCCCTAGTGCTGGGTAATGAGAACGCCTTTTGCTCATTTGAGCCAATTATGAATGAGCGAACTCTTCTGCGTGAGCCTGTACACCATCGATCGTCTAGGGTGGTGAGCCCTAGTGTTTCTGTAAGTGTTAATGACCTTTGGCATTTTCATTTTCGTTGTGTATTTCCTTATTTTTTTCAAATTTTGACAATGCTTTTTCCTTTTTCTTTGACAGACTAATATATCTACATCGAGCCTGCGTTCCCAGAGGACGATGGGGTTTAACGATGTCTAGGAGAACCTTACTCCAGTGGTGTGATGGGTGATTTCATCAGCTGGTTTTGGTAGTTTGGTGTCTTCATTGGATGAGATGCCCCGTTCGACGGTTGTCCTTTATGCCTTAGGAGATACGTGGGGGGATACAACCCACACCATGCATTTCGATTTTAGGTAGATGACAGTGACTCCCACTGATGTACTATGAGGGGGAAGATAGAATTGGACCGAACTTTAGGGGTGACACCGGCGACGGTGGAGGTGGCATTGGGTGATGTTAGGTGGATAGTCTCAGGGGACTCCAACCATCTCTCTCTTTTTAATGAGGTTTTATTGAGTCGACAAATTGATGAGACTGACGGGTTGAAGGTGTGAAAGATGGTCCATTTATTTATTCATTTGTTGCTGGGAAGGTTTTTGGTGGCAACGAGTGGCGTCGTCGTCCACTTATGGTTTTTGCCTTATTTGAGGGTATTTTAGAATATCCCTCTCTTTGACAAGCCTCACTTTGGCGACCCTTTATTCGTCTTTGGATGCATGTAGTCAGTGCTGCTGATCGACCTTTTCGTATCTTTTATAGGTATTCATTTTTTTTTTTTGCAGTTTTCCTTTTTGCATTTTATATTTGATTCCTTGATTGTTTCCTTCTAATTGATGACCCTTGTCCTTTGCAGACGCGGTTCTATGAGGTGATTGGTCTTAACGCCCATTTGATAGGTTTGAAGGATGAGTCGGTGGGGGATTTCTGCCATATATACCGATGGTGTAAGTCTAATGAGAAATCGAGGGAGTCTCTTTCTATAGTGGTGGTGCGTCAGGTCTTGAATGGCCTGACGAGCAATCGGGCAAGTTCTTTTTACTCTTGAAACCATTTTTCTTCAATGTTCTTTTTTCAAATATTGATTTTTCGCTAGTGATCTTACAGGTGACGTTCAACCTGTGGGGGATGGCCATCCAATATACGGGGGTGATTAAGAGGAACACGCAGCTATGTCATTTACTGGCACACAAATTCAGATACTCCTGGTGTATCGAGGAGAGAGTCGTTCGACAGGTGGTGGAGGACTAGGTGATGGTACCCCCTATAATGCCCCCGAGAGACATGCGGCAGGAGCGGGATATGCTGGAGGAGGCGAGGGTGGAAGCAATGGTCGACGAGCCCGACTTATCGTACACTGACACGACGGGACCTATGATTATCTGGATTTTGTATCGTGATGGTTGATGCCACCAACATATATGACGTTATGACTCTTCCCCCCGCTGTTTCTACTAGGGGCACGAGTCGTCCAGTGGGGTTTGCCCACAGTGCGGGTGGTGCGACGACATCAGGTTTGAAGACGATGTCAGAGGTTCCATTTCTGCGGCTAGCTCTATCCTCCTATAACATCAGACGGCCTGAGAGAGGATCGATTCCTATGCTACGTCGCCCCAATGTGATGGACCCAGAGGTGCTGGGACTGACGGAGGACGTCCTTCAGCCGGAGGTATACCTTTCATATTTTTACTTTTGTTTCTCTGGTTTATTTCTTTGCCTCAGACCGACTGATTTGCTTTTTCCTATTTTTCTTGTAGCATGTATGGCTGTCGACCACCTGGCTAAGGGACATTCGAGACTGGGCGACTTCTGCGACTCCTCATATCCAAGATTCGATCATGGTTCCTTCTTGCTTGGTGCTATCTGCTTCGTCTGGGGATGGGGATGGATTAGGTAGCAGAGGCTCTTTAGCTTGTCGTCGGGGGAAGCGCGTACACCGTAGGGATGGGGGGTCTTAGAGAGAGAGAAAGAGAGATGAAAGATAGAATGTTTTTTTTTTTGGGGGGGGGGGGGGGGGGGTTGGGCTGAGTTCAGCTATTTTGGGGTTTTTCATGCAAGTCAAATGTAATGAAGCAATATATATGCAATGAATGAGGTTTTATTAATTTATCTTCGCTTTAATGACTTAATGCGCTTTTTGTTTTGCTGCTGAGATCATAAGAAGGATTATATTGGCTTAAAAGGAAATGAATTTATTTTGACGAAAGATAAATAAAAATAAGAGGAACTGGCCTAATTTTGAAAATAAAGATAATTTTTTAGTTTTGTATTTTTATCAAGAAAGAAAAAGAAGATTTTGTAAAAATGGGGGGATGCCGATCGGCATGCCCCGTGTCTTGCCTATCGGCAGGTCATTCAGTCTAATCATCCCAAGTCTTGATTGCACTTTCTGCAACTACTTTGTCCTTTACGGGGTAGGGTTTCATCTAGATTTTGCAGGACCCTTCTCTCTAGACAAGTTTTTAAGTATAAAAAGGGGCGAGACAGATTGTTCATGTGGTTGTCGGAGAGATTCCATTTGGCAGTCCCTCCTAAATATCCCTTGGAAGTTGTGCCAAACTTCTTTACTCGTTACATCCTCAATTTTGTCTCAAATGTCGAGAACTCGGAGAACTATTTTTTGGAGCAATGGGCTCGATGTCTGTGCTAGTCGGTACCCTAGTGTGGGGAGTTGTAGCCAATTCTAGGACTAGGGGAATACCAGTACGTTCAGTTGGTTGGTCTTCAGCAGACCTATTTCTACTTTCCTTGGCAGCACCTATATCAATTTGGATGGGAACATATCGTGCCTGCCCGTGTTTTGGACTTATTTTCTATGGATAATTTGATAAAAAACATTTGCATGTGGCTGGGCTCTCTGTGGGAGAATCGTCAGCCATCGACTCGTCCTTCCCAATATGCTAGCGAAAGAGATTGGGCAAAAGTGGTTTTCTATATTTGACACCATGGAGGGAGGTGTTGTGGTTTTCCCTAGGTTGGTCTGGGCTTACCTTTTCATGGACTGACTTCGGTATTCCATCAAAGTTGGGTAAGTTTGGGGACCCAAAGATGTAGATTATGATAGGGATGGTCTTTTTGGTAGCTACGAGAAGGGCCTTTTTGTGAAGCTCGAGCTTTTGGTAAGCTAGTTATATGTGAAGCTGGTTATGTGTGATGCTTTTATATGTTTGGTTATGTGTGGGAATTAATTTGTGGAGTGTTGGCTAGTTTATTTAGGGGTAATTTGGTTCCATTATGTTATTTGGATAGTCAAGATTGGCAGGGGTAGTTATTTGACTCTCTACACAGATACTTCGTGTAATTATGGCAAATTTTCTCATTAAAGGAATAAAGAAGATTTTAATTATATTATTGTGCCTCGTGATGAGTTTTGCCTTTGAATTATCTATACCAATCGCTAAGGCATACATAACCCTTTTGTTTATGTAAATGATAAAACGAATTATCATTCTCGGGGATAAGAAAAGAATAGCATTTTGTGAAAAAGAAGGGGGTCGTTCTTATGTAAAGCGTATGAGCTGCCTAAGTACCTTTGGGGGTTTGGAAAAAAAAATTGGGTTTTATTTTTGAAAATAAGACGATTTTTAGAGGATCGGGCCCCACGTACTTCTGAGTAGAGGGAAATGAAGATTTTTTTTATAATGGAAAGGAGATGAGAAGAGTCGTAGTGCGCTGAGATTAAAGGTAGAATTTCTTGAGATGGTCGAGGCTGACTGGATGAGCCATCTCTTACCCATTGAGGTCGATGAGCATAGCCGCGACACGGGATAATATCTTCTTTATAATGTAAGGGCCACTTTATTAGGCTTGATTTCCCTCTCGGGTCCCAGATGGGTTCTACCATTTCTTTAAAGGCTAAGTCCCCTTCTCGGACACCATGGTCCTTGACTCTCTTGTTGAATGAACGAGATATCCGACGATGGTACCATTGTATATGATATAGAGCCTCTGGTCTCCTTTCGTCCAATAGTGACAACTCGTCAAGGCGACTTTGATGTCAGTCTTCCTCACTGACATTACTTTCAAGCATGACGCATAGTGAAGGAATATCTAGCTCAACGGATAGGAATACTTATATGCCATATACCAGAGAGTAAGGGTTAGCCCCAGTATATGTTCAAACTAAAGTGCGATTGCCCCAAAGGGCGTGGGGGATCTGATCGGCCCAATCTCAGCAACTCTCGATCATTTTACTGATGATTTGTTTGAGGTTCTTATTAGAGGCTTAGACTGCACCGTTAGTTTAAGGTCGATAGGGAAAGGATTTGTGCCTCTGAATCCCATACTCGTTGACCACTTCTGTGACTTATGCTTCAAAATGTAACCCATTACCGAATACTAGCTCATGCGGGACCTCATATCGGTAGATGATATTTTTTCGGATGAACTTGGCCACGTTTTTAGCATTTAGAACTCGTTATGAATCGGATTCGACCGATTTGGTGAAGTAATAGATGGCAACCAATATGAATTCATGCCCATTGGAGGCCTTAGGCGTAATTTTCCCTATGATATCGGTGCCCCCACATGGAGAAACGACCAGGGAGAAGTCATGTTGTACAGTTCGTGCGGAGGCAAGTGTTAGAGGTTAGAAACCTACTGGCATTTAAGGAACCTCCGAACATAAGCGGTGCAGTCCTGAACTATGGTAGTCATATAGTAACCCCATCAGATTATTTTCTTAGCAATCATATGGTCATTCATGTGGGTTTGCATTCCCCTCTGTGGATTTTCTGCATATCATCTCTTCAATGTCATCCCCTACAATGTAGTGTAAATGGGTTCTATCAAAATTTCTCTTAAATATTTCTTTATTGGAGACAATATACTGGGAAGCAGTTTGCTAACGGTTTCTCGATCTTTGTTGTTAGAAGCTTGGGGATGCCTACCATGCTTGACGAGGCACCAATGGGTTGGTTTCCTTCGAGCATGTCAACCATGGAGGCTACGGTAGCAAGGGCGTTAGTTGGGTTGTTCTTTGCACGGGACAGGTAGTGGAAGGTGATATCTTGGAATCGGAGGCCATCTCTTATAGGTGGGCATAGAAGGGTAAAAGTTTCTCGTATTTTACTTTTCATCTTTTGAGTAATTGACCGATGATCAGGGTTAAATCCCGTAGACAGCTAGGTATCGAATTCCTTTCTTGAATGAAACTTTGAGGCCTACCGTGCATGCCTCATATTCGGTCAGAATGTTGGTGCAGGGAAAATCCAGCTTGATGGTAATGGGAGTATGAGATTCATCAGGGCGATTAGTAGTATCCCAATGCCATATCCTTTCTTGTTGGTGGCACCGTCAAATAATATTTTCCAACGAAGGACTTCTTGAGAGATACAAAGGATATTGTCATCCGAGAACTCAAAAATCCAAACATCGATATGTTCCATAGGGTAGTCAGCGAGGTAGTCAGAGATGGATCTTCCATTCATGGATTTTTATGGGGAATACAAAATATTAAATTCAGCTAGCAACATCAACCATCGGGTCATTCAGCTAGATAGGGAAGGTTTCTCGAGCAAGTATTTGATAGGATCCACTCGGGACACAAGTTTGATGGGAAAAGCGAGCATATAGTGCCGTAGTTTTTTAGGGACCCAGACAAAGGCGACCCATGCTTTTTCCAAGGCAGTGTAATTAACTTTGCACCCGTCCAACTTATAACTGGCATAGTAGATGGATATTTCTTTACAAGATTCTTTAAGGTATTGGGCTAGTAAATCTCCAGGTGTGGTATCAGTTACGGTCAGGTATAACATTAGGGGAAAACTAGATTATAGCGGCATGAGTAACGGAGGTCCGGTTAGGTATTATTTGATTCATTTAAATGCTTCCTAGTGGGTTTCATTCCTGATTTTGGTTGAATCCTTCCAGAGGAGTTTAAAGATGGGCTCACGGATAGAAGTCAATCGGTTGATGAACCGACTGGTATACTGTAATTATTCAAGGAATCTTTGGACTTCCATCTCTGTTCGGGGTGGTGGCATTTCGAGTATGGCTCTCCTTTTTGTAGGATCAGCTTCAATCCCTTTCTCCCTAACCATAAAACCCAAGATTTTTCATTTTTGAAAATAAAAGGATTTTTGAAGGATCAAGCCCCACGTAGTTCTGAGTAGAAGGAAATTAAGGTATTCTTTAGAATAGAAGGGAGATGAGAAAAATCATACCTCATTGAGATTTTGGACACATGATAGAATTTCTTGAGACGGTCTAGGTTAACTGAATGGGCCTTCTCTACCCCCATCAAAATTGGTGAGCATAGCGGTGCCACTGGATAGGATTTTCTTTACAATGTGGGGGTCGCTTCAATTGGGCTTGAATTTCCCAATGGGGTCCCAGATGGGATCTATGATTTATTTAAGGGATAAATTCTGTTCTCGGACACCATAATATTTAACTCTCTAGTTAAATGATCATGCTATTCGGCAATGGTACCCTTCTATATGATATAGAGCTTTTAACCTCCTTTCATCCAACATGATATCTCGTCAAGAAGGCTTTGATGCAAGTCTTCTTTCTAACTTTGCTTTCAATCATTATGCGTAATAAAGGTATTTATATCTCAACGGGTAGGACTACTCCCATGTTGTATACCAGAGAGTAAGGGGTGCCCCCAGTTAATGTTCGAACAGAAGTGAGATAGCCCCAGAGGTGTAAGGGATCTGGTCGGCCTAATCTCGAAAACTCTCGATCATTTTTCTGATGATTTCTTTGAGGTTCTTATTAACGGCTTTGATTGCACCATTACTTTGAGGTTGGTATGGAGAAGATTTTTAATCCCATACTCATCGACCAATTCTGTGAATTTTGCTTTGAAATACAATTCGTTGTCTGACACTAGCTCGTACGGGAACCCATATCGGGTGATGATATTTTTTGAAAGAACTTGGTCACCTTTTTGGAATTTAGCATTGCATATGACTCGGCTTTGACCCATTTGGTGAAGTAATCGATGGCAACCAAGGTGAATTCTTATCCGTTGGAGGCCTTGGGTGTAACTTTCCCTATGATATCGATGTCACATGTGGAGAACATCCAGAGAGAAGACATGTTGTACAATTCTCATGGAGGCAAGTGCTTGAGATTAGAAAACTTTTAGCACTTAAGGCATCTCTGAACATAAGTGGTGCAATCCTGAACCATGGTAGTCCAATAGTAACCTTACCAGATGATTTTTTTGGCAAGCATATGGCCATTCATGTGTGCTTCGCACTCCCCGCTGTGGATTTTTTGCTTCATCTCCTCAATGTCAACCCCTCTGATGTAGTGTAAGTGAGTTCCATCAAAGTTTCTCCTGAACAGTGCTTTATCACAGACAATGTACTAGGAAGCCAGGTTGCGAAGGGTTGCTTGGTCTTTCTTATTAGAATATTGGGGGTACTTATCGTGCTTCAGGGCGTGCCAAATATCATAGTACCAGCAATCGACTATATCAAGATCCTCTTCGATGACTAGATCAATGTGGTAGTTATTGGTTGGTTTAGGTTTTTTTTAGACTAGGAAGGGTCCCATTGTTATTCCTTTGGTCATCTCGATCATAGAGGCTAAAGTAATGAGGGCATCGGCTAAACTGTTCCTTGCTCGGGGTAGGTAGTGGAAGGTAATATCTTGGAATCAGGAGGCCATCTCTTCTAGGTGGGCATAGAAGGTTAAGAGTTTCTCATCTTTGGCTTTCCATCTTCTAAGGACTTGGCCGATGATGAGGGATGAATCCCCATAGACATCTAGGCATTGGATTCCTTTCTTGAGAATGACTTTGAAGCCTACTGTGCATGCCTCATATTTAGTCATGTTGTTGGCTCAAGGAAAATCTAGCTTGATGGCCATCGGAGTGTGAGAGTCATAAGGGGCGATTAGGAGTGTCCCAATGACTTATCCTTTCTTGTTGGCAATACCATCAAATAACATTTTCCATCAAAGGTCTTATTGGGAGGAACAAAGGGTATTTTCACGTGGGAACTCAGAAATCCAAACATCAGTTTCTTCCATAGGGTAGTCAGGGATGTAGTCAAAGATGGCTCTTCCTTTCATGGATTTTTGTGTGACATACACAATATTGAATTTGGCTAACAGGATTAACCATCGGGCCATTCGACTAGACAGGGCAGGTTTCTTGAGTAAGTATTTGATATGATCCATTCGGGATACAGGTCTGATGGGAAAAGCGAGCATGTAGTGTCATAATTTTTGGGTGACCCACACAAGGGCTACATATGCTTTCTCCAATACGGTGTAGTTAACTTTGTACCTAACCAACTTGCAACTAGCATAGTAGATGGCTCTCTCTTTGCGGGACTCTTTAAGGTATTAAGCCAACAAAGCCCTGGCAGCGGTGTCTGTTATAGTCAGGTATACAGGAAAGCTTTATTCCAAACCTTAATTGAATCCTTTCGGAGGAGTTTGAATATAGGTTCACAAATGGAAGTCAATTGGATGATGAACCGACTGATATAGTATAATTTTCCCAAAAATCCTCGGACTTCCTTCTCTATTCGGGGTGGTGGCATTTCAAGTATGGCTTTCAGCCTTACAGGAGTTGCTTCAGTCCCTCTTTTTCTAACCATAAATCTCAAGAGATTTCGTTTGGTAAAGACAAACACACATTTATGTGGGTTAAGTCGCATCTGACATCGTCGTAGTTGCTCGAAGAACTTTCGGAGAGTGAGAACATGACCTTCTCGAGTTTTAGACTTGATGATCATATTGTCCAAATAGACCTCGACTTCTTCGTGTATCATATCATGAAAAATAGATGTGGCAGCCCTCTGGTAGTTAGACCCTACATTTTTTAGACCAAACAACATGACGGTGTAACAACATGTTCCCCAAGGGGTGATGAATGCGATTTTCTCTTAATGATCTGGGTGCATCTTGATTTGATTGTATCTGAAAAAAGTCAGCAAATTACTTAAGAGCGTGACTAGTTGTATTATCTACAATCATGTCGATACTGGGTAGTGGATAATCATCCTTTGGAGGGTACTTGTTCAAATTTTGATAACCAACGAACATGCGAACCTTTCCTCTGGATTTCGGTAGGGGTAGAATATTAGCCAGCCATGTGGGATATTCGATCACCCGGATGAAGCTTATGTTCAACTGTTTGACTAGTTCTTCCTTAACCTTGAGTGACCATTCGGTGTGGATCTTTCCTAGATTCTGTTTGATCGATTTACATTCTGGGAGCGTTGGAACCTCGTGCAAAGCTATCTCGGGATCAATGTCAGGCATGTCATCATAGAACCATGCGATTATATCCATAAATTACTTTAGTAATTCCTCGACTTACGCGTGCTCTTGCTCATCAAGGGTGGACCGTATCCTAATCTCGCTCAGTTGGATACTATAATCGAGATTAATAACAATAGTTTCATCTTTGTTAACTTGCACATGATTATATTATAAAAATTCAGAAGGTAAATTCATAAAAGCATTTTCTGATTCTTTTGGTAATGGTACTAATACCCAAGTAGAAGCTTTGGCAATTCTTAGAGGTATTAATATGTGTGACTTTAGAGATCTATAAGAGCTTTTAGTGGGATCTCACTCTTTAATGGTTATAAAAATTATTTCAAGGAAATTGAAATATCCTTGGTGCATCAAGCCTATCATCTCCAAGATTCAAGACAAGATCCAAGGATTCAATGTCAGGTTTAACCACATTCTCAGAGAAGGAAACAAGTGTGCAAACTTCCCGTCCAACTATGGTCTTTCAGCTCAAATTCAAGTTCTGTATAATTCTGTAAATGATTTTCCGAGAGAATTAAAAGGTCTTTTTAACATGGATGCTTGGGGTTTCTCACATTTTATATTTTCTAACTAAGTGTCTTCCTTATTTCCTTGTACAGGTGACTATGTTATAAAGTCGTCCTTCTTTTTGTAAGTTTGATCTATTTGTGTATTATCAATAAATCAGGGGGTTAAACCTCTTCTCTAAAAAAGAAATAACGTGATTATGATATTTGTTATTATCCTTATTAAGATTAGTTAAGAATTTTTTCATTTGCAAAATATTCATCATCAAGAGTTTGATTAGAATCAAGAAAATTAATGTAAGGCACAATAAGCTACTTAAAATCTTCATTTATTTCATTGTTAGGAAAAAACCGCGTTGAAAACCTCATCGAAGGAGGTCTCGATTACATTACGATCAGAAATAGGGAGTGACAACAAAAGAAGAGGAAATAGGATAAACATCAGAGTTGGGTTGTATTTTAGTGGGTGGAACTGGTACAACATGCCAGTTGAGGAGAGGTGAATTAGCATCTTTGATCAGGAGGGATGTATCCGATGATGTAGCGCTTGAGTATGCAGATTGTTAGCCCAAGTGTCTGTAAGTTGAATAAATCCTCGGAGTCAAATTTTGGTCAAAAGCCATGCTCTTTGGTGATGTAGTGTGCAGAAATGCAAGATTCTTGATTAGTATATTGTGGAGAGAGTATTTTATTTGGCATGATGATCACTATACTAATAGGAAAGAATGTACAAGTATAAAAAGTAAATCTAGCATGGATCATGAAGATTATACTAAGCGTGTATATTTGAGAGTGAATGATGTGTGAAAATCTATAAGTGAGTGTGTGGTAGTGAACCTAAGCACGGATTAACTACAAGTACATAGTGACAAGTGTGAGTGATCATGGAAATATACAAGTGTGATAAGTGGAAGTGTGTATTAGTGACACCAAATTATGAATATTATAAGTGGTATGTGCAACATGTGGATATAAGTGATCATATGTGTAAGTAGTGTGAAGTGTACATGGAAAGTATCTACTAGTTTGTGAGTGAGTAGTGATATAATCATGAGGTAGATATGTATACGAAATGATAAGGAGAAAAAAGGAAACATACAAATAGGTGAATATGCACATAAGAAGAAAACAATAACACCCATGCAAACAGATTATGTCCCTCTTATTAAGTCCCCAGAGGAGTCGCCATTGTGGCCATCCCTATGCGCCTCTACCTTTCCCCAGGAGGAGGGGAGAAAAGGTATTGACCCCTCTTCCTCTAGGAGCGCTTCAACCGTCGTCGATGTCGGGTGATGTAAAGAGATGGAGTCGCTAGTCTATTTTGCACAAACATGCAAAAGAACATGTCGCCACCTCAAGAGAGCGACGTCAAATACAAACTGATGCTTACGAAGTGAATAGTTCAGAGGTTCGAGGGTTACGTTACGGAATGGGAAGGTGTTAGGAACCCATCCTACCCTTTAGATATCTCATGGGCTTATGTTTCTATTTTCCTTAATTTCTCCATGAAGTGTGTGTGTGTACATTAAAATGGAGATTGAAATTGCCCAATTCATATCATGAAAAAGATAGAGTGAGGTCATCTATAGGAATGCTCCCAAAATAATATCTAGAAAATACGATGTATGCATATATCGAGATATTGATCTTTATGATGAAACGATAATATATGTTAGATAAAATGCCAATATGGATCACAAATATAATATATATTAGAATAGTGTATAGATGAAAAGGATGCAAATGCAAGAAATGAAGAATTGGAAAAATTGGAAATTGGACTTGAGTCTCGAATTTTAACCTCACACGCCTACGTAGCCTATAAAGGAATCAAAGTCCACATAGTTCGCATGCAATATAAGGGTGGATTTTATCCAATAGATTAGAACGGCGATTTATTATATGTGTGTGTGTGTAGAAAATATATTTTAGTTTTGAGAAATTGTGGTGGATAATCCTATTCGAATTTATAGGTGTAACGCTCTTTTTCTTTGTTTTGGATTTTTTTATAGAAAAAAAAGTATGTGCAATATAATTAATAGAGGGTGAAGTATTAGTGATTATGCTCTAAAGTAAAAGCTAGATTAAGAATTTATGTAGCTAATGCAAAAAATAAAGAATTTGAAGAGAGAGAAGAATTTTTGGACTTTTTTTTATAGAATCGAGACTAGATCTTGATCCTTTATGAGTTCCCTTAAATGTTGAGATGAATGTTGGAGGAAAGAGAATGAGATTTTTCTAAATTGTAAGAGAATGTTACTGAGATCACTGATATTGATGGATCTATGGTGTGACTTGAGGGTGAGATAATGACCTATATTTATAGGGTAGGGGGTTCCGATCAGCATAGACCTAGCCATGCCAATCGGCAGATAACCCTAGACACACTGCCGATAGGTAGGCAATTGGACCTGCCAATCAGCAGTCTCGTGTAGATTGTTTTAAAAAATGGTCGTAGAACGCAATTCATAAATCCAAATTGTGCATGAATCATACCATTAGAAAGGTAGTTCAGAGAAATTCAAGAGTCCTTTGGGCCGCTTTCGGGTTTGAGAGTTGACTATGGGTTACACGGGGATCGAAAGTGCTCGTTGGTCCTTTGGACAGGATATTATCAGATGGTAATGGATCATTCGTTCAAATCGTAAGTTAGAATAGTGCGTGGGGAAGATCGTTGGAAAGGTTATGGAAGGTACTTTGACATTCCAAAGAGCTTCGCTCAGTTAAAAAAGTTGACTTTGGTCAATCGGGACAAAAATCGCTCTATGACCTTTTGGAGTAAAATAGGTCATTCGTCCATATTTTAAGGTTGATTCGTTCATGAGATAGACCGTTTGAAAGGTTATTCAGTGTCCTTAGAATATTTATTCATTCTCATTCAAGATGAAGAGTTGACAATGGTCAAACGAAGCTCGGTAGAGCCTGGTGGCCTTCGGATAAATGTTTGGGGGAAAATGGGTCATTCGTCCGAATGATCATGCCATTTCACGCACGGAGCAGACCGTTCGAAAGGGGTTTCAGTGCCCTTTGAATATTCAAAGGGCTTTTTCTCTCAAGATGAAGTTTACTAGGGTCAAATCGGGCAGGAGCGCCCGGTGGACTTTAGATCAATTTATTATGGTAAAATGGTTCGTTCATTCAAACCGTTATGCCGATTTACACACGACGTGTACCATTGGAAAGGGGATTCAGAACCCTTAGAAGATTCATTGAGCTTTCACTCTAATGATAGAGTTGACTGGAGTCAAGTCTCGAGAGTGCCCAATGGACTCTAAATTAGTACTCGGTGTATGACCTAGGTTTTGTAATGAAATGGGGAGGTGCTAGGGACCTAAGGATAGACATAGGGGTTCCTAAAATGTGGTGTCTACAGGCATCCTTCCTCTGGGCGTGCGAACGAGGTTGCTCACATGCTTTCTGTGGTGGAGGAAGGCATTGGTGCTTCAGTGCTAATGAGGCTACTTTTGTGCTAGAGGAAGCTCGCCCTACTACTCCTAAATCTCCAGCCATGACTATCCTTCCATTGGCCATGGTTCATGCTTCTAATCCACCATATGTAACTCCTTTCTCATTAAATTTCTCAAAGTGAATTTTTCTCAGATTCATTTGATTTAAGTCTAACTATTAGACATATTTGTTTTTTAGGGGGATGTTATAACGGTAGTTAGGGATCCCACTGAGTCTTTGCCCTCTTTCCCCCTCATAAGTCCAATCATGACTGAATTCCATGAAAAACCTTTGAAGAGGTAAAAATAATGATTCTATGACTTAACCCTTTGCCTTCTTTCATTAAACCATCTTGTTAACACTTAGTTAAAAAATGCTATTTCTTTCTTGATGCAACTCTCACAGGGTGGCCCCTGCCTTTAGGCCTTTCTCCCTCTAGCATGTATGATTCCTCGACATAGCTTGCGTTAAAGATGGATTTTGTTCTTGTGGGAGATGAAAACACCATGCCATCATAAGAGGCAACTCCATCTAGGCCTTTTATTGAGACTGGGGATGGTAGCATTCCCCTAGCCTTAATTATCAATGCTCAAGCTCCTGAGGTACACTCCATATTATTCTAAGCCATTTTCTTTTCTTGTAATATACCTGTATGTAAAAAAGACAAACAAATTTCACACTTCTTGGTAACTTAGAAAAAAAAAAGCTTGCCATGGTTTTAACTCAAAATTTTACACCTGCTTGGTGACTTACCACTGTAACACGCTTGCTATGATTTTAACTTAAAATCTCATACTTTCTTGGTGACTTAGCGATAAAACTTGCTAAGGTTTTAACTCAAAATCTCACACATGCTTCGCGACTTAGCAATGAAACACACTTGCTAAGATTTTAAGTCAAACTCCTCAATCACTTTGTTTTATTATTTGTAAGCTTCGAAGGAACCCATTGCAATTCAAGATCAGTCTCACTTTATTTCCTCACCAACTGTCGTGTAATCCTCATAAGTTCGTGCCCCAGATGAGTCCTCTAGTGACAGTGATCATGGCTCGACGACCAATGTTCAAACGGATAGTGATTTTACTTACAAGTGCTCCAATAATCTCCTTTGATCCAAGGTTTCCATCGAAAGGTGTTAGAACAACTAATTTGTTACAACCCAAACACCTTTTCTATGGAATGCATTAGTTCAAATCGTGTAATAATTGGGTATAGACTTTAGGGGGTGACGACCATCATGGCTGAGGTTATAAATACTCCCATGAGCAATAAATAGAGCTACCATCAACCAACACTTAAGTAATTTAAGCAAGATGGCCAAAGATGGTTTTAAATTTAGTTGGCTCATCAACCATTTAAGTCTCTTAAAAGATACCCATTTGGATACTCAACGAGAGCTTTATCGTAAAAACGTGGAAGCTCAGCATTCTAAGGAGGCAAAGCTAAAGGTGATTGATCCTTTGATTGAGGAGATGAACCCGAAGGTTAGAATTACTGAAAATGCTTTGTCCAAAGCCTTCAACGAGCTTGAAGTCATACAAAACTAGCATTCCTAAGACCAAATGAGACTCCAAGCTTCCGTGGAAGCTCAACAAGCCTACCTCTAAGATGCCTTTGCATTGTCTGGGGGTGTCTTCACTTCTCCAGATTTATAGTTTCTCCTTGGCTAGGCCTTCATCTATATATCTTTTTTCTCTATATATACTTATGGTAAGTATTCCCCTCAGAAGTAATGTTTTGGCACTCGATTGTATACAATGTTTTCTTGCTTTCCAAATTTTTATCACAATATAACTGTGTTATTGTTTATATCATTGTGGTTTATTTACAATCTACAATAATATTCGATATTTCTCCTTTTAAACTAACAACAAAGGAAAAGAAAATGAACAACATAAAGCTAAACCTCAAAAAGGGGCTAGCCAATCTTAAACATGATAAAATTTTAGCCATTTATTATTAATTTTGAAAGTTCCATTTTCATCTATCTTCGAAATTGAGTAGAAGCCAGATGGTCGCGGACATGGGCCGTGACCATTCTATTTTTTTTCATGACCATATTCATTACCACACTGAGTCATGGATGCTCTAGAAGTGGTCACGGCCCAAGTCCGTGACCTATAGTGGTCACGACCAAAGTCTGTGATCAGGGCGTGACCATATTGGAGCCAAATTCGGACCAAGTCCATGACCAGGGTGTGGTCATCTTGGCGCCAAAGTTCGTAACCCTCAATGCGATAAAAAAGGAAAAAATGGTCGCGGTATGGGTCACGAATTTGGCCGCGACCATTTTTTTCCTTTTTTTTCATCGCGACGTGGGTCACGGACTTTGGCCGCGACCATTTTTTGTCACGGTTGGGGTCATGGACTTTGGACGAGACCATTTTTTTCCTTTTTTTTCATCACAATGTGGGTCAATAACTTTAGCTGCGACCAATTTTTGTCACGGTTGGGGGTCACGGACTTTGGTCGCGATAATTTTTTTCCTTGTTTTTATCGCGGTGTAGGTCCCGGACTTTAGCCACGACCAATATTTTTCATGGTTGGGGGTCGCGGCCAAAGTCCGCGACCATTTTTTTCCTTTTTTCCTTCGCGGTATGGGTCACTGACTTTATTCGTGACCAAATTGTTATGGTTGGGGGTCACGAACTTTGGCCCCGACCATTTTTTTCCCTTCGCAGTGTGGGTCATGGCCCATGTCCGCGACCATCTGCTGTGACCTCCAGATTGGTCACGGACTTGACCCGCAACCCACGAAATTGGTCACACCCAAAATGTTCACGTCCCAAGTCTGCGAACCACACTCTTGTTCAGGGATTTTGGCCGTGACCATTCGCCAATTTTGGTGTAGTGTAAACTTCCTTGGCCTCACCAAATTGACATAGGCCCTAGAAAATTATTTCATGTACATTTGGAAGTGCTGCATCGTGTTATCTCGATTTTCATCCAATGCTTCCAACTGAACATATATACTCTAGGTGAGTATGCACCTTCGTAAGTCATACCTGGCCAAGGGGACTTTAGGCTTTACTAACAAAATTGCTTCAGCTTCTTATACCAATATAAAAGGTGTGTAGCCATTTGGATTTATTTTGATCATTCAGTAAAGTCATAGAATTGTTGGGATTTATCATCTCGTGCTCTAGGAAAGTCTTCCATCATCTTGGCTAATATATTGTCCAAGGTCTTGTTTGTTTCTTCGACTTGGCCATTGACGTTTTTGGAAGGCTATAGTTGAAGTGTGGTGTATTATTGAATATTTATGTGTGAGCAAGGTCACCCCTTTGTTGATAAATGAAGTTCCATTATTAGACAAAACAACCTTGAGAATAATAAGATGATAAATTATATACTCTCTAATGAATTATGCCACCACCCATATTGTTTCCCTCTTCAATGGTATTGCTTCTGATCATTTCATGAAACATTCCATGGCCACAAGTATCCATATTTTTCCACTTGGTAAAGGATCAATTGCCTGTACTAGGTCAAATTCCCAAGTGTGGAATTGTTAAGGAGTTCCCAATGAGTGGAGAACTACCTATGGAGCATGAATCATATTCCCATATAGTAGGCACGCTTTGAACTTCCAAAAGAACTTATTTAAACCCTTGTTTATGGTTGGCCAATAGTATCCTAAAGTCATAAGTTAATCATATGGCATGGCTCCCCTAATATGAGTTGGCTCATGGGATTATTTAGGACTTCTCCTGATTTCTTTCTTGTTATGCATCTCAAAGGCCGGTTGAAGTATCCTCGATGATAGAGTTTCTCCCCTTGAACATTAAAGAGTGGGCCCTCCTTTTATTCCCCATTGCGTCCACCTTTTCTATGGGAACAAACCCATATTTAATAAAGTTAATATAAGGTTGCCTCTAATTTTTCTGAGTCTCCACGAAGTTACATTTAGGAGCTTAAAAAAAACTAACACTCGGTGCATTCCCTTTGCATTGTTCCTGCATCTTGCCTCATCGTTGGCCAAAAGTATCCCTCCCTCTGGATTCTTCTACATAGAGGGATCTCAGTTTTCTTGTAGTTCCCTTCAAGTCTGTTCTTCAACCTTTTCTCTGTTTCCTCTAGCCTAATGCATCTTGTTAACTATCCTCCCACACTTCTAAAGTACAAATTCCCTTGGCTGACAAAGTATTAAGATAATTCTCTTAGCTCTATCTTTCCTTCCTCAGACTCAAGATGCCTTATAATTTCACCCTTATAGTTAGAGTTATCTTCCATATGTAAAATTACTTGCATCACCGAGGGACAAGTCCTCCATTGGATTACAATAGTTGTTGTCTCACCATTTGTGGCCACTTCTTACGCGATGATGTCATAAGCATCAACATCCCTGTTCATTGTTCTGAAGTCTCTTTTTATCTTGACATGGTGAAATTGACCGATAAACCTTTGAATAATTATTTTTTATGGTGCTAGGTTAAGGTTCTTCAATTCATATTCCCCATTTACCTACTTAATCACTAAGTTTGAATCTCCATCTATGTAGAGTGAACAAATGCCCCTTCGAAGGGCCTCCAACAGTCTCAGCACTAACGCTTCATATTCCGCCTGTTGTTGAAGAAAGAGAAATTTAACTTAAAAGAGAGGAAAATTCCTCTTTTCCTATTGAAATGATGGTTCCCGCTCCTACTTTTCCTTATCTCAAAGGTTGGCTTCCATGAAATTAGCTTGTAAGTCATCTTCTAGAATGCTTTCTCGTGGTCGCTTAAATATCACTAGGAAAATTTCAAACAAATATGTGTAATCCTATAACATAATTGTAAGAGGAAGCACACACTTTAAATCATTGTCTGAGAGTATAAGAAACCACCTTGCTAGCCTCCCAGTCAAAATGGTCTGTGTCAATAAAAACTTAATGGGGTTACATTTTGTTACTATGTGAATGGTAAAAGATATCATGTAATGTCTGAGTTTTAATGAAACAAACCCTAAATCCAAAAAATTCCTTTCAATGCTTGTGTACCATGATTTTGGACCATGGATGATTCTTCTCAGGTAGAAGAATGGTCGTTCTTATCCATCACTCTCTTGTGCCATCAAAGCACCGATTATCTTCGTGGTGGGAGTGAGGTAAAACTGCAATGGTATTCTAGCTCTTGGAAGGATCATGGTCTGTGGAGAAATGAGAAACTTCTTAATATTTTAAAGGCTTCCTGGTGATATTCTTCCCATTTGAATTTCGTGTTATTGTGTAGTATTACCATCAGGGGATGATCTATCACAGTCAACCCTAACACAAATCTCCTCTAGAAGGAGATTTTTCCTAGGAAACTCTTGAACTCCATCACTATTCTTGGGTAAGGTATCTCTAAAATAGAGTTATGCTTATCTTGGTCCATCTTTACCCTTTGTCTATCTACCACAAGGCCTAGGAACTTCCTATTTGTCACACCAAAGGCACACTTAAGTGTGTTCATCTATAACTTGTATTTTCTCTATCTATTAAAAATACTCATATCATCAGTCAACAGGGACTACTCTTTCTTCTCTTAGATGACCAGAGCATCCATGTAAAATGTCAAAATTTCATGGAAGAAATCCTAGAATATGGTCATCATTGTTCTTTGATATGTCTCCCTACAATTCTTCACCCAAAAGGCATAAAGTGAAGATAAAGATGCTTAACGGAGTTCTAAATGTTGTCTTCTCTGCATTATTGGATCCATCTTGATTTGTTTGTATCCCACATAACCACCTATGATGTTTTACCTCTCGTGTTCTATCGTTGTATCTATCAAACTATCAATAGAGGGTATAGGGTACTCGTTCTTTGGGCAAGCTCTGTTGAGGTCCCTAAAATCAACGCAAATATATATTTGGATTTTGTCCTTATTACCCACTAGCAAAATACTGGATATCCAAATAGGATGTTAAATTAGCCTAATGATAGATGCAAACAACAGTTGCACCTATTCTTTGATCTTGATATCCATCTATGGCTTGTAGGTTCTAGTTTCTTTCTTAACCGATATGATTGAAGGTATAACGGCTAATTTGTGGCATCTCACTTCTTGATCCATTCCACCCATCTCAGTGTACTTTTATGTAAAAACATCTTCATAATTGTGGCCATTAGGGGTCGAGTGCCGATATGTGTGACTACTTGGCCTTCTCCAGACTTTCTTTAACTTTTATTGGCGGCTTCTGCACCAAATGGGGTGGTAAGAGGTAATGTCTCCTCGTATAATCAACTTCTCCCTCATGGAGTACTTGACTGGATCTTTAAGGATGATGCTGGGACCTTTGTGGTAGTGCCATCGGTCATATACCCATCCATTAGAATCTATTAGAGGAGCCTGGTATGTGTTTGTTGATTATTTGAAATGGTTGTGGAAGCGGGTAGTTGGGAAGATTTTGGAAGCGGAAACTAGGCAAATGTGGCTCATTGCATTCGGCACCATAGAATAGGGCATTACACTTTCGATGAAGCTTGATAGGTCATACCGTTGCATGGAGTGCATATAAAGCATTAATCAAGAGTGGGAGACCTATGGACCTTCGGGAGGAGGCAATGATGATTAGGCAGGGCCGTCTGGCAGCTGAGGGAAATATTTTATGAAACTGGGCAATTTTATTTGAACTGGTTTATTTTTGTATCTTGGAATGTTTTTAGATTTTTTGTGAAGATGGTTATCTGGTAGGGATTGGGGAGGTTATTTGTAGGTTTGAAGGGGGTGGTCTATTTGACTCCCTCGACTGATATTTCATGTAATCGCTATATTCCTTAATTGGAAATAAAAAAGATTTTAATCATATTTTGGTGTTCCTATTAATGAATTTTTCATTTAAATTATCTATACCAATATCTAAGGCATACATAATTATTTTATTTATGTAAATGATGAGATGGACCGCCATCCTTAGGGGTTAGAAAAGAATTGCATTTTATGTAAAAGAAAGGATCATGCCCATGTGTGTCATATGGGCTGGCTACCTACCTCTGTGGGTTTTGAAAGTTTCATAAGTTTCATTTTGAAAAGAATAATGTTGAGAGGATCAGGTAGCATGTTGTTCTCGGTAGGTGAAATGAAGAATTTTTTTAGAATATAAGGGGGATGAGGAGTCATATCACGCCGAGAGTTCAGATTAAGGGTTGAATTTCTTAAGACTGTCCAACTTTACTGGACGTGCCACCCCTTCCCCGTCAAGATCTGTGAGCATAGCAGCGGCACCTAACAAGATTTTCTAACTCATGTAGGGGTCTCTCCAATTTGGTTTGGACTTCCCTCTGGGGTACCAGATTGCTTCTAAAATTTCTTTGAGGGAAAGGTCTGGACATTGTATTCCTAGACTTTCCTATTGAATGATTACTCTATCCGACGATGGTACCCTTGTACGTGGTATAGAACCTTAACTCTCTTTTCATCCAAGAATGAGAGTTTGACATAGCGGCTCTGATGCCAGTATTCCTTATTGACCTTTCTCTCGAGCATGACATATAGAGAAGGTACTTCTAGTTTAACGAGGAGAACTACTTCCATGACGTATACCACAGATAAGGGTAGCTCTAGTAGGTGTTTTGATGGAAGTGTGGTATCCATAGAGGGCGTATTGGATCCGATCATCCTAATCTCTACAACGTTTGATCATCTTACCGATGATATTTTTGGGGCTTTTATTGGCAGCTTCGACAACACCATTAGTTTGGGGTCAGTAAGGAGAAGAATTTTGTCTCTCAATTCCATACTCGTTGACCAGTTATGTGACCTTGGCTTTGAAATGGAGTACATTTTCTAATACCAACTCACAAGGAACCACGTATTAGCATATGATATTCTTTCTGATAAACTTGGCCACCTTTTTATATTCAGCAATGTGTATGACTCGGCTTCGACCCATTTTATGAAGTAGTCAATGGCGACCAGGATGAACTCGTGCCCAGTGGAAGCTTTGGGAGTGAATTTACCAATGATGTGTATGCCCCAGGTAGATAAGGGCCAGGGAAAGATCATGTTGTACAATTCTTGAGGAGGCAAGTGTTGTAGGTTAACAAATTAGTGGCATTTAAGGCATCTTTGAACATAGGCAGTGCAGTCTTGAACCATAGTAGTCTAATAGTACCCTTGACGGATGATCTACTTGTCAAACATTTGACCATTCATATGGGACCATCATTCTTCTTAGTGGATTTTCTACATCATTTTGTCAATGTCATCCCCTGTTATGCATTACAAATGGGTTCCATTGAAGTTTCTCTTGAAAAGTGCTTTGTCACATATGATGTACTGGGAAACCAGTTTGTCAAGGGTCACATGGTCTTTCTTATCTCTATCTCAGAGATACCTACATGCTTGAGGAGGCACCAAATGTCATAGTACCATATTTCGGCCTTGTCAGAGTCTTCTTCGGTGATGAGCTCAATATGGTAGCAGTGGATGGGCATGACTTGCTTCTGAACTAGGAAATGGTCTATTGTTATTCCCTAGAGCATATTAATAAGGGAGGTCGAGTTTCAAGGGCATCTCCTAGGCTATTCTTCGAGCGAGGAAGGCAATTGAAATTGACATTTTTTAACTTGTAGGTGAGCTCTTCTAGGTGGGAGTGGAAGGTAGGTGAAGACACCACATTCTAGGACACCCTAAGTCTCTCCTTAGGTCCCTACTACCTCCCTATTTCACTAGAAACCCTAGGTCGCACTCTGAGTACCGATCTAGAGGCCATTAGGCGCTCCCGCGCCCCGATTTGACCCCAATCAACCTCACTGTCAGAGCAAAATCTCTTTGAATATTCAAAGGGTACTAAAACCCCTTTCCCAACGGTCTTCCCTATGCGCAAAAGGACATAATCGTTCAAACGAACAATCAGTTTTTCCCAAAAATTAATTCGGAGGCCACCGGGCGCTCCTGGGCTCCATTTGACCAAGGTCAACTCTTCAGCTCGAATGAGACTAAATGAATCTCCAAAAGGCACTGAATATCATTTCCATCAATACACCCCGTGCGTAATTTTGACCTACGATACGGACCAACGATCTTGTTTACTTCGAGAGGTCACATGACACTTACGAGCCCTAGTTGACCTTGGTCAACTATCCGAACCGAGAAAAAGTCTTTGTAATGTCAAAGTACATCTCCTAACATTTCCAACAGTCCTCCCCATGAACAATTCTGACATACCACACGACTAAATCATTCATTTTCGTCCGACGATCTCCTGTCCAAAAGATCGATGTGCGCTTTCAAGCCACATTTGACCCAAAGTCAACTCCCAGACCTAAGAGTGTCCTAAAGGACTCCTAAAGGTCTATGAAGTACCTTTCTAACGGTATGCCCCATGTAGGACTTGGATTAACAGATTACGTTCTACGACCATTTTTTTAGAAAAATGTTGCACTAGACTGCCAATTGGCAAGTCCGGATCCCTGCCTATCGACAGTGTGTCTAGGATCACATGCCGATAGGCAGGACAAGGGAAGTGTCAATCGTCAACCCCCTGACCCTATAAAAAGAGGTCATGACCTCACACCAGAAGACCAACACCAGAGATCCAACAGAATCAGTGATCTCAACAGCATTCTCTCGAAATCAGTGAAGTTCCCCATATGAAGTTCCATTCAAGCTTTTACATTCCCATCCTTTTCATTCCCAATTTGGCAAAATCATATTCTCTCTCATCTAACACTCATCTCACATTCAAAGGAGTTCATCCAAGAGCAAAGATCGAGCTTCACAGAAGTTCTAATTCCTTCCCTCTCTCTTTAAATTCCTTATGTTTACATAAATTTCATTATATTCAAAATCTAGTTCCTACTTTAGATCATACATATTAATATCTAAATTTTTATTAGACAATTGCGCATATTTTATTTTCTATAAAAAAAACAAAAAATAAAAGAGGGTTATGCCCATAAATTCCGAACAAAATTATCCATTACACTTTTTCAAAACCAAAAACACATTTTCTACACACACATCTCTATAATAAAAATACTTTGGATTTATAGGACAAACCCCACCCCCATGCCACATTCGAACTACGTAGACTTTGATGACTTTATAGGCTTCGTTGGCATTTCGAATTAAGACCCGAGACTCAAGTCCCATTTTTCCATTTTCTAATTTTCTAATTTTCACAATATCACAAATTTCCCAATTTTCCTAAAAATCTCCCATTTCCATGTATATCATAAGCTTGCATTATATAGTATGCTTGTTTGTGTTTCATCCAACATGTATTATCGTTTCATAATAACGACTAATATCTCAACAAAAGCAAAAATTGTATTTTCTATATATATTATTTTGGGAACATTCTTATGGATGACCTCACTCTACCTTTCCCACGGTATGAGTTGAATGATTCCGATCTCCATTATATATACACATGCACACACTTCACGGAGAAATAAGGGAAAACAATAACACTATCCCATGAGAGATCTAAAGGGAGGGATGGGAGCCTAAAACTTTCCAATTCCGTAACTTAGCCCCCGAAACTTCGATCAATTGGTTTGGTATGCATCAGTTTGTCCCTGATGCCGCTCTCTCGAAGTGGCAACATGTTCTTTTGCCTGTGAAAAATAGGCTGGTGACTCCATCTATTTATATAACCCCACAACGACGACGTCGGAAGCTCTTTGAAAAAGGGCGCGTGACCTATATCCTTTGAGGAATCCTCCACCCTCCTTCCCCTCGAATATTTTCCCAGGATAGCCATAGTGGAGACTCTGCTGGGGACTATTTTACATAAAAGGGATAGGATCTGTTTACATAGGTGTTTTTGTTTTCTTGTGTGAATATACCCCCATCTGTATGTTCCCATTTTCTCTCCTTATTTCCTATACATACACATCTCATGCCTATGCCACTACTCACACACTTGTGAAATTTCTTTACGTACACATCACACTATGTGCACGTAGGGTCACATACACCACTCACTCTAACATATCCATGCTTAGTATTGATTTATTTCTTGTACATAATTCCCATGCTTGGCGTGATGCTCATCAATAAAGATACTATCTCCATAAAATACTAATCAAGAATCATGCATGATACGCACAACATCACCCGAGGGCATCACTATGGACAAAATTTTGTCCCATAACTGGGGGGGTCACTTCGTGATGCGCCTTGGTCCAAAAGGTCACATTTAATCTAGGCGATATGACTCTCAACTTCTAATTGACATGTACCTTCAACGTATATTGAACGGTTCCCCCGCATCGTACCGCTTGACCGAAGTGATGATGGGAGGTATATCAATGGGAGCTCGTTCATGTACGTTGAGTATATCGAATTCTCTTTCACACATTTATACCCACGAAGTATATAGTGAGGGAATTCACATACACTCGGGTATATCAAATGGATTGTCCACATGTACCTATTGCCCTCAAAATCAAAGACATATATCATGGAAGTCATGCAAGAGGGGGGAACCCTTCCATTTTTCCCAACAACTGCATACCTGCATATAGGTGTCAAACCTAGGACACAAATATTTGGTTTGCCAGTTTCAATCCGAAACTCTGTCGAAATTTCTAGTCCACATCCTGCCCAAATTTTTGTGTATTTTTTAAAATGGGATCCAGTTCACAAACTTGGTAACAAGTCCAACCATAATTTTTACATATTCTTCAAACCCAATTTTTCCAAGCTTGGGTCCCGTCCAACATCTCTCTTTTTGCATTTAGGTTAACCTGATAAGTGATAACCTAATAAACATAATAAACTTGCTGAGACTCGTCTCTCGCATTTCCTCCTTTCTTTTTCCAAAAAGTGTCCAAACAATAATTTTCATGTTTTACCAAAAATATCAAAAAATATTTTCTTCCCTTTTACAAAAAAAAAAAAAAAAATTCCTCACATTTTCAAAAAAAAATGTCAAAAATGTGTCTTTCCTCTTTTCCAAAAATAAAATCCCAATTCTTTCTCCTTCGCAGGTCGATCCCATACCCTTGGCCTAGCTCCCTATTGCCTTCGGTCTTCAATCGAACCGACCTAAAGCTCCGTCAGTCCCCTTACTTCCTTCGAGTCTGAGATTCATCCACTTTCCATGGAGAACACATATCAAGCACCAAATGTGCAGTTAGATTTGTTAATAGTCCTAGCTCAGCTCATTACCAAGATTGATAATCTCCAAACCAAAGTTTATGAGATTCAATGAAATTGGGTCCCTGTTCTCAAAGAGCCCGAGGTCCTCTTCCCACGTGCGATGGGTTCGCCTACACCTGAACCTGAACCTATTTGGGCTCCCGAGTAATACTAGCATGTTCCACGTGCTCCTCCTGGTAATGGGTGACCTTCAACCCATATCCCTATGCCGAATCTTGCCCAGCCAGTGGATAACTTAATCGTGACCATTGATCCGAAGGAGGAAGAATTGAACAAAGTCAGCGAATACCTCAAGATGTTGACTAAGAAATTAGACCAAGTCAGACTCTCTGTAAATTTTATGGACTACACCCACATGTCTTCATATCCTAAATCCAGGTTACCAGAAAAGTTCAAGATACCCAACATCGAGAAATTTAGGGGTAGTGCACCTCCAATTGTTCATCTTCGCAGTTATCGCTGAGCCATGACTCTCCTAGGGGCCTTCGAGGAAATAATGGCCCAAATTTTCCAACAGACCTTGAAGGATAGCGCTCTCCGTTGGTTCTTATCTCTTGAAGAGTCTAGAATCTACATTTGGGAAGATGTTGCTCGCGAGTTCATGTCATAGTACAAGTACAACGAGGAGTTAGAGGTTACTCACCATGACTTAGAGTTTCTCAAGAAGAATCCTGGGGGGTCAATCAGTAACTTCATAGCGAGGTCGAGAAAAAAAGCAGCCACTATGACCAATTGGCCTTTCGAAGAAGAACAGGTCAGTGTCGTGAAAAAGAACTTCTTACCCTATATTCAAAAAATGATGGGAGGATAGTATTACCCTCATTTTCGAGCCTTCTAAGAAGCATGAGTGGAGATAGAAGAAAGTCTGGCCAAGACAGTGTTCGAACCAAAGAAAACATCAGGACATTTCACTCCTAGAAAGTTTGAAAAATTGCCAATACGGTAGTTTCCACCAACAACAACATCTCTCAGCCTACTAATTCATGGACACCATAAAGCTTCTCTAACCTATTCCAAAAAGAATACATTGAGCTTTACGTTCCCCTATCTAAATTTTACCATGCACTCTTAAGCCAAAATTTATCAAACCATTGGACCCTTGTCCATTACTAAACCCACTTCCTAGAATTTCAAGCCAGATTCCCATTGTGACTTCCATCAAACCGTCGGCCATACCAACCGACCAATTTTTTCACCTCTGAAATCTGATCTAAGGCCTGATTAACCGGGATATCATCTCCCCACCAGCCAATCCTAATCCAAATAGTACCCATAATCCCCTCTCGAGTCATACAAATGCCATCTTCCTATAAGAACATCCAGAATTTAACCCATCTACCCAGATCATACCAAGTAAATCACTAATCATACCCACATACTCTCCCACACCTCTCTAAACATGCCCATACTTTCTCTTACACCCAACTATCTCTACCGATCAAGCCTTATCACTCTACACCACAGCATGCATCACTATTCACACCCGTTCTGGAGGTAAAGACATGAAACTATCAGAAGTGTTGAACCAACTCCTAGAGTTTGGACTGAACTTGCCCCCTAGATGATCGTCGACTATTAAAGATTCAGTATGTTGTTCTTGGAAGCTCAAAAATGGGCCCGAGAGTCAGACAATTAGGTGGTACCAACCGATGAAGTCGGTTTAGATGATATGGTCCAGATCATGGTGGATTTATTACAATAGGCATGTAATATTTTTAGTGTATTCGGGCTACTTTATGCTTCAAAACTATAAAGGCGTCTAGTCCCTTCACTTTCACATCTTCTCGCCGAATGGGAGGACTTATATGAAGAGGTCCTTGAAGTCATGGAATGTATTAACTTTTCATGGAAGAATAATATCGCTGTCACCAGATGGGGGGATGACTTCAGTGATTCATAAAAGGTTAGTCCGATAGTCAGCATATGTGGGATGATATCATTTGAGGAATTACTTGGAGAGATCAAAAGGGTGGATGGACAACCCGATATCGATGAAGAAACATGATTTCTATTTTTCCCTCCTTTTGTAAACTACAGGACCAGGTCAGGAAGACATTATTGAATCCCAAGCCTACAACCATCAGTGAACGATAGAGGGAAGAGTGTCGAGAATCTTCATATGCCAGAAATGACCCACGAGGAAAGAAAGATCCTTGATCAGTTAAAGAAAACCTAAGATAATATCTTTATATGGGGACTTTTTATGTCTTCCCAGCTGCACCGAAATGCCCTGATCAATCTACTCATAGGATCCACAGTTCCTCCCTCAACCATGCCAGAAGAAGCAGTGAATCTAGTCGGATCCTTGACTTTTACGAGAATGCTCACCTTCTTCGAAGAAGAAACCCCTAAGATGGGAACAAACCATAATTATGATTTCAACATCTCTGTCAAAGTCATGGGGAAAATTGTCCCACTCTCTCTTATCGATAATGGATCAACTCTTAATGTTTGCCCATTTAGGACCCTTAATTGTTTGGGATTGAAAGTGACCGACCTTACTCCAATCTCTTTCACCGTATATGCCTATGATAATACTCACCGAGATGTAATAGGATCTATAAAGATTTCTATAAGGGTTGGCTCTATAAATCCTGTTGTTGAATTCCAAGTCATAGATATCCTAGCGTGTTTTAATTTATTGCCCGGATGACCATGGCTCCGTAGCATCAAGGGAGTGTCTTCTTCCCTTTATCAAAAACTAAAATTCTTCACCAATGGGCAGGTTATCACCATCTTGGGCAACGACGAAAACACCAAGAATGCAAGACACAATAATTTAGTTCTTGAAATACAACACGGGATAAATGATATGCTTCTATTAGGTTTATAAATTGAACTAATTCTACTCCCACTCGGGGATGATTTCAAAGATAAGGTTCATTCAGAATATGACCCCCGTGGAAACGTCAATTTAATCTATATGTTCAAGAATATGCACTTCATGCCCGGAAAGGGGATAGGAAAAAGATAATAAGGGATAATTGAACCTATTACATTAAAGAAGGCTTTTCCTCCATGTGCCTTGGGCTATCGACCATCTGGAGAAGAACTCAGAATTATCCATCAACCTCAACTGAAGAGGAGGTCACAATGCACCAAAACTGTCTCGAGAGATTCCAAAAATGAAAGATTCATCAGAGAGGATGAATATTTCCCTTTCTGCAGCTTCCCCAAACCATGGTAAGACCATGTCGATAAAAAGACGAAACAAGGAATGGAAATATTCTTCAAGACAACTACCCATGGGCTGATAGTTCCCAGCACCATGTACAACCACTCACTAAGGATACCAGAGATTCTGAGGAAAGTGACTTCAAGTATTCTTTCGATTTATAGACACTCGGTCAAACACTTTGCATGGTCCACTCAGGGGCTACCTTGTTGAACCCATCTTGTCTGATCAAAGCTACTGATGCACCTCTCCTCAACTGGCATGTTGCACCAGTGCCACCTGCTGACATTCAACCTAACCCTGATGTTTATCCCCTTTCTTCTTCCCAAATTATTCCTCCTTACTCTGATGTAATCAGGACCTCCTTTAATGAGGTCCTCAATGCTATTTTTCCTATTAATGAAATAAACTAAGATTTTGAGTATCTTATCATGCCTTTCATCAATTATCTTGATTCTAATCAAACTCTTAATGATGATGATTTTACAAATGAACAATTATTAACTAATCTAAATAAGGTTAATAACAAACAACATAATTGCGTTCAAGTTAATGAAGATGAGACTATTGTTATTAATCTCAGTTCCAGTAGGCAAGTGCGCGAGATTAGGATAGGGGCCACCCTTAATGAGCATGACTGCCCGCAACTCGAGGAATTACTAAAGGAATTTTTGATGTATTTGCATGGTCCTACGATGATATTAACGGTATCGACCATGAGATAGCTCAACAAGAGATTACAACTCTCCCCGAATGCAAACCTATTAAATAGAGACTGCAAAAGCTCCGTACCGAATGCTCGCTCAAAGTTAAAGAAGAAGTAGTCAAATAACTAAATGTGGGCTTCATTTGTGTGATCGAATATCCCACACGGCTAGCCAATATTGTACCCATACCGAAGTCAGGATGGAAGGTTCGCATGTGTGTCGACTATCGAGACTTGAACAAGGCTTCTCAAAAGGACGATTACTGGCAACCTAATATCGACATGATTGTGGACAATACGACCAATCATGCTCTCAAGTCATTCATTGATGAGTTTATTGGATATAACAAGATCAAGATGCACCTCGATGACCAAGAAAAAACCGCATTCATCACCCCTTAGGGAGCCTTTTGCAACACTATTATGCCATTTGGTCTAAAAATGTAGGGGCTACCTATCAGAGGGATGCCACAACCATTTTATATGATCTAATACACAAGGAAGTCGAAGTTTACGTAGAAGACAAGATTATAAGTTCCAATACTTGGGAGGATCATGCCCCCGCTCCATAGAAGTTCTTCGAGAAACTATGAAAGTACCAGATGTGACTTAACCCACAAAAATATCTCTTCAAAATTACTAAAGTAAAACCCTTCGGATTCATAGTTAGTGATAAAGGGATATAAGTAGATCCTGCCAAGATAAAAGCCATACTCGAGATGCCACCACCCCGAATGGAGAACGAAGTTTGGGGATTCCTCAGGAAATTATAGTACATCAGTCGGTTCATCATCCAGTTGACTTCCATTTGTGAACCCATCTTCAAACTCCTCCGAAAGGATTCAACCAGGGTCTGTAATAAAGCTTGCCAAAAGGCCTTTGACTGCATCAAGCAATACTTAACCCAAACTCCGATACTCAGGCCACCACAACCTAGTCTTCCCTTACTCCTATACCTAACCATAATCGATACTGCAGCTAGAACTTTACTAGCCCAATACCATAAAGAACCCTATAAAGATAGAGCCATCTACTATGCCAGTTACAAATTGGACGGTTACGAAGTTAACTACATTGCCTTGGAGTAAGCATATGTCGCTCTTGTCTGGGTTACCCGAAAGTTACGGCACTACATGCTCGCCTTTCCTGTAAAACTTGTATCCCGAATGGATCCTATCAAGTACTTGCTTAAGAAACCTTTCATGTCCGTCCGAATGGCCCATTGGCTGATGCTCCTAGCTGAATTTGATATTACCTATGTCACAAAAAAGCCATAAAAGGAAGAGCCATCTCTGACTACCCTGCTGACTACCCCATGGAAGAATCCGATGTCTAGATCTCTTAGTTCCCAGATGATAATACCCTATGTACCTCCCAAAAAGACCTTCGATGGCAAATGTTCTTCAATGGCGCTACCAATAAGAAAGGGTACGACATTGGGATACTCCTAATTGCCCATTATGACTCTCACACTCCCGTTGCCATTAAGCTAGATTTTCCTTGGAACAACAACATGACTGAATATGAGGCATGCACCATAGTCTTCAAAGTTGCCCTCGAGAAAGGAATTTGATACCCTGAAGTATACGGGGATTCATCCATCATCATCGGTCAAGTACTCAGAAAATGGTAAGTCAACGACGAGAAACTCTTACCCTTCCATGCCCACCTCGAAGTGATAGTTTCCCAATTCCAAGAAATCACCTTCCACTACCTACCCTGAGCGAAGAATAACCTAGTCGATGCCCTTGATACCTTAGCCTCCATGATTAATGTGGCCATCTCGGTCGGTGCGACGTTCATTTTGGGGGGTAAGGAGGAGGATCCCTCGAGGAAGAACTGCGTCCCAGTCTCGCACCCTTCTCTTTGAAAAGGGGCTTCGGCCGTTTTTGGTGTGGGGTTGAATGTAAAGAGATCGAGTCGCCAGCCTATTTTGCTCAAAACAGGCAAAAGAATATGTTGCCACTTCAAGAGAGAGGCGTCAAGGACAAACTGATGCATATGAAACCAATAGATCGAAGGTCCGGGGGTTAAGTTACGGAATGGGAAGGTGTTACGCACCCATCCCACCCTTTTGGTCTCTAATGGGAAAATGTTAATATTTTTCTTTATCCCCGTGAAGTGTGTGTATGTGTTTATATAATGGAGATTGGAATCGTTCGACCCATACCACGAAAAAGATAGGGTGAGGTCATCCACAGGAATATTTCCAAGATAATAATAAATGTATAAGATAGAATATGAGCGTTAATCGCGATATCGATCATTATTGGGAAACAATAATATGTGTGTGATGAAACGCGAACAAGCATACTATATGTATATGTATAAAAATGAGGGATTCCGACAAATTTGGAAAATAATAGAAATTGGAAAATAGAAGTCGAGTCTCAGATTTTAATTTGAGACATCTACGTAGCTTATAAAGGCATCAAAGTCCACGTAGTTCGAATGTAGAATAGGGGTGGGGTTTATCCTATATATTCGAACGGAATTTTATTAGGTGTGTACGTGTAGAAAATGTGTTTTCGGTTTTGAAAAAAGTGTGTTGGATAATTCCGTTCAGAATTTACGGGTGTAACCTTCTTTTTTTGTTTTGGGGTATTTTATTCAAAATAAAGTGTGTGCAATATACTAATAAAAGTGTTGATGTTAATATGTATGAACTAAAGTGAAACTAGATTATGAATCTAATGTAACTTATGAAAAAATAAGAAATTAAAAGAGTGGGAGAAGTAATTAGACCTTCCTTAGAGCTTGAGCTTGGATCTTGGATGAACTCCTTTAAATGTTGATGGATGTTGATGAGAGAGAAGGATATTTTCCAAATTGGCCATGAAAAGGATGGGTATTTAGGCTTTAATGGAACTTCTTATATGGAACTTCATTGATTTCGAGAGAATGTTGCTGAGATCACTGTTGCAAATGGGTCTTTTCTCTTTTTGGGAATGAGGTCATGGCCCTTATTTATAGGGAAAAATGTGGGTGCCAATTGGCCTACCCCCAGGGGGTACCTATCGCTAGGTCACCCTTGACAATGTGCCGATAGGCAGGGTTCAGGACCTACCAATTGGTACTCCTGTGCAGAATTTTTTGGAAAAATGATCGTAGCGCACATACCATTAATCTGAATTGTGCACGGGGCATACTATTAGAAAGGTATTTTAGAGTCCTTCAAGAGTCCTTTGGATCTCTCCCGAGTTTGAAGTTGACTTTCGATCAAATGTGGCTCGGAAGCGCACATCGGTCTTTTTGGATGAGAGATCGTCGGACGCAAATAGATCGTTCGTCCGTATGGTAAGTCCGAATCGTGCATGGGGTGGACTGTTGGAAAGTTTAGGAGATGTATTTTGACATTCCAAAGATTTTTTCTTGGTTTGAAAAGTTGACCTTGGTCAACCGGGGCCCGGAAGCACCCGGTGACCTCTTGAAGTAAAACGAATCGTTCATCCATATCGTAGGTTAGAATTGCGCACGGGGTGGATCATTAGAAAGGGTATTCAGTACCCTTTAGAGATTCATTCAGTCACATTCGAGTTGAAGAGTTAACTTTGGTCAAATAGATTTCGGGAGCTCCCAGTGGACTCCGAATCGATTTTCGAGGGAAACAGATCGTTCGTCTAAACGATTATGCTATTTCGTGCACGAGGTGGTCCATTGGAAAAGGGTTTCAAAGCCCTTCAATGATTCAAAGAGATTTTTCTTTGAAAGTGGAGTTGATTGGGGTCAAATGGGGCCTGGGGCACCCAATGGTCTCTAGATCAGTACTCAAAGTGCGACCTAGGTTTGCGATGGAAAAGGGAAGTTCTAGGGGTCTAAAGAGTGACTTAGGGGTCCTAGAATGTGGTGCTTACAATTGACATGCCCGGGGGAATAACCATGGCCCCTTTCCTTATCTAAAAGCAAGAAAAACAAACCCACTGCTACCACATTGAGCTCATCACAGAGAAAGATCCCAAGATGACCA
Organism: Sambucus nigra; assembly: GCA_949130495.1. Lineage (NCBI taxonomy): Eukaryota > Viridiplantae > Streptophyta > Magnoliopsida > Dipsacales > Adoxaceae > Sambucus > Sambucus nigra. Next base: position 150,593,199 of record OX422212.1, on the reverse strand, counting down.
ACTGCTGGTACTATGATATTTAGTGCCTCCTCAAACATGGTAAGTATCCCCAAGGTTCTGATAAGAAAGACCGAGTAACCCTCTATAGACTGGTTGCCTAGTACATCGTCTGTAATAAAGCGATGTTTAAGAGAAACTTCGACGAAACCCACTTGCACTACATCATAGAGGCTGACATTAAAAAAATAATGCAGAAAATCCACAGTGGGGAGTGCGGGGACCTTACATGAATGTCCATATGCTCTCCAAGAAGATCATCTGACAAGGATACTATTGGACTACTATGATTCAATATTATACCGCCTATGTTCGAAGATGCCTAAAATGCCAACACTTTTCCAACCTACGGCACTTGCCCCCGCGGGAATTGTATAACATGACCTCTCCCTGGTTGTTCTCCACATGGGGAATTAACATCATAAGGAAAGTTACACCCAAAGCGTCCAATGGGAATGAGTTCATCCTTGTTGCCATTGACTACTTCACTAAATGGGTCGAAGTCGAGTCATGCACAATCTCGAATGCCAAGAAAGTGCCAAGTTCATCAAGAAAAACATCATTTACGAATATAGGGTCCCACACGAGTTGGTATCAGACAATGGGTTACACTTCGAGGTAGAAGTTACAGACGTGGTCGAAGAGTATGGAATTCAAAGACATAAATCTTCTCCATATCGACCTCAAACCAACGGAGCAGTCGAAGCAGCTAATAAGAACCTTAAATCCATTATCAATTAGATGATTGAGAATTATCGAGATTGGGCTGACAGGATCCCTTACGCCCTCTGGGGCTACAGCACTTCGGTTAGAACCTCTACTGGGGGTACCCCTCACTCTAGTCTATAGTATGGAAGAAGTCCTACACGTGGAGCTGTAAATCCCTTCATTGTGCGTCATGCTAGAAATCAAAGTTAACGAGGAAGACTGGCACCAAAGCCATCTCAACAAGTTGTCCCTCTTGGATGAAAGGAGGCTAAAGGATCCATATCACATACAAGGGTACCATCGTCGTATTGCACGATCATTCAATAAGAGAGTCAATGACAATGATGTCCGAGAAGGAGATTTATCCCTCAAAGAAATAGTAGAGCCCATCTGGGACCCTAGAGGGAAATTCAAGCCCAAATGGAGTGGCCCCTACATCGGGAAGAAAGTCATGTCCGGTGGCACCGCTATGCTCACCGACCTTGATGGAGAAGAAATGGGGCATCCAGTCTTCCTGAACCGTCTATGGAAATTCTATCACTAGTCAGAAATCTCGGTGCACTACGACTATTCTCACCTCCCTTCTATTCTAAAAAAAGGTCTTCACTACCCTCTACTCAGAACGACATGGGACTTGACCCTCTAAAAACATTTTTTCTTTCAAAAAATGAATTTTAGGAAATTTTCCAAACCCTCAGAGGTATGTAGGTAGCTTATCCGCCTTACATGAGCAGGACCCCTTCTTTTTCAGAAAAAGCTATTCTTTTCTTGCCCCTGAGAACGACAGTTCATTCTAACATATAAATTAATAAGAGGATTATGTATGCCTAAGCGATTGTTATGATAATTCAAATGCAAAACTCATTCAGAGGCACAACTAGATGATCAAAAACTCCTTTATTTCATTATTCAAAATTTCAGTACGATTACATCGGCATTGGGAGTCAAACGACTTCCCTTGTCAACGTACTCCTACCTTCCTAAAAGACAAAAAAATAAAAACAAGTCCCACTAATCCCAAAATAACCCTCACATTATCTTTGAACACAAAACCACACCCATTATAAAAGCTTCATAAATTTCTACCTGCAGCTGCAAGAGGAACGACCCCCATCATCACTCCCATCCTGGGGTCTCGAAACTTCCCCTGCCAGAATGGAGTGTCGTAGATTATCTATTGATGGATAAGACCAAAATAGATCGGGGAAAACCACAACGCCTCCGTCCATCATGTTAGATATGGAAAACCACATTTCCCCAGTCTCCATAGCCAGCATCTTGGCCACAACCCTCTTCCACAACCACTTCTTGTAGTCCCTGGAGACGTTATAAAATCTACCCACAGATTGGGAGGGACGGGTCGACGGGAGACTATTCTCCCATAGAGAACCAAGTGGCATGCGCATGCAGTCTATCAGGTCCTCCACAGGAAAGATGTTCACTGTCCGCGGTGGCACAATTTCTTCCCAACCAATTTAGCGCAGCACCCGCTAGGGAAAGTAGAAAGAGATCTACGTGAGGCCTACTCATTGGACATATTGATACTCCGTGAGTTCCAGAATGGGCAGCAGCTCCCCCCACCAAGGCACTGACCAGGTCAAGCCTCGAGCCCCATGCTCTACGAAACAGTTCTCCCAACTCTTAATGTCCAGGACTACGCTAATAAAGTAGCGTGAGAAGAATTTTGGCACCACCGACAAAGGGGACTCAGGTGGGCCCACCCTATAAAACCTCTCTGACTGCCACATGAACAGCATTACAGGGCTAACTCTCATAAAGTTGGAACGACCTTCTCGCGTTGTATCCTGACCATTCAAAGTCTTCGCCCGTATCACCATCGCAGGATTGCGATGGTAGACATCCAAGAAAAAATAACTACAAGTTGAGAATCCACCAGTACTTCCCGAGTTACCAATAATAGTTTTAAAGCCACGCCCAGAATGACGGTCCCGGCATGACTAACATCATCGACATCCCATAAATGGACAAAATGCATCACTGCAAGAAGAGAAATCATTCATCCTGTGACCAACGACCCGGCTACCGAAGGTGAAAAGTGTAGAAATCCCGCCAATAGCTCCCTAGGAGACCGGGAAAACTTAAGCATAGTCACTGCAACGCTGGGATTTATCCCCAACATGGCAGAAAAATCTTCATAGGTCGAACAGATTACTTCCAACCCGAAGCGAAAGACATGGTCTTCGGGGTACCAGAATTCCACGGTTGTCATAAGCATATTCCACTCTATGGGCCGGTTGTGCCATAAAGAGACTCACCGTATGTTGAAAACATCATAGTCAACATTGTAGGAACACATTGCTTCCAAGGTTTCGAGGTAGTTCACAAACTCAACACTACCAGGGAATCACAAAAGAAGAAAGTGAGCAAAGAAGAATGTAAAGGAGTATGAATGTGGAAGTGTGAAGGAAAATCTCCATCCACACCCCTATTTATACTTACAAACTCTCAAGCAAAGACAAGAGACCTAGTAGAAATTGGAGGAAAACGTACCCTACCAAGTACCAAGCAATTGAAGAAAGTACAATCAAAACCTTGGATTAATTGTACTGGACTGATATACCTATAGGCAGGACAGGGGTAATGTCGATCGGTAACCCCCTATTTTGGGACAATTCCCTTTTCCCTCTTTTGTCAAAGTAAAAAAAAATCAATAAAAATAATTTTTATCTTAATGGAATTTCGAATTTCCTTATCCATATGTTTATACTTATCCTATTTAAAATAAAATCCTTCTCAAATCATTTTAAATTCTTTTTACGTTCTTAGCAAAAAAGTAAAGCGCATTAATCACTAAAACTAAAAATTCACAAAAAAGTTCACTTGCATAGATACTTGTTATGTTACATCAGTGTTGTAGGAAAAAAATAAGAAATACAACGAGACGCAGCCCGAACCCAATTCTCTCTCTCTCTCTCTCTTCTATCTCTCTCTTCTTTATCTTTCTTCTCTCTCCAAGTGCCTCCCTTCCTGCGGGGCTTCCTCTTCCCTTTGCGACGAGATAATGTGCCACCACTCCTAGAGTCCGACCCTTCCTCAGACGAGGCAGACGGCACCAGACAAGAAGGAACTGGGATTGAATCCTTAATGTGGGCAGTCGTCAAAGATATCCAATCCATAATATCCCTTAGCCAAGTGGTGGAGACTCGGATGTGTTGCAAAAGAAAACATGAAAGTGAAAATCAGTCAGTCTGAGGCAAAGGAAGAAATCAGGTAATCAAAAGACAAAGAGATAAAAAGTATAACTCAAGTCAAATGACCTCCTCTGTCAAGTCCAACTCCTCTGGTTCCATCGCAATAGGAAAGTGCATCATACGCACTGACCCTCCATCTACCCTCCAAATGTTGTAACGAGGCGAAAGTAGCCATACAAAGGGAGCCTCTAAAGTCGTCGTCGTCACTGATGTCGTCGCACCACCTGCACTGTGGGAGGACCCCACCTGCCGACTCGATCTCGTGAGAGGACGAGACATCACATCATATATGGTGGGTGACATCAACCAGCTCGTCTCCAATTCCATATAATCATACATCACCTCCGTGTCGGTATATGACAAGTAAGGCTCACCCATCATTGCCGCAACCCGAGCGTCGTTCGACATCTCCCGCACCCAGCTCATGAACATTGGGGGTTTCACCGGTGGCACCGCAACCTCATCCTATAAAATCTGTTGAACTAATCTTTCCCCGAGGTACTAAGAATATCCAAACTCATGCGCCAGCAGATGCCGCATCTGCACATGTCCCCCCGCTACCCCCGTATGTTAGACAGTCATCTCCCTTGGATAAAAGGTCACCTGCAAATTCCCCAGCAAGAGAAAAAAAATCAATGTCAACAAAATATCATCAAGGGAAAGACAGTCTCAAGGAAAAAAGGGGACTTACTCACTCGTTAGGCCATTCAAGACCTGACGCACCGTCTCCAAAGAGAGAGATTTCTTCGATTGCCGATTGAACTTTCTCCACCAATACATTCGACAAGAGTCCCCATTAAACTCGTCCTTCAAAGCTATCAATTAGGTGTTAAACCCAATCACCTCATAAAACCACGTCTGCAAAGGATAAAGGGTCAATACTTATGAAATCAAGAATAAAACGCATGAAGGAAAAAGTGAATACATAAAGGAAAACGCGAAAAATGAAGAATACCTCAAGAAGATATATAGATCAAGTAAAATTTTCCCGACAGCACCGGCTGAATGCATCAAGAGAATAATAAAAGGTCACCAAGGCCAAGCTCCCCCAATCATAAAAACGGATGTCCGAAAATACCCTAAAAATGGCAAAACCCACAAGTGCATGACGTCACCACCAGAAAACCACCCAGCACCAGTAAAATGAACTGATGAGCCATCTGACGTACCTACCGCCCATTTTTCTCATCAATCCTCCTCCTCAGCAATAACTCTCTCAAAAGAGACAAACAAAGAGAGTCCCCAAAAACCACCCTCTCCACATCACCCAACATTGTCGTCACTACCTCAGGCATCACCCTCAGTGTCTTTTCCACCTCAATCTGCGTACCTTCACAATCCAGTCCCAACAGCTACTACACATCTATAGGAGTCATCGTCATCTCCCCAAAGCCAAAATGAAAGGTGTCGGTGGTCTCACCCCACCTCTACCCCAGAGCATAAATAACAACCGTAGAATGGGGCATCCAATCCAGAGCAGATGCCAGTCTCCTAAAACCGACTTATGATAACATCTAATGCACCACAGATGGAAGGTGCTCCCAAACATCCTTAAGCCCCATCGTCCCTCGAGCACACATAGTTGACATAGAAACATTAGACTGCCAAACGTAAAAAGCAAAAGAAAAACCTTTATCAAAAGAAATAAGGAAATCTCACAAAGAAAAAAGGAAGAGAATACCAAAAGTCATCAATACTTACATAACCTCTAAGGTTCACTGCCCTAGAAGAGTGATGATGTGAAGGCTCGCACAAGAGAGTCCAATCATCCACCACTAGCTCGAATGAGTCAAAATTATTTTCGCTGACCAAAGCAAGGGCCACCCTAGCCCTCCATTCCAAGCATGCCCAGTCGTCAGAATTAAGCCACGCCATGTGTGTTGCGCTACTTGAGAACTTAGCCATCTCTTGACTTTGGAACGTTGGAACAATTTGCCAAAGATAATTGCAGAAGAAGGCAAGTCTAAAATCTATGAAAAATGAGGAGAACCCGCCCCCTTTTTATAGGAGGCTAAGGGGCATGGCGATCGGCATCTCCCTGCCACCCACCGATCGGCACTATCCCTCCACCTGATCGAGGTACACCAAAAGATTATGCCACTTACGTTTAGCACCCCTCTATCTATGTCGGTCGGTACCCCCTTTCAAATTTCGTACAAAAAGCCCAAAATATGCCAGAAAATCCCCAAAAAATCCTCAAAAAATTCCTAAATGGATTTGAGAACCACGTCCACCAAGAAAAACTTTTTTACCACATTAATTTCCCTAGAAGAACCCTCATCTCCCCCAATGAAATCCCCAAAATCAATTCCATGTCTCCCCAGTAACGTCTCCAAAGGACACCATAAAATTTAAAAATCCCCCGGCTAAGAAATGTCCAACCCTCGGATCATTTCGTCTTCCTCAACGGAACCTAAAATCAAATGATTCCCTAAATCCCTAGAAGAACTACAAGATACATATCCCCAGTGGAGTCTCCAAATTTCCCCAGGAAACTTAAGCCCGCGGAATCGGCTTCGACCTGCAGAATTGATCACTTCTACTTAAGCCCACAGAATTGGTTTCGACCCGCAGAATTGGTCACTTCTATCTTAAGCCCAGGGAATTAGCTTCGACATGAAGAATCGGTCACTTCTATCTTAAGCCCATAGAATTGGTCACCCCCTATTTTTTGCCCTCGGAATTAGCTTTGACCTGTAGAATTGGTCACCCCTATTTTAAGCCCGCGGAATTGGTCACCCCTACTTAAGCCCGCAGAATTAACTTCGAACCACAGAATTGGTCACCCCTAACTAAGCCCAGAGAATTGGCTTCGACTCACAGAATTTTTCACCCCTATTTTAAGCCCACGGAATTGGCTTTGACCCGTATAATTGATGACCCCTACTTAAGCCCGCAGAATTGGATTCGACCTTCCGAAGTGGTCACCCTTATATTAAGCCCGCAGAATTCGCTTTGACTCGCGGAATTGGTCAATCCTATTTTAAGCCTGCATAATTGCTTTTGACCCGCAGAATTGTTTACTTTTTCTTAAGCCCTCAGAATTGGTCAGCTCTATCTTAAGCCCATAGAATTGGCTTCGACCCACAGAATTGGTCGCCACATTGGTCACTCGCTACATTTTACCTCAGTCATCACCTCTTCTAGGTCCTTAGAATCATCCATACCCAGAATCCCCATAGATCCTCAGAATCAACCCCGGCACTCTGAACCGGTCATCCTCGTTCCTTAAGTCCGTAGAACAGACCTCTATTATGTGGTGTCTATTCGACGACTTTCACTTGTTCCAAGCTCACCTGTTGAGGGGATCTATAGACATCATATTCTAAGACCCCCTAAGTCTCTCCTTAGGTCCCTAGCACCTCCCCATTTCACTATAAACCCTAGGTTGCACTTCGAGTACCGATTTAGAGGCCACTGGGAGCTCTCGGGCCCCAATTTGACCCCTATCAACCTCACCATTGGAGCAAAAGTTCTTTTAATCTGTATAGATACTAAAACTCCTTTCCAACTATCCACCCCATGGGAAAAATGAAAAAACCATTCGGACAAACTATCCATTTTCCCTCGAAAATTGATCAAAAGGCCACGAGGCACTCCCGGACTCCGTTTTACCTAGGTCAAATCTTAAGATCGAATGAGACTAAATGAATATACAAAGGTCACTAAATACCCTTTCTAACAATCTGTCACATACACGATTTCGACCTAATATGTTTTACTCTGAGAGGTCACCGGGTGCTTCCAAGTCCCGGTTGACCTAGGCCAACTATTCGAACCGAGCAAAACTCTTTGGAATGTAGAAGTACATATCCTAACCTTTTTAACAATCCGCCCCATGCACGATTTTGACTTACCATATGGACGAACGATCCGTTTCCTTCCGGCGATCTCCCGTCCAAAAGACCAATGTGCGCTTTCGAGCCACATTTGACCCAAAGTCAACTCCCGAACCTGGGAGCGGACCAGAGGACTCTTAAAGGTCTCTGAAGTAGATTTCTAATAGTATGACCCATGCAGGATTAGGATTAACGGATTACGTTCTACGATAAATTTTCTAAGAAATATTGCACGAGAGTGACAATTGGCAGGTCCAGATACCTGCCTATCGGTAGTGTGTCTAGGATCACCAGTCGATAGGCAGGACAATGGAAGTGCCAATTGGTAACCCCCTGACCCTATATAAGGAGGTCATGAACTCACGCCAAAAGACCAACACTAGAGATCCAACACCATCAGTGATCTCACTAACATTCTCTCGAAATCAGCAAAGCTCCCATGTGATGTTCCATTCAAGCTTACATTCCTATCCTTTTCATACCCAATTTGGAAAAAATCATATTCTCTATCATCCAACACTCATCTCACATTCAGGGGAGTTCATTCAAGATCAAAGATCGAGCTTCAAAGAAGGTCCAATCCCTTCCCTCTCTCTTTAAATTCCTTGTTTTTGCATAAATTTCATTAGATTAATATTCTAGTTCCTACTTTATTTCATACATATTAATACATACATTTTTATTAGTATATTGCACATATTTTATTTTCAATATAAAAAAAACCCAAAACAAACAAAAAGAGGGTTATGCCCATAAATTTCCAACAGAATTATTAATCACACTTTTTCAAAACCAATAAGACATTCTCTACACACACACACACATCTATAATAAAATTCCATTCAGATTTATCGGATAAACCCCACCCTCATGCCACATTCGAACTACGTGGACTTTGATGCCTTTATAGGCTACATAGGTGTTTCGTATTAAAACCCAAAACTCGAGTCCCATTTTCCAATTTTCAAATTTTCACAATTTCACAAATTCCCCAATCTTCCTAAAAATTTCCCATTTCCATTTTATCATATGCTTGCATTATATAGTATGCTTGTTTACGTTTCATCCAACACGTATTATCGTTTCATAATAACGAATAATATCGCAACAAACGCACAAATCGTATTTTCTATATATATTATTTTGATCACATTCATATGGATGACCTCACTCTACCTTTCCCATGGTATGAGTTGAATGATTTCGATCTCCATTATATACACACACGTGCACACTTCACGGAGAAATAAGGTTAAATAATAACACTATTCCATGAGAGACCGAAAGGGAGGGATGGGTGCCTAAAACTTTCCCATTTTGTAACTTAGCACCCGAACCTTCGATCTTTTAGTTTCGTATGCATCAGTTTGTCCCTGATGCCGCTCTCTCGAAGTGGCAACATGTTCTTTTGCCTGTTTTATGAAAAATAATCTGGAGACTCCATCTCTTTATATTAACCCCACAATGACGGGGGTCGAATCTCCTCAAAAAAGGGCGCGAGACCGCTATCCTTTGGGGGATCCTCCACCCTCCTTCCCCTAGAAAATTTTCCCGGGATGGACACAGTGGCGACTCTGTTAGGGGCTATTTTACATAAGAGGGATAGGCTCTATTTACATAGGGTAGTCATGGATGGACTCTTTCTTATAGAGTAGTCGGAGATGGAATATCCTTACATAGGCTCTGTTTACATAGGGTAGTCAGAGATGGACTCTTTCATCGAGAGAAATCAGGAGTATTCCAATGCAGTAATCTTTCTCGTTGGTAGCATAATCGATAAGGTATTCAGAGATGGAACTCCATTTCATGGATTTCTGTGTGACATACACAATGTCAAACTCGACTAGTAACACTCACCATCAGGCCATTCGGCTTGACATATCAGATTTCTCCAGAAAGTATTTAATGGTATCCATTTAGGAAACTAGTCTAATGGGAAAAATAAGCATGTAGTGCCATAATTTGGACATAACCCAGACTAAGGTGCCATAATTTCTGCATAACCCGACCATTTTTTAACTAGCGTAGTAGATGTCTCTTTATTATGGGATTTCTCAATGTGTCGGGCTAGTAAAGACCTAGTGTAGTATCAGTGATGGTCAAGTATAGGAAGAGGGGGAGACCTGGCTATGAAGGTATGAGAACCAAAGGTCGGGTGAGGTATCTCTTGATTAGGTCAAAGGCTTTTTAGCACGCCTTATTCCTGAATTTAGTTGAATCCTTTCATAGAAGTTTGAAAATGGGTTCACAGATAGAGGTTAGTTGGCTGATGAATTGACTGATATATGATAATTTACCCAAGAATCCTTGGACTTTCTTCTCCATTCGGGATGATGGCATTTTGAGCATGGCTTTCAATTTGGTAGGGTTACTTCAATTCCTTTATCGTTGATCATGAATCCCAAGAGTTTTCCCTTAATGACGTCGAAAACACACTTTTATGGGTTGAGTCGCATCTGGTACTATCGCAGTCACTCAAACAACTTTCAGATAGTAGTAATGTGATCTTTCCAAGTCTTGAACTTGATGATCATGTCATCAACATAATCCTCAATTTTTTTATGAATAAGGTTATGCAAGATGTTTGTGGAATCCATTTTAGTAGGTTGCCCTGGCATTTTTTAGTTCGAATGGAATGACAGTGCAGTAGAAAGTTTCCCAGGGGTGATGAAGTAAGATTTCTCCCGGTGATCACGGTGCATACTGATATGGTTGTTTCCATCAAATCAATCAATAAATGGATTGAGAGAATTATTGGTTGTGTTATCCACAATTGTGTTGATGTTGGGTAAAGGGTAGATGTCCTTTCAGGATGCTTTGTTCAAATCTTGATAATCGATGCAAATGTTTATTTTTCCTCCCAACTTCAGCACAAGGACAATATTTGCAAGCCATGTAGGGTATTCAACCACACAAATGAAACCCATGTTTATCTATTTGACTACCTCTTCTTTAACCTTGAGGTACCATTCTGTTCGAGGTTTCCTCAACTTTTGAGAACGTTGGGATATCATGATGAGCTATCTCTAGGTCAATGCTCACTACACCAAATCTACCAGATTATCACAATCATTGGTCGTGACAAGTCCAACTTGTCAATAGATTGGACATATCTAGGTTCCTCGCATACTGGACAGCGATCGAGATTTTCATACTCCTTTCGGTATAATATGCAGTCATACACAAAGCATGAATCGATTTATACTTCATTCCCAAACCTTTTAAAACTGTTCTTCATAACATGATAGCTATCTGGAAGTTTATTCTCCTTGGGTAGTAAGCCCTTCACCCAATTTAGAATTCCTATCACACTACTGCCAGATAAACTGTATTGCGTCTTCAAACTGTGCAAACCAACCATGGAATGTAAAGTTGTTTAATCTTTCTCATAACCAGAGTATAACGATTGGGTCGCCTTAAATTTTAAACTTTGGTAGTCATCGCAAGGTTTATCACGATATCTTCATGAGCACTTGAACCTTGTACATCATCTGTAACCTCATTCTCCTCTGCTTCATAAACTCCGTACGTATCATCAACTAAATCCTCTAATATATTATGATCTACGTCGTCCCCTTCTACATCTATCCTACTTGTTGAAGGTTGTTGTCAAGGTTGTTCAGGTATAAAAGGAACTTTCAATTCACCGTGAAAACTCCAAAATCGATAAATATCTTGCATACCCCATCTTAACAAATGTAGTTCAACTGTTTTCCACTCAAACACCTTACCATTCTTATACCTAGCATACGGACACGAAAACTCTTCATTACGTATCATCAACTAAATTCTCTAATATATTATGATCTACGTCGTCCCCTTCTACATCTATCCTACTTGTTGAAGGTTGTTGTCAAGGTTGTTCAGGTATAAAAGGAACTTTCAATTCACCGTGAAAACTCCAAAATCGATAAATATCTTGCATACCCCATCTTAACAAATGTAGTTCAACTGTTTTCCACTCAAACACCTTACCATTCTTATACCTAGCATACGGACACGAAAACTCTTCATTATTATGACATCTCTTTGTGTATTTCACAAATTCATTAGCACCTCTACAAAACACATCCCCCGTTCTATTTGTCTTACCCATCCACTCTTTGTATTTCGAATACTCCATCACAGCTACCACAACTAATCACCTATTAAAGGTAAGAAGCGTATACTCATGGATTAGTATAAAGAAAACTTAGATTTATAGTATGTTTCATTTAATTATGTCTTATTTATTTTTTATTTTTAAATTTTAAATTTAAATTCAATTTATAATTGAAATTCCTATTTCCTCCATCTCCTCTAAAGGGTGAGTGGTCCTATCCCATTTAGGACCACATATTTTTGTAATATACTTAACAGCTCATGCACATTGTTACGATTTGATAAAAAATCGACAGCATATCCCCATAGTTCTTCAAGTACACGACGTAGATTGGCAAGTGTGAGTGTTATTTCAATTGATCAATTGAAATAAGAGTCACACTTGTCAATCTAGTATGTACCCAAAGAACATTAGGATACGACTGCAGAACTTCCTCCAAAAGTAACAACTTTAAGTCACTAAGAATATTATTATACAAAAATTATGTAGTCCCAAACTGTCCAAACGGGACAATTCGAGAGATCTCATTACAGGGGTAATGACTTGCGAACAGGTCTAAGGGCTATTGAATGCGTACGCATAATAACTAGAAGGCTAGTATCTATGCACACTATATGTAATTTCAAATATGTTTCATTTAATTATCATACTATATATATATTATTCGTGATACAAAGTAATTTTTAAAAAAAAGTTAAAAAATCCCACCCCCATATGGATAATAATCCAGTGGTCATGCCATTTTTAAAATTAACCAACCGAACATCGATCCACTACAATCCAACCGCAATGGCAACAACAAATGTGTATCCCATACTCTTTCTAATTCATCTACTCAATTAATTCTTTTCATCAATTAAACTAACAATTAAAGTATATAATTATTAATTTACTAATTTACAATGGGGGCATTCCTACTTGGCGCACTCAGCCAAGTGCTTGGCGGGCATCCCCTTTGCCTCTAGGGGAATCACTTTTTTACAAAAGGTGTGAATCTTTATGGGTTACTTCCATCAGGAAGAATTTATATCACGATGGTACAATTACCTATGGACTGTAGGCCTCAGGTTCAAGAAATCTAAGCTCTGTTAATTTTGTATGTGGCATCGACTGGCTGAATATTACCTTCCTCTTTCTTAGAACAAGTAATCTAATATTCTTATCTATATTTCGAGATTTTTAACAAAATAATATTTTTTATCATTTGTTCATGCAAACATTCAACACAATATTCATCTTTTGATTTTATCAAGTTGGTATGAGGGACCCATCTCTTCTTTTTAATCAATTTGCCGAGTCTCGGGTCAACGTTAAGACAAGCTCGAGTTTTCATCTCCTTATGGGATCTCAGGTATTGATTTTTCTTATATTTGCCTATTCATTTGCTCATACTTTACAAACTTTTAAGCTTATGATCAACCTATTTCTTATTTTTAGGTTGATACTCTGGTAATTTCGAGTGTCACTCTTAGGGATGGCAATTTTCTCCGAAAATTCGGGTCCCCGCGGATACCCGAAAAAAAATCCCCGAAAAATCTCCGAAAATTCGGGGATCGGGTTGGGTTCGGGGAGTTAAAAAAATCCCCGAAAAATTTCGGGTCGGTTTCGGGTATAGGCTCGGGTCTCCACGGGGATACCCGATTTATTAAGATATAATAAAATATATATTTTTATATTATAATAAATATATAAGATATAACTTGTTTAAAACAACCCTAGTTCCCTTTTTTCATTTCATATCCATGCCGACCTCGTCCCTCATCTCATCTCCCACAACCTCCTCCCTGCCTCATCTCCCACGCTGCCACGCTACGCCTCCCACGCCGGTGCCAACGCTGCCTCCCACACCTCCCATGCCCCCCACGCAAGCGTGCGACCACTGTGTAAGCTCCCACACTTCAATCACATGTGCGACCACTGTGTAAGCTCTATCTCTCTCCTGTTTTTTACTGTTGTTTGTGTAAGATTTGTTGAGACCCCTGTGCGATCTAAGAAAATGTTTAAGATTTGTTTAGAGACCATGTAAAATCATTGATTGGAGAAAACGTTGATGACATGCCCTTGTCTCCCAACCTTGTGTCTCACCCACATGAATTTTCTTTCCTTAACAGTGTCATCGACTACTATTTGTGTTTAAGATTTGTGTTATCCAATAACCTACAGATTTGTTTAATATAAGATTTGTTAGATTTGTTGTTGATTTGTTATTTTGAAAACAATGCAATTTTTTTATATTAAAAAAAAAAAAAAAAACGGGTCCCCCGCGGGGAACCCGATACCCATTTTAAACGGGGACGGGGATCCCCGAACCCGTTATAACGGGGAACGGGACGGGGAATGATTTTTCTAACGGGGACGGGGATGGGGAGTTAAAACCCGACCCCGAACCGACCCGTTGCCATCCCTAGTCACTCTGCCTGTGGGAACTCAAGTACTTGACTTTTGTACTTCATTTTCTTTTGCTCATACTTTGTATATATTTACTCCTCCATTTAACCTATTTCTATATTTTCAGGTTGACACTACCAGCACTCATGTGCCTTTGGATCCCCATGTACTTAACTTATGTACTTCTTTTTATTATTTTTCCAATATTTTACAAACACCACTCGTTTACTCAAATTGATTCCTTGTTCTAAGGTTGGTACCACAAGTCCTCCAACACTTTTGGAGTCATAATTACTTATACTTTTGTATCTTTTATTTTCACTATGCATAGTTTACAATTGTTACTCGTTCATATAACTTATTCATTTATTTATAGGCCAACATTATAAGTTCATGATACCATTGGAGGTTCAAGTACGTAACTTCTGTACCTCTTTATTTTTTTCCTTATAATTTTCAAACACTACTCGTCTATTCAGCATGACTATTTATTTTTAGGTCAACATCACGAGTGCGCCTATGCCTTTAAAGCCTTGGGTATTGCCATTTCACTTTTACACATGTATTTCCATTTCACATTGTTTATATTGATTTGTTAGACCGAGCGGGAAGGTGACCATCTTCCTGCTTCTTCTGTGGATCCTTCTCCCACCTGATGAGTGAGGTACTCATTTTTCTTAATTATAATTTACCGTTGGATTAGCTTGTGTATTAATTTAGCTACGCCATTTTATTTATCATAGGAAAGGAACAACGTAGGATCTCAGGCAGTGTGTTTACTCCCATAGGCATGCAAATAAGTTTCATTCCTTCAGACTATTGCTCTTTTTATTTTTTTTATTTGGTGTACTTACTATTCTTCCTTTTTATTCGGAGGAACAACGTTAGAATGGAGAAGGCAAAAAGGTAAATGACAAAGACTTAAAGGCTACTCACTCTTAAAGAGATGGGGATGAGCAAGGCAGCGAAGAGTCTAATTTTAGTTTTGATGGAACCTAAATAGACATCGGTTTTAACTTTGTGGAGTTGGATGCCCCAGTTGATTATATGAAAGATCTATGGTCAGATCGCCTTATGAAGCGTGTTCGTAAGGAAGACATGATCGTATTAGATTTGACATATAATCACCACCTAAAGACTTTCACCAGCCAATTTGTTCGTAATATTGAAGGCGTATATATTGTTTATTTAAACACACATGCTAAATAGATGCACACCGTTTAACTCCACCTCTCTGAGCGAAATTGCTCAAACAGATGCACACCGTTTCCTTAATTCCATTAAATGTTTAGAGAATTTATATCACCTTAAATTAGACTGTTTGGATGTTTCCATTCGCATTATTATTTACCCCTCAATGAGAAAGTTAATAAAAGCCAAGTTCTCTAAGAATACTAAAGTTAAGGAGTGTCTTGAACTAGCAACTTTTATAAGGGATCAAATAAAATCCCTTAAACTTAAGATGAATATGGTTTTATCTGGTGGAGAAGAATATGTTACTCGAGTAACTAAGGATGATGATGAGGTTATACGAGAGATGGGTGTCAATTGGAAAGATTATTTATAAAAGAGAAAACCTCATTTTCCTTCTAACAAGTGGTTAGCTTGTGTAGGCTTTTGCTACTCCCATTTTTGAACACTTACAGTACTTTTGCTTACTCTTCGAGTGGGCTATTTTTTTAAATTAAATATCTATCATCATTATTTTTCTTGTGTGCTTACTTTCCACCTTATTTTATTTCTTTCGAGCAAGCGACTCAATTTGTTAATTACTTTGTTGTCTTTCCCTTGTGCTATGGAATCTTTTGTTCCGAGCGAGTGTTATCATTTGGTAAACATTTTCACTTATACTTTGGGAATTTTTGTTTTACTTGTGTTGGAGTGGAATGCTCTAATACCAATTTGAGAGTGCGCTTGCGATCTTAATGGAATGATATATATAATTAAATCGCACCAAACACAAATACATTTTTATCTTATTATCAAAACACATGCATCTAAGTTATAAGATAAATAAATAGACATGCAATCACACGCAACTGAGGAAAAATCCCTTTTCAGGACAAAATCTTTTTTATATCATCACTTTAGAATTTCACAAGACATACGATTTACAATACTTCTTGATATGACCCCCAAGTATAACACACAGTCTTCGCACACTCTCTAAAGAATACCCATCAATTCTGAGTAGTCAATTAGTGGCGATCCACCCTCGGTATCCACCGATCAGTCTTTAGCCTTCAGTCTTCCGTAGTGATTCTTTCAGGTTCACAAGTCAGCTATAGATATGATCTCTCCATAATGAGTATATTTCAATATGGTTCAAAATCGATTCACAAATGATATTTGGGGATGTGTTTGTGAATCAAAAGTATTTTGGTCAACAAAAATATTGAAATATTTTGCAACAGATATGTAGGAATCGTTTTGGCAAAAGTTCCACGAAATTTGGAATTAAAATAGATATTTATAGGTCATTCGAAAAATTTGATGCAGCATCTCGTTCGAATGAAAAATGAAGCTCTTTCGAACGAGAAAGTAATTTCGGTTAAACGAAAACATATTTTGTTCGAATGAGACTCGCATCTCATTTTAAACAGCTTCTAACGAATTCTAATAGAAAGCCTTCGTTAGATGTTCATTTGATGTAAGTTCAAACGACCCTTATACCCACAAGGCAAAGTCATTTGAATGAGATGGTAACCTCGTTTGAACGAGATCTTAAAAATATTATTTTTTCAATTCAAAATACTGCCTCATTTTTACGAGAAATTAACATCCCAAATAACTCTTATCAATAATTTTAAAAACTATTTCATATATACCTTTGTGGGATGTAGGGAAGTCTTTAATTTTGGAGTCAATTTGTCACGACGACACGTGACAGTTTGTATCGGAATACGCAAAACTAGCCATAGTGCAAATAAAATAAATAACTAGCCTAAACTGAACTATTTGCCCTTGCGATAATAAACATGAAAACATATATCCCCTTAAAACATTGCGAGTAAATACATGATACAAACATTTTCTGTCATACTTTAGGAATTCTTGGGTTTCTTTGCTTGCTATATTTTGTTTTTAACCAACACTATCAACATAAAAATATATCCTCTCGAAATATTGCGACCAATGTGTTGCAAAGAATGAAACTTTTTCCCCATGCTTTGGGAATTCTTGAACTGCTTCACTCGTTATATTTTGCATTTAAGAGATACAATCATGAATCTTGAAAGTATATCCCCCAAAATATTATGAGTTGGTAAATACACTTAACAAAGAAAGAAAACTATTTTCCCTTATACTTTGGGAATTCATGGACTGCCCCATCTCGCCAAATTTTTTATTAAAATAACACAATCGTAACATGGAAATGTATCCCCCATAAAATATTGTGAGTGAGTACATAAAATTATTACATTAGTTATAACACAACATACAAGAGTAACATGGCATCACGAGATTTGAAGAAAACTTTTGTCAACCAAATAAGAGAAACTCTATTTATTAAATCATAAGTTTGGCACTTTTGAACATTGCTTATACAGAAGAAGGCCTTTTCTTTTCGTACATGAAAACTTTTTATTTTCCTAAGCAAGAAAAATAAAACTTTCTAAGATACCATATGCATAGTAGCTCTTCATCCATTTTAAATTTGTGGATTGGAGACGATCACCTTTTGGATATAAGATACGGCAACACCTTGATCTGCTTACATATCTGACCATGAATGGTCCTTCCCAATTAAACTTGAACTTTGAGGCTCGCATGCTCCTCAAATAGGGGTAGATGCTCGAATAACTAGGTCACCAACTTGTAACTTCCTTAGCTTGACTAAGTTTTCTTAAGCCCATGGGAGTTGGGTATAAACCTTGAAATTTTCTTTGGCTTTTTCCCTATGCTCATCCAAAGCCTTCAATTGCACATGCCTTGGGTCTAGTAGTAAATCATTGATCAAAGGAATTATTGTAGATGGTACTGCTACTTCCATAGGCAGGATAACTTTTATTCCATAGATAATAGAAAGGAGTGAACCCAGTTTCTTTCCTCTTAAAAGTTATATAAGTCCAAAAAAACATTAGTAGTTTATCATCCCAAGTCCTAAGGATATCTTCCAATATTTTCTTTAGAGTTGTTGTGGATGATCTTGTACTTTTCCATAAATAATCTCATACCTTTTCACATGAAATGCTTTTTATTATATGTGAGGATAAGCTTGGGGATGTTAAACCTACTGATTATGTACTCGTGAATGAATTGAGTGACTACTTATGAGCTTATCTTCCATGGGGGTCACTTTTTCCTATTTAGAGCAAAGCTCTGTTGCAACTAGAATGAAAATTTACCCTTAAAAAGCTAGATGGCCATCCCTACTAAATGAAATACCCAATTAGAATGGGTAAGGAGCAGCCAACTCCGCAAGATCACTAATGGGGCAAGTACCATGTTCCCATGCACATTGCATGTTTTTCACCATTTCACAAAGTCAATTAGGTGAAATTCCATTATGGTCTAGTAATACCCCAAAGTCATCAATTGATCATATAGCTTAGCTTCACCCATGTGTAAGGGTTCTTGAGCCTCTTTTAACACTTTTTCCATTTTCTATTTGGCAACACACCTCGGTGCCTTATCATTATATCATATACCATATAACTCTCCTTTGAATGGGTAAAAGAGGGATAATATTTTCATCAGGTAGATCTCATTATCTCATTCAAATGGAAACTCTCCATCTTTCAAGTAGGCTATGTACGGCTCCCTCCAATCACGTAACCTCTAATGAAGTGCTCATCTACCAATTGATTAAATTGGGTTTCATATTTCAAGCAACTTTGTTGTAATAGAGCGCCATCTTTTATGATATTGGGTAAGTAAGAACCCCCTCATTACAAACGCCTATAAAGTGTAATACATGAGTTCCTATAATGAGTCCTATGCATCGCTCACATATTTTCATGGGCTTTTTCTTCCTCCACGCAGCTTGCCAAGTATACCCGAACTCTTAAAGTAGGTAGTACCTTGAAGTAAGTAGAAGTTTGCTAGCTTAGATGGTTTCATATTTCATTCACGATTCTTTAACTTCTTTACTCTTTAATCTCTCGAATATTTGGGATACACTCTTGGAAACAAAGATTTCACTGTTGTAGTTATTTCTCTCCTCTGAATGGTAATTGTAGCTTCTGGCTCATCCATTTCCAATTTCTAAGCCATTTTTCCAAACCCTTCTGATGTATGTTCATTGTTCGGGGGTGCTTTTCAATATTAATGGACATAAATTGCTTCAACAAAAAGTGAATGATTGCTTGGTAAAGAGAAAGGTTTCCATGCTTGAATGAAAATTCACCATTAACTTTCTTAACTACAAGGTTACAATCCTCTTTTATGTATAGAACTCTCTCACCTTTATAAAGCTTTTAACAATCCCAATATTAATGATTCATACTCGGCTTCATTATTTGAACATTTGGAATTAAGTTTGTAGGGGAGGGTGATCATTTCTTTGGTATTAGAGAGTATTATTCCATATCCTCCATTGCCTTATGCAAACGAACCATAAAATTTCATCTTCCACTCTTCCATTTCATCACACAAATAAGCTTAAAAATTATCACCCGGTAACTCCTCAGTCGGAGGTTCAAAATTTGATTGGGAAAGTTGGATAAAAGGTCAACCAAATATTATCTCTTGATGGCTTTAGGTGAAAGTCATTTTAAATAAAACTCTGAAAGGATGAGGAAGCTCTTGGATGCTCGTCCTAGTAAAATGGTTATATCTAACAAGTACGTGATATGATCGCATTTGGCCATTATGTGCATCATGATTGAAAGAAAATAATGCCTTAACTTCTGCATCACAAACATTAAAGCCAAAAAATGTCTCTCAACAATTGTATATCTAGATTTGGTCCCAGATATAGCTCTAAAAATGTAGTACACTAGGTTTTCTTGTTCTCCCTTTTACTGCTCGAGTAAGGCCCTAATAGAGCTCTCTGTAGAAGTTAAGTACAAAATCAATGGTTTACCTGCTTATGGGGGAATCATCATTGGGGAAGAGGTCAAGGTCTCTTTAATCCTATGAAATGATTTCTACTGCTCGTTCCCCAAAAGCCATTACACTTTGTCTTTTATAAGTGGCGATAAAGGATGAGTAATTTCAGCTAAACCATATATATATATATATATATATATATCCTTAGGTAATAGACTTTATCTAGAAAGCTCTTGAGCGGCGTCAAGATCTTTGATGGGGGATCATCAAAATTCCCTTTTGCTTCCATGCATCCATTTATACACCTTACTTGTTAACTATGAATCCCAAAAACTTTGTTTTTGCAACTCCAAAAGCACATTTTGGGGGATTCATTTGCATTTTATACTTTCGGCATTGCTGGAAAACTCTTCTCAAATCTTGCATTTATCTACTTCATGTTTTGGACTCCACCACTGATGGTCCCTTTTAATTTCTTATGCGGAAAGTGTTTTAAGGATAACAAAATAAATTTTATTTTTGGGAAAACCCTTTTTCCAATTTTTAATTCGCACCAAGTTGTGAACAAATTCTAACTTAACTAAATTTTATCATGATTAATCCTAAACATCCATATAGTGATTAAAGAAAGAAAAATAAAGTAAAGAATACTCACAATGTCGGATGTACGAGGAAAACCACAAGCCGAAAAAAACTCGGATGGCCCAAGCCATACAATCCCTATGAATATGATTTTACAAAGGTACAGACGATAGTCTTACTAAACAAATCGATCCTCCCACGAGACTTGACGCTCCTATGATCTTCAACCACTCCTCTCACAGTGTCCACACAAAAAGTAACCTTCTTTCACGATGCATGTCCACAACACACGCGTCCACGTATGTCTCGATGTCTACCAATATGACTTGTAATGCCTACGATGTTGAAATCGAATTCCACCGAATCTTCACCACAAAACCAATAATGTTCAAATGTAGAACAAATATTCTTGGTTCCACAAAGATCACTATTTCAAATATCAATGATAACTCGGCTCTTTAAAACTCTAAGGATGTGTTTAGACTTAAAAACCATACAAAACTGTTTGCAGAAATTGTATTGTTGGAAAACTAAAATTCGTTTTGCACGCACTTCGAAACAAGGACTAAAACACCCCTTAAATAGGAATTTTAAATCGGCGCGTCATTCAACCGACATTGATATATCGCTCGAATGAGATAGCAATGTAGAATGAACGACAGAGCATCTCGTTCGAACGACGTGTCGGGTCGTTTAAGCGACAAGAAAAATTAGAGTTTAATTTTAAACCAACTCTTTAAGAGAGAGTTACACTTAAATTCAACTCTAATTTGTCCTTATCAGATAAAAACGAAGTGCAAACCTTTTCAAACACTTATAAAATATTTTTAAAACATTTATTTAGTAAAAATTACATCCTTAATCCTTTTAAAATAAATTTCGAGTCTCATTAAATTTATGCATTCATACCTGAGCGATCTCGGACATCAATTAAACTTTGAAGACAAATAAACTTGCACCAATTAAACTTCAGCATAGATAATTCCTTGAAGATTTTTCGCAACGTCTTCAACACGTCACAGTCTGTGTGGGATCGTGACACATAAAAAAGACCTATAACTCAAACATGTTTTGTTCTGGGAATAAGTCAAAACTATACAATGGACTCAATTGGAAATTTTGTCCTTACAACCACCATATAGACTGCATAGAATTCATATATGTCACGAAATAAATCATGATATATGTCCATTATTGTTCACTGATAAGGTTCGACGACATTTTTCAATCCAAACGACATGACTGTGTAATGACATTTCCAAGAAGAGTTTAATGTCTTTTTTGCAACTACTAGATCCCTTTTGATTTTATTATTTCCCACATACCGATCTATGAAACTATAAATTTCATGTCCAGCAGTTGCATACACCAAGCTATGAATGCTAGACATTGGGAACTTATCATTTGGACTCACACGATTCAAGTCCTTGAAGTCCAAGTAGTTCCTGATTTACTTCTTATCTTTCTTGGCCACAATCACGATGTTAGATATCCAGAAAGGATGTTGGACGGGATTCATGAAATAGGTCGTCAGTAGCTTTTCTACTTATGCCTTTATCTTTAAATCTAACTTATCTTTGTAACTGTGAGTAGCCTGCCTCGTAGGAAAAGATTTAGGAAAAAAAATTAACTTCTGTCAGCTTACCCCTAGGGTCTATCCCTTTAATTTCTATATATTTCCATGCAAACATATTTTTGTGAAATCTTTGAGCAATATGATTATTTCTTCCTTTTGATTTGGACTCAAACTTTTGGAAATGAATATGGGTCTCTCATCATTACTCTTTTTCCAAGTTTAACTCTTCTAACACTTGTACCTTCTCTATTGGCACATCTTGCATACATTCCAAAGCCTCTCATGGTTTCTCAAAGTGATTTACTTGTAATGAAAAATTCCATATTGACTTTATTCCATTTGACAAAATAATTTGAGTTTATGAGAGCCCTGGATCCCATTCACTTATCTTGTTCTCTCTTTTTTGTTGAAAAGAAGAAATTCATATCACGAGTATATTTTACTCAAAATAGACCTACCTCCATAGAGACTTAGTGATGGCAAGAAATCTGCACGTTTAACTAGAGAGTCGGAGATCCAGGGACTGGGTTATGGATTAGGAAGGTCTTAAGAACCCGCTCCACCCTTTCAGTCTCAAATAGAGATTTAAAGTATTTGTGTTCGCATGTTATTGTGTAAAATAAATAATAAAATTCAAATAGTTAGTATATACATAGACTGTGCAGTGTAGTGTAAGATGTGAGTGTAAATCATATAGAAAAAAGGATAAATATGTATAAAGTTAAACTTATTCACTCGGACGATAGTTCTGGTGAGCCCAAGTACTCACAAAAAATTATTCAAAGTCCACGTAGTTTGCGAAGAACTAAAAGGTCCTTTACCTCATATAGAGTCTCGATGTGAGAGATCTAGTATCTCCTTAATCATTGAGATGTTTTAGGAGTGAAGCATAATCAGATTTGAAAATAATTATGTTTTGAATTCACGAGAGAAAGTGAACAAGATTGATTCAATCGTAAGATCACTCAATGATGAAGGAATGGCCAAACTTCCAACATTAAGAACAAAATAGTAGGTACAACCCCCGCATCTAATAATCCTTTAACCTATATTAAAGTATTTCATGATTTTAATTCTTTTGTTTGTTTTTTCCAGAAAGATATGAAAATGGTTGAATATATACAAGATTTGACTTGAGTTATATAGATCAGACTTCTCTAATACGCCTATGTATCCACTATAGGCTGAATCAAAGTCGACGTACTTCAAAAATGACCTTTGGAGAAGGATCAAGCTTTACATGATAAAAAAACAGAGATAGAGTGGATTGGGGTGGTTTTGCAGCACAACACCACCCTTTTTATATCAAAAGTTCAAAGCAAAAGAATGAGATTACATACGTTTAATTTATGTGAACTCCTTTTCGTTTCAGCATCACTTCGACTTAGGATCAACCTTTTTAGTAGTGGATCCAAAGGTACTTTTCATGAAAAATTAGGTTAAAGAAGAAAAAAGTAAAAAAAGGAAATGGATTTTGAGCTTTTTTGGACTTAGATGATGAATGAGAAGATAGGTCTAGAAGTTAAATAACAAGATCTAAGCCTAAAGAGGATTTTAATGACAAATGGATGAAGTTTTAAGGATTTTGGAAGGCAAAATGCTTCTCAGCATAATTCTCTTCATTTAAGAGGGAGGAGTTGATGCCATCAGGTGGTAGTGAAGGCCTTCTTTAATAGGCAAAAATATGGAATTAATAATCGATCGGCCATGGGTATTGTGCGCACTTGACCAATCGGTCAAGAGAGTTCACCTAGGCTTTTGGGCCCATTTTGGATTAGTTTGGTTCGATTGGGTAATTTAGTGGGTTTTTTAGGTGTGTGGATTTCTTAAGAATCTGTCCATGAGCTTGGTTAGGTTTTTGGGTCATTGGAAGTCCATGGTAGGTATGGATACCTTTATTGAGAAGAATGGGGGGGGGGTCTATAGCGCCCCTCAATAACGGAGCTCATTTTGGAAAAAAGGCTGTTAGAAAGAGTAACACCCATTATGCAAATGTTGGTGATTCTTTTTAACTTTGGTGAGGTATTTTTTATTATTCTCCTTTTTTTGGAGAGTTGTTATGATTATCACGAAGGTTTGAAATTATATCCTGAGAGGACTTGCCCCAGTCTAAAACTTTCACCCATCCACTCTTTATATTGTGGAAACCCCATCAATTCTACAATACAAATAAATAGAAAGTCATTAAATTATTAATCTAAATAAGTATTTCTAGACTCCTAAAAATTAATGATAAAATACAAAAGTAGACTTTAGTCTGGACTCCTAATAATTTCTCAAAGCTGAACAAATTACCTACAAAATGAAATATATAACAAAATCAACAATAAAAAAATCTTCAACCAGATGCAATAAGAACAAAAAACCCTTGTTTCACATCTTGGATATATTTCATTTCACACATTCTAATTATACACTAAGACAATCAAATATTCACATTTGGAACAACAAATGAAGGATTGTTGTACTGCTACCCCATTTTGCCCAACCATTTTTTTCAATTGGCTAATTTTTCATATCATTACTAGTTTTGGTCAGTGAAATGAGATCAGGAGGAAGGCTAAGAAATCGAAAGTTTTGGCCTATGAAGCAATTACGGGAGGAGGGTCATCATACAAGAATCTCTAGGATTTTGTTCAATAGTTAGGTGATAATTAGTTCAATTGTGGGTGTGGGTGTATACCTGAACAATCATAGAATGACAGTGAGAAGAAATCGCGAACGAGAAGAAATCTTATAGAGGGTTTGGAGAAGAAACCACGGGCGCCACAAAGAAGAAAACGCGGGAGTTTTTTTTTTGGAGAATACGACAGTGAGGGGTTATTTTGGTTAGGGTGTGTGAGGGGGAGAAGAAAACAAAGGGAGAGAAGAAATTGGGGAGAATATTAAGTGAGGATTATAACTTCTATAAGCAGTGACTAATTAGGGGAAATCAAATTTTGTGAGAACTAATAAAAGTGACAAATATTAAAGACAAAGTTTGTCACTACTATTGATAGTGATAAAAAATTTCACTACCAACGGTAGTTACAAAAGAATCCTCAGTCTGATTTTTGTCACTTCTATTGACAACGATAAATACTAAAGACAAAATTTGTCAATGCCAATAGCAGTGATAAATAAATTCACTCAAACTTGTAAGTGTCAACAGAAGTGAAAAATTGGAAAGACATTTGTCACTGCCATGACAATTATAAATAATTTTATATGATTCAAAAAAACTTTGTCATTGCGAGTAACGTTGAAACATTTTGTCACTGCCAGTAGCAGTAACAAATTCCTCGTGACAAAATCGTTGTTTTGGTGTAGTTCCAGTCGACTTTAACGCCCCTAGTGTTTGGATCATAATATCCATGTTATTGTTTTGACAAAATTATCTAAATTTTAGTTAATAAGTCTCACTGAGCTTGGTAATTCTGTTTTCGTTGCTGAGTTGATTGGCTCAATTAAGAAGGATGGGTCATGTGGAGACCCATTCTAAATGGTCCGTAAGAGTAGCCGACCATCCCGGATTGATCAAAGCGCTGCCCGGCTTAAATAATGATTTAATTCACAGACAAGTATTTCAAATACACTGCAAGACTTATGGATATAGTCAAATCAGTTACCAATAATTTTAGGAGAGATATTCAGGTAATCCCTTATATATCCACATGTTAATTAAGTTATTTATACAAATTAATCTTTATTTCGATGCATCTATAAATTATACACCCCGACCCGAGGCAAAGGGAAGTAACAAAAAACATTGAGAGACACTATAATAAACAGTAACCTCTCCGGGGACATAGGCAAGTTAATAAACCATGTATATCGTTGTTAAGTGTGATCTTTACTTTTTGTTCTTTGTGATTCTTATCATAGATCTCTTTATTGTGATATTTCTTATACTCATAATTGGCACCGTCTATGGGAAAAGATTTCTACTTTTAAGAAAATCTTCACTAAAAGAAAGCTTGTAATGTCTCACCAGAGCAGTAATATTCCTCAAATTGGCAATGTGTACGAAGACCCAGTTACTCCTAGGGTAAGGTCGAATATTCACCGGCATACAAACCCTAGGTTTTATCATGAAAAGAAACCTTTCAAAGAAAGCCAGGGATCGCCGAGATCTAGTCAAATCTCTAGGTTGGTCGACACTTAAGAAGACAAGCTTTACGAATAGGAACAGGATACATACCTCCAGGTAGAAGAGAATGCTCGCCTCCAAAGGCGACCTGAAAGAATGGAGAAATACCTTCAAAGGGTCACCTGGAAGCACTGAGATAGGACTCATAGTCCTCAAGTGAGTAACACTCACAGCCGAGGGAGGAGCTCCAAGCATGACAAAGAAAGAACTGAACGTGGCATATAAGAGCATGGTCGATCATAGTGTGGACAACCAAAGAGACACCACAGAAGCAACGATTGACAGAACGAAGACATTAGGATTTTGGTCCGTAGGGAGATGGACCAACATCCAGTCCACCGTGGAGTGAGGTCCACCAAAGAGCTATCCAAAAGGGCTTTCAACACACAGATGAAATCCCTTTTTTCAAGGGTGGTCGAATATGAGGAGCCCCCAAAGAAGTTTGTTGTTCCTGAGTTCAAGATCTACGATGGAAAAATAGACCCCATAGGCCACGTTCGGCAATACAAACAATCAATGACCTTATAGAGACGCAATGATGCACTAATGTGCCAGATTTTCTATTTTAGCTGACATGATGTTCACAGAAATGGTTCGAGAGGCTACCTTACAGGTCAATTAAAAATTGTAAGTCTCTAGCAGAGGCCTTCACTGCTCGCTTCATAACTAGAAGCTCCTACCCTAAACGGATGGATGCATTTCTTATAATGAAGAATAAAGCACAAAAGAGCCTTTGGGATTATGCCAAAAGGTAAATGGGAAGTCTTTCATAAGGTCGAGGACTACTCAGAGCAAGTCTTTAAGAAAGAAGCCAGCACTATTGCTGACCTCATGGATTGTATTAAAAAATACGCCAAGGTGGAAGATGTGGTTCTCTCTAATACAGGGGATAATGGTCGAGTAAAGGCAAATAAGGGAACAGGGAACAGTGATACTCTAAAGAAATGAAATAAGAGTGGGGTCAAGACTAGATCCAATAATGGGAATAAGATTGGTCCCTCCAAGGCATTCCTGGATGCTAACACAGTCATCAAGGGACCCCTTTACAATATTTTGAGCAAAATCAAAGACTAACCGTTCATTAAGTGGCCCAAAAAGATAAGTGCGACCCAATAAAAGGAAATAATGCACTCAGATGCACATTACACAGGATGGGCGACCATAGGACTAAAAATTGCAAGCTTCTAAAGTCACACTTGGAGGAGCTGGCCCAAGTTGGGCACCTTAATGAGTACATAAAAAAGAAGGCAAATGAGGTGGCAGCCAATGGCGACCCGAAGGTGGACAACGTCCTTGGTGATGATACAGGTCATGAGTTTGCGGTAATCCATGGAGCATCATATCTTAAGAATATCCAAGGAAATGTTGTTCGAATGGAGTTAAAGAACGTTACCGCCATCATGGAGTCACTATAGATTGACCATGCCAAAACCTAGGCAGATAAGCGACGGCGACCAGAGGACGTCGACGACACCAAGCATATTATTTTCATCGAGGAAGGTTTTATTAGGGTGAGAACTCCACATCATGACACGTTGGTGATCACACTCAGAATAGCCAATTAAGACGTTGACAAGATTCTCGTTGATCAGGGGAGTTCGTTAGAAGTGATGTACCAAGAGTTGTTCCATAAGCTAAAGTTGAACGTCATCGACCTTAAAGAAGCCACAGTTTCATTGGTCGAGTTTTCAAGAACGATTAGGATGTCACTAGGAAACATATTCCTACCTCATAGGGTAGGTAACATCTTAAAGTTAATCGAGTTCTTAATGGTGGACATTGAGTCCCCATATCACTCTATCTTAGGTAAAAGGATGGTTGCATGCTATGAAGGGCATGCCATCCACCTACCACTAGAAATTGAAGTGCATTACCAACCAGGGTGTGGTCGAAATATGCAGCGATCATGCCACAACCAGGAAGTACTTTATTACAGCTATTCGCCCCAAGAAGGAAAAGAAGAGGGAAGTAAAGTATGCACATGAGGAATCCCAGGAAGGGAATGTACCCTCCAAATATCAACTACGGTATGGTCGACCTGGGGTGGAGGAGACCAGGGTCCACCCTGCCTACAGGGTCATTAAAAACTTGAAAGAAGTTGGGGCCGATGACAACTTTTCGTTGAGTAAATTTTTTATTGGAGACACACTCATCGATCAAGAGAAGAAAGAACTGATTGACTTTCTCAAAAGAAATCTTCATGTTTTCTCTTGGTAACCATATGAATTTCCAGGGATTGATCCTAACATAGCCTGCCATCGCCTACACGTAGATTCAGCCTTCAAACCGATCACTCAAAAGTCTTGCCGAACAAGCCTCGAGAAAGCTAAAGTGGTGGAAAATGAAGTGGGCAATCTACTGGATGCAGGATTCATTAGAAAAATTCATTTCCCCAAATGGTTATCCAACCCAGTGGTGGTGTGCAAGAGCAACGACAGTTGGAGGGTCTGCATCGATTTCACATATCTCAATAGGGGAGGTTCAAAAGACATCTTCCCACTACCCAAAATATATTAGTCGGTTGATGCTACAACGACGCACAAAAGGATGAGTTTCCTAGACACCTACTCTGGCTACAATTAGATTCCTTTATTTGGATCCGATCAGGATAAAACATCTTTTATAACCTCGATTGGGTTATACTTCCATAAGGTTCTACTGCTCAGCCTAAAGACCATTGGGGTAAATTATTAGAGACGTGTCACCAAGATGTTCAAAAGATATATGGGAGACACGATAGAAGTCTACATCAACGATATGCTAATCAAAATCAAGAAAAAGGGCGACCACCTCATGGACTTAGCCAGAACCTCTGAGAACCTCAGGAAGTATGGATGGATTTTAATATGAGTAAGTGGTCATTCGGTGTCCAGTCAAGAAAGTTCTTAGTCTACCTAGTAAGAAAAGGAGGAATTGAGGCCACTTCAGATCAGATCGATGTTATCATTAGAGTATAGCCCCCTTAGACATTGTGAGATGTTCAAAAGCTCACTCGTATGCTTACGGCACTTAATCGTTGTATCTCCAAGTCTTCAGAACTCTTCCAACCATTCTTTCAGCTCTTAAATAAGGACAAAGCCCTCATATGGAATGATTATTATTCAAATGCTTTAGAAGAGATAAAATCCTGCCTTAGCAAGCCACACCTAATGGTGATTCCAAATTATGCAGACCCATTGTACCTTTACCTTGCAGTATCAAACCACACTGTAAGCTTTTCCATCGTATGTGAAAAGGAAGGATGTCAACGCCTAGTTTACTATACTAGCAAGACAATTTTGGATGCAGAACAGTGGTACCTTCCTCTGGAGAAAATTTCCAATGCACCGGTGGTCTCCTCAAGGAAGTATAAGCATTACCTTGAATCCCATTCAATAATTGTTATCACTTCCTACCCCCTCAAAGTTGCCCTGTTGAAAACCAACCTCTCCATACGGCTTTCAAAATGGTCGATCAAGCTTGGGAGACTCGATATCCACCTCCAACCAAGAACGATGATTAAGGGACAACTCTTAGAAGACTTCATTGCTGAATTTACAAGGGACCAGTCAATCGACCAACTGGAAGAAGAGCAGTCAGTAAATGAGAGAGAAAATTCTAAGGACTAACCCCTATATATTGATGGAGCCTTTAATTCCAAGGGGGGAGGAGTAGGGGTCATGTTCATCACTCCAAAAGATACTGTGATTGAGCAAGGAATCAGATTGGGATTTGAGACCTCGAATAATGAAGATGAGTACGAAGCACTGATCGTTGGCTTGCGCAAGTCCCAACTGCTGGGTGTAAATTTCCTTCATGTATTTGAAAACTCCAACATGGTCTTTAAGCAAGTGAACGGGGACTTCAACCCCAAAGATGAAACAATGGTATCCTACCTCGCTGTGGTAAGAGGACTTATGAAAGGATTTAAGAAAGTAGACATTCAACAATTCCCCTGGGGCAAAATAGTCACGCCGATGCCTTAGCGGCTCTGAGCTCATCAATTGAATCTTACTTAAGGATAATTATTCAGATAAAATTTCGCGAGCAGCCAAGTATTAACCGGATAGTCGTAGCTGAGCAGGTCCTGCTCATAGAAAAGTCCCCCAGTTAGATGGATCCTATCGTCAATTATCTACGGAGCAATATACTACCCGACGACAAAAGGTCGGCCCATTAGATAAGGGTCAAGAAGTCATTCATAGGTCCTTGTCGCCAGTCCATCCACCAAAATGACACTGAGCAAGTACTCAACATACTTCATGAGGGAACTTATGGGATTCACGCAGGAGGAAGATCTCTGGCCCTTTGAGCAATTGCAGAGGGCTACTAATGACCTTATATGCAAAAAGGCACGGGCATTAACATGCATAAGTGTAAAAAATTTCAAAATCACTCTCTCATAATCCAACATCCCACCAGTGACCTGAAGTCATAAACATGCCCATGGTCGTTCAAGCAATTAGGGTTAGATGTAGTGGGACCGCTACCTATTACATATGGAAATCGAAAGTACCAGCTGGTGAGCACAGATTACTTCACCAAATGGGTAGAGGCAGAAACACTGGCAAACATTCGTGACTCTAATATGACCAGATTCATCTGGAGAAATATCGTGACACGATTTGGGGTGCCAAGGGCCATCATCACCGACAACGACATGCAATTTGAAAGTAGTTTTTTTATGATTTTTATGATAAACTTGTCATCAAGCACCACTTCAGTTCTGTGGTATACCCCTAAAGTAATGAACAGGTAGAAGCTTCCAACAAAACCATGCTCGATGGACTAAAAAATGGTTAGAAAGGGCCAAGGGTGCATGGGTGCATGAGCTCCCTCATGTTCTGTGGGCTTATCGTACCACCCCGAGGCGACCAACTAGGGAAACACCATTTGTGCTTGCTTACAGGATGGAAGTTATCCTCCCAAAAGAAGCAGGTCTCCCCACCATGAGAATTGCCATGGTCCACTAAGCCTTAATGATGATGCCTTATGCACTGAGCTTGAATTAGCAGACAAGCGGAGAGAGCAGACCATGATCAAGTTGGCTTCCTACCAACAGTAACTGGTCGGACAGTATATTAAAAATTTTGAGGAGTTTTCTAGTACGAGATTATCTCTTAAGGAAAGTCCTCGACAGTTCCATAAGACCATGAGATGGAAAACTGGGACCAAATTGGGAAGGACCCTTTAGAGTAATCAGGGATGACCTTCAATGAGTATATCACTTGGAAACACTAAAGGGCATGGAGAAACCAAGAGCCTGGAATGCAGCCAATCTCAAAAAGTTTTACTTTTATCTTTCTTTATATTTTTTTAACACATTTAGTTTAAGAAATTTTTTATTTTCAAACTTAAATTACTCGTCAGATAATATTTAATGAATAAAAGCTAGTCGGTCCCTGCACTTTCATATTATCCATTGGTTGCATATGTTTTCTTGGTCGCATCTAATTAATACGCACCTTTTGCAAATGATAACGCCTTCGTACATGGCTAAAATCCTGGGATTACAACAAGTTGTTCAACTTGTCTTCAATAAGGGAACCTCACGTACTGAGCAGGGTTTGCCTGAGTTATAACATGTCAATAGAATTGTTTCAATTACTACAATGCTCGTGTCCTTGGTGCAAACACAAGAGACCTCATAAATTTCCCTAGTAATAAAAAAAATCCCTATAAGGGATCTTTAGGCCATAAATCCAACTTAGTTTGGTCACCAACTATATTGGGGACAAAAAGCCCGCTTGAGCAGATGATCTTTCTACTTGGTACATTCTCACCATCATCTTACTTAGGCCTAAGGGAGTGTGATTACATAACCTAAAAGGTAAAGTATATGGGATGATACTGCTTAGGCATATTGGACTGGGAGAATGTTCAAACACATAACAACGTGTGGCTAAAACTAGTTCTTAATACCATTTAGTCAGCTAAGAAGCTCAAAGTGAGAAAACCTAAGAACTAATCCACTTGAACAATAAAGGGCCCAAGGTGGTCAATTAGTACTATTTGGTCGAAAAATATATTGATTAACTAACGAGTTCCGATTCAGGCATAAGCAATAATTAACAACACTTGTTTAGTCAGCACAGGCTCAAAGCATCAGAAATTAATAAATAACACTTTTCATTCACTATAATGAGAAGTTACATTTATAATAAAGACCAAAAATATACAAGGGCTTAAGATGGCCCAATATCGCGAGCAAGATATTTATGCAAAGATCACCCTTTGACCATCATCTGGTTTGGGATCAAACTCTTTTACATCACTATTTAGATCGTGCTCCAATAGATGGCAAGGAATTGCATCAGCTGGAATCAATTTATCCTCCTTCGAGAAAGGATTATGGTAATAGGAGGCACACTCGGCCTGGTATTTATACCATAACTTAGACACTTGGGGTGTCTTGATCTCCCTACGGGCGCTCAACCACCCATGAGAAAAAGTTGCATGTTCTGCCTCTTTAAGCAATGTTGGGGGCATCTGCCCATCCTGCATTATATCCCTCTGACCAGACTTCTCGAGGTCCTATTTTGAATGCAATCCTCAATCTCCTAACATGTTCCTCGATCCCAGTAACTTTGACTTTCAGTTCGGCTACCACCCTCCTTAAAGCATCATTTTCTCCTAAAAGGACTTCACTCACTTGGCTAACCTCAGCGTTCTCCAAGAGTTTGTCCCTCAAAGAATTTACTTCTTCTTGAACCGAGGTGCCTATCTCCTATATATTTTGAACATCGTCCTTCAACTTAGGAACTAGCTCAGATTGATTCTTATATTTCTCATTCGTCGCCCCTAAATACTTGTAGATCCTTACGAAGGCTTTGCGATCCTTTAAACTGATATTTGGCCCAAGGATATACCCCAGACGGGAGTTAGGAGGAATATATTGGTCTAAGTCAATAGACTACAAATAACATACACCATATCACGAGAAACAATTTAGCATATGAAGATTAAGAAAATGCATACACAAAAAGAAAGATTTCATCTTCATTAATTTACAAAAGGGAGGTGGCTAAGGGCCAATACAGTAAGATTTCAAATATTATTTTAAGCTTTCAAAAAATAAATCGTACAAGGAATAAAGAAAAATTCCTAGTCTACGAGCATTGATCCTTCACCTGATCATCTTTGGTAATGGATTTTCCCCTATCGATAGCAAACTTCTCCCTTCTAGCATCATCATTAACACCGACATCGGTAGGAATGATCTTAGTGTGACCAGTAGGTTGACCATCACCCTCTTCATCCTCCTCAAAAGGATCAATACCAGGGGAATGGAGGCCAAAAATCTCAGATTTGGCACTAGTCCCAACATCCTTTAACGCCTGATCCCAACCCTTCTTGAAGGCCACCTTACATTCATAGGTCAGATGCTGCTCGGCATCATAGTAAGCCTTATTTAAACCTTCACGATAACTAGCATTTTTTTATTGGGAAAGATCCCCCTTTAACTTAATAACCTTGTCGATTAAAGCTTCATTTGCCTAACCAACTGGTCCATCTCAGCGACCGTCACCTTCTGGAATGCCCTAAATTCATTATAAGCATTGGTCAACTTTTCTCTCTCTGTCTCTCTCCCACGCCAGGCGATCTTCAATAAAGATTTTTTTTCTCATACTCCATAACGTCTTTAAACTCTTATTCGATTCTAGATTTACTGGCATGGTCGTCCAAAAGACTTGTAAAATATCATAATGACTACGCAGAAAGAGAAAGTGCAAAATTTCAGTACAGTGGTAGGAAAAGTGTGAAGAAATAAACAGTGGATAAAACTTACTAGGGCCATCCCTTGAGCAATTTTGAGGGTAACGTGGGATGAGCCTAATCTTAAAGCGCACTCATGTTCAAAAGCGATCACCGCCCTCTTCAGTAGATTGGGGGCAAGAGAAGGGGCATCATGTATGCTATCCCCCTCAATGTCTTCATTAAGAGGAGGGACTCTAGAGACTTTCAGGACCAACTTTATTTTGTCCTACCTCCTCTCATCCTATATTTTCCCCTTCTCACTCTTTCTCTCCCTCTTCCTCTTTTCATTTTATCTTTTCTTTTCTCTTTCCTTTTCTTTCCCCTTGTCTCATGGGCTAGAACCATTATCCCTAGGGGATCCATCCTTAGATGTATTTAAAGGCTTAAGCCGATCAGACAGAAGGGTCTAATCATCATCATCAGGAAGCCTAAACTTTCTTCTATTTATCAGAGGGGACATTTCCTCTTCTTCTTCTTATTCTTCTTCCACTCCTTTTTTCTCCTCTATTAATTCCTCTTCCTCCACTTCGAATCCCTATTCCTCCTATTATATCACAATAGGGTCAGAAGGACCAGCCTCGAGAGATTTTAAGGTTAGAACCTTATCGACCGAGTGAACAATAAAGCTAGTGTCCATATTCTTGTATTTCAATAGGTAGGCATTAGACCTTGGGTGTTCTCCGTTCGATAGCCTTTCCTTGATGTTCTAGGCTTCGGAAGCTCATCGACATTAGGCTCTTAATGTTTTTTATGAACTTCAAGAGCAAAGGAATAAGAACATTAGCTAAGAAGATAGAAGTCAAAAAATAGAACTGCATAGTCAGGGTAAGAAAAAAAAGCGACCGATTTGGCCCTCTCCATAGTCTGAAATTATAGGGCCCCGGTGCCTTTCACCCTTACGAGCAGGGGGACGTTGCTATTTTCTAGCAATGAAACCATGTTCCCAGTAATCTTTATGGGAGTCTGGAAGATTCACCACTAGGACCATTTCAGCCTTCCTGGATCTTAAATACATAAGACCATCATCGGTTAGATACCACACAGAGCAGTAGAAGATCTCAGGAAGACCCAATTTTGTCCCATAAAGGGTGTTTATCCTATGTACTCCATTAACTATCTTCCAAATGTTGGGGTTATAATTTTAAAATATTTAAAGAACCTAAGGAATATATGGTTTGGGGGAAGCGTTAAACCCCTAGGTTTGCGGGAGGGTATTAATCAAGTGTCCACTTCAACATCATGAACATTTCGAGGAAGAGGGGCACAATCGATGATCACCAAATCAATAATATTATATTGATGCCTAAACTTAGTAATCGTTTTGTTATCTAACATCGCCATGATTGTAAAAATAAGAAGAAAACTCTATCAACAACTACATAATAAGTTCCAAGAAAAGCTTAAGAAAGGATGAGCTAGATTTACAAAAATTAATAGAGCTCTAGATGAAAAGAGGGCACTAAAGAAGGAGAACCTGGAAAAGCTTAGCAAGCAAGGAAGAGAGTGAACTGAACTGAATTAACGAAAGGGACTTTATCTCCGATTTGAAACCCAATGCTAATAATGAATACAATATCCCAAATTGATTTTTTACGATTCAAATATCGGGTTAGACAACAGTACCCTCGCCCATTCAAATGAATTACAAGTAAGCCATTAAGATTTGTTCAGGACGAGCATACCTCAACAATTATCTCATATATACAAGAATACCATTTTAAAATCATAGCACGAAGTTTTCAAGTAATGGGCCTTTTAAAAATATTGACCCAGGGTTCATGACGCGACTAAGAATGTGTCTTGGAAATCCGTACTCTCTAGGCTTAAGTGCAAGCCTTTCGCTCAAGTAATAATCCGATAAGTCGGTTATCGATCCTCAGGGAAATAGAACAACAGAGTTGTAACGATGCTGGATAAATGAAGGAATCCTAACTCTGACTCTAAAGAAAAAGGAAAAGATGACCTGTTTTGGGAATTGACTACAACTAAGGGCCCGTTTGGCAATCCAATTCCAAGGCTTGGAATTGGAATTGAAAGGCCAATTTCAATTCCGTGGAATTCAAATTGGCCTTCCAATTCCAATTCCAAGTCTTGGAATTGGGTTGCCAAACGGGCCCTAAATGCAATTTTAAAAATAATTATTTAATGCACCTAAGTATGAATGGAATGAAACTATTCTAAATTACCTAAATTACGGATAATGATTGAACTGAAACTTCAACTATATGATGAAGAAAACAGGACGGGAATACAATCCCTCAACCCTAGTGTATTGATGGTATAAAACTAATCACAAATTTAATTGATTAATTAGACCCATAATTTAGTACTCCCAAGTATTACGTATATGAGGTTCAAGCCCGCACCATACTTAATCAGAGGATGAGTAAATAGGTATTGCGATAGTTACACTTGAATTACTTTCTGAAGCATTTTTGTTAACCTAAAGAAAATGAGATCCAAAGACCTACAATTGTCGTATTTCTATGCAATACGGTCGTAATCAAATCATTAAATTTAGAGGATTAATTTTATTCACATACAACAACCACATCAGGTTGAGTTCATGCATCCCGACCTTAGAAATCTAGCCTGACATATGAAAACTTATAGACAACACGTTTGGAATGAAAGAAACCATTTTTAATTCTTAATAAAGATGAAGAGAATAATCAATACTTACTAACAAAAGAACTACTGCAATAATAAATGAAGGAATTGGAAGAAATTTACTTGAACTGCAACTGGGATCAAAACTAGGGTTTATATGTTATTCTCTTTTAAAACTAATTATAATTGATTCCTAGATGAATCATAAGCCCCCTTCTAATGTTGGGAGGAGTTTACAATATATCATCTACGAAATAAAAGAGTTTGAACCAAGTAGGATCCTAATTTTTACAAGTGGATAATTTCAGAAAATTGAGAACGGAATCGATCCTGTTAAAGGGTTCAGTTCGGTTCTATTTTTGACAGCTTTTACAGAGAATTCTTCGAGCATGGGATCGGTTCTTTATTTCTCTACTTCGATTCAGTTCCATCTTGTTGACTCTTCACAGGAAGTTTTCCAAGTGTAGGATCGGTTCGTTTTCTCCTCACTTCGGTTCAGTTCAGTTGTGTTCAGCCTTTACAGAGACTTCCCCAGGATGGATTCAGTTCTTTTTTTTCCCTTGGGTTTGGTTCCATCTTGTCAGTTGTTGCATAAACCTTTCCTTCTTATTCTTCTTTGGAGCTTTTGGTATGGAACTCGAATCAAATCACTAAACACCTGCGAAATAGTTAGAGCATACACAAAACTAGGCGTACTCGTTAGAACTTGTCAATATCAAAGATATGATATAAATCCACTTGAATTACACTTTGCGGTGCGATAAAGGCTTCTAAATTAAGAGGATAAATGGAAATAATTTATGCCTACTCAAACCCCCTAACTTAGAACTTTGTTCGTCCCGAGCAATGTAAAAGAATCAAAACATGGTCTAGCTCAAAAATGGGATAGAATACCTCTTTCGCGGGCGAATGATTTCATTTAGCGTATACAATAAGCCATTAAACCCCTAGGTTACCCTAATAGAACCTGTTGTGTCTTGTGAGGGTTTACAGAGAATTTACCAACAAAATTCGAATCAAAGAAAACTCAAAATATGCAAAAATTGTATAATTCAAACTTTTCCAGAAAATAGTCATCATCAAATTGTGTCCAAGAGTCTCAACTATTTGTGCGCGTGTGTGAAACTGATAAAGTAACAGAGAACTTCCACCAATTGATCATTGCGTTACTTATCCGAAAATTCGTTTTCATTTCAAAATCCCACGGGATGATCTCACAAACGAATCACTCGGAATGTGGTTATTCTTTTGGTATGCGTGATTTATAAGAGTAAACATAGTGGAATCAAGTTCACGCATTCAAGTAGAAAGACGGAAATTTACAGTAACCGGATCTCATCATTAGATTACGGATATAAGAAGACGGGCCCATTGCCTCTAATTCACATTTTTTTATCTCTTTTATTATCTTTTGGTGTTTTAGCTGTCCACGCGGTAACCAATTTTGAAATTTTGGACTCGGTTAGGACTTTTATGGGTTGAAGGTGTATTGGTTAATATTGGAAAAGGTTAAGAACTTCGAAATTGGAAAATTTTGCTTATGATGTCCTTTAGTGCTTTTTCAGGCTTTTAGTAATTTTTTACTTTTTTTTTCTATTTTCGCGCTTTTCTTTTCTTGCTATTTTTATTGAGCATAACTATTTTTCTTACCCCTTTTTCTGCACTTTTCGGACTTAATTTCTGGGATTGTCCCCTTTTCACAATTTCGGGCTAGTTGGGGTTTTTCGAGTTGTCAAACGAAAGGGAAAAATTTATTCGGATCAATTTGGGTTACAAAAGGGATAATTTTTCGCTACTTTTTCTGACCAATATTTTTGGGCGACAAACGAGGGCCCACTTCATTGTACAGAATACTAATTGCGTTACCATATGCATTTCGAGATGAATTAAGTTTAGAGATCAATTTTAGCACTTTTTCAAGGCAATATCACACACCTTTTCCATAGCCAATCAAAGTGAAATAATTGACATCCTCGATGACTTATTTGACGCTGAAAAGAACTTTTGAGTTATCAATTAACTCATATTGATTTATAAATTTCACAAAATGAAAGGCTCAAACCTCACCGGGGTTGTTAATCTCCACATTTATTCGTTAAGTCGCCTACGTTCGCTCAATTTCCATCTTTGGCCAATTACGGCTTTGTGTATTTGAATTTTACAACTTAAGACATTAAACCGATTTTTAATGATATTTTCAAAAAATTGAATTCCAATTTTCATTTATTGTGAACAAAAAAAATTTGGGGTTTTGAAAGATTTTATGATTTTTTGAAATTTATGTGCAATTTTGAAAATTTGTGAAGTTTTAGAGAGACGCACTTGTCACCCCCCCCCCCCCCCCCCCCAGCTTAGACTTTTGCATTGTCCTCAAGCAAAAAGGACTAAAATCTAAAGAAGAAAAGAACAAGTACGACAAATAAAATAAGAAAATTATTAAAATACATCAAGACACTATATGACACTCATATATGACTCAAAAATACAATAAAAATCACCCCATATGCGTCGGGTGACCTCTCATTTCTCTCCAAAAATCACCCTACCCCATGAACTGGGTCCAATGCTCTCCTCGTCTCCCCCATCTTCATATCATAAACCAATAATCGGAACAAGTTGGGACCTCGACCATAGATAAGGGAAAGACCGGGAGACTCGTCGTGATTACTCGAAAAGGGGTCCCTGTGATGCTTACTCAAAGCATGGCCTGCGTGCACTGACTCGGAGGGAACACCTAAGTTTTTTTTAATTTTTTTAATGCATGGGTCAGGATCTAAGTCGGACGAAACACAACTTTTCTCCTCAATCGCCTTCGGTATGGGTGGATGGTCACAAAGAAGGAATTCATTTATTTTATCTTTCCATTCTCTTTCTTTTATGTAACTACATGAATCCAATCGAGATTGGACTTCTTCGTTAAGGCTCTCAACCACCTGCCTGAATTCTCTCTCAAATTCTGCTAGGCTCAACTCCTCTATCTCTCTCTCCTGCTTTGTCTCCACATCCTTCCTTCTTCGCTCAAATTCAGTATATGCCCCCTCTATCTCATGGCTCAACACAAAATAGGTCCCTAGGGCATCTCCATAATAATTTTTCTCAAAGTACTCCTCTACGATATCGTCGATTAAGCTCACCTCGTGAAGTTCATCTTCTTCCCCCGTATGTTGGGCCATATGGAAGATGTTAGTCTCTAAGGTCATATCCCCGAAAGTGAGTTGCATATTCCCATTTCGAGTATTGATAATTGTGTTAGCCATAGCTAAGAATGGGTGCCCAAGAATGATGGGAACGTGATTGCTCAAAGCGAAGGAGGGTTCCGTGTCCCAAATGACAAAATCTATCGGGAAGTAGAAAGTGTCAACCTGAATGATCACGTCCTCAACTATACCTCTTGGGATCTTCACGGTTCGATTCTCAAACTGGAGAGTGATCTTTGTGGGTTTAAGGTCACCTAGATTAAGTTGCCTATAGATGGCGTAAGGGAGGATATTGACACTTGCTCCCAAGTTAAGTAAGGCTTTTTCAATTTTATTTTCTCCAATGATGCAGGAAATGGTGGGTGCATCGGGACCTTTAAATTTTGGTGGAAGATCATTAAGTAGAATAGAGCTCACGTTCTGTGCTAGAAATACGCTTTTATTTACCTTCATCTTCCTCTTCACTGTTAACAAGTCTTTGATGACTTTTGCATAAACTGGAATTTGCTTAATGGCATCGAGGAAAGGTAAATTTAGCTTTACTTGCTTTAGCACGTCTAGCACTTCATCACAGGGGTTCCCTTTGTGGGAAGGAACCAGCCTTTGAGGAAATGGTGCCGCGATGGGTGGTTTCACTACTACCTCGGGTTCACTAGTGTCTTCTTTATCAACCTCTTTCAAGGGGACATCTTCGGCCTCTTTCGTTCCAGGACAAATCTCCTTATCTTTGGTTGCGTTGAGTGGGGGAGGTGATAAATCAACTACTTTCCCACTATGTAGAGTGGTAATTATGCTACAATACTCAGGATGGTCATGTGGTGTGGAGCTAACACTAGTTTGACCTTGGGGAGGTCTTTGTCCCTGGGCAGGAAACTTACCCTTCTCTAGGATACTCAATGAGGATTTCATTTTTGAAATAGTCGCATTTATGTCATTGATCATGCGCTCATGTCTAGCAGTGGATGCATTTTGGGTAGTGATACATTGGTTTATCGTATCCTCGAGATTTCTTTGCGGTGGAGTGATATATTGCCCTGGAGGTGGTGGTGCTTGCACATGTCCGTGCATGTGTGGGCGATGGTGGAGGAGGGGCAACACGTGAATTATGATTCATCATAGCATTTTTTTATCCATAGCTATAACCAGGATGGTTTTTGCCATGAAGGGTTGTAAGAATTCCCGTGTGGTGCACCGAAATTACCCTTAAATCCTCCTAAGCCACTCACTTGCTCTTGAAGTATAACTTTGTAGGCGGGTATCATTGGGCATTCCTCTCTTGAATGTTCCGCCTCGCATATAGCACATACCCTCTCAATGAGGTTCGGGATGGATCCAGGTGGTCCTTCTGCACATTTCTCCAACAATTATCGCATTCCTCTCTCAAGCACATCGAGTCGACCGTCCATTATAGAATTTTTCTGTACATGAAATAGGTCGGACACCGATGGAGTGGTGGTCACTGGGCGAGTTCAATTTTTAGCATTAGGATCGATGTATCCCAGGATTGGGTAGTCTCGGCGACATACCTCCGGTGAAGCTCAACATCGTGGGCGTCTAATTCGATAAATGGACCATCGCACATGGTTTCAATGAGTTACTTGGAATTAATATTCAGCCCATTATGGTTGAAGGAAATGATTTGCAGTTTATCAAATCCATGATGGTGGCATCAAGTAACTAACTCATTGAAACGATCGTAGCATCGAATCGAACGAGTTATTTTCTAATTGTCAGAAAGTTTGAATTTGAGCCTTGATGGAGTTAGTTCAATGTGGAGGAAAGAATTTCTTGAGAAATTTAGATTGCAGCTCATTCCAGGATGCAATTAATCTTGGAGGTAAAGACCATAGCCAGGTCTTGGCCTTATCTTTTAGAGAGAATGGGAAGAGTTTGAGGCGGATCACCTCTTTTGTGCAATTTTGATCATTGAGGGTTTCACACACATCCTCAAATTCCCTAATATGGAGATATGGCTTTTCAGATTACATCCCATGGTAGTGGGGGAGCATCTGGATCATCCCATTTTTAAAATGAAATTTCCCTATATTTTACGGGAGTACAATGTATCCCGGAGTGACAGTGCGCTCGGGATATAAGATTTCTCTCAAAGGGCAGTACGGGGCTTCTTCCTCACCGACGGCTTCACTACCGTGTTGTGACATTTCTCTCTCACTCAAAGACTTTGTGTCCTCACTTGGTATACTCGGAGCGTGCTCTGAAGGGTGTCCAAAGAGGGATGTCGGGGTGTGTGTAGGTGTGGGAGATGGAACCCAGAATTGTGAAACGTTTGGAGTGTGAGGGATATCGAGGTCGTACTAACTATCGGGTTTTTGTGAATATGGGTTGGAGTATTATAGGGGGCTAGAGTGAGTTCAGAATTTTGCATTAACAGGCTTATGGGAGATGATGAGGGATATTTTTGTGCTTTTAGATTTTTTTATGTTTTTTGATTTTTTGAAATTTTTGGTCAAAGTTTGAGATTGACTAGATCTAATCCTAAGTCTACCTAACTCCCCGACAATGGTGCCAAAAACTTGATGCGGCTAAGAATGTGTCTCAGAAATGCATACTCAAATGCAAGCCTGTCGCTCAAGTAATAATCTGATAAGTCGGGTATCCATGCTCGGGAAAATAGGACAACAAAGTTGTAACGACGTTGGATAGACGAAGGAATCCTAACTCTGAATCTAAAGAAAAAGGAAAAGATGATCTGTTTTGCGAATTGGCTACATCTAAATGCAATTTTAAAAATATTTATTTAATGCACCTAAGTATGAATGGAATGCAACTATTCTAAATTACCTAAATTACTGATAATGATTGAACGAAAACTTCAACTATATGGTGAAGAAAACAGGACGGGAATACAATCCCTCAACCCTAGTGTATTGATGGTATAAAACTAATCGTAAATTTAATTGATTAATTAGACCCAGAATTTAGTACTCCCAAGCATTACGTATATGAGCTTCAAGCCCGAACCATACTTAATTTGAGGACAAGTAAATCAGTATTGCGATAGTTACACTCGAATTGCATTCTGAAGCATCCCGGTTACCTTGAAGAAAACAAGATCCAAAGATCTACAATTGTCGCATTTCTACGTAATACGGTCGTAATCAAATCATTAAATTTAGA
The DNA here is from genome assembly GCA_949130495.1 of Sambucus nigra. Taxonomy (NCBI): domain Eukaryota; kingdom Viridiplantae; phylum Streptophyta; class Magnoliopsida; order Dipsacales; family Adoxaceae; genus Sambucus; species Sambucus nigra. The sequence goes on along the minus strand of OX422212.1, from coordinate 150,549,990 downwards.
GGATTAATTTTATTCACATACAACTACCACATCGGGTTGAGTTCATGCATCCCGGCCTTAGAAATCTAGCATGGCGTATGAAAACTTGTAGACAACACGTTTGGAATGTAAAAAACCATTTTTAATTATGTATAAAGATGAAGAGAATAATCAATACTTACTAACAAAAGAACTACTACAATAATAAATGAAGGAATTGGAAGAAATTTACTTGAACTGCAACTGGGATCAAAACTAGGGTTTATATGTTATTCTATTATAAAACTAATTAAAATTTCCTCCTCGATGAATCAGAAGCTCCCTTCTAATGTTGGGAGTAGTTCACATTATATCATCTACGAAATAAAAGAGTTTGAACCAAGTAGGATTCTAATTTTTACAAGTGGATAATTCCGGAAAATTGAGAACAGAACCGATCCTGTTAATGGGTTCGATTCGGTTATATTTTTTACATCTTTTACAGAGAATTCTTCGAGCATGGGATCGGTTCTTTATTTTTCTACTTCGGTTTAGTTCCATATTTTTTACTCTTCATAGGAATTTTTCCAGGTGTAGGATCGGTTCGTTTTCTCCTCACTTCGGTTCGGTTATGTTTGTTCAGCCTTTAGAGAGACTTCCCCAGGATGGATTCCCTTGGGTTCGGTTCCATCTTGTCAACTGTTGCAGAAACATTTCCTTCTTATTCTTCTTTGGAGATTTTGGTACGGAACTCAAATCAAATCACTAAACACCTGCGAAATAGTTAGAACATACACGAAACTCGGCGTACTCGTTAGAACTTGTAAGTATCAAAGATATGATATAAATCCACTTGAATTACACTTCGCAGGGCGATAAAAGCTTCTAAATTAAGGGGATATATATGAATAATTTATGCATAAGCAGTTCATAAGGCCCCAAATTTTACAGGCAATTGTGGGGACCTATTCCAAATGGCCCGTGAGAGTAGCCGGCCAGTCTGGACTGATCAAAGTGTTGCCCGGCCCAAATCAGGATTTAATTCACACACGTGTATTTCAAATACATTAGAACACTTACGGATGTAGTCAAATCAGTTACTAATAATCTAGAGAGAGATATTCAGGTACTCATTGATATATCCACGTGTTAATTTAGTTCCTTGTACAACTTAATCTCTGCTTTTATGCATCTATAAATTGTACACCCTGACCTGGGGCAAAGGGAGGTAATTAAAAAACATTTAGAGAAACTATAATAAAACAGTAACCTCTTTGTGGATGTAGGCAAGTTATCGAACCATGTATATCGTTATTGAGTGTGACCTTTACTTTATGTTCTTTGTGATAGCTATCGTGGATCTCTTTATTGTCATATTTCTTGTACTCATAGGTCCTTAGAATCATTTTCTGTAGTGAGAGTGTTTCCCCCTACACCATGATTAGGTAAAGAATTACTATTAATATTGGGATTTTTCTTAGTTGGAGCCATGATTTTTCCTTAATCGATCAGGTCTTAGATTTGAGAAAATCAAGATCAAAACCCCTATAGATTATGTCCCATAATCTCATGGGATTCATAATAGAGATCATTCATAAGGGCTTCATGAAATGGATCAGGTAGGGGTTTGGGAGATTGGGTTTTGAGGAGTCCTTTCTTTCTGAAAGAATGGTACACTGTACCTATGTAAGCCTACATGGGATGGAATGCACATTGGACCCTCTCGGTATTCTTAGGTATTAGAACAGGGTCAGAGGTTGAGGTTTGAAAAATATTGACATAGGTCATACCTGGATTCTCAGTCCTCTTATGTGTAAATAGGGGGATATTCCTGCAGCCGTCGGTCTCACCCTTGTGTGGTTAATTCATGAGATCGTTCTCTAGTTATGCCCCAACATCCATCAAGACATTGAAGTGGGGCAGTTATTGTGTCTCGAAGTGGTCCCGATAAGGTTAAATCATCTTTTTTTTGTCATAATGTCCATTTTTTCCTCCTCTTAGGATTCATCATTTGAGGCGCCTTTTTTCTCTAATGGGCTATGAAGATTCCCTAGTTCTCATTGATATCTTGATTTTTTATCTCTAGGTCTCGACGAGTAATCACTAACTCATCATGTTCTCTGTACTCATTCAAAAATTATTAGCAGATGCCACTCCATTTGGTGGTCCTCTAATCATAAATGGACAAGAACCACTTGAGCGCTCCTCCTGATAAGTTGTGACCAAACATCTGTGTCGTAACTTCTTTCAAAACCCCTAGGGCTTGCACGTCTTGGACATACAATTTGAGGAGGACTATCGGTGGTCCCATTCCTGTGAACTTTTCTACGTGTGTCACCTTTAACTTGTCATGTATCCCGACCTTGGGGAGAAAGATAGGTGTTAAATGTCTATGAGGTCGTTTGCAAGTCAGAGCTACCAAAAATTATAGTAATGTGTCTGGAATTCCATTCTGACGAGTCCAAGATCCATTGGAACCTCTGTTGTATGGGCCACAACTATTCTTTTGGTAGTCATGGTTAGGGGTTTATTGGTATCTTGTACCATAGCTAGTGGGGGAACAATATTAGCGGGGTGCGAATTTTCTCCCTGACCCTAGGTGTTCTCCATTCAATTTTGGATAGAAGACTTATCCTGACCTAGGTCTTATATTTCTCCCCTCAAACCGGTTAAGCTAGCCAAGATGTCGTCCATTGCTATAATATCTTCGTTTTTTATGTTGTCATGATTACGAGATGTCGGAGTTCGAAAGATGTGTCTTATGTCCATTGTCCATTATGGTGACTGTAATGTTACACTAAGTAATGGAATTAGTATTCTTTTCCTTAAAAGAACAATCACGAGTTTAAACCAACATATATTTTTTTTTTAGAGGTTAAGCTCGAGTGATGACCCATTTCCCATAATACTCCTCACTTTTCTTGTATCCCGTGGTTTAGTGGTACGAGAAGTAAGTGGACTCTTTAAATCCTGGAGTTCCATCCCATTTTAGGAAAAAATTGTGGAGGATAGAAAATCCTTTTTGGGAGATGCCACCATTTGGCGAATCTCTTGGCTTAATTATTTGACTATGTCTTAGAATTCTACTTCATGAGGTTGTGCAAGGCAATCTGCAAGGCAAAAGGCTCCCTTGTTTGGATATGACTCCTCACGATATACCTCGAGGTACGTGTGAGTGGGTTATTTTGATATATTCGATTGTCCACGAATTGAGCCTCCCAATATACCCCATGGGGACTATACGTGGTATTTTTTACTTAATATACTCGAGGTACTTGAATAACATTCAGCGAGAATGTTCCACTCTATATTCTAAGGGTATGATACCAAGAAGAGTGGAAATTATCGCTAAGGACTCGTGTTAGTTGGACCCAAGCCAATGGATAGGTTTATGCAGATGTTATACTTGTGAAGTAATGTGCATATTTTTTTTTAGAAATTCTTTTTCTTCGGTAAGATCCATTTTGACCGGGAATAATTATGTATTTTGGCATACATGTCACAAATAAGGTTTGAGGGACGCCTAGGAGGCTAGGATGCATCTTTTTCCCTACAGGATCTTGAAATACCAGTATTTTTCTACCTAGTCGGGTATCAAAAAAGAATAAGAACAAATAACAAGAGAAGTAGAATATACACTGATGTACAGGAATAACATGACAAAAAGAACACAAATTTACATTACATTGACTTCAATCCTCTTAATAAAAAAAATGTCACCGACTGAGTCACCACTGTGAGAGACCCGGGTGCTATTTACCTCTTTTTTCTCTATTTTTGTTGAAAAAAGAAATTGGAGTCGATATTTTAATCAAAATAGACAAAAAGACAAGGCATGCCTTCATAGAGACCTAGTGATGGCAAGTGGTATGTATGTTTAATCAGAGAGTCGAAGGTCCGAGGACAGAGTCACGAATTAGGAAGGTGTTAGGCACCCAGTTCACCCTTTCGATCTCAAATTTAGATATAAAGTATATATGCTAGCATGATATTGTGTAAAATAAATAAATAAATGCAAATAATTAGTACATACATAGACTGCACAGTGCAATGTAAGATGTGTGTGTAAATCATATGGATAAAGGGATAAATATGTATAAAGTTGGACCTGTTCACTCAGATGGCAGTCCGAGTGGACCTACGTACTCGCACGAAGAAATTAAAACTCCACGTAGTTCGTGAATAATCGTAAGGGACTTTACCTCATATAGAGTCTCGATCTGAGAGATCTAGTATCTCCTTAATCATTTGGGATGTTTAGTGAGTAAACATAGTTCGAACTGAAAATATATATGTTTTGAGTTCATAGGAGAACTTGAACAAGTTTTATTCACTCATAAGATCACTCAATGATGAAGGAATGACCAAAATTCCAACAATAAGAACAAAATAGTTGGTAGAACCCCCGGCTCCTGTAATCCTCTAACCTATATGAAAGTATTTCATGAATTTACATCTTTTTACTTTTTTCAGAATGAAATGAAAACGGGTGAATATATACAAGATTTGAGACGAGTTTGAGAGATTGGGCTTCTCAAATACGCCTACGTATCCATTGTAGGCAGAATCAAAGTCAACATAGTTTGGAGATGACTTTTGGAGGAAGATCAATCTTTACATGACAAATAAACACAAATAAATTGGGTAAAATAACATTTTTTTGCAACAAAGCGTCAAATCAAAAGAGTGCGATCATGTACATGCAAAATTATATGAATTCCTTTTCGTTTCGCCAATGTTCCGGCTTAGGAACAACATCTATAGACGTTGATCTAAGGATAATTTTAAATAAAAAGTACCTTAAAGAAGAAATAAAAAAATTTAAAAAAAGAAAGAGGAAATTGATGTTTTGGTTGTCTTTGGACTTGGACGATGAGAGAGAAGCAAGGTTTAGAAGTCAAAGTGAAATCCCTAAAGGTAGTGTACGGAGGAATGGTCTAAATAACAAGTCATCTTTTCAAATTAAATTTATAAACTTAAAGAACTTAACCGCATATAAAACTTCGCACCAATTTTAATCCGAGTAATTGTGATAAAACAATTTACCAAATTTTATCTTAACCTAAAACATGCATCTTGGTGATAATAGATAAAATGAATAAATAAAGCCACAACACGCCAATGTACAAGGAAACCCACAATGGGAAAAATCTCCGATGAACCATCCATTCAAATTCACTATGATAAGGTTTTCCAAAAGTCGATAGATGATTTACTCAATAACTCGATATTCTCGCAAGCCTTGAAGCATCTTCGATCTCCAACCTCTCCCCCACAGTGACAACATAGGAATCCACCCACGCAAGCTACCACAACGTGTATTTCCATATACACCTTAGTATCCATTGATCTAGACTCAGTAACCGTCTACGGATATTGAAAATGTAGTCCACCGCTTCTTCATCGCAACACCATACCATGAATTTCGTCGTATGTAACTAGCAAACCGGACATGGAATTCTCCGCACGAAGAGAATCTCAAATAAGATAAAGAGAATAAACTTCTTGGTGGACATAAAATAAGAGCTCAAAGCATATATAATAATGAAACTTAGATCTTAAACACTTTGGGTGAAACTAGTGTTTGAGAGATTTTTTATATGTGTGGGAAAATAATTTTTGCCCAAATTTATGTAAAAACTGGTGTCAGGACCTCTTTCAATAGAAAACACATTATTTGAGGTGGCACAATTTTTTAGAAAGTATGTTCAAAAAAAAACAAAACTTCATTCGAACAAAGCTGCAATATCGTTTGAACCAAATCAGACCTCGTTTGAATGAAGAGCCAATATTGTTCGAACGAGCTTCGAACAAATTAATTCTATAAACAGAAAGTACTCGTTTGATGTTCATTTGAACGCACTCTCACTATTTTTTGAATGAAACACTAACGTCGTTTTAACGACTTTAAAAAATATATTTTTCTTTTAAAATCAACTACAAACAATTTTGTAAACACAAGCACCCAAAAATTAAACTTCCAATGATCAAAATTCCTATACATTCATACTTGAGAGATCCTCGAAAACAGGAAAATGATACATGGCACGAAACACGGCACGATAGTGCAATCTCTTAAGCTTTGTCACTACATCTTCATCAAACACATCATAGGCTTGAAAGGTCAGCAACTCAAACCTAACCTATGACTTAAAATATTTAGTCTGAAATTAACCAAATACATACAATTTGAATCAATTGGAAATTTGTCCCTACAAATCTCCCCTATTGGCTATTCTTGGATAAAACCAAAAATAAAACAGCTATGTGCCATCAAGATATCTAAAAGAATCAATCCCTAACCCGAAAAGGAAAAAGCATGGATGCTCGACAATCACATATGCTGAGCGGGTTTGCACTCTTATAAACTTTATCGTATGTTATAACCCTTCACACTGAAACACATATTTAAATGCAACTTGATTATATATAAATAAAGATACGAATAAGAATAAAACTCTCATAATTCTAACAATCCCTACCTAGGTAAGACGTCTCCTACTAAGATAAAAGATCTTCTCCTACAGCTAAATTGACGGATACCATTTCCCCCTTTTTTAATTCTGGAATCGACAAAGTAAGAATGCATAAAACTATTTCTCCCCAATAAACCATTTCTCCCCTTAAATGTGAGAACATATGATACCGATAGAAATTAAGGAAGAATGAATAATATCATGCAGTGCAGCAAGACACAACATGGAAACAAAAGCACAAATAATCCAAACAATAATCAATTAATACCAATATTGATGCAAATATGACACCTACTTGAATACATAATAAAGCATGAGATATCACTGCAAACAAAGAACAACAAATACCAATATGATCATTTAGCATGCAAATTTGATCCAAAGATAAAATACACGACAAACATAAATTAAATGCAAACACAAAGACTCAAAATGAAAATGAGACCATATATATATATATAAGTGATATGAAAGCACGTATATATAGGTATAAACCAAAAAACTGACACGAAACACATAAGCTTTATACACTAGCAAGTGTCAATGTGTCAACTTATATGGGATGGAATGAATGGGCATGAACTAGATACAAATGAATTATGACCCAATCACTCAAAAATGTCCAAGGAGTTTTATTTTATCATAAAATATTATCAAACTAAGATTCAGCCTCATGTGACACATAAACTGAACTCAAAGAATAAACAAGCACAATGAACACGAGACAACTATTTTGATGATTCTACAAATTAATAACGCCATGACATGATAAGCTTAACTAGGAATCATTTTTCAAACTCATTGATCTTCAACTATAACGCCCCCAAAACCTAAAAAAATATCATATTTTATTCTTTTACTCAATTCTTTTGAAGATGTCGTTTTTAAAAAATTAAACATAAAAAATCTTACTTTTATCCTCTCATTGTTTTTAGGCTCTTGCCAAAGGTGGATCTGTCGAAATGATATTTTCTCCTTTCATATCCCTTTCTCACGCACCCTTATTTATTCAATAAAATTCAACATACTCACAGTTAATGGTTCTTACAAGCACAAATATCACATAGTCAACATATATGTAGATGAAAAGATTGATGGAAGAACATCTCGCTTAGCTCAAATATAACAAGTGCAGTTAAGGTTCAAAACGTCTCATGCATGTCTATGTAGAGGCATATATAAAGTTAATCCATTAAGTGAATCAAAGTCGAACAACTCCACGCAAGCATGATTAAGAACAGTCTAAGTACTCAAAATCATAATCAAATGTTCTAACAACATCGAAATATGAAAGTAAGTGGATTCCAACACACTAATATGCCACAGAAAACGTGTAAAACTAAACTACACATAAACCAAAAAACTTTTTGAGTTTTTAAACATTTTTCGAATTATACCAATATAAAAAACAACTCAAAGACAAATAAAATATTTTTGTATTTTTCTCATTAAGACCAAAAAAATGGAAAATCAAAATACAAAGAATAAACACGTCATAACACATGCAATATAATATAACATGAAGCAGAAAACTAGTGTATGACAAACATGCAAGCAATCACCCATAACATAAAGCATGTGAAGAGTCATGTGTAAGCATGCGAGAATCAATCAGTTTAACATTTAAAACCTATAAAATTGATTTCCTAACCCAAATTGATTAATACTTAATGTGTTGTGTTTTGTGAACCAGTGGGACACTAGACACCAACTTCCTAGAGTCTTTTATAAGATCATAATAAAAATTCCTAAGGTGACCTTTCCTATCATAGTATGTGCACTTGTAGACATGATCATGAATAAGACCTTTATGTTAACGTTTTACAATATCCTGGGATGTGGTTGACCCCCTAAAACAAACCATGGTCTTAGGTTTAGCAACGGAAGCATTAAAATCAAGGAAGTTAGTACCATTACTATCGACACTACGTGAGTCTCTTAAGTCGTATTTTAACTTCAAACCCCTAGACTGAAGCAAAAATTTAGACTCCTTAAATATTGGGGACTCCTTATTCAAATTTTTCAACCATTCTTAGAAGGTTATCTCGCTCCCCCTAAATGCAAGTGAACTTATCCCTAAGAGTCTTATCATGTGCTCTGAAATCATTAATCAGTTTAACATTATCATCAATGACACGTACATCAACCCTGGAAATTTTATAGGCTTCTAATTCTTTCTCTAAAAATTGAACTTTATCCTTACTCTCTTTGACACTTCTAAAGTTTTAAAATAACAGTTCATGTTCAAGAATTTTAATTCTTTTTACAAACTTCAAATTTCCAATAGATAATGTTTTAACGTGGTTATGAATCTTATTATACTCATCTCGAATATCAAAATCATTGTCATCCCTAGCGCATAACTTATCGCAATGATGACTCATCGAGAGAAAACAAATAAAAACAAACATGAGAGATAGAGTGATAAACAGACAACCCTAAATAGCACGAAATAGGGATCCACGTGATAACTTAGTGTACCTACTCTAATACCAGTTTAAAATCCCAAAAGGCAGTGTACAGAGGGATAGTCTAAACAATAAAAGTCAAATTTTGAATTTCTTTTCAAATCAAATTTATAAACCTAAACGAGTTGACTAAAAAAAAAACTTTTCGCTAATTTTAATCCTAGTTGTTGTGATAAAACGATTTACCAAATTTAATCTTAACCTAAAACATGCAACCAAGTAGCAGATAAAATAAATAAATCAAGACACAACACGCTGATGTATAAGGAAAACCCATAACGAAAAAAACCTCGGACGACCTAACCACACAATTCACTATGATAAGGTTTTACAAAAGTCAACATATGACTTACTCAATGACTCGATAGCCTTGATGCGTCTTCGATCTTCAACCTCTCGTTCAAAGTGACAATGCAGGAATCCACCCACAGAGGACTTCATAATGTGTGAGTCCACACACGCCTCGGTATACATCGATCCAGGCTCAACAACCATCTACCAATGTGGAAAACGGAGCCTAGAACTTCTTTACTACATCACCACACCATGGAGTCCACCGTGTGTAAACAACAAACCAAATAAAAAATAATCATCACGAAACGATTCTCAAAAAAGATCAATATAATAAACTTATTATTGCAAAAAAAAAAATAAGATCTCAAAGCATATAGAATAATGAAACTTGGATATTAAAGACTTTCGGCGGAACTACAGTTTGGGAGCTTTTGGATATGTATGGGAAAACATTTTTTGCAACAATTCTCTTTAAAAACTGATGCCAAGATCCTTTTAAATAGAAAATATAATTTTTGAGGCGGTACAATTTTGGAAAAAGTTTATTCAAATGAAAACTAGACTTTTTTAAAAGAATCTTCAATCTTATTCAAACCAAATCAAACCTCGTTCAAACGAAGATCCAATCACGTTTGAACCATCTTTGAATGAGATTCAAACGAATTAAGTTCTCTAAATCAGCTTTGATGTTCATTTGAAAGAACTGTCATTCTGGTTTGAACAAAACCCCAGTGTCGTCCAAACAACTTTAAAAACAAAAAATAAATTTTCTTTTAAAATCAGATCCATGAAAATTTGTAAAAACATTCATACCTAAAGCTTTGCCACGAAAATTTGTAAGAACATTCAACAAAATTTCCAAAGATCAAAATTCATATGCATTCATACCTGAGAGATCCTCACAAATATGAAGACGAAACATGGCACAAAACACAACATGATAATATGATCTCTAAAGCTTTGCCACTACATCTTCATCAAACATGGCATGATCTTGAACGGTAAACAACTCAAAGCCTAACCTATTAATCAAAATGTTTTGTCCGGAATTAAGCCAACACATATAAATTGACCCAGTTGGAAATTTTTCCCTATATAAGCACTAGATCAAAGCTTAAAGAAGGTTTTGATGATAAATGAAGAGAGTTTCTAGGCTTTTTGGAAGGCAAAACGGCTTCTAACCAAAATGCTTTGCATTTAAGAGGGCAAATTAAATGCCTTCGGGTGGTAGGTGAAGGCCTCCTTTTATAGGCAACAATTTGGGGTAAATGATTGATCATCCATAGCTACTATTCACGCTTAATCGGTATAACAATTTCATTTCACATTGGGTATTTGTGCTTATTTTAGATTAGTTCGATTCATGTGGGTAAGTTTTTGGGTTGTTTTAGGTGTTTGGACTTTTTAGGAAGGTGTCTATAAGCTTGCGTTAGCTATTAGGGTCTTTGAAAATCCATGGTAGGTGGCTAACTTTATGGATAAGAATGGGGTGTGTAGAGATTCATAGATTAGAATTTGAGACATTTTTTCCAGCAAGACTACAATGCATATTGTAGACCATAGCGGCCAAGTAAAATGATGATCACATAATTTTGAGTTTCATGTCCAGTTTTGTCTTTAACATCCATGGGATCTCGATGAGGTATGAATGCTTATTATGTTTAATTCTTGGATACATTTTGGGTGTTAGTTTTTTACTGAGGCTATTTTCAATAAAGAAATTCTAAAGAAAAATATTTTTGATTTGTAGCTTCATTCAAACGAGTGCTATTTTTTGTTTAACAAGTTTGTTTAGTTCGATCAAATGAGTTATCTATTTCGTTCAAAGGATATTTAGAGTTTCATTTGAACCAGCTTCAAGCGAGAACTTCTTGCTAAGACAGTAAGGTTCTATTTGAAGGTTGTGTGATGCTCGTTCAAATGAGTTTAGCATTGTCGTTCGAACGACCTTTTTTTATCGAATGAGACTGCCTAAATTGTTCGAATGACTTTCCCAATTTCGTTCAAAAGAGTTACCTCAAAATTTATGCACCCAACTTTTCATGTTTTCCTATAAATTAAAGTTCTACCAATGTATTTTTGGAAGAGAGGTTTTGCAAAAGTAATTTTAGGAGACAAATCATGAGCCTCCTAAACCCTAATTCACATCCATTAGTTTGACATTTAAATTTCAATATAACATGTGTGTTTGATATCTCATGTGCCTTACACCAGGACTATTTACTTTATATATTTATGAGAGTTTATTTCATTCGGTGGATTCCGTGTTTGTTTCGATTTAACACGGTGGATTTTATATGTGGAGGACAACGGTTAGAGATAGCTAAGCAAAGGAAAGATCGGTGAGATACCGAGAGGTGGGAGGAGCCTAAATTGTGATTATCATTGGAAGGCGTCCAACGGGGACTCTGAAAAAGTTTCATGGAGTAAAGAAGACCATTGAGGATTAAAGGCGTTGAATCTTTAGGTGTAATTTCTCCTTGTATGATGCCTATAACATAGTGGATTTCACTTAAGTTTTTCCCATTGTAGGTTTTCCTCATAAATCATTGTGCTGTGTAACTGTATATTTTACTCTAGTTATATCACCTAAATGCATTCTTAGGGCAAGATAAATTTGGTAATTAGTTTACACAATGTTTGGTTTAACTGGTGCATGTTTAAATTGGATTAATTATTAACTTGATTAATTAATTTGGAAAATTAAAAATTGGTATAACACTAGCACTAATGCAGTTTCTCAAACTGGTATTAGAGCGAGTGACACTATTTTATCATCTTTGGTCCATGTTTTAGTGTTGTTTAGGGTTATTTGTTAGTTTATCTTTATGGATTGATAATGGTTATTTTGATATTCGAGAGGAGTTTAATGAGATTCATAGTTGCACTTATAAACCGTTTAAATTTGAAATTTGCAAAAACAGTAAAATTCCTTGAAAAGGAAAATTTGTCCTTATAAACATAAATGGAACTTTTACGAAATATTCAAAGTCAAATATATAATCACTATGAAAAGCTCAAGGATAAGAAATGTGATTTCCAATCTTTTTAAGTGTCCAATAAAGATAGTGAGGATAGAGTCCATGTCTTAGAGAGTGATTTAAAGGACTCTAAAAACATAAAGGCTATGGTGAAAGAACATTTCATATAAGACAATGATAACTTAATTGAATATTTGAGGTAACGTGAGAAGATTCTTAGGGATAAGTTCGCGTACATTGAGGGGGACCAAGATAACCTTGTAGTAATGGTTGACGATATGAATAAAGAGTCCCTAAAATTTGATGAGTCTAAATTTCACTTAAGTTTAGGATTGTGGAGTTAAAAGAAAAACTGAGAGATTTGAGTTGTGTCAAATTTGAATTGGAATCTAGGTCAAAAAAGTTGGATAAGATTTTAAGCACCTTCCAAATCAAACATGACAAGGTTGGAACTGGATTCGATTATCACAATGCTTTCGCTCCTAAATCGAAGACCACCATTTTGAGAGAGTCGGCCTAGCCAAGTAACATTCTTCGTCATGTCTACACTTGCACACATTGTGGTAGGAAAGGTAACCTTAATCATTTTTTGTTATGATATTAGAAAATAAAGTTTAAGTATAGCGTCACCACGGTTTCCAAACCCAAGTTCACCACGTTACACCTATGTGTGTTAGAAAATATGATTTGGAGGCATTAAATGCAAAACTTATTGATTATCTCATAATTGCATATGATTCTTCACATGCTATATATTACGAGTGATTGTGTTTGCATATTTTTCATACACTAATTTTTGTACTTCATGATATATTCTTTGACTAGTTGTATGATGTTTGTGTCATTTGTATTTTGATTCTTCATTTTTTAGTCTATATGAGAAAAAAATACAAAAAGATTTTATTTGTCTTTTGAGTCGTTCTTGAAAAAATTTAAAAAACTCAAAAATATTTTTTTTGTTTTGTGTAGTTATTATGCACAATTTTATTTAGCATATCGGTGTGTTAGAATTCCATTTGTCCCATGTCTTCCAATTGGCTAGAAGATTAGAGTATGGATTACAATGCTTTGGATTATTTCTTAATCATTCTTACATGGAGTTGTTCGAATTTCGTTTCTTAATGGATTCACTTTATTTATTCCTCTGCACACACTTGCGTGAGCTAGTTTGAAATTTAAGTACTTATGTTACCTGAGCTAAAATATAAGTTCCCATATCAATCTTTTCATATACATATCTATTTGACTGAGGGATTTGTGCATGTAAGAATCATTGCCCGTGAAATTGTTTCGGTTTTAAAGAAATATGATTATGTAATGAAAAAGGGTTACGAAGGGAGTATATATCCTTTTCATGAAATAATACCATCGGTAAGAGCCTTAGGGAAATAAAAGAAAGGCACAACAAAATGAAAGAAAAATAATTGTCAAGTCTATGTTGAAACTTGATCATCAAAGTATGATATCTTCAAAAAAAAAAGGAGTGAAAAACGATATATGTTTTTTAGGGTGTTATAAGTTGATGATCAACGAGTTTTCACAATGACTCCTAGTCCATATTTTATATTCAATGCTATTGATTTTATAATCATCAATATTTTCTAGGCTAGTGTGCATTATATATATTTGTCCATTAGGAGTTCACATTCTTTGTTACATGATACTAAATCTATGTTTGATAAGTTAATGTGATCAAATAGAACCTCTTGGAATTTCTTGAGCGGTTGGGACATATTTTAATTGCTTACTAGTTCAAGCCCCTTCAATACTTTCCATATTTGGTTTAAATAGATTTATGCAATGCGAGTGTGGAAATCTTATGTTTTTTGCCCTTTATGTTGTGTTTATACGGATAGATGCTTGTGCGTTATTATTATATCTTCATATATATATATATATATATATATATATATATATATATATATATATATATATATGTATATGGCATGTTTTGTTTTGTTTTGAGTCTTTGCATTGACTTTAATCCATGTTTTCCATATGCTTCATCTTTTTATCAAATTGGCATCTTATGATTAAACTGGAACCTTTTGTTCTACTGTTTACATTGGTATCATTTGTTTCATTATTTATATTATTTGTTCTTGCATTGTCGTAATTATTTGTCATTGACGTTTCACTTCACACCGTATGATATTACTTGTTTTCCTTGATGTTCACACATTTCAAATTAAGGGGAGAAAGTTGTTTATATTGTTCACCTTTACATTTGTCTATTCCCGAACAAAAAGGGGAAGAATATTTACCTTAGAGGGAGACGCCTTACCTTAGGTTGAGATTGTTTAACAAAGGGGGTGATTATTTTTCATATGAGGTTTATATGTTATATTCTCTTTGCATTTTGAAAGGTTTGCTAGTTTTCCTGTTTCAGCGCCGATGTGATAAATTTTCACTGGAGAAAATTTACTCAAGATTTTGTATTGATCAAGTGTCTGTACTTTTTTCCTTTGGGGGTTAGGATTGAGTCTTAGAGAGCTTGACGACCGATTATTTTTTTATTTTGGGGTTTTGTCCCAGAATATTCAAAGGAGGATATTTGTAAGGACAAATTTCACATCTATTTAATTTGTATTATTCATTATCTTTATTCTGTTTGGGAAAAACCATTTGAGTCATAGGTTAGGATTTGAATCGGTTGTCCTTTAATCCCATTATGCGTATTGAAGACCATAGCGCCAAGTAAAGCGGCGATCACATAATTTCAAGTTTTGTCTTCAACATCCATGGGATCTCGATGTGTTATGAATGCATATTATGTTTGATTTTTGGATATATTTTCGCATGTTAATTCTTTACTGAGGATATTTTTCGTATAATAATTTTAAAGAAATTATTTTTTACTTTTAACTTTGTCAGAACTAGTGGACTTTTTCATTCAAATGAGGTATCAATTTGGTTCAAAATGACATTTGGGGTTTAGATTGAATCTGCCTCAAACGAGCTTTTAGTGATAATTTTCTTCCAAGACAGTAAAGTTCCATTTAAAGGTTGTGCGATGCCCATTCAAATGATGATTTTTTTATCAAACAAGAATTCCTAACTCATTCAAATGACTTGCCTAGTTTCATTCGAACGAGTTGCCTCAAAATTTGTGTCGTCAACTTTTCATGTTTTTCTATAAATTAAAGGGTTGCCAATGTATTTTTGGAAAAAGGGTTTTGCAAAATCAATTTTCAAAGAAAAATTTTGAGCCTCCTAAACCTTAGTTTACACTTATTAGTTTTAGATCCAAGTTTCAACATAACATGTGTTTGAGATCTCATGTGTATTACACTAAGACTATTTACTCTACATCTTTGCGAGAATTTGTTTCATGCAATGGATTCCGTGTTTGTCACGGTTTAGAGTTTTTATGGCCTAAAGTTAATATTGAGATTTTTGGCAGTCATTCGAAAGAAATTCATTGTCGTTCAAACGACTCGTTCAATAACGAATGAAAAAATGGTCAATTTCCTTCACTTTGGAAAGCCACATTCGAACAAAGTGTTCATTCATTCGAGCGAAGGGTACTTATCTTCGAATGAGGTACGTCTCGCGCCCCATTTAACCCCACAATTTTTCCTCGTTTGTACCTCAGAAGAACTCTCGTTCGAATGAGGGGGATCTTGTTCAAATGAGGGTGAAAGTAGTTCGAACAATTGAAAAAATTAAGAAAATTCTGCACATTTTTAATGGTCTGTCATGATGTGAATCCTCATATTGGGTGACATGTTGATCTCTTAACGGCTCAGATCAAAGTGTTGGATAAAGGCTTGATGCATCATTGGATAAAAGATTGAGTGTAAGAGCATTTAGTGTATTTAATCCTATGGGTTTGGGGGTTATTTATATTAGGCTTTGGCTTATTTGGGACATTTCCATCAATTTTGGCCTCTCTCTCTACTCTTGGAGCTCTTTCTCCACCACTAATCACACACCACCTTAGCCCCACCGTCCCTCAACAAAAAACCACCACAGTCTAAACCGTTTCCATCATATTTAAGATTATAAAACCAAACTACACCACTGTTGGACAAATTTACAGATTCGTGAAGATATTGTTGGGTGGTTTTGAAGAATAAAGTAGGAGAAATCATGGGGTTTTAAGAGGTTTTAATGGAGAATTCAAGAAGACAAGATTATGGAGCTAGGAAACCTCTTTAAGGCCACCTTAGGAGGTATGAGGTTAACCTCTTCTTCTACACTTCAACCACCATTGTTGAATCTTTCTTTGAGGTGGAAAACTCTACTATTAACTTAAGAACTCTATTTTTGCATATTATTGGTCTTGTAGCTAGAGTTTGCTAAAGTATAATGCATATATAATTTAAGAAGATAATTTCTTATGATTTTTTGTAATTGGTTTATGAATTATTTCAAGAGTTTTGGGGAAAATTGTGTATTAATCTTCTTATCTTAACATTTTGTGAAATAAAATGTTTGAAATAATATTTCTCTCATTGAAAATATTTTATGAACGATTGCTTAAGGGTTTTCCTGTAAAAAAATTTGGGATTTCTATGTAAATAGACAATTACTTAAGTTTTAGAGAAACAAAAATGTCTTTTACTTGAAAAACATGCTTGTGCAAAATGTTGTAAAATTCTAGAGCAAATCTTGTGTAGAAATTATTCTTACAAATTTCTGGACTTAAAATCCATCTCCTCGTGTATATAAACTCGTTGTATTTTGGTGATGAACATATAAAAAGGTTTAATAAAGGTTTTATTGGGTTTAATCGTGAAGTCAATAGAATTGAAATTTCAGCCCTTAAAGTGTGTTAAAATGTGTAAAAAATGTGATAGATGGATATTTCATGACTGCATGTGGAAATAAAAGGAAAAATGGTATTTTCTTGTAAAGTAATCTCATAAATATCAAAAGGTTTTTCATAGTAAATAAAGTAATAAAATAAAGAGACTTACAACTTCAAAAGGGTATTAACTCCAAAGTGCAAAGTGAGTGTTAAAAAGAAAAAAACATTTTAGAAGTTAGTATGTATAACTTAGTAATGTTTTCAAAAAATAACACTTGTAAAAATGGGGGCAAAAACAAGTTTGGAAACAATTGGGTAAAATGGTAATTTTACGTAAAGTGGAACATTTTTATGAAATAAAAAAATTGAAATAGGTTTTACACCAAATGGTCCTAACAAAATTTATTTGGGGGATAAAATCAACGTAATCGTATAGAAAATAGAGTCGACAGACTATTTTGCACAAAACAGGCAAAAGAAATATTATCACCTCGAGAGAACGGCATCAAAGACATACCAGTGCTTATGAAACCAATTAGTTCAAAGATTTGAGGGCTAAGATATGGAATTGATAGGTGTTAGGCCCTCATCCCATCCTTTTGGTCTCTCATGGGCATGTGTTATTATTCTTCTTAATAACTTTGTGAAGTGCGTGTGTGTGTATATATAAATAAGAATGGAATTACTCGACTCGTGTCATGGATAAAGGCGGAGTGAGGTCATCCGTTGGAGTGTTCCCAAAATAGTAATTAAAAAATTATAATGGGTTCGCTTGTCCGGTCACCGATCATTTGTAGAAAGACGATGGTATAAGTTGGGCAAAACGTGAGCATGAATCACAAATATAATATGTAGAAATAATATATGAATAAAAAAAGGAACGGAGGACTTGAATCTCGAATTTTACCCGAGATGCCTACGTAGCCTAAAAAGGAAGCAAAGTCCACGTAATTCGCATGAAACATAGGGGTGAGGTTTATCCCATAAATTCGACTGGGGATTTTATTATATGTGTGTATATAAAAGGATGTTTTAGTGAGAGAAAATATGGTGAAAAATCCCCGTTTGAAATTTATAAGCAAACCCACTTTTTCTTATTTTTGTTTTTTTTTTAAAAACTATAGTATGTGCAATAATACTAATAAAAAAGTGGGATATTAATATGTGTGAACTAACAAAGATGAAATGCTAAAGTAAGAATCGAATATCTAATGCGAAAATAAGGAAATTTAAAAAGAAAGAGAAAGTTTTGGACCTTCTTCGGAAGCTTTGGGATTGATCTTAATTGTTGAAGGGTTACTCTTGCAAGTGGATGGTGGTATTAGGAGGAGAGGGAATTAAATTTGCTAAATCGGGTAAGAAAATGATGGAAATGGAATGTAGGGGGAGAGGTTTCAATATTGAAACCACGCTAACTTCGTGAGAACATTAATGAGACCATTGAGAGGGATGTTTCTGAGGTTCCTTTCGAAATGAGCACATGATCCCTTATATAGGGTCAAGGGGAGTGTCGATCGGCATTATCCTTGACTTGCCTATCGACTGGCAACCCCAAAGACACTATCGATAGGCATGGAAATGGGTTTGCCATTCAGCAGTCTCATGCAGATTTATCAAAAAATGGATGTAAAATGCATATCGTAAGTCTTAATGATGAATGGGATTTACCATTAGAAAGGGTATTCATAGAACTTTCAGAATACATTTGTCCGATCTCAGGTTTGGGAGTTGAGTGTGGTCAAACAGGGCTTAGAAGCGCCCGGTGGATTTTTAGACAAGAGATTCTCGGAGGAAAATGGATCATTCGTTCGAACTATAAGGTCGATTCCTGCACGTGATGGATCTTTGGAAAGGGAATTTAGATCCCTTCGAAGATTCATTCTGTCTTATTAGGTTCGGAGAGCTGACCTTGGTCAAATGAGGCCCGAAAGTGTTTGGTTACCCTTCGGAGTAAAATAGGTCGTTCGTCCATAATGTAAGGATAATTCATGCATGGAGTGGACTATTAGAAAGGGTATTTATATCCCTTTGAGGATTCATTCTGTCTCATTCGAGATGAAGAATTGACAAGAGTTAAATGGAGCTCGAAAGCGTCCGATGGACTCCGAATCAATTTTTAGGGGAAAATAGATCGTTCGTTCGATCTGTGCAGTCGATTCGTGCATGGGGTGGACTGTTAGAAAGGGTATTCATATCCCATCAAAGATTCATTGAGCTTCCATTTAGGATGGGAAGTTTATTCGTGTCAAAATGGGGACCGAGAGTGCTCGGTGGCTTCTATAGTTGTTTTTTACAATAAAATGAACCGTTTGTATGAATGATAAGTTCAATTCATGCACGAGGTAGACCGTTGGAATGGAGATTCAGAGACCTTTTAAGATTAATAGATCTTTCGCTAAGATGATAAAGTTAACCAGTGTCAAATGGGTTTCGAGAGCACCCTATGGCCTTTAGATTAATACTCAAAGTATGACCTAGGGTTTGTGGTGAAGGAGGGAAGTGTTGGTGATCGAAAGATAAGCTTAAAAGGGTCCTTCAATTTGGTGTCTACAGATCCTCTCAGTGGGTGAGCTTGGAACTAGTGAAGGCCATCTACTAGACACCACATTGACATTTGGGAAAGAGGTCAATTCTAACGGGATGAGGATGGTCGGTTCAGAGGGTCGAGGTCGATTCTGAGGACCTAAGGTAATGATGGGGATGACCTATTCTGTAGGTCGAGGTTAATTAAGAGGACATATAGTTATAAAGATCGATTCTGATAGTTGAGGTCATTTCTAAGGACCTAAAGTTAACGACAATCGATTCTGGGGGTCAAGGTCAATTTTGAGGACCTAAAGTTACAGTGACCAATTTTACTGGTCAAGTTCAAGTATGAGGACATAAAGTCGTGACAATCAATTATGTGGGTCGAGGTGAATTCTGAGGACCTAAAGTTGAGATGATGGATTCTGAGGGTCGAGGTCAATTCTTAGGACTTAAAGTTGTAGAGACAGATTCTACGAGCCGAGGTCAATTCTGAGGACCTAAAGTTATGATAACCAATTTTTAGGGATGAGGTTAATTCTGAGGACCTAAGGTTGTGACAGCCGATTCTGAGGGTCGAGGTCAATTCTGAGGACCTAAAGTTGTGACGAATGATTCTGTGGGTCGGGCTTAATTCTAAGGACCTAACATTAAGGGGACCATTCTGAGGGTTGAGGTAAATTCTAAGGACCTAAAGTTGTAGAGAATGATTTTTAGGGTCGAGATAAATTTTGAGGACCTAAAGTTGGGGGGATCGATTTTACAGGTCGAGCTCAATTTACAAGATCTAAAGTTGTGACGTCCAATTCTGAGGGTCGGGGTCAATTCTGAGCACCTAGGGCATTTTACCTTATCTTTAGGATGAAGATGCACCTGTTGTTTGGCTATGGATCGTGTTGTTTTGAGGTTCTTTTAGGGAAGGTCTTACCCTTTAAAACATCAGAATGGGGATAGTTTTTTTACTACGAAAGCTGTGAAGTATTTTAACTGTGGGCGTATCCTGAAATTCTAATTAAGGATTGGGAGAAAGCTTAGCATGGAAATTAGGGAATTGGGAATGTATTATTTTGTAATCTTGCTAGGGAGGCATTGATTTGAGGTTTGGATTCCGCTGGGGAAGACTTAAATTTTGATATTCCATTAGAGAATTATAGTTGGACTTGGGATGCGAGCACATTGTTAGTTTTGTTTGTGGAATATTGTTTAGGGATTATGATGGGGGTAAGATCGTAATATTAATCTTGCTGGGGATTTCAGGGGTCGGTAAGGAGTTTAGTGTTCCAAAAATTGGTTTTAATGATGAGGAAATGTTATAATATTTTTTAGGAATTTTTTGGATAATTTCTGGATTTTTTTGGCATTTTCTAGTATTTTTGTACAAAATTTTCAGGGGACTGCCAACCAAAATGTTGTAGGGCTTATCGTTTTGCAATGGCATGAACTCCATGCCTTCCTTGGACAGATGAATAAGCATGTTCCGATCGGTATGTGCATGGGGTCTACCAATCGGCATGTCGTTTAGTCCCCTATAAAAAGGGGTGATCCCTCCTCATTTTTCACATCTTCAAGCCTTTGAATCTTCTACTTCCTCACTTTAGAAATCATTCCTAAGTCCTTTCTTCTTCAAGACTCCAAATGGAAGGTGTTTTCCAACGTTGAATATAACTTGGAGTAGTTGAGTGTTGATGACTAGGCTAGCCTGAAGTAACAGGCAAGGTTGCTTGCCCCTTGCCTTGGGTAATCGGAATGTGTTTGATCTATTCGAGCCCGTTGCTGATGAGTGCACTCTTATACGTTAGCCTACGCACCACCATTACCCTAGGGTGAGGAACCCTATTGGCTATGTAAGCGTAATGGACATTAGTATTCTTGTTCATATTTCTCTTTGCTTTCTTGTGCCGGTGAAGGGTTTTTCTTCTCTTTTTCTTTAGCAGACTAACATAGCTCCTTTGAGCATGCATTCTAGAGTGATAAATGGGTTGAAGGATGTATGGGAGCATCTTCCGGAGGGGGTGAGTTGGATGGTTACTTCTGTTGACTTTGGCCATATGGCCCAGAATTTGGAAGAGACATCACGCCCTATTACGGTGATGTGTTTTTTGGGAGAGAGGTGGTGGGAAACTACCCACATCTTTCCCACGGGCTTTGGGGAGATCGTTGTTACTCCCATAGATGTGTAATTTCTATTAGGAATAGATTGTGAGGCCGCATAGATTGAGGTAGCCTATACTACGAGGGTGATATCAGAGGCGGTTCAGGCGGAGTTGGGGGTTATGGGTAGGATCATTTCTGGGGATTCGATCTATATTTCTTTCTCTTCTAGAGATGCTCTTGAGTTGAAGGATTTATGATACTCACAGGTGGCAGGTGATACAGATATCCTGATTATTTATTCTTCTTTTGTTGGGTGCTTTCTTGGTGATGACAAGTGGCAACGTTGTTCATCTTTGGTTTTTGCTATTTTTTAGGACGTTTAATGATGCCCCCTTCTTATATTCGGGGAGCCTGACTATGGAAACCCTTTATTATTCTCTAGATGAATCCATTCAGTGATTCCGGTAGACATTTATGGGGACCACATACTTGTTGGAGGTATCTTTTCCATTTCTTTTTCTTCTTATGCATTTCCTCGCATTTTCCTTTAGTTTCTTCTCTACTGATTCCAATCCTTTTGCAAACATTTTTCTATGAGGTGATAGGGCTCAATGCAAGGTCAATATCCTAAAAATATGAGGATTTGGGGGACTTCTGACGGATGTACCAGTGGCAAATGTCCAATAGGCAGTCGAACCGGTCTTTTTCCCTGGCATCGATGTGGCAGGCCCTGAATAGGCTGACGAGCGATCAGGTTATTTAGTTTTTCTTTTGAATCCTTTTTCAAACATTTTTCTTTCTTGAATGAATATTGATCCTTTTATCGGGTCTTACAAGTGACCTTTTACCCATGGTGGATGGCTCCTCAACATACGGGGGGTGATAGGTATGCATGCATAGATGCAGAGGTTGATGGCGCATGAGTTCAGATATGCCTGGTACTTGGGAGAGAGGGTTGTGAGGAAGATCATAGAGTTTGAGGTGGTGGTCACTCCATTGATGCCCCAAATGTATATGATGCGGGTTAGGGAGATGTCTATTGAGGTAGGGCGATGGCAATGATTGGTGAGGCTTATATGATGTACACGGATATAGTAGCGAGTTATGACTACCTGGATATCGTGACGAGATGGTTGATGCCCCCTTGCATTTATGATATGGTGAAAATTCCCCCTCCTCCTATGGCTTCGGGCAGGGGTACGATTGGGCTGGTGGGATATTCCCATCATCCGAGAAGTGTGTCGTCGGTAGAGGTAGAGGAGGTTCCAATTATTCAAGTCACTCCCCCTTATTCAAGTCACTCCCCCTTCAGCCTGAGGAATACTTTTCTTTTTTCTTATCTTGTCTCCTTTTGATTCTTTCTTTACTTTTTATTGATTGTTTGGTCTTTTGTTTCGATGTTTGCAGGTTGTTCAAGTGCCAACCACCTGGCTAAAGGATATCAAGGATTGGGTGGACTCTGTAAAAAAACAAAAATGGGGATTTCTGTAAAAAAAACAAAAATGGAGATTTCTCACTACATTTTCTAACACTAAAACATCCTTTTCTACACATACACTTGTAATAAAATCCCCAATCAGATTTACACCCCTGTGTTGCATGCGAACTGCGTGGACTTTGATGCCTTTTTAGGCTACGTAGGCGTCTGGGTGAAATTCGAGATTCAAGTCCTCCTTTCCTATTTTCATTCAGATATTATTTCTACATATTATATTTGTGATTCATTCTCGCTTTTTGTCAAATTTATTCTAGCGTATTTCTGTAAACGATCGGTGACCCGACAATCGAACACATTATAATTTTTTTAATTAAAATTTTGGGAATACTCTTATGGATGACCTCACTCAGCCATTCTCCATGACGCGAGTCAAGTAATTCCATTCTCCCTTTATATATACACGTACACACACTTCACGGAGTTATTAAGGAGAAGACTAACACATGACCATAAGAGACCGAAGGGGGGATGGGTGCCTAACACCTTCCCATTCCGTAACTTAGCCCACGAATCCTTGAACTGGTTGGTTTCGCAAGCATCAGTTTGTCTTTGATGCCGTTATCTAGAGGCATCAAAATTTCTTTTGCATATTTTGTGCAAAATAGGTTGGCGACTCTATTTTTTATACATCACCCCACAACATTTTTTAGTACGGCCGAAGCGCCTCGAGGAAGTGGCGCGAGACCTCCTCCGCGCGTGCACACCGGCTGCGGGAGGCGAGATGGCCACAGTGGCGACTCCGCTGGGGACTTTTTTCACAAGAGGTCTAGACTCTATTCTTACATGGCTATTATCATTTTTCATATGTGTGTGTATTCACCTACATGTATGTTTCCTTTTTCCTCCATTACTTCTTGTATATATTTACAGCATGCTTATATCATTTCTCGCTCACTTTTCACTTTCACGCACTTGTAAATACCATCCATATACACCTCACAGTACTTATATATGTACATAGGATCACTTATATCCACATATTTCACACACCATTTTGAATATTGATGCTTAGGTTTCACTATCACACACCTCCACTTATCACACTTGTATATATCCATGCTCACTTACACTTACCACATGCCACTTGTAGTTAATCCATGCTTAAGCTCACTACCACACACTAACTTATAGATACTCACATATCACTCACTTACACCTATCTATGCTTAATGTTCAATGCTAGATTTACTTTTCATGATACTTGTACGTGTTTCCCCATAATGCTTCTTGTACTCATCATGCCAAATAAAATACTCTCTTCGTAATATACTAATCAAGATTCATGCATTTTGCACATTACATCACCAAGAGCATGGCTATTGACCAAAATTTTATCTCGTACTGGGGGGTCACTTTGTGATGGGCGATGGTCCGTCAAGTCACAATTAGCCTAAGCAATATGAATCTCACCTTCCATTGGCCTAGTACATTTGACGTATATCGAACGGTTCCCCTCGCACCATACCGCTTTATCGAACTCATAATGGCAGGTATACAATATGGAACTCGTTCACGTATGTAGAGTATATCGAATTACCTCTCACGCAAATTATCCCCAAAAGATATATAGTGCGGCAATTCACATACACTCAGGTACATCAAATGACTTGTCCACACATATCGATTGCCTTCAAAAGTGAGAGGTATATTGTGGAAGTCACGCAAAAGGGGAACTCTTCCACTAATTCAATAACTACATAAACCTCATATAGGCATCATACCCAGGGCACTCATATTTAGTTTGTTGGTTACCACACGAAACTCTGCTGAAATGTCGGGTCGGCATGCCGTCCAAATTTTCATGCAATTTCATT
Source organism: Sambucus nigra (assembly GCA_949130495.1). Classification (NCBI taxonomy): domain Eukaryota; kingdom Viridiplantae; phylum Streptophyta; class Magnoliopsida; order Dipsacales; family Adoxaceae; genus Sambucus; species Sambucus nigra. Next base: position 150,525,128 of record OX422212.1, on the reverse strand, counting down.
TTTTTTCAAAATAGGACCTTGTCCATGAGCCTGAAAACAAGTCAAACCCTTTCTTACCTATTTTTCATACCTAATTTTCCCAAGCTCGGGTCCTGTTAGGTATTTCTTTTGTATTTAGGTAAACATAATATAAGTGAAAACATAAACATGATAATAACCATACTAAGACTCTTCTCTCATTTTTTTTCCTCCTCTTTCTTGAAAAAACAAAATACCCAAAAAAAATTCCCTCCCCCCTTTTAATAAAAAAATACCAAAACATTTTCCTCCTCTTTACCAAAAATGTCAAAAACATATTTCCTCTTTTTTTAAAAAAAATAACCAAAAAACAATCCTTTCTTACATTTTTCAATAATAAATTCAAATCACTCCTTCTTAGGTCGATCGCATACTTGATTCTTGTCCTAGCTCCCTATTGGCGTCGGGGTTCGGGCTTCCATCAAACCATCCAGAAGCTCTGCCAGTTCCCCTGCTACTTCATGCGAGTTCAGAATCTACCTTAACCAATATTTCATGGAAAATGTCGATCAAGCACCGAACGTGTAGCTTGATTTGATGGCAGTCCTAGTCCAACTCAGTGCCAAGATTGACAACCTTGAAATCGAGGTTCATAAGATGTAGAGAAATCGAGTCTAAGTTCCTAAAGAACCCAAATTTCTCTTTCCTCATACCATGGGTCCACCCGCTCTCAAACCTATATGGCTCCCAGAAGAATTAGCATATTTCGCGCACCCTTCCTGCCAAAGGGTCATTCCCAGCTCAACTCCCTATGCCTATCCTTACTGAGCCAGGGGATAAATTGCCAATGCATGTTGATCCTAAGGAAAAAGGACTAAACGGGGTCAAGGAAGACCTCAAGATGTTGTCGAAGAAGTTTGACCAAGTTAAGATACCTAGGAACTATTTGGACTACACCCACATATCTCCCTAGCCTAAAGTAAGATTGACAGAGAAATTCAAGATGCCATTCATCGAGAAGTTTGGAGGTAGCGGGCCCCCAATTATTTACCTTCAAAGTTATCATCAAGACATGACCCTTTTTGGCACCTATAAAGATATAATGACCTAGTTGTTTCAACAATCTTTGAAGGATGACCCGCTCCGTTGGTTCTTATCCCTCAAAGAAGCCAGAATCCTCAGTTGGGAAGATGTCGCTCGAGAATTTATGTCATAGTACAAATACAACGAAGAACCAAAAATTACACGCCATGATCTGGACCTTCTTAATCCGAATCCTGGAGAAACTATCAGTAACTTCATAACAATGTGAAGGGAGAAAGTTGCCACCATGACCAACCAAGCATTCAAATAAGAACAAGTCATCATAGTGAAGAAGAATTTCCTTCCCCATATTCAAGAAACTATAGGAGGTTAATATTATCCACATTTTTTATCTCTCCGGGAAGCGGAGGTAGAAATTGAAGAAACTTTTACAAAGGTAGAATCTGAGTTGAACAAGATGACTGGACAGTTCATTCCCAAAAAGTATAACAATCCTGCCAATACTGCAGTCTCCACCATCAATAATATCTCCCACCCTACTACCTCTTGGGCACCAAAAAGCCACCTTAATCCCTCCAAAAAAGAATACACCGAGCTCCATGCTCCCTTATCCAAATTCTACCAAGCCTTGTTAAAAAGAAACCTCATCAATCCCTTGAACCCCCATCCATTAGTTGAATTTGCATAGAATAATAGTTATCAAAAAACGTATTCAAATGGATTCGTATGAGGCACTCTATGGTAGAAGGTTTCGTTCCCCTACATATTAGGTAGAAGTTGAAGAAAGAAAATTGTTGGGACCAGAATTGATTCAAATCATAATAGAGAAAGTGAAATTGATACAAGACCGACTTCGAATCGCTCAAAGTCATCAAAAGAGTTACATCGACAAACACCGCCGACAGTTAGAATTCCAAAAAGAATATTAGGTGTTCTTGCGAGTTTCACCAGCAATTGGGAAGAAAGGGAAGTTGAGTCCAAAATACGTAGGACCTTTTAACATCCTTGAAAGGATAGGAGTTGTTGCGTATAGAATAGCCTTACCCCCTGAACTCTCTAGTGTGCATAATGTGTTTCATGTTTCAATGTTGAAGAAATACGTCCCAGATCCAATACATATCTTAATTCATGAACCTCTTCAAGTTAGAGAGGGTTTGATATACATTGAGCATCTAGTAGAAACTTTGGACCATAAAGATCAAATATTACGAACCAAGGTAATTCAACTAATCAAAGTATTATGGTATAATCAATTCGTTGAATAAGAAACATGGGAGAAGGAAGATGAAATAAAGGAGAAATAATATAAGTCAAGTTTGGAGACCAAACTTTTTATAAGGAGGATAGGATGTAATGATCCCACTATTATATGCTCATATATTGTTTGTTTTTATAATTGTATCTCACTTATTATCTGATAAATGTTGTATTATTACATATGTGATATTCTAGGTTCTTAATATGACAATGACCATTTTTAAATTTGAAGAATCAACTCTAAAATGGGTCAAACTGAAATTTTATGGCACATCCGAATCTAAATGATAAGTTTTAGGGTAGAAAATGTAAATTTATGAAACTTTAGGGACTTGATTTTAATTAAGAAAGTTCCAGGGACCAAAATGAAAAATAAAAAGGACCTTTTTATAAATAAAATATTTTTAGTGGCCTCTAATAAATATTGAAAATGTATAGTGTGAAATTAAAAAAAATGCCCTTTCTGTGTAAAATGACCCTTATACCCTTAATAACTTTCCATCTCGTGCTTGGTTTTGACACCTCCACCGTACACGTTTCATCTTTAGTGAAAAAGATAAAACACATCTCATCCATTTAGAATAAGTTAAAACGTGTTTTGTCGTTTAGTGAATTAAGACTGGAAGATCGCTGCGTTACGCGACACTTCAACGCTGACTCGTCATTGTGAGAGCTTAGTAACCCAAACACGTTTCAACACCCAAATATCTTTGAAAAACTATAAATACAGTACTTGGTATGATTTATTACACGAAATTACTTCAAAAGTTTACATAGAAATAGTTAGAGAAAGTGCGGCAAAGTTTAAGAAGAAGTTTCATCTTAGTGATCCAAGACTCAATATTTGTAACTTCGAACTTCTATTTTAGGTAAATACTCTATGACATTCCTTACATATTTTGATTATATGATATTATGAAAACTATATATAATTTGTGAAACTTCTTTTATTCTCAAAATACATATGATACCGATGATTCCGTCATTTGTTATATGTGCATATCTCTCGATGTAAACATCTTATTTTAATTCAGAAATTTTTTATTCGGCCTACGAAACTCTCTTTCGATGTTGGCCTTGACTACTGGGTGGAAATATTTGGGTGGTACCTTCACAGCTAGCTTATCGCTAGTGTGCCCTAAACAAGGCATTATTCCAGAGATCGTGATTTTTTGTCTGTGATATTACCGGTTGGGAACATTTAGTAACACTATATGTTTGGGTATTAGAGTGTACATGGCCACTAAAACTGAATGTTGATGTAAAAAATTAGATTTGATCTAATTTTTTAATCACAGATAAATATGAGTAAAGAAATAAGATAAGATATTTTTAAAGTGGTTCAGCCTTAATGAAATGGCCTACGTCCACTAATTTGTATTATTGGGTGTCTTGCCTTGGTTACGATTATTCTTGCTTGCCCTGCCAAGAGGGTATTGCAATGTATTTATAGACTTTGGTCTGTCAATGTGAATAGATAGTGTGCCATTATCGAATAGACGTTTACATATGTTCATGGTAAGGAATGACTGTAATATAATAAGCATTGAATCTGTGTGGTCGGTTGGCATTCCTTATAAGTTGCTCGGTATGCTTGGTAGCTCGGTACACTGAATAGCTCGATACACTGAGTAGCTCGGTATGCTAAGTAGCTCGACATTTGAACTTGTTCCATATTGGATGATGCGTGTCTTCATATAATTGGTCCACGTCAGCAAACTAATTTTTGTATGAACAGAAGCCCCCAATGTTTCACAGTTGAAGTTGGATGCAAGAGTGTGGAATATTTTACCCAAAAAATTATTCGGGCACATTTCCCTTGTCTTGGTTAATTACAGACCTTCAACACTTGTAATATTTTTCCACTTTGCGTAACATTTTTTAGACCAAAATGCCAAATTTGTAAATATTTTGAGTTCTGGTGAACACTTGGGTATTTGCGCCTTTTTCCTATGATTAGCCGTCGAGAACGCAATCGTCGTCACTTTTGATCATTACTTTTTTCGTTTTCCAAGGCGACATATATAAAGATGGTAAAATCTGATTGTCTTCTACCTTTTCCATCTTTATTTTCAAAGTCCTTATTTTCTCTCTTTTCTCCTTATAAACATTCTTTCTGTCATCTGTCTTAGCTGACTCCTTAATCTTCTATAAGAATTTCTTCCTTCCTTCTTCTTTCTTTGCTTTAGTCACCATGGTTTACTCTATTGAGTCATTGGATACGTTTAGAACCCATTTTGCAATTCCTTCCTAGGTTGATTTGGAATATCCTACTTGTCCTTGTGATTTATTTTCTTTAACTGAGGGACACTGGTTTCCCTATATTTTTATAGCGGAATGTGGTTTTTCTTTCCCACCTAATCCCTTGTGTTTGGAATTTTGCCAATACTTTGATATTATACCTGCGGTTTTTCTTTAACTGAGGGACACAAGTGTGAAAGAAGACTTCCTCCTGATACGGCCTCATGACAAAGTTCTCAAAACGGTCAATCACAGATATTAACTCCTTTCGGCTCTGTCTTCTGTGATAAATAAAGGACCGTGGATGCAGAATGGTTTCCCCCGATAGAGGACTGTTGGCTTTAGCCGCTACGGCAGGAAAGCGAAAGTAAAGGAAACTGGTTAGAAGAACGCTGTTGGAAAAGTTGGCCAAGTTATAACGACCGAGAGAGCGTTCCATGTCGAACACAGTTCTATCCAGCCAGGTGTAGAGGGATCCCAAGGCAATTGCATCCAGTGGAAGGTTTATGCCTCGGGCCAAATGAAGGGACAGGTTGATAAGGTCCCTTCGAGGCTGGTCGTTGGGTTTGCCCGTCAAAAGGAAATGGGAGAGAATCACAAGAATATAGGTGGGAAGTTCCAACGGTGTACCTTCGCCAGGAGCATCAGTTGAGGAACTGCCTTCACCAGAACCCTTGAAGAAATAATTGATCAAGAGAGAAAAAGTAGCTTTGTTGGAAGAACCGATGCATCTTCGGCATATACGATACAACTCCAAATGATCTGTAGTCTCTTGAGCATCAAGAGCCTCATCGGAATAGGGCTCATGGCCTGTTGCATTGAGGCCCAAGAGCTCGCACACGTCTTCCAGAGTTACGGTGAACTCGCCCCACGCAGCGATGAATGTGTGAGTACTAACATTCCATCGAGAGACTAGGATGGGAAGAGCAGCATTATTCTTCGAAAGAGTGAACTCACCAAACCATTTAGCCCAATGCAACCCAAGCTTGGTGAGGATATCAACATAAGAACTTTGCATATGAGAGTTCAAGGCAGCAAAGTGGGCAGGAGAGCCCCCTGGCGCTTCGAAGTCGACATGGGATCAGGGGAAGTCCCCTCGCTCCAAGCGAAATCGTAGAGTCCCCTCTGGAGGAAGAAAGCCCCACTCAGAAGAATCCTCATGTTCGTCACCCAACAATAAGCCATCAAACTTGGAAGAAAAGTGCACAGCCTTGCAGGCAGCAGCAAAGTCATCACCCTCCCAAAAAATAGGATAACGACGATAAAACCTCAGCAGTTCCTGGCAGGCAGCATCTAGGGTGGAGGCAGCAGCGGTGGTGGCAGACAGAGCACTAGTAGCAGAGATAGCAGGGTTGCTTGAGGTTGCCATGGAAAACGACGATGAAGACAACAGAAAAAACTTTAAGCAGTAGCGATTTGAAGAACGAGAGTAGAAGACCACGACCACAGGAAGCGGTTTAGTGGAGGAGAAGGGAAGAAGGCGAATAGGAGCTTAGCAACAATGGAGTTCTTGCAGCATTTTCTCTCTCTCTAAAAATGGAAGTCTGAAGAAGATAGTAGTAGAGTAAGAAAAAAAAGAGAAAGAAAGGGTTGAAGCGCTTTGGATATGGCAGTTTGAAAATCTCGTGTTTGGTGTTTAGATTTCCCCACCCTTGCACGTGCGTGGCCGCCTATAATCATTTCACATGAACACGCGGCACTTCGGGAAGTACATTGGCAGCTAAAAAGACAGCGCCGCGTCATTAATGAAGTGACGCATAGAGAACAGGAAGCGTTGCCTTCTCCAACAAGCTTCAGTTTTAGCGCCAGAATTGTCAGGCATATCCAACGCATTTCTAAAGGAAGAAGATCCCACATGTCCAAATGCTTTTCAAACGCAATGAAGTACCACGGGGGATAATTTCATTTACTAGGAGTCCAAACGAGTATTTGAGGAAGTTACCACGCGGGACTTCGATAAGGTTCATCGGATTGAGAATTTTTCGTGCAGGCATTTCTTGTCCCCACAACAAATCCCTCCACGAAGGGGAAAATGTAGAGGGGGCTTGAAGGTAATCTTAAGAATAGGGGCAAACCCCTAATTATCAACAGTGTTTGAGATTAAGCAACCGAGGCAGCTCAAGCGGGACAACTCGGCGAGGCAGCCTGGTGCGGTAGCTCATACTTTAGTTTGTTGTATTAGTCATATTGTATTTTCATTATTGATAACTGTAAGCCTTAACAGATGTAATGACGTAACGATAATAATGAACGAGTTTATGTGAGGTCAAACGGTACTTACGAGAGACCAGACTTGGCAGGGTCTGGGAGAGCTTTCATGCTCTATCTAATTACCTCACCGTGGGAACTTTAGAAGGGCCTGGTTTGGAGGATTGAGAAGTAAGGAACCGTTGTGGCTTGTCCCGACCATCTTAGATACATCTGGTAAAAACACCGAAGGACCCTGACCGTGGAACCTCGGGCAGAGTAGCTTGGAGTTCCATCGGGTGATGAGTTGAGAACCAAACAACCCTCTACTTAATGTCACATCTACTATAGCTGATGTCACTAGCCAGCTAAACAATGTCAGATATGCACTTGAGTAAATCACCGTGGTATTTGGGGCTGTCAGGCAGTTGGTGAGCCACCTCTGTGGCAACAGCCCCTACCCTGGCACACAGTGGTCAGGCAAAAGGCATTTCTTGGCATTTAATGTTATGACATAGGGATAACTAGTGCATCATACATTTAATGTTGTGACATAAAGTATGAGGGATGTCTTTCATAGTTGTAATGACTGAGTTGCCTCGGGGACTGTGTGGGGGGCTATTTAAGGACCCCAACCACCCCTGAGGAGAGATATGATCTTTTGTGAGAATTCTGGAGTTATTACTAGATATATATATCAGAGAGAGGGAGTTATCACAAAAGAGAGTCTTTTATCCACTCACCATTGTTATTTATTATAAAGATTTTAATACTTGACAGAGATTGATGAGGGTGTATGGTGTGTTTTCTACCTGCTTACCAAGGTGTATCTAGGGTGCTTACATCTCTATCCCTCTAGCCAAGTTACTTCTAAGCTTCATTACTACTTTCTGAGTTATACATGAGGGATTTGTGAGTTTAAACTGAATCCCTCCTCATTAGACCTGTGTTTGCATGCCCTATCATTAATCCATGGTCTTGGACTAATTAACTTGTCATTACCATACTCAAAAGGGGTTACGCCTCCATTTATAATCTAAAGTACCCTCTTACATTTGGCGACTCCTCTGGGGAGGCATTCTCCTAAATAAGGAGTATGGCGCAAGATAATGCTACTCAAAAACTCAACTTTGATGATATTCAGCATAATGAAGAACGAGCTGCGAGGGAGCAAGAGACCCTAAGGGATGGGGCTCCTCGAGTAGAGGTACCTCTGGCGCCAACAGTATTAGGTGTCCCAGGAGCGACACAACCTTCTATGAGCATGGGGTTGGGGCCCGCCCAGATCGCGCTCCTCATGAGTAAGTTTCACGAGTTTTTGCAAACTCCAGTAGCTTCAACTATGCTGGGAGGATTGGAGGCTAATGCTTTCGTAACACCAGGAGTAGCCCCAACGGCCCCACCAGGGGAAGGTATTGCAGGAACGATTCCAGCAAGTGTACCCTCTATTGTGAATCCAGCAGTGGGTACCTCAGGAGTTTCAATGGCGCCACCGGTAACGTTCGTTTCAGTTGCAACAAGTGCTCAGCCCTCGGCCCCACTACTGGTGGCCCCAGTAGCCTCGCCCATGGAAGAAATGAGAAAAGAGATACAGAAAGAGATGTTGAAGTTCATGAAGGCTTCCTCGCAGGCTGTGGGTGAGGTTGCGTCGGTCTACGATGACTTCCAAACACCTTACCCTCAGGGATACAACGACGAGCCTTACCCGACTATATTCCCCCTACCTTTGAAAGATACACAGGGAAAGGCGGGAACCCGAAGGATCACATTAAACGTTTTGTTGAACATTTAGGAGCACATTGCAATGATAAGAAGCTTAGATTGAGGGAGTTCTCCAAATCCCTAACTGACAAGGCATACACTTGGTACTCTCATCTGCCTCCCAATAGTGTTTCAACGTGGGAGGAGATGCATGTATTGTTTGTTCGAAAGTTCTTCTTAGCAGAAGAAGAGTTCACCTTGACCCAACTTGGCAGGGAGAAGCAGAGACCAGGAGAGGAGGTAGTGGCCAATATTCGAACGTTCAGGGAAAGGTCCTTGATGTAAGAGAGGAAGCTAAGGAATCTAAGTTATTGCAGATTTGTGCCGAGGGGCTACTTCCTGAGTATATTTTCCACCTAATCAATGAAACGCGCGAGGGAACCTTTCCAGCATTACTAAAATCTGCAAGAAACATCTCTTTGGTGGTGAGACCTATCTCGGTAGTGGCTCCCATGGCATTCAGACAGCCGATGCAACCCGTGGGGGGAAGGTCTCAGCCCCCACGGGTGGGATACGTCGAGAGGGAAGATGGGGGAAAAGCACCGAGTAAGGACAATAAAAGAAAGTTTGGAAGAGACAGAGAATACCCACCACCGTTGCCTTGTACCATTGAGGAGGCTGTGAGCTATTATAACGCAATGGTCCAAGGCGAAACGGTTTATGAACCAAAAGGCGTTCCGGCAGAAGAACCCGACCTGGTGACGAGGGCTGATCCCGCCAGGTTCATCGAAAGGTCCAGCATCAAACAGAGAGTTGCTTCACGTTGCGAAGAATCATCGACAAATACATGAAGGCGGGGACATTGCAAATTCCCCCACGGAACATTAACAATAACCCACTTCCATCACACGGGGCCAATTTGGTAATAGTCTATGATGAGGAGGCAGAAAGGGAAGGAGGAAGGTCAGCGATGAGGCAGAAGGAGTTCGATGAGGCTTTGGAACATTGCACCAGGGGGATGGCTAACGTAGTTTTAGCCTACAATGAGGCAAGCGCTAAAGATGTGGAAGACATATATAGCGTTGAAGGCGAAGAAGCAGACCCGGTCATAGAATATAGTGCAGTTTCAAAATTTCTAAAGTTCACTTGGTTCTTCGATCAAGTGGGGATCCCGAAGGAGAGCAGAATGGAGATAACTCGGGCGATTTTGGACATCGCAAGAAGAAATGCAGTCCCCTCGCTAAGATGGAGGGGACCAATTACTAGACTGATGAAGAAGTTCCTATCAGAAGTAACCTTCAGCGATGCAGATAGAGCTGTAAGGTTCCCTCATAATAGGCCTACATACGTAACCGCGAGCATCAACGTAGTTAGCTTTGCAAGGACTCTTATGGATGGGGGCGCTTCCATCAATATTATACCGATCAACTCATTCCACGCAGCTAACATTCCGAAAGAAAGGTTGGTTCCCATGCCCTTGGTAATCTCAGGCTATGACAACCAATCTTCCAAATCCATCGGGTATGTGAATGTTGGGATAGTGATGGGAAATTTGAGTTCCCACATCAAGTTCCATGTAATAAAAAGTGCAACTTCCAATCATTTATTAATAGGGAGAGTGTGAATGCATAACCAAGGGTTAGTTCCTTCAACTTACCATCAATGAGCCAAGGAAAATATCAAGGAAACAGAAGTGACCATTAGGGCTATGAAACGGCCTTTCGCTATCGAAGAAGCACACTTAGTGGATGCATCCTTTTATACAGAGCTCGAGGAGGATGTGCTGGTTCTAACGAGGAGAATGGAGGGAGCATGGGTCCCCTCGATTAGAGAAAGAATGGGGCCTTTAAATGAGCAGAGTAAAGGGGGTGAAAGTGGCGAGGGGGAGAGGACCGAAGAAGCCCATCAGGTGATCCCTCGACCCCAAAACATCTCGAAGCAGCTCAAAGACAGGATAAGGCCTAGAACTGACCTAGTGGAGCATAAGGTCCAACGGCAGAGTGTGTTGAGTCGCTTCTCAGGGGAAAGAATTACTGAGGCTTCCAGAGAAAAGAAGAGTAAGGTCGTGGCAGCAGCTACCAGCAGGCAATGCAAGAAGATTGTCACTGAAGAAGGAAAAGTGGTGTACCGCTTATAACGGTGCGAACGGGCGGCCGAAGACACTAAGGACAAGGTTGACCCGGTGTATGAGTGTTTCTTGGTGGATCGACGGGAGCAGTGCATGGTGATAGACAACTCCAGCATACAGGAGTTGGTATAAGATATCGCCGAAGAACCAGACTACATGTAAAGGTCAACCAAAACCCCAGGCGCAAGAGTTGGAGCAGCTAAACTTGGCAAGAGAAGGGGAAGACCCAAGGCCTGTCTTTATCTTGAAAGACCTCTGTAAGGAGAAATGAGAAGCCTTGGTTGGGCTACTACGGGAATTCATAGATGTCTTCACTTGGAAGTACACTGAAATAGAGGGGCTGGATGAGGAAGTGAGCGGCCACAAAATGAACGTGATGCCTTCAGCTATTCCGATGAAGCAGGCAATGAGGACTTACAAACCTGAACTAGACTTCAAGATTAAGGAGGAGGTCCAACGTTTGTTAACAGCAGGATTTATCAAACCAATACAACATCCACTTTGGCTATCCCGTAATGTGCCAGTAGGGAAGAAGGACAAGAATCAAATAAGGATCTGCGTAGACTTCAAAGACTTGAATAGGGCTTGCCCCAAGGATGAGTTTCCCCTTCCCTCCATCGACAGTTTGATAGATGCCACGGCTGGTCATGAGATGTATTGCTTCATGGATGGGTACGTGGGGTATAACCAGATCAAGATGGACCCCACCGACGCAGAGAAAACGGCGTTCAGAACTCCGTTGGGCAACTTCATGTACAAAGTGATATCCTTTGGACTCAAGAACGCTGGAGCTACTTACCAGAGGATAATGATGGCCATTTTTCACGACTTCTTCCACAAATTTGTAGAGTTCTACGTAGACGACCTGGTCATCAAATCAAAGAAGGAGGAGTCCCATTTGGATGATCTAAGGAAGGTGTTCGTTCGGTGCAGGAGGTATAAATTGAGGACGAACCCGTTGAAGTGTGTCTTTGGAGTAATGAGTGGGAAGTTTTTAGGCTTCGTGGTTGATCGACAACGGGTGCAGATGGACCAGGATAAACAGCGGGCAATTTTGGAGATGCCATGTCCAAGGACGGCGAAGGAGCTGAAGAGTTTTCTCGGTAAAGTCTCCTACCTTAGGAGATTTATGCCTGGATTGGCCGAAATAACACACCCAATGATGCAGCTGTTATGAAAGAACACGAAGTTCAGGTTAGAAGAGGCTCACCAAGAGTTTCTTGTTGGGCTGAAGAAACTTCTCGTTTCACCACAAACCATGGTTCCTCCCCAGGCAGAAGTACCGTTGCAGTTATACCTTACATCCACCACGAAGTCTGTTGGAGCTCTGCTGGCACAAGAATTGGACGGGCAAGAACGGTCGGTTTACTATCTCAGCAGGATCATCCAGGGGCCAGAAGTCAGATAAAATAGCTTAGAAAGGCATTGTTTGGCCTTAGTATTTATAGCGCAAAAACTTAGGCATTATATGTTGTCTTTTACAATTCATATTGTAACTAGATATGACCCCATTAAGTATTTGCTTGCAAGAACCATACTGATGGGCAGGGCGTTTAGATGGTTCCTTATCCTCTCTGAATATGACTTGAAGTGCGTGGTCCCTCGCACAATTAAAAGCCAGGCGTACGCTGATCTGTTGGTCATCTTTCCTTCAGGAACCTTCGAGCCACCTAAAGAAGACATCCCAGGAGATGATTTGCAGGCTAACTATCTGAATACAACTGAGGAGGAATGGAGGATGCAGTTCGATGGGTCTTCGGCGAAAAAGAAGGGAGGGGCAGGGGTTATCCTTTCTAAAGGGAGGGAGTAGATTTTCCATTCCTACAAACTAGATTTCCCTTATTCCAATAACGAAGTAGAGTACGAGGCGTTGGTACTAGGGCTGCTGGAGGCTCTTCGAAGGGGAATTCGTTCACTCTGCATTAAGGGTGACTCGAACTTAGTAATTCAGCAAGTAAACGGAGAATATGCGTTGAAGCACATGAGCCTGGCACTATACAGAACAATCATTCAGAGGCTTCTAAACCAGTTCCATCGGACCAAGATCAGAAGACATCCCAGAACGATGAACCGCCATCCAGACACCTATGCCACTATCGCCCAGAAAATGATTATGAAAAATGATAAGACTATCATTGTGATCCAACGAAGCACAGCTCCATGGATAGTACAGTCAATATTACCGATGGAGGAGGAGGCGGACTGGAGGGGAGAAATTAGGAAGAAGCTGGTGTCGGGCGAAGGAGCTTTGGGATTAAGAGAGTTAGCCCAATACTTTACGAACCAGGGAAATCTTTACTACAGAAATACTGGGGGATGGTTGTCAAGGTGTATCAGCCCAGAGGAAGCAAAATGAAGGTTAAAGAAAATGGACGACGAGCACTGCAAAACGACTGAGATACCTCTATATAGGAGAATCCAAAGAGAAGGGTATTTATGGCCTAGAATGAAGCAAGACGCGGCAGAGCTGCAACGGAAGTGCGATAAGTGTCAGCTATTCTTCGAGGCAGCTGAGTGCCATTTCATTGAAACTCAAATGGATTGGAGGAAACACTATATCGACTTCATTCAGGATGGAGTTGTTCCAACGGAGAAAATAGACGCGATGGGCCTGAAGCGAAGGGCCCAAGGTTCTATGTTCAGGAGGGACAACTTTATCGAAGGGGGTACTTCAACAGGCCATTGCGGTGCATCACGAAGGAAGAAGCAGCTGAGGTCCTCAGGCAGGCACACGATCCAGCCCACATAGGAGGGGCCAAGTTATATGATCAGCTGATGACGCTGGGGTATTATTGGCCAACAATGGAGAAAGACTCTGCTGAGTTAGTTCGAAAATGTAAAACTTGCCAACTTCATGGAAATATGATCCATGCCCCATCGTTAGACTTACACTCTCTATCAACACCCTATCCATTTCATACTTGGGCGTTCGACCTAGTGGGGGAAATACACCCCTCTTCGAGAGGCAAGAATGGCTACTGGTAGCAACGGAATGTTTTACAAAATGGGCCAAGGCGATACCACTCAGAAGAGTAACGGCTGGGGTGGTGAAAAAATTCATCAGAGAATACATCATTTGTCGTTTCGGGATCCCAAATGTTATTCTTTCAGATAACGGGACCCCCTTCGTCAATTTTGAAGTAACAATGCTCACGAACAAGTACTCCATTATTCATCACACTTTAACGGTGGCATACCCAAAGGGAAATGGTCAGGCCGAAGCAACTAAGAAAACCTTGGTTAATTTTGAAGTTAGAGGAAGATAGGCCATTTAAGATTAACAATAAATGGCTGAAAACTTATCATGTGTAAAATCAAGTGTGAACCACTGATATAACTGGCTGTTGTTATGAATATACAAATTTTAGTTACGATTTGAACTCAACAAAAGAATTACAGAAATGTAGGAATTTATAACATACAAAAGCAGTCACAACACATGGAAGAACTGAAAAAAATATATATACATTCTTCATTCATGAACAATGGAGTATTATAAAGAAATTGGGAACTATCGCCCAAGAATTACATAGGTAAAAGCAAATGGAAGATATGTATACAAGAGACAATCATCCTAAGAGAAACGATAAGTCTGAGGAAGAGAAAAAATCTCCAAGAAGGCCCGAAGAAGCTTCTGTAAAAGTCCGTTGTGCGTTAATAGAAACCTCCATCGTCGTTTGCACTTGTGTACGTTCGATGAGGAGTCTCTCGCATTTTAGTTTGAACAGAGACAAGGCTTCCTCGGCATCCATCACCTCTTGATCCACTGCTTCCAAAAGGGGCGCTAACGCGACCAACCTAGATTCCTCAGCTTACTGGTCTTCCTGATGCTTTCGTAACACTTCCCTCTGGTCGATCAGTTATTGGTTCTTTAAGGTCTTCAAATGTGTTATGAGCCAGTCAAAATGGAAACCATCACGCCCTAGATCCTTCAAAAATCCTAGAAATTGGTTAAGGAGGGATCTGGTAACACTGGCAGTGGGAGTACTGGCAATTTCAGCAACAACGATCGCCATGCCTTAAAGTCTATGACTCATCACATGAATGTTGGAACGCAGACAGTCCAGTGTGAAGGTCTCAGGGTAACGATCCACCAGTTGTTCGATAACCAAACGGTGGTTGACAGGCATTTGAGGAGACTGTCGAATCACCATTAGGCAGAAAGCGTGAGGAGCCAAGTCAGGAAGAGGGAGTTCACCCCCAGATTCGCTCTCCGCTGCAGCACCAGTCGTAGAACCTTGATCATCATGACCAGAGTTTTCTAAAACAGCAGGTTCCTGAGGTGGTGAGCCTGTAGGCGAAAGAACTGGGGGAGAATCTTCCCGAGCAACCTGAGAAGAGATAGGAGTCATAATAAGTTTATGATAAAATCTTAACAAGCGTTTTTCGTTGTTAAGTCACCGTTATAAGGTGGAGTGTATGAAAATCTTAACAAGCATTTTCGTTGTTAAGTCACCGTTATAAGGTTGAGTTTATTAAAAAATCTTAACAAGCGTTTTCGTTGTTAAGTCACCATTATAAGGTGGAGTTTGTTAAAAATCTTAACAAGCATTTTCGTTGTTAAGTAACCGTTATAAGGTGGAGTTTATTAAAATCTTAACAAACGTTTTCGTTATTAAGTCACCGTTATAAGGTGGAGTTTATTAAAAAAATCTTAACAATCGTTTTCGTTGTTAAGTCATCGTTATAAGGTGGAGTTTATTAAAAAAATCTTAACAAGCGTTTTCGTTGTTAAGTCACCGTTATAAGGTGGAGTTTGTTAAAAATCTTAACAAGCGTTTTCGTTGTTAAGTCACCGTTATAAGGTGGAGTTTGCAAAAATCTTAATAAACGTTTTCGTTGTTAAAGTCACCGTTGTAAGGTGGAGTTTATGAAAACTCTAAGCAAGACGTAACGAAAATACCTCAGTCACTACAGGGGTAAGAACGGGAGTCAGTGTGGCAGCCGTAGGGACAGGAACTGTTGGGGGCGAGATCATTGCCTCAGAAGCCACAACGGGGTCCCTGGTCGCAGAAGCCTCAACGATTGGCAAAACTCCCTCATCTACATAAGGCACTAGGGCCAGCATAGCGGGTTCGTCGAGAGAAGATGACGGGGTCCCAAATAAAGATCCAACACGAAGGGGTGCAGAAGCACCACTATGCTAGATAGAAGCACCAACCTGGGCCTTGACTACAGTAGAATCACCAAGATAACTAGGTGGTACAAGATCAGGAGAAAACTGTGACATGAGGGCAAGTGTTAGAAAACTGTGACATGAGGGCAAGTGTTAGAAAAGAGGAATAAGCACAGAAAATATGAAGAAGTATTTCCACGTACTACTTACCTCGGTTATGGTGCTAAAGAGGGGAACAGCAGTCAGAGGTCTCATCAGCATCGTTGGAAGAAGAACGCCTGCTAACAACGAGGATATTTCAACCTGAGGCACCTAAAACATCTCAGGGTTCAGCAAGTCAAATAAAGAAAAGAGTGGGAACGAACGGACGCTAGTAAGGGTTATTTTATAGAAGAAACCATACCTCGGGCTCACTATCATCAACAAGAACAATGGGCAAAGTAACCTCAGGTGAAGTATGTAATTCAGAGGGGACTGAGACTATTGTCTCGGGTTGCGTTACCTCTGCTGGCGAAGGGGCACCCGCAGGCTCAGCAGCATCACCTCCCTCAGCAACATCCCTCACATGTCGGGAGGCTGAATGGAGAGAATAGGTAAGCCCCGTCATGGGGGAACGGGGAGGAGTCACATGTAATACCCCGTATTTTCTATGATATTTATTTTTGGGGATTAATTGAATTAAATGTTTATTAATTGGAAATTAATCCGGATAAAAATATTAACGAGATGTGAGTTTGTATTTTAGTATAATGTGTATACTTGGCATTATATGATTATTGGTAGTATTGAAATTGTCACGTAATTGAAATACGTCAATTTGGGAATTTTGCTTGACGCGTGAGACCGCCACGTCATGGTATTTTGTTATTAAATTAAAAAGTGAATTTTAGTTCCATTAACCGTATGGTCATTTTGAGTGTGCCAACGCGTCCGGAAGGGTCGAGATAGTCAGAAAACACTAGCCGGAAGTTTAGTTTGGGTCCCGGGGTATTTGTGGGCCATACCGGCATCATAAAGGGTATTTTGGTAATTTGCATTTTTGGGAATTAAAAAGTGACGAAAATAGAAATTATAATCTGACTATTTCCTCAACCCACTTAACCCACTAACCACACTATATGCCATTATGGGCTACGGGAGAAGTTGATATATCATTCCAACTTCCAAAAACCATAACACACCTCCATACTCCATTATCTTCAACCTTGAGAAAAGCTTGAGAGAGAGAGAGAAGGAAACCTTGGGAAGAGCTTGAGAGAGAGAGAGAAGGAAGAGAATTCTGCAGAAAAACAGAGGGAGAACAACCTAACTTCAAGATTCTACACCAAATTCTGAGATAAATTAAGGCAAGTGATTTAAACTCTTTTGATTCAGGATATGTTTCCATGTTTAGGAATTTTCGAAATTGATTTTTGGAGATAAATTAGACCCATGAATTGAAAGTTAGAGGCCATGATTTATGTAGGAATTGCATGTAGTATATTCTGGACGAATTTATATGTTATAAACAGAACCTTGATGATCTAAAAGTGGAATTAGAAGAAGTTTGATGATGTTCTTGAATGGAAGAATTCTGGAAATTATTTTGATATAATTTTGATCTAAACTAAGCTTTTAAATGATGAATTATGGGACTTAGAATGTTAATACTGTTGTAGGATGTTAGTATAATGTTAGAGTAACCTTATCTTGGAGTTTCATGCTTAAAAATGGAGTTTTGGGTCGAAACTGTAACTGCAAAACGAAGCAGTCCGTAACCATACCTGTGCAATCGATCGATCGATCGACATTCATCAGTCGATCGATCGACCACCATCGATCGATCGAAGGAAAAGGTCGATCGATCGACCTTCCCAGAATGAATAAAGTTTTTCCTTAATTGAATTTTAATGATGATAACCCTTGGATAATATTATTGGAGACATTGTGATTACCCTAAATGTTAAGGAAGACCAGTAGGCATGATTATGAAATTGGACTTTAATTGGGATTTAATTTGAGGAATTATTCTAAATTAATGAAATTCGTTATGTGAGATAATCTTTGGGTTAATAGTACAAATTCGAGTAATTTGATGAAATAAGGTTTGGGGCAGAAGTAAAGACCTTAGGTTTGAAGATGTATATGTGGGAATTATGGGAACTTAATAGTCTATTTGAGATAGGTGCCAAGTTTAAGAAATTACGACGTGAGACGTGTCGACTATTTAAATTATATATTATCGAGATACTTGAAATATATGAATTGGGAATAATGGTATAATGATGTAGAATATACCCTTATTAATATTGAGATATCTAAGATGTGTGAATGCTTAGTATATAATCTTATGTGTATGACATACCTACCATACTTGCTATCACGGGAGGTTTACGTTCGCTTAGGACCTTCTTATCCTTGTGTTGCCCGGATTTAGATTGGTGCCTAGAGGACATAGTTCAATAGAACGACTTATTTGTGAGTTAATAAGCCAGCTGACTATGGAGCGTAGGTATGTACGTGACCATGGATATGTGAATTATGTTCGCCTCCATTTTTGTGTGTGGTGTTTATTCCAACAATTCCTGAGAGATTCGGAATTTGTAATCCTTATGTACGTGATGTACCGGGATGGATAGCAGAGTATGTGTGCACCGCAGCTTAGCCTTTGGGTGCTTGTATTGTATATTTATGATGCGAAAATATACGGTTAATTGAGAAGGAATTTACTATGTTAAATTGTGAGTATAATTATGGTAATGTTTTGAAAAGATAAAAAAAAGGGGAACTTTTATCAATAAATGGTTTTGTTAATGATTGGGAATCCGGGAATTAACGTAGAACTCTCTATTCAATTGTTAAGGTTGGTAAATAAACGTGAACCGAGTAGTAGTGATAGAAACTCTTTAGATAGTTATGAGATAACACATTAATGGGTACGGGAACGTTAGGAGTGCACAGTTAGACGAGAGGTGAGTATATCATGTGAGAGCACGTCCTAACATGTACTTTGCATATACTATTTTAAATGTTTTTAAAGCACTTGCAGGTTTTTAAAATATCTCCACATTCGGGCTCTGACCCGTTTGCTTTCAAATCCATCTTTTTTTGTAAAACCATTTTAGGTGCCCAGCCACAAGGTCACCACGCATAGGATTCTCATTCTGATGACGAGCTGTAGCTGCTTGTGGAAGCTACAGGGATTTGCTTTTAGACGCTTATATCATTTGGATTCCTTATTCAGTATTCCTCAGTTGTAGGGCATGTTGCCCAAATTCTATTAGATACATTTCCATTTCAGTTTTTCAGACTTTGGCATGTATTCATTCAGTATTCAGTATTTCAGTATTTACTTCAGTTGTGGGATTGTGTTATGAGGAGTTTTTCCTCCAGATTTATTTATATCATGTGACGGTTATTCTATTTACTTCATTATGGTGAATGGTGTTTTTATTCTTCTTTACACTTGTTGCATGTTAAACAGACTTTAATTAAAATTTGGCAACTTACTTTTTAAATACTAGGTGGTTAGTAATAATAAAATGTTCTCGACAGTGATGCTATTAACTGAGCCAACTTGGCGTTTTAATTTAATTTAATAAAGGAGTAGCTACCCGGTATTTAATTAGTCGGGGTGTCACAGGTGGTATCAGAGCATCAGGTTCTAGTGTCCATTAGGATCTGAACGGCTTATTATGTTTCCGCTGAGCTTTCTTTGATATAGAGCCCTATATTTTAGGACTGTTGTATTCTTTTGTTTATGCTACGTTCTTCAGCTATTTTAAGTTTATAACTGCGAACTTATAGACTTTATTCTTATTTCAGAATGCCTCCACGACGTGCACCACGAGTTCCCAGGAATGCGGCACCAGAACCACAGCCCGCACCGGTTCAAGGCATGATGAACGCCGCTGAGGTTGCAGCTATTGTAGCCCAAGCGGTAAATGCCGCCATTGCCGTTGTTCAGAAGGCACCACCTCAGGCGCCGGGCGCCGCGCCAGTTCAGGCAACTTCATTCCCGTCTGCTTAGGAACGTGTACGTGACGCTTTTCAGAAAGCGCATCCACCAGAGTTTGCAGGTAGCTCAGACGTGGTAGTCTCGAGCCAATGGAGGAAGGATATACAGCGGCACTTAAGGATGTATGAGTGCACGGATGTTCAGAAGCAGGTGCTAGCTAATTTTAAGCTAGTTGGATCTGCATTGCAGTGGTGTGAGTCTATTACCACCGTAGAGGAGAGGGATACTCTCACTATTCATGAGTTCTGGGTGCGGTTTGACCGCAAGTACTTTCCGTCAGCTGTTCATACGGAAATGAGGAGGAGATTGATGAGTCTGAGGCAGGAGGGCAAAACCGTGGCCGAGTATGAGGCCGAGTTTACTAATCTGTTGAATATCGTTCCTGATGAGATACCAACAGACAAAAAGAAGATTGAGAAATTTACCGACGGGTTGTCATGGAGGATCCGTCAGCATCTGTTAGGGAACCTTTCGTTGGCCACTTATTCTGATGTGGTTAACGTTGCTTTATTACACTGCCAGGATCACCGCTTTCATATGGCCGAGGGAAAGAGATCGGGAGAGTCTAGCCATCAGGGCAGGACTGGAGGACATGGTGCCGGTGGGGCACAATCTTTTCAGGGGCAGAGACAGGTAGAGCAGAGTTCTCAGCAGGGGGATCATAAGAGGTTCCGTTCAGGAGGTTTCAGAAACAGTCAGGGAGGATTTCGGAATGGCCAGCAAGGTCATAACGGCCATCAGGGCCAACAGGGCCAAAATGGTCAACATCAGCAGTTTCAGCAGGGCCAGCAGGGCCAAGGGAGGAACGGCAACGGCCACCAGGGCCGGGGTCAGCAAGGGCAGAGGGGAGGTAACTTCCCAGGGAAATGTTTCATTTGTGGTAAGATTGGCCACAAACGTCAGGAGTGTCCTGATAAGGGTCGGGCCCCACAGCAGCAGCAGCAGCAGGGTGCTCGACATGAGCCTCAGAGGCCACTCTTTCCACCAGCCCTCCCAGCTCCAGCCCAGATGCCAGCACTACCAGCGATTCCAGCAGTTCCTGTGCAGCAGGGGCAGCTACAGTATGGACGTGTCTACAACGTCCACCAGGCAGCAGTCCCACAGGCTCCGCCCGCGATTGAGGGTACGTTTTCTATCCATGGCACTATGGGTCGGGTACTGTTTGATACGGGGGCTACACATTGTTTTATAGCTACGCATTTTGCGAAGGCTTTAGGGTTGTTAGCCACAGCAGAGAGCACAGTTACATGTGTCGACTCACCTTTGGGGAGTGGGTCGCTTATATTCTTTATATGTCGGGAAGTGGGGGTAGAGATTGGTGGTTTGGTATTACCTGCGGACATGTTGGTTTTAGATATGCATGTTCACGATGTGATTATCGGTATGGATTGGCTCGCTGATTATAGAGCCATGATAGATTGCTTCGGTGGGAGCATTGTTTTTGCCATTCCGGGGTAAGAGATGTTTGTAGTGGCGATGCCTCGCCCAGAGGGAGGCTCGACCGCTCATTTATATTACATTGAGGAGGATACCTCTAAGGAGGTTGTGATTCCTTTAGATTCGATTCCAGTCGTCAGGGAGTATTCAGATGTGTTTCAGGAGATACCAGGCCTACCCCCCAGTCGTGAGATAGATTTCGTTATAGACTTGTTACCTGATACGAGACCTATAGCACGCGCGCCGTACCGTATGGCTCCAGCTGAGATGAGGGAGTTACGGGATCAGATTGAGCAGTTATTGGGTCAGGGGTTTATTCGGAGGAGTACTTCACCTTGGGGTGCCCCTGTGTTGTTCGTGAAGAAGAGAGATGGTTCACTGAGATTGTGTGTGGACTACCGGGAGTTAAACAAGGTCACGATACGGAACAAATATCCGTTGCCTCGAATCGATGACCTATTTGACCAGTTGAGAGGAGCTTCTTACTTCTCAAAGATTGATTTGCGATCTGGTTACCATCAGTTGCGTATCAGGGAGGAGGACGTCTCGAAGACTGCGTTCTTATCGAGATATGGTTCCTACGAGTTTCGGGTTATGCCATTTGGTTTGACCAACGCTCCAGCAGCATTTATGGACTTGATGAATAGGGTGTTCAGGGATTACCTAGACCAGTTTGTCATTGTCTTCATCGATGATATTTTGGTGTACTCCCAGACAGAGGAGGAGCATGCCGAGCACTTGAGACTAGTTTTGCAGACACTGCGCCATAATGAGTTGTATGCAAAATATGAGAAGTGCGGGTTTTGGCTGAAGGAAGTTCAGTTTTTGGGGCATATTATTTCCGACCGGGGAATATTGGTTGATCCGAGGAAGGTATCCGCGGTGAGGGAGTGGGGACAGCCCACGACACCGATAGAGATCCGTAGTTTCTTGGGCCTAGCAGGATACTACAGGAGGTTTATTCGGGGTTTCTCCACAATAGCGGGTCCCATGACACATCTTACCCGAAAAGGTGTGCCGTTCATTTGGAGTGATGCCTGTCAGTTGGCATTTGATGAGTTGAAAGACAAGCTAACCTCAGCACCTGTATTAGCATTGCCGAGACCGGGAGTTGAGTACCTTGTTTACACCGATGCGTCTTTACAAGGACTTGGAGGTGTACTGCAGCAGGAGAGTCAGGCCATAGCTTATGCTTCCCGTAAGCTTAAGCCTCACGAGAAGAATTACCTTACCCATGACTTGGAGTTAGCGGCAGTGGTGTTTGCTCTTCGTATTTGGAGACATTACCTATTGGGGGAGAAATTTCGATTGTTCACGGATCACAAGTCCCTTCAGTACCTATTCACGCAGAAGGAGTTGAATATGCGGCAACGGAGATGGCTTGAATTCGTGAAAGATTATCAGTTCGATATCCAGTATCACCCGGGGAAGGCTAACGTGGTGGCAGACGCGTTGAGCCGTAGACCGGTAGATGAGGTGGCAGATGTGTGGAAGGCCAAGTGGAAGGAATTGGGACACCAGGATGCAGTGGCCCGATCATTCATGTCTGTGATGACTGTTACACCGCAGATTGTCACGAAGGTGGTGAAGGCACAGGCAAATGACTCGTTTTGTCAGGAGCAGATAGTTCGATTATTAGCAGAGGGAGCCGAATCCTATACCGTTAGCTCCGACGGGGGATTACGCTTCAATGGGAGATTGGTGGTCCCGGAAGGGGAGGAATTGTGGCATGAGGTGATGGCAGAGTCGCACGACTCACGGTTCGCGGTACATCCCGGAGGGGACAAAATGTACCAAGATATGAGACGCCAGTATTGGTGGAGCGGGATGAAGAGAGATATTGCCGAGTTTGTCTCAAAATGCGCCACTTGTCAGCTCG
Source organism: Sambucus nigra (assembly GCA_949130495.1). Lineage (NCBI taxonomy): Eukaryota > Viridiplantae > Streptophyta > Magnoliopsida > Dipsacales > Adoxaceae > Sambucus > Sambucus nigra. Next base: position 150,502,183 of record OX422212.1, on the reverse strand, counting down.
TAAAAGTGGATCATCAGAGACCGGCAGGACTGCTACAGCCTCTAGAGGTCCCGATGTGGATGTGGGAGAGCATCTCTATGGACTTTATCACGGGGTTGCCTACGTCACAGAGAGGTCACGACTCCATTTGGGTGATTGTAGACAGGTTGTCAAAAGTCGCTCATTTTCTACCCGTAAGGACAGACTACACTGCGGGACAGTATGCTCAGCTCTTTATTGCAGAGATAGTGAGACTTCACGGTGTGCCCTTAAATATCGTGTCGGACCGAGACAAGATATTCGTTTCACGGTTTTGGGAGAGTTTTCAGCAGGCCATGGGCACGGAGTTGAGGTTGAGTACAGCGTACCACCCGCAGACCGACGGGCAGACCGAGCGCACAAATCAGATGTTGGAGGACATGCTACGTATGTGCACCATTGACTTTGAGGGAGGATGGGAGCAGTATCTTCCACTGGTGGAGTTTGCCTACAACAACTCCTATCAGTTCACCATTGGCATGGCTCCATTTGAGGCATTGTACGGTAGACCTTGTCGTTCCCCAGCATGTTGGTTGGAGGTGGGGGACAACAAACTACTTGGGCCGGAAGTGATTCTGGATACTTTGGCAAGGATAGAATTGATTCGCAGTCGCATTCGGGTGGCTCAGGACAGACAAAAGAGTTATGCTGATGCGAAGAGATTCTTCAGAGAGTTCCAAGTGGGGGACCAGGTTTTGCTCAGGGTTTCTCCTATGAAGGGGATTATGCGTTTCGGGAAGAAAGGGAAGTTGGCACCGAGATATGTGGGACCATTTCCTATTATTGAGCGGATTGGGCCAGTTGCGTATAGACTTGGGTTACCGGAACATTTACATCGAATTCACGATGTGTTTAATATTTCCTCGCTTAGGAAATATCTTAGAGATAATTTGGCTCATTCTCTCATTGTTGTGGAGGATATTGATCTCCAGCCGGATAGCTCCTACGAGGAGGGGCCTATTGCTATTCTGGACCGAAGTGATCGGAAGCTGCGGTCAAAGATAGTCCCGTTAGTGCGTGTTCAGTGGCGACATCATAATGTCGAGGAGTCCACGTGGGAGCGCGAGGATGAGATGTGCGAACGCTATCCAGAGTTATTCTTACCAGGTACTTTCTAGTTTCGAATTTCGGGACGAAATTCAGTTATTAGGGGGGAAGTATGTAATACCCCGTATTTTCTATGATATTTATTTTTGGGGATTAATTGAATTAAATGTTTATTAATTGGAAATTAATCCGGATAAAAATATTAACGAGATGTGAGTTAGTATTTTAGTATAATGTGTATACTTGGCATTATATGAATATTGGTAGTATTGAAATTGTCACGTAATTGAAATACGTCAATTTGGGAATTTTGCTTGACGCGTGAGACCGCCACGTCATGGTATTTTGTTATTAAATTAAAAAGTGAATTTTAGTTCCATTAACCGTATGGTCGTTTTGAGTGCGCCAACGCGTCCGGAAGGGTCGAGATAGTCAGAAAACACTAGCCGGAAGTTTAGTTTGGGTCCCGGGGTATTTGTGGGCCATACCGGCATCATAAAGGGTATTTTGGTAATTTGCATTTTTGGGAATTAAAAAGTGACGAAAATAGAAATTATAATCTGACTATTTCCTCAACCCACTTAACCCACTAACCACACTATATGCCATTATGGGCTACGGGAGAAGTTGATATATCATTCCAACTTCCAAAAACCATAACACACCTCCATACTCCATTATCTTCAACCTTGAGAAAAGCTTGAGAGAGAGAGAGAAGGAAACCTTGGGAAGAGCTTGAGAGAGAGAGAGAAGGAAGAGAATTCTGCAGAAAAACAGAGGGAGAACAACCTAACTTCAAGATTCTACACCAAATTCTGAGATAAATTAAGGCAAGTGATTTAAACTCTTTTGATTCAGGATATGTTTCCATGTTTAGGAATTTTCGAAATTGAATTTTGGAGATAAATTAGACCCATGAATTGAAAGTTAGAGGCCATGATTTATGTAGGAATTGCATGTAGTATATTCTGGACGAATTTATATGTTATAAACAGAACCTTGATGATCTAAAAGTGGAATTAGAAGAAGTTTGATGATGTTCTTGAATGGAAGAATTCTGGAAATTATTTTGATATAATTTTGATCTAAACTAAGCTTTTAAATGATGAATTATGGGACTTAGAATGTTAATACTGTTGTAGGATGTTAGTATAATGTTAGAGTAACCTTATCTTGGAGTTTCATGCTTAAAAATGGAGTTTTGGGTCGAAACTGTAACTGCAAAACGAAGCAGTCCGTAACCATACCTGTGCAATCGATCGATCGATCGACATTCATCAGTCGATCGATCGACCACCATCGATCGATCGAAGGAAAAGGTCGATCGATCGACCTTCCCAGAATGAATAAAGTTTTTCCTTAATTGAATTTTAATGATGATAACCCTTGGATAATATTATTGGAGACATTGTGATTACCCTAAATGTTAAGGAAGACCAGTAGGCATGATTATGAAATTGGACTTTAATTGGGATTTAATTTGAGGAATTATTCTAAATTAATGAAATTCGTTATGTGAGATAATCTTTGGGTTAATAGTACAAATTCGAGTAATTTGATGAAATAAGGTTTGGGGCAGAAGTAAAGACCTTAGGTTTGAAGATGTATATGTGGGAATTATGGGAACTTAATAGTCTATTTGAGATAGGTGCCAAGTTTAAGAAATTACGACGTGAGACGTGTCGACTATTTAAATTATATATTATCGAGATACTTGAAATATATGAATTGGGAATAATGGTATAATGATGTAGAATATACCCTTATTAATATTGAGATATCTAAGATGTGTGAATGCTTAGTATATAATCTTATGTGTATGACATACCTACCATACTTGCTATCACGGGAGGTTTACGTTCGCTTAGGACCTTCTTATCCTTGTGTTGCCCGGATTTAGATTGGTGCCTAGAGGACATAGTTCAAGAGAACGACTTATTTGTGAGTTAATAAGCCAGCTGACTATGGAGCGTAGGTATGTACGTGACCATGGATATGTGAATTATGTTCGCCTCCATTTTTGTGTGTGGTGTTTATTCCAACAATTCCTGAGAGATTCGGAATTTGTAATCCTGATGTACGTGATATACCGGGATGGATAGCAGAGTATGTGTGCACCGCAGCTTAGCCTTTGGGTGCTTGTATTGTATATTTATGATGCGAAAATATACGGTTAATTGAGAAGGAATTTACTATGTTAAATTGTGAGTATAATTATGGTAATGTTTTGAAAAGATAAAAAAAAGGGGAACTTTTATCAATAAATGGTTTTGTTAATGATTGGGAATCCGGGAATTAACGTAGAACTCTCTATTCAATTGTTAAGGTTGGTAAATAAACGTGAACCGAGTAGTAGTGATAGAAACTCTTTAGATAGTTATGAGATAACACATTAATGGGTACGGGAACGTTAGGAGTGCACAGTTAGACGAGAGGTGAGTATATCATGTGAGAGCACGTCCTAACATGTACTTTGCATATACTATTTTAAATGTTTTTAAAGCACTTGCAGGTTTTTAAAATATCTCCACATTCGGGCTCTGACCCGTTTGCTTTCAAATCCATCTTTTTTTGTAAAACCATTTTAGGTGCCCAGCCACAAGGTCACCACGCATAGGATTCTCATTCTGATGACGAGCTGTAGCTGCTTGTGGAAGCTACAGGGATTTGCTTTTAGACGCTTATATCATTTGGATTCCTTATTCAGTATTCCTCAGTTGTAGGGCATGTTGCCCAAATTCTATTAGATACATTTCCATTTCAGTTTTTCAGACTTTGGCATGTATTCATTCAGTATTCAGTATTTCAGTATTTACTTCAGTTGTGGGATTGTGTTATGAGGAGTTTTTCCTCCAGATTTATTTATATCATGTGACGGTTATTCTATTTACTTCATTATGGTGAATGGTGTTTTTATTCTTCTTTACACTTGTTGCATGTTAAACAGACTTTAATTAAAATTTGGCAACTTACTTTTTAAATACTAGGTGGTTAGTAATAATAAAATGTTCTCGACAGTGATGCTATTAACTGAGCCAACTTGGCGTTTTAATTTAATTTAATAAAGGAGTAGCTACCCGGTATTTAATTAGTCGGGGTGTCACAGGTGGTATCAGAGCATCAGGTTCTAGTGTCCATTAGGATCTGAACGGCTTATTATGTTTCCGCTGAGCTTTCTTTGATATAGAGCCCTATATTTTAGGACTGTTGTATTCTTTTGTTTATGCTACGTTCTTCAGCTATTTTAAGTTTATAACTGCGAACTTATAGACTTTATTCTTATTTCAGAATGCCTCCACGACGTGCACCACGAGTTCCCAGGAATGCGGCACCAGAACCACAGCCCGCACCGGTTCAAGGCATGATGAACGCCGCTGAGGTTGCAGCTATTGTAGCCCAAGCGGTAAATGCCGCCATTGCCGTTGTTCAGAAGGCACCACCTCAGGCGCCGGGCGCCGCGCCAGTTCAGGCAACTTCATTCCCGTCTGCTTAGGAACGTGTACGTGACACTTTTCAGAAAGCGCATCCACCAGAGTTTGCAGGTAGCTCAGACGTGGTAGTCTCGAGCCAATGGAGGAAGGATATACAGCGGCACTTAAGGATGTATGAGTGCACGGATGTTCAGAAGCAGGTGCTAGCTAATTTTAAGCTAGTTGGATCTGCATTGCAGTGGTGTGAGTCTATTACCACCGTAGAGGAGAGGGATACTCTCACTATTCATGAGTTCTGGGTGCGGTTTGACCGCAAGTACTTTCCGTCAGCTGTTCATACGGAAATGAGGAGGAGATTGATGAGTCTGAGGCAGGAGGGCAAAACCGTGGCCGAGTATGAGGCCGAGTTTACTAATCTGTTGAATATCGTTCCTGATGAGATACCAACAGACAAAAAGAAGATTGAGAAATTTACCGACGGGTTGTCATGGAGGATCCGTCAGCATCTGTTAGGGAACCTTTCGTTGGCCACTTATTCTGATGTGGTTAACGTTGCTTTATTACACTGCCAGGATCACCGCTTTCATATGGCCGAGGGAAAGAGATCGGGAGAGTCTAGCCATCAGGGCAGGACTGGAGGACATGGTGCCGGTGGGGCACAATCTTTTCAGGGGCAGAGACAGGTAGAGCAGAGTTCTCAGCAGGGGGATCATAAGAGGTTCCGTTCAGGAGGTTTCAGAAACAGTCAGGGAGGATTTCGGAATGGCCAGCAAGGTCATAACGGCCATCAGGGCCAACAGGGCCAAAATGGACAACATCAGCAGTTTCAGTAGGGCCAAGGGAGGAACGGCAACGGCCACCAGGGCCGGGGTCAGCAAGGGCAGAGGGGAGGTAACTTCCCGGGGAAATGTTTCATTTGTGGTAAGATTGGCCACAAACGTCAGGAGTGTCCTGATAAGGGCCGGGCCCCACAGCAGCAGCAGCAGGGTGCTCGACATGAGCCTCAGAGGCCACTCTTTCCACCAGCCCTTCCAGCTCCAGCCCAGATGCCAGCACTACCAGCGATTCCAGCAGTTCCTGTGCAGCAGGGGCAGCTACAGTATGGACGTGTCTACAACGTCCACCAGGCAGCAGTCCCACAGGCTCCGCCCGCGATTGAGGGTACGTTTTCTATCCATGGCACTATGGGTCGGGTACTGTTTGATACGGGGGCTACACATTGTTTTATAGCTACGCATTTTGCGAAGGCTTTAGGGTTGTTAGCCACAGCAGAGAGCACAGTTACATGTGTCGACTCACCTTTGGGGTTTTGATTTAATTTAATAAAGGAGTAGCTACCCGGTATTTAATTAGTCGGGGTGTCACATCACATCAGCACGAGAAACAGTGAAACGTCCCCCCACGAAAGGGCTCACGGGAGGACTAGGAGGGTCTGGTCTTTCCACTTCAATCCCCTGCACCACAGTTGTCAAGAAAAATAAATAAATATAGTCTTCCTTAAGCAAAAAGGGGAATGAGTAAATCAAGCATACATACCACGGATTCAGAGGGGGAACGAGAAGACGAGACCACAGGCGAAGAAGGAGGAGTGGCAACAATGGAGGGGGCAGGAGTGAGATGCACCTCAGGAATTTGGTGTACCTCAGGAGTCTGCTTCCTCTGGGGCTTGGTACCCAGAGTCTTCCTCCTTGACCCCGCTGCACCAGTACCGACCTCTCGAGGAACCCTAGAGCTCTTTCTCCTTCTATCCGCTGGCTCTGTAGGATCAACCACCACCGTGAGAAAAGCAACAGAAGGAGGAACAACGACAGCATGCCGTTGATACTCAGCATTTATTCGGTTTATCTTCGCCTGGGCTTCCTTCCTTATGCACTCGGCCATCTCAGCAGGCATGGAGGGTGGAACGGAGGCTATGGGGAAGGCGTCTACGGGAGTCTGGGGCTTTTGGGACTTAGATTTTGACTTTGATGTCCCACTCTTGGTCGTTTTTGCCTTCTTGGAAGGTGGTTGGGAAAACCCCTCGCCGATGGTAGCTTCAATTCAAGGGGCAGCCTTCTTCGGAGCTGCAGTCATTTTGAGTTTAGGCGTTGCAACTAGGACCATGGGACAAAGTGGGGGAAGCTCGGTGGGAGGTGCTTTGGGGGTTGAACTTAGAGGGAATTCCGTCCCAAGTAAAGAGTTGCCTTTTAGCCCCAACTCTAAGGTAGAAAATGAAGAAATGGGAGGATACACGGGATCTCTCTCAACAAACTCAGTAATTACAGCCAGTTGCAGCTAGTTAGTACTTTGTAGCAAATAGACGGGTCACATCCCCAAGCCTAGTAATACTGGGAATGGTGACTCAGCCAGCCATGGTCGAACATATCCCCCATGCAGCGGTTGAAGAAAACAGAGAACACGCCTCGTTAAAGGATACCTTGGGGTTCGAGGATTGAAACACTAGACGTGGCGCCCCCTGGTCAAACCCAAACAAGCGGCTGCATCGGTTGGGATTATAGTGCTCACTAGTATATCCCCACTCAGTGTAAGAAGGCAGATATCCTGGGGAGAACAGGAGGACCATGGCGAGCAAGGGATCCTCAATATCGGGGGTAGGGGCCTGTACCACTCTGGCTTCATGATGAAAAAATTCACAAGTGTGAAAGAAGACTTCCTCCTGATACGGCCTCATGACAAAGTTCTCAAAACGGTCAACCACAGATATTAACTCCTTTTGGCTCTGTCCTCTGTGATAAATAAAGGACCGTGGAGGCAGAATGGTTTCCCCCGAAGGAGGACTGTTGGCTTTAGCCGCTACGGCAAGAAAGCGAAAGTAAAGGAAACTGGTTAGAAGAACGATGTTGGCAAAGTTGGCCAAGTTATAACGGCCGAGAGAGCGTTCCATGTCGAACAAAGTTCTATCCAGCAAGGTGTAGAAGGATCCCAAGGAAATTGCAGCCAGTGGAAGCTTTATGCCTCGGGCCAAACGAAGGGACATGTTGATAAGGTCCCTTCGGGGCTAGTCGTTGGGTTTGCCCGTCAAAAGGAAATGGGAGAGAATCACAAGAATATAGGCGGGAAGTTCCAACGGTGTACCTTGGCCAGGAGCATCTGTTGAGGAACTGCCTCCACCAGAACCCTTGAAGAAATAATTGATCAAGGGAGAGAAATTAGCTTTGTTGGAAGAACCGATGCAGCTTCGGCATATACGATCCAACTCCAAATGATCTGTAGTCTCTTGAGCATCAAGAGCCTCATCGGTATAGGGCTCATGGCATGTTGCATCGAGGCCCAAGAGCTAGCACACGTCTTCCAGAGTTACGGAGAACTCGCCCCACACAGCGTTGATTGTGTGAGTACTAAAATTCCATCGAGAGACTAGGATGGGAAGAGCAGCATTGTTCTTCGAAAGAGTGAACTCACCAAACAATTTAGCCCATTGCAACCCAAGCTTGGTGAGGATATCAGCATAAGAACTTTGCATATGAGAGTTCCAGGAAGCAAAGTGGGCAGGAGAGCCCCTTGGCGCTTCGAAGTCGACATGGGACCAGGGGATGTCCCCTCGCTCCAAGAGAAATCGTAGAGTCCCCTCTGGAGGAAGAAAGCCCCACTCAGAAGAATCCTCGTCTTCCTCACCCAACAGTAAGGCATCAAACTTTGAAGAAAAGTGCACAGCCTTGCAGGCAGCAGCAAAGTCATCACCCTCCCAAAAAATAGGATAGCGACGATAAAACCTCAGTTGTTCCTGGCAGGCAGCATCTAGGGCGGAGGCAGCAGCGGTGGTGGCAGACGGAGCACCAGTAGCATAGATAGCAGGGTTGCTTGAGATTGCCATGGAAAATGACGATGAAGACAACAGAAAAAACTTTAAGCAGGAGCGATTTGAAGAACGAGAGTAGAAGACCACGACCACAGGAAGCGGTTTAGAGGAGGAGAAGGCAAGAAGGCAAACCGGAGCTTAGCAACAATGGAGTTCTTGCAGGGTTTTATCTCTCTCTAAAAATTAAAGTCTGAAGAAGATAGTAGCAGAGTAAGAAAAAAAAGGGAAAGAAAGGGTTGAAGCGCTTTGGATATGGCAGTTTGAAAATATCGAGTTTGGCATTTAGATTTCCCCACCCTTGCACGTGCGCGGACGCCTATAATCATTTCACATGAACACGTGGCACTTCGGGAAATACTTTGGCAGCTGAAAAGATAGCGCCACATCATTAATGAAGTGACGCATAGAGAACAGGAAGTGTTGCCTTCTCCAACAAGCTTCAGTTTTGGCGCTATAATTGTCAGGCATATCCAACGCATTTCTAAATAAAGAAGATCTCACATGTCCAAACGCTTTTCAAACGCAACGAAGTAACACGAGGGATAATTTCATTACTAGGAGTCCAAAGGAGTATTTGAGGAAGTTACCACGCGGGACTTCGATAAGGTTCATCGGATTGAGAAGTTTTCGTGCAGGCATTTCTTGTCCCCACAACAAATCCCTCCACGAGGGGGCAAATGTAGAGGGGGAAAATGTAGAGGGGGATTGAAGGTAATCTTAAGAATAGGGACAAACCCCTAATTAGCAACAGTGTTTGAGATTAAGCATGTGAGGTAGCTCAAGAGGGACAACTCGGCGAGGCAGCCTGGCGCGGTAGCTCATACTTTAGTTTGTTGTATTAGTCATATTGTATTTTCATTATTGATAACTGTAAGCCTTAACAGATGTAATGACGTAACGATAATAATGAACGAGTTTATGTGAGGTCAAACGGTACTTACGAGAGACCAGGCTTGGCAGGGTCTGCGAGAGCTTTCATGCTCTATCGAATGACCTCATCGTGGGAACTTTAGAGGGGCCTGGTTTGGAGGATTGAGAAGTAAGGCACCATTGGGGCTTGTCCCGGCCATATTAGATACATCTGGTAAAAACACCAAAGGACCCTGACCGTGGAACCTCGGGCAGAGTATCTTGGAGTTCCGTTGGGTAATGAGTTGAGAACCAAACAACCCTCTACTTAATGTCACATCTACTGTAGGTGATGTCACTAGCCAGCTAAACAATGTCAGATATGCACTTGAGTAAATCACCGTGGTATTTGGGGCTGTCAGGTAGTTGGTGAGCCACCTCTGTGGCAACAGTCCCCTCCCCCGACACACAGTGGTCAGGCAAAAGGCATGTCTTGGCATTTAATGTTATGACGTAGGGACCACTTGTGCATCAGACATTTAATGTTGTGACATAAAGTATGAGGGATGTCTTACATAGTTTTAATGATTGAGTTGCCTCGGGGACGGTGTGGGGGGCTATTTAAGGACCCCAACCACCCCTGAGGAGAGATATGATCTTTTGTGAGAATTCTGGAGTTATTACTAGATATATATATCAGAGAGAGGGAGTTATCACAAAAGAGAGTCTTTTATCCACTCACCATTGTTATTTATTATAAAGATTTTAATACTTGACAGAGATTGATGAGGGTGTATGGTGTGTTTTCTACCTGCTTACCAAGGTGTATCTAGGGTGCTTACTTCTCTCTCCCTCTAGGCAAGTTACTTCTAAGCTTCATTACTACTTTCTGAGTTATACATGAGGGATTTGTGAGTTTAAACTGAATCCCTCCTCATTAGACCTGTGTTTGCATGTCCTATCATTAATCCATGGTCTTGGACTAATTAACTTGTCATTACCATATTCAAAAGGGGTTACGCCTCCATTTATAATCTAAAGTACCCTCTTACATTTGGCGACTCCACTGGGGAGGCAGTCTCCTAAATAAGGAGTATGGCGCAAGATAATGCTACTCGAAGACTCAACTTTGATGATATTCAGCAAAATGAAGAACGGGCTGCGAGGGAGCAAGAGGCCCTAAGGGATGGGGCTCCTCGAGTAGAGGTACCTCCGACGCCAACAGTATTAGGCGTCCCAGGGGAGACACAACCTTCTACGAGCATGGGGTTGGGGCCCGCCCAGATCGCGCTCCTCATCAGTAAGTTTCACGAGTTTTTGCAAACTCCAGTAGCTTCAACTATGCTGGGAGGATTGGAGGCTAATGCTTTTGTAACAGCAGGAGTAGCCCAGACGGCCCCACCAGGGGCAGGTATTGCAGGAACGATTCCAGCAAGTGTACCCTCTATTGTGAATCCAGCAGTGGGTACCTCAGGAGTTTCAATGGCGCCACCGGTAACGTTCGTTTCAGTTGCAACTAGCGCTCAGCCCTCGGCCCCACTACTGGTGGCCCGAGTAGCCTCGCCCATGGAAGAAATGAGAAAAGAGATGCAGAAAGAGATGCTGAAGTTCATGCAGGCTTCCTCACAGCCTGTGGGTGAGGTGGTGTCGGTCTACGATGACTTCCGAACACCTTACCCTCAGGGATACAACCACAAGCCTTACCCGAAGGACTATATTCCCCCTACCTTTGAAAAATACACAGGGAAAGGAGAGAACCCGAAGGAGCGCATTAAACATTTTGTTGAACATTTAGGAGCGCATTGCAATGATAAGAAGCTTAGATTAAGGGAGTTCTCCAAATCCCTAACTGACAAGGTATACACTTGGTACTCTCATCTGACTCCCAATAGTGTTTCTACGTGGGAGGAGATGCATGTATTGTTTGTCCGAAAGTTCTTCTTAGCAGAAGATGAGCTCACCTTGACCCAACTTGGCAGGGAAAAACAGAGACCAGGAGAGGAGGTAGTGGCCTATATTCGAAGGTTCAGGGAAAGGTCCTTGATGTAAGAGAGGAAGCTAAGGAATCCAAGTTATTGCAGATTTGTGCCGAGGGGCTACTTCCTGAGTATATTTTGCACCTAATCAATGAAACGCGCGAGGGAACCTTTCCAACATTACTAAAATCTGCAAGAAACATCTCTTTGGTGGTGAGACCTATCTCGGTAGTGGCTCCCATGGCGTTCAGACAGCCGATGCAACCCGTGGGGGGAAGGTCTCAGCCCCCACGGGTGGGATACGTCGAGAGGGAAGATGGGGGAAAAGCACCGAGTAAGGACAATAAAAGAAAGTTTGGAAGAGACAGAGAAGACCCACCACCGTTGCCTTGTACCATTAAGGAGGCTGTGAGCTGTTATAACGCAATGGTCCAAGGCAAAACGGTTTATGAACCAAAAGGCGTTCCGACAGAAGAACCCGACGCGGTGACGAGGGCTGATCCCGCCAGGTTCATCGAAAGGTCCAGCATCAAACAGAGAGTTGCTTCACGTTGCGAAGAATCATCGACAAATACATGAAGGCGGGGACATTGCAAATTCCCCCACTGAACATTAATAATAACCCACTTCCAGCACACGGGGCCAATTTGGTAATAGTCTATGAGGAGGAGGCAGAAAGGGAAGGAGGAAGGTCAGCGATGAGGCAGAAGGAGTTCGATGAGGCTCTGGAACATTGCACCAGGGGGATGGCTAATGTAGTTTTAGCCTACGATGAGGCAAGCGCTAAAGATGTGGAAGACATATATAGAGTTGAAGGCGAGGAAGCAGACCCGGTCATAGAATATAGTGCAATTTCAAAATCTCAAAAGTTCACTTGGTTCTTCAATCAAGTGGGGATCCCAAAGGAGAGCAGAATGGAGATAACTCGGGCGATTTTGGACATCGCAAGAAGAAATGCAGTTCCCTCGCTAAGATGGAGGGGACCCATGGCTAGACTGGTGAAGAAGTTCCTGTCAGAAGTAACCTTCAGTAATGCAGATAGAGCTGTAAGGTTACCTCATAATAGGCCTCTGTACCTAACCGCGAGCGTCAATGGAGTTAGTTTTGCAAGGACTCTTATGGATGGGGGAGCTTCCATCAATATTATGCCGATCAACTCCTTCCACGCAGCTAACATTTAGGAAGAAAGGTTGGTTCCCATGCCCTTGGTAATCTCGGGCTATGACAACTAATCTTCCAAATCCATCGGGTATGTGAATGTTGGGATAGTGATGGGAAATTTGAGTTCCCACATCAAGTTCCATGTAATAGAAAATGCAACTTCCTATCATTTATTAATAGGGAGAGTGTGGATGCATAACCAAGGTTTAGTTCCTTCAACTTACCATCAATGCGCCAAGGCAAATATCAAGGGAACAGAAGTGACCATTAGGGCTACGAAAAGGCCTTTCGCTATTGAAGAAGCACACTTAGTGGATGCAGCCTTTTATACAGAGCTCGAGGAGGATGTGCGGGTTCTAACGAGGAGAATGGAGGGAGCATGGGTTCTCTCGATTAGAGAAAGAATGGGGCCTTTAAATGAGCACAGTAAAGGGGGTGATAGTGGCGAGGGGGAGAGGACCGAAGAAGCCCATCAGGTGATCCCTCGACCCCAAAACATATCGAAGCAGCTCAAAGACAGGATAAGGCCTCGAACTGACCCAGCGGAGCATGAGGTCCAACGGCAGAGTGTGTTGAGCCGCTTCTCAGGGGAAAGAATTGCTGAGGCTTCTAGAGAAAAGAAGAGGAAGGCCGTGGCAACAGCTACCAGCAGGCAATGCAAGAAGATTGTCACTAAAGAAGGAAAAGATGTGTACCTCTTATAACGGTGCGAACAGGCGGCCGAAGACACTAAGGATGAGGTTGACCCGGTGTATAAGTGTTTCTTGGTGGATCGACGGGAGCAGTGCATGGTGATAGACAACTCATGCATACAGGAGTTGGTAGAAGATATCACCGAAGAACCAAACTATATGGCAGATCAACCAAAACATCAGGCGCAAGAGTTGGAGCAGCTAAACTTGGCAAGAGAAGGGGAAGACCCAAGGCCTGTCTTTATCTCGAAAGACCTCAGTAAGGAGAAACGAGAAGCCTTGGTTAGGCTACTTCAGGAATTCATAGATCTCTTCGCTTGGAAGTACACTAAAATAGAGGGGCTGGATGAGGAAGTGAGCTGCCACAAACTGAACGTGATTCCTTCAGCTATTCCGGTGATGCAGGCAATGAGGACTTACAAACCTGAACTAGACTTGAAGATTAAGGAGGAGGTCCAACATTTGTTGACAGCAGGATTTATCAAACCAATACAACATCCTCTTTGGCTATCCAGCATTGTGCCAGTAGGGAAGAAGGACAAGAACCAAATAAGGATCTGCGTAGACTTCAGAGACTTGAATAGGGCTTGCCCCAAGGATGAGTTTCCCCTACCCTCCATCGACAGTTTGATAGATGCCACGGCTGGTCATGAGATGTATAGATTCATGGGTGGATACGTGGGGTACAACCAGATCAAGATGGACCCTACCGACGTAGAGAAAACGGCGTTCAGAACTCCGTTGGGCAACTTCATGTACAAAGTGATGCCGTTTGGACTCAAGAACGCTGGAGCTACTTACCAGAGGATAATGTTGGTCATTTTTCACGACTTCTTCCACAAATTTATAGAGTTCTACGTAGACGACCTGGTCATCAAATCAAAGAAAGAGGAGTCCCATTTGGATGATCTAAGGAAGGTGTACGTTCGGTGCATGAGGTATAAATTGAGGATGAACCCGTTGACGTGTGTCTTCAGAGTAATGAATGGGAAGCTTTTAGGCTTCGTGGTTGATCGACAAGGGGTGCAGATGGACCAGGATAAACAGCGGGCAATCTTGGAGATGCCATGTCCAAGGACGGCGAAGGAGCTGAAGAGTTTTCTCGATAACGTCTCCTACCTTAGGAGATTTGTGCTTGGATTGGCCGAAATAACACACCCACTGATGTTGCTGTTATGAAAGAACACGAAGTTCAGGTGGGAAGAGGCTCACCAGGAGTCTCTTGTTGGGCTGAAGAAACTTTTCGTTTCACCACAAATCATGGTTCCTCCTTAGGCAGGAGTACCGTTGCAGCTATACCTTACATCCACCACAAAGTCCGTTGGAGCTCTGCTGGCACAAGAAGTGGATGGGTAAGAACAGCCGGTTTACTATCTCAGCAGGATCATCCAGGGGCCGAAAGTCAGATAAAATAGCTTAGAAAGGCATTGTTTGGCCTTAGTATTTGTAGCGCAAAAACTTAGGCATTTTATGTTGTCTTTTACAATTCATATTGTAACTAAATGTGACCCCATTAAGTATTTACTTGCAAGAACCATACTGATGGGCAGGGCAGCTAGATGGTTCCTTATCCTCTCTGAATATGACTTGAAGTGCATAGTCCCTCGCACAATTAAAATCCATGTGTACGCTGATCTGTTGGCCATCTTCCCTTCAGGAACCTTCGAGCCACCCAAAGAAGACATCCCAGGAGAAGATTTGCAGGCTAACTATCTGAATACAACTGAGGAGGAATGGACGATGCAATTCGATGGGTCTTCGGCATAAAAGAAGGGAGCGGCAGGGGTTATCCTTTCTAAAGGGAGGGAGGAGATTTGCCTTTCCTACAAACTAGATTTCCCTTGTTCCAATAACGAAGCAGAGTACGAGGCGTTGGTACTAGGGCTACTGGAGGCTCTTCGAAGGGGAATTCGTTCACTATGCATTAAGGGTGACTCTTACTTAGTAATTCAGCAAGTAAACGGAGAATATGCGTTGAAGCACATGAGCCTATCACCATACAGAACAATCATTCAGAGGCTTCTCAACCAGTTCCATCGGACCAAGATCAGAAGACATCCCAGAACGATGAACCGCCATCCAGACGCCTATACCACTATCGCCCAGAAAATGATTATGAAAAATGATAAGATTATCATTGTGATCCAATGAAGGACAGCTCCGTCGATAGTACAGTCAATATTATCGATGGAGGAGGAGGCGGACTGGAGGGGAGAAATTAGGAAGCAGCTGGTGTCGGGCGAAGGAGCTTTGGGATTAAGAGAGTTAGCCCAATACTTTACGAACCAAGGAAATCTTTACTACATAAATACTAGGGGATGGTTGTCAAGGTGTATCAGCCCAGAGGAACCAGAGCGAAGGTTAAATAAAATGTACGACGAGCACTGCGAAATGACTGAGATACCTATATATAGGAGAATCCAAAGAGAAGGGTATTTCTGGCCTAGAATGAAGCAAGACGCGGCAGAGCTGCAACGGAAGTGCGATAAGTGTCAGCTATTCTTTGAGGCAGCAGAGTGCCATTTCATTGAAACTCAAATGGACTGGAGGAAACCCTATATCGACTTCATTCAGGATGGAGTTATCCCAACAGAGAAAATAGACGTGATGGGCCTGAGGCGAAGGGCCCCAAGGTTCTATGTTCAGGAGGGACAACTTTATCGAAGGGGGTACTTCAACAAGCCATTGTGGTGCATCACGAAGGAAGAAGCAGCTGAGGTCCTCAGGCAGGCACACGATCCAGCCCACATAGGAGGGGCCAAGTTATATGATCAGCTGATGATGCTGGGGTATTATTGGCCAACAATGGAGAAAGACTCTGCTGAGTTAGTTCGAAAATGCAAAACTTGCCAACTTCATGGAAATATGATCCATGCCCCATCGGTAGACTTACACTCTCTATCAACACCCTATCCATTTCATACTTGGGCGTTCAACCTAGTGGGGGCAATACACCCCTCTTCTAGAGGCAAGATATGGATACTGGTAGCAACGGAATGTTTTACAAAATGGGCCAAGGCGATACCACTCAGAAGAGCAACGGCTGGGGTGGTGAGCAAATTCATCAGAGAATACATCATTTGTCTTTTTGGGATCCCAAAGGTTATTCTTTCAGATAACACTACAAGAAAACTGATTATTTGCGGCATTTTTTTCACCCAGAAAAAACTTTTTTCGGCATTAATTTTTAAATGCAGAAATTTTAAGGGGTTTGTATATAAATTTAGGAAATTTAGCGCACTTTTTAAAAAATGCCGAAATATTTATGGCATTTTTAGAACAAATTGTGGATACTTTATAAAAAAAAACTGGCGCAAACATTGTTTTTAATTTTGGCGGGCTCTTTTTTTTTGGTAAATTTTTATTGAGAGGGTTTACTCCTCTTCACTTTTACCCGTCTCTGTGTCTCGCAACTGGTAGCACTCCGATCAACGGGTTCATCCCATGTCAAGGAGAAGTTGTCGTCATAGTCTGGTTTCTCTCACTCTTGCCACTGATGACTAGCAAGGTAATACATCTATCTCTCTAATATATATATATATGTGTGTGTGTGTGTGTGTGTGTGTGTGTGTGTGTGTGTGTGTGTGTGTGTAAATATGTATATATACATATCCGTTTAGGGATTTCAAATCTCATACCCATATATGTTTCCTCCTGCAAATAGAAGACTTAACACACACTCAGTTTTACCCACAATCCCTTAACAATTACCCTCCAAAATCACAAATTTTCCAGAAATAAATACCTAGAATTGAAGATCAATTTGACTTACTAGCACCTCCTGATCCATCCATCAAGGTACTAACCACTAATTAACTCGATTTATTCAATTTTTATAGTTATTATTATCAACACTTCTATTAATAATTGTGGTTTGTTTGATTGGATAGGTTGTGGTAATAATTAAACCTGCTAATGGCCATGAGAGAGGAGAACTGGTTAAAAAGGTTTATGATGATTCAATATCAATTGGGGATAAAATCTTTAATTTTGACTCTATTCTCAATTCAAATTCAAAAAACGTTCGAACGTCTATATATTTCTATTTGATTAATTCTATTAAAGTTAGTGACCTGTTTGGTGAACCTAATGGAAAACTATTTTATTTTGTATTAATTTTATTAAAGGTTTCCCATTTGGGATTATTTAATACCTAAATCAATATCTTCAAAGTTTGCATTTTTGTGTCTGTTTTCGTTTGGTAATTTTTTTATTTATCATTTTTTCAGTGTTTAGTATAGTTCACTCCACATTAACAAGTAAAAAGTTGATGTTTGATTCATTTTCTTTGTGTTTTTCATTGTACTGAAAAGTTTATTTATCTGGATTTGAATGTATATTACATTATTACTTTGTGTAAACTAAAGTAATCCTAACTAAATGGGAAGAAATGCTTTGTGTGCTTATCTTGAAAAGTGTTCAGGTGGTTTGATTAGTACTTTGTATCTCTCTGCAAATATGATTTGTGTGTAGAGCATAGACCTTTCATCGTCTATTTGATGTTCTCTTGGGTTGAAGAGCCTTATGTATTGGATTGTCTGCTCATAGTGACTAATTCATAGAGGTATTTGAGAAAATGTATCATTTAATCTATTCATATTCTTATCAACTGATTCACATCAATGTTGAATAAATCTATTAGATACACACAAATAGATGGATGACCCTATAATACAAAAAACTTTAATTTTATCTTAGATTTTCTAAACTTTGAGGAAATTTGAATTTTTTTCCAGTTTTTGTTTATGTTTTTAATTCTTATTTTCAATAGAAAATTTTAAAAATTAGGGAAAAATATTCATTTGTTAGACATAACCCATAAATTAGTTAGTAAATATTGAGTATAGAAAATTGAACAGATTATATTAATGTGATATAATTGAGAGGATCATATTACTGGCTGCCCGATTATTTGAACATTGTTTATAGATATTCGACACTTGATGATCATCTAGTTATGAATGCTTTTATACCTTTATTGAAGAGTTTCATAGTAATGCATGAGTACTTGTTTTAAGTAAGAAGAGATTAAGTTAATGATCTATACAACAATGATGAATTTGTTCCAAGGCGCAAGCTTGTGGTCAACTTCCCCAATCTATAATACTTTTATATTGATGATTTTCTATGAGATGACTTTGTGGTGGAGGTCCCATCGTCCTTGTCAAAAGCATTCATTAAAGTTGGTCTCATCTGTCCAAAGTCCACCGAATTTGATAATCAGTTTTATATCAAATCTTCATTTTAGGAGGCATATTTCTAGCTCCTCATAAGGATATCCAATCTATTTCATTTTTAAAAATAATCCATGAACTATCTATTTTATTTGCGATTTCTCCCTTACGTGTCTATAAAATAGGTTTTTAACAACTTTTAAGTTGCTTACTACTAGTAAGGTATCTTTAACAAAATGTGGTATCCTAGATAAAAAAAAATGGAGTGTTTTGGGGTACTTCATAATTTGTTTTACATTTAATTAATCATCACTTTTATCCCACTCAAATATATGACTGAGTGCTACTGGAGCCAAATGACATTCACTATCAGGAGTCAAATAGAGAGTGCTACTGAAGATATGATTCAGTGAACATATCTTACTTAACATTGCACAAGGGAATGGACTCTGCCTTGGAATGGACTCTTACTTGGAATCACCCAAGGGATTCACTAAATAAATCTTACTTGGCATCGCCCTGAAGTTATAAATCAGGTATTAAATCTCTCTCTCTCCAATCTTCTTAACTTTGATTCATAATATCTTTGATGCACCGGATTTCAAATCTTGATTAAAGATTAACAATCAATGGAAAACAAACTTGCCTAGTTGTCTCATTACTGTTATAAATTTATAACTAAATTTCTTCATTGATTCATAAAACACTAAGTTAAGATTGTATTGAAAATGCGAAAATGGCAATTTGGATTGAAATTTTTATAAGTGTATGAAAAATAGATGATGATTAGATATATAAACAAACTAGTATTTATGGTTGAGCAGTTTCTTTGGGGTCTGGGGCTTCAAGAGAATGTGGCAGAGTGTTATGGCATGTATGGATTGGATGAAGAACTACTGGAAATGTCCCAAGTCAGTACTTGTTGTGATGTTTCTCTATCCTTTCACCTATCAGGTGCGTTTTAGTACTTCGTTTATCTTAATTATTTGATTTACTTGTTTAATGCGTGTATTCACTGCTGATTTGAGCGCAATGTTATGTGTTTTCAACGTGAACAAGAGAGGATACTGCAATACAACGTAAAAACTGTGAGTCTTTATGATTTATAATATTCATCCCTTATTATCTGGCTTGAATTAAGTTGGGTGTTGTCCCTTTTTTTTCTTATTAGTTGGTTTGAATTAAGACGACGAGTTTTACAAACGAGGCTTAGGTCGATGCCTATAGAAATTTAATCATCTGATGATTTTCTCCGGGGCATATAAATTTCTTACAGATTCGTCTTTTTCACTCTGCTCCCATTGTACTAGAAGTAATTAGAGAGTTTCATTACCCCATGTGTTGCACATATGAAAGCATGTGAACTGGAGAAAAAGACTAAGTAAAGAAAATTATGGGCTTCTCAAGATTTTTGCAATAAAGTACTTAATTTCAGGTCTTATTTGATAATAAAGGCACCAATAGTTAGGATTGTTTAATATATTTTGCTCAGTCTTGGCGTATTTGTGAACCCATGTGTGGATGTGTGGTGAGTTTGGCAAAGGGGTAGGAACAGGGCAGAGGGTGTGCGTGGGGTGTTAACAAATTGGTGAGGTTGGTTGTTAGGTGTTGGGATTGGGATGGTTTTAGGAGGGTATGGCAGCCACTCGGTAGCTGTGGCAGCTGGGATATCAGGGGTCAGCAGTGGCTAAGGCCAGGAGAGAGGTTTGGGAGTAGTAGTAGCGGGGTTTAGGTGATGTTGGGTTGGAAGGTTTGTGGATTAGTAGGTAGCAGGGGTAAGGTGGCCTCAAGGAAGTGTGTGCGTATAGGGCAGATGGTATTTCCTTCTAATAAAGAAGATGATATCTATATCATTGATATTTACTCTCTTCATCCCATATTAACAGCCTTTCTAAAATATGAATAAGTTTGAAATTGTATCGAGTAAAGCAACTACACTCTGCTTACCCGAGATAAAGCAGCTGCTAGATAGGACTTGAATGACTACTGATGAACCTATTTATTCCTAGTGGGTACAAAGTAGGAAGCATTGAGAGATTGGGACTGAATTTGTTCACACTTATTATTATGTGTTAACGAAAAAGAATAAAGTATCCCTATATCCCAAATTATGAGTCTCTATCTAAAAGTTAATCATTTTAAGGAAAAAATACTGTTAATCTTACGTACTATTATATACTATTTTTTAATAGGCCAAACACGACTTTTAATTTGGGACGGACAAGAAAAGAAAAAACATGACTCTAAATTTGATATGGAGGGTCCATTACTTTTATGTTCTAATTTCGAAGATGGTAATGTCTTTTGAAGGCTTAGTAGAGGTAGTAGCTGTTAGACGAAGTTTAGTAATGTGAACTTCTATATACTCCACATATTTCTGACTGATCTCAATTGACCATCTATAAATACGATACATCTTGGTAAAACCATGACATATAAGAAAATATCAAAAAATTTGAACAATAATATAGCTGGTTGGGGAAACTATGTCTGTTAGACTATAAGTCTGATAAACATATTTCTAATTCTAGGCAGCAGAGTGTATAAGTCTTTGAGCCAGTAATTAGAAACCATGGTAGATATCTTTTACAGATTTAATTCTCCATGTTGAGCATATTCGATTAAGATCATGGCAGTAGTTATTAAAATGTTGTGTAAGTTTCCCTTCCATGAAATAGTCTTAACACTGACATCCTACCACATTCTCACCTTGCGGGAACACTAAAAGTGTATTTTCTCTCATATTTGGATATCGTTTAGTTATATGAAGTACAACTTTTCTTCCTGGAGAACACCCTACTAGCACAAGGTTCGACAGCCTTCCTGTTCATGGAAGCTGAATAATAGAAAACACATTACGTTTCCAGAGAACATCGGGAAACCATTTCACACGGACGATAAAATAACTACATATTCCAAAATTCTTTTCCAATGCAGAATCCAGCTCATTTTCAGAAGCAATCCAACATACTGTCAAGGTTGAATCTGACACAACCAGTTAGTTTAGAGTCGCATTCTTCAACATGGTCCGTAATTCGTCTATAACGTAAGGATATTGGCTAATACAGTTTATTTCATTTATATCAGGATTCATAAATGCTACTACCAAAAGGGAGTGGACCACCGCCCTTCTAATCCACTTAAATCGATAATCTGTCCTTTGGAGATGACTGATCAGGGGGACCGATGGAATAATTTCCTCAGGTATGTGGGCTAGTCCATGAAATTCGATATGATGGATCCCACACAGAGCAGTTATTAGTTCAATATCACGATAGGTTTGGTCATATAGACTTCCCAAGATCTCAAAAATATGATGTGAAAAGAAACGGATGAATCGGCTGGCATTCACTCTAATGTGGATAGGAGAGTTCTTCACCCTATATGTCGCGGGTTTAACCATTCAGTTACTTATAATATCAAAGGTTTCACTGAAGGAAAATTGATCTTACTTCATAACTTCTTGCAGTAACACAGCACGGTAGATCTTTTGATAGATTGTCTCAATCTGTTTAATCAAATAATTTGAGGATGTTAACATGATATTGGCTCTTGGGAAAGTTCCACCTGTAAAAACTCGATTTGATGAATAAAAGATACTCAATGAAATATGTTCTAATGAACGTATGTATTCTTGTAGCCCCTTTTCAAACCTGACTTTTTTTTTCAGAGAGATGTTGGCGATAGCCATCCACCCATATACGCATCAAGGGATGTGGCAGAGTTATTATTTAAAGCAGCAGACAAAGAGTCAACCAGGCTTATATAATCCCTGCCAAGTTGACAAAACACAGGCAACCCATTAAGTTTTCTCAAATTCAACAAGTCTCGTATTTCTTCTGAACTTTCTAATTTTATAGCCATTGAATTATCTTCAAGGTTTACATAAGAATGACCTAAAAATTTATAGGTTGTTATCATGAACAATAAATATATGTGTACCCCCAAAATGTACCCCCAATCCGTACCCTCTGCTCTAAATGCTTATACTTTATTGTTGTAGGTCCCGCCAGGGCATAGAGTACAACTTGCTATTGCCTTGTCTTATTAGGGGGTACAAAACGGGGGTCACTGTAGTAATACCCTATCATGAAATATTCTTGTTTTACGCCCGAATATGGTGATATGCAAACATCCAAGCACCGAAAATGTCTGGAAAATAGGGTTAAAACAACTGACATCTGATGGTAACACAGTATTGGTAACTTCATACAAACCCACCCCTCCGGTTCTAAGGATCGGCTTGACAATAAAATAACATTTTTTACCAACATTACTTTGTCATCAAATGAACTTATCTCGGCAGCTCAGCATCACATGTTATCCCAGACCACTTGTAACCTTCAACATGTTGGGAAATTATTTTTATACAGGAAGCATCTAACAAGTCATTATGACATATCGTTGACTCGGATGTTCTGAAAAGCTTGAACTCATTACCCTCAATATAAAACGAAGGCGGTATATAAGTTGCTTCCACATGAGGTGAAAACTCTCTGAGGCCAGTCAGACAGTTTACATAAATCTTCTCAACTTCAGACAATCTAGAGAAGGCGCAGACCTCAGTACCTGTATTGGTTCCAAGGCATATTAAACGATTAAGCTTCAGATGTAGGGAGCACACACATTCAAGGAATCTGTAATGTAATTTACTCAAGATACCCGTAGGCATGAAAAACGACTCAGCTCTTAACTCTGGGAAAGACCAAGACATATCACATTGACAATTCTCTCTCACACGCTCCACATTGTCCCCACCACCTATAAATTGCCTCGTGAACCAAGAAGCTGGAATTATGGGAGTGTCCAAACCATACACAATCTCTTTATCTTCCAAGTCTTTACTAGTATTTCTCAACCTTTCCACCCACTGATTGGAAGTGCATAGGCAGACCGACACTGAGATATCACAATACATTGGAGTAGTCATATATTGTTGAAGATCTGAAAACAATCTATTAATAATGCTGAACAGTTCAGGCACTTCTTCAAATTTGACATCTAAGATGTTTGCTGGCATGTCACGGATTATAATTAATGCAGTTCTTAGCCCAAATCTGCCTAGGCCCATAGCAATCATTGTATGAATTTCTGCCCACTTTGCAAATAAATAACCAAGAGCATTAGGAGTGGGGGTAGCAAGATACCATGATGGTTCTGCAGGAAATTTTGACCTTTTTAAAGGCTTGAAGTTGTTGATTTCTTAATTTTTTTCTTTATCTTCCTTTTGTTTTCCCCTTTAAAAAGGTCAGAAGGCAATTAAATTTCCTGGATTTCTATTCCTATGCATTTCGATATTGCCTAATAGGTACTATGATTTATAGTTGCGTTGCAGTCTAAGTTGGAGAATGTTGAACTCTTGTGTACCGTTCATTAACTTTTATTACATGTTATTGTAGAGGACAAGCAGAAGAGCATCTGTGAATTGCGGGATCTTGTTCTAGGATCACAATTTCGTGCGCAGGTTAACTCGTTTGTTCAATATCTTAGGGTAAGCTTGAAGTTTCTTCACACTATCTGTACTTGCAGCTAGACCTTGCCAAACAATCGGGATAAACTTAGAAAGATTAAACTAATAGTTCATTCATTCCCTTAATTGATGCTGGCAAGTTGATAACCCCAAACCCCCTAAATCCAAACTGACTATTCATGCGTGACGTTTACAACACTTGGTACATTAGCTATATTATTCTTTCCTTGCTTATTTACAATCCCAAGTTAATTCCCCCTTCTTGCACAATCTGCAAACCTAAAAGTTATATTGTAGTTTTAAACTAAAATTTATTGAAAAATTAGACAATAATGATCTATAAAAAATAGTATATACATTAAGTAAGATACAACTTTGAGATCCCAGCAGCAAATATGTTCATACGAGTCATCAACGATATATTGTGTATATGGGTGCATGTGGTGACTTGTCAAAAACAGAGGGTTATTTTGAGTTTACCCTCCAATTATGATTGGTTTTGCAAAACATCCTTTCTTCAATCTGTTAGTCAAACTTATTAAACAGAAGACAATCCTCTCTTCACTCTCCTTCCACCACCGCCCCAACAATCCTTCTTTCAGGCCCATCCACCACTCTTTTAAAATTTTTAATATACAATCTTGTAAATTGTTTGGTTCAGATTCACCATAATTCATGACATTAATATCGCTACCCTTTTTGGGGTGAAATGACAGAGATACTCCTGCCACATTTTTTTTGGGGATAAAACTTTGATTGGTAATAGATAGAGGTATAATTTAAGACTCAATGCTCAATTTTACCATTTCTCTTTGAATTATTCATAGATAGAGGTATACTTGTCTCTCATCTTCAACAATGATTATTGCCTTTTGTACGGGGGCATTTTAAAATGATAGTAAGAATAAGGTTATTGTCTTTCATTGGTGATATCAATTTGGAACGTGCGTATGAAGTTATATTTGTTTATATTCATCTTCATTTTTCCGCATCTTAGGTGATTAAGAAGATTATTAAAATGGATGCAACTCAGCCCGTCAACGTTCCAGTGAATCCTATTGCACTGTGTATACCTGTAAGTATGAATTGCTCTCAATGTATACTTCTTCTTTTTCTTCTTTGTTTTTTCTTTTGTTTTGCTTTATATATTTTCACTGATTTTTCATCCTTCTGTGGGCGTGGGAACCAAGATTATTTTGATGTCATTGATACACCTATGGATTTTGGTACAATATGCAACAATCTTGAAAACGGTGTCAAGTATATGAACTCAGCAGACGTGTTAAATAATGTGCAATACATATGGGAAAACTGCTTTAAGTACAATAATAAAGGTGATTGCATTGTGGATCTCATGAAGCGGGTGAAGAAGAACTTTGTACAATATTGGGCAGCTGCTAGGTTGTACAGTCAATAGACACAGGGATTACTGGTGAGGGTTTGATGATTATGCTCTTACACAATTGTTCACTTCTTGTTTTTTCCTCTTAACTATGGATAAATTTTTGTTGGTCTACGTATATAATCCCTTTTGATTACCATGAGAACTCTACTATAGTCTGTTCTTTCCCATTGGGCAGGAAATTGCTCCCTTATAGACAAATACCATCATTTTTTTCGTAGGCTTTCATTGCTTTTTGCTGAAAAAAATATCGTCTTGGAGCCTTCATTTATTTGTTCCTCTTGTTTGCTTACTAATTCTAAATATCTTTCTGTAGCTGTGATAGTATATGCCCATGTCTACGATGCAATTTATGCTCGTACCCCTGTTTATGGCACTATTTGTGACTACGAAACTGGCCATGTCTACTGCAAGACCCATCGCCATTTTGAGATTGTTTGTATTTTTTATAAAGTCTTAAAATCGAAATATAAAATTTCATTGTTAGATAGTTACAAAATTTTGGTGGCTAACTTTTGCAATTTTCAGAGGTTCAGGGGGCAGAAAGTATAGGTTACTGGGAGAGAGAGTAAATAAAAGTGAAATTAATGAGAAAAGTGAGTACAAGGTGATGTGATGTTTTTGAGAGAGAGAACTAAAACACAAGAGTTGACCTCATAGTAGTTGGCTTAATATTTGAAGCAATTTTACTCTTGATGTGCTTATAATTTTCCTCTTATGTTAGCAAGATGCGCTTTTTTCTTTGTTCTACCATAAGATTGTTCGGTTTTCATGAAAGCATTTTCCTCCTCCTTATAGGCACCGAAAGCATTCAAGCAACCGATGTAGCACCCTCGAGTCATGGAAAGACTCCTCTGAAAGGTGATCAATTAAAACAAAAGACACAAAAGCGCCACGGGTATATAATAAGAATCATTTACTTTCAGTCAAAAATGAGGCAAAAGCTAGATCAACTTTCGTTAGATTGTACTGAATCCGTCAGTCGTAAAGACGAGATATTTTATGAAGTCTTGGGACATGATAAACACAGTCATTGTCGAGCTTATGGGCATGAACCTTCTCCAACTGATGTGCATGGAATTAAGCGGCCGAAGGTTAATGAAAAAGAGTATGAGCGGCTACGATCTGAGATTCGGTCTGAATTTCAGGATAAATTTGATTATTTAGAGTCTCAGTTTGAGTTGATACGCACACACATGATGACTTGCCCTTCCGTTGTATCCAAACAGGTTAATAAGTACACACTTTTATCTTTTGTGCTTAATTATCGTGTATTTATATAAATGTATGTTCTAGTATTAAATTATGCTATTAACAGGTTCCTCAATCCTCCAACGAGCAAAACATACCATCATATAGGTCTATTTTGCAACCCGAGCAACAATTAGAAGAAACCAACCAATTTCAACCTGTAGTGGTACCACAATCAAATCACCATTTAACTCCATCTCAACAGGCAAGTAGATAACTACTTTTTAAAATCATAATTTATGACTATATGTTTTCATGACTGAAATAATTCATTTTTTGTAGATTGCGAATTCTCAACACTTGGATGCCCCCGAGACTGCTGCTCGTGTTAGTGAGCAAACGAATGCTACTTCAATTCAGGTATGTTACTAATTTAAAGGATTTTAAAGGGAACAATATATTTGCGCTTTCTTGGAGAGTTTATGTATACTTGACATTGGATTGTTGGTTTATTTGGTTGTATATAGTCTTAAAATTATTGGGATGTCTTAAAAACAAATAAAACTCTGCCGATTTTTTTCCAGAAATATATGGTTGATGGCATATTCATCTTGTTTGTAGAAAGAACCATCAAAGAAGAAGAAGAAGCACCATCAACCACGACAAAGGGTCTCAAATAATGCACTTCCTAAAATTGTAGACCTTCTTACTTCCGGACTTCCAAAAGTGGTTGTGGCACGTGGATTCATTGTGAGCAAGGACCCTTCAACAAAAGTAGGGGGTATGCAAGTGGGTGAAGACTTTTGGGAAGTATATATTGAGAAAACCTTTGTAACAAATGAACCATTGCCTAGACCTTATGGAAACAAGTCCACAATTGGAGATGCACATCATTCAACTGTAGCGTGGCATATTGCTAATGTACTAATTTTTAATTTTAATTTATTAATTAAAATACTAAAGAATAAGTATCAATGACTAACGATTGACTTTTTTATTTGTAGGTCGAAGAGGATGTTTGACTTTGATGAAGAAGGATCGTACATTAAATAAAATTTAGTTTCCCTGTTTCCCCCCTTTTTCTTATTGGATAAGTGATACATTTTATTTTGTGAATGGATAAATGTTCCAAGCACAATTATATTTATTTACGATGAATACTATTGGTTTTAATTTAATGACGTTTTAATTTGATTACTGCCCTCTTAATTTAATGTTATGGTAATGTATTTGCACATAAATACAATACTTCTTATAATTGATTTTTTTAACACCTGTTCCCAGTCATATATTACAAAATAATGTCAACATTTTGTTTGATGCCGCTATATTTATTCTCAGCATTTTTTTAGTGCCGCCAAAAGTGTGTTGAACATTTAATAGGTGTTGCAAAAGATTATTATCAACATTTTTTAATGCCGTTAAAAGGTTATTACCAGCATTAATATAAATGCTTAAAAGTGTTGCTAACTTTTTGCCGCATTTTTTAAAGTGTCATTGTTCTTTTACCACATTGGCTACAGCACTTGTGGAAATGCCGCTATAAGTGCTGCTAACTTTTCGCGGCATTTTTTAAAATGTCGTTGTTCTTTTACCACATTGGCTACCGCACTTGTGGAAATGCCGCTATAAGTGCCGCTAACTTTTCGCGGCATTTTTTAAAATGCCGTTGTTCTTTTACCACATTGGCTATTACCGCACTTGTAGAAATGCCGCAAAAAGTGCCGCAAAAAGCGTTACCGGCATTTTTAGTGCTTTTTTCGGCATTTAATTTATGCTGGGAAAAATCAATATTCCTGTAGTGTAACGGGACCCCCTTCGTCAGTTTTGAAGTAACAATGGTCACGGACAAGTACTCCATTGTTCATCACACTTCAATGGTGGCATACCCAAAGGGAAATGGTCAGGCCAAAGCAACTAACAAAAACTTGGTTAATATTTTGGCCAAGATGATGGAGGACTTTCCAGGGGCGTGGGATGACAAGATACCAGTTGTCTTGTGGGCCTATAGAACAACCAAGCGGAAACCCACAGGATACACGTCGTACTCCCTTGTTTATGGGGCTGAGGCAATCCTTCCAGTGGAGTTGGAAGTTCCCTCCGCTCGATATGCCTTACTAAGTAGCATGCTCCCTCAAAATAGACATGTACAGTTGGAAGCGTTGGATGAACACAGAGATAATTCGATGCAGCACTTTCAAATATATACGAAACAACTCTCCAGGGCATACGATAACTTCGTGAGACCAAGGAAGTTCGCGAAGGGAGACCTCGTATTAAAAGCTGTAGTGAAGCACATCAAAGGGATTACTCTACCGAAGTTTGCAGCCAACTGGGAGGGACCTTTTGTGGTGAAGGAAGTTCATGATTCAGGTTATTGTTTAATTTCGAAGTTAGAGGAAGATAGGCCATTTAAGATTAACAATAAATGGCTGAAGACTTATCATGTGTAAAATCAAGTGTGAACCACTGATATAACCGACTGTTGTTATGAATATACAAATTTTAGTTACGATTTGAACTCAACAAAAGAATTACATAAATGTAGGAATTTATAACATACAAAAGCAGTCACAACACATGGATGAACTGAAAATATATATATATACATTCTTTATTCATGAACAATGGAGTATTACAAAGAAATTGGGAACTATCGCCCAAGAATTACATAGGTAAAAGCAGATGGAAGATATGTATACAAGAGACAATCATCCTAAGAGAAACGATAAGTCTGAGGAAGAGAAAAAATCTCCAGGAAGGCCCGAAGAAGCTTCTGTGAAAGGCCGTTGTGCGTTAATAGAAACCTCCATCCTCGTTTGCACTTGTGTACGTTCGATGAGGAGTCTCTCGCGTTTCAGTTTGACCAGACATAAGACTTCCTCGTCATCCTTCACCTCTTGATCCACTGCTTCCAAAAGGGGAGCTAACGCGACCAACCTAGATTCCTCAGCTTACTGGTCTTCCTGATGCTTTCGTAACACTTCCCTCTGGCCGATCAGTTGCTGGTTCTTCAAGGTCTTCAAATGTGTTATGAGTCAGTCAAAATGGAAACCATCACGCCCTAGATCCTTCAGAAACCCAGAAATTGGTTAAGGAGGGATCTGGTAACACTGGCAGTGGGAGTACTGGCAATTTCAGCAACAACGATCGCCATGCCTTGAAGTCTATGACTCATCACTTGAATGTTGGAACGGAGACAGTCCAGTGTGAAGGTCTCAGGGTGACGATCCACCAGTTGTTCGATAACCAAACGGTGGTTGACAGGCATTTGAGGAGACTGCCAAAGCACCATTAGGCAGAAAGCGTGAGGAGCCAGGTCAGGAAGAGGGAGTTCGCACCCAGATTCTCTCTCCGCTGCAGCACCATTTGTAGAACCTTGATCATCATGACCAGAGTTTTCTAAAACAACAGGTTCCTGAGGTGGTGAGCCTGTAGGCGAAAGAACTGGGGGAGAATCTTCCCGAGCAACCTGAGAAGAGATAGGAGTCATAATAAGTTTATGATAAAATCTTAACAAGCATTTTTCGTTGTTAAGTCACCGTTATAAGGTGGAGTGTATGAAAATCTTAACAAGCGTTTTCGTTGTTAAGTCACCGTTATAAGGTGGAGTTTATTAAAAATCTTAACAAGCGTTTTCCTTGTTAAGTCACAGTTATAAGGTGGAGTTTATTAAAAAATCTTAACAAGCGTTTTCGCTGTTAAGTCACTGTTATAAGGTGGAGTTTGTTAAAAATATTAACAAGCATTTTCGTTGTTAAGTCACCGTTATAAGGTGGAGTTTATTAAAATCTTAACAAACATTTTCGTTGTTAAGTCACCGTTATAAGGTGGCCTGTTGCATCGAGGCCCAAGAGCTCGCACACGTCTTCCAGAGTTACGGTGAACTCGCCCCACGCAGCGATGAATGTGTGAGTACTAACATTCCATCGAGAGACTAGGATGGGAAGAGCAGCATTGTTCTTCAAAATAGTGAACTCACCAAACCATTTAGCCCGTTGCAACCCAAGCTTGGTGAGGATATCAGCATAAGAACTTTTCATATGAGAGTTCCAGGCAGCAAAGTGGGCAGGAGATCCCCCTGGCGTTTCGAAGTCGACATGGGACCAGGGGAAGTCCCCTCGCTCCAAGAGAAATCGTAGAGTCCCCTCTGGAGGAAGAAAGCCCCACTCAGAAGAATCCTCATCTTCGTTACCTAACAGTAGGGCATCAAACCTGGAAGAAAAGTGCACAGCCTTGCAGGCAGCAGCAAAGTCATCACCCTCCCAAAAAATAGGAGAGCGACGATAAAACCTCATCCGTTCCTGGCGGGCAGCATCTAGGGCGGAGGCAGCAGCGGTGGTGGCAGACGGAGCACCAGTAGAATAGATAGCAAGGTTGCTTGAGGTTGCCATGGAAAACGACGATGAAGACAAAAGAAAAAACTTTAAGCAGGAGCAATTTGAAGAACGAGAGTAGAAGACCACGACCACAGGAAGCGGTTTAGAGGAGGAGAAGGCAAGAAGGCAAACCGGAGCTTAGCAACAATGGAGTTCGCGCAGGGTTTTCTATCTCTCTAAAAATTAAAGTCTGAAGAAGATAGTAGCAGAGTAAGAAAAAAAGGGAAAGAAAGGGTTGAAGCGCTTTGGATATGGCAGTTTGAAAATCTCGAGTTTGGCGTTTAGATTTCCCCCCCCCCCCCCCTTGCACGTGCGCGGTCGCCTATAATCATTTCACATGAACACGTGGCACTTCGGGAAGTAATTTGGCAGCTGAAAAGACAGCACCACGTCATTAATGAAGTGACGCATAGAGAACAGGAAGCGTTGCCTTCTCCAACAAGCTTCAGTTTTGGCGCTAGAATTGTCAGGCATATCCAACGCATTTCTAAACGAAAAAGATTCCACATGTCCAAACGCTTTTCAAACGCAACGAAGTACCACGGGGGATAATTTCATTTACTAGGAGTCCAAACTAGTATTTGAGGAAGTTACCACGCGGGACTTCGATAAGGTTCATCGAATTGAGAAGTTTTCATCCAGGCATTTCTTGTCCCAACAACAAATACCTCCACGAGGGGGAAAATGTAGAGGGGGATTGAAGGTAATCTTAAGAATAGGGACAAACCCCTAATTAGCAACAGTGTTTGAGATTAAGCAACCAAGGCAGCTCAAGCGGGACAACTCGGCGAGGCAGCCTGGCGCGGTAGCTCATACTTTAGTTTGTTGTATTAGTCATATTGTATTTTCATTATTGATAACTATAAGCCATAACAGTTGTAATGATGTAACGATAATAATGAACGAGTTTGTGTGAGGTCAAACAATACTTACGAGAGACCAGGCTTGGCAGGGTCTGGGAGAGCTTTCATGCTCTATCGAATGACCTCGTCGTGGGAACTTTAGAGGGGCCTGGTTTGGAGGATTGAGAAGTAAGGCAACGTTGGGGCTTGTCCCGACCATCTTAGATACATCTGGTAAAAACACCGAAGGACCCTGAACGTGGAACCTCGGTCAGAGTAGCTTGGAGTTCCATCGGGTGATGAGTTGAGAACCAAACAACCCTCTACTTAATGTCACATCTACTGTAGGTGATGTCACTAGCCAGCTAAACAATGTCAGATATGCACTTGAGTAACCCACCGTGGTATTTGGGGCTGTCAGGCAGTTGGTGAGCCACCTCTGTGGCAACAGCCCCCTCCCCTGACACACAGTGGTCAGGCAAAAGGCATGTCTTGGCATTTAGTGTTATGACGTAGGGCCAACTAGTGCATCAGACATTTAATGTTGTGACATAAAGTATGAGGGATGTCTTTCATAGTTGTAATGACTGAGTTGCCTCGGGGACGGTGTGGGGGGCTATTTAAGGACCCCAACCACCCCTGAGGAGAGATATGATCTTTTATGAGAATTCTGGAGTTACTACTAGATATATATATATCAGAGAGAGGGAGTTATCACAAAAGAGAGTCTTTTATCCACTCACCATTGTTATTTACTACAAAGCTTTTAATACTTGACAGAGATTGTTGAGGGTGTATGGTGTGTTTTCTACCTGCCTACCAAGGTGTATCTAGGGTGCTTACTTCTCTCTCCCTCTAGCCAAGTTACTTCTAAGCTTCATTACTACTTTTTGAGTTATACATGAGGGATTTATGAGTTTAAACTGAACCCCTCCACATTAAACCTGTTTTTGCATGCCCTATCATTAATCCATGGTCTTGGACTAATTAACTTGTCATTACCATACTCAAAAGGGGTTACGCCTCCATTTATAATCTAAAGTACCCTCTTACACATCAGTAAGCGTTATTTTACCTTGACATTTCAGTTCTGCTTTTAATTTTCACGTACTAACTTGAGTTTATCTTTGTCTTGTAATTCTCGGTGTATTTCAATAATATCTTAGAAAAAGATGAAGCTATCGAAGCTTCGTCCGCTTCCAATGAAGTAGAAGAGGCCCCTGATGGGTTATCAAAATCTTTGGAGGACTCCCGGTAAGAATATAAAGATGATAGAACTTCATGGGAGAATAAAATCAGGGATGATAGCTCAGCAAAAAGTTATGGATGCTGTAAAGGACATATAGGAGAAATTCAAGGTTGTTATTATCAACAAGGAAGAAGCTGAGAGCAAGTTTGAAGAGGCTGAACAACGTAAGAAAGGTTTTGAGTAGTGGGTATAATCTATTGAAGGCTTACTTAGGGAGAAGGTTTCCTCGGAGAGGATGAAGAGGAAGTCTATTGTGAAAAATTCCTTTAGTTCTAGTTGGGACAAAGGGTGCAATAAGCCTCTAGTTGCTGCCTCTGCTCAAATTGAGTATGTAAGTTTGAAATTCTTCAGGGATGGATAGATTTCAGTGCTAAAAGAGTTAAACATTGCTGAAGACTCTAAATTATTTTAGAAACATGTCCATGGCCCTCCTCCTACCATTGGAGAGGAAGATGAAGATGAAGACGGATTTGATGAATCTTCTTTGATAGTGGTGGAGCAAACACCTATTGCTATTGTCCCTCAGTCTTCCGAACAAGCCTAGCTGATAGCGCCTTCCTCCGAAAAACATCCGTTGTCTTCCGAGCAACTTCAGCAACCAACTCCTTCTTCCAAATCAGCTGAGAAGGTGGTAGGGGTTAAGGAGAAGATGTAAAGTTGTTCTGTAGTTTTCTTTTATTTTGTATCTTTGAGTGCATTTCACTTCATTTTGATCAATAAAATTGACTCTTTGCTTATATGGAGTTCCTCTTCTTCTATTCATTATTTATGTTGTTGATTTGTCTTTACTTTTCTTTGTTAGGTTGTTGCTAGGATAGAATTTTTATCTTCTCATGATTCTGAGCTGCTGAGAAGATGTACTGACTTATTCAAAGCTGGTCACATGAATTTATTCGAGGAAGAAATAGTTACAATATTAGGTGATGATGCCTCAGAACAAGTAAAATAGGCTTATCAATACTTAAAGTTTCTTCTTAACTCAGTTGTGGCGAATGACGTGGCCTATTATGAAATGATTAAGGAGCTCCAAGCTCAGCACAAAGAAGCTAGTACCCTTCTTCATGAAAGTTATGAGAAAAAATACCAATAATTGAGCGCTGATCGGGACTATGATAGATTTATTTCTGCCCATAATAAAAGATAAAGCGTTCTGAAATTCAAAATTGAAGAGAACCGAACCATCGCCAAACTACTGAAGGAGGAAAATAAAATTTTGAGAGAAGAATTGAGACAGTTAAAATCTACTTCTTCTTTTGGAGTTATAGTACCGGTTAATGATGATGGCATTTCCTTTTTGGAGAATGAAAATGCTTCATTAGGAGAAGAGTTGGAAACTTTGAAAAGAAGTAGACCTGCATCCACTTCTTGGGGTAGAACAAGTGCAGGTCGAAGTAGCATTGAAGATATTAGAACTCGACAAGTTTTAGAAAATCAAGCTGGTCAGTTGAAGGTGAAAAATTAAGCTCTGGTAGAGATATCTCAAAAGATTCAAACTCTTATAGAACAACTATCCACTCAGAGTTCTTCATTGCAGAATAAAGATAGTGTGCTGAAAAGACTACACCAACATGTTGAACGGCTAACTTATCAGTTTCATAAGCAGCCCAGAGAGTTCTATATAGAGGGATACAACGAGGCTTTAATTATCTTGATTCCATATTGAAGCAGTCAAACAATGAATGGTAAAAACAGGGATGGATGAACGCTTTAACTGTAATGAAAGTTGAACAATGAACTGAACTGTGGGATTGGTATGACCCTGGTCTACTTGATCTTCCAAAACCACCTTTCCAGCTTGATGTTAATTGGATTCCAATTTTTGCCATTCCTCATTATTTGATTTCCAAGTACCTAGGTGATTACGGTCTTCATGAAGAATTTGAGATATCCTGGCCTCCACATTTGCTAGACCGACCAAGTTCAAGTAACACCAGAATGCTTCAGGACTTGAATTTTATTAATTCTTCTTATACTTTAGATGAAATTCCAACTGGAATGGAACTTGTATCAAAGTCTGAAGGAAAGAAAATAATAGAATGATCTTTCTGTACTTTGTTAGTAATAGTTGTTTATTTTAATGAAGAAAATGAACTTTTGTATTCTTGATTTTGAACATGGAGTTCTTTTGTAATTTTAACAGTAGATCAATAATATGATGTTATATTAGTAAATTACTAATAAGAATGATGGATCTATAATCTGATCAATCTTTGGATATAGATGAATATGAAAGGACAGTCTATGACCTTATTTTTGGGGCCTAGACAATGCAATATTTATCCCATGTTCCTGTCTAATTTTAGTGATGTTTCATCACTCATAAATGCCTAGGCAATGGAATATTTATCCCATGGTCTTGCCTAGTTGTAGTGATATTTTTTATCACCCAATTATCACCATGGCTCTCACTAATATGTCAAAATATTTAGACAATTAGTTACCTTGGTTTCCAGGAAGTGGAAGTTTATCCAACTTCTTGTCCAGTTTAGGTGCCCCTTTCGTCACCCATGTTTTAACCAAGCGTTTAGGACTTCTCCTTACTCAATTATGCGATGACCAACATTTTTGGTGTCTTTATTGATGCCGACCATCATTATAGATGGCGCTTGCTGATGCCGTCCAACTTTTAGTTGGTGATTATTGAGGCCGACCAACTTTTAGTTGGTGGTTGTGCATTTTCAAATGCTACAGGTTACTGAGTGTACTGTGTAGCACTAGTACTCCGAAAAAAATGGGGAAATCATATTTTTCATTCATATTGAAAGAATTTTTTACATTGACTATTACATCACTGGAAGTACTGTCGCAGGTGCTCTGTATTCCAGGCATTCTTGAATTCTTCCCCTTCGAGAGTTTTTATTCTGTAAGTGCCAGGTCGGACAACTGACGTGATGCGATAGGGCCCATGTCAATTAGCCTCCAACTTATTTTACTTTTGAATTATCTTCTTGATCACGTAATCACCTTCTTTAAGATCACATTTATTTACCCTTTTATTATAGAACATAGCAGTCCTTTCCTGGTAGCCTACAATGCGGATCGTTGCATCTTCTCGGACTTCTTCGAGCATATCTAAATCCAAGCGTCTCATCAAATCACTCACTGGGGAATCAAAATTGAGCACCCTATGAGTAGGTAATCCCAGTTCAGCAGGTATCACTGCTTCACTCCCAAAAGCCAACATGTAAGGGGTTTCTCCAGTTCTATTCGGGGAGTTGTTCGGTAAGCCCATAACACTGATTGTTACTTGTTGATCCAATTCCCTTTAGCATCAACTAATCGCTTCTTCAACCCATTCAGTAGAGTAATGTTCATCACCTATGTTTGTCCATTACTTTGGAGATGACCTGGAGCAGAATGGACTTTTTGAATGTTGGACTGTAAACAGTACGCTGCAAACTCATCATTATCAAAGTGGGTACCGTGATCAGTGATAAAATCATGGGGCAGACCATATCTGCAAATGATATTCTTCCTAATGAATTAATAGACCCTTTCATATGCCATATCGAAGAGAGGTTCAGCTTCCACCCACTTTGTGAAGTAATCAATAGCTACCACCAAATATTTGAATCGTCCTCTTGTAGTTGGCAGAGGCCCCACTAAGTCTATTACCCACATAGAAAATGGCCAAGGTGAAGTGATTGGTGTTAGCAGCGCCTGAGGAGTTCTGCATATAATAGAAAAACTCTGACACTTGTCACATTTTTTAGCATAAGCTTTATAATAAGCGCACATTGTTGGCCAGTAGTACCCTTGCGTACTCATTCTCTGTAGTAGAGTTCTTCCTGCTACGTGAGCCCCATAAGATCCTTCATTAATTTCCTCTATTAGGTCTTTAACTTCTGCTGGGTGAACACACCTTTGCAAACCAGCTATCAAACCTCTCCTGTAAAGAACTCCATTATTCAAAACATATTTGGCAGCCTTGTACTTCAGCCTCTTGGCTGCAAGTAGGTTGGCTGGTAAAATTCCTTCTTCAATATAAGCCTTGATGGGATCCATCCAAGATGGTCCCATATCCAAGGCGATAAAATTCATCATCAGGTCTTCATCAATACTTCTGCTAGCAAGTAGTTCAATGGGGATTGTCCTTCTTAACTTGGTGCAAGTGGTTGAAGCTAATCGAGGAAGCGCATCTTCTCTTGCATTCTCCAATCGAGGAATTCCAACCATATGAACAGCTGCTAAACTAGTTATAATCTCCAAAGCCTTGGCTAAGTATCTTGACCTGAACTCCCCTTTTGCTGCATAAAGACTTAACATTTTCACCACTAATTACGAAACACTGAATACCAGCACTTGCTCTGCATTCACTGATTTATCTAGATTTAGGCCCGTAATCACAGCTTCATACTCAGCTTTGTTATTGGAGGCTTGGAACTGGAAACGCAAAGCATATTCAATGGCTATCCCATCTCGACTATTGAGAATAATCCTAGATCCGCTGCCTGTCCCACATGAAGAACCATCAATATACAAATTCCATATGGGAATATTATCATCGAACCCTTGGTCTGACAAAATTCCTTGATGGAATATCTTTCCTTTCATTTCCTTATACTTCTTTTTCATCTCCTATACTTTACCAGAAGATTCTGGTTGATCTATTGTCATCTCTTCTATCAATTTTACTGCTAAGAGTGGATTGGGGTTTTTTTGGGTAGACCCTCTGGCATCCTTGAGTTATTCTACATCGGTCCCTTGTTGATCGGAGACATTTGGGTAAGTAAACTCAGTGATGAAATCCTCCACTACTTGTCCTTTGAGAGAGGACCTTGGCTCATAGATAATGTCATATTCCCCTAACTCCACTGACCAATACATTAATCTTCCAGATTTTTTTGGCTTATGTAAAGCCTGTCTGAGTGGCATGTCAGTATATACCACTATTATATGGGCTTGAAAATATATTTTAATTCTCTTGCTTTCTTCAATCAATGCCAACGCTAATTTCTCCAATTTAGGATACCTGATTTCTGCTCCCCCGAATGCCTTGCTGGTATAGTAAATTGGTTCTTGCACTGCAACTTCAATTCTTATCAAGGCTGAACTAATTGCACTTTCTGAGACATCTAAGTACAAGTATAATTTTTCTCCCGCTACTAGCCAGGATAATAAAGGAGGTGTCCCCAGGTATCTTTTCAATTCTAAGAACGCCTTCTCATATTTGTCGTTCCACTTAAACGTCTTTCTAAGCACCTTAAATAATGGAAGACATCTATCAGTTTCTTGGGAGACAAATCTATTGAGAGAGGCTACACGCCCAGTAACGCTTTGTACATCCTTCTTAGTAGTCGGGGACTGTAACTCTAGCAAATATTTTATCTTTTTTACAAATCTTTTATCTTGTCAAGGTTTGCTTCAATGCCTATTTGATTCACAATGTATTCGAGGAAAATGCTTTCTTGTACGCTAAAAATGCACTTGGTCGGGTTCAGCTTCATCTGGTACTCTCCAGTTGATCAAATGTTTGGCTCAAATCAGTTATATGGTCGGCATCTTTCTTGCTTTCAGTCAACATGTCGTCGATATATACTTCCATATTTTTACCAATCTTCTTTCCAAATACCTTGTTTACCAGTCGCTGATATGTATCACCTGCATTTTTAAGACCAAAAGTCATAACATTGTAATAATATATTCCTCGGGGGGTAATGAAAGAGTTACTTTCCCTGTATTCTATCTTTATTTTCATTTGATTGTATCCAGAATAAGCATCCATGAAGCATAGCAACTCGTGTCCTAAAGTTGCGCCCACAAACGGATCTATTATGGGTAAAGGAAAATGATCTTTTGGGCAGGCTCAATTCATATCTGTGAAATCCATGCACATCCTCCACTTATTATTATTCTATTTTACCATCACAACATTAGCCAACCAATCTGGATATTTCACGTCTTCGATGAAAGAAGCTTTTTTTATCTTTTCCACCTCTTCTTGAATAGCCTGGTTCTTCTCCGGACGAAAAACTCTTCTCCTTTGCTTCAAAGGTTTGATCTCTTTGTTGACCTTAAGCTCATGGCACAAGAAATTTAGGTCTATACCCGGAATATCCTCGAGACTCCATGCAAATACCTACTTTCTTTGCCTCAAGAATATTAGCACCAGCTCTTTTTTTAAGACGGGATCAAGTGAAACGCCAATCTGAGTTGTTCTTTCTGATTTCTCATCATCCAGAATAATGTTTTCGATTGCCTCCATGACTTGGCCTTTAACGAGCTCTGTTTCATCTCTTGGGTCTGAGGTTTCAATCTTAGACTCATCAGATTCATCCACTTGATAAGTGGTTATTTTCTTCCTATCATCCTCCAATTATTCTTGCTCGGCGAAAGAGTAGTAGCATTACCAAGCTACTTTTTAATCTCCCTTTACATCTCTAACCCCAAAGTTGGCCGGGAACTTCAAACACTGATGTACGGTGGATGGAACTGCTTCAAACTTTTTCAGGCCTACTCTTCCCATGATTATATTATAGGCTGACTGGACATTCTTATCCATCATAAAGAAACACACCTTCTCTGTTTTGCTAACTTTCCAGGTACCAATCAACATGTCTATCTTGATCGTTCCAAGGGAAAAAACTTTTTCTCTAGAAAATCTAATAAGGGGCCTGTGATATAGCTCCAACTGACTAAGTTTCAAGTTCAAACTATCGAAAAAGGGGTAAAATATGATATCTATCGAGCTACCATTATCCACCAACACTCTCGAAATGATTATGTCCTTCATTCTCATTTTGATCATCAGAGGATCATCATGAGGATTTTAGACTCCTTCCAAATCGTTTTTAGAAAATCCAATGACGAGCTTATCTTTGTTAACTTTCCTTGGTCAATCTTCTTTAGCCAGGTTTATTCACTGTATAAGGAACAAGCGTGAGCCTCATTGAGGTAAGCTGTCCTTTCAGCAGTATGATCACCTCCTCCTGCGTCTCCACCTGTAATCATGTTATAATCAAATGAACCAAAACGAATCGAAAATACCTCACGCTCAGGTTGTCTTGGCCTTTTGGGGAGATAGGGATAATCTTCAAGGTCATCTTTATGGTCCATTTTCTTATCTTCTCTTGGTCGCTAAGGATATTTGGATCCATGTTGACCTCTGTTGTTCGTTTTTTCTTCATTTTGATGACTAACAAACTTATTCAGCTTTCCTCATCTAATGAGTGCCTTTATCTCGTTTTAGAGAGATATACACTGCTTGGTTGTGTGACCATGATCTTTGTGGAACTCGCAATATTTGGATTTATCCCTCCTCACAGGGGTTGTCTTTAGCTTTTCTGTCCAATTCAATTCCTCGTTGTTCTTGATTTCCTCCATAACAGGATTTTTGTCAACTTTCAAGGGAGTATAGTTAGTATACTTCCTCAAATGATCTAATATTTCCTTGACCTTTAACTGCTTGCTTCCACCGTTATTCTTGTTATCTTTCTTCTCCGATTTACCCTCATCTTTATTCTGCAACTTCGCCTCAGCATTTTTCTTCGCAGCCATAGCCTCCTCGGCATTCATGATTTTTGCTACTATGGCCATTAATTCTTCCATAGATTTCAGGGGATCCTTAGCTAAGGTATAATATAATTTTTTTAGAAAAACACCACTCATGAGAGCTGTGATGGTTGTCCTCTCCTCATAGTCTATGACCTCCAGTTTCTCATTGTTGAAACGAGTGATGTAGTCTCTGATACTTTCACTTGCTTTCTGCCTAACGCTCAACAGATGGGCTACCCTTTTAACTGAAATTGCACCAAAATAAAAATTGCTTATAAAGAGCTCTGCCAGTTGGTCAAAGGTTGCAATCTGCCCCCGAGGAAGGATGTTTTACCATATCTGAGCAGATCCAGAAATGGTCCCTGAGAACGCCCTGCACCTCATTTCATATGAGACCACATAAATATCTATCGCAACCTGGTACTGCTCTATGTGAAGGATAGGATCTATTTTTCCATCCTACTTCGGTATGACCAAAGGAGCCTTGAACTTTGCTGGTGTGGGAAAATCCACAATCACCTGTACAAATGGAGATCTTTTAATAAAGGTTATTTGAAGATGGTTCTTAGCCTTAGCCATCTCTCCTAACGTGTCTTCCAACCTCTGAATAGATCCTTTCCACGCATGATTTCTAGCCCCTGACTTATTAGTATTTTCCCGAACCACAGATCGCGCAGAATTTTCCTCATTGGATCTTTCTCTTCGAGATTCAGGTCTCAGGTTTGGATGTGATTGGTATGAGCCTTCCCTTAAATCATTTGGTCATTGAGAATTTCTCGATGCAAACTGAGGAGGATTTATGTTCCCCCTGGGGCCTAAACATTCGAAGGGAGAGGGTCTGCTCAACTTTTCCAGAGCACTTGGTCTCTCTGGCATTAGAGTGATGTCTTTCTAAGAATCCAAAATTCTTACAGAGGAAGTTACACTGGGGCGATAGGGTAGATCTCTTGAATTCCCAAAATAATTGAATTCAGTATTCCTGGACCGTGACATAGATCGTGGCTTAGTGTGTTGCGAAGATGGCGGATGCATACTTCTCTAGATGCTTCTTTGGCCTATCAGGGCAGATACTCCATTTTGAAAGGTCTGACCTAACTGTTGCATTATTTCTTGCATAGCTTCTTTCCCCTAGCTAGAGTAGTTAAGATTCATGTCAAATCGTTCGCATTTGGAGGTGTATAAGGATTTGGAGGATTCCCTTCATTATTCCTATTACTGGATTCTGGGGTTTCAGCCATTGATGATGAGTTTTTGGTGAAAAACGCTATGTATAGTCGTTTCCCACAGACAGCGCCAATTTGTTAATGTAAAAACATAGATTTGATCCAATTTTTTAAAAACAGATAAATATGAGTAAATAAATAAGATAAAAGATTTTTAAAGTGGTTCAGCCTTAAGAAAATGGACTATGTCCACTGATTTGTATCATTGGATGTCTTTCCTTAGTTTCGATTATTCTTTCTTGCCCTCCCAAGAGGGTATTACAATGTATTTATAGACTTTGGGTTGTCAATGTGAATAGATAGTGTGCCTTTATCGAATAGGTAAGGAATGACTATAATACAATAAGCATTGAATCTGTTTGATCATTTGGCATTCCCAATAAGTTGCTCGGTATGCTTGGCAGCTCGGTACGCTGAATAGCTCGGTACGCTGAGTAGGTCGGCATTTAAAATTATGTCATGTTAGATGATGCTTGTCATCATATAATTGGTCCACGTTAGCTGACTAATTTGTGTATCAACAGTGAATAATTGACATATTGCTCAATAGCTTATCCGTTATGTTTTGAACTGTTTATTCTGAAGATATATAATGTCAATTACTTTATATATTACTACAAATTCTTATTTATATATATATTCCTTCTATTCTAAATTGAAAGGATATCAATTTTTGAAAAACCCTGGAATGCCTAAAGATTGATTCTCATTCGGATTTTAGTTGATGTTGTATAAATAATCATTTTTCAGGCAATAAGTAGGCTCACAGAGGGAACATAAAAGGAGTATGTTGAAGATTCAGCTTTTAGAGCTCTTTTTGTTACTTTAAGTAAAATGTTTGTTTTATCATATAGAGCACGTTTGACTCTTGTGTAATATGTGTTAAATTTTGTCTTAAGTTGTAACTCGTTGTTACTTTTAGTATAAATTAAGTTTCCTTTAGAAATCTCTGATGACGTAATTCCTTCACTTTCAGTATTTTACGATTCATAACCATGTGATTGTATTTCCGTTGCATTTATTAAGGAAATAATTTAAGTCAAAATATTTGTGGCCTTGGTAGCATGTCAAGACACTCGTTCCCTAATACTATTTTGGGTTAGGTTTGTGACAATAGCACCACGTTGATGCTCTCATCTGAGAAGGCCTCCCTCTCACACCGTTATAAATGGTAGATCACTCAACTTATATCAGGTACCCAATCAGGTATGTACAAATTTCTTTATTTGACCTCCTTTGTGAACTTCTCATGACTCTCCAACTCTTTTGATAAAATGATTATTCCTTCCATCATTTAGTTCCGTATAAATGTTACGTCAACTAGGTGGGCTTCTTCTACTGAGAAAGGCCTCTTTGTTGCTTTGATGACTACGTATGTCCCACAAATGTTATCCTTTGCATATTGATAGAATGTATAATTCATAAGGCTATATGCGAACCGAATTGAGCCGAGTTCGAACCAATCTTAGCTAAGTTCGTTTAATAAACGAGCTTGAAATTATGTTCGAGCTCAGTTCATTTACTATATGAACGAGATGAACACGAGCTTTAAATTATCTAATCACGACTGAGCTCGAGCTATTCATTTTTAAGGGGCATAATAGAGCTCGTTAAAGCCTTAAATCCAAAGCACGAGCCGAGCTCGAGATGAGACCATCGAACACATTTTTTTAAATAAGCTCAAAATCATGTTCAATCTCAGTTCATTTTCTTAACTAACAAGCCGATCTTGAGCTTTAATTGAGTCAAGCTCGAGTTGTTCACAAACATTTTAATTCTTTTGCATCCCTAGGCACAATATTTTGGGTATGCATCCAGACCCTTCCTATCATTAACTGATAATACGTGCAGGCATTAATGACATAA
Source organism: Sambucus nigra (assembly GCA_949130495.1). Taxonomy (NCBI): domain Eukaryota; kingdom Viridiplantae; phylum Streptophyta; class Magnoliopsida; order Dipsacales; family Adoxaceae; genus Sambucus; species Sambucus nigra. Next base: position 150,458,920 of record OX422212.1, on the reverse strand, counting down.
AATTTATGTGGGAAGTAAAGTTTTTCAAGTTTATACAAACATTCACATATCCTATCAATTTCATCCCTACGCTGTCAAAGCCTAAGATCACCAAAGGGATTGGGAAAATATTTTTATCTGATATCCTCATTTCATAAATTGTTCTTATTGGTATAATATTGATTAATGCCCCTCTATCTAGAAGTTCTCACGGGAAATTAATCCCATTCACTAAGGTAATCACACATAAAGGTATATTGTGAAATAAAGGTACTTACCTATCTGCTACGGATTGGATCTGAATTTGTTAGCAGCTTAACAAATCGTATTTGGATCTCCTGCATTCGATCCGTTTACACTCTATCCTTGTGAATGACTATATATATCTCTTTTAAGCGCTTGGTGTATTGTATCTTCTCCTCACCCGAATTTTGGACTTCCGGGGCCAAATTCTTCAAGATAAACTCGTCTTCGGCTACAAAAGACTTTTGAAGGAACTACCTGCTCATTTTTTCCTATGTGGGAATGATGTTTGACGCTAAATAAAAATACCACAAGTAGGCCTTCCCTGTGAGAGTCTTCGAGAACTATCTCAGACTTAGGTTCTTATCAATGTAATGCACACCAAGGTACTCCGCAAGCCTTTTGACATGCTCTTTAGGATTTTCTCCTTCTTTATTAAACTTTTTAAACTCTGATGGGACATACCCCTCTAGGTATGGCATATTATCGATACTAACAGGAAAGGGGTTCTTCAACTCCTCGTACAAGAGAGGATACTCGGTATGTTTAAGAAATATTCTTTCATCACTTCCTCTATGGTAACTTCTTTTGAAGGTGAATCCCCCACCTCGGCTTTTTTGCCACAAGATATTCAATAGGAGCCACTTTCATGGTCGGTACCACCTCTAGCGTAGCTGCTCCTCCAATAGAAGACACCGATGGCATGGCACTGACTTGCCCTAAATAAAACATATCCACATTGCAGTGCATCAGAACATCAAAGAACAAACTCATGATGTTTATCCACGTCAGCTGTGGAGTTATACCTGAGTTTCTCATCTGGTCCAGGAACGGATCAGGACCTCAAGTTCCTGTAACCACGACATCTTCACTGGAAGTTTTATCACTTAAACCTCCCTTACCTATTATATTATCTTAGAAACAATCTTCTTAGAAATATTATGACCTTCTTTATCCATACTTATGATGATACCTCCCCAACGGAGTCGTCAATTGTAGGATGGTAGTGGGTCTATGTATTTTTTTATAAGGTGAGGCATAACCCAAATCAACGAAAAACTTTTATAAGATAATAACATTCAAGAGAAAGAAAAGAGGCAAAAACAAACATTTTATAATAAAAGAGATTCTGGTTACAAGAATAATCAACTAATGATTGAATACGAAACTATTTTATTATACAAACAAGTTTTCTGTAATAAATGAGGAGTGCAACACTCTTGAGAGTAATGGTTCTTTGAGAGAACATATGTAAGCACTTCAATAAATGAGAGAGAGCATGGAGATAATATATTTTTCTTTTTATGAGACTTTGTACAGCATAACAGTGCTTGTCATGTCATTATTAGTAAAAGTGCACCTAGTGCTCTATTTATAGTGAAACTTTTATGGTTGGTGTGGCTATTCAACGCCCAAGAATTTATTTTGTGATAAATATTTGAAAACATTATGTCCTTGTCATTTTCTATCACAATTTGTCCTTTTGTGGTGTGGCGCATGGTGTAATAGTGGAAAAAATAGATTTTATTAGCTAATAGGGCAAAAGGTGTTATTTTGTCTTTTATTATAAATATTTCTTGAACAACTTTTTGAAAACTTGACTTTAAAGATTATTTGGGAGTACCTCTTATGATTGCTTGCTAATTTATGTATACGTGACTATGTAATTATGCATCTTTACAAGTGACCCCTTGGGTCCCTCGATCCAATATTCTCTTTATCAATATATTGAAATTGTTGAACCTTAGCGTGCTAAACAAGACTTGCCTCTCAGCCTCCAAACCAAAACTCTTAAAAGGTCCCAAACTGGTCAGTTGCTCAAGCCCTGCTTACTCACCCAAGGCCTCCTATTAAGTTAACCTTTGAATCACAATAATAATAAGTGTTAATGATAAAAGTGCTAGCGTATTTGCTTTTCTGTTGCTAAGGAACTGCTCGCGTGTTCCTCCTTTCCTTTAGAACATATTGCTCTTGCACTTACATCTTTTTACTATTGAACAAATGCTCGTGTTTATCTTTATGGCTGAGGATTTCTTATGACACTTCTCTTTTATCACAAATTAATTATCCCTTAATCAAGTCGTATCTTCTTCGATGAAATTTATCCATTTAGAAAAGATAATGTGACTAATCTGTATGCTACTTTAAACGCTATACAAGCTGATATGCCAAAATATACCCTCGTCTGGGATGATAGTGCTCTCAGCCTAAGATGAGGGAGCAAGTGAACCAGATTACCATTTATGGGGTCGTACCAGAGACCAGGGTCGGCCTATCCAGCCTTCTAAATATCAAGCTGCAGTTTGGGCACTCGGCTCAGCCTGAACCCTCGACCTACATGAAGTATCGGCTCGGTCACACGAAACACTTCGTTCGGCCCTATCCACACCACAGAATCAGTCGTATAGAGCCTCGACCTCCATATGCAGGTCGAGGGTGATATCATTATAGCGCGTGGATTGAGAGATGCGTGGATCAGTGTGCGTGGGACATATACTCCACGTGGGTGAAATCGTTATAATCGAATCATTCTCTCACGTGGGGGAATATTTTTGGCCATCATACCCTACATGTATCATAGCCAAGGGTCTCCACAAGAGAGGCTAAGAGCAGCGCGTTCGTGTATACTACACGCTTGGGGGGGACACTGTACCCCTTAAGCACTATATAAACCTTTCATCTTCTACATTGTAAAGGGCTGATTATTCACAACCTAGCAGAACTCTGTTAAAATATACAGGAAAGAGACAAAAGATTGAGTATTGTATTTACAGGACATTAGTGCCATATTTATAGTGAAGACCACCATTCATACTGCACAGTGGACGTAGGCTCCATCCGAACCACTTATATTTGGTATCATCTTCTTCTTTCCCTTATCTCTTGTTGTCTATACATTTATATCTCTTATACACCATTGTTGTCTGGCTTGAGCTTACATACATCTTGACCTGGTGATACCATTTCTGGTATCATCCGTCTGGCGACGTCTGTGGGAATGAGAAACATCATCTCTTCCCTTACTTAGCTTGTCCTCGTTGGGTTCTCTAGTAGTGAACCAATCCTCCCCTTCCGTGGAGCTGTTTCACCATTGAAAGGGTTCCTGTTGAGCTGCAAGGCTTTCACTATTTAATTTTAAGCTTATCCACCAGGCTGTAACATAGCATCAGAATTTTCACTACCACCACCACCAGCTAGTGGCCCTAGTTCTAGTAACTCCCCTCCTCAGTCAGAAATGGCTGGAGTGGCGACCGCGTTGAAATCCTTGGCAGCAAGCCAACATGTGATACAAGAGTAGCTAGTTGCCTTCAGCCAGAACGGGGTAATCAGGCCAACGGGGGTCCCACCAAAGATGATTACTTTGGAAGCTGGGGATCCTCCTCAGGGGACCATCCCTGGCACCTCGTAAGGAATTACCTCCTCCTTAATGACGGAGAGACGTTACTAACCCTAGGCGTTTACACCTAGGGAGGCGAGGCAAGACGAGATGAGGGCCAGCGATAAATATGTCGTGCATTGGGCTGGCCCTCATCTCGTCCGATTAAGTTATGGGAGTACCAACACTATGAACCACGTAGAGATGTACCTGTCAGCTATAAATATCTACTCCATCTCAGATGAGATGAAATGTCGTGCATTCTCGAGCACTTTGACTGGAGCTTCCTATATCTGGTTCACCCCACTCCCAAAGAGCTCCATTGAAAATTTCAAGCAACTTGTAGAACGGTTCATCCATAACTTTTGTTTCGAGGTAAGATCCCAAAACAAGATAACCCACCTTTTGTACATTAAGCAGTGGAAGAACGGGAGTCTTAAAGAATACATCGCGAGGTTTAATAAGGAGAAACTGGAAGTGGAAGACTATGAGGAAAGTATTGCAATAACCGCATTAATAGAAGGCTTGAAAAAAGGGAAATTTCTTTGGAAACTTGCTAAAGACCTGCCAAAGTATATGGCCGAGCTACTTGCGATGGTTGACAAGGTCATGAACGCCGAGGAAGTTATGGCAGCTAAGTATGAGGATGAGAATGGGACTAGTAGTGAGAGTAAGTTTCAGAACAAGAATAAAGATGGAAAGAAGAGATTGGCCGATGATAAGTTCATCGGGTATACTCCTCTCACGATCAGCTAAGAGCATATTTTAAATAAAATCAAGAATGATCGGACCCTTAGATGATGTGAGAATCTAAAATATACCCCTCACAAAAGGAATAAAACCTTATGGTGTGAATTTCACCAAGATCACAAGCACTTAACCGATAAGTGCTTTGCCCTGAAAGATGAGATTGAGAAAATGCTAAAAGTTGGAAAGCTAAGGAAGCATGTGAGAAGTGATGGCCCAAAGAGAGGACGAGACGATCCCAGAAGATGAAAGGCCTATAGGTGCAGGGAAGATATCCCAGGGAAGAGGTACGATGATGATGATGATAATGATGATGATGACGACCCAGACCTGCCACCAAAGGATGATGATCCAGAAGGTCGACTCTATATGATCTCGTTTGATGTGAAGATGGTCTGTGGAGGATTGGCAGGGGTGGAGTAGAAGTGGTTGATCGTAACGCACATGTGGCTAAGACTAAGGCCCTTCCTAAGGTTGAAGTCGTTAACTCAGCCGAGGTATATACAAAGATGGAGAAGAGAAAGATGGTAGATATGGACACCTTTATCATGGGTTTTTCAAGACTTGAACTCAAAGGAATCCTATCTCCTCAGGATAACCCTTTGGTGATTACAACCAGAGTGCATGGGTATGACGTACCGAGGATATTAGTTGATTGGGGAAGTTCAATCGATGTTATGTTCTGGTCATACTTCAAAGGCTTGGGACTCGGCAAAAAAAGGCTTGTCCCTTATCATCATCTACTAATAGGGTTTAGTGGAGAAAAGGTGTAAACCCGTTAGGAATGTATGAAATAGAGGTCGAAATGGGAGATATTTGGCCTAAGAGGCCAACGAAGAAGGTCAATTTCTTTGTGATGGATGAAAGTGTATACTCGACCTATAACTTCATCATGGGAAGAGTAGACCTCAAGGAATTTGAGGTTGTGCCATCCACTGTACACCAAATAGTAAAATTCTCGACCCCTTATGGGGTAGGGGAAGTACAAAGTGATCAAGTGTTGGAACGTGAATGCTACTTTGACTCGGCTGAGGAGAGGGAAGCTTATAAGAAAGCAACAGCGACTTGAAATATTAATACCCTTGATCCCAGGAATAAGACCAAACTAAAGAAAGGAGAAGCCGCGGAAGAGGTCGAGTCCATTATCCTCGATGAGGATGACCCAAAAAAATCGTCCAAGTCGAAAAAGCCCTGAGAGGAGATATCAAGGAAGATCTGATCAAAATCTTGAAAGAGAGGCAGAGTATCTTTGCATGGAATCATGAGGATATGCCAGGCATAGATCCTACTCTCTTTTGCCATAAACTGAATGTGGATGATGATGATAGGCAGATACAATAGAAGAGGAGGATCTAATAGTCATCCGAGAAGAGGTAAAAAAGAAGGAAAAGGACGACTTCAAAAGAGAGATGATATATACTAAGTGGCTTCCCAATGCAGTTAAGTTCCCAAAGCCAATGGGAAGTGGAGAATGTGTGTAGACTTTATCAACCTGAACAAGGCATGCCCTAAGGACAGCTTTCTTTTGCCCAGGATCAACCAAATGGTGGATGCCACAGCAGGCCATGAGCAAATTAGTTTCATGGATTATTACTCAGGCTAAAACCAGATATCCATGCACCTGAACAATGAGGAGAAGATTGCCTTCATAATCGACAAGATGACTTACTTCTACAAAGTCATGCCCTTTAGTTTGAAGAATACGGGGGCTACCTATCAGATACTTAACAAGATGTTTGAGCATCAGATTGGGAAGACAATGAAAGTCTATATTGATGATATGTTAACTAAGATCCTCAAGGCCGACACCCATGTGGCCGACCTCAAGGAAATATTTAACACGATGGATAGATACAGGATGAAGCTCAACCTTGTAAAATGCGTGTTCGGTGTAGGGGCCGGAAAGTTATTGGGCATTATCATAAATCAAAGGGGGATAGAGGCCAACCCAGATAAGATAAAGTCCTTGATAGAGATGAAGACACCATCTACAATCAAAGAGGTTCATAAGCTGACCGGGAGAGTAGGATCACTTAATAGGTTTGTATCCAGAGCCACCGATAAGTGTTTTCCATTTTTTAAAGTCCTTAGAAAGGATTTTGAGTGGAATGAGGAATGTGAAAAGTCTTTCAAAGATTTGAAGTCTTATCTCAGCTCCCTTTTATTGTTATCATGGTAAGTTTAAGAGGAAAAACTGTATATGTACCTAGCAGTATCAGAATCCGCTATTAGTGCTTCCATCGTAAGAGAAGAGGGTGGATACAGAAGCCGATGTATTTCAATAGCAAATCACTCCAGGAGGCAGAGAAGAGATACCCCAGGATGGAAAAGTTAGCCTACGCTCTGATTCACGGTTCGAGAAAGGTGAAGCCATATTTCCAGGTCCACACAATAACCGTCCTTACCGATTCTCCACTCCGACAGGTCATCCACAAGCAGGAGAAGTCTAGGAGGTTGATGACTTGGGCGATAAAGTTGGGAGAATTTGATATCGTCTATCAGCCTAAGGTGTCCATCAAGGTGCAGACATTAGTAGACCTTGTAAACGAGTTCATATGGGATGAGCCCGACGGTGACAGTTGTGAGACTATGGATTGTCAGCAGGGAAAGTGCCCACCCTCACCCAGACGAGGCCAAGGCAAGCGTAGTTAGGCGGAGGGTACCTAAAATAAAGAGGAATGGTGTCTCTTCAAGCAGGGAACCCTGTCAGAGAGTAATTTCTCTGAGGACGGTATTGTGTGGAGCCTCTTGGTTGATGGGTCCTCTTGTGAGAATGGAAGTGGTGCCGGGCTAATATTATTGGCACCAGATGGCACAGATATTGAATATGCCTTGAGGTTGAGCTTCAAAGCCTCCAATAATGAGTCCGACTATGAATCTCTCATAGTGGACCTTGCCTTAGCCAGGGCTCTGAAAGTCAGCCGACTCCTAGTCCACAGTGATTCAAGATTGGTGGTAAACCAGATCTTGGGGGCTTATGAGGCGAAAGATAATAGAATGGCAAAATACTTAGAGAGAGTAAGGGCAGTACTGAAGAGCTTCAAAGCGGTAAAGATGAAGAGGATACCTCAGTTGGACAATGGCCTAGATGATGAACTTGCAAGACTTACCTCAGCCATAAGAACGGAGATGAGAAGGACGGTGTCAATATAAATCTTGCATTGGTTGACCATTGACGAGGAGGAAGTACTTTTGGGTATTGTCTAAATTTGGAGATGGGAGCTTTATTAATGGATCCCCTCATCAGATACATCATGGAGGGGGAGTTTCCAGAACCAAAAACCGAGAGAAGGAAGTTGAGATATAAAGTCGTCAAGTTCCCCATCACAGGGGACACGCTATACAAGAAAGGGTTTTTGCTTCCTCTCCTCAGGTGTGTCCATCCATCTTAGGTAGCATATATCCTCAATGACGTGCACGAAGGCTCTTTCTCCAATCATATCGGGGGTAGATCCCTGGACAAGAGGATTGTTACCCAGGAGTATTGGTGGACGACCTTTGCTAAAGAAGTAGCAGCATATGTCAAGAAGTGCAACAAATGCCAGAGGTTTGCTACCATTCCCCATTAGCCTCATCAGCCTCTGACCTCAATCACATCTCCTTGGTCGTTTGCGGTATGGGGAATTGATCTGGTAGGACCCTTACCCAGAGCTGTGAATAATTATCGTTATTTGATCGTAATGATAGATTACTTTTCGAAGTGGGTGGAGGCTGAGCCGATGATTACAATCACAAAACAAAAGAGCTTCTAGTTCATCTAGAAAAATATCATTTGCAAATATGGACTACCCAACACCCTGATTTCTGATAATGGAACACAATTCAAGAATGTATCCCATGAAAAGTATTATGAAAGAGTCGGCATCAAATAACTCTTCTCCACTCCCGATCGACCCCGGGCTAATGGGAAGACGGAAGAGACAAAAGGGAGATGGATCGAGGAAGTATACGCTGTATTATAGGCCAACAAAACTACGAAGAGGACCCCTATCGGGGAAACCTCATTTATGCTCGCTGACGGATCGGAGGTGGTTATACCAATGGAAATAGGTTTACCCACTCATAGGGTTCACACCTATGACCCTGAGAAGAATAGTGATGAGAAGAGGCTTGATTTAGATCTCGTAGAAGAAAGAAGAGACGATGCTGAAGTTAGGCAAGCTGTCTACCAGCAAAGAACAGTAAAGCTCTACAATAAGAGGGTGAAAGCGCGTCCACTGAAATTAGGAGACTTGGCATTGAAGAAGAAATGGAAAAAACCCAATAAGCTTCACCCAAATTGGCATGGCCCATACAAGGTAGTTGAAGAGGTGGTGCTGGGGACGTATAGATTGGAAAACTTGGAAGGGGAGCCATTCTCCAACCCATGAAATGCTGATCACCTAAAGAAATATTATCAATGAAATGATAGTACTGTCTTGTTGCGTTTGATTGTAACACGTGTATGAAACCCAGATGAAAAAATTCAATGAAATCAAAGTGTTACCCTATATGTTGTTTATCTATTCAAATATTCGATTGTATCAGGTCACCTTAAGCTGCAAAACATCATTCACGGTGAAATAAGCTTAATTTGGTGGACTCACCCCCTCGACTGAGATGATAGTGCATGGAGGGGATGACCCTCCACACACTCTCAAAAATACGAGGGAGGACTTAATGCCTAAAACACCAAAGTGTGGTTGATTGTTAAAACATCATTAATTAGGTGAACTTACACTACAAGAAAGAGTCACTTCCACCACAGTTCAAATGAGTCGTGAAGGGGTTTTTACGACACATTTCTGGTGTCGTTAAGAGAGGGAGTCGTGGAAAGTTTAGCGCTTTTAACGACACCTCTCAGGTGTCGTCGAAACCCGTTTCACGACACTTGCTAGGTGTCGTCGTAAATACTTTCTACGACATAACTATAGGAGTTGTGAAAGGGTTTTTACGACACTTGTTTGATGTCTTTGAAAGGGGATCGCAAAAGTCCACCTCTTTTCATGACACCTGTCAGATGTCGTCGAAATTTTTTTAAGACTAATGTTAGGTGTCGTTGTAAGTACTTTCTACGACATGTATATAGGTGTCTTGCAACCCCATTTCACGACACCAATAAGATGTCGTTGAAATCTTTTCATGATTGATGTTAGGTATCGTTGTAAGTACTTTCTACGACATGTATAAATGTGTCTTGTAAATTGTTTTGTACGACACTTCAGTTGTGTTGTGAAAGTTATTTTTATTTTTTTTTAAATATATTTTTTATTAGTCAACATCGTCCATAAATTACATCACAATTCATTACATTACATTTCATTAGACATTTTAAAGTTAGGAAAATAACTGCAAGTATGTTCCATTATAATAATAATATTCCAAAATACAATCTTAAAACATAAGGTCGTGGCCATAAATAATATATTGATCTCTAACCACATATTCGAAACAAAGTCAAACAACTTAACAAAAGTTCTAAACATAATGCATCTCAAAGTAGTCTTCAAGTTGCATCATCCCCAAAAAAGATTGCATCCTCCCAAAATCCATAAACGTGTTCAACAATTGATATCCACGTTGAAGAAAATGGTAACCATAATACGATCAACTATTAATTTACACAATTCTATAAACATTCATTATAGATGTTTTCATCTAGCTTACCCCAACTTAAACGTTCGAAATTAGTTCATAGAACACATGTTTTATCCAAATGAACATGTAATATAGTTTTAGACTGGTGAAATAGAAAGCTAAGTACACTGAAGGCATGACATTGTACAAAACCTATTCTTTACTTCAAAACCTTCCAAATGTAAATGTATTCGATAACTATAAACAAACAATCGAATTATATTATTTCAATAATAAAAACTTGAAAGAAAACATTATTATAAGAATAAAAACATTAACATGAACTACAATTATTGGGTTTTGATAGTTTTAAACCCAAAATAGAATTGCGAAAATAAAGATTCATTTTTTTTAAAATAGTCACAATGTTATATCAAAAGTCAAATCCCCAACCTACTTTATAAACCCCCAATGCATACATAGTGTGGAAATACAAATCCATTTTGATAATCATATGGATAATATCTAAAAAAACACAAATCCATTTGGATAAATTCTAAAACACACAAATCCATTTTGATAAGTTCTAAAAACAGAAATTATGAGAATAAAAACATATAAAACTAAATATCATACTCTAAAATATCAATGTGAACACCAACAGACCATGAAAGTGGTCTTGAATTGCATAATGAAAAATAAACACCAAGCAATATGAAGAAGTGAAATAACCACAAATAATTCATTGACTTAATTTCAAAACGAAAATTCAAAACAATACCATATAGAACCACAAACTTGAAACCTCAACTCTGAACAACATGGCATATAATTATTATAAACAGAACATATGCAATACTATTGATGTTATTATCTAGAAAACATAAAACTAATCCATATATAGGTATGATAAGTACACAACTATAATCCCGGAGGCAAAGTGAAGAACCAAATACACCAATACGATCTGAAACAAAGAGAGGTGGAGAGTATACCTGAGATGTGCTTAACACCAAATTGAAGATAAACAAAATTAGTGCCTGCAAAGCCAAAACAAACACATAAATAAGCCCTATAAGTAGAATCTCTTCAAAATAACATAAATTTTGAATACAAAAAACCCCACATATTTATCCAAGAAACCCTAATAAAAAGCCCTAATTTGAACCCAAACATGCACAAACCAACCCTAATTTGAACAAAAACAAAAAATGAATATAAATCTATAACTAACTGTATAAATGTAACCCCAAAAGCCCTAATTAATGCAAATAAAAATCCCAAATTGAAGGAAAGAGTACCTGTTGTAGGGAAAAGGTGGAGAATAATGGTAGCGAGAAGTATTGAGGGAGAGGCGTAGAGAAAGGGACGGGTTTGGTGGAGAGAAGTAGAGAATGTTTATTTTTTGCTGAAAGAAATTGAGGCGCAGCGGGGGAAATGATTTTTGGTGCGAGGGGGGAAAATTTTATTTTATCCCGCTAGTTGAGTTATAAAATGTGTAGTACACCTATAAGTGTCGTGTAATACATTTTTACAACACCTCTCTGGTGTTATAAATTAGTATTTTATGATCTCGTGAATAATATTTTACGACACCAAATACATGTCGTAATGAAACATTTCACGACTACCTACTTAAAAAAATGTTGTACTAAGTTTTACGACACCTTCATTGTGTCGTGTTAGTTATTTTTCACGACACTTCTATTTTAGGTGTCGTGGTTGTTAGCTTTAATGTTTTATCCACGACACCTATCGCAGAAGTGTCATCTTAATATACGCTTCACGACACATATATGTTAAGTCTCGTGAAAACTATGTCGTGAAAATGAATTTTTCTTGTAGTGTCAATCCCTCGTCTTAGATAACAGTGCATGGTGGGGACAACCCTCCACACACTCTCAAAAAGACGAGGGAGGACTTAATGCCTAAAACACCATAATTTGGTGGGTGCAAATTATTAAAAATCACTTAAGTGTGGTTGATTGTTAAAACATCATTAATTTGGTGAACTTAATCCCTCGACTGAGACAACAATGTATGGAGGGGACGACCCCCCATACACTCTCAAAAAGATGAAGGAGGACTTAATGCCTAAAACACCATAATTTGGTGGGTGTAAATTATTAAAAATCACTTAAGTGTGGTTGATTGTTAAAATATCATTAATTTGGTGGACTCACCCCCTCGGTTGAGACGATAGTGCATGGAGGCGACGACCCTCCACAAACTCTCAAAAAGACAAGGGAGGACTTAATGCCTAAAACACCATAATTTGGGGGGTGAAAATTATGGAAATTACTTGTGTGGTTGATTGTCATCAAACATCATCAACTTAGTGTCATACAAAACAACACAAGTAAAAAGCGAGATTTAATTAACTTAATGAAGTATAGTACAAAAAGAACAATGTCCATATGCTTCAAAAAGGAAGTGGGTACAAAGAAGAGAGTATGGGCCACAGGTGGCCACCCTACTGAGTCGAATTAGCGAGGGTCAAATCCTTAGTCTCATTGCCAGTAGTGGCAACAGGCCGACCTTTCAAGTGTCCTCTGGTAGTCACTATGGGATCAACATACATCCCTTAGCCTTTAGCTATTGTCAAAGACTCTATATGGGATAGAGCCTCGACCATCAGAGGGTCTTCAAGGTCAGCAGCCTCCAAAGATGGTCGGATGGAAGACACTACATCGACGAACTTCAAGATGACCCACCGACAGACCGTCTTGATTCCTCTCTCCAAATACTCCAAGACGAAGACTTACAACTCATTCGATGTCTTGTATGCTTCAACAACATCTGCCCCAGCTTTCTTTATAGCTTCAGCAATGTCGGCTTTGAATTTTATGGCCATATTCCTTAAAGACTCATCCTTCTCAGTAATGATGTTATCCTTAAGCTCCACCTGTTTGTTATGCTCAAGTTTGAGCTCGTCTATGGCTTGCTAATGAGAGATTTTGAGGTCGGCCAACTAGGTTTTGAGGTCAGCTTCTTCCAGAATTTCTCTCTCGACCTCCTGGAACTTCTGCTGGTTCTTATCCATCCATTTGGTGGCTGAGGTCAAGTCATAAATAAACTGCAATTAGGGGTGGTAAACAAACGAATACGGATCGGATACCATGTTTTTCATATCCGTATCTGCTATCTGGATGCACTATTTGTATATGTATCCGTATTCGTATCTGCCCGGATAGTTAAAACAACTATCCATATCCATATCCGCTCGGATAGCTCGGATTCGGATAATATTCGTATCCGTTTACATTATTTAGCCATCGTAAAAAATAACTATTAAAATATTCAATCCAATGAAATGCAATCCAATCCAAATAAATATATAACAAAATTACTACCACCTAACATCAACAATTATGGTTTCCATAATAATAGTAGCATTCCATAATGATAATATTGATTAAAGCCATCCATAATTTGCAACCATATAAGCTTAAATCCATCCAAAAAAAATAACAGTAGCATTCCATAACAGTAGATATAAATATGCACCTTTTAGATTAAATCAAATTTATTGAGAATGATAACCTCATGGATCTTTTAGTCTTCAAAACATACCGATATTTTTATTTTATTAAGTATACATTTTTATTTTGTATACAATATACATGTTGTTAACTTCAGTTACCATCAAAATCAAAATCGTCTCCTTACTTTTTTTGTTTTTCTCCTATATTTATTTCTAATTAAGGAAATTAATGAACAACCACATGAACAATATATAAATAAAGTTATATATTTGTATTTTTATTTTGTATGTACCTGTTGTTACTAACTTTCTATTGCAGGAGGAGGGGATGCACAGCGGAGGGGTTAATGAGAAGCGGCGGACTGATGCGACGGAGGTGGAGGTGGCGGAATGAGGGTTTTTGTGGAGTGAAATGAGGGTGTCTTTTCTCATGTTTTGTACGAATGAAAAATGAAATGAAATTAGGGTTTTCTTATTTTGAGTGGAGTATATGTTCTTTAGTTGGTGTATGTTGTGTGTGATAGGGTGTATTGTAACTTTAGTGTAACTTCATGATAATATACCTAGTAATATTATAATATATGGCATTTTATATTATACCCGATAAAATAATAACTTTAGGGTATTTTTGTTTTGAGTGGAATATATGTTTGTTTTGTTTTAGGGAATAAACAACTAAGGTTTTTTTTTAATATTATTTTATAAGTAATACTAATACTAATATTATTAGTAATATTTTAAACATATGTTTGACGGATATGGATATCCGATAAAACGGATATGGATATCCGATAAAACGGATATCCGGTAAAATGGATACTCCGCATCGAATACGGATTATCCGTGTCGGATACTAGTACTATCCGTATCCGTATATTTTTTCTCGAATATTGTTATAGAGTATCCTTATTCGTATCCATTTCTATTTTTTTGGATAAATATCTGCAAATTTGGATTCAGATATCGGACGGATGCGCATTTTTGAATATCCGTTTACAGCCCTAACTGCAATAAACCAAGGCAAAGTCGGGAATAAACTGTAATGTTAGCAAATGTATGACAAAGGTCAAAAGGAAGAGGGAGATATATGTGCCAGGTGGTGAAGTACAAAATCGTAGACCTTAGCCGGGGGCATCTTGGCCAAGAACTCGTAGTCGACAGCAGACGGGGCTGAAAATATGGCTACCTTTGCATCTTTAAGATTGGTAATTAAAGAGGTGGGGTCGGTCTTCAGTTGGGTCAGGTTTTTCGACCAGAACACCCCTAACGATAAACATGAGCTGACATTAGAGTAGGTTGTTTCAGTGTCCCCCACCCTCTGCCTCGTTGCAGGATCGGGCCGAGTGTCAACAGGGGCCTCCGGCTCCTTCCACTTTTGTGAAGCCTCGGTAGTCGCCCCCTGCAGTGGTTTTCTTAAGGGGCGGATATTGTTTGTTCTTCTTCTTGCTGAGAGAAGCTAATAAACTTGGAGCAGTCGTCTCCCAAATATTGTTTGAGACTTTAGGAGGACGGTTTGCAAAAAAGAGGACGACGTATCAGAAGCAATTAATAAGACGAAGGAAGACTTTGGAAAAATAAACATACAAACAACTCACATAATTCTTTAAGGGGGTCAACCCCTAGACCAGATTATTTAAGAAGCTTTGGGGTTATTAAGTCTTCAAATTTGGGAAGAACACCCTTAACTCCCTGCTCTCTTAGGTAGTCGACTACATCCCTCTCAGCAAGGTCGAGGACAGGGTTAGACCTTGTTGCCATCGAAGGATTAGACCATGCTTCAGGGACTCTCGGACTGTCCTCGGAGGGGTGGGCCTTGGCTAAAAATTCCCAAGCTCTATAAATGAAGAAAAAAAATTTCTTCCTATTATGGTTTGAAGTTTGGACGGCGTGGAGGAGTTTTTTGTCTGACATCCTGGCACCTAGGTTGAAGTAGACTGGCTGTTTGGACGATGAAGAGAGGTTATAACAGTCCAAGAATAGGTCAGCCAACGATTCATCTGTGTAAGATTTTTACCATAGGGAAATATACCCTAGGATAACACTCCAACAGTTAGGAGGCGGTTGAGTGGGAGCAACCCCTAAGGCAGATAATATGGTGACGACAGAAGGATGAAGGGGAAGTCTGACACTGACCCTAAACATTTTCTCATACATAGAAACTTCCCTCTCTTGTCCTTGGAAAACATTCTCATCCTTATCTGGGACCCTCATTGTAACGTCGAATTTGATGACAAATGAGTGCCTCCATACCAAGAAATCACTTTCTTTAATGGACGAGGCATATGAAGAGGCATGCAAAGTGTCGAACTCGTCTTCGGTATTAGTGCCCTCATCCTCTTCCTCACCCTCATCCTCATCCTCAGCTTCTTCTACCTCATTATCAGTAAGGATAGGAGGGCCAGCTTGGAAATTTGCTTGAAACTCACCAGGGGACATGGCTCTCACTGGGACAGTGTTTGGATTGAATGTGGGTTCGACCTACTCAGGATGGATGGCGTTTAGTGGGTTATCTCTCCCAGGTGTCTCGGCTTCAAGGGAGGATGACACTCTGGTTTGTGGTTCCCCCATGGTCTCTTCTTGATTTTGGCCCTTGGCTTGAAGGTGAGACGAGCCAATGGTTTCAGCTGGTGTGGGCAAAATTTTGGTCAACAAAATGGCAAAGATGGGTTGTACCCAGACAGGGTCGGCCCTGCATCTATCCTCGTCTTCTTCCTCTACCCTATGGATATCTTGAAAGCACTTTTCTCTTAAAGTGGGAAATTCATCGGCCAACTTATAAAGCCTTTGGAACATTCAGAGGATGATTCTGGACTTGTAGATATTTTTAAGGGAAACCACAAATAATTAAAGTTGTTGACCAGTTTGACCACATGATCAAATGGAAGAAAATGAACCGTTTTGAGGATTAAACAGTCAAGATCACTATAGAATATCACCGGAGAAGGTGACCAAAATTCTAATGGTAAAAATGGCTATGGGTTTTTTTTGGTACTTACATGAGCCAATATTGGGCACTAGTACAGTCTGCAACCAAGTAAACACCAACTTAAACCCTAAAATTAGCCCTAAGGCCACTACAAAAGGTTGCAGAAAGGTCTAAAGTTCGGCAAAAAACTCAACAAGAACAAGATCAGGGAAAATCCACAAACTCAATGCAAACATTGGATGAAAATGTTAGAAAATAGCAAAGAAAGGTACCTAGAAGAAGGAAAGAAGCAAGCACACCGGTGATAAGCTCTAGAAAGCTTGTCGGAGAACGAAAATGGCAAGAACGGTAATAGCCAAAGAGAGAGCGCGAAATGGAAGAAGAAGACAGAGAACCTTTGGATATTCTTATATATTTAAACATTATGTCATTATTTGGCACAGAAAATAAAGTGGCGCACAGCCCTTAAGGCATACCATCATTAGGGAACAATGTCCCAAGCATGATCAACAGTCGTCATTCCTGGAGAATGCAACACGATGATTGACAAGTGTTAAGTGTCAATTTGAAACCTCATTAACTTGGCAGCCAAAGATATGATAATACCCCTCAGCCACCTCAACAGCATCGATGGTTAACGGCAAGGGGTGATTAATGTGCCAAAATATACCCTCGTCTGGGACGATGGTTCTCTCAGCCTATGACGAGGGAGCAACTGAACCAGATTACCGTTTATAGGGTCATACCAGAGGCCAGGGTCTGCCTAGCCGACCTTCGAAATATCAAGCAGCAGTTTGGGCACCCGGCTTAGCCTGATCCCTCAGCCTACACGAAGTATCGACTCGATCGCATAAAAGACTTCAGCCGACCCTATCCACACCGAAGAATCCGTCATAGAGAGTCTCGTGAAGACTAGCCTTGGCCTCGGCCTCCATATATTGGCTGAGGGTGACAATCATTATAGCGCGTGGATTGGGAGATGCGTCGATCAGCGCGCGTGGTACATATACTCCACAAGGGCGAAACCGTTATAATCGGATCATTCTCTCATGTGGGGGAATATTTTTGGCCATCATACCCTACATGTATCACAGCCAGGTGTCTCCACAAGAGAGGCTAAGAGCAGATCGTTCGTGTATACTACACTCTTGGGGGGGACACTCTACCCCTTAAGAACTATATAAACCTTTCATCTTCTACATTATAAAGGTCTGATTATTCACAACCATAGCAGAAATCTGTCAAAATATACAAAAGAGAGAGAAAAGCTTGAGTGTTGTATTTATAGGCCATTAGTGCCATACTTATAGTGAAAACCACCATTCACACTGCACGGTGGACGTAGGCTCCGACTGAACCACTAATATTTGGTATCATCTTCTTCTTTGCCTCATCTCCTGTTGTCTATACATTTATATCATGTACACCATTGTTGTTTGATTTGATCTTACATACATCTTGAACTAGAGGTACCATTTCTGGTATCATCACAAGCTATTAATACTATCCATTTTTCATATGGATTAGATTCCCTATTCAATCACCCGGTATGTGGCTTCACTGGTAGACCCTTCAGCTACAAAGTCTCTTCAAATTCCTTGCCAGCCACTATCTATCTAGCACTAAAGCCAAACGTCTGTATATTTTTATCCCCGCTCTTTGAAGTGTTAACCACCCCCGTCTATTCCAAAGCCAAACCATCTCACTCATTTAGGTTTTAAAACCCCTTTCTCGGCTTCAGATGCGTTGACTTTCATTTTGGAGCTTCTTTCAAGAGATTAAACCATACACGTCTCCTTTTTTTACCGATTAGGTTTTATTTCAGAGGCAAGTTTTCAGTTTCTTCCTCATTGTTCATTTTCATTATTTTCTATGGAGTTGTTTCAATTGCAATAATCTATGTAAATATGAATTTTTTTTTCACGAATTTTTACCCTTTTTCCAATCATAGTCTTAAGAGGGTATTTTCATCATCCATGGATTTTTTTTAATGAAAGAGAAATCGAGGTTGTGATAATGTTGTTATGTATTCATGGTATTGGGGAAAGAGAACTCAGTAACATAAATATGAATTGAAGGTGAAAAATGGAATAATTATACTTCTGATATTGTAGAATTTTTCACTTTACTCTTCTGCCATTTAATTTCCTCTTTTTCCTTGAGAAAAATAAATGGTTCAATGGAAAGTAAGTAGGCTTTCTCCGGTGGTGCTTTCAGATGCCAAGAGTTGCGATAATCACTTCATATGCAACCTAATCCAGTTAGGGGATAATCTTAAGATTGTTAACATTCCGACGAGGTACGGAGTTACTACTATGAGGCTTGGCTTCTCTTCCACTCGCACAATATGGGGTTGTTGTACTATGTAGTCTAGTAAATGGAATTTTCAATGTTGTTCTTACATTTAAAAGATGTAAATTAGTCTGCTAGCCACTCATCATATTCTAAATATGTAAACATATTACACCTTGGTTAATGAACACAAATTGTTTGATGATATAAAAATGAAGCGAGTGGAAATATTTGTGGTTATATTGCTATTTAACATCTTTTTATCATGTACTTGAAGAAATTTAATATTATATTTCGATTACATTTATCAGTAATCCGATGTCTCTTTAAACAATTAACTTCTTAATCTTCAAGCCATTATAATTAACACGCTTTTTTTCTGATCAAAATGGTATACACGGTGTCTATAGTATGCTAGACTTTATATCTATATCAATAAAGACAATAAAGATATTTTATTTTTATGTTTTTACTGTGTCTAAAATTCTAAGTTCAATATTATATGACAATTTTCCTCTGACAATGAAATTTCACAACATCATAGATTTCTTACTGCTAACTATTGGATTGAACTGATCATTTTCTTTTATCCACACAATGACAAGAGATTTCAACTCCCCCAAAGGGTAATTTATTTCTAATCTAATTTTAAGATCATATTATGGTTGTTTTATTGTTCTTAATGATTGCAATATTGTTCATCATGACTCTGTTCTTCAAAAACTATGATCAGGTCTATTATTTTATTAATAGCAAATATATGTGTTTATATATGTCATATATATTAATAGTTAGTTTATTTGTTTTTACCAGTAATTAAATTTATTAGCTTATTTATTTTTACTAGTAATTAAATTTATTATGTGATATGCCCGACCTAGTGTTCTAAATGTTCATTGCACTCCAAGGAGACTCTTTTTCACTATGATCATTATAGATGGAAGTTAAAAAAAAAGGTCCAAGAATTTTTTTTTAATAATATATCTAGGATAGGTTAGTGTGATTGATGTTGCTGTTTTTTTGTTCTTTCTCTTTTTTTTTATGATGTTATGTGTACACATAACTAAATATTTTGTTGATGAAATGCCAAAATGAAAATGATATAGAAAGTATATGTTTGATTTATATGTATCTTATCACACAATTAATTCTTACATGTTAAATTGTATTCTTCATCAATGTATGGACAAATTGTATGCCCTCTGTGCATAACTTTATACCGAAATAAGAAAACTCACAGGACATCATAGAGTAAAAGACATGATTAATAGTATCTTCAAAATACTTTCTCTCTTTAATATGTTAAACTTAATTAACTGCAAAATGTTTTTTTTCATAGCAAAGAGAAATGGAACCGAAAGTGGCTGAGAGAAAATCTAAATTCAATGTTTATTCTCCACTTAAATATAGTGAATTAGATCTTTTGTTGTTATATGTTACTTGACTGATATTTTGGATTCTTAATGTGGAATGTATGTCTATGGTAGGAGAGGGACTGCTTTCAAATTATTGATCTCTTAAGTACTGGAGCAGTAGTAAGTCTAAATACTAAGATTCAAGTAAAAGATCCCAACATCCACCTCTCAATCTCAAACCTAAGAAGAGAATCCATTAAACTATGTACGGAACTAAAGATGTCTAATTTGCACATGCGTACCAGTTGTAAAGGAAAATATGCAATCCAACTGGGGAACAAATAACACAATAGGAGGTTAATTGCTTGGGTTTCTTTCATATTCCAAAGCCTCTTTCTCTGTCTTGAAACTTCCTATCATTTCTCTCCTTCCAAACAAGCTTACATCACTGCTAAAATAAGCACCAAATCGAAGCTAAAAAGTAGCCCACGAATTCTGAACAGTCCCAGAACTTTAAAAGAATGGTATCTTTTAAAAGCTATCTCAAATTTTAATTTGTGGGGTTCTTTTAATGTTCCAAATAAAAATATCTTAGAAAATCAACACCTCTTAATTTTTTAATATTTTCTCCGCAATATTTTATGTTTAATATGTCTTTATCACTAAAATATTTAACAGTGCACAATTAGGAAACATATATTTTTTTAAGCACGCTCGCGCATCGCGCGGGTTTACACCTAGTAAATACATTAATAAGGACGTAAGGAACATAGTTATATGACATAACTAAAGAAAATAAGCTTAAGATATGAAGGGCATGCTAAAATAACACAATTAAGTGCGTGGAGATAATAGTACTATGAGATATGAAAAACAAGATATAAGATATAAAGGCACAAATGATCAATAATGATATAGCAAGACAATTATATAAAAACCATCGTCAAGATTTTTAGAGTAATTTGCTCAAGATGTACTAAACACAAGGTAAGCAAAAATAAGCATAAACATAATTTCAAAATACTAAGTGATAGCTCACAAACTATGAAATGTGTCTAAGAAACATCCAAAGCTTAAGCATGAGTAATAACATGAATAACAGCCACCAAGGATATAGGATACATAACAATGTAATGATATTTCAATGTAACATGCTATCAAATATGATCAACACAAGTGATGATCAACAACATTTGAATAATGTCACATATTTATCCTAATGTAAGAACTATGATATCAATATACATCAAATTATTATATCAATATCAAAGTTAATGGTAATATAACATACCCTAAGAATATGGACAAGCAACATCAAATCTAAAATCAATGAAGACTATACAAAAGCAAGTATATACCAAATTTTATCACTCAACAATGAGAAATATAGCGAATAATGCATTTCAAATGAATCTTTCTAAGAAACGTACAACATATACTACATAGGAAAAACAAGAATAAGATGCATGGCGAATGATATTAAATTCAGCTTTTAGCAACTTATTTCAAATAAATGGTTTTACATGGCACATCAATATTTATGCAATAAAACATTTACGCAATAAGAGAACAAATCATAAAACCATTTCTTATGAGTAAAAATATAGGCAATATTATCACACTTATTAAATTCGAGGTTTATGTCCAACGTTCATAATCAAGAAAAAATTATCTATAAAAGGCTAGTAACATTATGAGAGAATTAAACAAGAACAGAAAAGCATAGCTTGATTTTTTTTTAAATGAATAGCATTAAGAGAAAATTACATGATCAAGTTCAATTATGATATTGAATTATAAAACAAAGAATGCAAAGTTTCAACTCAAGTGAAATCTCCACCATCCTTTTGAGGATCACTTTTAACTACCACTTTTTCCCCCTCATATCGGCAATTGGTTAAAACCTTTTGTCATATATCTTTGGTATGACCTTATTTTAGATAGATAAAAATCTTTGGGACATTATTATGTCCAAATTTCTTTTGTATATGGAAACTTTACTCTGGCACAAACATTGAATATTATATCCAATTTTCAAAGGTAACATCATCCAATCAAATCTGTAGGCCTAACCACATCATTAGTCATGATTTTTTCAATAGCATAAGCTTTTTCAACTTCTCTAAATCATGAAGAAAAAAATCCTCACATACACATATAGGGGTTAGACACTCTTTGACAAGTCTAATGAAGATTTAATTGGCATTCCTCATAAAGTATTTCATTAATGTGTAGTATGGTGTAAAGTGAAACAAGATATGATAATATATTCTCAAGTATAAATTTTCTCAAAGTTTATAAGACTTAATAAAATTAAATTTATCTTATGAAGCACATGTCATATTCCCTAACAAATGAAAAAATGAGAAAATAAGTCATTTTGATATATGAAAATATGCCATGGATTCATCTAAAAAGGCATTAACATGACTGTACCAAAATCTTTTTGAATTTTTCGATGAAATATACGTACAATCATAAAAGAGAATGATATAAGATCAAAAAAAAAAAAATATATATATATATATATAAAGCATATAATCCTAAATGTGTTTTAACAAGATCAATAAATCATGGAAATAACTAAGGAAGTCCTAAGAGGAACAATTTAAAGAGATATAAGGTTAAGAATAAGAGTGTGTATAAAGCCTAGGTACAATATTGGCAAACCATGGATAATAAGAATATGTAGAGAATGTATATCCAAGGTAAATTGAAAACACTTTTAATATGCATAAAAATACAACATTCATGGATAAATAATGAGATCAACTAGATGTGAAAATGATAAAAGCACCGTTTTGGAAAACAAAAATAAAATATTGACAAAAATAAAATCTTTTCAAATTATTCTAGAGATAAAGCAAGAACAAATCAAGAAGATAAACAATTCACACATGAGTTGTCAAAGATGATATAAATAATATACAAACTCACATACAAATCAAAAGTGCATAGCGTAGCATAATATATATTAAATAAGATGTTAACAACGGCTATGACTAAAACAAATAACTTAACGTTTAAAGGTGAAGGGGTTGAATTTTAGAATTTCTCAGACATAATCATATTTTGATTCAATGTTTCCTTCCTAACCCATACATGACTCGCTCGAGGATCTTTAGGTAAAGATAGGACACTAGGTACATTTTCATTCACTCTGCCTATCTTACTATAGTCCTTTTTTCTCGAAAATATTTTAATTCTTCTTAACCCACATTTTTTTTTAATGAACTTATAAGAAAACTTCTTTGAATAAATATATTTTGACCTTTGTTATTCCTTAAAAAAATATTTCCATTCTTACCATAACGTAAATGTAAGTTTGGTTTGCATAAAAACCAAAACTCCCTCAAATGATCTCTCGAGTTACTTTGATCATTAGTAAGAGGAAAAGTGTTCTCTAGTTACTCTGATGATCTCTTTGGTAGTTCTTTGATTGCCCACCTTGCTCAACCCTTCACAAGCCTCTAATATATAGGCAGTACATTAGAAAGAGTACGAGTGACTGCAACGGCATGGGCAAAGTGACCCTGGCGTTTGGCGGCTATAGTAGCATGGTGGAGTGTTGGTGAAAGAATTACAGGCGGTGTAAAGTAGTTGACATTAGCATTAAATGCGAATTAGATCATTCCATGTTAATGGAAACATGTGGTCATGATAGGTAGAATAATGTTTGAACTTTCTACCTATCTGCTAGAGAAGTTGTGAAATGCAGAGCATTTGAGGTATCTTGAAGTGGCGGTGGTCACTTTGGGATATTTTCAGCTTATTTCATTTGTAAGGGGGAATTTCACCCTTAATGAAGACGGTAGGAACTTTTCAGAGGTATCTATTGAATACAGCTGAGGCTTGGTGTTGTCTACACCATGGTGTCTGAGCTTAGATTTCAAGGTTTGAATGCACATCTGAGAACTTATTCATCCAGAGATTGTTATTTTAACATTTAGCCCATTTGGGGATCATTCACAATGGTGAATATGGTCGTTAGGGACTGTGGGTTTATCTGACTGCGGTCTATGATAGACCATGGGACCTCATCCTCTGCAAAAAGGAGAGCAAGAGGCAAAAATCTCTTAAAATTCTCAAGGGGTTAAATGTGGTATCAGCACACAGCATTCAAGGTTTCGGGCACACGGCACTCACTTTCAAACAAATATCATTTTCAAAATAGTTTCATATAATAAAATACGACAAATAAGGGAAGTAAATAGAAAAGAACTTAAGGTTTTGAAAATTATTTTGCATTTTAATTTCATAGCCAAAGTGAATGATAGGCCATCTAGGCATTTTTACCTGCATCCCAACCATGTGATCAAGGTGAATTTATAGGAGTTCAATATCTTAGTAATTTTATGAATCATTTAGATATAGAAGACCCCTTAGACGAGACTTAAAGTGTGTCTCGCAAATTAGATTAAGACAATCCAAATATAAAGGGCACGTGAGTGCACTATGTAAGGACAAATTTCCAATTGAGTCAATTTGTAAGTGTTGGCTTAATTATGGACAAAACTATTTGAGTCGTATGATAGAAGTTTGTTGTGTCCTTCGAGCCTATGACGTTTGAGTTGAAGACATAGTAGCCAAGCCAAAAGTGAAGATATCAACTGTTGATGTAAAAAATTAGATTAACTCTAATTATTTAATCACAGATAAAAATAAATAAGGCAAAAGAAATTTTAAAGTGGTTCACCCTTGAAAGAATGGCCTACGTCCACTGTTTTGTTATTGCTGACTGTTTGGAATTCTCGATTATAAATTTTTTTACCAAGAAATTTCGAGTCCCCTGCTAATGAGGAGGTTACAATGTATTTATAGCCTTGAGGTTGTACATGTGTGAGAATATTACATAGTTATCCAATAGGCGTGTACATCTATATGATAATAATCAGCATTTAATGCGCATTCAATCCTCTTAATTATCCGGTTATAACCACTTTGTACAAGGTGCAGCTCGGACCGCCTAAGTAGCTCGGTATACATGAGTTGCTCGGAGAACACTTGTTGCTCAGAGCGCCTGAGTTGGTCGGGGAGGTTGAGTTCCTCGGAGTCAAGGTGTTGTTAAAAAAATGTTCGCAGGTGCTATGTAGATTGCAACGTGTCTTCACATAATTGATCCACATCAGCAGAATAAATTTAGTATCAACAGAAGCCCCCAATGTTTCGTAGTTTGATGTTGAGGAAAAGTATGGGACATTTATGTTGCCTATTTTATGGATTTTTAGACAAATGTTCATTGTACATAACTCTTTTTTTTTAGTACATAATGTCAGGCTTTTAAAGTATTTTGAATTTCCATAACCGCTTCGTTTTTTGTGCCACTTTCTCCTTTTTAGCCGTCGGGTACGCAATCATCCATCCTAGTAATCATTGTTCTTCTCTATTCCCGAGGTAAAGTATTTAAACGCTTCAAAAAATTCAATCGCCTTTTACTTTTTCAAATCTGTATCTCAGAACTTCTTCCCTTTTTCTCTATCTTGTGCGTTCATTTACTCCATTGTTCGTTGCCAACTGATCCACCCTTTTCCTGTAAGATCTTCTTCTTTCTCTTTTTCTTTCTTCGTTCATCATGGTTTACCTTGTGGAGTCTCTTGATAAATTTCATTCTGATTTTTCTATTCCTTCATGGGTCATATTGGAGGAACTTGCTGAACCTTCTGACTATTTTCGTTTGGCTGAGGGACATTGGTTCCCCAGTCTCTTTGTGGCTGAATGTGACTTTTTTTTTCTTCCAAACCCCTTGTGTTTGGAATTCTGTCAATATTTTGACGTGGTACCTGCAAAAATAGCACCAAACACTTGGAGAATAATTAATGGAGTTCATAGATTAAATCAGATTCATGGAACCTTCTTGGGGATTCCAGAAATTATGTTTTGCTATAGATGGGTTGTCAGCGATAGCACTTTTTATTTGAAAACTAGGTTTTTAAATAGGGCTTTAGTTGTCAATCTCCCAGATGCTAACAGGGATTGTTTCGAGCATAGGGTTGTTATGAAAAATTGGCAACATGCTCCATTAATTGGAAATGATGTGTATCAGGGTCCTAGATGCCCTCCCTATGGCAATGGGATAGGTTTTTTTTACTTTATTTTATTTTTGAAATTATGTTTTCTTTGTGTTTGATAAAATGTGTTACTGATATTTTAATTTTTATTTATTTGCAGTTGATAGCAAAAGAAGATCTCCAAAGGAGACAGAGGTTAATTTAAAGCATCTGAAACTTATCTGGGGTTTGCACCAAACTGTTGCCGACGAACATATCAGATCAGCCTCATACTTGTTGCAGTATAAGAGTTACACTTCATCTTTTACTGCTTGTCCAGTGATAAGTGACATAGAACC
Source organism: Sambucus nigra (assembly GCA_949130495.1). Taxonomy (NCBI): domain Eukaryota; kingdom Viridiplantae; phylum Streptophyta; class Magnoliopsida; order Dipsacales; family Adoxaceae; genus Sambucus; species Sambucus nigra. The sequence goes on along the minus strand of OX422212.1, from coordinate 150,432,616 downwards.
AGCACCAGCTTCTGAAGGTTCTTCTCCTGAATCGCATATTCCTCTCAGTGACAGAATGAAGAGAAGAAGAGCTCTTGCCTTCTTTGATAAGTCTGCCTCTACTGCTGGAGAGGCAAAGAAAATCAAGCAAGATGTCCCAGAAGAAGGGACAAGAAAAATTGATTCACCCCCTCCTGCTGCTACTAAGAAGGTTGCCGAGAAGCCCCCTGTGGCTCCGGGAAAGGTTGTTGTTGTCTCTCCTCCAAGCGAGGTTATAGTTATATCGCCGACCAAGACCACATCCTTGGTCGAAAATATTCCTGCTCCCACGAGGAAGTTGAAGAAAAGCTCCTCAGATAAATTGGCTGAATCCATCTCTCAGCCTCTAACTGCTAGAAGTGGTGTTCCCACTTTTGTTGCTCCGAGCTCAGCCATGAGCTCAGTGAAGTCTTGGATAATCCCCGAGATTCAAGGTGTTGAAGAAAAACTTTCTCGAGAGAGGGTTACCACCTTGGCAGCTCAGTATATTGCCTCAGTAAGTATTACTACTCTAAACTTTCATTTTTCAATGTTATGTCCTTGCATTGACTTACAATTGTTTTCTTTTTCCAGTTGGTAACTTGTTTCAACACCATTTTAAAAAAGGATGAAGCTATTAAAGCTTCGAGCTCCTCGTCGGGTGTGGAGGAGGCTCTTGTAGTTCTGACACAGTCTTTAAAGGATTCTCGTCAGAAGTATAATGAAGATAAAGCTACTTGGGAGAAGCAATAAAAAGCCATCGAGCAAGAGAGAGATAAATCTGTGGAGGCCTCTCAAAAGTTGGAGAGGAAAATGAAAGAATGTGAAAAAAAGAATAATGAGCTTGAGGAAAAGCTCAAAAATGCTGGAGAGCTTGAGACCAAGCTAAAAACTGCTGAAGAGGAGCTTGGCAAACTTCATGACGTTGATCGTCAGAAGCAGGAGCTGGAAGGAAAGATGAAGGCTGCCGAGGAATTTTTTTCTGAGAAGATTTCCTCGGAGAAGACAAAAAGAAAACTTATTGTTAAGAAGTCTTTCAGTACTGGCTGGGACAAGGGTTGGAATAAAGGCCTAGCTGTCATGTCCTCTCAGATGGATTTTGCCAGTCTCAAATACTTCCGAGATGGCTGGGTTGCAGCTCTTCAAGAGCTAAAGGTCTCTGAGGGTTCTGAGTTGTTTCAGCGTCATACTCATGGTCCTCCTCCCTCTCCTGGCGAAGAAGAAGAGGACGAAGCTGCCTCTAAAGAGTCTTCAATGATAGTTGGGGACCAAGTCCCTACTGTCGAACTTCACTACGAGCAGCCCCAGCCAACCAACATGTCTACCGAGCAGCTTTCTCTTCAATTCGAGCAACCTACCTCCTCGTCCAAGCCTCCCGAGGAAATCTTAGGGAGCAAGGAAAAGGTGTACAGTTGTTCGGGCTCTTCTCTTTTTTATTTTTTGTTGAATGTAACTTTGGGCCATACACTTCTTTTCATGATGTAATAAAATTTGAAATTTTGGTTGTGCATCTTAACTCCCTTTTTCTTGCTCTGCTCTTATTATCAATCTATTTTATTCTTCTTGCTCTATTTGCATTTTTATTGATTCTTTCTATCTCTTTTCTTTACTAGTTTATGGCTAGAATAGAGCTCTTGTCAGCCCACGATACTGAGCTGATGAAAAAATGCAATGACTACTTCACGGCTGGCCATGCTGACCTGAACGAAGCTCAAATCATTGATATCCTCGGTCCAGATACTTCTGAGCGAGCAGTAGAAGCCTACCAGTATCTAGAATGCTTGCTCGACCGTGCAGTTGCCAATAATGTGGCATATTATGAGATGATTGAAGACCTCCAGGGTACTATCGAGGAACTTCAAGAACAATACAAGGAGTCTTCTGCTCTTTTGCATCAGGGGTATGAGAAAAAATATAAGCAATTAAATGATGACAAAGGATATGATAAGTTGGTCGCCGCTTATGATATGAAGGAGAGGACTCTGGAGACCGAGGTTGAAGAGCATAGGCAGATCGCCAAGCTGTTAGAGTAGGAAAATAATAACTTGTGAGGAGAGATATCTCTGTTAAAATCTGCAGCATCCACCTCGGGAGCCTTGGTCCCTGTCAACGACGAGGGTTTCTCTTTTTTGGAGGTTGAAAATGCCAATTTGAGAGACGAATTGGAAACTTTAAAGAGGATTGGACCCTCTACTTCTGCTCGCGAACGAGCAAGATCTTCTCGGGGATGAGCAAGGGTTGTTCGCCTTTCAATTGAAGAGCAAAGAACTCAATCATCTTTAGAGAATCAAGCCTTCCAGTTGATGGCGAATAATCAAGCATTAGCTGAGATGTCCAAGAAGATTCTGAACCTGGACGAGCAACTCTCTGCATAAAAATCTGCCTTGAAGAATAAAGAACTTTTAGTGAAGAACCTTCACGATCAACTAGAGAGGTTGACCTACCAGTTTCATAAACAACCAAGAGAGTTCTGGATGGTTGTTTATAATGAAGCCCTCTACCATCTAGATGACCGGATCTAGAATGCAAATAACGAGGGTTATAAGCAAGTGTGGCTGAATGCATTGGGAGTGTTACAGTTGGAACAGGTCCATTATCTCTGGGATTACTATGACCCTGGGTTGCTCGAGTTTCCTGTGCCACCTTTTAAACTGGACATGAGCTGGATTCCTGCTCGGGCTATTCCACAGTGTTTAATTTCCAAGTATCTCAGCGACTACAGTCTTCACTCTAATTTTGAGATATCTCGCCCGGAGCATTTACTTGATCGTCCCTCGGTAATGAATGTCAGGATGCTTCGAGACGTAAACTTCATAAACCCTCCTTATGCCTTAGACGATCCTCCTGCTAGGGTAGAACCTGTTTCAAAGGCAGAAGGGAAAAAGCCAATAGAATAGGATTTTTGGTGTAATGGCTTCTTACGTAATATATATTTTATTCTTAATGTAATTTGTTCTGGTTTTAATGAAAAACTTCTAGTTTTCTTGATTGTCATTGTCTTGGAAATATTCTGTAAACCATTTCTTTTATTCACTAATGAATGTGCATGTATATCTGTTAAAAAGATATTTTGTGTTATTTCATATTTTCAACCAACTAGAGTTGGTGAAAATTTATTATTAACTATCCTGAATTGGTAATAATTATCTGACGACCAACCAGAGTTGGTGATATTTTGTTTCCCGGCCAACTTTGGTGGTAATTTAAAATGTCACAAGTAAAGAAATTCTTCTTTATTTTTTTATTATAGTGATTTTTTTTATTCTAAGCCATGAAACGACTTTCATTACATGATCCTGCTTTGTTTAGCCAAAGGTTCCCGACCAACCATAGTTGGTGGATTTTCTATTCCCGACCAATCGTAGTTGGTGGATTTTTATTCCCGACCAACCGTAGTTGGTGGATTTTTTATTCCCGACCAACCGTAGTTGGTGGATTTTCATTCCCGACCAATCGTAGTTGGTGGATTTTCATTCCCGACCAACCGTAGTTGGTGGACTTTTATTCCCGACCAACCGTAGTAGGTGGATTTTCATTCTCGACCAACAGTAGTTGGTGGATTTTTTATTCCCGAACAACCGTAGTTGGTGGATTTTCTATTCCCGACCAATCGTAGTTGGTGGGTTTTTATTCCCAACCAACCGTAGTTGGTGGATTTTTTATTCCCGACCAACCGTAGTTGGTGGATTTTCATTCCCGACCAACCGTAGTTGGTGGATTTTTTATTCCCGACCAACCGTAGTTGGTGGATTTTTATTCCCGACCAACCGTAGTTGGTGGATTTTTTATTCCCGACCAACCGTAGTTGGTGGATTTTCATTCTCGACCAACCGTAGTTGGTTGATTTTTCTTCTGGTCTTGATGCGTAGTGTGTAGCACTGGTACTCTGAAAAAATTTCAACAAAAGGAGATAATTGGGCAAAACATCCAAAACTTTACTTATATTGAAGAAAACTGTATTTACATTGGGATTGAACTACTGATAATATTTGCGTAGATGCTCAGCATTCCATGCATTCTTAAACTCTTCTCCTTCTAAGGTCTCAATCCTATACGTCCCTGGTCGAACAACCTCTGTTACTCTGTAGGGTCCATGCCAGTTAGCCTCCAGTTTGTTGTGTTTTTGAATCACTTTCTTTAGCACATAGTCCCCTTCTTTCAAGTCACATTTCTTTACTCTCTTGTTGTAGAACAGAGCTATTCATTGCTGGTATGTAGCATTCCTGATCGTTGCTTCTTATCTAGCCTCCTCGAGCATATCCAAATCTAATCTTCTAATCAGGTCGCTGATAGGAGAATTGAAGTTCAGCACTCTATGTGTTGGGAGGCCCAGCTCGGCAGGTATAACAGCTTCACTTCTAAATGCCAGCATGTATGGAGATTCTCCTGTTGCTGCTCGTGGAGTAGTACGATAAGCCCACAGTACAGAATGGATCTCGTTGATCCAATTTGCCTTTGCATCATTCAGTATTTTCTTCAAACCATTCAGCAGCGTTCTGTTTGTCACTTCAGTTTGTCCATTGCTCTGGGGATGGCCTGGTGCAGAATGGGTTTTTAATATTTTTGACTGATGACAATATGCAGCGAACTCCTCGTCGTCAAATTGAGTTCCATAGTCGGTGATGAATGCATGGGGAAGGCCATATCTACAGATGATATTCTTCCAAATAAATTAGTATACCTTTTCATACGTCATATCAACAAGAGGCTCAGCTTCCACCCACTTATTAAAGTAATCCACTGCGACGACGAGATATTTAAACCTTCCTCTGGTAGTTGGAAGTGGCCCGACCAAGTCAATTCCCCACATGGCAAATGGCCAAGGGGAAGTAATGGGTGTCAACAATGCTTGGGGAGTTCTTCGGATAAAGGAGATGCGTTGACATTTGTCATATTTTTTGGCATAGTCTATACAATCAGCCCTCATCGTCGGCCAATAGTATCCTTGCGCCATTATCCTTTGCAAAAGTGTCTGACCTGCAACATGGGCCCCACAAGACCCTTCATGGACCTCTTCGATCAAGTCTTTCACCTCAGTGGGATGTACACATCTCTGCAAGCCAGTTATGATTTCTCGTCTAAATAGGATACCATTATTCAATACATAACGAGCAGCTTTAAACTTCAACTTCTTGGCCGCGAGCTTATCAATTGGTAATGTCCCTTCTTCAATATAGGCCCTGATGGGATCTATCCAAGATGGTCCTAAATCAAGGGAAATAAATTTCATCATATCTTCGTCATTACTCCTGCTAGCCAAAACTTCTATCGGGATTGTTCTAAGTAGCTCGGTGCGTGTTACTGAGGCTAACCGAGTTAAGGCATCTGCTCTTGCATTCTCTAGTCTTGGTATTCTAATTATCTGTAATGCAATCAGGCTTGATAAAATCTCCATTGCTTTTGCATGATATTTGATCATTAATTCTCCTTTGGCTACATATACCCCCAGCATCTGATTTGCGATCAATTATGAATCACTAAATACGATGACCTGCTCTGCCCCCATAGTTTTAGCCAAGGCAGACCTGCAATCATAGCTTCATATTCAGCCTCATTATTAGAAGCCTTAAATTGGAAGCGCAAAGCATACTCCACATCGACCTCATCCGGGCTGTTCAAAATAATCCCTGCTCCACAGCCTGTAATGCAAGATGAGCCATATACATATAGATTCCATATAGGTACCTTGTCCTTAAATTTTTTATCGGACAGAGTTCCTCGGCGAAATATTTGTTGCTTCCTTTTATCCTCCTCTAGTGTTTCTTGCTTCTCGTCGACCATCTTCTCTTGCTCGTCAAGCAACTCAAGTTGCTCGGGGTTTAAATTTGATGATCCTGTAACATCCACAGGCTGGTCGGTATTCAGCTTTTGCTCCTCGGAGGTGTCAGAATAGGTGAGCTCTGCTATGAAATCTGCTACTGCTTGCCCTTTAAGCGATGTTCTAGGTTCATAAACTATGTAATATTCACCAAGTTCTACTTCCCAGTACATCAATCTTCCTGATTTCTCTGGTTTATGAAGAGCTTGCCTCAGTGGCATATCGGTATACACTACTATGGTATGAGCTTGGAAGTAAGGCCTCATTCTTCTACTTGCTTCGATCAATGCCAGTGCTAACTTTTTCCAACTTTGGATATCTGATCTCTGCTCCTCGGAAGGCCTTGCTAGTGTAATAAATTAGTTTTTTCACTCCATCCTCCATTCTTATTAATGCCGAGCTAACTGCTTTCTCTGAAATTGCTAAATACAGGTACAATCTTTCTCCCATCACCGGCCTGGACAACAGTGGAGGTGCTCCCAGGTACTTCTTCAATTCTTGAAAGGCCTTCTCGCATTCATCGTTCCATTCAAAAGTCTTTCGGAGTGTTTTAAATAATGGGAGGCATCAATCAGTTGCTCGTGACACAAATCTGTTAAGGGCAGCAACACGTCCTATGAGACTTTGCACTTCCTTCTTCGTCGTTGGAGATCGTAGCCCCAATAAAGCTTTGATCGTTTCTGGATTTTCTTCAATACCTCGTTGGTTGACAATATACCCGAGGAACATGCCTTCTCGTACTCCGAATATACACTTAATAGGGTTCAACTTCATTTGATATTTATCTAATTGATCAAAGGTTTGACCTAGATCAATTAGATGGTCAGCAGCCTTCTTGCTCTTTGTCAGCATATCATCAACATAAACTTCTATATTGTGACTGATTTGTTCTACAAACACTTTGTTCATCAGCCACTGATATATTGCACCTGCATTTTTCAAACCAAAAGGCATAACATTATAACAATAAGTTCCCCTAGGGGTAATAAAAGAGGTACTCTCCCTGTCTTCAGGTTTCATTTTAATCTGGTTGTAGCCAGAATAAGCATCCATAAAGCTCAACAGCTCGTGTCCCGAGGTAGCATCCACTAATTGATCAATTCGGGGCAAAGGAAAATGATCCTTTGGGCACGCCTTGTTGAGGTCAGTGAAGTCTACACACATCCTCCATTTGTTGTTCTTCTTCTTCACCATCACCACATTAGCTAACCAGTCTGGATATTTGACATCTTCAATAAGAAAAGCTTTCTAGAGCTTCTCGACCTCCTTTTTGTATAGCTTGGTTCTTTTCGGGGCTAAACACTCTTCTTCTTTGCTTCACTGGCTTGATTTCCTTATTCACATTGAGCTCGTGACATAAGAAATTTGGGTCTATTCCTGGCATATCCTCATGACTCCAAGCGAAAGTTTGTTTTCTGCTTTTTAGAAAAACTATCAATTCTTGTTTTAGTGACGCTTCCAACGATGAACCTATTTGAGTTGTTCGTTCCGGATGCTCGTCGTCCAGAATAACATTTTCAGTAGCTTCCACCACCTGGCCTTTCACGAGTTACGACTCGTCTCTGGGATCTAATGTTTCAATCTCTGCACATTCATCCACTTGATAGGTAGTAGTATTTTTCCTAAATTCCTCCAGTTCTTCCTGCTCAGCAGATGAATAGTAGCATTCTCGAGCTACTTTTTGGTCACCCTTCACAACTCCTACTCCAAAGTTGGTTAGAAATTTTAGGCATTGATGTACAGTAGATGGTACTACTTCGAACTTCTTCAAACCTACCCTTCCCATGATGATATTGTAAGCTAATTGGACATTCTTATCCATCACAAAGAAACGTACTCTTTCTGTTCGACAAGCAGGCCATGTACCGATGAACATATCCAACTTGATCGTTCCAAGTGGGAAAACTTTCTCGTCAGCAAAACCGAGGAGGGGCCTGTGATAAGGCTCTAGCTGAGACAATTTTAAATTTAAGCTGTCGAAGCATGAGTAGAACATGATATCCACCGATCTACCGTTATCCACCAGTAATCTTAAGATCATCACTTCCTTCATCCTCATTTTAATCACCAATGGATCATCATGAGGATATAACACACCTGCGAGATCGTTCTTGGAGAAACCGATGACCAATTTTTCTTTGTTCACCTTCCTCGGGCGATCATCCTCAGCTAGATTTATTCGCTGAATGTATGAACGAGCTTGGGCCTCATTGAGGTAAGCTTTCTTCTCTGCAGTAAGGTATCCACCTCCTGCATCTCCACCTGTAATAACATTACAATCAAACGATCCAAAACGAATTGAAAATACCTCACGCTCTGGCTATCTTGGTCTTTTGGGGAGATCGGGTTCGTCTTCTGGATCATCTTCATGACCTCTTTTCTTATTTTCTTCTGCTCGACGTGGAGATCTAGACATCTGTCTTGCTCGGTCATTGCTTTTACCTTCATTTCTACGATAAACATACTTGGCCAACTTTCCTCGTCTGATGAGTGCTTCGATTTCATTCTGAAGAGCAATGCAATTTTTGGTCGTGTGACCATGGTCTTTATGGAACTCGCAATATTTGGCCTTATTCCTATTGTCAAGATCTGTCTTCATTTTCTTTGGCCAATTTGGCTCCTCGCTGTTCTTGATTTCTTCTAGAACATGGTTTATGTCTACTTTCAAAGGAGTATAATTTTTAAATTTCTTTAACATTTCCCATGATGGCTTTACTTTTGACTGCTTGTCACCACCATTGCTCTTATGCTCTTTCTTTTTAGCTTTATCAACCTCCACCTTAGTCTCTTTGGTGTCCATGTTCTTCTTCGCAGCCATAGCCTCCTCGGCATTCATGATTTTGGCCATCAGTTCTGACATGGTCCTAGGTGGATCTTTGGCCAAAGTATAGTATAATTTATTGGGCAACAGTCCACTCATCAAATCAGTAATAGCTGTCTTTTCTTCGTAATCAATAACTTCGAGCTTCTCGTTATTGAAATGAGTTATATAATCCCTGGTGCTCTCGCCTGCTTTTTGTCTAACACTTAACAAGTGTGCTACTCGTTTAACTAGTTTTTCTCCAAAACATAAATTTCCAATAAAAAGCTCGGTCAATTGAAAGAAAGTTAAAATCTTCCCCCGAGGAAGATTATTGTACCATATTTGAGCAGATCCGGTAAGAGTTCCCGAAAATGCCTTGCATCTCATCTCATCGGGCACAGCATAGATGTCGGCAGCAGCTTGGTATTATTCTGTATGATGGGCAGGGTCAGTTTTTCCATCATATTTAGGAGTCACAACAGGTGCTTTGAACTTCAATGGTGTGGGAAAATCCACAATTGCCTGGATAAAAGGTGTCCCTTGGACAAAAGTTCTTTGTAGAGGATTCTTAGCCTTAACCATCTCCCCTAATCTATCCTCCAACCTTCGAATAGATCCTTTCCATGCATCATTTTCCTCCTCGAGCCTGTTGGTTCGAGCAATTGATCGTGTTGAAGTTGCTTCTTGGGATCTATCATGACGAGCAGCTGGTCGTGATTGGGCAGAACCCTCCCTTAGATCGTATGGTCATCGAAAGTTCCTCGACACAGCCTTAGGAGGACTCCTATTCCTCCTAGGCCCCAATCGATCAAAAGGAGAGGTCCTACTTAATCTCTCTAATGCACTAGTCCTTTCTGGAGAGAGGGTGATGTGTTGTTCAGTATTTGTGGCTCGTATTGACGAAGTTCGACCTGGTTGATAAGAAAAATCATCAGATCTTTAAGTGCGATATGAATCGGTATGCCTAGTACGCGAAGAAAGTAAACGGGTGTTTCTTTGAACGCTTCGTTGTCCTGAATGGGTCGACACTCCGCCCTGGATAGTTTGCATGAGTTGTCGCATAGTTTCTTGCATGGTTGTCTGGCCTTGGTCTAGATTAGCCATTATTTCGGCCAAATCTTGAACATTCAGAGGACCAGATGGATTTGGGGGGTTTCCAGTGTTTCGATTACTGGATTCTAGATTATCAGCCATTGGAGATGAATTGTTTTGGTAAAAAACGATAGTTTCAGTCGTTTCCCACAAACGGCGCCAATCTGTTGATGTAAAAAATTAGAATAACTCTAATTATTTAATCACAGATAAAAATAAATAAGGCAAAAGAAATTTTAAAGTGGTTCAGCCTTGAAAGAATGACCTACGTCCACTGTTTTGTTATTGCTGACTGTTTGGAATTCTCGATTATAGATTTTTTTACCAAGAAATTCTGAGTCCCCTGCTAATGAGGAGGTTACAATGTATTTATAGCCTTGAGGCTGTACATGTGTGAGAATATTACATAGCTGTCCAATAGGCGTGTACATCTGTATGATAATAATCAGCATTTAAAGCGCATTTAATCCCCTTAATTATCCGGTTATAACCACTTCGTACGAGGTGCAGCTCGGACCGCCAAAGCTGCTCGGACCGCCTAAGTAGCTCGGTATACATGAGTTGCTCGGAGAACACTTGTTGCTCGGACCGCCTGAGTTGTCCGGGGAGGTTGAGTTCCTCGGAGTCAAGGTGTTGTCAAAAAAATGTTCGCGGGTGCTATGTAGATTGACACGTGTCTCCACATAATTGATCCACGTCAGCAGACTAAATTTAGTATCAACATTGACGATTTTCGTACCATGTTTATCATCATCAACATTTCCGTTTTTACAAAGTCTCTAAAGGTATAAATGCATTAAAATATATAGAGACTTGGTTATTTTTATGGTTGTCTTTTTATAAAAATTCTGTTAAAACGACTTTATGTTTTTCTCAGGAAAACTTTTTAAAACATAACATAAAAGTTTTGGGGTTTTAAAAAGAATATTTTATTTTTTGAGATATCGTTCGAACGAAGCTGGGATCTCGTTCGAACGAGATTCCCAAGTCGTTTGAACGAACTATCAAATGAGATTTTGTCACTTTTCTCTATTTTCAAGTTTCTAGGGTCGTTTGAACGACATCGTTCGAACGAAGTGGTTCAAAAGAGATTCGTTTGATTTTATATCTATTTTCTCGTTGGTAAAGTCGTTCGAACGAGATGCCTTAGTCGTTCGAACGATATAGTAGTCTCGTTCCAACGACCATCAGTTTCAGGCATTTTTTTCGCTACTTTTTTTTAAACTTCCACTACCCGACTTTTTTTTACCAGACTTTAATAGTACAAGGACTCAATTTTCACCAATGTTCTAAAAATCTCGTCTAGGTTCCGCCTAGGCTTAAGGCTTGGGAGAAATGCCCCGTCGTATGCCTTTTATGCCTTATTCTTAGTAAAAGGCTTAAAGCGAACTTTTTTTAAAAACAAAAATACTTAAGTGAAACGATATCGCCTTTTAAAGACTTTTTTTAATAAAATCGAACCAATATCTTATTCAAAACAATCAAAAGACAAATGGTATTCCAAACCTCTCTGCCTTTCATCCAAAAAAACGCGCATTTTTTCTTTCTTTTTTTTATTTTTTCTTAATATTTAAAAAAATAGTACTTTAGTTTGCATATATTCAGACATATTTTAAGGTATGTACCATTTTCGTATTTTTAATAGCCTTGTTATAGTTAAAAATGTTAAAATAGATTTAAAAACGCCTAAACGCCTTTTTACGCCTAAGGCCCGCCTACGCTTCTAAGGCTTAAGGCTTGGCCTCGACGCCTCGGTCACGCCCCATGTTTTTTAGAACCTTGATTTTCACGAACTTTTCATACTTTCCAAGAGCTTTTGAGAGAAAAATCCTTTATCCAAAATGACCTTTTATTTTTGTGAATCCAAATGATTTAATTTTCACACAAAAACATGTTTACACCCATAAAGTTTATGTTGATCTAAGTTCCAATATATATATTTTCTTTGAGATCATCATCTTGGCACCGGGTATCATCTCTACCCCAAAAGGAGACAGTTCCTACGGAGGATTATGTTCTTTTGACTTATGGTGTACATACGGAGGGGGGATTCGTGTATTGACGGTAGTTGTGACCCATCGGTGGACTCTTGCATTGTCAAGTAGGTGGAGGTGGAAGAAAGAAGAAGCGTCAAGGCTTGAAAGGGAGTCGGGTTGTTGAAGTAAGTCTTCTGTCGTGTCATATGTAAATCCATACATAGTGGACGTGTTGGCTGGGCCGTCCGAGATTTTTCCCGTTATGGGTTTTCCTCATACATCGCGGTCTTGTGGTTGTGTGTTTATTTTTATCTTGCAAAAATCACATAGATGCATGCTTAGGTTTAAAAAGATAAAATTTGGTTTAATCACAACATTGGTTTAATTTGGTGCAAATTTAATTTGAGTAAAGTATAGTTTAAGTTAATTCAAGTCGGATTTAATTGATTTGGAAAAATTCACATTTGGTTAGTTTGGCCTAATTTGTAACATGAATTAATTTTGTTTTAAAAGAAAATTTTAATTGTTTGTTAAGTTCATTTTAATTGTGAAGAAATTAAAACTTGAATATTTTTGTAAGAAGTTTAAATCACCATTTTCATAGTGGTATCAGAACTGGAATGCCAAATTATTATGTTAAGATCCTTTTCTTTTTGATTTAAAATATGGAAAATATCCCCTTTTTAAAAATTCATGTTTTTTATGGTCCTAACTACGCGTGTTGGAAAGCGCATACGAGGTCGGCACTTAAATTATTAGATGAGCGAGTTTGACAATCGGTAGTTAAAGGGTGGTCCCTACCCATCATGACTAGAAAGAGAGGTTCGTGTACCTATACTCGTAGAAAGATGGAATGAAAATGAGCTTAAACTAGCAAACTTTAATTCCCGAGGTTTAAATGCTCTTTTTAATGCAGACACACTAGATGAGTTCCACCCGATTATGACGTGTGAGACGTCTAAGGAAGCATGGGATATACTCCAACTCACCTATGAAGGTACAAGTGTCGTTAAAGCTTCTAAACTCCAAAACCTCACCACTTAATTTGAAACCATTAAAATGCTAGAAAGTAATACTTTTGATGAGCTCTATGTGAAATTGTCTAATATTGTAAATTCATATTTTAATATGGGAGAAAAGATACCCAACAACCGTATCGTAAAGAAAATTTTGAGGTTATTAGCTGATAAATTTATTCCAAATGTGACCATTTTAAATTCTTTCGGAACTTTAGACTCCACGAAACTTGAAGAGATTGTAGGTGACATACAAATCTACAAACTTGACATGTTTCCCTCCAAAGATGAGAAGAAGAAAGATAAGGGTATAGCTTTGAAAGCCGTGAAGGAAGAAAAATCGATTTCGGATGATGAGTTTAAGATTGACTCGGATGATATGGATTTATTATCTAAGAAGTTTAGAAAATTTCTTAAGACTAGTAAAGAGAAACTTATAATGATTATAAGAAGTTTGAGAAGTCTAAGCATAATAAAGCCGAGAAATTCCCTACAAATAGTAATGAAGACCTTAATAGGGACGAGTCAAATAAATGTTATGGTTGTGAGGGTTATGGCCATAGGGCATTCGAGTGTCCCACTAAACTAAGGGAGGAAGGCAAGAGACTGATTTCATTTAATGCCACCCTTAGTGATAGTGAATCAGAAGAGGGACTCGATTCCCCCATTGAGCGCAATTTTACAACGTTCATGGTTCGTCATGTAAGCGATAGTGAAAAGACTTCTTTTGAGGATAAATTAATACATGACACTTCTGAGACCATTGTTTGTGAATTCCATGAGTTTTATGGTAAAGAGAGTGAGAATGAAGAAGAGGTGGAGGAGAGTGAACTTCAAGTAGGCTTTCGTGAGTTGTATGAGGATTCGTTAAAATTAAGAAAGGCAAACTTGAAGTTAGAAGAAAAAATGAGAGAACGTACCATAGCAAATGATGAAAGTGTTTTAATTGATGATCTTAAGGCACGTGAGAGAACTCTTTGTGAGAAGCTAGAGTATGTTGAAGGTGAAAGAAATAGCCTTAGAGGTTTAATTGAGGCTATGAAGAAAGATATTCTTGAGTTTTAATAGAGTAGGAGTTTACTTGAGTCTAAAATAGTGGAGATTGAAAAGAAATTGAAAAACTTAAGTCGGGCCAAATTTAATTTGGAGTGTAGGTAGGAGAAATTAGATAAAATCTTAGGCACTGTCCAAATCAAATATGACATGTGTGGTATTAGCTTCGATACTCAAAATGCTTTCACTAATAAATCCAAAACCATTATTTTGAGAGAATCGTCTAGGAACACAAGAAATGATCAATCCTTAGGTAATACTTCACGCCGTGTTTTAACTTGCACCCATTGTGGTCGTAAGGGGCACCTTAGGAAGTTTTCTTTTAATCTTAAAAATGGTCCTATAAAGTCAAAGGGTAGAGTCACTAAGGTCACCAAATCCCATGAGCGTCGTGTTTTACTCATGTGAGTTAGGAGATCCGATTTGGAGGCTTTACATGATAGAGTTTATGATTCTCGTTTGCTTGCACATGATTCCTCCCTTGCTAAATCTAAAGGTTGAGTGTGTTAGTTTTGTTTACATACACTAGCTTTTGTACATCATGATAGATTTTTGCTAGTTGTATGTGTGTTTTTCATTTTCTAGTCTATGCTTCATCACATATGGTTTACTAGGATTATGACATGTTTATCTTTTGTATTTTATTTTATTTTTTTCTTATTGAAGAATATAAAAAGATTTTGTGTCTTTTGAGTTAATTTTTATTATTGGTGTTTGTTTAAAATTTGAAAAACTCAAAAAGAACTTTTGTGCATTTAGTTTTACACATTTTGTATGGCATATACTTGTGTTTGAATCCTATATCATTCTCCCGCTTTCATGTGGCTAGAACTTTTGGTTATAAATTTCAATTCTTAAAATGTTATTTATCATGCTTGCATAGAGAAGTCTGATTTTGATTTGTTTTATGGATTCTCTTTTTATATGCCTCTCACACACATACACGAGCTCTTTGAACTTTGACTCCACATGTATATTTGAGCTAAGTGAGATGTTCTCCAATCAATTTTGTCATCTACATGTTGCTATGACTATGCAGGACTTGTGCATGTAAGAACCGTTGCACGTGAGATTTGTTTAATTTGTATTAAAAATAAATAAATAAATAAATAAATATAAATAAATATATATATATATATATATTTGAGGGTGCACGAAAAGGGTAAAAAAAAAGTGTGGCATTGTAAAAAGTAGCGAAGACCCAAAGAGTCTAAAAAACTGTGGCATTATAAAAAGTAGCCAAGGCCTACATAGTTTAGTTTGGTATGTTCATTCAAAAAAAAGAAAAGAATTATTATACATGAGGGAGTTTGAATGGATATATCAACGGGTTTTCACAATGACAATGTATCCTAGTTATGCTTATTTTGTCATGACTCTATTGATTTGTAGAATCATCAGAATTCTAGGCTTGTTTGAATTGTGCTTGTTTGTTCTTGGAGTTCACTTTATCTTTCCACATGAGGCTAAATCTATGTTTGATAAAGTTTTTGCAATCAAATAGAACTCCTTGAACATTTTTTAAGTGATTGGTTCATAATTCTTTTCTCTCTAGTTCAGAAACCATTCACTATGTTTACCACATGGTTATTTAGATATATTTATGCCATATGAGTATGAAAAACTTATTGTTTTTGTGTCTTGTGTGGTCTTTATACCTATATATGTGTGGTTGTGCGGCATTGGTATTTTTTTAGTATTTATATATATGGTATCATTTGTTTTTGAGTCTTTTTCTTTCTATCTAGTCCTTGTATGCCTTGTGTTAATATAGGTATCTATCTTTCGATTAGTTTCTCTTTTGTTGCCATGTTTCTTTATTGTGTTTGTAACTCTATACACCATTGCAAGATATACTTGTTTTTTCATTATGCTTATCCCTTGTTACATTTAGGGGGAGAATTTGTTATAATTGGAGAGAAATGAGTTACTATATGCATTTTATCCATTGTCTATTCCTAGACAAAAGGGGGATAAATGGTATCTGAACCTTTTAATTTGGGCAGATTTATCTTAGGGAGAGACGTCCTTTCTTGGGTAGACATTGTTAGACAAAGACGGAGATTTTAATTGGGGGGAGAATTTAATAGTGCACTTTATATTATTATGTTCCCTATGCATTTTATGGTGTGTTTAAGTGTGCAGGTTTTCATCTTAAGCGGCAATATTTTAAAGCAAGCACGGCATCTCTACTATGTGCCTGTCAAGCGTTTGTAATTTTCTATTTTTTAGTGGGATTGTGTCTTTTTAGATGAGCTTGACGAGCCATAAGATTTTTATTTTAGTTTTATACTTGAAAACCCAAAGGGGGAGATTTGAAACGATAAATTTCTAATTGAGTCAATTTATAAGTGTTGTCTTAATTCCGGACAAAACTAATTGAATCATAGGATAAAAGTTTATTATGTCCTTCAAGCCTATGACGTTTGAGTTGAAGACGTAGCGGCCAAGCCTAAAGTGAAGATATCAACATTGTCGATTTTCGTGCCATGTTTACCGTCATCAACATTTCAATTTTTCAAAAGTGTCTAGAGGTATGAATGCATTAATATATAGAAATACTTGGTTATTTTTATGCATGTCCTTTTATAAAAATTTTGTTAAAACGACTTTATGTTTTTCTCAAGAAAACTTTTTAAAACTTAACATAAAAGTTTTTGGGTTTTTAAAAGAATATTTTTTTCGAGATGTCGTTCGAACGAAGCTGGGATCTCGTTCGAACGAGATTCCAAGGTCGTTCGAACAAACCATCAAACAAGATTTTTTCACTTTTCTCTGTTTTCTTGATTGTAAGGCCGTTTGAACGACATCGTTCAAATGAAGTGGTTCGAACAAAATTCGTTTGGTTTTATCTCTATTTTCTCGTTGGTAAAGTCGTTTCAACGAGATGCCTTAATCGTTCGAACAATATAGCAGTCTTGTTCATTCGAACGACCGTCAGTTTTAGGCAATTTTTTTCACCAGTATTTTTTTTAAACTTCCACTACCCCACTTTCTTTATACCAAACTGTAATAGTGCGGGAACTTAATTTTTACATACTTTTCATACTTTCCAAGAGCTTTTGAGAGAAAAATACTTTATCCCAAACGTCATTTTATTTTTGTGAATCCAAATGATTTAATTTTCACACAAAAATATGTTTACAACCATATAGTTTATGTTGATCCAAGTTCCAATATATATATATATATATATATATATATATATATATATATATATATATATATATATATATATATATTTGCTTTGAGATCATCATCTTGGCATCGGGTATCATCTTTACCCCAAAAGGAGACAGTTTCTACGGAGAATTTCGTTCTTTTGGCTTGTGGTGTACATACCGAGGATGGCTTCGTGTGTTGACGGTAGTTCTGCCCCATTGGTGGACTCCGAGACATAGGTGGACTCCTGCGTTGTCGACTAGGCTGAGGTGGAAGAATGAAGAAGCGTCAAGGCTTGAAAGGGAGTCAGGTTGTTGAAGTAAGTCTTTTGTCGTGTCTTGTGTAAATCCATACCTAATGGACGTGTTGACTGGGCGGTCCGAGATTTTTTTCGTTGTGAATTTTTCTCGTACATCGTGGTCTTGTGGTTGTGTGTTTATTTTTAACTTGCAAAAATTACATAGATGCATGCTTAGGTTTAAAATGATAAAATCTAATTTAATCAAAACATTGGTTTAATTTGAGTAAAGTTTAGTTTAAGTTAATTCAAGTCGGACTTAATTGATTTGGAAAAATTCATATTTGGTTAGTTTGGCCTAATTTGTAACTTGAATTAATTTTGTTTTAAAAGAAAATTTTAATTGTTTGTTAATTTCAATTTAATTGTGAAGAAATTAAAATTTGAATATTTTTGTACGAAGTTTAAATCACCATTTTCGAAGTAGTATCAAAGCCGGAACGCTCAATTATTATGTTAAGATCCTTTTGTTTTTTATTTAAAATATGGAAAATATCCCTTTTTTAAAAATTTCTTATTTTTTATGATTCTAACTATGCATATTGGAAAGCGCGTACGAGGTCAGCTCTTAAATCGTTAAATGAGCGAGTTTGGCAATCAGTAGTTAAAGGGTGATCCCCACCGACATGTCTAGAAGGAGAGGTCCGTGTACCTAAACCCGTAAAAAGATGGAGTGAGAATGAGCTTAAACTAGGAAACTTTAATTCCCATAGTTTAAATGTTCTTTTTAGTGCGGTCACATCGGATGAGTTCCACCGGATGATGACGTGTGAGATGTCTAAGGAGGAATGGGATAGACTCCAACTCAATCATGAAGGTACAAGTGTCGTTAAAGCTTCTAAACTCCAAAACCTCACCACTCAATGTGAAACCATTAAAATGCTAGAAAGTGAGACTTCTGATGAGTTCTATGCGAGATTGGCCAATATTGTAAAGTTGAGTCTCGACGAATTATTACAGGCAAAAAGTGACTTTCATAGTGGAAAAAAGTAACTTTAATAGTGAATAAATTCAAAAGGTAACAGCAATAATGAAAATAATGACCTTAGCAGAAGAACAACAAAACTAGTTTTTAAATCTTATGTCTGTTTTATCAAAATTTATCAACTCATCGTAATAGCAAACATAAATCCTGAAATACAACAAAATTATAACTCATTAAGAATTTAAATAACTAATATTTTACATGAAATTGCAAGGATGTGGTCGTCGAAGCTTGCCAAAGCTTACCCTAGTTGGAGAAGAAGGTATGTGATTAAAAAAAAGGATTTTTTTATCAATTAGTTCCGTTTACTAAGTATGTGATTCAGTAGGTCCCATCATCTTTTTTTTTGTTCCAATAGGATCAATGAAAACATATTTTTGATACAATAGAACCTATTTGTAAACATATAGTGAATATTCATTGTATGTATAAATAAGAGTTATTACAAAAAAAATCGTATGATAGAACCTATTAGGAAATGTCTTATGTAAATAAGACTTATTTATCAAACTTAAATTAAAAAATAAAATTAAAAAATATTAAGATTTTTTTGTTCGCTCCGATGACCCTTCACAGAATTCCGGACCAATGATAAATGTCTTTCAATGATAAAAGTGATGTTGAAAATTTCTTAAATTAAATGAAGAGTAATATTATGGATCAAATATATCCCTCAAATTATTCTCTGAATGGATTGACATAATATTAAAACATTATAATGTATCATTATTAAAGTAAATAATATAATATTTAATGCTATTGTAACTCATTTGGGAATTATTTGAAATTTATTTCTGGAACTCATCATTATTCTTAAATGAATGTGAAAAAAAAAATCTGAGATTAGAAAGTTAATGGGGTCTTTAAATGAGGTCAAACATCGTGCTACCAAACAAAATTCAAAAGTCCACTAACCGACAACCATTTGTACACATACCAACAAAATCTAAATCTCTCACCCACGAAATACAACTAACATATCTCGTCCATTAAATTAAAGATAAAGTAATGGATTTGGCAAAAAGTGTTATACCCATATCTGTTTCTGGCATCCAGCTAATAAGAGTCTGTATGCTGGCGCTAATACTACCAGTCACAACAGTAAAGAATAGATAAATAGACAGAAAGAGAGAGAGACAGAGAGTCGAACAAAAATATTTTGAATTTATGATAATGCAAGTATGTTCCATGTAAAATAAGCACGAAAGAGACTTGAGAGAGAGTAGATAGAGAGAGAAGCATAACATTAACATATATAGTGAACCACGGCTGCAGACATTTATTCATTGCTCATGTGTCTTTACATCCTCTCTCTCCCCCCTTTCTGAAATGCCAACCAACTCTGCTTTTTCATTTTCTCATGCATGTAGGGTTTACACGCTCAGAAAACGCAGAAACAGAAAGCGATTTAACTTGCACCATCATAGATGCAATACACATACATATAGACAATATAGAACTTAGCAGAGAGAGAGAGAGAGAGAGAGAGAGAGAGAGAGAGAGTGTTCTAGAGAGAGAAAGAGCTCCCTGGACATGGCAACTGCAAATGATACTCTTCAACTCTGATCTTCTTTAGGAGAGGCTCGGGTGAAGAGGGAGATGATGGGCACACAGCCCACGAATCATTCGAGATATCATCACAGCTAAAAGTTGAATCGATAACACCAATTGGGCTGCCTGGGATCTCTTCAAAGCTGCGCTTCTGCTGCTTTGTTTGATCATTCAAACAAGTTTTTGATAGCTCAGCAATTACTTCATAGCAGTCATTTACTTTCTCCTGTGGATTAAAGCCAGTCTTCAAATTAATGCCATGCAATGCAAGATAAATAGCACCATAGCTTAGTTTTACGAAAAATGATATGGATGAAAAAAACGTACAAAAAGTTTAAACAAAATGATGCCACTGTTTAATAAATTGAAATGAAGTGAAGTTACGGAGTAATGTCAATACTCCTTTTACTCTACCACATCATTACTCTAGTTTTATATTCTTCCACCTGCATAGAAACCTCATAGCTGCCAGAAAAACTGTTTGTGACTGGTTGACGTATAGAAGTAGCGCTACTATATTGGCACTCCAAAAACGGAATATCTATTTCGTCCCTCAAAGCTTGGATTAACTTGACTTTTAGTCTATTGAACATTGGCCTCTAAGATCAACCCTTATGGGTAGTCTAAACTTGTATATATGCCGTACCTTTGTACGCTATGAGTAGGGTAAAAGTTCAAATTTAGACATTGCCAGTGTAAAAAATAACAAATATAGAAATGCACTAGTTGGTGCTAAGTGGGATCCTCTCTAAAACGGAAAATGATGTTCCGCGGAACACACACAAAAAAAAAATACTAAATAAATAAATGCCTAAAACGAAACATCATGTTCCGCTTAGGCTTTGCCATATTTTCCCTTATTCCAATTTCTAACCCCAATTGTTTTGTTACTCCAAACTCTTATATTAATAACGACTTTTTTTATTTGTTTTGAAATATTTTTTTTTATAAATTGATGTTGTCTCTCCTCACAAATATTTTACCCATCACACTCTCAAATATTGTTTACACAAATTCACAATTCATTTGTTTCCTGCAATTTAAATTATTTAGTCGTTTATATTTTTGATACTTTTATATTAATTATACTTTTTTTTTAATTATACTTTTGATACTTTTTTATATTATTATTTTTGTGGCTATATATTTGGCTAAATTTTGATTTTTTGCAACTAATAAATAAATAAAACATTGACATAACAAAAATTTACATTAAAATTACTAAATACCTTGGATAGTTAAATATATACAAGTAAAAACATTAACTAATAACTAATTAAATAGAATATTAACATTCACAGAACAAGAATTTACAAAAAGGTGGTTGGGCAATAAATTTTGGGGGTTAAACATAATAACTAAAGAATTTTGGGGAGGAAAAATGTAATTGGGTTAACCCTTAAGCGGAACATCATGTTCCGCCCAAGGGTGGGCAGCCATTCCCTCAACGACACCGTTTTGGTCACTATAGGGTATATTTGTTTTTGCCCACAGCAGTTTCGTTAGTTTAACTATGGTATATTTGGACTAGCGTAGTTTATATTTACCCTGTGCATAAGGGTTGCTCTAATACTCTAATTGTATCATACATATTGACAAATCTCGATTTTGTTAATAAACCGGCAGTGGACATGATAAAATAACCATTATACCCTTTTTACTTATTTTAAAATTTAAAATCAAACATTTTTGTTATGAATAATGAAGGTATTTTTTTGTTTTTAACATTTGAAAAAATATGAGTATCATGCCCAGTCAACATATGGTCAACAGAGTATATTCATCCCTAAAATACTTTAATATAATATTTAACTTTTGTATAGTGGTTGATTAAGAAAGGTTTTGTGATTAATTTACCATAACTCAGGGGGACTTGTGGAAATTTTCAAATATAGGGAATGTGTCACGATTTCAAAAGGGAAAAAAAACAAGGGCATAAATATAAGGAGTTTTGTAAATTTAGAATCTATTGTAATATATATTTTGAAAAGAAGACAATAAATATTTCATTTATAATTTTAGGTCCTATTTTTTAATAAAGTCACTTGCATGAAATCACATCCATAAAACGTCAACCAATTACAGCATGCCACATCAATCGATAATTTTAGTCCCTAAAAATGAAAACTAAATTTTTGTTGTCCTATATCCATAATTAATATTATTTTAGACCCTAGAAATATATAAACTATAAATATAATTAACATAATCATGATATTTTGGGCCTGAGAAGTCAAATAACCGAAAAATAACAAGGGGACAATGAGATTAAAAACCTTGGTGGTTTTGAGAAGATCGAGAAGCTGGTTTTGATTTTCAACGAGATTAGAAGGCCCAACTTGGTTTATAACGTGAAGCATTGTCGCAGTGGCCAATACAGACGGTAGATAACGCACCAACCTCGAATCTACATATGCAACATAACGTATTACAAGGGTTTCTGTTACTTTATTCTTTGTATTTAAGGAAAGATCTAAACATGGGTCAATAAAGTGATAGGACAACTGTTGTGAATGCCTTACCGGCAACGACAGAAAGAAGGAGAGCTTCACATCGCTTGAAGAACTCCCGGTGGAGATGGGTCTTCAATCCAAGCCTTCTTGTAATGTGATCAACAAATGAAAGTGGGGTCACTGGGTTCAACCGCCATTCAAGAGTGGACATCACCAGAAGTTCCATTCTTTGAATTGTTTTGGCCTCAAACACATACTTGGTATCCTCCACCTAAACAACAAAACAATACGCTTCTCAATTATTACTTCTTTATTTTTTTGGACTAAACTCCTCTTAACTAGTATTTAGCACGTCATCGAATTAATAAATAGAGTGACGTTTTAAATTGTACTGTGTTGTAAAAACTCATTTTAAAGACCTTTAAAGGACAAAAGTCATTATTTAAGTGACAAGTAAATGAATTGTTTGCAACAAAATACATCCCAAGTAAAAATAATATGTTGATTAAGGGACAAAAGTCATTATTTAAAAATAACATTTGTTATACATATTGCTATTTTAGCCCTCAAAATTTGCATAATATAATGTTGACGCACAATGTTCAAACATCATTAAAAAAAGTGACTAGATTATGAATGACACTTTTTAAGTCCAAATTGATTTTATGCATAACAAATGGGGCGAATGACCACATAATTAAAGAGTGTCTTTAAGAAAATGCTTACTTTAGAGTGATTTTTTGTACTTTATGTTAAATGAAAATATAACATTTAATCGAGACTTAAGATTAGGATTAAATAACCATGTGCTTAATGTACATATACATATGATTATACATACTTGAAGGTCTAGAAGAAGAGGCACTTGGGTCTCTTCAACCTTTGCAGCTAAAGAAAGACATGTCACAGCAACAAGTTGGATCATCCATGGCTTATCCTTCTGGAAATCAAAGTTGGAAAGAAACCTATCAAGGTAATTAATGGCAAGAATTCCCGTGAGAACTGAGAATCCATAGTTGGATTTGGCTTTTAGCATCCAATTTACAGCCTCTCCACGCGCCAAAGAGAGAGAATGGTCGATTTTTGCATTGTCCAAAGAGAGGTGGGTTTGTTTTTCTTTGATGAAAAGAGAGAGAAGCTCTTCCTCTTCCCAAAACAGGTCATTTTCTGGGAGAAAGGAAAGGTTTGTTTCATTGTTTATCTTGAGGGTGCTGTTTTCTCGAGTTTCCCTGTCTTGTTCCTCTTCTTGGTCCCATGGAGTTTGATCTTCTAAACAGTAGAGAGCATCTAACAAGAGTGACTGAGTGTGTTGTGGGTGATGCTCATGTTGATGTATTGCCATCTTCTTCCAAGAAGAAGAAGTCTTTGTCTTGTGCTCATTATACGAAAGGAAAAAAAAAAGTGGTCCTCATTCTCGCGCCCGTGGTCTGTTCCCCTCTCCTCTCTCCTCTCTCCTCTCTCTATATGTGATGTGAAGAGAGACTGAAGACACGGATCTCAAGAACACAAAGAAAAGGAAGAGATTATATCAGTGGGTGTCGCACTTGTCCCGTCTTTATATATTGATATAGAGAGAGAAAAGGAAGATTCATTTTGGTCCGGAGTTTTTTTTTTTCTTTTTTTTTTAAACTTATATTTCACAAGTTTTATGAATAAAATGTTCGTAAAGTTAATTAAAAAAATAAGGTGTACACTTTTTTAATTTTTCTTTTTAGCATAAAAAAAGGTGTCGATAATTTAAGTACCGCTCAATTAATTTTCATTTGTGATTCGTGACTTTCAACTTTTTACTGATGAACCAAAATACTTGATTAAGACTTTTTTAATTAACTATTAACTAAACAAGCATTTGTGCCACCCAGCCCTCTTTCTTTTTTAACTTTGAAACACATTTGACTCGGGTAGGATAGGACACTTGTAAACCTCCATTAGCTGGTTTGTATTACCATGATACGGGAAAGGAAATGATGAGGTGACATGAATTTAGAACTTAGTTTTCTTTCATGTCACAAAATTGATTCTTAAAATCACGTATTTTTAGTAAAGTAAAGATATGGGAATTCACTTCGTGGATACATTATTTAAATCTAGTAATGTGTTAAATATGGATTGGGTGTATTTTATAATGGACCCGGTGTGTTTTATAATGAATCCTATGTGATGTAAAAATTCACTCAATGTGTATGTGACACGTCACTGAATTTAAAAAATATGTTCACAAACTGAATTTCTGTATCATCATCCTTTTTAATAATATTTATTGAGAAAACACCCAATAGAATTGGGTTCAAGGGGTGGTATTAACACTTAGAAGGTAAATCTCACACTTTCACAACATTTACTTTGTTTCGAGATCAATTTTCTCTTCATGTTAGCACTTATTCAATTTTATTTTATTTTCATATTTTTTTCAACCATTAACGTGCCAAAGTTTTACTCTTTTTTTCATTAATACTTTTGAATGCATTTTTTTAATCATTTACTATTTGTGATACGTTTGTTTATATTATTTGTGACTTGAGGTATGTTAATTTCAATTATAGTTGATTGGGTACTATTTTAACGATCTCAGCTAACTTCCGTTTAAGAGTTGTACCGTCAACACTCAAATACCTTATATACCCCATATTTATTAAAAAAATAACTTGTTCTTATTTGAAAGACATATTTTTATTTCTTCTCTCTCTCTCTTCATGTGTTAACTTTGTTCTTGGTTAGATGAGAGTTCGGATCGGAGGTTTGGATACCAACTCCAAGACGCCGTAGAGTTCGGATGGGAGGATTGTTTTCCTTTTTTATTTTTAAAAATCATTTTGTTGGGTTTGATTGCTGGAGGTTCTAATCGATTTGGAGTTTGGGTTTTCGATTTGGAGTTCGAATCTGAGGTTCCTTTTTTTTTTTTTTAATGTTTTTTGGCCAAATTAGGATTTGGAGTTTGAGTTTCGATTTGGGATTTGGATCGGGATTGGGATATCATGGCGGGAGGATTGGGTGATTTTTTCTTGAATTTTTTATGGCCGGATGTTTTTGATGGTGTAGATTTGGATTTTTTTTTTCCTGGATGTTGAAATCATTTTTTATTTCGTGGAAATTTTTTTGTTGGCCGGATGGTGGATTTTTTTTTTTTGGAAACATATTTTTTTAGGAAATATATATATTTTAAACGAAAACAGTTTTAATTTTATTAACCGAATAACATATTCTAAAAATAATTTTATTAAACTGAAATCAATTTTATTTTCATATTTTTTTTAGTTGGAAATTAGTTTTTTTCGTGGAAATATATATTTATATTTGAATTTATTTTTTTGTGAAAAAAAATTATTTTGTTGAAAATCAGTTTATATATTTATATACAGTTAATATATATGAAAAATAGTTTATCTATAGAGAAAACATTTTGAAAAGATATTTAAACATATTTGTAATATATATTAATGTATTCGGGGTTAAAGTGGTCTTTTTATAATTAAAAATGTTGGTCAACTAACAGTTAAGTGAGTCAACTGACGATTTTCGTTAGTTTTGGACCTAACCAACTAATACGAAAACTAACATATCCCGAGTCACAAATATTATAAACAAACGTACCCCAAATAGTAAATGACCATTTTTTTTTAATAAAATAGCATTGAAGCATTTCGATAAAACAGAAGGCTTCAATGATGAGAAGATTTTATAAAATTGTACCATTCTGATTATTTAAATACATCAACTATATGAAGTTTGTTAAAAATTTGGTAACCCTGTTCAATAATCTTATTATTATTAAATTTTATAAATAAATTTAATCAGGTATATCAATTTACATATGAATTTGGTTATTAAAGGTATATTATAAACACCAACAATCTCCCGTTAGTTTCATACTAAAATTTGCGTAAAATTACATTTCTAAATGTAAATCATATCTAAATAAACGGATCATATATCGCTTACAATGTTTATTCACAAAATTTTGGTATTTTGCAACTTAACAAAAAAAAATACCGCACCTCGTAATTTTGTTGTTATTACATTCAAAAATCATTGTCATGGACTGCAACATATGGATGTCCCCAAATATTTGTTGTAAACTTTTTTATTTCGCAGGCAAATTAAATAAAAAAAATCCTTGTGGTGGACAACAAACATGTATTGAAATTTCGTTGTTACAAAGAACAATTTTTTTTAGTCTTATTGTCGGTGAAAAATGAACTACAAAAAATGCTGTAATTTTGCAATAAAGTTAAATAGTGCTAGATCTTTATAGATAAGTAATTTAAAAACATTTCTTTCAAAAACTCATCTTTTAAGCAATTTTGATAATCGCCTTCTTAACCCAGTGTAGGTAAGATCATCTCCAGAATCGTCGCTATATATTTAAATTGCTATTTTTGCCGATTGATTTTATATTTTTGGCTCTCCATATTCATCGGCTTATTTGCAAAAGTTGTCCAGATAATGCAACCAGTTTTGCTAAGCGGAAGCGGCAAAACCAAGTTCTCGCATTACTTCACTCGTCTCATGAACCTTATTTTTGTCGTTTAGTGTTTTTAAGCATTTTTCGTTTAAAAATAATAATTATTCACGTGACAAAAATTGTTTTGATTATTGACTTGGAGCGAATCAACATTTTGGGAACACAAAAATTTATAGACATCTTGAGTAGGCAAAAATACACATAACTTTAGAAGATCTATTGACTTAATACTAAACAATTTTTGACAAAGTAGTTTTTTTTTTTTTGGTTTACACCAGGGTATCCACTAGCGACTTAGTGACTAATTCCTTCGCTGATTTGTAGGCACCTCGATGGGTGGGACAGCTGGCCCAGAGATTTAAGGTTGCTCCATGCCCAAGGCGGGGATCGAACCCCCGACCCTTGATTAAGGGAGGAAGAGCCCCTTCCGCTCTACCACACCCCTGGATGACAAAGTAGTTGTTAAGCAAAATCTTTGCAATGAAGATAATTTAATAAAATAACACAACTGTACGACCTTTGTCAGTTAATCAAAGACCTATACGAGACAGCTAGACAACCATTCTGTCAAGGACAATGTTGAGATCTCGTAAAAAAATTCTCATCCACTTGACAAGCTATCGGAAAGATCTAAGGGTTCCACACAATTATTGTAAGATATTACTTAAATACCTGCCGCGAAAGCCATTGTATTAAAAAGTTACGATAGGCGGCTCTTCAGTTATTCAAACTATACGGAGGGAGAAAATAGTTGGCTATATATAGAGGGTAATGGTTTTGTCCACAAATTTCGTCACGCAAGGCTTAATCGAAAAATATCATTTATACCTTTTCATATCTATAGTAATAATAATTAATATTATTAAATATTTTTGTGGGGGAGTAGGGGTGATGGCAGTTTGTTCTCGTGCTGCGTAGTTGAAGAACTTAAAGTGGTTGCCAGCCCAATCTCAACTCAGCCGAACAAGTAAATAATAACAACTACTTACTCTACAGTTATTACACTGTTAAATTCAGGCGGCAATGTGTATTATTATCATCATCGTCTTATAATGAATTTTCTCCAACCACTAACACCAAAAACAGCTTTGTAGTAGTACATCATTCTTAGTTTTAAAGTCAAACTGGCCCACCTCTCCCCTTTTAGGTTACAGATTTTGTGTTATTAAAACGAATCCTCTTTTTGAAAACACCAATCACTCCTCCTCCCATTGCTAAAAATCTTAAACTGCTATATAGAGGGATTGGACCCGGTCTTTAGAATCTAGATGATCATGTACACCATTATAACAAGAATATGTGACAAATTAATTTTAAAAATCTACCAATAGCTTCCGTTTCCCAAGTTTATAGTCAAATATATCTTAAGAAATTTTTGTGATGCATTTGCTGCTATTAGAAAATATTTTTGATTCACTAGGTCTATTAGAAAACATGTAATAAATATTTACTACATGTGCAACTTGTGCATAACATATAATAAATATTTTACTACATGTGGTAAGTAAAGAATGTAAATTTATTTACCATTTGTGTAAAACATGTAATAGGATTTATTGAGAAAAAATCTTTTAATGGAGAATACAGGACTGATTTATTAAGCTCGTTCTATTTTAAGGGTTCGCATTTAAAAAGTAAGGTTTTCAAAAGAAACCTTGATAAATTGTCTTAAGAACACGTGTTAAGCACTCTATAATAAAAGAGACAAAGTGCTAACAAATACGGACAATTATCAATACCCTGTTGAAAAACTGACTTGAATGTATAGAATAACCAAATTTTAAAACTCGCTCAAATATCAGGAATTGATTTGATGATTTTCAGTATAGACTCTTCATCTGAGACGGCATAAAGATAGAGAACATCACTCTTGGTTTGGAACGGAGGGGGCATAAAAATAGAGAACGTAACTCTTGGTTCGGAAGGGAGGGAGCATAAAAATAGAGAACATAAATCTTAGTTTAGAACAGAGAGTATAGATTCATGGCTAAATAAGCTCCAGCCCCAAAATCAAGGATGCCATATTTTCTAATGTAAAATTTTTTATGTTACTTTGTTTCCTTACTAATATTTGATAATTTAATACTTATATGCAGAACAAGTGCAGTAAAAATATTTTGTCTGAGTATTTAATTAATAAATTATGAAATTAAAACTAACAAAGCTTTGAAAGGGTTTCTGGTGTACGTTAAAGCAGGGCATATATATCACACTGATTTAGTCTGCAATACCTACGCAACAATAGACTTCCCTCCACCATTTCAACATGGATTACGTTGTCCAAATCAAACAGGTAGTAAATCTCACTCAAGACTAAACATCCATTATAAAGTTCAGATACAAGTGTTATGCATCTGCTGAGTCTTTTCATAGTAGGTGCACAAATGACTCAAAAGTTATCAAGCACTTGAGAGAGAACATTTTGCCATCCACTACCGGATAAACCTTTTCAAAGTCACCAACAAATCAATAAACAGCTCACATGAGTTTGACTAATGCAGAACAGAGTCCCTTTTCCCCTTCTTTATAAATTCACAACCTGAGCTTGACCAATTTGAGGCATCAACAACCAGCCTCAACCACTCAATTGAATTTTGAAAAAGGTGGTGAAACATGTAATGAAAGTGTGTAATATTGATAGTATACCACCCAATTGTTTTATGTTAAATCTACTGTTTCATATGGTCAAAATATAAACCTTACGGGAAAAATGCATGAAACTCTACCTAAATTATCTCGCAGACTAATATCCTCCTAAAGTTGGAAATAACCACTTAAACTAATGAAAATTTGTAAATACCCCTTTATGTGTAAGCAATATGGCATTCCTTAAAAACCTTTTATTAGCTACATAAGGGGGAAATTGTAAATGAATGTAATAGCTCAAGAAGATATTTGAAACTACTGTGATAGTTCACAGAGTTTCAAGCAATTTACCGTAACTTCTTTTACCAATTAGCATCAATATACACCTTAAAAATAATATTAACAATTGATCCACCATATAAAATAACCAACAAAAGAAGACAGTGTGTGATACTTTGTTCGGACACCAAGCATAACATTGTCCAGTAAAAACATAAATATTTCTTATGGGAATCTCATTACCACAAAATCTACATACCTCACCACTATCATTTATTGCACGTGTTTTCTTTTCATTTTGGTGTGATTATACCTCCTTATGGAGGTGGAGGATACATTCCAGGGTATCTGATTATAAAGAAAAATATAGATCCATAATTTCGACAGAAAATGTTGTGAAAATAAGTATGGATCAACATGACATGTTACCTGAAGGATAATAGGGTGAGGCCTATGATGGCAGTGGATATGGGGGTGGTGGATAAGCACTAGCTAATTGTGGGGGGGTGATATGAGGTGGGTATGAATGATAGGGAGAAGGCGATGGGTAGGCTGAGGATGGTGATAGATAGGAGGGGTGCAGAGTACAATGAGTTGGGGTACATGGGCTGCTACATATGTAGAGCTTATGGCGCAGTATTTTTTGGCAGTTTCTGCAACTACAAAACAATGCCACATTTATATATCTTCAGCAATAAATCAATCTTCATGCATAAATTCAATGTCATTTAATCAAACTCTTGTTAAAAAATGACAAGATTAACTAAGGCCGAGTTTATAATGAAACATGTACTTAGGAATGGTTATTTCCCATCAATTGGAGCTTCCTAGCGCTTCTCCTTCAACTGCTGAATTTCTTAGTCCAAAATCACCCAATATTCATAAATCTCTACAAAAATTCGAAGATATCCTTTATAATTCCTCATCCACATCCTCTTCTTCATCAAACTAGATAGGATTACACCTCCTTCCAAGTTGATAGGTGAATTTTTTCTCAAAGGAGAACATCGGTCCCCTTATAGAACCATTAATTGCTGGACCAGAAACACATTTTAACAGGCTCAACTGTGAAGAGGACTTGCCATCTTTGGTTGAGAGAAAACTGCTACGTAATAAAAGTCCAATAGTATTCATCTGATTTCCACACTGATACTGAAAGCCCAATTGTTCCAGTTTACATTCACTTCTATTCAAAAACCTGTATAATTTTGGTAGTGCAATTGGTCAGTAATAAATTTAATAACGATCCGTCATGTGCAGCTGAGGCCAGGTTTGGCTAGAGTTGTATTGAAGCACATTTTCTGCAGACTTCCACCGTCTTTGGTTGAGAGAACAGTGGTACATGTATGGGGTAGTGAGTACTAGGTAGGGATTAGAGAAAGTGCTCCTCCAGAGACACGATATAACCTGTCCTGAAGAGTCTCACCGAAGTACTAGAGAGTATTAATGAGTCTTGGGATTGAGGGTGAGAGAAACAACCCATTTATTAGAGTTTGTGAAAGAGGAGAGCATAAGCACCAAGCTAATAGAGGATAACAAGCAAGGTGACTTATCACGAGAGTGGGATGTAGGCAATGTTTAAAAAGGCAAAAGGCGAGACGAGACGTTTTAGTCGCTGAGAGGCGAGGCGTAAGCCTCACCGAAAAGAAAAAAAAATAGCAAAATAATATTAAAAAAATACTAATAAAACCATAAAAATAAAATAACAAAGAAATATAAAATAAAACTACAAAAAAAAACATCCTTGAGGACTTTCTCACATAGTTTGACATTTTTTTGTTCCCCTGAGATAACTTTTAAAAAAAAGTAATTTGAGAAAATCAATTTTAACATATTGGTTATTTTACAATATGACAATAAATTAATCAATGCAAAATCATATTGGCAAAATCATTTTTTTAGCTTTATTCACATATTGGTTATTTTATAATATGACAGTAAATTAATCAATGCAACTTAACAAGCAAATTGATTAAAAAACATTGATTTTCAAGCTAAGATTAAAAAAACAGCAATTTTATTAAAAAAATTAATAAAACATATCAACCTAAGTTTATTAAAAAAAAACAGCAACCTTTAAAATATATTAGTGTCTTAATATATATTCAGTTTAGTTAAAGATAACATATTAATCTAAGTTGAAAACCAAAAAACAAAAAACTTTTAAAAAAAAGTCATATTGAAATTAATTTAGTACTATTATTTCAAACAAAATCAAATTGACAAAATCAGTTTTTTAAGTTTCATTAACATATTGGTTATTTTTTAAAAATTTCTCTCTAGTTACAATAATAAATAGTATAAGTTAAGTGCAGTTTAAAAAAAACAAATAAAAAGAACAACAGTTTCTTTTTTTTTCGCGCCTCAGCAGAAAGGCGGGAGGCGCACCGAGGCGTAAGCCTCGAGGCGCATTGAGGCGTAAGCCTCAAATTCAACCCTGAGGCTTAAGCCTCGAGACATTTTTTGCCCGCCTCGACTCGAGGCGTAAGCCTCAAACGCCTTTTTAAACATTGGATGTAGGTGGGGTTTGCTATGAGGGTGAGCTCTTAGATTGGAACTTAGGAGTTGCAGGGAACATTCGTTGAGTTTCAAATAAGATTTATAAAATGCTCTAGACTGATTCTGGGGATTCTAGGTATTTGTGAGTTGAGAAGAGGATCATTCGTAGGTAATGGGGTGGGATTGTATTTTATAATATAGTGGTTTTGGCGTCATCTGAACCATTGATCTCGAGGGAGTACCGTAACAGCAATGAATGAAATGTCAGCTGAATTAAATGGGACTTGATACTCAGATAAGTGGTTCAAGATGTACTATTTGAGGAAGCAAACAGCATCTTTGCAAATTGTCAAGTTAATTTAATGTTAATATGTTAGGGAATAAACACTAATTAGGATTATGGAAAAACGAATAGCAACAAAAGTTACACCAAATACACATACAGCTCCTCAATGTGAGACGCTATGTCCGTGGCCACTGCAGGTAAAGGCTACTAATTTTAGAGATGATTAAAATGTGATCTCACACACACTAATCTTAAACAGTTGACTCAAACCCTTTATATAGTAGAACTATTAGCCCCCCGAACCCCCACCCCTTCAGGCAGGGGGCTGCCACCACTCAACCCTATTGCGAAATTCAATCCGTCCTGTAGGGGTATTGATACAATAAATCAGGTTTCACTCACTCCAATATAATAATGATGTTATCTATGTGATATGAAGTGGGGTTCGAAGGATATCAGTAGGGGGTAACAGTTGGGTATTGCAATGGTGCTCTTTCTCCCACTTTTTAGGTGGCTCACTTGTGCTAGCCCAATGCTCTCTCTAGCCTCCAAGCGAAAACCCTTGGAACTCCAAAATAATTATAAAAAAAAGGCTCTCGATTCAGACATCGATGTTCCTTGAGTCCTGTCTAACTCAAATCTTGTGAACCCCAAAACGATGTGTGAGAATTGACCTTGGCCTTCAACCTTAACAAAGGTCTTTCCCTTTGTAGATACAGAGTATCCCCCTGAGAATTTGTACCCCCTACCTTACAATTTCCCCCTCGTGCATGTGCATCTCACGTAGGGAGTGTGCATGAGAGATAGTCAAGAAACAAATCTTGAGACGTCTTTCTGATATCAAGTGCATTAAATGATCATGTCACTCGCAACTTTTCTTCGGTCATTTCAGTTGGACATTCCACGGGCCAGCTTTGCATTCAGTGGGTCATGATTTTTACTAGGTGTCGCGTCGTTCTCTCGAAGATCATGATGTATTTCATTGATGATTGTTACATCCTGATTATGAGACACATAGAAGGCACACTGGGATCACCTGTCACACTAATCATCCCAACTTCACCACCAATGAGCCTAACTTCATACCAGGTGGGCACTGGGGTCAGCCTCAGAAGATTTCAGCCTCGGCGACTGGGTTTAATCCCGTTTGACAAAGTCGTTAGTTCAAGCAGCTATAACACGCGACCGGGTTACGACAGCGTTAAGCAAACGTGTGACATGAGAAAAGACATGGGGATACTCTCACCATGTGCCATAACAAATTTGTAATTATTCCATTTCCTTCGTGTAAAGTGTGATGTCAACTCACTCTATAAAGGTGACACATGTACTAGGGACCCCACTCTCTCACCTCACTCACCTATAGATAACAACCCTTTAGCACCCAAATGGGTATGAGATATATGAGCTTGTACTGTTATGCTGTCAAACTAGAGTTAAGAGTGAAAGAAAGCTTGCAAGACTGTTCCCATGGAGATTATTTACTGATATAGTATGACTTGGTTTCACTTGTGGACATAGGCACCAATTTGGACCGAACTTTGTAAATCCGGATTCTCACGGTCTCTTTTTATCTTTCTCTTCATTTCAATAAATTTTATAGCTTATTAATCTCTTAAATGCTTGATAATTAGTAAATTCATAATATATACTTAAGATCGGTGTAATATCAATTTCTAGCCTCAACAGTTTGGCGCTGTGTGTGATAATCGGCATAGCCATGTTGATTTTCCCCCATTTTCATTCTTGAAGCTCGAGGATACCTTGGTTCCAGTAACAATGAATCAGGCAATCTCATGCATGAATGTTACGAAGGGTTACAGCATTAATTAGTTCATTTGTTGTGCGATATCACCTGGAAATTTATTAGTTCAACTAGCATGAAAACCCCGCGAAGCGGGGTCCTTTTTTTAACGAAATTGTTAAAATAAACATTAAAACTATGAAAAAAGTGTTTGGGAAATCATAAAAAAGATCATGCGGCTCCTTCACCCATTGTTAATTGGTTTTGGTTTGGATGTTCCAATATTTAAAAATTATCAATTATATGTTAATATCTATAAAAAAAATAGTTTTTAGTTTAAAATAAACTCTTTCTCATATTTTTAATAGATAACCGTTTTTACTATTTAAAAATAGTGCGTTATCTTTTCTATTTTGGGGGAAACAGAAAAATATATTACGAAATTACTTGTCAAAAAACAAAATATGATTTCTTTGTTCTCTTTTCTGCCACAAATGTTACTTATTAAAAATAATTAAAATTATTTATTTGGTAATTGCACATTGGTGAGATAAGATGATGAAATAAGTGGTTTAAATATTAGCTCCAAAAAATATTTACAATAGTGTGTTATCCAAGAAGGGGAGATATTTGTTTTAAAAAAAACAGTAAATTATTGAGATACAAGTAAGAAAGAATACAAATTAGATAAAATTAATAGAACAATCAAATATGCGTCTTGGTTGTTAACAAAATTGGCTGAGATCATCCACAGGAGCTTTCTCTTTTCATCTTTGCTTTGCTTCCTTCAAAAACCACATTGACACAGAGAGAGAAATTCCAAAGATGAAAGTGAAAAGTTAAGTGGGTTTAGAACCCATATGGTTCATTTTATTTCTAACACCCATTAGTAAGGTCATTAGAGATCGACTCTGATTGTTTATCTTTCCAAAAAAAACGAAAAAGAATTTGAAGCAGTAAGTGAGAAACATAAAGATTACTCGAAAAATAATTTAAATTATACAGAGAGAAAGAGAAGTACCTGTTATCATTCTTGTCCACTATAGAGAGAGAGAGAAGAACCTGCCATTTTCAGAGAGAGAGAGAGATTGTTTTAGAAGATGTGCAGGTGGATAAATACGGTTGGTTGGTTCTCAAATTCAGGCTTATTAATGAGTAATATAGGAGTCTCAGTGTCTCGTAAAATTCTTGGACTGAAACGGAAGAAGTTTGGTGAGGCTTTTGGGTTCCATTAATGAATGGTGAGAAGATGAAAAGTTCAGCTCCTCAAATTCTGTAGGGGAAGCAGCAATTAGGGAGGAAATTGGATAATTAAGGCAATTGCCACGTGTCATCTCAAAACGATGCCGGACTCCTATTTTATATATATACATTGATTCGACATTGTTTCGATTCTATTGTATTTCTGGTTCATAAACTTCATTGTTTCTATTGTGAACCCAATTGGGGTCATCTCGACAATTTTCTGTCAAAATGTAAACAATCTGGAATCCGGTAATGCATCAGAAAGGCAAGTTGTTTCTCCTGTGGGTATGGCTGATTTTTGGGGAAATTTGCAGAGTTTGATCAGAAGAAGCCAAACTAAAATGCAGGAAACGATGAAGAATTTGACCCAGAGCCTCAGCAGCAGCCAAGCTCCAACAGCCCAAATTGAGCCAAATCTAGATCCAACCACCTTAAATGTAGGAGCAGAAGTGGACCGATGCAAGGAAATACCACCACCAGCTCCTCGCAAAGACTGGAAATACTCCTGCAGAGATCGGGCTGTGGAAAACCCAAGGCATTTGGAATTGGGATCGGGAGAACAAAGGCATTGATCAGACAGCCGATACAGATCATACATGTCAGGAAGAACTTCTACACTCGTGACGACAGAGTCCGGCAGTCATACAATTGAGCCACCATGAGACCTTTGAGAGGCTTAGCAAGGGAAGCGACGGAGTCCGACAGTCATCCATAATCGTCTGGGTCCTAAGCCTCAGGTCTCAGAGGAGGGACATCAAGAGGAATCCTTATGGTCGGTGACCAAGGGAGAGTTCTCCTCGGCAATGTCTAAGCAACACTTCAGGAATCCCAAGAGCCGAAACTCAAAAAAGAATTGATTGATTTCTTAAGGCAGAGGCGCGAAGTGTTCGCGTGGAGACACAAGGAGAGACGCGAAGTATTCGCATGGAGACATAAGGATATGCCAGGACTTGATCCAAATGTACTGCATCATGAGCTCAATGTGCCACCGGAAGCGAAGCCAGATAAACAGAAAATGAGAATCTTTGCACCGGGGAGATGCAGCAATTGAGGTTGAAGTTGAAATGCTCCAACAAGTCAAATTTATTGAAGACGTCGGATACCCAACTTGGCTCTCAAATGTTGTTATGGTACGAAAGCCAAAGCCAAATGCAAAGTGACGTATGTGTGTGGGCTTCACAGGCTGAACAAGACATACCCAACAGATCACTATCCCCTTCCAAGAATTGATCGGTTGGTTGATGCGACAACCGATCATGAACTTCTCAGTTTCATAGATGCTTATTCTAGCTATAATAGTGATAACGAGAGATCTCGTTAATCGCTGACAAGGGAACTTACTGTTACAATGTCATGCTTTTTGGATTAAAGAATGCAGGAACCACCAACCAAATGCTAGTTAATCAAATTTTCAAACTTCAAATTGGTATCAACATGGAAATTTATTTAAACATGCTTACGAAAAATAAGAAGGCGAAGGGCCATGTGAAGTATCTCAGCCGAGCCTTCGATATAATGGAGAAGTACAAGATGAAGTTTAAACCAGTCAAGTGTGTGTTTGACATAGAAGTCGGGAAGTTCCTCGGCTTCATAGTCAACCAGAGGGTAATTGAGGCTAACCCCGATAAAATCAAAGCCCTTATAAATATGCAGTCACCAAGAACAAATACAAGGTTCAGAGGCTCACAGGCCAGATGGCAGCTTTGAATCGGTTCATATCCAGAGCGACACACAGATGCCTTCCATTCTTTAAAGTTTTGAGAAAAAGCTTCGAGTGGAACGAGGACTGAGAGTTGCCGAACTGAAACGATACCTCAGCTCCCCACCATTGCTATCAAGACCGATATTAGGTGAAAAGTTATACATGTAATTGGTTGTGCAAAGTCACAGTCAATTCGACTTTGGTAACGAATGTAAAATTCTAAAAGGCAGTATACTACACACTAAAGCATATAGAGGAGCCAAGATCAGATACCCAAGGCTTGAAAATCTCGCACTAGTATTGATTGAGGCGTCGAGGAGAATGAAATCATACTTCCAGGCTCACACGATCATAGTGTACACTAGTCAAACATTGAGGTAAGGTATCCATAAATCAGAGAAGTTCGAAAGGTTAATGTCCTGGTCGGTTGAGTTAGGCAAATTTGATATTGTGTATGAGCGAGAATAGCCATCAAAGGTGACTTCATTACAGAATTCACCTTTGAAGAAAAAGCACCTGCAGAGGATCAGGCCAAAATGGTGGCATTGGCCACGTCCAAAGCTGGAAGAGATAAGGACAGATGAAAGAAAGTGTTCAGAAGAGGGTTGTTGGGTGAAGGCGAGATCGACAATCCCATTCCGATATAGGTGTTTTTCATTGATGGTTCATCATGCCCAAACGGAAATGGAGTTGGCTTAATTCTATGTACTCCGGAGGGAATATGCATTGAGATTTGATTTCAAAACCTCAAACAATGAGGCTGAATATGAGGCACTCATTGCTGGCCTCGGCTTAGCTTCTTCAATGGGGGTGTTGTAAGTATCTACCCAAAATGACCCGCAGTTGGTTGTAAACCAAGTCCTCGACATATAAGGAGCGAGGGAAGACGAGATGACCCAATACTTGTCCAAGGTGAAGAAATTATTGCTAAAGTCGTAAGAATCCCCAAGCGGGGTCGAGAACTCCAAGGCAAACTCATTAGAACGTCTGGCTTCAAATACCTGAGCCGAACTTTCCAATTGAGATCCTAATGCATCCGAGCATAGAGGAAGGAGAAGTACAAGTCATGGACTTGGAGTTGGGACCATCATGGATGGATCGAATAATCGCGTGCAACATGCGAAGTGCCAAATGATCCAAAGGGAGCTCGTCAGCTTCGTTACAAAGTTGTCATGTACGCATTAAACGATGAAGTGCTGTTCAAGAGAGGGTTCGTCCTACCCTTCATACGTTGTGTCCATCCCTCTGAAGTCCAAGCCATAATTCGAGAAGTGCACGAAGGCTCATGTGGAGCTCATATCACGGAAGATCGTTGGTCAAGAGAGTGGTGACACGGGGATATTACTGGCCAAGCATGAAGGAATTGTGTTGATTATGCAAGAAGATATAACAAGTGCCAGGGGCATGCAACAATATGCCATTGGTTAACCGAAGCCCTGAGCCCCATCACAGTCCCTTGGCCCTTCACGCAGTGGGGGATAGATATCATTGGCCCTTTGCCAAAGATAAGGGAAGATTCAGGTATTTAATAGTTGTTGTCGATAACTTCACCATATGGGTGGAGGGCGAGCCGATGATACTAATCACCCAACCAAAGACATTCTAGTTTATGTAGAGGTATATCATATGCAAATATGGTATCCCCAATGCCTTCATCACGGAACATGGGAAGCAGTTGATAATGATTGGTTTTAAAACTACAGTACAAGGTGCAAAATCAATTGTTGCCACTCATCACCACGTTACCCATAATGCAATAGGCAAACGGAGGTGACATACAGGAAATATCCCCAACGCCGTCATCACGGATCATGGGAAGCAGTTGATCATGATTGGTTCCGAAACTATTGTACAAGGTATAAGATCAAATATCACCACTCATCACCACGTTACCCACGATGCAACAAGCAAACGGAGGTGACAAACAGAAGAATTCTTAATGGTATTAAGAAGAGATCCAAAGAGACTAAAGCGAATTGGATCAACGAGCTCCACAGTGTCCTATGGACTCATATGACTATACCAAGAACAACCACAAGGGAGACTCCATTTGTAGTAGGGGCTTATTGATAATCCTCCTTACTTAGAGATAAGCCTCCTCATTAAGAAACTTTAGGAAAGATTCATTAAAGATTAGTGATACTACAAAGGAGTGTGAGGAATCAACAAAGTTGATTCAAGATTAAGACAAAGTAGAGCTTAATCGAAGACAGTGGAAGCCCTCTAGAAGAAGCTTGTTGATCCACCATATATTTTGTTTATTTTATATAATTATGAGTTATGTTGTAATATTTAGATGAGGTTACTCAGTACCAACGATGAACTAGGTCTGGCAGGACCTGAGAGACCTTTCATACTCTATCAAGCAACCTCACTTAGGAACCTCTGAGGAACTGGTTTGGAGGATAGAGAGCAAGGCAACATTAAGGCATGGCTTAACCATTTTAGATACACCAGGTAAAACACCCAACTTTGCTCAAGAGAGCATATTAGAGCAACCTTGAGCTACCAAACATAAGCTTACTCATAGAGTTTTTGCGCCAAATATAATATCTTTCCAAAAAAGATCCGAGTGATGTTAAACCATACCTAAGCATGTCAAATCAACTTACCTCAAACAGTGATGGGTTGGTGAGCAATTGGTTAGCGTGGCGCTAGTTCCAGCGGTGTTTGTATACAGTGTGTTTGCTTTGTGATTGTGGGTGCTGTTAGAAAAGCGAAATGTAGCCCTCTATAGTGAAAGAAGGCGATTAGCCGATCCCAATCCCTAGGGTTCCACGCCATCGTCCTCTCTTTACGATTAATCCCATACAATTTTTGGATTAATCTAGTTGGATTTCATGGTTTCATTTCATCTGTTGTGGTGATTTCGTTGGTCAATAAGCTAGGGCTTAATCGATGATTTCATTATGGTTTCATTTTGTTGGGATTAGTCTAGTTCGATTTTGTAGCAACGCTAGCTGAACACAAATGTTACACGGAGTTATGGGATATGATTGATGGTTCACAGGGCAACAAAATCTCTATATCCTTGTGAGAAAATGATGCCTCCCTATTTCCTAACCCACTTATCCTCTCTTTTTCCGCTCTATTCCCTCCTTGGTGTGGCTAAAGTTCTATCCCTCTCACAGATCGCTACTCTATATTAAAGCTTCATGTCAGATCTTGTGCTAGGGATGTCTTTGGTTGCTTTGGAGATACTCGACTCCTATACCCTTTCGGTCCATTCGACGTAAGGGGTGGCCTCTTGAAGGTTAAGCAGGGAGTTCATTCCCACTTATAGATCTGACCCCACTCCCTGAGATCACCATCTTTACATTACGCCTCATGTCAGATCTTTTGGTCTTGGGTTGGATTGCCTTTTGGAGTTTGTTACAGGTACCCACCGATTATACACCTTGACTGTGTTGATTTCTCTTAGTTGGATCGTCATTGTTTGTTATGGAGCTTAAAGTTGATCTTAATTTGGAGAAGCTGTTACAGTTATGACGTTCTTGCGGGCTAATCTGATTTTCATATACTTTTGTATGTGTGATTGTTCGGGGTATTGTAAGTTTGGAGAGGTTTTACCGCTTGGTGTGGGTATAGAAATGGTGTGGCATTTGTGTACTTGTTTGGTTGTTGGAGGCATTCTCGTCCTCATTGCTTATGGAGTAATCTGCAGATTTTGTTGTTGTCCATTGTTTAGGCTATTTGGTGTTCACTTCCAAGTTTGCCATAGGTTTAGTTTGTGAATCTTTGTTCCCACAACAGCCATCCCTTTCCTTCCTTCTCTGATTCGTCTCCTCCCCCTCCATATGGCTAAGCCACTCCCCCTCTCCTAGTCGTTATCTTTGCCGAGTAAACTTCATGTCAAATTTGGATTGGGGCGCGGTTCCCCATTGTGGTGGGTGCGCC
Organism: Sambucus nigra; assembly: GCA_949130495.1. NCBI lineage: Eukaryota > Viridiplantae > Streptophyta > Magnoliopsida > Dipsacales > Adoxaceae > Sambucus > Sambucus nigra. Next base: position 150,391,712 of record OX422212.1, on the reverse strand, counting down.
TTTATGTGGCTGAACGTCTCTCCCGATTTTGGATCCAGCCATTTGTTCCCAATCGCCATCTTCTTGAAGTGCTGAATGTCAGATCAAGTCATCCTGGAGACTCCGACAATGGATTTTGACCAGGATCGTGTTGAGGTTGGGGTCGTTTTCAAGCCCTTTTGGTGGATTTGCATGGTCAACTAGGGAATATGGATTGGTTGCAATATTCTAAAAAACGCGGGGCGTGATCGAGGCGTGGAGGCCAAGCCTTAAGCCTTAGAAGCCTAGGCGGGCCTTGGCGTAAAAAGGCGTGAAAAGGCGTTTAGGTCTTTTTAATATATTTTAATATTTTTTAACCATAACAAGGCTATTAAAATACTAAAATTGTACATATCATAAAAATATGTCTGAATATTTGCAAATAAAAATACTATTTGATTATTTTGGATGAGATAATGGTTTGATTTGCAAAAAGATCTTTAAAAGGCGATATCGTTTCACTAAAGCATTGTTGTTTTTAGAGAAAAAGTACGCCTTAAAGGTTTTACCAAGCATAAGGCGTCAAAATCTTAAGGCGGGGCGTTTCTCCCAAGCCTCAAGCCTAGGCGTGCCTAGGCGGAGCCTAGGCGGGTTTTTTAGAACAGTGATTGGATGTGTTGAGTGTTTCGTCAATTTGTTGCTAAATCTTATATGGCGAGTGTTGCGATACCATGATATTTTATTGGATATTTCAGTTCGCAGTAGTGATTGGTTCGTGGCCTGCGTACCATTATTGAATTTAGGTTTGTTTTGATAGTTTTGTTTAGTGCTTAAAATGTGTTTATATATAGTTTGTGTAGGTAGTGTGATGGGTGGTTTCGGCCATTTGTTTTGTTTTTTGGGGGTGTAGTTAGTGCCTTATGGGCCGTGTTATGGCCTTCATTGTATATCCTTTTGTTATCCCCATGCTTTTGGTAATAAACTTACATTATACCAAAAAAAATGTCACATTTTTAAAAAATGACCACTACTTTCCAAATTTATCCTCCGAAACATGCACTTGGATTATTGTTTTCTCATGGCATTGTTTTGATGAGCAACTTTGCAATCTCAACTAGAGACTATATTTACAAATAGGACTGTTAAAAATTGGGGCGAACTAAAAAGAAAAGCATGACAAAAGTTTAGTAAACAATGTATAAGGGTAGAATAACATACATTAAGATAGTCATTCAAACAAAAAACGAACGCATTTTTCAGCATTAGGAGTCCACCATTGAGTTAAGCACAAAATAATAAAACTAGAAACAGTCTTTAGGCTAACAAAGACTAATAATTAGGCCTGGCAAAATGAGGCACAAAACGATAACACGACACGAACCGACATGAAGTTATAAGTAAATGGGTGAACCCGTAATGGGTTTGGGTCATATCAGTGCCAACTCGATAAGACACGATAGTTAACAAGTCGGGTTAGGGTTGACCCCCTTCACCCGTTAATAACAGATAAAATCCGTTATGACCCATTAATTTAAGTAAATAAGATATACTTTTGAAATTTATAAATAATTTATGTAGTATAATGTTAATTTAATCATAATGAATTTTACTAAATGAGAGATTTAGTAATGTAAATGAATTTATAGGTCTATTTGGGTTCAAAAAAGAGATAACATGTCAACTTGTATTCAATTAAAAATAATTCATTATTTTAATGGGTATTAACAAGTGAACACGACATGACACGATAACATAACGGGTCGGATTTGGATATGATTTTTTCACACGATAAAAAAAGTCACCCGTTTAAACACGAACCCAATAAGACCCGAACACGATAAAAAACGACACGAACCATTGAGAGCTCTACTAATAGTGGCTATATGAGAATCAACTTAAGTTCCATAGAATATATATTTTTTAATCTGTAAATAATATTAAAACACAGTGGTGCAGGCATTAAACTATATTATTTCATCTGCAAAAGGTTTGAATACTGTTGGAATTTCTGAACCCTTCAAAGCAATCAGTCTCTTTCAACATAAACACACACACACACACACACACACATATATATATATATATACAAGCATGTGTATAAATAATCTTTCTTATGGAAAGATCAAAATATTAAAGATGAGATTGAGGCATTACTTTTCCGTTTGGGTCAAAGGTCACCGGGGGTTGTCATCATATCACTGAGAAAGAACCTTGTGCAATTGAACTCTAAATATCCAAGGGAGCGAACAAGATAAAAGAGAATAATTTTAAATCAGAACTCGGTAAAACATAAACTCGTAGACCATACAACAAAAACAGCATAAAGATCGACTATATATAAGCTTTTTGTTAAGAAAAATAGGGCACAGAGAGAATTTTAGAGAGAGAAAGAGTTCTCATTAATTGGGTATCTAACAAATGGGGGGTCACCCCTTATTTATAGTACAAGTTAGTAGAGTCCTAATAGGAGTGGACATCCACTTAAATAGGATAAATACAATATTTATAACACTCCCCCTTGGATGTACATCATATCCACCATTCAATGATTATTGCCTCATTAAAACCTTACTAAGGAAAACCCATTGGGAAAAAACCGTAGTGAAGGAAAAAGAGTACAATTTATTGTGACCATTGAGTCGGTGTTGGACGTGCTTAATGCTGCCTCGTTAAAACCTTTACTAGGAAAACCTAGTGGGATAAAACCTAGTTAAAGGAAAAAGAGTACAGCGCACAAATGTCCCAAATTACATGTTCTTGTATCCTCCCCCTGATAAGATGCTCCCCCTGATAGATATATTCAATTTCACCGTTGGTGGAGCCGACGCATTCCAATCTCGTACACAAACTTCTGAAATGTTGCCTTTGGCAGTGATTTTGTGAAGAGATCAGCGAGGTTATCACTTGAACGAACTTGCATGACTTCAATCTCATTTTTCTTCTGAAGCTCATGAGTGAAGAAAAATTTTGGTGAAATGTGCTTGGTTCTGTCTCCTTTGATGAATCCTTCTTTAATTTGTGATATACATGCTGCATTATATTCATAGATAGTACTTGGAATATCTGTAATAGAAGACAATTGACAAGAACTACGAATATGCTGAATTAAAGATCTCAGCCATACACATTCACGGCTAGCTTCATGAAGAGCCAAAATTTCAGAGTGGTTAGAAGAAGTAGCTACTAAAGTTTGTTTAGTAGAACGCCAGGAAATAGCAGCATTACCACAAAGAAATACATAACCTGTCTGAGATCGACCCTTATGAGGATCAGAGAGATATCCAGAATCTGCATACCCAACTAATTTGGAATTATTAGAGTTATATGAATAAAATAAACCCATGTCAGTGGTTCCACGTAGATATCTTAGGATATGTTTGATACCAGCCCAATGCCTTTTGGTTGGTTCAGAACTATATCTAGCAAGCAGATTTACAGAGAATGAGATATCCGGCCTAGTGCATTGCGCCAAGTACAATAATGCACCGATTGCACTTAAATAGGGTACTTCTGGACCCAATATTTCCTCATCTTTTTCTTTAGGACGGTATGGATCTTTCTTTATGTCCAAAGACCGAACAACCATGGGGGTACTTAGTGGATGCGCCTTATCCATATAAAAACGTTTTAATACATTTTCAGTATAATTAGACTGATGGACTAAAATCCCACTAGAATTTTTCTCGATCTGCAGGCCGAGACAAAATTTAGTTTTCCCAAGGTCTTTCATCTCAAATTCTTTTTTCAAATAGTTAGCAGTTGTTTCGAGCTCTTCTGGAGTTCCGATTAAATTTATGTCATCCACATAGACTGCTACTATTGCATATCCTTTTGAGGATTTCTTTATAAATACACAAGGGCAAATTTGATTATTTTCATACCCTTCCTTAGACAAGTATTCACTAAGACGATTGTACCACATTCTTCCGGATTGCTTTAAACCGTACAATGAACGTCTCAGTCGTATCGAGTACGTACTCCTCGGCTTTGCTTCAGGCAAAGGAAATCCTTCAGGGATTTTCATGTATATTTCTGTGTCTAAGTCCCCATATAAATAAGCGGTCACAACATCCATGAGTCTCATATCAAGATTTTCAGAGACCGCTAAGCTAATCAGATATCTGAAAGTTATACTATCCATAACAGGGGAGTATGTTTCCTCAAAATCAATCCCAGGTTTCTGTGAGAAACCTTGTGCCACAAGTCGTGCCTTATATCGAGTGATTTCATTCTTCTCGTTTCTTTTTCTTATAAAAATCCATCGATAACCTACCGGGTTAAAACCTTTTGGGGTTTGTACTATAGGTCCAAATACACCACGTTTATTTAGAGACTCGAGTTCTGCCTTGATGGCAATTTCCCATTTTGGCCAATCTACTCTTTGTCGACATTCATTTAGAGTACGTGGTTCAGTATCATTATCACTGCCCTTTGAAATTTGTGTAGCTACTGCATATGAAAAAACATCATCAATGACAGTTTCTTTTCGATCCCACATTTCTCCCGAATATGTATAAAACATAGAGATCTCGTTATTATTATAAGGTACCTTTGCCTCTTCAGGGGCTTGTATAGTCACTTCAGTGACTTGTGTGTTTTCAGAAACAATAACCTCTTCAGGGGTTTCAGAGAAAGTGGATCTTTTATTCATAACCTCTTCGGGAGGGTGATTAGGGCATGATTTTTCATTTGATCTCCGCTTCCGGGGAGCAGAGTCTTTGGAACCTACAGGTCTTCCACGCTTCTGGCGTGCAACAGATTCATTTGCTGCTGATGTCAATGTTTGTCCCACTGGTACATCAATTCTTGCAGGCACATTTGCAGCGGGTACATGAGACTTGGTTACTTTTGCAGCATCATTGAATGCATCGGGTAATTTATTTGCAATTTCCTGAAGATGCAATATCCTTTTCACTTCATGCTCACATTGAGTAGTACGAGGGTCTAGATGAGACAAAGTGGAAGTGTTCCATGTTAATTCTCGTCGTTCTTCAGGAACGGACCGTACTTCTGGTACGTTCTTTCCTCCCCCTAACGGCGGGAAGAGTGTCTCATCAAAATGACAATCCGCAAATCTAGCGGTAAATGTATCACCTGTCAGTGGCTCAATATAACGAATAATTGATGGTGAATCATAACCAACATATATTCCCAAACGACATTGGGGACCCATTTTGGTACGCTGGGGTGGGGGGATGGGTACATGCACTGCACAACCAAATTTACGCAAGTGGGATATATTTGGTTGACATCCAGACACAAGTTGAAAAGGTGAAAAAGGGTGATAAGCCGTGGGTCTAAGCTTAATTAACTTAGCAGCGTGTAAAATGGCATGTCCCCAGGCAGAGACTGGGAGTTTAGACTGCATAAGTAAAGGTCGCGCAACAAGTTGCAAACGTTTAATCAAAGACTCAGCTAAACCATTTTGAGTGTGGACATGCGGGACTGGGTGCTCAACATCAATACCTTGTGATAAACAATAGTCATCAAAAACTTGAGAAGTAAATTCTCCCGCATTATCTAAACGGATGGATTTAATGTGTTGATCAGGAAAATGTGTTCTAAGTTTTATGATTTGAGCAAGAAATTTTGCAAAGGCCAAATTACGAGTAGATAACAAACAAACATGTGACCAACGAGTGGATGCATCAATAAAAACCATAAAATATTTAAAAGGTCCACTAAAAGGGTGGATGGGTCCACAAATATCCCCTTGAATTCTTTGTAAAAAGGATGGTGACTCAGAGGCAATTTTGAGAAAAGATGGTTTAGTAATTAGTTTACCTTGAGAACAAGGGGTGCAAAAATGATCATCGGGTAAGGTAAGTTGTTTGTTTGTTAACGAGTGCCCGTATGAGTTGTTTATGATTCGACGCAACATGTTTGATCCAGGGTGACCCAATCGATCATGCCATAATATTAAATTATAAGGATCATTGAGCTTCCGGCTCATGACAGTATGTGATTCTACAACATTAATTGTTGTATGGTACAACCCCATGGATAATGCAGGCAATTTCTCTAGTGTGAGCTTCTGGCTTCCAACACTAGATGTAATGCAAAGAAACTCTTTATTATCTTCATTACATGTTTCAATATGATACCCGTTCACTCTTATGTCCTTAAAGCTCAATAAATTTCTTCTGGAATTTCTTGAGTATATAGCATTATTTATGAATAAGTGGGTACCATTAGGTAACACCACGTGGGCTCTTCCGGAGCCTTCAATGATCTTAGCAGGACCAGCTATAGTGGAAACATTCGCTGTATTGTATACCAAGTTTGAGAAAAACTTCTGGTTTTTCAAAATGGTGTGGGTTGTCCCACTGTCTACCAGACAAGTATCATCGCTTGTGCTTACTTTCGGATCCATACCTTTAACATAATTAAACATAAATTGAAATTCAATCCACCAATCATATAAGCATAAAAAAAAACAATGATCAAAAACCATTCCATTAACTACTAAAATCTCGAAATAAAGATATAAGATTGTCTAAGCTCTAAGGATAAACTACTAATGTTTTAATAGGAAAGATGAAGCAGATAAATAAATAAAATAAATAAATAAATCATAATCATTTAGGTCTTCAGGACCGTCTGAGGTGGGTCTCCAAGCATGTTATCAAATATCTCATCATCAATAGTATTTCCATCCTCATCTTCGAAAAAATCATTGAAATTGAGATCAGTATCGTCAAGTTTCCAACGGTCTTCAGGACCTTCCACAATGTTTGTCTCCACTTTCTTTTTCGAGGCCTGATATTTTTCAACCACTTTCTTGGACGAACGACAGGTACGTGTCCAATGCCCACTGCGGCCACATCTATGGCAAATATCATTTGGATTTTGTGGATTTGACTTCTGATTCCCTTTATTGCCGTGATTATTCCACTTCTGGTGGTTCTTAAATTTCGTATTTTGTCTAGGGCCATGATTATTGTAGCCACCTCTTCTGGAGTTGCCACGGCCCCGCCGCATATTTCCTTGGCCTCTTTCATTATTCTGAACAGAGTTAGCATTCACTTCAGGGAGTGCTACAGATCCAGTGGGTCTAGATGTATGATTCTTCATCAGTAAGTCATTGTTTAGTTCAGCAACTAGGAGACATGAGATTAGTTCTGAGTACCTTTTAAACCCTCGCTCTCGATATTGCTGCTGCAGGAGCATATTCGAGGCGTGAAAAGTTGAGAATGTTTTCTCTAACATATCTGCATCCTCTACCTTTTCTCCACATAGCTTTAGTTTGGAGGTAATCTTGAACATAGCAGAATTATATTCAGACACAGTCTTGAAATCTTGAAATCTCAAGTTGAGCCATTCATGGCGTGCACCTGGAAGTATGACCGATTTCTGGTGGTCATAACGCTCCTTCAGGGAGTTCCATAAATCAAGAGGATCTTTCACTGTAAGGTACTCACTTTTCAAATCATTGTGTATGTGATGCCTAAGGAATATTAGGGCCTTAGCTTTGTCCTGCCGGGACATAGTATTTTCAAGTGTTATTGCATCACCAAGATTTCGAGCTTGAAGGTGGAGTTCAGCGTCTTGAGACCAATTCAGATAATTCACCCCAGAAATTTCAAGTGCTTCAAATTCGAGTTTAGAAATATTTGACATTTTAAAACTGTACAATAAATAAATTATAATCAGAAATATGTAATGCATAATAAAGAAAAATTAATAATTCAATATTGATTGGAACTTCAGGTCCGTGCTATTTATTTGTTGGAACTTCAGATTAATACATAAAATAATTGAACTTCGGGTCAATTTTATTGAGTATAAGGACTTTATTTACCCTATTGTGTCAAAACTTCAGGTTTGATCAGATTAAAAAAAAATATAGTTAGAACTTCAGGTCCAAATTATAAGTTATTTGGGGACATTTAATGTCCCTAACTCTATGATAGAAATAATCAAAACTTCGAGTTTTGATTGAGGGTATATATTATTTGGAACTTCAGGTCCAAATTATAAGTTATTTGGGGACATTTAATGTCCCTAACTCTATGATAGAAATAATCAAAACTTCGAGTTTTGATTGAGGGTATATATTATTTGGAACTTCAGGTCCAAATTATAAGTTATTTGGGGACATTTAATGTCCCTAACTCTATGATAGAAATAATCAAAACTTCGAGTTTTGATTGAGGGTATATATTATTTGGAACTTCAGGTCCAAATTATAAATAATGATTCAAGTCCCAAATTTAGAGGTAATTGAGAACTTCGGGCCCAATTACTGGAAACTTCAAGTCCCGAAAATCAAAACTTCAGGTTTGATTATCATGTCAAAAAAAAAAAAGAAAAAAAAATGTCCAAAGGTTAAATCCAATACTGTAGCAATACTGTAGCAACACTGTAGAAACACTGTAGAAACACTGTAGCAACACTGTAGAAACACTGTAGCAACACTGTACTAATACTGTAGTATACTGTAGCAATACTGTAGCAACACTGTAGCGAGATAAAAGACTCGTGCACGCACACAGTTAAGAGGCAAACCAGATTTTTTTTTTTAAAACGCAGTAGCAGATTTTTAAAACGCAGTAGCAGATTTGATTTTTTTTTTTTTGTTACATAGATCTTAAAGAATTCAACAGTCCAACAAGTATATATATATATATTGTTACCTCAAAAATCTCAGATCGGAAGAAGGGCAAACCCGAAAATCTGGACTGTGAAAAAACTCCACACCGGAGAAAGCTCCACACCGGAAAAGTACCACACCGGAAAAAGGGTCCACACCGGACCAGCACACTACCTCCGATCTCAATATAAAACCGAGAGAGAGATGGATTTCAGCCGTAAAAGAAAAGAGAGGGTGGGGGAGGCGGCTGTTGAGAAAGAGTGTGGGAAAGTATGTGTCGATCGTGCTGATAACGTGTTAAGAAAAATAGGGCACAGAGAGAATTTTAGAGAGAGAAAGAGTTCTCATTAATTGGGTATCTAACAAATGGGGGGTCACCCCTTATTTATAGTACAAGTTAGTAGAGTCCTAATAGGAGTGGACATCCACTTAAATAGGATAAATACAATATTTATAACACTTTTAAAAATTGTCATATTTTGAGGTTTTTACCAATTAGTTCCGTTTACTAGTTTAATAGGTCCTAACATTTTTTTTTTTGCTCTATCAGGTTTCATGAAATAAGTTTTTTGTTCCAATAAGTCTTATTTATAAACATACAGTGAATATTCACTCTATGTACAAATAGGACCTATTGAGAAAAAAATATTATGATAGGACCTATTAGGAAATATCCCCTTCAAACAAGATTTAATAGGAAGATCCCCATTTTTTTTAAATAATAAAAATATATATTTTTATGAGATAATTATATTGAAGTCTCGTTTGCGAGTGAACATTCATATAAGTCTTATTGACTTTTCAACTAGAGTCCTTCTATTGTAACTAAATTTTTGACATAATTTTTTACCGAAATTACACATGGCGACGTGTTATTGATTTGTTATTTGGTCCCACTGGCGTGGATCCCACAAAAGAACCAATAGAAACCCTCCACCTCATTCGGTAATTCCACTTTCGGTAAAAAATTCAGTCCCAATATCATTTTCCTTTCAATAATCATATTGGTCATATTCCAACTTTTTAGGGAATTTTATCACAATTTTACCCTTTTTAAAACCAATCATCCGTATAAAGTTGCATAAGTGGTTGAATTTTTTTTTAATCTTAAAATTATCATAACTTTTGATTTACAAATTCGTTTTTCGCAAAATTACTATTTTTGAAATCTGCTCGACGAGATCTATCAAACAAGATCCATGAAGCGTATAAAATTTCAAAGAAAAAAAAATTACACAAATAGTAAACTTTACTGTATGCACTAGAATATGAAATAGTTTTATATATGTGATATTTTCACAAACAGACAGTAGCATTTACTGTGGTAATATATATATATATATATATATATATATATATATATATATATATATATACGGTGGATCCAAACCCTCTTTTTTTAAAATTACCTTATATTTAAAGTTCCGCACTAGCGGTATCAAATTCTTACCCCCATTGTTAGAGCTTCAACGACCTTCTTCAGAGCTCCGATTCGGGGTGGGTAGAGGTGGCATGTGATGCCGCTGGCGCGAACCTTTGAAAATAAATGACTTTTGAATAAATGACTTTTGGATCCATCGGAGTGGCATGGGGTGCCGCTGGCGTGGACCTTTGAAAATAAGAGAGTAATGGATAAATGATATTTGGATCCTCCGGAGCGCAGGTTTGGGGTGAGTAGGGGTGACATTAGGTACTGGTGGCTCAGACCTTTAAAAATAGGAGCGTATTGGATATATATATATATATATATATTTGTGAAAATTTTATTATTTGTGAAAATGTCACAGATATTAAACTTTATTGTATATACCAGAAAATGAAATAGTTTTATATATGTGACATTTTCACAAACATAACACTTATTGTGTTAATATATTTATGAAATAGTTTTATATATATAACATTTTCACAAACAGTAACATTTACTGAGTTAATATTACACAATATATATATATACGGTAGATCCAAACCTCTTTTTTTTTTAATTACCATACTTTTAAAGGTTTACGCTAGCGACATTCAATCCCCACCACTACCCACCCCCATTGTCGGAACTTCAACGACCTTCATCAGAGGTACGATTTGGGGTGGGTAGTAGTGGCATAGGGTGCCGCTGGCGCAGACCTCTGAAATTAAGAGAATATTAGATAAATGGGGTTTGGATCCACCGGAGCTCCGGTTTGGGGTGAGTAGGGGTGGCATTAGGTTAGGTTTATATCTATAACATTTTCACAAACATTAACATTTATTGTGTTCATATAACACAATATACATATATATATATATATATATATATATATATATATATATATATATATATAGTGGATCCAAACCTCTTTTTTCTGATATTATCTCATTTTTAACGGTTCGCGCTAACGGCAACCAATCCCCACCACCACCCACCCCCATTGTCGGAGCTCCAACAACCTTCATCAGCGCTCTGATTTGAGGTGGCATGGTATGCCAATGTAACATTTTCACAAACAGTAACATTTATTATTTGTGAAAATATTACAGATATAAACCTAACCCAATGATACCCCTACTCACCCCAAATCGGCGCTCCGGTGGATCCAAACCCCATTTATCCAATATTCTCTTATTTCCTAATGTTCGCGTCAGCGGCACCCCATGTCATCCAAAATCAGAGCTCTGATGAATGTTGTTGGAGCTCCGACAATGGGGGTGGGTGGTGGTGGGGATTAAATGCCGCTAGCGCGGACCGTTAAAAATAAGACAATATCAGAAAAAGAGATTTGGATCCACCGTGTGTATATATATATATATATATATATATATATATACACATTATGTTATAACACAGTAAATGTTACTATTTGTGAAAATATTACAGATATAAACCTAACCCAATGCCAACTCTACTCACCCCAAACTGGAGCTCCGGTGGATCCAAACTCCATTTATCCAATAATCTCTTATTTCCTAAGGTCCGCGCCAGCGGCACCCTAAATCAGAGCTCTGATGAAGGTTGTTGTAGCTCCGACAATAGGGGTGGGTGGTGGTGAGGATTGGATGTCACTAGGGGGGACCGTTAAAAATAAGACAATATCAGAAAAAAAGAGGTTTGGATCAACCGTATGTGTGTATAAACCTAACCCAATGCCAACCCTACTCACTCCAAACCGGAGTTCCGGTGGATCCAAACCCCATTTATTCAAAATTCTCTTATTTTCTAAGGTCCGCGCCAACGGCACCCCGTGTCACTCCAAATCAGAGCTCTGATGAACGTTGTTGTAGCTCCGACAATGGGGGTGGATGGTGGTGGGGATTGGATGCTGCTAGCGCGGACCGTTGAGAATAAGATAATATCGGAAAAAAGAGGTTCGGATCCACCGTATATATATATATATATATATATATATATATATATATATATATATATATATATATATATATATATATATATAAAAACCTAACCCAATGCCAACCCTACCCATCCCAAATCGAAGCTCTGTTGAAGATTGTTGGATAGCGTGGACCTTTAAAAATAAGATAATTTCGAAAAAAGGGTTTAGATCCACTGTGTGTGTGTGTGTGTGTGTGTGTGTGTGTGTGTGTGTGTATACTGTGTAATATTAACACAGTTGTTGATACGAAAATTGTTCAGCTGACGTGGACCAGTTATACGAAGACATGTGTCATCTTATGTGGCAAATAAATTAATATCACCGAGCTATTCATCACCCCGAGCTACTTAGCGCGCCGAGCTACTCAACGTGCAGAGCATCTGTCCAGGAAAATCAAACGACAATTGCACATTCAATGAACATTGGGCTTAATGAACATTCTTATTGTATAGACGTATGTGTCTATTAAACAACAGCATATCATCTATTCATATTGATAGCCCCAAGGCTATAAATACATTGTAACATCCTCCACAACGGAGGAGGATCAATTGATCTTTTGTAATTATCATCAAGATTAAGGAAAACATCGGCGAATACAAACAGTGGACGTAGGCCATTTTCATAAGGCTGAACCACTTTAAAAATCTTTTGTCTTATTTCTTTATTCCTTTTTATCTGTGATTAATTAATTAGATCGAATCTAGTTTTTTACATCAACAGATTGGCGCCGTCTGTGGGAAACGACTGTCAGCAGCGTTTTTCACTAAAAACTTATCACCAATGGCTGAGATCCCAGAATCCAGTACCCGAAACAATACTAGGGTTCCTCTAAACCCCTCTGCTCCCCCAACTATCAATGAACTTATGGGAATAGTAGCCAATTTAGGGGCAAACGGCTATGCAAGAGACCATGCGTCAACTCATTCATACTGTTCGTAACAGATCACCCGCCTAGTCAGGTCAACGAAGCGTTCAGAGAAACACCCATATGCCATCCTCAAGAACCAGACGTACATTATTCCCGGATGTGCCACAACCCAGGCACGGTGATTCTCGTCATACTGAGAGGTTCAACGATCCTTCATATCATCCTGGAAGGACTTAAGCTATAAGAGCTACAGATTCTCAACAAAATATTACCTTAACTCTTGAGAGAACAAGTGCTTTGGAAAGGTTGAGCAGAGTCTCTCCCTTTGACCGTTTGGGTCCTAGGAGGAACAGGAATCCCCCTAGGATTGCGTCGAGGACTTCTCAACGACCAACCGATCTAAGGGAAGGTTCTGCTTAATCACACCCAGCAATTCGTGCTAAACGATCCCAAAAGGAACATTCAGCGCGCTCCGTTGCTCGGGAAAATAGGCGTGAGGTTGGGAATGATGCGTAAAAGGGGTCCATTCAGAGATTGGATGACCGGTTAGGGGAAATGGCTAAGGCCAAGAACCCTCTCCAAAGAAATTTTATCCAAGGATCACCCTTTGTCCAGGCAATTATGGATTTTTCGACACCATCAAAATTTAAGGCTCCAGTAGTGACGCCTAAGTACGATGGAAAAACTGATCCCGTCCTCCATATAGAGCAGTATCAAGTCGCTGCCGATATCTACGCAGTTCTCGATGAGATGAGGTGTAGGGTATTCTCAGGAACTATCACTGGGTCAGCCCAGATATGGTACAATAGTCTTCCTCGGGGCAAGATTGCTACTTTCCATCAGCTAGTAGAGCTCTTTATAGGGAATTTATATTTCGGTGCAAAGCCGATTAAGAGAGTAGCACACTTACTGGGTGTGAGGCATAAAATAGGACAGAGTACCAGGGATTACATTACTCGTTTTAACAACGAGAAACTTGAGGTGAATGACTACGAGGAGAAGACAACAATAACCACTCTAATGAGTGGCCTGTTACCTAATAAATTATATTATACGTTGGCCAAAGATCCCCCCAAATCCATGGCAGAACTGATGGAAAAAACAGCTAAGATTATGAATACCGAAGAAGCCATGGCTGCGAAGAAGAATGTTGATGCTAAAGCAGAGACCAAGACTGAAGGTACATCAAAGAAGAAGGATCAAAAGCGCAATGGGAATGGTAAGCGACCAAAAGGCAAGGAGGCGTTCGGGCAGTTAAAGAAGTATGGGAATTACACTCCTTTAAAGGTGGACATAAACCATATTCTGGAGGAGATCAAGAACATCGAGGAGCCAACGTGGCCGAAAAAAATAAGGACAGACCCAGATAAGAGGGATAAGTCCAAATATTACGAGTTCCATAGAGATCATGGCCACACGACCAAACGCTGCATTGCTCTCCAGAATGAGATCGAAGCACTCATTACGCGAGGTAAATTGAGTAAGTTCGTTAACCGTCAGAATGGTGGGAAGACTAACGAGAAAGGAAGACAAAGGTCCAAATCTCCTCGCCGAACAAGAGATGACAAAAAGAGAAACCACGAAGACGATCCAGAGGATGACCCCGACCTCCCCAAAAGGCCAAGGCAACCCGAACGCAAGGTATTTTCAATCCATTTTGGATCATTTGAATGTAATGTGATTACAGGTGGAGATGCAGGGGGTGGGGATCACACTGCTGAAAGGAAAGCTTACCTCAATGAGGCCCAATCTTGTTCTTATATACAACGCATATATCTGACTGAAGATGATCGCCCAAGAAAGATGAATAAGGATAAATTAGTTATTGGTTTTTCCAAACATGACCTGGAAGGTGTTTTATATCCTCATGATGACCCCTTGGTTGTCAAGATGAGGATGAAGGATATGGTGATATCGCGAGTATTAGTAGATAATGGTAGCTCTGCAGACATCATGTTATACCCGTGCTTTGGCATCTTGAGTTTGAAGTTAGCCCAATTGGAGCCATATCACAGGCCCCTCCTTAGTTTCACCGGTGAGAAAGTCTTTCCACTTGGGACGATCAAGTTGGACATGCTAATTGGTACCTGTCCTGCTTGCAGAATGAAAAAAGTATGCTTTTTCGTAATGGACAAGAACGTCCAATCATCCTACAACATAATCATGGGGAGAGTAGGATTGAAGAAGTTTGAGGTGGTACCATCCACGGTACACCAATGTTTGAAGTTTCCTACCAATTTTAGAGTTAAAGTTGTGAAAGGCGACTAGAAAGTAGCTCGGAAATGCTACTACTCATCTGTCGAACAGGAGGAATTGGAGGAGGCCAAGAAGAAAACCACCACCTACTATGTGGAAGAGTCTGAAGATACAGAGGTCGAGACTTTGGACCCTACAGATGAGTCACAGCTTGTGAAGGGTCAGGTCGTCGAGGCTACAGAGAACATCATTCTAGATGATGAACGACCAAAGCGGACAACTGAAATCAGTGCTTAATTGGATCCGTCAATAAAGCAGGAGTAGTGGCATTTTTACAACAAAGAAAGCAAGCTTTCAAACGGAGTCATGAAGACATGCCAGGAATAGACCCAGCTTTCCTGTGCCACGAGCTCAATGTTAATAAGGAGGTCAAGCCAGTGAAGCAGTGGAGAAGGGTATTTAGCCTAGAGAAGAACCAAGCTAACCAGGAGGAAGTCGAGAAGCTACAAAAGGTCTCTTTCATTGAAGATGTCAAATATCCTGATTGGCTAGCTAATGTTGGGATAGTGAAGAAGAAGAATAACAAGTGGAGGATGTGTGTAGATTTCACAGATCTCAATAAAGCCTGCCTAAAAGATCATTTTCCCTTGCCCCGAATTGATCAGCTGGTGGAAGCTACCTCGGGGCACGAGCTACTGAGCTTCATAGATGCTTACTCCGGCTACAACCAGATTAAGATGAAACCATAAGACAGGGAGAGTACTATTTTTATTACCCTAAGGGGAACATACTGCTATAATGTTATGCCTTTCGGACTTAAAAATACAGGTGCCACGTACCAAAGGTTGATGAACAAAGTTTTCACAGAGCAAATGGGCAAAAATATGGAGGTTTACGTCGACGATATGTTAATTAAGAGCAAGAAAGCCGACGACCATCTAACTAATCTCGGCCAAACCTTTGATCAGCTAAAAAAATATCAGATGAAGCTAAACCCGACAAAATGCATATTCGGTGTACAAGAAGGCATGTTCCTCGAGTATATTGTGAATCAACGAGGCATTGAGGTTAATCCGGAGAAGATCAAAGCTTTGCTGGAATCACGACCTACAGCTATGAAGAAGGAAGTCCAAAGCCTCGGAGGCCGTATTGCAGCTCTTAGCAGGTTTGTATTGAGAGCAATGGATAGGTGTCTCCCATTCTTTAAGATCCTCATAACATCTTTCAAGTGGAACGATGAGTGCGAGAAGGCGTTTCAATAATTAAAGAAGTACTTGGGGACACCTCCACTATTATCCAGGGCGGTGATGGGTAAAAGATTATACTTATATCTGGTTGTCTCGGTGAGCGCAATCAGTTCAGCGCTGATAAGAGTGGAGGATGAAGTATAAAAACCAGTGTACTACACCAGCAAAGCATTTCGAGGAGCAGAGATTAGATATCCAAAGCTGGAAAAGCTGGCATTAGCTCTAATAGAGGCAAGTAGGAGGATGAAACCTTACTTCCAGGCCCATACCATAGTGGTGTATATTGATATGCCTCTTAGACAGGCCTTACACAAGCCGAAAAAGTCTGGCAGACTGATGTACTGGGCAGTAGAACTGGGCGAGTATGATATTATTTATGAGCCAAGGTCCTCACTCAAAGGGCAAGCAGTGGCAGATTTCATTGCAGAATTAACTTACCCAGATACCCTTGACCAACAGGAGTCTAATGCAGAATAACCTAAGGATATTATAGGATCATCTAAGACAATCCCCGATCAATTCCCCATAGCAGATCTAATAGAAGGGACGAACAACGAGCAACAAGCATCATCGAGTAACAGCCCAGCAGTAAAAGATCATAAGAGGAAGCACCAAATATTCCATCAAGGAACCTTATCAGATCAAGAGTTTGATAATGATATACTTGTGTGGAATTTGTATGTTGATGGCTCTTCATGTGCAACAGGGAGTGGAGCCAAAATAATTCTTAACAGCCCTGATGGATTAGATGTCGAATACGCTCTGTGCTTTCAATTCAAGCCTTCCAATAATGAGGCCGAATATGAAGTTATGATCGTGGGCCTCAGTTTAGCAAAAAAATAATGCATACGGAGCAAGTCACCGTATTTAGTGATTCATAATTAATTGTACATCAGCTTCTGGGGTTGTACACGGTGAAGGGAGACTTGGTGTTAAGATATCACGCCAAAGCTATGGAGATTGTCTACACCTTTGCAGCAGTTCAATTGATCAGCATACCAAGATTAGAGAATGCGAGAGCTGATGCACTAGCTCGGTTAGCCTCTGCTACTCGCACCGTGCTACGAAGAATGATTCCCATAGAAATACCGCCAGAATGGAGCATAAATGAAGATTTAATGGTGAAATTCATCGCCTTAGATATGGGACCATCTTGGATGGACCCCATCAGGACATACATCGAGGAAGGCATTGTGCTAACTAATCAACTTGAAGCCAAAAGGCTGAAGTTTAAAGTTGCTCGATATGTACTGAATAATGGCATTTTATATAAAAGGGGTATCATCGCAGGTCTACGGAGATGTGTGCATCCCTCAGAAGTTAGAGAGATGATTGAAGAGGTTCACGAAGGCTCTTGTGAAGCTCATGTGGCAGGTAGGACTCTCTTACAGAGGTTAACATTACAAGGATATTATTGGCCGATGATGAGAGCTAACTGCACAGCCTATGTGAAGAAGTGCGATAAATGACAACGTTTCTCTCCCGTTCGAAGAACTCCCCAGGCATTGTTAACTCCCATCACTTCCCCCTGGCCATTTGCTATGTGGGGCATGGACTTGGTCGGGCCCTTGTCGACCACCAAAGGGAGGTTCAAATATCTAGTAGTCGCGGTCGATTATTTCACCAAATGGGTTGAGGCTAAACCTCTCATTGACATGTCATACGAAAGGGTTTACTAGTTTATCTGGAAGAAAATTATTTGCAAGTATGGTCTGCCATATGCTTTCATCACTGACAATGGTACCCAATTTTATAATGAGGAGTTCGCTGCATATTATCATTAATCCAATGTCCAGAAGATCCATTCTGCACCAGGTCATCCCCAGAACAATGGGCAAACTGAAGTGATGAACAGGACTCTGCTGAACGGCTTGAAGAAATGCCTGGATGAAGCAAAAGGAAATTGGATTAACGAGCTACACTTTGTGCTATGGGCATATCGCACCAATCCCCGAATAGCCACTGGATAATCGCCCTACATGCTCGCCTTTGGAAGCGAGGCAGTTATTCCAATTGAATTGGGCATGCCTACATATAGGGTACTTGATTTCAACTCTCCTATAAGTGATTTGATGAGACGCTTAGACTTGAACATGCTCGAGGAAGTTAGAGAAGATACGGAAATAAGGAACACAACCTACCAAAAAAGAACATCTGTGTTCTACAATAAAAGAGTGAAGAAATATGAACTCAAGGAGGGGGGTTATGTGCTCAAGAAGTTGATTCATAAGCATAACAAGTTAGAGGCCAACTGGTATGGGCCCTATCGAGTAACTACAGTTGTTCGCCTTGGAACTTATAGGATAGAAACCTTAGAGGGAGAAGAATTCAAAAGGCATGGAATACAGAGCACCTGCGCAAATATTATCAGTAATACAAACTTATATGTACATTTTTCTCTTTACATGAATAAAAGTGTTGGTTTTTCCATATTCCTTTTTTGGTTCAATTTTTATCGGAGTACTAGTGCTACACACTACATCAATGCCAGTTTTTCGACATCAACAACCACCAACTCCGGTTGGTTGGCACCAATAAATTTAACCAATAATGTTGGCATAACAACGCCTATTTGAACACGGATAATCTCAAGAGATATCCCAAACTAGTCAAGAAGATGGGTGACCTCCCGGGGCATCCACTGTCTAGGCACCAAGGTAATCTAGATAAGATTGCTACAACTAAGCAGGAACATGGGATGAAAATCATTATATTGCTTAGGCACTAATGAGTGATAAGTCACTAAGACTAGGCAGCCAGTGGGGCAAGCTCCATTATCTAGGCAAAACAAGACACATTCTCCTTCTCTCTCTATATATATATATACATTCATCAGCAAAAAATGAGAAACACATCTCACAACGTATTTCCGAGGAAATAAAACTTCCATAAAAACCAAATTTTCTTCATTAAATACAACTAGATTACTGTATTAAATACAAATTTCCTATTCTATGGGTTTATTTCCCTCTGATTTTGATACAGGTTCCATCCCGACTGGAGGGTCATCTAACGAATAGGGAGAGTCGATAAAATTCATATCTTGCAGCATTTTGATGTTGCTCGAACATGGACGATCAAGTAAATATTGAGGACGAGATATCTCAAAATCTAGTAATCCATGCTCACACTAATCCCATAAGGACAGTCCTCGATCAACTTTCATCACATACAATGCATTCAGCCATCCCTTTTTGTACCCCTCGTTATTCTATTATTGCAGCCGAGCATCGAGATGGCATAAAGGTTCGTTGTATCCCACTATCCAAAATTCTCTAGGTTGTTTGTGAAATTGATAAGTCAATCCCTCAAGCTGCTCTTGGAGCTTCTTCACCAAAATTTCTTTACTTTCCATCGCAGAGCTCTAGTTGGAGAGTTGGTCAGTAAGACTCTGAATTTTTCTAGACATCTCTACCAGGGCTTATTTTTTATCGTCAATTGAACTGCTTGATTTTATAAAGCCAGTTGGGTCCTCGTCTCTTCGATATTAATCCGACCAGCCCTTGCTCGGCCACAGGTAGAAGGCTTTGCTCTGCCACGAGCAGACGGGGTAGGTTCAGTTTATTTCAAAGTCTCCAACTCTTCTCTCAAGACAGCATTTTCAGTTTCTAAAAAGGAAAAACCTTAATCATTTACTGGAACCAAGACTCCCGGAGAAGAGGAGACAGCAGATTTGAGTTACTTCACTTCCTCTTGCAACGCAATATTCTCTTGCTTTAGTAGCTTGGCAATATTTCTGTGCTCTTTAATCTCAAGTTTTAGCACACTTTACTTTTTCTCATGGGCCGAGATGTACTTGTTAGCACTCAACTGCTGGTATTTTTTCTCATAACCTTTGTGTAAGAGTGCAGTGGTTTCCTTATGCTAAAGTTGGAGTTCCTCAATCATCCCTTGAAGATCTTCAATCATTTCGTAATAAGACACATTGTTGGCCACATCACGATCAAGCAAACACTTCAAGTATTGGTATGCATCAACTACTCGCTCAGAAGCATCGAATCCAAGGATATTAATTATTTGGGCCTCAGTAAAATCTGTGTGACCCGCTTTGAAGTAATCATTACATTTTTTCATCAAATTTGTGTCATGAGCTGATAAGAGTTCCATTCTGGCAACGAACTAGCAACAAAAAATAAAAACACATCAACAATGATACAGACAAGATCAAGTCAAGGAGAAATTCAGATTAGATAACAATAATCCATTTTATTGATCATAAGAAGAGAGAGTACAACCAAAGTTACAAGAAAGAAAAAGCAGAAGAACAACATAAATAAAGAGCTGAATAACTCTACACCTTCTCCTTATTTCCTATAACACCGTCAATAGGTTTGGACGACGGAGTTGGTTGATCGAGAGGGATTTGGCGTTGCTCGATAGAAGCTAATTCTTGCTGAACTTGCTCAGAGGGTCTAGGAGTAGTAGAAACAGAGACTTGCTCTACTATCATCATGGAAGACTCATGAGATACAACTTCATCTTCTTCTTCGTCGTCGATAGTAGGAGGAGGGCCATGAGTGTGTTTTTGAAATAACTCAGAATATTCCGCAACATTCAACTCTTTTAATTCTGTGACTCATTCGTCCCTGAAGTACTTCAGGCTGGCATACTCCATCTGGCAAGTAATAGCGGTTAAGTCTCTGTTCCATCCCTTGTCCCAACCAGAGCTGAAAGATTTCTTCATCGCAACCTTTCTCTTCGTCTTCTCAGAAGAAGCACGCTCCTCAGCAAGCCTTACTTTTTCCTCGAGGTTTTTCTTACGCCGTTTAGCCTCTTCAAGCTTATCATCAGCCTCTTTCTTGCTGGAAATGACGACCTTGAATTTTTCCTCCAACTCCTTAAAGGCACTTATGACTTGGTCACGAGTTGACTCTACAGATAGAAGTTTCTTCTCCCAAGCAACCTTGTCTTCCTCGTATGTCTTCTGGGAGTCCTTCAAGGATTGAGACAACCCATCAAAAGCTTCTTTAATCCCTTTGGACGAAGTTGAAGCCTTGATAGCCTGATCCCTCTCCAGGATATTATTAAAGCACGTCATAAATTGAAAAAAAAATAAGCTCAAATCAGAATACGAATATAGTAGGTGGAAATGAAGTGGTAGGGATAATGATACTCACTAACGCGATATATTGAGGCGCTAAATCAACGACCGTCTCCCAAGAAAGGGGAACTCCAGCAGCACGATACTCCGAAATGGTCTAAGACTTTATCAAACCCCTGGTCGAACTCAGGGCGATAAAATCTAGAGCGCTAGTTCCCGAGGAAGGACCCCAATATCAGAAGGTCGAGCAGCAGTTTTTACAGGTCTTTCTGCAAGACCTCTCCTCAATCTCCTTAAAGGAGCACTTTCAATCAAAGGTGCTGCCTCTTCTTGCGTAATAGAAACCCCTTCAATCAAAGGTGCTGCCTCTTTTAGCATAGCAGGTGGTTTCCTGCTGACCTCCTTGACAGGGGAAACTGTTCCTTTCGATGGAGTACTATCCATTTTCTTCGTCACTTCAGCTGGGACATCCCCTTTGCTCTTATTTACCCCATCAACACCAGGAGCATCTTTGACAAAGAATGCAGGCATTCTCCTCTTCTTCGTCATTAAATCAACAATAGAAGTATTCAAATTAGAAGAAGGATTCTTCAACACTTGTTCGAGATGCTGGTACTTGATCAAGATCAATTACCACAGGATGGGCAAGAGGACGATCAATAAAAGAAGAGGTGATGTTTTTGTATCTCAGCAAATAAGAAGTATCTCTAACGTGCTCCCCCTCAACTGATTGATGCAAACCCCAGATGAGTTTCAAAGATTTTATATTAATGTCACTCTCTTTTGGGGGCTTTCTTTTGTTATCAACTGCAAAAACAAACATGAATATCAGTGATGCATTTTATCAAACATAAACAGAGCTAAATTGAGAAAAGTAAAAATAACCTATCCCATTGCCATAAAGTGGACATCTGGGACCTTGATAAATATCATTTCCTTTTAATAGAGGGTGTTGCCAATTTTTCATCACAACCCCATGGTCAAAATAGTCCCTATTAGCATCGGGAAGATTGACTACTAAAGCTCTATTAGAAAACCTAGTTTTTAAATAAAATGTGGTATCACTGGTAACCCATTTATAACAAAACATAATTTCAGGGATCCCTAAACGAGTCCCATGAATCTGATTTAACCTATGTACGCCATTAACTACCCTCTATGTATTTGGAGCTACTCTTGCAGGCATAATATCGAAATATTGGCAAAACTCCAAACACAGGGGATTAGGCGGAAAAGAAAATCCACACTCTGCTACGAAAAGTGAGGGAAACCAGTGTCCCTCAGCCAGAGAAAATAAATCAGATGGAGAAGGAGGTTCTTCTAGAATAACCCAAGAGGGAATTACAAAATCGGCTCGAAAGTTATCCAAATATTCGACAAGGTAAACCATGATGACCAAAGCAAAGAAAGAAGAGGGAAGAAATTCTTACAGAAAATTGAGAAATCTGCTAAGGCGGATGATGGAAAGAATGATAATATAAAAACAGAGTGAGAAAACACAGAGTTTGGAAATCTGGAGATAAAAAGTAGATGATGATCTTTTTTCTATCGCTTTTAAATACCTTGCATCAGGAAGTAGGAAAATAAATGATTACTAGAAAAAATGATTGCGTTTCCGACGGTTAAATGATGAAAAAGACGCAAAACCCCAAGCGTCTGTTATAGATTCAAAATATTTACAAATTTTCCATTTCGTGCTCAAATGACGAGACTAAAGGTAAAATTTCTAAGTATTGGAAATCTGTAAGTAATCAAGACGTACAAAGGTGCTCGAGCAACTTTTGAGTAAAATATTACGCACTCTCATATCGAAACTCAAATGTGAAACATTGGGGGCTTCTGTTGATACAAAAATTGTTCAGCTGACGTGAACCAGTTATACGAAGACATGTGTTATCTTACGTGGCAAATAAATTAAAAGCACCGAGTTACTCATCACCTCGAGTTACTTAGCGCACCGAGCTACTCAACGTGCAGAGCATCTGTCCAGGAAGATCAAACGATAATTGCACATTCAATGAACATCGAACTTAATGAACATTATTATTGTACATACGTATGTGTCTATTAAACAACAACATATCGTATATTCATACTGATAGCCCCAAGGCTATAAATACATTGTAACATCCTCCACAATGGAGGAGGATCAATCGATCTTTTGTAATTATCATCAAGATTAAGGAAAACATCGACAAGTACAAATAGTGGACGTAGGCCATTTTCATAAGGCTGAACCACTTTAAAAATATTTTTTCTTATTTCTTTATTCCTTTTATCTGTGATTAATTAATTAGAATGAATCTAGTTTTTTACATCAACAACAGTAAATGTTACTGTTTTTGAACATGTTACAGATATAAATCTATTTCTCTTTGTGGTGCATACAGTAAAGTTTACTGGCTGTGTAATTTTTTTTCTTTGAAATTATATAGGCTTCATGGATCTTGTTTGATAGATCTCGTCGAGCAGATTTCAAAAATAGTAATTTTGCAAAAAAAAACAGATATGTCAATTAAAAGTTATGATCATTTGAAGATTAAAAAAAAAGTTCAACCACTTATGTAACTTCCTCAAGGAAGTTACGGATGGTTGATTTTAAAAGGGTAAAATTGTGATAAAAAGTTCCAAAAAATTAGGATTAGGACTTATATGCTAAGAGGAAAACATGGTGGGACTAGAATGTCTTAAAAAAAGTCTAATAGGATTTAAATGAGAATGTCCCTATTTTTAATTATTTTTAAAGAATTATCATATTTTGAATCTTTTTTCAAATAATAAAAAATATGTTTTTTTAATTGATTTTTTTAGCAAGTGCTCTCAAATTTTAAAGCATTATACAAAAAAAAATTATCTGGTATTTTAAAAAAAGAATTCGTTCAGAGCACTCGTTTTGAGTGAATTGTTGAATATCCTTTATATATATATATATATATATATATTGCTACTTCCGCCGTTATCCTCCCCACTCCTCTTTCAAATATTTAATAAAAAATAACAAAAATACCCTCTCAATTTTGATCATGTTCTTTTTTCTTCATCATTAAATAACAAATAAAAGAATTAACATTATTTGATAAGTAGGAAATCTATGTGTGTGTGTGTATATATATATATATATATATATAATTATAGCCTTAAACCCATGTTAAACTGCCACGTCTCAACAGATTTAACTAAAGTTTAATTCACATTTATACTTTCACGTCTCACCAAATTTGATACCCCATTTTTAGTTTTCCAAGAGCCTCCATTGAAATCTGATATACAATTGTCTTTTCCTTTTTCTCTTATCTCCCTACATTGTAAAGCTCTTTTAAACATATGGTCTTAAGCTTTTTCAATTTATATTCTAGGGATTTTCAATTCTAGGGTTTTAGTTTTGGGTTTAATATGGTTATTGTTGATACAAAATTAGTCAGATGACGTGGACCAATTATATGACAACACGTGTCATCCTACGTGGTAAAAGCATATATTCACCGAACAACTTATAATGTGGAGCTACTCATTACCCCGAGCTACTTAGCGTACCGAGATACTCATCACCTCGAGCTACTTAGCGTACCGAGCTACTCAATGTGCAGAGCATCTAGCCAAGAAGATCAAATGTCAATTACAGATTCAATGAGCATCGGATTCAGTGAACATTCTTATTATGTACAGATGTACATGTCTTTTAAATAACAACATATCGTCTATTCATACTGACAGCCCAAAGGCTATAAATACATTGTAACACCCTCCATAAGGAGGTAATTGATCATTTACGATCATCATCAAGATTAAGGCAAAACACCCAGCAATACAAAACAGTGGACGTAGGCCATTTTCCTAAGGCTGAACCACTTTAAAAATCCTTTGTCTTATTTTTTATTTCATATTTATCTATGATTAATTAATTAGATTAAGTCTAGTTTTTTACATCAACAAATTGGTGCCGTCTGTGAAAAATGACTAAACGTAGTGTTTTTCACTAAAACCTTCATCATACATGGCTGAGCTCCTAGAATCTAGCAATAGGAGCAATGACGAAGTTCTTCCTAACTCGTCTGTTCCTCCAACTGCCAATGAACTCACTAGCATAGTGGCCAGTTTAGCCAGGGGACAAACAGCTATGCAGGATACCATGCGATAACTCATTCAAACTATTCAAAATGCAACGCCTGCCCAGTCAGGCCAGCGAAGAGTTCATAGAAACACTCACCTGCCATCTTCGAGATCCAGACGTACTTTTTCCCTCATGTGTCCTTGTCCAGGTATATTGAATCGCATCATACTGAGAGGTCCAGCGACCCGTCCTATCAGCCTGGGTGGACATCTCCCATAAGAGTCATTGTCACTCTCACTTAGGAACGACCAAGCACCCTGCAGAGGTTGAGTAGAGTCTCCACCTTTGATCGTTTGGTCCCCAGGAGGAATAAAAATCCTCCTCGTATTGCGTTGGGAAATTCTCAACAACCAAATGATCTAAGGGAAGGTTCTGCCCAATCACGCCCTGCCCCTCGTACAGAGAGATCCCAAGAGGAGAATTCTGCGCGATCTGTTGCTCGGGCAAATAGATCAGAGGCTAGAAATAACGCTTGGAAAGGATCCATTCAGAGGTTGGAAGATAGGTTAGGGGAAATAACTAAGGCTAGAAAACCCTCTCCAAAGAACCTTTGTAAAAGGATCACCCTTTACACAAGCAATTGTGGATTTTCCCACACCATCGAAGTTTAAGGCTCCTGTAGTTATGCCGAAGTATGATGGAAAGACTGATCTTGTTCTCCATATAAAACAGTACCAAGCTGCTACCGATATCTATGCAGTTCTTAATGAGATGAGGTGCAGGGAATTCTCGGGAACTATCACTGGGTCAGCTCAAATATGGTATAACAACCTTCCCCGGGGACAAATTGTTACTTTCCATCAAGTGGCGGAGCTATTTATAGGAAATTTTTATTTTGGTGCGAAACCAGTCAAGAGGGTAGCACATCTGTTGAGTGTAAAGCACTAGGGATTACAATACTCGTTTCAACAATAAGAAACTGGATGTGATCGATTACGAAGAAAAGACAACTATTACAGCTCTGATGAGCGACCTTCTAC
This sequence comes from Sambucus nigra, assembly GCA_949130495.1. Lineage (NCBI taxonomy): Eukaryota > Viridiplantae > Streptophyta > Magnoliopsida > Dipsacales > Adoxaceae > Sambucus > Sambucus nigra. The sequence continues at coordinate 150,365,347 of OX422212.1, read as the reverse complement.
CAAACAGGTTGTATTATACTTTGGCCAAAGATCCCCCCAAATCCATGGCAGAATTAATGGCTAAAGCAGCCAAAATAATAAACGCTGAAAAAGCTATGGCTGCAAAGAAGAATGGTGAGATTAAAGCAGAGACTAATGTTGAGGGCAGGTTAGAAAAGAAAGATTAAAAGCATAATGGGGGCAATAAGCAATCGAAAGGCAAAGAGACGATAGAGCACTTGAGGAAGTATGGGAATTATACTCCCTTAAAGGTGGAAATAAACCATATTCTGGAGGAGATCAAGAACAACGAAGAACTAAATTGGCCGGAGAAATTGAGGACAGCCCCTAAAAGAAGGGATAAGTTTAAGTATTGCGAGTTCCACAAGGACCATGGACACACGACCAAGAGGTGTATAGCTCTTCAGAATGAGATTGAGGCACTCATTCGATGAGGGAAATTAAGCAGGTTTGTTGATCGCCAGAATGATGGGAAGACCAACGATAGAGCAAGGCAAAGGTCTAAATCTCCTCGTTGAACAGGAGATGACAAGAAGAGGGACCATGAATATGATCCGGAGGATGACCCCGACCTCCCAAAAAATCCAAGGTAACCAGAACGCGAGGTATTTTCAATCCATTTTGGCTCATTCGAATGTAATGTGATTATAGGTGGAGATGCAGGAGGTAGGGATCATACTGTTAAAAGAAAATCTTACCTCAATGAGGCCCAAGCTTGCTCTTATATACATCGAATAAATCTAGCGGAAGAGGATCGCCTGAGGAAGGTTAACAAGGATAAACTGGTCATTGGTTTTTCCAAAAGTGATCTGAAAGGTGTCTTGTATCCTTATGATGACCCCTTGGTGATCAAGATGAGGATAAAGGATGAGATCATATCAAGAATATTGGTAGACAATGGTAGTTAGGCAGACATCATGTTCTACTCTTTCTTTAACAGTTTAAACTTGAAACTAGCCCAGTTGGAGCCATATCATAGGCCCCTCCTCGATTTTACTGGTGAAAATGTCTTTCCACTTGGGACGATCAAGTTGGACATGCTTATTGGTACCTGGTCCTCTTGTAAAATAGAAAAAGTATGATTTTTCGTAATGGACAAAAATATCCAATCAGCCTACAACATAATCATGGGAAGGATAGGCCTGAAAAATTTCGAAGCAGTGCCATCAACAGTACATCAATGCTTGAAGTTTTTGACCAACTTTGGAGTTAGAATTGTAAAGGGTGGCCAAAAAGTAGCTCGGGAATGTTACTATTCATTTGCCAAATAGGAAGAAGTGGAGGAAGCCAGGAAGAAGACCACCACTTACCAAGTGGATGAGTCTGAAGATGCAGAGATTGAGACATTGGACCCTAGAGATGAGTCAGAGCTCGTGAAGGGTCAGGTCATGGAAGCAACGTAGAACGTTATTTTGGACGACGAATGACCAAAACGAATAACTCAAATTGGCGTTTCACTAGATCAGTCAATAAAGCAAGAGTTGGTGGCATTTTTTAGGCACAAAAAGCAAAATTTTGCGTGGAGTCACAAAAATATACCGGGGATAAACCCAACCTTCCTCTGCTACGAGCTTAATGTTAATACGAAGATCGAACCGATGAAACAACGAAGAAGGGTATTCAGCCCAGAGAAGAACCAAGTTATTCAGGAGGAAGTTGATTACTGTAAAAGGCCTCTTTTATTGAGGATGTCAAATATCCTGATTGGTTAGCCAATGTGGTGATAGTAAAAAATAAGAATAATAAATGGAGGATGTGCGTAGATTTCATAGATCTCAACAAAGCCTGCCCAAAAGATCACTTCCCTTTGCCCCGCATAAACCAGCTAGTAGATGCTACCTCGGGGCATGAGTTACTAAGCTTCATGGACGCTTATTCCGACTACAACCAGATTAAGATGAAACTAGAAAATAGGGAGAGTACTTCTTTTATTACCCCAAGGGGGACATATTGCTACAATGTTATGCTGTTTGGTCTTAAAAATGCAGGGGCTACGTACAAGCAATTGATGAATAAGGTGTTCGCAGAGCAAATTAGCAAAAATATCGAGGTTTACGTCGATGACATGCTGACTAAGAGCAAGAAAGCCACTGACCACATAGCTGACCTGAGCCAAACTTTAGATCAGCTAGAGAAATATCAGATGAAGCTGAACCTGACTAAGTGTGTATTTAGTGTACGAGAATGCATGTTCCTTGGGTATATTGTGAATCAGTGAGGCATTGAGGCAAATCCTAAGAACATTAAAGCTTTGCTAGAACTACGACCGTTATGAAGAAGGAGGTGCAAAGCCTTACGGGGGGTGTTGCAGCTCTTAACAGGTTTTATCTCATGAGCAACGGACATATGTCTTCCATTCTTCAAAACACTCAGAAAAACTTTTGAATGGAATAATGAATATGAGAAAGCATTCTAGGAGTTGAAATGATATTTGGGGATACCCCCATTGTTGTCCATGCCGATAATGGGAGAAAAGTTATATTTATACTTAGTTGTTTCAGAAAGCGCAGTCAGCTCAGCATTGATAAGAGTAGATGATGGAGTGAAAAAATCAGTGTATTATACAAGCAAAGAACTTCGAGGAGCAGATATTAGATATCCAAGGTTGGAGAAGCTGGCATTAGCATTGATCGAGGCAAGTAGGAGGATGAAACCATACTTCCAGGCCCATACCATAGTGGTATACACCGATATTCCACTCAGACGGGCTTTGCAAAAATCAGAGAAATCCGGAAGATTGATGTATTGGGCGGTGGAACTAGGTGAGTATGATATTATTTACGAGCCAAGGTCTTCGTTCAAAGGACACACAGTGGCAGATTTTATTACGGAGTTCACTTACCCAGATACTTTTGACAAACAAGGGTCTAATGAAGAGTAACCCATGGATGTTAGAGGAACATCAAAGACTATCCCAAAGGATTTGCCAGAGGGGATAGTGATCGAGCAACAAGAATCCCCTGATCAAAGCCCAACGTGGGGAGATGATAAAAGAAAGTACCAAATATTCCATCAAGGAACTTTGTGATACCAAGAGTTTGATAATTATATACCTATATGGACTTTGCATGTTGATGGCTCTTCGTGTGCCACTGGCAGCGGCGCTGGAATAATTCTTAATAGCCCAAATGGATTGGATATAGAATATGCTCTGTATTTCCAGTTTAAATCTTCCAACAATAAAGGTGAATATGAAGCTATGATTGTGAACCTTAGTTTAGCCAAAAACACTGAACGCAGAGCAAGTGACGGTGTTTAGTGATTCACAACTAATTATAAATTAGATTCTTGGGTTGTATGCATCAAAGGGATAATTTATATCTAGGTATCACGCCAAATCCATGGAGATTGTATCCAGTTTTACCGCGGTCCAAGTGATCAGAATACCAAGATTGGAGAATGCGAGGGTTAACGCACTAGCTCGATTAGCCTCAACTACTCGCATCGAGCTACGACGAATGATTCTTATTGAGATATTGGCAGACCGTAGCACCGATGAAGATTTGATGGTGCCGTTCATCACTTTGGACATGGGACCTTCCTGGATGGATCCCATCAGGGAATATATCGAAGAAGGAATTTTACCAACCGACCAACTTACGACCAAGAGGTTAAAGTTTAAAGCTGCTCGGTATGTATTGAATAATGGAGTTTTGTACAAAAGGGGTATAATAGTAGATCTACAAAGATGTGTGTGTAATACCCCGTAATTTTAATGACTTTTAAAATGGGTTATATTTTAAATTAATGGATTAATTGGATTTTATTATAAATTAATTCATTTGGGTTTTATCCTAATTGTGGATATTTAAATGTATGATTCTGTATATTACTTAAAGATATTTAGGTAATATATGAATGTGATTTTATTGATATGGCTGTGTGATATTAATTCAGTAATTTGAATTTTTAGTCGGACGCAGTATGGGACGTGTCGAGACAAATTTGTTAAATTAAAAAGGAAACTTAAATTTACATCAACCTTATAGTCATTTCGAGTGCGTCGTTGCATCCGGAAGGATTGAAATAGTTAGAAAAGTCTATTTGGATGTTGATTTTGGGTCTCGGGTCATTTGAAAATGAAAAGACAACCAAAAAGGGTATTTGGAGATTAGTTGTACGTGGGTTCATTCATCTCTTCTATACAAAATTGATAGGTCACCTTTTTAGAGAGAGTGAAAGGGTGCTTGGGAGAAGATAAGTTTGCTTGGAAAGGAGGAGAACCAAAGATCAAATGTCACCACCACCAACCACCACCGAAAGTGATCGGAGAAGGGGAGAACCACCTGTGTTATACAACTTCAAAGGATCAGATCTTCATTAGAGGCAAGTATTTGATAATTGCAATCTAGTTAGTATATTTTCCATGTTAGGATAGATATTAAAAAGATGAGATTTTGCATGTTTGGAAGATAAAGATAGAGTTGTTGATTGATTTATGAATAATGGAAATATATAGGAATAAAACTTATGTTGTAGGTAGATAGTAATCCACGAAATAATCATCACTTTGTTGAAGAAATTTTGAGAATCATTGGTGTGTTCTTGAAGATATCATGTTTATAATTTTCTAGAAAAAGAGGATAAATATATGCTTTTAATTCAAACTCTTGATGATTCTAGGATGTTTAGAGCATTAGAAATCATTTACATATGTTCTTATATCATGTAGTAAGGATTATAAGGAGTTTGGGTTGTTAATATGAAGGTTAGAATGATCAAAAGTTATGAAAACCGTAGTAAAAGAATTGCAGAAAACTGGGTTGATATCTGGGAGATCGATCGATCGACCCCCTACCTTCGATCGATCGACCACGCCAGAATTCATGATGTTGTTTCTTTTTAATACTTGTTCTTATCCCAAACCTTTTGTAAATCTTTGGCATTTATCAATTGGATATAATGGGACTTAGGGAAGATCAGTAAGCCCTAGATAAGAATCGAATTAATGTGATTGGGATTTAATTGATTAGAATTATGATATTTAAATTAAAAAAAAATTCGGTTGCTAGATACATGTGTTGGATTCTAATTTATATGCATGAGAATTAAGGATATGTCCAGTAGGGAAAATTTAATAAATCACCTGGGCATCCTTAGGTTTACAAGAGGGTTCAATCTTAGGTGAAGAAGATGTGTTTATAAGAGATTAGAAATTATCGGTTGTAACCCTAATTAAAGTAGAGTTTAATTCGTAGTAATTCGGGAGATAAGGTGGTACGGACCAATAGGATATTAGTGATTTCTTACTGAATATATATTGAGGAAAAACCTATTTAAACCTTAATAAATGAGTGAGACTCTGGAATAATTAAATTAAGGAAGTAAAGTCATAATTTAATACGTAGGATTTAAAGAGATATAATGCTATGTATGGGAACTACCTTAGGGTAGTGTGATTACCTTATTGATATTATATTATAGGTAGATGATAATGCCTATTTGATTGATTGATAATTTATGTGTATGACATACCTAGATTACTTGCTATCTATGGGAGGTTTGCGCTTGAGGGCAGTCATATCCTGATGAATCCATGGGATTTTTGATTTGTCGCTCGAGAAAATAGGTATATGAAAGACTTGACTTGATAAGTCCGCTGACTATGGTAATGTAGGTATATGCGTGACCCTTGGGTATGAGAACTATGTTCGCCTCCAAATTTTTGTGTTGTTGTTTGTGGTTCGAAGAATCCTTACCGAACTTTTAGTCCCCTATTCGGCGACCAGCGATACTGGGACGTGATAGCAGAATAATGCATGCACCACAGCTGTGACTCAGGGTGCCTTATTATATATGTATATATATAATGATTTAAATGAATGTATATATATAGTGGTTAGATCAATCTACTGGGTGATAATTGTAGATGACGGTGAATAGAGAAAAAGAATTGAACCAAGTTAATGAATATTTATTCTTATAGATTTGAAGAGATTAATTCATATTAATGAGGAACGTATATGAATGATTATACTACGTATGGTATGGTACATACGGGGTAATGGTATGGGATAGAATCATATTATGAAAACTAATTAGGAGGAACCATTAACTAGGAGGTTAATAGGAAACGTTAAGTGTGCACTCTAGATGAGAGGTGAGAATAGCAAGTGAGAGTCTGGATACTAACATGTACATAATAAATGCTTTATTGCACTTGTTAAATACTTGTTATTTTCAAAATCATTTTCACATCGGGCTCTGACCCGTTTCCTTTCATTTTCTCTTTTTTATTGTACCTTCTATATCAAGTGTCCAGCAGCAGGGACGCCAACCATAAAGGATTATGACGAGCTATGGAGCTATGGAGTATTGCTTAGACGCCTATCTTCGTTTGATTCACATTATGTAGTGTTCTTTTATTTAGGGCATGTCGCCCAAAGGAATCCAGTTATCTCTTTTCTATCAGAGTCAAAAAGTCTTGTACTCGTGTCATTTTAATACATTTATTATTGTTAGGATTACTGTATTTGATAATTATTTGGGAATGTTAATTCCAAATGCATTTAAATTCTTTTGTGTTATCTGTTTGGTTATTAGTGTTGTAGAATAATGTGTGTAGTGTTATTCGTAAACTAAAAAGGAATTTTGTTGAAATTAAAATTTGGAAAGTTTTTAACACCAGCTTAATTGGGTGTTGGTTGAGTTATAAATATTTTTGACAGTGATGCTAAGAATGAGCCAACTGTATATTCTATTTTAATTTGGTATGGGACTGGCCACCCAGTATTTAATTAGGCGGGGTGCTACAGGTGGTATCAGAGCATCATGTTCTAGTGTTCTTTAGGGTCTGTACGGCTTACTGTGTTTTCAGCTTAGCGTTCTTTGATGTAGAGCCCTATGAGTAGGATTATTATTTTTCTATTTACGCCGACGTTCTTCAGCTATTTTGAATACTGATAGTGTACTCTCATTTCAGATGCCTCCTCGACGTGCACCTCAGCCCGCCCCAGCTCAGGGTACAATGACTACGGCCGAAGTTGCTGCAATTGTAGCTCAGTCAGCCAATGCAGCTCTAGCTGTTGTTCAATAGGCTCCAGCACAGGCACCAATTATGCCACCCGTGCAAGGGCAAGTGTTTCCTACTGCATGGGAACGAGCGAGAGATGCCTTTCAGAAGGCACACCCACTTGAGTTTCAGGGAGGATCAGATGTCGTGACTGCTAGCCAATGGAAAAGAGATATCCAAAGGAACTTAAGAATGCTCGAATGTATTGAGGTTCAACGTCAAATACTAGCCACATTCAAGCTAGTAGGGGAAGCTTTGCAATGGTGGGAGTTTACGACCACTATCGAGGAGAGAGACACAGTGACTATCCAAGACTTTTGGATACGGTTTGATCGAAAGTACTTTCCTTCCACCATCTAGACGGAGATGAGGCAAAAATTACTTGATTTGAAACAGGGAGAGAAAACAGTGGCAGAATACGAGGAAGAATTTGCGCGACTAACTAATTTGGTACCAGCAGAGGTACCCACTGAGGAGAGGAGAATTCTAATGTTCACTGATGGGTTGAACTATAAGATTCGCCAGCATTTACTGGGAATTCTTTCACTACGTACTTATGCAGATGTTCTTAATGCTGCAATGCTTCACTGCCAAGATAACCGCTTACATGCTCAGGGTGTCAAGCGGGGGCTTGGGTCAAGCCTGCAAGGCCAGACTAATGGGGGAAGTTCTAGTGGGACTCATCCAGGACAGAGTCACCAGCGTCAGGGTGAGCAGGGTTCCCAAATTGGGGATTATGCTAAGCGTTTATGATCTGGAGATTCTCGATTTGAGGATAGAGGTAGTGGGCAAGGACAGCAGGGCCATCAGGGCCAGAGGCAGGCTCATTAGGGCCAAGGGAAAGGAGGTAATGGCCAGCAGGGTCGGGGTCAACAGGGAAAAAATAGTGGGAAGTTTGTGGGAAAATGTTTCGTGTATGGCCACAAACGACAAGATTGTCCTGATAAAGACAAATTCCCTCAGCAACAAAATGCTCGACAGGAGCCACAGATACCAGTGTTTCCACCAGCTGCTCTTCCAGCTCCAGCTCCGGTGTTAGCACTACCTCCCATTCCAGCAGCACTCGTGCAATAGGGTCAGTATGGGCGTGTATATAACGTCCATTAGGCAGCGATTCAACAACAACTACCCGCAAATGAGGGTATGTTTTCTATCTAAGGAGTTATAAGGCGCATACTGATTTTTATATAAATTAATATTGTATGGGCAAAAGGGTTACTAAACTTAGCCTATAGCACTAATATTTACGTAGACTCACCGAGGGATTGTGGGACACCTATATTTTTACAAGTCATCACGTGGGTCTGATTTTTATCACGAAATTACCTACTTTAGGCATATCCGAACATGATGTGACTAGCGACGTGAATTGAATTATGGTATATGAGAGCGTATGTACTACTATAGCCAACATCTTGTCTTTAACAAGAGGGTAGATGAGTAGACTTTTATTTGAAATTGATAAAACCTGTAGAGAGGTTATATACTATTGACTAAGGACCTGAGGAGTTTCGATGACCGACTACTTTAGGTAGTAGTGTATCGGGGGGGTTTCTTGTTTGGATTTCTCTTGCGAGACACCCTACGCATGAAACTAACAAACGTTGGGAGTCGAAATAAGTTAGGTCTTTAGGATATGAGTTTATAACCTTTGCGGTAAATCAGAGTATTATGCGGGTAACCATATCCATTTTATAATGGAAGTTTGTCACGCAGATAGTATATGGAAGATTGGGTATAGTTTAAATTCGATTAAGTTGAAACTATATGGCGAGGCTTGGCGTATAACACCAATAAGGATTTTCGATAATGTACTGCATGGGCGGTACGACATAGATTACTTGCGATGTGAGATTTATACTCAGAGTTGACCTTATCAGTATGAATAATCTTTCCGAATTTCGAGATGAAATTCTGTTATAAGGGGGGAAGTATGTAATACCCCGTAATTTTAACGACTTTTAAAATGGGTTTTATTTTAAATTAATGGATTAATTGAATTTTATTATAAATTAATTCATTTGGATTTTATCCGAATTGTGGACATTTAAATGTATTATTATGTATATTACTTAAAGATATTTAGGTAATATAAGAATGTGATGTTATTGATATGGCTGTGTGATATTAATTCAGTAATTTGAATTTTTAGTCGAACACGGTATGGGACGTGTCGGGACAAACTTGTTAAATTAAAAAGGAAACTTATTTTTACATCAACCTTATAGTCATTTCGAGTTAGTCGTTGCATCCAGAAGGGTTGAAATAGTTAAAAAAGTCTATTTGGATGTTGATTTTGGGTCTCGGGTCATTTGGAAATGAAAAGACAACCAAAAAGGGTATTTGGAGATTAGTTGTACGTGGGTTCATTCATCTCTTCTACTCAAAATTGAGAGGTCACCTTTTTAGAGAGAGTGAAAGGGTGCTTGGGAGAAGAGACGTTTGCTTGGAAAGGAGGAGAACCAAAGACCAAAGGTCACCGCCACCAACGACCACCGGAAGTGATTGGAGAAGGGGAGAACCACCTGTGTTATACAACTCCAAAGGATCAGATCTTCATTAGAGGCAAGTATTTGATAATTTCAATCTAGTTAGTATATTGTCCATGTTAGGATAGCTATTAAAAAGATGAGATTTTGCATGTTTGGAAGATAAAGATAGAGTTGTTGATTGATTTCTGAATAATGGAAATATATAGGAATCAAACTCATGTTGTAGGTAGATAGTAATCCATGAAATAATCATCACTTTGTTGAAGAAATTATGAGAATCATTGGTGTGTTCTTGAAGATATCATGTTTATAATTTTCTAGAAAAAGAGGATAAATATATGCTTTTAATTCAAACTCTTGATGATTCTAGGATGTTTAGAGCATTAGAAATCATTTACATATGTTGTTATATCATGTACTAAGGATTATAAGGAGTTTGGGTTGTTAACATGAAGGTTAGAATGATCAAAAGTTATTAAACCCATAGTAAAAGAATTATAGAAAACTGGGCTGATATCTGGGCGATCGATCGATCGACCCCTTACCTTCGATCGATCGACCTCCCCAGAATTCATGATGTTATTTCTTTTTAATGATTATTCTTATCCCAAACCTTTTTTGAATCTTTGGTGATTATTAATTGGATATAATGGGACTTGGTGAAGATCAGTAAGCCCTATATAAGAATTGAATTAATGTGATTGGGATTTAATTGATTGGAATTATAATAATTAAATTAAAAGAAATTTCGGTTGCTAGATGCATGTGTTGGATTCTAATTTGTATGCATGAGGATTAAGGATAGGCCCAGTAGGGTAAATTTAATAAATCACCTGGTCATCCTTAGGTTTACAAGAGGGTTCAATCTTAGGTGAAAGAAGATGTGTTTATAAGAGATTAGAAATTATCGGTTATAACCCTAATTAAAGGAGAGTTTAATTCGTAGTAATTTGGGAGATAAGGTGATACGGACCAGTAGGATATTAGTGATTTCTTACTGAATATATATTGAGAAAAAACCTATTTAAACCTTAAGTAATGAGTGAGACTCTAGAATAATTAAATTAAGGAAGTAAAGTCATAATTTAATACGTAGGATTTAAAAAGATATAATGCTATGTATGGGAACTACCTTAGGGTAGTGTGATTACCTTGTTGATATTATATTATAGGTAGATGATAATGCCTATTTGATTGATTGATAATTTATGTGTATGACATACCTAGCTTTCTTGATATCGATGGGAGGTTTGCGCGTGAGGGCAGTCATATCCTGATGAATCCATGGGATTTTTGATTTGTCGCTCGAGAACATAGGTCTATGAAAGACTTATCAAAGAGTTGATAATCCACTGACTATGGGAACGTAGGTATATGAGTGACCCGTGGGTATGAGAACTATGTTCGCCTCCAAATTTTTGTGTTGTTATTTGTGGTTCGAGGAATCCTTACCAAACTTTTAGTCCCCTATTCGGCAACCAGTGATACTGGGACGTGATAGTAGAGTAATGCATGCACCACAGCTGTGACTCAGGGTGACGTATTATATATGTATATATATAATGATTTAAATTAATGTATATAGATAGTGGTTAGATCAATCTACTGGGTGATAATTGTAGATGACGGTGAATAGAGAAAAAGAATTGAACCAAGTTAATGAATATTTATTCTTATAGATTTGAAGAGCTTAATTCATATTAATGAGAAACGTATATGAATGATTATACTACGTATGGTATGGGACATACGGGTTTATGGTATGGGATAGAATCATATTATGGAAACTAATTAGGAGGAACCATTAACTAGGAGGTTAATAGGAAACGTTAAGCGTGCACTCTAGATGAGAGGTGAGAATAGCAAGTGAGCGTCTGGATACTAACATGTACATAATAAATGCTTTATTGAACTTGTTAAATACTTGCTATTTTCAAAATCATTTTCACATCGGGCTCTGACCCGTTTCCTTTCATATTCTATTTTCTATTGTACCTTCTATATCAGGTGTCCAGCATTAGGGACGCTAACCATAAAGAATTATGATGAGCTATGGAGTATTGCTTAGACTCCTATCTTCGTTTGATTCATATTATGTAGTGTTCTTTTATTTAGGGCATGTCGCCCAAAGAAATTTAGTTATCTCTTTTCTATCGGAGTCAAAAAGTCTTGTACTCGTGTCAATTTAATACATTTATTATTGTTGGGATTACTGTATTGGATAATTATTTGGGAATGTTTATTCCAAATGCATTTAAATTGTTTTGTGTTATCTGTTCGGTTATTAGTGTTGTAGAATAATGTGTGTAGTGTTATTCGTAAACTAAAAAGGAATTTTATTGAAATTAAAATTTGGAAAGTTTTTAACACCAGCTTAATTGGGTATTGGGTGAGTTGTAAATGTTTTCGACAGAGATGCTAAGAATGATCCAACTGTATATTCTGTTTTAATTTGGTATGGACTGGCCACCCGGTATTTAATTAGGCGGGGTGTTATAGTGTGCACCCATCAGAAGTTAAAGATTTGATAGAAGAAATTCATGAAGGGTCTTGTGGGGCTCATGTGGCAGGACAGACTCTTCTGCAAAAGATAACAATGCAGTGTTACTATTAGCTAACGATGCGAGCTGAATGTACAGCTTATGCCAAGAGATGTGATAAGTGGTTACATTTTTATACCATCCGAAGAACTCCCCAGGCTTTATTAACCCCCATCACCTCACCTTGGTCATTCACTATGTGGGGAATAGAATTGGTCGGGCCTCTACCAATTACTAAAGGACGATTCAAATACCTAGTGGTCGCTGTTGATTATTTCACCAAATGGGTGAAAGGTGTACCTCTTATTATCATGGCTTATGAAAGGGTTTACCAATTCGTTTGGAAGATTATTATTTACAAATATGGCCTGCCGCATGCTTTCATCACTGACTATGGTACCCAATTTGATAATGAGGAGTTTGCTGCGTATTATCATCAGTCCAACGTCCAGAAGATCCATTCAACACCAGCCCTCCCCAGAGCAATGGTCAAACTGAAGTGACGAACTGGACTCTACTTAACGGGTTGAAGAAACGGTTGGATGTTGCAAAAGGGAATTGGATTAACAAGCTACATTATGTGTTATGGGCTTATCGAACAATACCCCGAACAGCAACTGGGGAGTCTCCTTACATGCTAGCCTTTGGAAGTGAAGCAGTCATACCAGCTGAACAGGGCCTACCTGTAACACCCCGTATTTTTGTATAGTTAATATTTAATTAATTCGGGAATTTTAAATTACTGGTGTGTTGTAATTTTAATTGAATTAATTATGGCAATATATATATTTAAATATTAATCGGGGAGTGAATGGTTAATGTTTAGGAAAATTTATTTACTAAGTGAATAGTAATAATTTAATTACATCATTTCAGGTATTAATGACGGGGTAGGCACTTATCCCACCCGGGAGTCGGTATAGACTAAATTGGGTGTGAGATAAGGATTTTTATAAATTAATTCGGATGTCAATTCTGAGTGCGCGGTTGAGTCCGAATGGGTCGAGATAGTCAGAAAAGAGTACCCGGGGGTAGTAATTGGGTCTCGGGGTATTTTTGGGCATGGCCGGGCCCACACGGGGTGAGTTGGGCCACTTTAATTAAGCCCATTAGACTAAAAACGGGATTAAGGGTTTTTAACCTAATTGGGAGATTAAGGGATGGCAGCCAACATAACTCTAAACCTAGGGTTTGAGAGGAGAATTGGGAGAAAGCAAATCAAGAACAAATTGGAGGTTATTGGAGCCAAATTAAGGGACATCAACAACGGATCAGACACTACGAACACTTACAGGCAAGTGGTTAACTGTTTTTACTCCTAAATTGTGATATCCAATTCATATTTTAGTGATGTATAACTAAAATTCATTTTGGGGATAAATGGGTAAAAAATGGGGTTTTGTTAATGGAATCTTTATGAGTTCTTGGATGAAGAACATGAATCTTGAATGACTTAGGGTTTATTTGATGAACACAAGAGGTCAATCTGCCAGAATTTTTTATACAACTTTAAACGGATGCCATTTGGGTTGTACTTCGAATTAGAGTGTAAACCATACATTCCTGGAAAGGTATTTCTCTTAGCTATCCAATGAACTTGGAATCAGGTCAATCGGAGTTATGTATAGGGAGAAATCGACCTTTTACTAGAGGGTGTTTGATCTGTCAACATAGTAATCTGCCAGACTTTTAACGTGACTTTAAACGTGTGCGATTTTAATTTTACTTCGAATTAGAGTGTGAGCCATACATTACTGGAAAGGTATTTCTCTTAGCTATCCAATCAACTTGGAATCAGGTCAATCGGAGTTATGTAGAGGGAGAAATCGAAATTTTACTAGAGGGTGTTTAATCTGTAAGAAAATTTGAGATTTTTCTTTTTAAGCCTCAAATGTCTAAAATGTTATCGGGGAAGTGTTTGGGACCTTGATGAAATATATTGATGGAATAATGATATGGAAGTAGGTCTATGATTGAGTGTTGGACTTTAATTTTGTGAGAGAGTTAAAGTGGAGATTCATAGGCTTGATTGTGACGAACTCTAATTCGAGATGATAAGAATATAATTACGAAAAAGCATGAGCGAGCTTAAATTCTTTAGGTCAGTGGGTTAACAAGTGTAACTACTGAATTGATATAACAAGGGGTAACTAGGACCCTTAGAGTTGTGTGAATACTTGAATTAATACTAAAGTGAGATAAATTCGTAAAGCAAACAAGTACGGTGAATATTAGAGAGAAATATATTACGTACAAGTATGAAGAATTGGGTTGTGTAAATACCTACTGTTTTATAGGATTACTTGGGTTGTGAATGCCTATTGTGTGTTCCCTTGTGATAGGAACAAAGACTCGGGAAATATTAAGTTACGGGCCAAGTAAGTGAGTCCGGGGACAATGGTTGAGTGACACCAAGTTATTAAATTAATAAGAGTGATAATTAATTTAAGAAGAGTCGGATTGTAGACTCGGGTAGAATTAAATTAATAAAGGTATTAATTAATTTAATTAAAGTCGGTTTGTACACTCGGGTATGATTAAATTAATGGGTGGGATAATTAGTTTAATCAGGATCGGATTGTAGACTCGTGTAGGGTACTTATTAATTAATGTGATAATTAATTATATTAGAGTCGGACCACAGACTCGGAAATTGGGTTGATTAATTAATTTGTTAATTAATTTAATTAGAGTCGTGCGATAGACTCGGGGAGGTATTAAATTAAAATGTGTGTTAATTAATTTAAGGAGAGTCGGACCATAGACTCAGAGAAAGTATTATATTAATTAAGGTGTGAATTAATTATATTAGAGTCGGACCATAGACTCGGGAAGAGGATAAGTTATTAAGTGAGAAAATTAATTACATTGAGTCGGGCCACAGACTCAGGAAATTACAGGCAGTGTATGGGATTTTGAGTACATGGTAAAGCCGGGGTTATTAATATATATATATATATATATATATACTTGTATGTATTGTGTGTGACATTAAATTACAGGCAGTGTGCGGGAGTTTGAGTACACGGTAAAAACCGGGGTTCATAATATATATATATATACGGGTAGTGATAGTATATATATATGTGTATATATTGTGTGTGATAGTAAATATCAGTGTCTAGATATTTATTCAATTTAAATACTCTAATGCTATCAAGGGAGGTTGCGCGATGTGGGTGAATCCCCTAGCTTGAGGAGTAGGGCGAGTATATCCCCAGGTCATAGCGTCCGGTATATATGGGTGAGGGATTTATCTCACTTTCAGGGAAGGAATATGACCGCCTCCACTTCGTTATATTTTGGTCCAAGTTGGTGAGCGATTCTAACTTGGGGAAACTAGGTTTTGTGAGCACACCTAGTGAGATGGCATTTTAGAGTGAATCATCCGGTGAGGGTATACTCGGAAGGATGGATACGCGTATGATATATGTGTGGATGTTAGTAAAGGTACGTATAATATGGTAGTAAATATTATATATAGGTGATAATACAGTGTGTGATGTAGTTATCTTATATAACGCGGGTTACAATTATATGCAGTTAGTTAATGAGAAATTAATTAAGTTAATCATTGGTGAAAATAATACAGTGTGTGATGTATGTACTTTATATAACTTGTGACACGGTTATATGATATTATTTAAGAGGAATTTATTTAAGTTAATTGTGAAATAACTTATAATTCAAGAATCATTATACTCGGGTTAGAGTAGTATGGCAAGGGAAGGTTATACCAGGACTAGTTGGACGGGGTAGTACAACTAGGTGGGGTTAAGGTAACCGGTAGGTGTGCACAATAGTAGAGGGGTGAGAATGTCCACAAGGGAGTGCGACACTAACTTAAATATGAAGCGCATTCATGCATTTTAAATTACTGCAGTTAATTCACTTGCTAAATATTTTCAAAATGTTTTGGGTTCTAACCCTTGCTATAAAACTATTTTCAAAACCTTTTAGGTGTCCAGCCACAGGGACGCCAGGATTGATATTCTATTCCAGGGATACGGAGCTGCAACATATGTGGATGCTAGCAGGAGTTTGGATTAGACGCATCATTTATTCATTCCTAGAGTAGGAATCTTGTATCAGTTTCAGTTTTATTTAGGGCTTGTCGCCCAGACTTCTCGGTACAGTTTTCAGGTGTAATTTATTCAGGTGTTGAATATTTGTATTCGGATTATTTCTTTGGTGGCCGGTGATTTATTCGGCATGTTGTGTAATTATGATTCAGTTTATTTTCATTCAGTTGTGTGAATGGTTTATATTTTAATTCCGCATGTACAGTTTTGGTTTAATTAAAAAGTTAAAATTGGCACCAGTTTTTGGAATACTAGGTGGTTAGTAAGTTTTAAAAAAGTCTTCGACAGTGATGCTAAGGATGATCCAGCTGGGATTCCTGTTTTAATTTGGTATAGGACTGATCACCGGTATTTTATTAGGCGGGGTGTCACAGATGGTATCAGAGCATCCGGTTCTAGTGTCCTTAGGATCTGTGCGGCTTTTCACGTTTCAGCTTAGCAATCTTTGATATAGAGCCCTATCATAGGATTGTTGTATTCTCATACGTATGCGCATATACGTTCTTCTGTAAAATCTTTATTTGAGAGTGAACTCATACAATTCAATTCTCATTCCAAATGATGCCCAGGAGGGAGAGAACAGTTAGGGCAGCATGGGGAGATGAGACGAGGGAGGCCCGTTAGGAGCAAGAGCTACCACAGCAACGGCCATAGATAATTTTGGCAGCATAGGTCACTGAAATAGTGGCACAGGCAGTTGGACCAACGGTGGTCACAACGGCAAGGTACTTTCCACGGAATCAGCCACAAGTGTTAGTGGCGTCGGATGTTCAGACTCACGCAGGGTCGTCGGGGTGGAAACAATAAAGAGAGATTATTTTAGCGGGATCCACCAGAGTTGCGAGGGGGTTCAGCTGTAGTACTAGCGTGTCAAGGAAGAGAGGTATCCAGCGTCACCTACGCATGGGAGATTGCGATGGGGTGCAGAAGTAAAGGCTAACCACTTTTAGTTAGTGGGAGTGGTGCTACAGTGGTGGGAGTCAATCACCACAGTTGAGGAAAGGGACACACTAGATACTGCCGAGTTTTGGGTGCGGTTCGACTGCAAGTATGTTTCCTTCAGCGGTTGAGACCGAAAGGAGGAGAAAATTTTGTGAGGTGACTCAAAGGGAGACCGTTTAGTGGCCGATTACGAGGAAGATTTCACTCGTTGGCAAATTTTTACCGGATGATGGTAAGCTAGGAAAAGAGAAAGAAAGCAAAGTTTATGGATGGGTTAGTCTGGAGAATCAGACAACATTTAATTGATAATTCCGCATTAGTAGATTATACTGATGTCATTAACGCAACACTCCGGCACTGTCGGGAATATCGCTTCCACGCGAAAGGAAGCGGGAGGGGAGTGGGGATTAGCCAATCGGATGAGGCAGAAAGGAACAATACCAGTGGGGTATCCCAGCAGCAGACTGGGGGAGATCAAGGGCAGGATTTTCGGCAGGGGAATTATGCCAAACGATCTAGAACTGGAGGCTACCGGCGGGATGGCCAGGAATTTCAACAAGGTTGGCATGGAAGGGATCAGTGGCAGGGTGAACATATTAGAAAATGTTTCGTTTGTGGGAAAAGCGAGACACATGTAGAGATATTGCCTTAAGCAAGGCAGGAGTCAACTACAGGACGAGGTCCTGGATGTACAGCCACTAAAGCAAATCACGGGTGCATTCGGGCAGGGAGAAGCTGCTCCGAAAATTGAGAACCAGCCGCTACAGTTGGGGTATAGCGGTAATTATTTTACCCTAGGGTCATGGGGTATATTATTGAGTGACCAAGAGGATGTCACAGTATAAGACTTATTTTTTCACTAGAGTTCGCAGGTAAGTCGAACTTAGTGGGTGCGTTGTCGGTAGCAGCCATAGCATGTGGGTAAACTTTTCGTAGGATAGCGGAGTTCCTTAGTGTTCTTCATGAGAGAGTGGAGGCGTGCACTGAGTGATTGGTTGAATTAGGCAAGGAATTTTTACATTCGAGAATTATGGGAGTAGGGTTGATAATACTTTTTAAACATCGTCTGGATAGCGATGGAATTTAACCATTGTGGATAGTGGAGTTAAATTTTGGTGTTCGCGACACCAGGGTATGGTTGGTACTAGGTATCACCTGAGAGGGCGTATAGCCTATATATATGTGGGTATATATGTTGTATTTCGTGGTGCAATAGCACATAGTGAGGTTTGGTGTTCTCACATTTTATCCCGGTAAATGGGGATGTTTACTGAAGTGAATCAGGGTGGTTAAATTTATTTTCGAGCAAAGAGAGATAGCTCGGGGTTTATTTTGCGCAAGGACTAGTGGTAGTAAGGGCGCGGTATTTCATGTTGTCTTCGGTAGCATAAGGGTAAGCGTATATACTTTTGCGTTGAGAGACAAGTATTTTGGGGAGAGGTTTGAACGTTAGCACATGGGTTGGGTACCCAGGCGGTATATATATATATATGTGTGTGTGTGTAATATGACTACGGGTTCGAAGTTATATTACGGGCGACGACTAGCATAGTCGGGTAACTTTCGTGCAGTAGAGCGCGGGTATAGGATGTATGGGCGCCCTGGTAAAGTTAAATGCATATTTGGGTAACGTATGGTTAGAATCATATGGGATAGATATAGCGGGCTTGGAGGAACTTGACTAGTGAGTAGTATGTGAATACTGGAACACTAGGTTTATCTTAATTTCGAGGACGAAATTCCTTTGTAAGGGGGGAAGTATGTAACACCCCGTATTTTTGTATAGTTAATATTTAATTAATTCGGGAATTTTAAATTACTGGTGTGTTGTAATTTTAATTGAATTAATTATGGCAATATATATATTTAAATATTAATCGGGGAGTAAATGGTTAATCGGGGAGAGAAGATGCCGCAATCCGGAATGCAACTTATCAGCAACGGAGTGCCATATTTTATAATAAAAAGAGTCAAGAAATGTGATCTTAAGAAGGGAGATTATGTGTTGAAGAAGGTGATTCAGAAGAATAATAAGTTGGAAGCCAAATGGCATGGGCCTTGTCGTGTAACTATAGTTGTTCGACCAGAAACATACATAGTAGAGACCTTAGAGGGAGAAGATTCAAAAATGCGTGGAATGAAGAGCACCTGCGCAAATATTATCGGTAATACAAATTCACATGTACCCCATTTCTTTTAATATGAATCAAAATGATTGTTTCCTATATATTCTTATTTAGTTCAATTTTTCTTTCGATACTAGTGGTACACACTACACCAACCACGGTTGGTCGGCATATCAGCAACCACCAACTAAGTTTGGTCGGCACCAATAAACTTAACCAACTCTGTTGGCATAACAATCAGACAAGGCAAGACTTGTTTGATTATGGGTGACCTCAAGGGGCATCCAAAACTAGGCAAGAAGATGGGTGACCTCACGGGACATCCACTGTCTAGCACCGAGGTAATTTAGATAAGATTGCTACAACTAAGCAAGACCATGGGATGAAAATAATTTCATTGCTTAGTCACTTATGGGTGACAAGTCACTACAACTAGGCAGCAAATGGGGCAAAATTTCATTGTTTAGGTAATTAAAACAAAATAGGACAATTTATCCCTTTATACACACTCATCAAAAGATAATATGATAAGAAAAACATCTTATAAATTATTTACAAGGAAAGAAAATTGCACAAAGATGAACTTTTGTACATTAAACACAATTATTTCCATGGAAAGAAAATTATAAAAGATGAACTTTTCTTCATTCAATACAAATTCCCTATTCTATTGGCCTTTTTCCTTCAGATTTTGGTACAGGTTCCATTCCAGCTAGAGGATCATCTAAAGCATAAGGAGAATTGATGAAATTCATATCTCGTAGCATTCTAATATTGCTCGAACTCGGTTGATTAAGTAGATGTTGAGGTCGGGATATCTCAAACTCTTCATGAAGCTGGTAATCAGCAAGATACCTGGAGATCAAACACCTAGGAATGGCATGGGTTGGAATCTAGCTGACATCCAGTTTAAAGGGAGGATTAGGCAGATCAAGTACTCCAAGCTCATACCAATCGCATAAAGAATTTCCTTACTCAAGCTTCATCACAGTCAATCCGTTCAACCATCCTTGTTTATATCCCTCATTATTTGCTTGTTTCAACTGAGCATCGAGATGGCATAGAGCTTCATTGTATCCCCCCATATAAAACTCTATAGGTTGTTTGTGAAATTGATAAGTCAATCTCTCGAGCTGTTCATGAAGTTTCTTCACCAAGTTTGCTTTATTTTCCAGTGCCGAACTCTGGTTGGAGAGTTCGTCGGTAAGATTTTAAATTTTCTAGCACATTTCAGCCAAGGCTTAATTTTGTGCTTTCATTTGCGCAGCCTGATTTTCTAAGGCTTGCTGAGTCCTAGTCTCTTCAACACTTCTTCGACCAACTCTAGCTCTACCCCGCGAGGAGGATGTAGGTCTCGCTTATTTCAAAGCCTCCAGTTCTTCTCTCAAAGCAACATTTTTAGTTTCTAAAAATGAAAAGCCCTCATTATTGACTGGGACCAGAGCTCCCGAAAAAGAAGAGGCAGCAGCTTTGAGTTGTTTCACTTCTTCTCACAAGGCAATATTTTTTTTCTCCAACAACTTGGAAATATTCCTATGTTCCTCAACTTCAAGTTTAAGAACACTCTCTCTTCTTTTATGGGCTGAAAGAAACTTGTCATAACCTCGATCAGCACTCAACTGTTGATACTTTTTCTCATACCCTTCGTGCAGAAGTGCAGAGGTTTCCTTGTGCTGAAGTTGAAGTTCCTCGTACATTCCTTGGAGATCTTTAATCATCTCATAATAAGCCACATTATTGGCCACAACTCGATCAAGTAAACACTTCAAATATTGGTATGCATCAATTGCTCGTTCAGAAGCATCAGGATATCAATTATCTGAGCCTTCGTGAAATCTGTATGACCAGCTTTGAAGTAATCATTACTCTTCTTCATCAGCTCTGTATCATGAGCTGACAAGAGTTCCATCCTGGCAATAAACTATTAAGGAAAAGTAAAAATGGATCAACAATGATACAGATCGAGCAAGTAAAGGAAATAACTCAGAATAAATAACAAAGTCCATTTTATTAATCATAGGAGGAGAAAGTACAACAAAAGTTACAATGAAGGGGAAAAATAGAAGAACAACATAATTAAAGAGTCAACAACTCTACACCTTCTCCGTATTTCCTATAACATCTTCAGTCAATTTGGACGAAGGAGTTAGTTGCTCGGATGACAGTTGAGGTTGCTCGGTAGAAGGTGTCGCCTGCTGAACTTTCTCAAAAGATTGAGGAAGGGTAGCAACAGGTGTTTGCTTTACTATCACCATAGAAAATTCATCATATGCAGCTTTATCTTCTTCTTCTTCTTCTTCAACAGTAGGAGGAGGCCATGAGTGTGTTTTTGAAATAGTTCAGAATCATCAACAACATTTAGCTCCTTCAGAGCTGCAACCCATCTGAAGTATTTCACACTTTCATACTCCATCTGTGAAGAGACAATAGCCAAAGATTTATTCCACCCTTTGTCCCAACCAGAACTAAAGGACTTCTTCACAACAGCTTTCCTCTTCGCTCTCTTCGAGGAAGTTTTCTCCCTAAGCAGCTCTGATAGACTTTACTTTCTCTTCAAGCTCTTTTTTACGTCATTCAGCCTCTTTAAGCTTGGTATCGGATTTCGTCTTACTGGAAAGAGCAACCTTTAATTTTTCTCCAACTTCTTGGAAGTATTTATCGATTATTGATGAGCTAATTCAGCTAATCGAAGTTTATTCTCCCATGCGGCTTTATCCTCTTCATACTTCTGTCGAAATTCCCCGAAAGACTTGGACAACCCAGCAAGGGCTTCCTCAACACCACTGGATGAGGTTAAAGCTTTGATGGCTTCATCCTTCTCCACGATATTGTTGAAGTACACCAAAAACTGCAAGAAGAAGAAAGGCATGAATCTGAACATGAACATAGCAATAAAAAAATTAGAAAAATAAGTATAACGACTACTTACTGATGCAAGAAGTAAAGATGCCACATCGACAACCTTATCCCGAGGAGTTGAAGTTTCAGCAACTCGATTGTCAGGGAGAGTCCCTGACTTAATCAATTTCTTGGCCAAGTCAGGGGTGAGAACAACTGGAGGACTAACCTTCAAAGAAGAAATCCCAACTCCGGTAGGTTGGGTAACAACATCTATAGGTCTTTCAACAAGACCTCTCTTCAACCTTCTCAAAGGAGCACCTTTAATCACAAGTGCTGCCTCTTCTTCAATCAAAGGTGCTATCTCTTTTGGGACAACAACTTCAATAAAAGGTATTGCCTCTTTTGGGGCAACAGGGGGACTCCTTGCTGATATTCTTGGTAGGAGGAACAACATCCTTCTTCTTAGTTTCGTTAGCTGGAACGTCGCTTTTGCTCTTCTTTGCTCCTTCAGTACCAGGAGCGGACTTGGTAAAGAAGTCGGCTACCCTCCTCTTCTTCATCATCAAATCAGTAATAGAGGTACCCAAATCAGAAGAAGATTCTCCTACAATTGCTGGAGAAGTCGGTGCTTGATCAAGATCAACCACCACGGGAGGAACGAGAGGTCGGGCAATAAAAGATGAAGTGGTATTTTTATATCTCAGTATATAAGAAGAAGACCTCACGTTCTCCCCGTTAATGGACTGATGCAAACCCCAGATAAGTGCCAAATTTTTTATATTTATATCACTCTCTTTTGGAGGTTTCCTTTTACTCTCAACTACAAACAAAAAATGAGTGTTAGTGACACATTTCATCAAACCTAAACAAAGTTAAATTGAAAAAATTAAAAACTCCCATTGCCATGAAATGGACATCTGGGACCTTGGTAAACATTATTTCCTTTTAGCGGGGGGTGTTGACAATTTTTCATCACAACCCCATGATCAAAATAATCCCTATTAGCATCGAAAAGACTGACCACTAAAGCTCTATTGGAAAACCTAGTTTTTAAATAAAAGTAGTGTCGCTGGTAACCCATTTATAACAATACATAATTTCAGGAATTTCTAAGCGAGTTCCATGTATTTGATTCGACCTATATAAGTCATTAACTACCCTCCATGTATTTGGATCTACTCTTGCATGAACAATATCAAAATATTGGCAAAAACTCCAAACACAGGGGATTCGGCGGAAAAGAAAAACCACACTCCGCTACAAAAATGGAGGGAAACCAGTGTCCCTGAGCTAAAGAAAATAAATCAGAAGGGCAAGGAGGATCCTCTAGAATAACCCAATAGGGAATTGCAAAATCATCCCGGAACTTATCTAAGGATTCGGCAAGATAAACCATGATGGATAAAGCAAAGAAAGAAGAAGAAAAAAGTTCTTACAGAAAACTGAGAAATCTGCTAAGGGGGATGACAGAAAGAATGATAGTATAAGGATAGAGAGAGAAGACAAAGAGTTTAGAAGTCTGGAAGTAAAAAGTAGAAGATAATTTTATTCTATCACTTTTAAATGCTATGCATCGGGAAGCGAGAAAAGAAATGATTACTAGAAAAGACGATTGCGTTTCCGGCGACTAAATGATGAAAAAGATGAAAATATCCAAGTGTTTGTTGAAGATTCAAAATATTTACAAGTTTGCCATTTCGCGCTCAAATAACAAGACTAAAGAGAAAATTTCCTAAGTGTTGGAGCTCTTTAATCTAACAAGACTGGGTAAAACACGTCCGAGCAACTTCTTGGCATAATGTTCCACACTCTCATATCCAACCTCAACTGTGAAACATTGGGGACTTCTGTTGATACAAAAATTAGTCAAATGACGTGGACCAATTATATGACATGTGTCGTCCTACGTGGAAAAAATATATATTCACCGAACAACTTATAATGCTGAGCTACTCATCACCCCGAGCTACTTAGCGTACTGAGCTACTCATCACCCCGAGCTACTTAGTGTACCGAGCTACTCAATGTGCATAACATCTAGCCAGGAAGATCAAATGTCAATTACAGATTCAATGAACATCGATTTTAATGAACATTCTTATTATGTACAGATGTATATGTCTATTAAATAACAGCATATCGTCAATTCATACTGACAGCCCAAAGGCTATAAATAAATTGTAACACCCTCCATAAGGGGGTAATTGATCATTTACGATCATCATCAAGATTAAGGGAAAACACCCAGTAATACAAAACAGTGGACGTAGGCCATTTTCCTAAGGCTGAACCACTTTAAAAATCCTTTGTATTATTTCTTATTTCACATTTATCTGTGATTAATTAATTAGATTAAGTCTAGTTTTTTACATCAACAGTTATAACAATTTTTTTACATTTTTTGTAGCTACGCTTTATTTCTATAATTTTTTTCAATAGGGTTTTGTGCCTCTATCCAATTTCTTGCACTCCCATTCTCTTATGATATTTTGCAGGTTTATTTAGGTCTCTAAATAAGATTTCGTCGTATATTTGTTCTCCTGCAACTCTTAACCATTCAAATTATGAATTATCACCACATGTATAATTCTATCACTCACTCCCAGGTGTTTGATGGAAGGTTTACTTTACAAAATGGGTTTTATGGCTATAATTTTTATTTGGTTGAAAAATATTGCATTTTGACTTTGGCAAGAGAGATTTAAAATGGGGTTTTGTTGTTCGTAGATTCAAGTTGCGTTTTTTCTTCTTTTTCAAATTAGGATTAGAATGAGGCTTAGTTGTTCTTTAT
This sequence comes from Sambucus nigra, assembly GCA_949130495.1. Classification (NCBI taxonomy): domain Eukaryota; kingdom Viridiplantae; phylum Streptophyta; class Magnoliopsida; order Dipsacales; family Adoxaceae; genus Sambucus; species Sambucus nigra. The sequence goes on along the minus strand of OX422212.1, from coordinate 150,340,521 downwards.
TTATCTTAATTCTTTTCAAAACCATTCCATTGCGTTTTTGCTTCTAATTCATTTTTAATTTCAATTCTCTATAAAAATACTAAACATTCACACAAATTTTCTTATTTTTTATTTTAAAAATATTATATGTAGGTATTCAAAAATATTATCGTAACTTTAACTAATTTGTATATGTAGTTATCCAAATATTTTATCAGGTGTCAATGTGTTCCCCAAATTATAACCCTAAATTGGATGCTCTTTTTAGTAATAAAATATTATAGTTCGATTTGCTTTATTTTATTGCTATCGTTATGATTTATTTGGTTCTAGGGATTTGCAATTTGTGATGAAGGATTTCGACATTCGTCATTTTTTCCTTGATGCTATTGAGGTATTTGCAATATATTTATATCTTTTAGTGGATTAGATCTATTGTTTTTAGGGATTTGCTATATGTTTATCTCTTTTTTAATAATGAGTTGTTAATGCATAATTATTTGTGTTTTTTGAGGGTTTGTAATTTGAAATTTTTACTTTGATTATAAACTAATGTTAACCAACGAAGCCAAACGACTGGGTTCTAATGAATTGAGTTTGATTTTCGCTCACGCATCACGTGGCCTGCATGCTAGTATTTATATGAAATAAATTGCAACATCTTTAAGATATAATATGATTTTAAGGCATAATATAATTTTAGTGAAGATAAAAATAACACTTTACTTTTTATATAGGACAAAATATGTTTTGATTATTATTATTATTTTTCTTATTTGGACTTTTGATTTCAATACATTACTATTTTTTTATTTTAAACTTTACTACAAATTAATTAATTTATTAGACTTTAGTACAATTTTCATCGTTACATATGAAAATTTCGCCACTAAAAGTGATATTTGGTGACATATATCAACAAAAAATATATTAAAGTCCAATAGACTCATTAATTTGTATATAAATCTAAAATAAAAAGAATTAGTAATGTATTAAAGTAAAAAATGGGTCATTAAACAAAATGTCACTAAAAAAATTTGTACTTAACATTTGTACAAGATTTTTTATTTTATTCCAAAAAGTCATTTACCATGTAAAACACTTACAAACACTTTGTTCCCTTATCCTAACCTTTGAGAAAAAATTATCAAAAAAATAAAAATGGGACTTTTTGAAAAATAAAAAATAAGGTGGACTAAATGCAAAATATACTTAGTTCTTAGGGACTAAACATTAATTGTCACTAAAAAACTTATTATTATTATTATTATAGTAAATTGCACCTAGCCCTCCATAAATATCACAAATTTGTGAGTCACCCCCTAAAATAATACCTGACAAACGCATCTCCCTTAATTATGAATTCATTGCGATTAACACCCAAAAATCGGATTGGCCCATTTATTAGTCTAAATTGACTAAAATACCCTCACCCAATTAAAAAAACCAAAACTAAAAACAAAACATAAAAAGGCAGCAAATATTTTCAAAATTCAAATATAATCTCTCTCTCTCCTCACGAACCCATACAACCTCCCACCCCTCCCTCCACCGCCCTCTACCCTCCCCCTCCTCCTTCCTCCCTCCACCCCTACCACCCAATCCCATCCTCAAAGAAAACCAACAACATCACCCACTAGGGGTGTGCAAGAACCCGAAAAAACCGAACCGAACCGAACATACTTTTGCGATTTTTTTTTTAATTCGGTCTTAAAATATATAGGACTGCATAATTCGGTTCGGTTTCGATCTTGGATTGTAAAAAGTGGACCGGACCGAACCGCTTATATATATATATATATATATATATATATATTCTAACCTAACTGAAGTTCTCAACTAACTCACGCACGCTCTTAAGTTAAGAGTCTTAACTTACACAACAACAATCCTCAACAACATAACCCTAACCTAACCCCAATTTTTATTTTCCATTCTCTTTCTAAGCTACGGCGGCAGCGAGTACTCCCTCATCTCTCCCTCCGGCTATACGGCACTCTCCCTCATCTTGTTCGGCTCTCTCCCCCATCTCGTCCAGCTTCTCAGATTACCGAATCCTTGTAACTGTAAGATTTTTTTTGTTCATTTGTTTGCTTTGTATTCTGATATTTAATGTTATTTAATAACCATCTGTTTTTTTGTCCCCCTTCTACATGGTGATGATGAGAATGAGAAAGAAAGAAAGGAACCAGAAAATGTTTTTGTATATTATCTATCATTGTTTCATTTTTCTCTTTTCCTAAAAATAAAAGGGGGACCCAAGATTTGTAGTTTTGATTTTGATACTATCAACTGACCTAAAAGGTATGTGAGATCTGAAAGTTTGAAACACCACATTGGTCTTGCACTCTTGTTCATTTCAACACAGATTACTAAATCCTTGTATTGTTGTTGTTGGGGATTTTGGGATTATATGGGTATCAATGTTCCAATTTGTATGTATCAACGTTCCAGTTTTTGTGTTTTTCGTAATGATGGAAAATAAATCAAATCATTTTTACTCCATAAAATTTTGTTATGTCAACATAATTAGTGGTGAACTCACTGCACCTCAACAGGTTGTTTTTGTAAAAAGTGTTGTTTTCTGCTGTTTGAAGTGCTATTTTTTTTAAAAGTGTTGTTTGAAGTGCTGTGTTTTTTTTTTAAAAAGAGTTGTTTTTAACTAAAAAGAAGTGCTGTTTTTTTAATAATATGCTGTTTTTTTTTCAAGAAGTGCTGTTTTGTTTTATAAAAAATGTGTTGTTTTTAATATAAAAAAAAGTGTTATTTTTTTGTGTATGGACCGAATGGGACTGAGACTGAACCCGGACCTCTTGAAAACCGAATAGGATCGAGACCGATTATTTCGATCCGATCTGAGTCCATAATTTTCTAGGACCGATTAATGCGGTCCGGTCCAAAAAATACCTCAAAATCGGACCGGACCGAACCGCGAACACCCCTACCACCCACAACCTCTACCGAGCCCCCTCCTCCCTCCCTACCACTATCCAATCCTCTCGTTCCGCCACCCTCAACCAACAACCTGGTTCGATTTAAACCTTCAATCGATTAAAACCTTAAGGCCCCATTTGGTTGTCCCAAAATTATAAATTGACTCATTTATAAATTGCTCCATTTACAAATTTATCCATTAATTGTATTTGGTTTCATTAATGAAATGATTAATTAATTGTCCCATTTTATCTCATATGTAAAATATGAAATTGGATCATTTCACAAAAAATGTGAAATGCATCCATTTAAAATAGGAGACACATTAAGTGCATGATTATGTCTCTCTTTCCCTCTCATCCCCCCTCTCTCTCCCCTCCCCCTCTCCCTCCCCATCTCTCTCTTAATTTGTTTTTATTCATTTTTCTCATAAAACCTTAACATCAATTTAGATTACCAAACATTTCATAAAGTTGGATTTAAACTCATTTACAATTCCCCAATTCATAAGAAACTAATTTATATAATCAAACAATTTGCATAACCGAACATGGCCTAAACCTTCAAACTGATTTAAACCTTAAACCTTCAAATCAATTTTTGAAACCATGGAAATGGATTTCAACATTAAAATTGATTTTATCTTTCAAACCTTCAAATCAGAATATATATTCATACGGGTTTAAACCTTCAAATCATTTTGAAACAAAGTCCAGATAATGACTTGATCAATTCAATTAAGAAAGAGCGAGACAGAGGTGAAATTTTCTAGGTGAAATTTTCCCTTATTATTGTTATTATGGTCCCTAAAAAATATCAATTGGTGTTTTTAAGTCGTGTTTTGATCCCACACAACACGTCATGAAAAGAATTATATTGTTACGAACAATACACGACACAAATATCGTATTTTGTTTTTATAACATGAATACAACCGGTTCTAAACATGACATTACAAAGCATGACATGAACAACATAATTTATAACTTTCACACCATATTAAATAATATATGACACAAACAGCACGAGTAAAATTACGAATTGATTGTGTCATGTCATTAGGAGTGAAAATTCCTTGTTTTGGGTGGTGTTTGGTCGTGACACGATACGGTAGGACATGAAATCATGTTTTTTACCTAACAAGAATACGAATCATTTAAAACACGATTAGTAATGTTCACACCTAATTAAACCAATAATACAAGAAAACATAATTAAAAACACAAATAACATGATAAAACACCTTAACACGACTAACATGAGTCATTTGGTTCTAAGAACACGACATACCATCCTTAATGCATCACTAATAATAATAATAAGACAAAATATCATATTATGTATTAAATAATAAACAAACTGTTATTTTTATGTCTTAAATAAAATCTTATTATGTCTTAAAATCATATTTCTCAAAGATCTTATTGCCTTTTGTTTCATATAGGTGCTTCGAGCTTATGAAATAAGGTTATTATTATTATTATTATTATTATTATTATTATTATTATTATTATTATTATTATTATTATTATTATTATTATTATTATTATTATTATTATTATTATTATGGTGGTGATGATGATGATGATGATGATGATGAGGAGGAGGAGGAGGAGGATCAAATGACATGATGATAATATTAAAGAGAACACTTGATGCTAAGCAATTGAGATGTGTGCTCAAATCGTAGATGACGAATAGAGGGTATATTTGTGAATTGAAATTTTAAATTTTAAAGGGGAGTGGGGGAAGAAAGTGCTGGAGTGGGAATAGTCGCTCCCTATATATATATATATATATAAGCTATGAAATAATTATTTTCGCTACCAATGAAGCTTCGATTAGTGCACACACCTTTCGATTGAATTGTTGGTATGGGAGGGTGCTTGTCGCCAACTTCTACTTCTACCACTACTAATAAGGGAAATTACACTAAACCCCTTGATATTTTGGGGTTTTTTAGACCGACCCTTTAAACTATTTTACCTAACAGGTCACCCCCTTAAATTTTGACATGTTAATCAATAAGAGAATTGGACCATGAAGCTCTATCACAACTGAAAAAACCTTTGATGTTCAAAGTATATCACAGCTAATTGAATTTTTCCTCCAAAAGGAAAATCAATTCACTCACCCGATCTTGAATCCACATCTAACGTCACATAACTTTGAATTTATGAATTTGAATTAAAAGTAAGTGTGTAATTTTGGATTGCATAAAAATTCCCTCAAAAGTAATCCATAAATCATGTATCTCTAAGTTTTTTTAATAATTCTATAAAGATGAAATTTTTCTCAGAAAAAGGTGAAGAGCACTCAAGTTTGATCTAAAAAATTTTATGTAAATGAGCTTCTTACAAAAAAAAATGAAGCCAAAAATGATATTGATATGATTTGTCTAAAAAAAGGGCATCATGTGCATGAGTGAGAGTTGTCGCCGTGTGCATGCTACAGATTTCATTTAACACTATGACGCCACGTGTGAAAACAATGCCTAAACAATCGTTCGTACATTTGCTTTTTGGATACATGTGCACACTTATATAAAAAGCATACCAAAACTACAAATTTAAGTAATGGTTTTGATTCAAATAAAAATGCGCTTCAGACATGATTAAATAAAAATACTCTCCCCCCAAAACGTACACATGTGGATACCATTTACTAAATTCATTAAACCACAAAAGATACAATATCTTAACTTTGATTTAACTTGATTATTCTTCAAACATTTGATGTTGTTGACGAGGTCTTCAAGCAGATTGTAGTACTCGAATCACAAACCTTATTTGAATATGAAATTAGATGATGTAGCTGATTGATACAAGACTAATATGTTTGACACGATATTAGCCAGTTATTATTATTTAAATGTTTATTTTTTCAGTGTGGGATTTTTGGCTAACAATTAATGCGTTTTGTAAAACTTTATGTGTTTATTTTATAAATTTAAGTTTTTTGTGTTGATGGTTTGTTTTCTAAAATTGGCTTTTTGAGGGACATTTTTATACCTTATACAATGAAATGTCTCTTGTGTGTATGAGCATTGTTCGTATGAGAGAACATGTTGTTTGTATGAGGAAATGAATTTTTAAACCACTTTCTATTTTCAGTTTTGTCCTATGAAGAATAACCTTATGTCCTCCCCATTTCACCATATTCGCACTTCACGAAACCTTAAGTCTTTAATTTTTTAGGGATTTTCATCATTTTCTGATTTTGAGCGTAAATGATCATGTTTTGATGGTTGATTACTCATTATGAGATAGTTTTTCTTAGTGCTTTATCCCTTGCATATTTGAGATTATATGGGTATACATATGTATCAATGTGTAATTTTAAGTGATATATTTCAATTATATACATATACCACTTAGTAGTTAATTTATAATTTGTTATGGGTGGACTCTCTCTCTCTCTCTCTCTCTCTCTACACACACACACACACACACACACATATATATATATATATATTTATATAGTTCAACTCCAAATATTGAAAAAAATGAATAATTTTAGCACATGCATATCTTTCGCTCCTTATAGATTATATTTTTTGGTTGGTTGTAGTTGTTGTTGTTTTTAGTTGGATCCTTGGGGGCTGGTTGGATGTTTGGCTAAATTTAGTTTCTTAGTGCCTATTTTTTTATTTGATCCTTATTCTTTGTCTTCATTACAGACGGGACCCCAAAAGTACAAATTTAAGGTTGTGCTAAAGGAGACACCGTTGCATTATGATTATCTACGATGGCATGATATTTCCACATACTAATGGTTCGTGTCGACTGGGTATTCATTTTGTGTGCCGTTGTTGTGCGACCGGTGCCCTTGGATGAACTTTTTGCAGGATGTCAAGGGGTTGTCTTGATCACCGGGGATGGGAGTTGAAGGGATTATTAACTTGGTATACCACATGGCGATTAGGAAACTGCAATAATTTGGTCATTCGAAGATCATGAAGTAGCTAAAGACGAATCGGAATAGATAATGAAAAATATGGACGAATACAATTTCAACATAACTCAACTACCTCAGGGATAAGATTAATAATAACGGATAACTACCACCAGAGGTCTTAGAATATGTAAAAAGTAAGATTGCTTGAAAAGCTCTGATATCAATTTGAGAATGTTGTGTGATATCGACTGTTTACGGATTCTCAAATTTCTAATTTAACACTAATTTAATTAGAAATTTGTGAATTCGTAAACAGTCGATATTACACAGCCTTTTCAAATTGGTATCAGAGCTTTTCAAGCGATTTTACCTTTTATAAATTGGTATCAGAGTAGGTTTCATTAAATTACCGCGAGATCCTTTTTTCGCAAAATTTTTGTGATATTGATTTTTTTTGAAAATCTAATTTTAAAATTTCACAATGTTTCTAAATGAAAACTTATATAATCGGTTGCCAGTTTTTTACAGGACTAATTATGCCTATTGGAAAGCCTGCATAAAATTTTCCTTAAAAGAAACTGATGAGCGTGTTTGGGTTATTTGTGAAAGAGGGTGGCTCCTCCCACTACCATCGCTAATAATATCATTAGTCTAAAACCTGTGATAGACTGAACTGAGGATGAATTTAAATGTAGTACTTTTAACTCTCGTGGCCTAAGTGCGATTTCTAGAGCTGTCACCCCTGACGAGTTCCGATGCATCATGAGGTGCACCACATCAAAAGAAGCATGGAATGTTCTATAACTTACCCATGAAGGCACGAATGTAGTGAAAGAGTCTAAATTGCAAAATTTAACTACTTAATTTAAAACAATTACTATGCTTGAATCTGAGTGTTTTAATGAGTTTTATGCACGTTCGTCTGATGTTGTCAACATTAGTTTCAATCTTGATGAGCATATACCTGATGCACGAGTGGTTAAAAAGATTTTGAGATTGTTATCTAAACGTTTTATCCCGAAAGTGGTTGTGTTGAATTCCTTAGGAAATTTGAGCAATCTTAAGTTAGAAGAACTGGTAAGATACCTCCATACATATGAAATTAATATGTTTCCTGATACTGTCAAGCCTAAGGATAGAGGGATAACACTTATAGCCTAGTCTAGAAAGAGTGAGGAAGTGTCCAAAGGAGAGAATAAAAAGAAAGCGAAAGTTTGTGAGTCCGAGTCTGAGGGCGAATTTGATTTTGATGATGTGGCCATGCTTGCTAAATTTTTTAAAAAGTTTCTCAAATTTTCTAAAGAAAATTCTTCCAATAAAAATATTTTTTAGAAAAATAAAAAGAAAGAAGAGGCCAAGGAGAGCGGTGGGAATGAGAAAGAGAAAGAGGATAGATATTTTGAGTACGAGGGAAAGAGGCATAGGGCGTTTGAGTGTCCCACTAGGCTAAAGAGAAAGGGCAAGAAGATTGCCATGCCAGCCACTCTTAGCGATAGTGAAAGAGAACTGAATGATTTCGGGGATGAATCTTCATATGGGAAGTTTGTCAACTTTTTATCTAGTCACGTGATCACACCTAGTTTGTCCCACGACGATGAGGATACTTGTGCACGTGAGAGCCCCAATGATAGTTTAAGTGTTTCGTGTGAGAGTGAGGGTGAAAGTAAGTTTGGAAGCAAAGGTGAAAGTGAGCTCCAAATAGAATTTAGATATTTGTACACTGAGGCCTTAAAAATAAAAAAGTTGGATAAGGAGTTAGGTCTTAGGGTGTTAGATTTGGAGAGAGAGAGAGAGAGAGAGAGGTTTTGAAGGGATTTGAGGCGTTGGCGAGTCAATTCGAGAAGGTGAAGGTTATTTTGAGTGAGCAGTTGATCATCATAGGTCGAAAAAGGAGTGAACTTGAAGCATATGTGTTACAATTAGAGAGAGATCTTTAACGTGCTCGAGAGGTAAATGCTACTTTAGAGGACACATCTAAGAAGGTTGAAAATATGCTCCTCGATCCCAATTTGGGTAATGTTGAGAGACTAGGAATAGGTCATGATGATGTGTCCACGTCTCATATTGCACCCGAGTTGGTTCCTGGTTTGTGATAAATCCATATGGCTCTCAACATCACCCACCTAGGCATCCCATTTTGGATATGAGAGTTCTTTGTAGACGATTTGAGAGAGGTGTTCCTAGGCCCATGTATGTTTGCACCTATTATAAGAAGAGAGGACACCTTAGGGACATTTTGTTTATGTTGGGTAGTGTGTCACAAAGATTTTTGCCACGTGTTTCCACACACACACATACACATGATGCTTCAAATGATTACATAAGAGAGTTTGCACATATTCGAGAGACAGATAAGTTTTTGGTTAAAACTTCACATGACTTGATGGATGTTTTTCATAGGATATCACCACCTTAGAAAAGCTCCACCGCACCAAACGGTTGAGGTTTAAACTTGTTTTCTAGCATAGGATGATTTTCAGGATGATATTTTATGCCTATTGCTCGTGTGTAACACTTTTGTAGTTATATTTTTTCCGTTTGTGATATATTATTTGAAAAAAAATTGGAAAAATACAAAAATATTTTTGCATTTTGTTTTGTACCTTTTATGAATGGAAATTTAGGATGACCAAGTCACAATTTCATTCCATATCCATGCGACTGTTTGATAGTCATTTGGGACGCATCATCATTTCATTTTGTGCTTTATAATGTTTGGAGTCATTAAGATAGAATTTGAGATTACTTTCTACATGTTTGACTCTTAGTCTCCTTTAATGCACACTTGCACGGATTTTTTTTATTAATGTACTTGTCTATCACATGTTGGTCGAAGTGTTTCCATCTCAATCCTGTCTTTAAAACGAACCCAATGCGATAAAACTTGACAATGAAAGTAGTGCATATAAAAATTATTGCCTATGAGTATTTTATTTAAAATATTGAGTGAACGGGGAAGGGATACGAAAGGTACTCATATATCCTTTGCAATTAATACGCTATTTAAATCGGACCTAAAACAGTGTGGCATTGTAAAAAGTAGCCAAGGTCCAAAGAGGCTGAAAAGAGCTCGAAAAAATTTAAATGCAATAAAAAGATAAATATGCCAAAAGGGGGCCATTAGATTTTAGATCACCTCAATAAAGATTTATTATTTATGAGGGTGTTTGGTTGGAAATTAATCAACGGGTTTGCATGTCCTGAAAAAGTCTTGTAAAAATATTACATAGTTTTAGACGTTATTGGTGTGGAAATTATTTTAGACTTTGATGTGTTGATTAGTGTTGATGTAAAAAACTAGATGCGTTCTAATTAATTAGTCACAGATAAAACGGAATAAAGAAAATAAGACAATAGATTTTTAAAGTGGTTCATCCCAATGAGAAAGGCCTACGTCCACTGTTCTTTTATTGATAATATATGCCTTAATCTCGATGATGATTACCAAAGATTAATTCATTCTCCCGCTTATGGGGTGTATTACAATGTATTTATAGCCTTGGGTCCATCAGTATGAATGGACAAGATGCCTTTGTTTAATTGACATATACATCTGTACAATAGGAATGTTAATTAAACCCGATGTTCATTAAATGTGCAGTCGTCGCTTGATCTTCCTATCCAGATGCTCTGTTTGCTCAGGAGTTAAAGTGACAATTGTTCTAGAATTTGTAGCTCTAATAGATGAAGTTCGTCCAGGTTGATAGGAAGGATCATTGGACCTCTCGGTATGACGAGAGTCACTGCGCCTGGGCTGAGAAACATCTAAGAATAGTGTACGTCTAGTTCTTGAGGATGGAAGATGGGTATTTCTCTGAGCACTTCGTTGTCCTAACTGGGTAGGTGATCCGTTATGAACAGTCTGGATGAGTTTCCGCATAGTTTCTTGCATAGCCGTTTGCCCTTGGGCCAAGTTGGCTACTATTCCTGTAAGTTGATCGATAGTTAGAGGAGCAGAGGGATTTAGAGGGCCCCCGATATTGTTCCGGACGCTAGATTCTGGGATCTCAGCCATTAGTAATAAGTTTTTGGTGAAAAACGCTACGTATAGTCGTTTCTCACAGACGGCGCCAATCTGTTGATGTAAAAAACTAGATGCAATCTAATTAATTAATCACAGATAAAAAGGAATAAAGAAAATAAGACAATAGATTTTTAAAGTGGTTCAGCCCAACGAGAATGGCCTACGTCCAGTGTTCTTTTATTGCCGATGTATGCCTTAATCTCGATGATGATTACCAGAGATTAATTCATTCTCCCGCTTATGGGGGGTATTACAATGTATTTATAGCCTTGGAGCCATCAGTATGAATGGATAAGATGTCGTTGTTTAATTGGCATATACATCTGTACAATAGGAATGTTCATTAAACCCAATGTTCATTGAATGTGCAATCGTCGCTTGATCTTCCTATCCAGATGCTCTATACGCTAAGTAGGTTTGCACGCTATGTTCCTCGGGGTGATGTGTAGCTCGGTGCTTTCAATCATTTGCCATGTAAAATGACACATGTCTTCATATAGTTGGTCCACGTTAGCTGACTAATTTTTGTATCAATAATTCGATTGAGTCGATGTCATATGACTTCACATTTTGACACCTAAGGATGATTTTGAGTTCATTTGTTAGGAGTATCCATATACATCGTGCACATATGTTATGTTTGATTGCATTGATTTTCCTATCGAATTTGTTCATACCCATTCATTCCGTATCCTGGATTTGCTTATCTTAGTGTAAATTCACGGTGTGTGATTTTTTATAAATCATTTTTGTTTTAAAAAATTGAAAAATAAAAAATAATTGGTGGAAGCCTTTGAGTTTTTCCTTAGATGATCGTAGTTGATTTGATTTGTTTCTCGTGACACTCCATGCTTATTTTGTTTATTCTTTTCATTGTCTATTTCAGACAAATAAAAAAGGGTAGAATGAATTATGATTTAATGGGGGAGTTTAAATTATGGCGGATATTTGAGATTTGATCTCTGTTTTGATTTATGTTTATTACATTTCAATCTCAATACATCACAAAGGTATTTGTTTCTTGTCTCATGTGTGCAGGTACAAAATTGATGATCATTAATTTCACACCCTGATGATGACAGAGAAAAGATAGAGATTTGAAGATTTCAAGTTGAAGTTTTTTGAAAAAAAGTTTCAAAGACTTGCATTTTTAGTACCTTTTTATTTTTAGGTTCATGTAAGGGTATTAGATTTGTATAGGACATTTAATTTGATAATTCAGATGTTTTTAGTTTGTATCGGCATAGACATAGGGGGGAATTTATAAAGACATATCTTACATAGTCCATTTTACATTTGAGTATGTCGTATTTCGGTACAACCGTCGAAGGAAGTTCAAGTTCATATACTCATCAAGACGGATCCGAATATCAAAGTTCTTTAACAAACGAGCCTCTACGAGATAGATTTTGGTAAGGTTTTGTTTAAGTCCCTTAATGTTTCATTTAAAGTGTTGGGATAATTTTTCTAAAATATTTTTAAACATCTGAGGCGTCTTTTTTAGTCAAATAATTTTTCTAAGTCTTTAAGGCAGAGTTTTTAAGAAAATAAATTTTTCTGTAAGTCATTCAAACGACATATACATGTCGTTCAAACGACAGGAGCAAGTCGTTCAAACGATAACTTCAAAAGACATTGCATGTCGCGCGAAGGGTCGCTTGAAGCTCGCTTGATGATTTTATCTAACAACAATGTACTGTTTCATGCTTTAATATGTCATTCGAAGGGCGTGCGAAGCAGGATCAAACGACATTTAATCTCTTTCGAGCAACCTGCCAATCTCATTCAACGACCCCGTCGACTCAACTTTTTTATAAATAGTTGATTTTTGAGTCCATTTTGGTTGAGAAAACCCAAGAGTTTTGATACACAAAAATTGCAATCTTCAGAATTTCAGTCTTCTCCTTTTAAGGTGTTTTTAACTTTATTTTGATTCACAAATCATCCAAAAACACTTTAGTGAATCATTTTGGAACCCAAGATACAATCTTGTTGAAGTTTCTCTTGTAGGAAAGATTTATCTACTGTTGACTCGGTGGTTCTTAAGGGAATTACCGGCTGACGACTACGGTCACTTGGGGATACTTAAGGGTATTTCTTGCTGAAGATAGAGTTGCGACTCTTATGGGTTTGTTGTGGTTAATCCATTGCTAATTCTAAGTTGCGACCTATGCGAGTGTTCTGCGGAATATTCATTGCAGATTTCTGTAAGTGTTGTTACATTTATTAAAATAAAGGTTTCTCCCTTGCGAGGGATTTTTTCCTGAAATTTGTGTATCAGTAATTTATGTTTATTTATGATGACATGATTTATATAACTAGATACATGTTTAGGGTATAATCAAAATTGGATTTAATTGGTTTTAAAAAATTGACAATTAATTAAATAAGCTTTTATTTGAAAATTTGTGAATCTATAAACAATGGACATCACGCCGTATTCACAAAATCTACTTCATGTTATTAGGACTCTTATATCTATAAATAGACATAACCCTTATGTTTAAGGGATATATTGTATCCACGGCTTGGACTCTCAGTTAGCAACCCTAGATCTCCAAATTGTCATATTCCTCTCTTTTTGAAAGTTATAAAACCTAGCTCTCTCTTACCCATGGATGTAAGCAGGCCAACCTGCCAAACCACACACGTTTGTGTGTCTTTTTTTTTAATATTGCACTTATATTAGTGCAAAAACCGGTATTAATCATTATTGTAGGATTGATATCCCCTATAATTCGACGTCTTCTGTGGAAAATTAGTTTAAATCCCCACGACTAGTGAATACCAACCTTCATTCGATATGAGTGCCCACCAGTCCTACCGTTTCAGTGAACAAAGTCTCGAGGATGCATAATTTTTAGGTTTGGTCACATCTATTTTAACACTCCATTTATGGAGAATCTTGTTATGATTTTAACATCATGACTGGCCATCCTCTATGAACAACAATTAAATGTGTGAGACAGGGAGATTTCTCACTTGAAAGATATACAACCGAATAGTCTGAAGGGCATGGGTCTAGATCCCACAACTTTGAACATCACATAAGATGGAGAATCTAGTCTCCCAGACTCCTTTAGACTGTCCATAATGGCGTAGCCTCTAGATCTAGGGATCCATAAGCAGCACGTTCTAACCCTCTGTAAGTGGACTATTCTTCTATTAGAAGAACCACCAACCACGGCATAGGCCCAGATCGATAGACTAAATCCAATCACAACAACATTTCGACCAAATCTAAACCTTTAGGGAAGAACGTCGGTTGTGTCCTTGAGGAATCCATCCTGGTTTCCTTATGTGTTCTATTTTTTTGTTCACTTCAGGGGATATTGGTATCAGGTGGTTTGAGAAGATAACCCATATGTCAATATCCTCCTTCAGGGAAATAATAGAGCATTTTATAACCCGCCTTATTACTAGCAGCAAAATAGTTAAGGAGGTTGACTCCCTAATTTCCCTTCAATATAAAAAAGGGAATCTCTCAAGAAATATACTCAGAGATACTGGGAGCTATTTGTAACACCCCGTATTTTCACGACTTTTAAAATTAGGGATTTATTAAATTTACTTGAGATAAATTAATTTAATATTAATTCGAAGTTTAATTTAAATATTTACTAGTGTGACAAGAGTTAGTAATTATAAAGAATTTGTCGAATATTACTTAATGAGTAAAGTAATATATAGAATTGAATTTATTAAAATTGTCGCGAGTGAATAATATGACAATTATGGAAATTAAGTCGGGACACGCATGTGTCGTATCGGGACTATATTATTATAATAAAAAGTAAATAAATTATAAGTTGCTCGTATGGTCATTTTGAGGGCGCTAACGTGTCCGGAAGGGTCGAGACAGTCAGAAAAGTATACACGGGGGTTTAGTTTGGGTCTCAGGACATTTTTAGGCCTATCCGACAACCTGAGAGAGCGTTTTCGTAATTAGCCATTTTTAGGTTTAATTATGGACGAAAATAGTATGTTTATATCGGATGAATTTAGAGTCCTAGAGGGTTAGGGAATTAGAAAGTTAAAGAGGGGATAAGTTAGAGAGAAGAGGGAGACCTTCCAAGGAGGAGAACCACCAATTCATAACCTTTTTGCCAGATTCCACCACCGTCGCGTAGATCGAGAAACAAGGATCGAAACCATACCCATCAACACCTGGAAATAAGACTTCCATCTCAAAGACAAGTATCCATCTTGCTGATTCCTAGTTAATATTTCACCCATATTAGATTAGGAATGGTCAATACATGTTTTTATTGAAGAATTATATGATTTAGGAAATTTAAATCACATGTTTTAGGAGGAATGCATATAGTCTGGAACCCTTGGCATATGTAGAGGATTACCCATGAATTTGTAATGATTTATTAGAAAGAAATCTGGAAAAAGATTGAGAATATTGGAATTTATGATAAAACTAGGGTTCTTGATAATTTTACTAAATTTGTCCGTTTAAGTCCATACCTTTGATGAATTCGTACATGTTATACGTAAGAAATCATGTAGATAGGTTGGCATAACTCATGGTTTAATTGTTTGGGAGTTTGGTATGAATTAAGCATGATTTAGAGGTTGAAATGTGATGAAACCTGTAGGTTGGAATAGCAGAATCTGGACAAGAACTTCTTGATCGATCAATCGACTCAAGAATGTCGATCGATCGACCCCATTTTATTGATCGATCGACCCCTCCTCGAAATTGAATATTTTCCCCCTTTTTAGTTAATTTGATTAAAATACGTATTAACCTTTGTGTTGATACCAAATTTAGTCTGCTGACATGGCTCAATTAAGTGGAGACACGTGGCAATCTGCATGGCAATAACAAACACATCGGAACAACCCCTTGACTTCGAGGAACTCATTTTCCCCGACCAACTCAAATACTCCGAGCAGTAGGTACTCTCCGTGGAACTTTACTGCACCGGGCAACTCATGGATGCCGAGATACTTAGGCGGTCTGAGCAACTTTGGCGGTCCGAGCTGCATCTCGATCAGAGCATTTATTATCAAACAATTAAGAGGATTAAATGTGCATTAAATGCTGATTATCATCATACGGATGTATACGCTTATTGAACAGCTATGTATTACCCATGCACATGTACAACCTCATGGCTATAAATACATTGTATCATCCTCATTGTGGGTGGACCGGAATTTCTGGAGATAAACCCTACTTCGAGAATTCCCAAACAATCAATAATAGCACCAATAGTGGACGTAGGCCATTTGTTCAAGGCTGAACCACTTAAAAATCTCTTGTCTTATTTATTTTTATATGTGATTAAACAATTAGAGATAATCTATTTTTTTACATCAACACTTTGGATATCAGTTAAAGATCACAATGGGTCATGAAGAGGACCAGTAGGGTCTAAGTAGGTTCCGTTGAATATAATTTTATACGAGATGTAACCGTGGGTTAACGTGGGTATGTCATTTATTTAAAATCGTGCATACGTTAAATATGGAATTAAGAGATTTATGAAGGACTTAGACCAGTATGTTAGTGAGGGTGTACATACTGAAATTACCTTTAGGAAGAGAAACACTTCTAGGGATGAGAAGTAATTATGAAATGGTTGTAATTGAGAATGAAAAGAGATTAGTTCTTTATGCGTGAGAATTGGGTAATTCGTATTACGTAAGGTTAAAACTATTATTATAGGTCGCAAGTGAACCTAATTGAAAGATGTGAATATTTATATATATAACTGAGTGATTGTGCATATATTAAATATATCTCTGTGTATAATCATACCCGCGCTACTTGCTATCCCAGAGGTTGTCGTGCCGGGACAATCTTATCTCGTTGGGACGTTTATGGGGGATATTAACTCGTACCCTAAAACATAGGATTTCTTGGTACAGACTATCTGAGAATGATAGTCAGACGGTCCTAAGATACGTGAGGATATGAGCTGACCTCCTAGTGACTTGGAACTATGCTTCGCCTCCATTTTGTGTGTATTGTGTTAATACAGTTCGAGAGTGATTTAGAACTAGTATTTCCCTTGTACAAGGTATACATGGACTTGATAGCAGAGTATGCCAGCACCATAGATTTTATGTGGGGTGACGATTAGTATATATATTCTATGAGTGATTAATATATATACCTATACGTGAGGTTTTTCTACTGTGCGTATAAGAAGATAAGTAATTGAATAATTGCTCCTAATCATAGTAAGTGTTTGAAACCTCACTGTATTGAGAAATACATAATTGACTTCAATAACCTTTAAGTAGATGTTATCTTAATTTAATCATAGACTTATGATCTTGTGAATTAGAGCTTATGGGAGGAGTATAGAGTTAGACTTGTGGGTTATTTTAGTAGTGCGGTAGGCGTGCACACTAGATGAGAGGTGAGGATTCTCAAGAGAGTGTCGTGTACTAACATGGTAGTCAAATTAGCTAGTAAGCATTTTTAAATATTTGCTAAACCATTTTAAAACTGTTTTATACTCGGGCTCTGGCCCGTTTCCTGTCATTTTTCCTTCTTTTGTATATATATATATATATATATATATATATATATATATATATATATATATTGCATATGCTCAGCCATAGGGGCTTTAGGTGTAGATTCATTTGACTGGATGTGTTGCAGCTTGTGTGAGAGGTGCAGGTCATTGCAGTAGACGCTTCCTCCTTTAGCTCCTCAGATTTCTATTAAGTTCTTTTAGTTAGGGCATGTGTCGCCCATTTCCATACTTTTGTTTAGACTTGATAGCGGTTGCATACACTTCTATCATTTTAGTATTCTTCTTTCATTTAGGATTATTTTATCTATCACATTGTCAGTGGTTGTGGTTATTTATTTGGATTTGAATAATCTAATTGACATGTTTTATTGGATGATTGGCATCTTTATAGTTTGTATTATTCATATATTAGTTTGTGCCTAAAAGGTTTTTACCACGTAATTTAATAAATAAAATCACTTAAATTGTTTTGACATTTAGCTTAATTATTTAGGGAGATTAAAACGGAAAATATTATTTTCGACAGTGATGCTAAGAATGAACCACACCGTTCACCTTGATTTTTAATTTAATAAAGGACTGATCACCCAGTATTTAATTAGGCGGGGTGTTACACTATTTAATGGGACTGATAATTGCAATGAGCAGCGAGAAATTTCCTCTTTTAAACGGGCTTATCAGATCAGACGACCTATATTGGGTTTTTACCGAGAAGTAGGCGTCGTCCATGGATGACATTATGGCGCGCATTAAAAAATATGCTAAGGCTCTAGATGAGATCCTCAATGTTGATAATGAAGATGAACATCCTTCTAAATAATCCTATAAGAACGACGTAAAAAGGTGTCTAAAGGAGGGACATAAAAAACTTCCACCAAAAAGGGGTAAGACAGATAATCCTAAGGGACAATAAAAAATATCGGTAAATGATAATGCCTACCAAGCGATAGACATTTTTTTTCAAGGAAACCGATCTGTAAGATCTTTCCTCAGATAAAGGACAAACCATATTACAAGAAGCCTCCCAAGATGGCCAACGATCCAAATGATAGGGACAATAGTCTTCGGTGCACTTATTATTAGGACTATGGATATAAGACAAAGAATTACAAGATGTTCAAATGCCATTTGGAAGACCTTGTTCAATATGGGCACCTCAAATACATATTAATGCTGACAAGATGAAGTCCTCAGTTCAGATCAATATCATACAAAAAAAGTAAATGACAATTTCCCACCGACAAGAATGATCATAGCCATATATGGTTATACTGATCCATCCAAATGCATACGTAAAAATCTTTGAGAGATTGTCGGGATTGCATTCAATATGCAAGAAGCATTCTAGGTGGATGTATCCAAGACCGTCCCCACTAATAGAGAATGTAAGGATATCGATCTCGAGAGGGTGATCATGTCTATTAATGAGGACTTTATATATGTTAATTTACCTCATAAATATGCCTTAGTCCTCATTATCAGAATGTCCAAGTTTTATATCGAATGAATACGAGTTACTCAGGGGAGTTCCTCAAAGATCATGCATATTAACCTATTTAACAATCTTGGATATGACATCTAAGATAAAGACACAAAGGTTAATACTCTGATTGGTTTCAATGGTAATGTGAAGAGGACACTAGGAAATAAAGTTATCGGTCAAGGTCAACCCTGTTAATCGTGAGATTGAGTTCCATGTGATCCAATCAGATTAACATTACAACGTTGTCTTAAGTAGAAGATGGCTCCAGACAATGAGAATTGTAACTTTTTTCTCTCCATGTGAAGTTCAAATATGTGGTTGATTAAGGGATCATTGAAAATAGGGGTGATCAAGCAGAAATAAGAAGTTGTTTCATCTCCATTATCGAAAGAAATAATGCTCAACCCAAAATGTGTTAAGATGAATATGATTCAGATGGTGATTTTCCCAAATAGTAACCAAAGGAACTTGGTCGGGGGCAGAGGAGACTAGATTTGCCCCCTTTAACTGAGTAATGAAGGAACTCAGAACCGTTCCTATAAACTCGTCTCAATCAGCGATCCATCTGAATATTTCTTGTCACTAATCTCACGTGGATCCTTCATGTCAAGCAAAATCTAAGGAAGTCAGTTCTGGAGAAAATTAAGGCGGTGGAAAATGAAGTTGGGAATATGCTTCATGCGAACTCCATTAAAGAAGTTCAATTTCCAAATTGGATCTCCAATATGGTTTTGGTTAGAAAGAAAAGTTGAGATCTTGTGTCGACTTTATATATCTCAATAGGGCCTTCATAAATTATAATTTTCCTCTCTTCAGAATTGATCAGCTCCTCTACTCAATAGTAGGCCATCAGCGCATGAGCTTTATGGACACTTACGTAAGATATCATCAGATACCCTTGTTCACTCCTGATTAAGAAAAGACTTTGTGAAATCTAAAGTATTTTAAAGAAAATAATTTTATATGACAATAACACAATTGAAATGTGATCATACTTTACTATCTTCTCTCTAGTGTACTTGAGATAAAAAGAAACATTCAATACATGATGAAATACAACACAAAGATCATATAAACCATTCAACCAACACCTTAAGATTACAAGCATTGCAAAAGAAGATTCAAGCCATGAAAATACAATATATATTCATATGAGTCACCAAAAAATGAAAGCATGGGTAAGAAATCTCATCCCATCTCAAGTCATACGTGTATAAGCAAGCTAACACCAATAAAATAAGGTCATATGATCCAAAGTAATCCATACCATGAGCTTATGAACAAAGAAAACAGAACATGAGATGATCAAGAATAAGTAACCATCCAAATCCATGCAAGAACAAGTAAAAGAGTTTCATGATCCAAAGTAGCAAGTCAACTAAAGCAACAATTTAGTGATAAAAATAATAATCTCAGGCATCATTACATGAAGCATCAATAAAAAAAACAAATGATCAAGATATTAAAGAAAAGTTTTTCCCAAGATTCAAAGGTTTAGGAGTGTTTGTAAAGAAGTAGACCATATCACAAACTCAAATAAAAACCTCAAACCAACTTCCCAAAACCTTCCCAAACCTTCCCCTACATCCAAAAATCATTTTGACCCAAAACTCACCATAGATCGATTCTATAAAAAAATAGATTCGACTCAATACCTGGGTAGAGTCGACTCTAGACCCAAGTATTTTAGACTAAATCATGTTGGAAATTTTGTTAGTCAAAATTTAAAAAGAAGAGGTTTCAAAAAAGGTTTGCCTTCACATAAAGCCTACTCCATGTGAGATAAACTATACGGCAAGGTTATTTTAGGAAAATATTTCAATAACTCTTTTTTAAAATTAAAAATTATCAAGCCCCTCAAATTACCACAATAACCTCTGATAGTTAGTTTCTTAAAAGCTCTATGAAAGTAACCTTTGGTCTCTCTTTTAAAACCCAAAAGTTATTACAAACCTATTTGATAGTTTTAGTTTAAAAAATCTTCATTAAAGCCAAAGCATCAAGAAGCCCAACTTGAACCAAAAGCTTCCAATTCAATCCATACTTAAGAAGAGTTTCAAACCCAAAACCTGTTTGTGATAAAGGATCAAACTAATGCCCACTTGTGTTTATAGAGAGAGAAATCAAGTCCCAAACCCATTTAATAGTTTTAGGCCCAAAAACTCCATTAAAGTGGAAGCTTCAAGAAAACCACTTGAGTAAAGTTCCAACCCAAAACCCACTTTAGCAAAAAGTTTACTTGTAAGAGAGAGAAAATAAAAGCCCATTTCACCATTGTTTCTTACTTAAGAAATATTTGTTTTACACTCTGGTTACTAAACTTATTGTTGTTATTACGGTTGAACTTCATTGTATCTTCATGGCTGATAGTGTCATAGTCACGGGGAGTCAAGGTGGGACTAGACCTTGGGCTCTTGCGTGGCTACTGCTCGGACAAAGACGATTTTAGAGTCTTTTTCACTATGGTTTGAAAGGTGTGATAAATCCTTGTGAGGCTGTTGATTCTACCTTAGTGAACTGGAGATAATGAAGTTTCTCGAGTACCGTTTGAAAAATACCCTTTCTAAATCCCACGAGATTTGTATTGGCTTAATTTTGTAACAACAATCTCAATTACACTCGATCCATTGCACACACTAAACATAATCCTAAAAGGATTTTTAAAGGATTTTAAAATCATTTTTTTTTATTTTTAAAACCTTAATTTGAATTTATTTAATACATTCTATATTTTTGTATTTATATCTCCAATACGTATTTTATACTCAAATATTTTTATTTCATAAATTTCTTGGTTCTATAATTTTTCAGATTTTTAAAAATTAATTTTCATATTTTCTATGATTTTCTAGAATTTTTAAATGTTGATTTAAATATTTAAAAAGAAACGAAATTAAAGTTATTTTTATTTCTTAATTAAATTCAGCACAAATTTAAAACGACAATGTTTTAACATTTGAAGGGTCATTTTGGTTTGATCCGCATGATTGGTTTTTGACCAACCAAAGGCTGGTGTGTGGTCCATTCGATTTCATAACGCATGAGCCTTGGGGTTTGAGTGCTACAACCGTTGTTTGTTTGGGTATATTTTACCATTCTTCCCTCCACAATGCCATGGGTTTATTACATATGTACCTATGACACCCTACCTAATTAAATATCGGGTGATTAGGCCTTTATTAAATTAAACTAGATTTACAAAAGGGTCCATTCTTAGCATCACCGTCAAAACCAAATTAGTTACTAATCACTTATTAGTTAATTAATTCGGTGTCAAAATTTTATCTTGTAATAAATAGACAATTAATATGCGAAAAACTAAATTTATACATTCACATAATATTATAGTCTAAACCATCTCAAATAAATAAATAAAGTCTTGCCGAATTAAACCATCCGCTAAAATCCAAACCCAACAATCAATCCAACTGATAAGGAAATCTGAATGCAAGTCTGAAATTGAAAAATTGAATGAATAAAGTCTAACTGGGGCAACACGCCCAAAGGAAATACTGAAATATTGCTTCGATGTCCTACAATAGGAATGAAGGAATGATGTGTCTAATCAAAACCCTGCAAGCTTCCACAGTGCTGCAACTATGCGTCCCTGTAAGGAATCATCAAGTCTGGCATCCCTGTGGCTGGACACCTAAAAGGTTTTGAAAAATAATATATAGCAAGGGTTAGTACCCAAAAACATTTTGAAAATATTTAGCAAGCATTTATCACAGTTTAAATATTAGTTATTGATTACGCATGTTAAGTTCATGTCCACTCTCTTGAGTTTTCCTCACCTCTCAACTATTGTGCACGCCTAATGTTTTTACTTAGCCCACCTAGCCATACTACCCAAGCTAACAAGACATAAGTATCTTACCGGACTATTGACACCTCTAAGTCCCCGTACCACCCATACAATACGCTATTCGATTTACATCTCTCGTATGTTATAATTTCATAATTAACATTTATCACATATTATCTTCAATCATTTATTAAGTATCCATACTTAATTCGCTTTTCAGATATATCATTTATGGGTGTACTATCTCGTATAAGTAGATTTTTCATAAAGTATACATTTCAATTTACTGATTAATCATTTCTCATTGTACAGTCTACTATCACACACAAATAGATTATTCACACGGTATATATTTCACACATAATATATACTATAAGTTCATACTTTGTTATCAGGTCCCCGTATCACACATTAAGGACTATTGGTTTGGATTTCCACCTCGAACCTGGTTCGGATTGTCACATCGAACCTCACATCAAATCACAAGCAAGCGGAGTCGGTCATGGTTCTAAGCCTTTGTGACACGCACATACCTAACGTACCTAAACGACCTGTCAGTCACACTAATACACATCACTTAGTGGACCGCCCTAAGTTCCATGCCCTTGGGCACAACTCCAAGCCTCACTAGCATCGCCAAGGTAAGATTGGCCTTCTTACACACAACCCTCGTGATATTAAGTAGAGGTATGTTCACCAATACAAATAACTATATAATAGGTATTCACCCTACCTATAAAATAACCAGTGGGTATACACAAGACCCAATACCCTATCTTCGTACGAAGTATATATCTCTCGCATACTCACCATACTTTATAACTTACTATTATTCTCTATATCGTATTATCCGAGTATTTTTCTCTACTATAAGGGCCCTATTACCTCTTGGTTTATTTCAGTAGTTAAATCTTCCTTACCCTACTAGTCTATCCAATCACTCACACTTTCTTGTAATTGTATTCTCATCTTCTAGACTTATATACCTTGTTATAAATTCCTCTTAATTATCGTCTTAATTCTCTCAATAAGACTAAATCTCATAACCCCATCAAGGCCTACTGCACTATAATAAATCCCTTATTATATTTTAACAATGTCCCAAAAGTTTGCCCAAAAATGATTTAGGAATTCTAGGGTTAAAAATGGAAATTCACATTTTTTAGAGGATCGGACCGGTCCGCCTGTCTGCAACTCGTCTTCTCCAAATACATGGCTGCGCTTTTCACCATTTTCACATTTGTGTCTTACTTATTTGTTCACCAAATTCGAAACCAACATTTCCAAACCTTCTTTACATGCATTAGGGTGGTTTCTAACATTTTAAATACATTAAATCCTCACGAAATTAAGCAAGAACGAATCAAACTCAATAATCATTAAAAAACCTAGTTTTGTGTTCTTCCCACATATTCATTCAAAAACTCATATTTAATCCATGGTGAAAATCACACTTCTTATGATTTTAATCCTCTACAGATATTAAATCATTCTACATGAAATCTCTACCGATAACATGTATAAAAATCATCATTTTCTTCCAAGAACATTCATTTAATCAAAAATATCAAAACCTTACTCACGTGGATATTATAACTTCATATTAAATTGAAACAAACCACTTTCCTTATGATGTTGGATATGATCTCGTGATTTCCAAGTGTGTTTGAGTGCCTTCCTTTCCAATCCACACTCTTAAGATGATGAAAGTGCAAGATCCACAAATAGTTCTTCAAGATTCCTCTCAAATCCTCTATGAAAGCCCTTTCTTTGATATAACAGTAACAAATTCGTGGGTCTCCTAACCTCATTTTTTCAAATGACCCAAATGCCCTTAATAAGTGCAGGTTTGGCTTAAAATTGGTCCTTGACCAAAATTATACCCCCGGGTATACTATTGCGAATATTTCGACCCTTTCAAAATCATTCGTGACTTCTAAATTATCATCCGAGTCACTCAAAAATATATTTTCTATCTTGACCTCAATTTAGTCTACACGCAACTCTCGATTGAGATATAATCAAATATGACCATAACACTCGTTATGACGTAAATCAATGATTTACTATTCATACATAGTAAATTTCATTTCATAATATAAATCAGTATCTATCTCTCGATTAATATTTAAAATCAC
Source organism: Sambucus nigra (assembly GCA_949130495.1). NCBI lineage: Eukaryota > Viridiplantae > Streptophyta > Magnoliopsida > Dipsacales > Adoxaceae > Sambucus > Sambucus nigra. The sequence goes on along the minus strand of OX422212.1, from coordinate 150,315,755 downwards.
ATTTATTATTTAATCACATTAAATTACGTCACACGTGTAATTTAACTAAAACATATTTTTCCAATTAATTTCTTAATTAATTAAATTTCAAATACGCAGAAATACGGGGTATTACAGTACCCTCACCGACTCCTATTTTCTTTTATGCCTAATTTGCCCTTGGATTCCCATGGGTGTTTACCTTTTTGCCCTTATTTGTTAAGGAATTCCTCTTTTACCTGAGCTATTCCTCTGCCTCTATAAATAAAGGGATTATGGTTCATTATTTAAAGTCAAGAAAAATTTCAAAACCCTATCCAAATGCAGCCAAAATTTCTTTAGACCTCTCTCTCTCTAGACTTGTTCAAATGTTATACATGTTCGAGATATTTTCTAAAACCTTTCTAAACTCGTTTATCCTACAAAGCTTACAACATCAATTTTATGTGACAATGAGTGTTTACATTTTTTTTGGTGTTTGAAAGTTTAGAGTTTTCTAGGTCTGAACGTTTGAAAGCTTTTCGGAGCTTTCTAGGCTGGATCACTTAAGGCTGTTGGATTTCACTGACTTGAAACTCTAGCTTTGCTTTTTAAGATCTGCTGGGTATATTTTATAAATCGTTTACGCACATGCAAATCAATATATCTTACTTGTATGTGGCTTTGATTTTTTTTAATGTTTAAGCTGTTTTGACAAGAGTTAAATAAACCCTATGTTTTTTAAAACTTCTTTTCTCGGACCGATCTACCTAAACATGTTATAAAACACACACACACACACACACACACACACACACACACACACACACACACACACACACACACACACATATATATATATATATATATATATATATATATATATATATATATATATATATATATATATATATATATATATATATATATATATATTTATATAATGTTTAGTAAATTTGATTTATGAACTAAATATGTGGTTGAAACGTCTATATACTTTGAAATACGATTTCGTTATGTTATGTTTAGAGATGTGTAGATCCATTTGTACTACAAGAAATTGTACATTTTGCTGCGAAAAAAGTCGTAACCAAATGTTTACATTTCGTCGCTAAAGATATTTGGCAACGATTTTTTTTGTAGTAGTGTCGTGGCCAAAGCTCCTTGGCTAAAGGTATATGAGAACGAAAACGAGTTTCGTGGCCAATAGTAAACTTAATAGCCACAAAAAAAATTATAGCATATTGTGCACCTTTTCGCAATGATTTCTTCTCGTTGTTGTTTATCAAAAAAATTTGTAGCAGATAGTACAATTTCGGAGCAAATTGTCTATCATATTTCTTAAAAACCCGCAACTAAATAAGTTTTCAGTTTTTTCCACCACTAAAAATCATTGCAAATAGACTTTTCTAGCACATCTGTCCACAAATAAAAATCGTGGCTAATGTTTAATATTACTATTTTTTTGTGGCTATTGTTATATATTATTATTTTTTATGACTAATGTTATTATAATTTTTAATATTATTTTAACTATTATTACTAGTTTATTTTTTTCCAAATAGTTATCACAAATGTCATTTTCATAATGACAATTAACTACTAACGTTAATACTTTGCGACATGTAACATATTCATCCGCATACTTGAAAAATAATTAAAATATAAAATTATGTTCACAAAATACATCTATTTAAAATGCAAAGTGTTGTCAACAAATTAAGGCCCCATCTTTGTGCCAAGAATTCCACGCATGTCATAATATCTAATCGCAAAAATGCACTATTTGTGTGCCAAAAGTTCCACTTAAAAGGTAAGTCATAATATCTGATAACAAAAGTCAACAAAAAACCTAACACGATATTTAATAACAAAAATACCGCAGTCGGGATAACAATCTCCTAAATTTTCACTTCGGTTCGCCGCATCCAAATATGTTTTACCAATAAGATTTCCCGTCCCATAAAATCTACAATTCATCATAAAAAAATATCAGTTAAGTTCTATAAATAAGAATATTAAAATAATTATTTATTACTTGAATAGAAAAAGTTCTCTCAATTGGCATACCATTGAACAAAAGGTTATGTGGATTGCATTTCTCTCGAAATAAGCAAGGATTGAATGATCTTATCAAATTCAACTTGTTTAGCTAAAATGGTGTCTATGAGTGCTCGTTGAGAAGACGCCTCCTCTTGTTGCTTCAATGTCTCCTCACGATGAGCTACAAACCCCATCTCTTAAGCTTTTAGGCGCTCCATCAACTCTTGTTGAGCTCTAACAGACTCCTTAAGAGCTTCCTCCAATTGTGCATTTTTTTTGTTGCAAAGTTGTCTTAAAAGTAGTTGGTTTGCAACCATGCCCAAGTCGATTAATATACCCCGATCTCGTCCCGAGCACACGATCCGCTATCTCGTATGGGCTCAATAATTAACCCTTCTCAAAAACAGACTCAAACTCAAGGTTTTTCATCTCTTCTTGAGTAAAAGAAATAGACAATTAGCATCTAAACATATTCAAATTTTTTAAGTATTTTATACCTAAAAAATGGCATACTTTTCTTTGTTTTAAATGAAAACCAATATGTTCAAACTTAATATTGACCTCTCCTACAACAAATATAACTCAACATAGCCTCTAATAAAATATTTTATATTTAAAAAAATTCTGCAGAGTTTCTTTTGTTTTTACATTAAAACCAACATGCTTAATCCATTTAAAAATCAACTTCAACACAAAATAATCCACCATACTTAATCCCAGCCTCCAAATCAACAAATAAAACTCAATCTACTTAACTTCCGCCTCTACTAATCAAATATAATTAACCCGATAGAGCGCGTCATAAAATAAATCACAATTTTACTTACATAGATTTCTTCGGCTTCAGAAGACGTTCAATTCCCATTTTTACAATGGGTTTCTTTATAAAATTCGATCATGTTAGGCTTAACACCACTAGCCACCTTTAATTTCTGTTAAAATATAATAGTTACGATATAAGGCTGATGAGACCAGTAATTAATGGGACCTAGCTGATGTTCAGGAAATATGAAAATACTGGGACCCAGCTAGTTCTAGTTTAGTGAAATAATTCGAAGTGTATTGAAATATGATGGATCAAAATTAAGACAGTGGATTTTCAAATATAGGGGTTGAATAACATATTTAAGTTGAAACGCCGCCTCTGAAAATATCAAAGATGGAGGTAGACTCTTTGAAACATGCACAACTCTAGTTTGATGAATGAATTAATGATTTTCCAATCCATATGAAATATCTATCGGCAATGTAAAATCTTAGTACAAATTTTATATGAAAATAGGTTTTACACTAAATTAATACACTATTTAATTTGCACTCCAATATAATTGGTTCAATTTGTTTGTGAAAATTGAAATGACCAATAATAGACATAATATGTAAAATCCATATTTTTTAAAGAATATAATATCTAGCATAAATTAAACTCACAAATACAATTTCATATGTAACACTAAATATTTGGTAAAATAAAATATTTTGGGCAATTTAAAATAGGGAGGCTTCTTAAAAACTCTCTCCTTACCCAATATACAATGTTGTGGCAATTTTCATTTCCTCTAGTTTGTACGAGTAGTTATTGATCTCTTGAGGGATCCATTCCAGTGATTTAACACTTGTCTGCTCTAAATTTTGGCAAAGTAAAAGGAAAAAATAATTATAGACTTTACCAATCTTAAGAAGATGAAAAAATGTGGAGAATTAGAAGATATAAATGTCAACAATACTTCTAACAATTCACTACAGCTGGGTCAATAATTTTAATTGAACTCAAAAAATTTAACATCATTTGTGTCTCCCCCAAAAGAAATAAAGTACACAATTGACATAATAAGAGAATTAATCTACGAGTTAAACTTCACAATGAAAATATACAACAAACGCATAAGCTTCAAATTCAGTTAATTTTACATATAATTCGTGACAATATACAAACAACCAAATATATTTACAACAAACCCAAACTTCACTATGAAATATACAACAAAAAAACTAACGAGTCATCAACAAATATAAGATGAGCAATTTTGGTTGATGAAGCCAACAATGGACAAAAATAATCTAAGAAAACATGTAAAAACCCAAATGAGATGGAAATAAAAAAAGATTTTCCCACTAATTACTAAACAAAGAGATGAAAAAATAAAACCCATATACCCCACATCACAGTAAACAACCAAGAATGCAACTAATTGTAGAATTCCAAACCCACAATCAAAATAACAAATTCACTCTCTATTTTAAGCAAAAACCCGAAAATAATCAATTAAAAATGTCAACTTTTTAAAATTACTACAAAAACATACCATTCATCAATAAAACCCCTTGAGGTTTTCATGCCCTATCACAAATTTCCTAACACACCCATTTTTCAGATGATATTTTACAAATCATTTCCCCAATTAAAGAGTTATTGTCATGTAATATGATAATATAGTAGAATGTATTGATTTATTCTTTGATATTGTCATCATGAATATAAGAAAAAGGCCCGAGAAAAAGATAAGGAATCTTAAATCTAGTTGCAAGAGTTCAGCAGAAAGAAAACTTTAGTGGCAATAATTGGTCTTCTAGCCTACCCAAGTCAAAAAACACCATGTGAAACTTAACGTGAAAGCAAAAGATAAATATAATCGGATCCCACCTTCAATCTAACACACATTTGAAGCCCCGCTTCTCCGAGTTTGAAAGATGCAAATGAAAAAACCAGAAAAAGTAGTGAACTCATGTAAGAGAGAGAAAAAGAAATACCTGCTAGCGTGGGAGATGAAACGCGTCGATTGGCTACTGGTGGGGGCGCCGACAGCTACAACAATAAACTTTGGCGGCAGTGACGCTTGGGATAATATCAGACTTACAATTGGTTACCTGTTGGTGTAGGAGAAAAAATGAAACCCAAACTTCGTGGGAGAGGAAACGAGAGGGGTGGGGAATGTGGGTCGTGGTTCTAATGAATTAGGTTTTAGAGTGGTTTTTTCTTTTTATACTTTTGGGCCACAAAATTGATATCTTAGAGAACAAGAAATGATATTTGGCTATGAAACTATTTTGTAACAAAATAAATAAACTTTTTTCTATGAAATTTGTTCTTTGGTAACTTTGTTGGTTTTGTTGGCAAAATAATTCACGCAATATTATTTGGACGGGAATGGTGGTGCCCAATTTTTGTTGATGATTTGACAACGAAATCAAGTACTTCGTGGCCAATGGTATACCTTTTGGCCGCAATTTGAATTTCGTTGTTAAACGAGACCTTTTGGCCTCGCAGTTAGCGTCGTTACTAACAAAATTGTTGCTAAAAATACTATTTATTACAGTGAAAACTCACCAGCTAAAACCTTTTTATGCACAAACTGAATTTTTGTTTTCACACGGTTGAAACATCAAATCCTAAAGCAAATACCCTTCTCCTAACCATCTGTGAAAACTAAAAATTATTAAAACTTGATTTTTTGTCTTTCATCTTCACTGGATACTCTTGTCTTGAGTGTGAACTTGTGTGTGTACTGCTAAGTCTATTATTTTATGTTTGGTCTATTTTAGTAGTTGTGGGGTTATTTAGTATTGATTGTACTAATTCATTTACGCATTGTAAACTGTATTTTGTACTTCAATTTTTGTTATAGTGGACTTGTGGCGTGTGTAGTCTTGAAATTAAAAGACTCGGAGTTTTTCGGTATGTTGGTTTTCCAGTTATCAAACTATTGTGTTCAAATACCATTCTCCTAATCTCATTATGTTTCAACTTTTATTCATTATACTTACATCACACCAACTAGAAATTTATTTTTTGTGTCTTTGTCTTCAAACATTGAAGTTTAAAAGTTTTTTACTAAAGAGTTGAAAGAAAATTTTTAATCTTAACACTTTTGTATAATAGATTAATTTCAAGTGGTGCCAGAGCATTAAGATTACTTTGGTCTTAAAAGTTTTTTTTACTCTTTAAGATCCTGAATTCTTTTTAAATTTATTTTAAGTAGAAGACCAGAATGGTAGTTTTGTACGCCCTCCTAATTTTGATGGTGGAAAATTTTCTTATTGGAAAGTAAGAATGATTGCACATATCCAAAAGTTAGGGGATGATGTATGAGATATGATTCAAAAAGGTTAATTTGTACGTACTCGTGTAATAGGCAAAGGTGATATTCAAAGAGTTGAAAGAAAACCTCTTTCTGAATGGACTAAATAGGAGAAACTAAGTTCACAATATAGCAATAAAGACATAAATGCTATTTTTCAAGGTTTGGGTGAGTCTTACTTTAAAAGAATCTCAGCTTGCACTATCTCTAAGACAGCTTGGGACATATTAATGTCCATACAGATGGGTCATGCTAGGGTAAAAAGGCCAATTCACAATTGTTAGTTCATATGTATGATACCATGTTTATGAAAGATGATGAAAAAAAATGATCATTTTTATCTTAAGATATAGTTAATCAATCACATGCTAATGGTATAGCATACGATGATTCTAAAATTTGTGCTAAAATACGTAGATCTTTACCTCATACTTTTGCTATGAAGAAACATGGCATAGAAGAAATGGTTGATCTTAACATTACACTTGAACTATTATGTAGTAAAATGAAAATATTTGAACTTGAAACTTACTTAAGTGAAAACTAAAGAGGAAAAACAAAAGCACACACTATACAACCATCTTTAATATTTAAATCTAATATTAATAGTCTTGCTTTTGTATATTCCGTGTTTCATGTTGATGATTCTTATCTGTCTCTTGAGTCATTAGATAATGAAATTGCTTTGTGTTCTAAACATTTCAAGAAATTTATTTTAGGAACAAATTTGCTTCTAAAGAAGGAAAATCCAGTTATACTAATAGGCTACATGAAAAACAGTTTGAAAAATATTTCCATAACAAAGATTTAAGTCACATTAAATGTAGAAAGTGTAATGAATTTGGTCATTATGCTAAAAAATATGTTTTAAAAACTAAATGGCATTTTTCTCAAAAAACCCATTTATCTAAAACTTGGGATGACAATTATGACTCTAACAGTGACTGTAGTGATAGTTATAATAATTTTATGGATTTTACTTTCATTTGTTTAAATGACTCTAATGATGGTATTAATAATTTTTCTATTATGTCTGATGATTCTGAAATATTTATAGGTAATTATTATTTACCTCTTGTAAATGTTTTATTACTTTTAAGACCCACGTGCATAATCTTTATCATGTTCCTCTATTTAAACCCCTTATAATTTTAATTCTAACTGGGATGATGAAAATGATGTATATATTGAACCTTCCCTTAAAATAGAATCTTTTGACAGTGAATGTGATAAAAATTTATAAGTCTACTTTGAAAAGGTGTATTTATTTAGGCAAAATTAATGCTACGCTATTATCTAAAATTAATGTTCTTAATAATTAAATTCCCTTAATTTTTAGTGAATCTTCTATGCAAGTAGAAGAGCTTGAGACAGAAAAATTAATGTTAGAGAAAAATATTTCCAAAATAAATTAAAGTTGTTCTTCTTTAGAACAAAAATGCAAAGTTGTCTTAACTGATTTTGATGAATGTCAAACTAAACTAAAAGAATATTTGAATAAACTAAATAATTTTAACAAATCTGGCATTTTTGGAAAATAACTTCTAATTCTGAAAAGTATTCTTCTGGCAATAAAAAAGGAATTGGTTTTAAAGGAAAAGAAATTTTTGAAATAAATTTTGTATCCTCTTTTGTAAACTATCCAGAATCCTCAAAAGTTCATATGTCTATTTTGCATTTTCAAATATAGAAAGAGACCCAAGCTCACTATACTGCTAAGCAGATTTATCACTAAAATTTTTGTTGCAAATTTGGTCACTTAGAACAATTGTGTTATAAACAATTAAAATCAAAATAGAAAAAATGGAAAAATTAATAGACCTAGGAGAACCATTAAGGATGAACTTGTTAAGAAACCCACACCACCTAAGACAATGCCAAACAAGTCTAAAAATCACTTTTAAAAAACTAAGGCAGTTTGGATTAGAAAAGAAGGAATAAATTATCAACTGAGATGTAATGTTGTTGTATCAATATTAAATGCCTCTTATAAAAACTCTCAGTGGTACCTTAATTCTGGGTGTTTAAGATGTATGACTGGAAAATAAATCTTCTTTAAAAAAATTTGTTGGAGGGAATGTCACTTTTGGAGATGACAAAATGCCCCAAATTATAGGTAAAGGAACAATTAAAGGTGAATGGATTAATAACTTGGATGGAGTCTAATTACTTGAAGGACTTAAAGCCATATTATTAAGTATAAATCAATTTTATGACATTGACCATACTGTTAATTATTCAAAAATAGAGTGCAAAATTTTATGTCTAGGTGGAAAAATAATTCTTTTTGGGGAAAGAACACCTGATAAATGATATGTTGTTATTCAAAACAAAGATTTTGAAAATTATTTTTCTGCTAGATTAAATGACTTAGACTTATGGCATAAGAGACTAAGACACATTAAGTATGATAATATGTCAAGATTAACTAGTCAAAAACTAGCACTTAGTCTACCCAAAATACTAAAAATCATGCATTATATTTGTGGACCATGTCAAATAAGAAAAATGCATAAAGCCCATTAGAAGAAAGTCAAAGATATTTTAACATCTCATCCTTCAGAATTAGTACACACGGATTTAATGGGTCCTTCTAGGACTACTAGTATATTTGATAACTCTTACGTTCTTATCATTGCAGATGACTTTTCAAGATTTACTAGGGTTGCATTATGAATTAAAAATCCTGACACTTTTTCAAACTTTCTATGAATCCTTTTAAGGATTGAGAATTAAAAGGATATCCAATTAAATAGGATTCGAAGTGACACAGGTGGAGAGTTTAAAGATACGGGTGTAGTAGAGTACTGTATAGGAAGTGATTATAAATATGAGTTTAGTGCACCCAAAAGCACTCAACAAAATGGTATAGCCAAAAGAAAGAATCAAATTGTACAAGAAATGGCTTGTGTCTTACTTCACACTAAAAATTTACCAAAATATATTTGATTGAGGCTACACAAACTACGTGCCATATAATTAATAAAGTATACTTAAGAAAAAACTCTAAACAAACAGCATATGAAATTCGGTATGGCAAACAACCCAATTTTAAATAGTTTAGGATATTTGGAAGTGTGTATATGCTTATAAGGATAAAGAACACTTATCTAAATTTGACACTAGAGGTAATAAGGTTACCCTTTCAGGTTATTTACAAAATATTCATGCATATCACGTGTTTAATCTTAAAACAAAAATTATAATGGAATCCAATAATGTTGTTATAAATGATAGTGTTGCCCATCATTTAGAAGAAAGTGAGAATCTTTTACCTGTTGACCAATTTAAAAATGATAATTTACCTAAACAATCAACAGATAGTGATTCTGACTCTCTACCACCTGATGAATCCGATGTTCCTAATTGGATTAAGAAAAAACACCCTAAGAAAAACATTATAGAAAATGTTAAAGACCCAATAATAACTAAATATCAATCTTTTAATGCTTTATTTTCTTCTTATATGTCTTTAATTGAACCAAAACGTGTAAAAGAAGTAATACTTGATGAATATTTATTGTTAACAATGCAAGAAAAATTAGGACAGTTTAAACTACATGATGTTTGGTATTTAATCTCACTTCCTACTCACATTAACATAATTGGAACAAAATGGATATTTAAAAATAAGTGTGATGAGTCTGAAAATGTCTTAAGAAATAAGGCTATGTTGGTAGCACAAGGTTATTCTGAAATAGATGGGATAGTTTTGGATGAAGCCTTTGCTCATGTAGCTAGACTTAAATCTATTAGACTTTTACTTGTCGTATCGTGCCATTTAAAATTCAAACTTCATCAAATGGACGTAAAATATGTGTTTCTAAATTGAATTTAAAATGAAGAAGTTTATGTTGAACAGCCTAAAGGTTTTTTAGATCCTTTCTTTCTAAATCATGTCTTTAGATTAAAGAAATCCCTTTATGGTTTAAAATAGGACCCTCGTGCCTGATATGATAGATTAGAAAATTTTCTAGTGGAAATAGTTTCAATTGAGGGGGAGTTGACCTTACAACGTTCATTAAACGTAATAATTTTTTTTTAATAATTGATCGAGTTTACATTGTTGACATAGTTTTTGGACCCACTTCTCCCTTGGAAGCTAAAATTTTTGCTAACACTATGGAATCTAAATTTCAAATGTCTACGATGGGAGAATTTTAATTTTTCTTAGGTCTTTAAGTAGATCAAAAACTTGATCATATCTTTATTTGTCAATCTAAATATGTTGTTGATTTGATCAAATGATTTGGTTTGACTACTACTAAGACTGATAGAATACCTATGAGTTTTTTAATCAAACTTTCAAGAGACCTATCTGGCAAAAAAATTGATGTCACACTATATCATAGTATGATAGGCAGCTTACTTTACTTATCTGCGAGCATACCTGATATAATGTATAGTGTATGTGCTAGATATCAATATGAACCTAAAGTATTCCACGTATATGTTGTAAAACATATTATTAAATACATAAGTTGAACTATAAACTATGGTAGCATGTACACCTTTAACACGAACTCCAAAATAATCGGGTATACAAACGCTGACTGGGCTTATTGTGCCGATGATTATAAAAGCACCTTTGGTGGCTATTTTTACTTAGAACGCAATCTAGTATCCTGATCCTCTAAAAAGAAAAACTACGTCTCGCTTTCATCAAAAAAAGTCGAATACATTGTTGCTGGTAGTTGTTCTACTCAACTTCTGTAGATGAAACGAATGTTAAGTGACTATGGATTATATGAAACATCTACCTTAATCATGTGTGACAATCAAACTGCAATCAGTATTTCATTGAATTATATTTTCCATTCTTGAACAAACACGTATTAAAATGAGAGAACACTTTATTCAAGAATTGATTGAGAAAAAGGAAATTTACATCGAACATCTTAACACTACAAATCAATTAGCAGATCTTTTCACAAAGCCTTTTGACAATCAACGTTTGAAACTCTTAGAATATCTGTTGGTGTTTTTTCCTACACTATTTAATGTGTTAGGATTGCATGCTACCTATTTTATTATAATATATTGTGGTGGTAATATATTTATAGGTTCTTTCCTACCATTTTTTCCTTTGTGATAAATAGAGAGAGAATGTAAGACTCTTATACTCTTATATTTAATTCTTGGAGAATGTGAGACTCTTTGTTTAATTATTGGGGAATTTGTGAGACTCTTGATTTTCTGGTTTATCTAGTAAGTCTCTCGAGACACATGTTTTTAGTTGAGTTGTGTACTCTTCGTTTTAGGACATATGTGTTAGTTGAGTTATGTACTCTTTTTTTAGGAATCTTGTGTATAGTTGAGTTACATATTTGTATGTGTGATTTTTTTTAGTCTCAATTTGATTTGCCCCAAAATTGATTAAATGGGGAGATTTAAAGTACCCTTTTAAATCCCACGTGGTTTATATTATCTCAGTTTTGTAACAATAGTCCCAAATACACTCGGGCCATTGCACACACTAAACATAATCCTAACAAAAATTTAAAATATTTTTTTTCTATTTTTAAGACCTTAATTTGAAATTATGTAATATATCCTATATTTTTATATTTTAACATCCAATATGTATTTTATACTCAAATATTTTTTTATAAATTTCTTAGTTTTATCATTTTTCAGATTTTTTTATAATTAATTTTCATATTTTCTCTGATTTTTTGGAATTTTTAAATGTTGATTTAAACATTTAAAAAGCAACAAAATTAAAATCTTTTTTGTTTTTTAATTAAATTCAGCACAAATTTAAAATGGCATCGTTTTATCATTTGAAGGGTCGTTTTGGTTTGATCCGTGTGATTGATTTCTGACCAATCAGAGGTTGGTGTGTGGCCTATGCGATTTCATCACACGTGAGCCTTGGGGTTTGACTGCTCGAACTGTTGGTTGTCTAGGGATGCCATACCATTCTACCATCCATAATTTCATTATTTTTTACTCATGTACCCTCATCGAATCCTATTTTCTGTAATGCCTAATTTACCCCTGTATTCCCTTGGTTGTGTACCACTTTACCCTTATTTGTTGAGGAATTACTCTTTTACTCGAGCCATTTATCCACCTCTATAAATAGAGGGCTTGGCGTTCATTTTTTAAAGTCGAGAAAATTTTCAAAACCCCATTCAAACACTGTCATTTTTCTTAAGACTTCTCTCTCTCTCTCTCTCTCTCTCTCTCTCTCTCTCTCTCTAAACTTGTTCAAATCTTATACATGTCCAAGAGATTTCCTAAAACCTTTTCTAAACACATTTATTCTACAAATCTAACAACATAAATTTTATGTGAGAATAAGTGTTTCGATTATTATTTATTTATTTATTTTATTATTTTTTGGGGGTGGGGGGGATTAGGGTTTAGGGTTCAAGATTATGTTTGGATCCGATTTAAATTTTTTTATTGTTTATACTATTGGACATGTTTTAAACAAACCCTAATTTTTTTTAAACTTCTTTTCTCAAACTGATCTACATAAACATGATATATATATATATATATATATATATATACAGAGAGAGAGAGAGAGAGAGGGGGGGGGGGGGTCAGAAGTGAACCTAAAAGATGAACATTTTAATGAACTTTAACAAAAAAACTAATAACCCATTAATTTTAACTTATATGTTGTAATTGGTCCGCGCTAGCGGCATCGGACATGCGTGTGACACATTATTTTTTAAACCACCACCACCACCCACACCCACCCACCTCCCATCTAGAATATTCCGACCTCGGATCTTCCCTATAGATAAAACTCGGCTGCCACGGCTCTGTCCAGTTTAAACCCCATCATCGACGAATTTCCCCAAGCTCCGGCACTCCTATATCCAAATCGTGGCAGCCCAGTCGACCCATACAACCCGGAGCTACCATATATCCACTTGCGACCTGATTACCCCCATACCTGCTCAAACTCCATACCCATTTGCAAACAACCCCAGTTCAACCCCAACAACCAATCCAAACTCGATCCCCAAGCTCCGACCTGATACCTATTTTCAGTGACCCGAGTTTCAGCCAACATAAACCCGACAACCAAACTTGTAAACCCGAAAGCCCACACCAGCGACCTACCTTCTTAACCTGCGGCGACCCAAACCCATCCTAAAAAAACCCGGATGTTAAATCGAAACATTGCTCAAATCCTCTTCTACTCACCCATCATCAACCTCTAACACGACCAACCTTGAAAGTCGGCGACCTTCCACTCAAATCTGACAGCAACTAGCAGTTCACTAACCCGGAGCTAAACCCGGTTTGGTTCATTAAAAATAATTGGTTGTTAGGTCGGGGTGGGAGTGGGGGTGGGAGATGGTTTAAAAAATAATTCGTGTCACAGGCGTGTCCGTTACCGCTAGCGCGGACCAATGACAACATAGGAATTAAAATTAATGGGTTGTTAGGTATTTTTTTTGTTAAGATTCATTAAAATGTTAATCTTTTAGGTTCACTTCCTAACCCCCCCCCCCCCCCTCTCTCTCTCTTTCTATATATATATATATGTTGTGTTAAGTATATCTGATTTATGAACTAAATTTGTGGTTGAAATTTCTATATAAGTTAAAACAAGATATGGTTATATTCTGTTCAGATTTGTGTATATTCATTTGTGGTTTGTAAAACTCACCATTTAAAACCTTTTTATACACAAACTGATTTTCTGTTTACAAATGGTTGAAACATCAAATCCTAAATCAAAGCCCTTTTTATCTTTGACTTAGATTTGATCTCCCAACCATTTGTGAAAATTAAAAATTATCGAAATCTTATTTTTTGTGTTACATCTTCACTAGATACTTTTGTCTTGAGTGTGAAGTTGTGAGTGTACTTCTAAGTCTACTATTTTATGTTTGGTCTATTTCAGTAGTTGTGGGGTTGCTTAGTACTAGCTTTGGTATACTTGGTATATTGATTATACTAATTCATTTACACATTGTAAACTATATTCTGAACCTAAACTGTTGTTATAGTGAACTTATGGTGTATGTGGACTTGGAACTAAAAGACAAGGATTTTCAGTACGACGGTTTTCTCGTTTTCAAAATATTGTGTTCAAATTCCCTTCTCCTCATCCCATTTTTTTCAACTTTTATTCATTAGACTTTGAAATCACGCCAACTAAAACTTTGTTTTTATGTGTGTGTTTGTGTGTATGTGTGTATTCAACCACTAAAGTTTAAAAGGTTTTTACCAAAAGAGTTAAAAAAGAATTTTTAATCTTAATATTTTTGTGTAATAGATTACTTTCACTCTCTCGAGCGTAGATGTAGGCAAGGCAAAACCACATTAATATCTCCGTTTGAAAGGCCTCTCTAAACTCTCTCTTTAATATTGCTATTAATTATTTAGCCTTTTTACTTATTATTAGATTAATTATGTTATTATTAAGTGGACCATCCCATTGCAATTAATCTTTTATCATAGAATTTTGAAAAGTTTTAAATTGCCATTTATTTTATAATAACCACCTTAACCTCTTGGGTATATTTTTGGGCCAACCAACTTCTTTCATCACGATGTTGGGAGCTATAAAGCCATGTTTCTTGCCTTTAAGAATGTTGGGGCAACGTACCAGCGTCGTGTGACCAAGATGTTTAAGAAACAAATCGGATAAACTATGGAGGTCTATATTAACAATATGCTCGTCAATAGTAGACATGCGATCATTCACATCAATGACCTTTCCAACACTTTTAAGATCCTGAGAGATCACAAAAAGAAATTAAATTCCTCCAAGTGTGCTTTTCGAATCACCTTTTGCAAGTTCCTAGGATACCTAATGATGCAAAGAGGTATTGAAGCCAATCGAGACCAGATCAAGGCCTTACAAAACATAAAGAAACCAATGTCAAAGACGTTCGGGTATTAAATTGGGATGTTGGCCACCCTTAATCGGTTCATATCACGGTCATTTAACAACTATCTTCCTCTCTTCCAAGCATTGAAGAAAGAAAATACCACGATCTGAACACGAGAATGTAATCAAGCGTTAGAAAAGATCAAGTAGTGCTTGGGAAATCCCCTATTATTGTCAATGCCAGTTAGTGGTGAGAAGCTCCACTTGTACTTGGTCATTTATAAACATGCAACCAGTGTAGCACTAGTTAGGTACCAAGATGAAGATTTGTTTCCATTTTATTATATTTTTTACGCTATCCTAGAATACAAAAGGAGGTACGTGCCGATTGAGAAAATGGCATTGTCAGTGGTAATATCTTTAGGAAAGATACACCATTACTTTTATGCTCACACTATAGTCATTATAACTTATTTCCCCTCTCAAAACGATATTAAATAAAGCAGATATGTCCATTAGGATGACAAAGTGGTCATTGGAGTTCCTCCAATTTGACATCATTTATGAGAACTACTACAAAGGAGTAAGTATTGGTCGACTTCATCGTTGAGTTATCAAAGAGTCTAGAAGGAAAGGCCATTCAACATAAGTCCCCTTAAAGATGATCAACCTATATAAAATATATCAAACACCTATATGGAGGTTGTTATCGAATGTAACACCCAATCAGCGAGGAACGGGCATTAAAATTATCTTCATCACCCCACGAGGTTACCTCATTAAACACGCAATTTGTCTTTGTCTTAAGGAATCCAACACTGAGGCGCAATATGAGGTCATAATAATTGTCTTGCAAAAGGATATCGCCATGGGAGCACAAGACATCATCGTTCACTATGATTACCATTTGATCGCCAACCAATTGAGCATGGAATATAAATCTAGAGATTTAAGAATTCTCGCCTACCAAGATAGAGCTAAAAAAATCTTAAAGGCCTTCATGTCGGCATCAGTCAAATAATTATTAAAGAAATACAACAATCATGCTGAGACCTTAGCTAAATTTGCATCAGTAATTGACATTAATTTGTAAAGAATGATTGAAGTTGAATACGTCAGCCAACCTACCATTAATGAACCACAATTAATACCAAAGCCCATACAGATTGAGTTGGTCCCATCATTGATGGACCCCGTCACATCACTGTCTACTTGAAGAGTGGAGATCTTCCCCAAGATGAGAAAGAGGCCCATAAATTAAAAATCCATTGGCCCACATTTTGCCTTAAACAAAAGGGAAAACTCTACCAACAATCATTCATAGGTCCTCTACTCAAATGCATCCACTTAGATCAGGTAGAAGGGATTGTTAGTGACATACATGAAGGCAGTTTTCTTAGTGACATACATGAAGGCAGTTGCAAAGCCCATGTAGAATAATGATTTCTATCTTAGAGGGAAATCCCACAAGGCTAGTGGTGGCCTTTCATGCAAAAGGAAGCGATCTAGTTCATCCAAAAATATTCTAAATATCTAGAGTTCTCGCCCGTCATCAAGCAGTCGGCTGACAACCTCAATCCTCTTACAAGTCCGTGGCATTTCGCTCACTAGGGCATGGATATTTTAGGACCTTTGTTTATCGTTCTTTGGAATCAAAAGTTCCGGGTCACTACCACCGATTACTTCACCAAATGGGTGGAAGTCGTTAACTCACATCTAAGAGTACAACACTAGACGATTTATGTGGGGAAAAATAATCACCAGATATGGCATTACTAGAGCATTCGTATCAGATAACGTAACCCGATTAGACAATTATGCATTCAAAGATTCTGCTTAGAATATAGGATTAGATATAACTTTGCCTCCGTATTTTTCCCACAATCCAACGGACATAAAAAATCATTAACAAGACTTAACTTTCGCTGATCATACGACTATTAGAGAACGCCAAGGGAAGATAGGTTAACGATCTCCCCTCCTTTCCTTTAGGCCTACATATCCACCCCTTGGAGACCAATGTGGGAACTCCTTATGCCTTGGACTATAGAATAGAAGAAGTCGTCCCATTATAGATTGGTTTGCTAATGCTCAGAACTAAAAATATTAGGAAGATCACAACGATAATCATTAGGCTCGCGAACTTGATTTGACCGAAGAATGAAGAGAGCGGACTTTCATCCACCTTACAGTGTATCCACAAGAGCTTGCCAAATAACATGATAAGAATGCCAAGGCTAGATAATTCTAGGTCGGTGGACAAGTTCTAAGAACATTTATTCTCACCATTAAGAAACCCTCTGACCAAAAATAGGTGTCAAATTAGAAAGGGACATTTAGAGTGGTCTCGGGGGGGGGGGGGGGGGGGGGGGGGGGGGGCTTCACATCATTTAGAGGAATTAAATGGGACATTTATACCTAGGTCATGGAACCATGAACCTTTAGAAATTTTATCATTAAGTTGATTAGATTTACTTTTGGAATTTTTAGTTGAATAAATTAAATCCATGTTAGTAAATACTATTTTTGACATAATTGTACTTTTTAGATAAAATTCATCATGATCCCACTTAAAAATAGTGGTTCAACCCAACAATAGGTTGGTCAGCCTAGAACAGACACAAATCAACCTAAGAATGGGTGCTACAACTTGTAACAAGTCATTTTTTATAGAACATATATAAACCCACCTGAAAATGATGGTACAACCTAATACTGAGCTGGTCATTCTAGAACAGGAACAAACCCACCTAAGAATGGGTGGTAAAATTGTAAACAATTCAATTTTACTTAAAATAGGCATAAACCCACTTGAAAGGGGTGGTAAAACCCAACACTGGGTTTGTCAACCTTTAATAGGCAATCCCCACCTAAAATGGGCGGTACAACTTAAAACAAATCAGTTTTTTCTAAAATAGGCATAAACCCACTTAAAAATGTTAGTATAACCTTTGGTCAGTTGGCCTAGAATATACACAAGTATCCTTAATAATAAAGAGGCTAATGGTTAAGTTAAATATTAACGTTAACTTATTATTTTATTGATCAAAATTTTACATGTCATTGGAGATGGTTGCAGACCACAACTCCACCAACGAATGAATACGTTAAATATAAAAGTGAACTGATCATTTCTAGGTTAGACTAATTGGTCCGTTGATTAAAATTTTATGTGTAGGTATAGTCGATCACATACCACACTCCACGGACTAACGACTAAATTAAATATGAGAGCGAACTTTTTATTTTTTTGGTCAGAAAGTTAATATGATTGACTAATTGATAGAACAATTATAGCAGAGTAGGTCACTAACCTACCCTCCACCAACCACAATCAGAAAGACCTTAATACACTTATAAAGAGTGAATAAATAAGGCAATACACACAAATGGAAATCTTTGCACTAAAAATATACAATGGCATGAGGCATAGAAGAGAATGGCTAAACTACTTACAATCAAAACTTGCAAAAAAGATAGAAAACCTAAAACAACTAGGGTGATAAAGGTGACTGAAATGGTAACTACCAAGTGTGTGTGCTACGATTATGCTATATATCAATTTTTTAATTAAATTGAGAGAGCAATTAATTTAATTTTATCAAGCACCAATTAAGCATACGTTGTGTAAACATTAGTCCAATTTTATCTTGCCTATGCATACATCTAGGTGTTCATATAAGAATAAATAACCCAATCACACAGTGCTGCGACATACAAGAAAAACTCACAAAGGGAAAAACCTGGAACGACCTAGCCTATGCAAATTCACTATGATATAGGGCTTATACAATAGTGATAGATAATTAATTACCGACTCGAAGCCTTAAAGCCTAATGAAGTCTTCACCACTATAACCTTCTTCATAATAACACCGTAGGAATCCACCAATGGCTTCATAATGCAGTCCTCCCATGTCTCGGTGTCTGCCAATCTCTGGCTAGCTTCCATCACTGTAGTCACACAGAATCCACTGTGCCAAACAATCTCTCTCAATGAGGAGTGAATAATCTTTGGTGCTCAAAACATGAGATCTCAAACTAGAGTATCATATTGATTCTTGGATATCACAACTAGGGTGTAAATGGGGTTAAAGAGGCTTTTATATTTGCTCTATGAAAACTGTTTTTGAAAACCCTTGCTTGTTAATAAACTGTACCATCACTTGTCTATATTGAAAACATGAAAAATTTATGGCATGCAAAATTAGGCAACTCATTTGAATAAATAAGTGACATGTTGTTCAACGGTTAAGGCCATCTCGTTAGAACGAATCCAAGTCGTTTGAATATTATACCTAAACTCTTTAGAATGAGGATGTCGCAAGTTTCAATTGAACACGTACTATCTTAGGTATAATGTACTCGTTCAAAGCTCGTTTGAACATTATTCGAATGGAAAAAACAAACTCGTTTGAACAAGAAACAAAACTCGTTCGAACGACTTTGTTGAAATCTTTAGAATGAAAACTAAGTTCGTAAGAATGACTTTAAAAAATATATTTTCTTAAAAAACTTTTTACAAACAATAGCTTCAATAAACTTTAACACTTAGAACTAAGAAACCCAAGGATCAACATAATATAATATTATACGTTTCTTGATATCCTAAGGTTAGAGACAAAACCACAACATGGAGTTGATGTCGCTTTAACTCTGGTCACTTTAAGTCTTCAATGCATTATAGGCTTGAACATACAAACTGACATACAACCTAACCTATGACTCAAGCGATTTTGTCCAGATGGAATAAAGCCAATATTACAAATCTCATTAAATACTATAGATTTAACATAATGATAAAATTTTCTCTTGCAAATCTCCCATTTGGCTATTCCATGAAAAAACCAAAAACAAAAATTAGGTCGTCAAGACCTAATACCAATCCCCAAACCCCAAAAAGAAAAATTTACAAACTGACACTTGACTGACTCTAAATTTTGTGAAACATTATCATATTATCGCATAAACTTGCATACTTAACACACCTTTCAAATGCAAAGATAATATAAAACATATAATAAGGGTAACTGAACATTTCCCGTATATTAAATCCCCCCCCCCAAAAAAAAAAAAAAATCTATACTTCTACCCCTTTTTGTTCAGGAACAGACAAAGGCAAAAGTGCATAACATAAAAAGAATGATCATATAGAAAGCAATCATATCATTCGATGTGAAGTGAAATGTTGTGACATCCCACCTATTCTAATCCTGGGTGATCAGTCCATTATTAATATAAACATGAAATAGCAATGGTTTCATTCTTAGCATCACTGTCGAAAACTTCTTAATTTACTAACCACCTATTTTAAAATAAGCGCGTGTCAAATTTTATCTTTCATTAATAACAACATTTGACAATTAAATACAATAACCAAACCATCCGACGGTAATAGCAATATAAATATATCACAAGAGAAATAACCACATAAATAATACCGAATAAATCATCGGTTCACAATACAAAAATCCAACCATGAGTATATAAAATAAAAATGAATCCACTAATATAAAGTCTGATACAACCGAGTAAGTGTAATAGCTGAAGGGCGACATGCCCAAATAAAATAATTGAATCTGAATCATACTCTAGGAATAAAGCAACTGAAGAGTCTAGTCCAAATCCTGTAAGCATCCACAAGTGCTGCAGCTACGCATCCCTGGAACAAATATTAATCTCGGCGTCCCTGTGGCTGGACACCTGAAAGGTTTTGATTATATTTTTGCAAGACGGGTCAGAGCCCAAAACATTTGAAAATATTTAGCAAGTATTTATCACAGTTTACAATCAGTTATTGATTATACATGTTAGTTCAACGTACACTCCCTTGAGTTCCTCACCCTTAACTAATGTGCACACCTAACGTCTCCTACCTAGCTATGCTACCCCGCCCAACTAGGTCCCCTCAATAACTATCTATTTGCGCTCCTCTGTATCGCCCATACAATACGCTACCCATTAAGTTACCAATTAAATATCTCTTTAACTTCTCTCGTCCCACCCATAATGTATGCTATCGTGACACTAACGAATAACATGTCTCATATGTTATTATTTATCATACTTAACATCTCGCTTTTGTTATCGTTAAACCATTTCATTACTCAACTTAAATCATCTTTTAGACATACACTATCTAACTTTATTACCATCACACACTAGGTAGAATATCTCTTAATTAAATCACATTTAGATACACATTACTTACAGCTTCTACACATAAGTAGGAAAATATACGTGTCTACATAGGTATGTCACACATTCATATACATAACTCCAGCATCCCCGGGCTAAGAACCGCAGTGCGAGTTAACATACTCTGCTATCAAGTCCATGTACCTCTTGTACTCAATCAAGGACTACTTGTTCGACATGTCTCCTCGAATCAAAATAAATCAACACGCAATGGAGGAGAACATGGATCTAATCCTTTGGGCTACGCACATACCTAACGTACCCAAATGACACGCCAGCCACATTAATACACACACATAGTGAACCGTCCTAAGTTCCATGTTCTGGGAAACAAATTCAGACCTCACTAGAATCATCAAGGTGGGATCGCTCGTTACACGAAAACCTTCGGATAGTAGGCAGTGTAGGTATGTTCACACACATAAGAAAGAACATAATAAGCATACACGCAACCTATAAATGTAATCCGTATAAGTATACACACAACCTATAAATAACATCCATGTAGGTATACACGCAACCTATAAATATATTTTGTATATATATTCAATCAACATATAATATGATCCATATAGGTGCACACTCAACCTATAATTATTATTCGTACGTAGTATATATATCTCGAATACTTACCGTACTTATCAATTTATGATTATAACTCTCTATCTAAAATTTCGAGTATTATTATCTATCCGAAGGGCCCTAATTACCCCTTACGTTATCTCAGTAGTTAGTTCACTCATACTCTACTAGTTTATTTCATAAGCTCACTCGAAATCTCCTCGACTCGATCTTATTCTTCATAATTCACTTACACTTGCATTTAAACCCGATAATCTTAGTCGTAATTCTCCATTCATGACCAAGTCCTAATCCTACCAAGGCCTACTATAATTCATAATATTCCTCATTATGTTATAAGGATGTCCTAAAAGTTTCCCCATTTATAAACCACATTTTAAGGGCTCTCCCTTGGGCCGAATGGATTCGAATAGTAGTAGGTTGTCTTCTTCATTGGGTTTCCGTGTTTTTCACCATTTTTCTTTTACACAACATCCATGATCCTTCACTAAACTTACCGCCAATTTTCCCAAACGTTATCTACATAGATTTCCATGTTCTTCATTATCTACATAGATTTCCATGTCCCAAACGTTATTTACATAGATTTCCATGTCCCAAACATTATGTTAGGATGATTTTCAACGTGATTATACCATCAAAACACTATGATTTATATTCAAGAACGGATCAAATCATTTATTCATCAAAACCCTAGATTTCCCATGTTCTTCATTCATACTCCATATAAAACCCAGATTTTTCCCATCTAAATCATCACATATCATCTAGTTTCGTCTCCTCTACATACATGGATCAATCTACATGCAAGCCTACCCAAGATCATGTGTTTAATTCATCAATTTTCCAAGAACCTCATTTAAAATCATCAAATATAAAACCCTACACTACATGGGTATTATAACTTCAAACAAATTGCAATAAACACTCACCTTTTATGATTTATGATCTGAATTTGTGAATGGGTGATGAGTTGGTTTGTCTCCCTTCCAATCCACTCTCCAACGACGATGGGGTGCAATAACAAGCTTGAATCTTTCAGGAATTCTCTCTAAAGCTTCAAAAATGGCTTATCCTTCTTTTTAATGGCCTCTCTGTATTTTGTAACTCCTGTATTGTTGATATTTCACTTGAAATTTCGTTGGTCTATTTAACCTAAAAATCCAAAAGACCAAAATGCCCTCCCAGGGTGCTAGTTTGGCCTAAAAATGCCTTGGGGCCCAATTCAAACTCCCGAGTACATTTTTCTAACTATTTTGACCCTTCCGGACACACTGGTGCACTTGAAATGACCATTTGGATGACCCATAAATAATTCACATTTTATTTCATACGCTTTAAGTCCTGATGTGACTCACACGCGCATCCCGACTAAATTATCGTAACTGTCGTATTTCTCACTCACGACAATCATAATACTTCCTCATCAATTTATTACTCGTTCACTAAGTAATACTCAATATAATTCAAACAAATAAATATCAATCCTTATCACGCTAATTAATATTTATTTTAATTTGAATTAATTCCCCCTTTTTAATTTAATTAATCCCCATATAAAACCATTTAAATTTACAGGGTGTTACAAATGGCAATAATACAAACACGACAACACATTTATAAGTAATCTAAAAGATGACACAATAACGAACATGGATTAAATGCATGCAAAGATTTAAACAAATACCATATATACATGTTACATATATAATAAGACACACGTGAATATATATATATATATATATATATATATATATATATATATCGATTGGATGTCAACTTTATATCTAGGTTGTGAACAATTTAATTACATTAGAACCAGAATTTCGATCTCCCATGATCAAGATGAACCCAACTCATTGAAAATCCTATTAAATCCAATTAACCAACATTACATACAATGTATTTAAAACAATATAAGGTATTTTCACAAACATGATTCTCTTTTCAAATTAATCCGACACATCTTTATTGAAAAATAAATGTCATGTATTGTTTTAAGAATAAAAACCCTCAAAGAGGAGTGGATGCATGAGATTCATTATCATGATCTTGTTATCGGTGTTTGATCATCGATAAATAGTGGATCTTCTGGCAAAGACGATGATGGTGATGTTGATGATAAAAGTAGGCAGTAGGATTCTAAAGAGAAGGGGATGATATTGATTGTTGAGACATTGCATATTTTTGTATATGAAGAAGATATTTTTTATACATTGGTGTATTTATATTTTGGTTCTCTACTACACTAATTTTTTGGATATGTATGATGGATTACATTTGGAAATTGGATGCCATGTGGATATTCCCAACCCACACATATATATATATATATATATATATATATATATATATATATATATATATATACGCTTCAGTTGTCGTTTACGTCATCTTATTTATTTCCTTATCTAGTCGGTGTTATCCATATCTATATGTATTGATGTTAGATTTGATATTTTGTACTTTTATCAGATGTTTGGTTATAATATTTGTCACCAACACTATAATAAATTAACCCTGCAGATTTGATCAAATATTGATTTATGATTTATCAAGTTTTACTACAATCCAGACCCTACACGGGTTGAGATCTTATCACGCATTTTTTAATATATTGCATATACATTGCGTTTGATAAATTACACTAGACAACACTCTAGTAATGATTTAAATTGTTCATTTAAGATTAATAAGTGGTACCATAACTAGTGGGAAACTTTGTTCTATAAAGAACATGACATGTGTCAAACCCACTTGAGACACTTTTACTATAAAAAGAGGGCCCCCCCTCATTTGAAAGAGGGTGGTCTTGGGGGCAAAGTAAGGAGAGGAAATCTAATTCTTCTCCCCCATGAATCGCTTGAGATCTGTCACGAGTTCAATAGTGATGAGCGAATTTTCATAGTTTTATTACGAGTTTTACGTATCTTATATGGTATATGAGTGTTTGGAGGTGGCTAGTCGGATTAGACACCCCCCGAACACCAAAACCACAAAAAACTGAGTTTTTTGACGTATCGTACGGACCCACAAACTACGCAGACTTTGATTCTGTAATGAGACGAATACGTAGGCACAACAACGTTGCTCAAGTCTAAAATACGCTCAAGGCGATATTTTTCCAAAGCTGCACTCACATCTTACATTTAGCGACTCCGCTGGGAGGGATTCGTGATTTTAGTTGCATAACGCCTCGTGCGCACACACGGAGAATTCGATAAAGGTGGACAAGATACTCCATTTTAGATAATATTTTCAACATATTGCATTATTTAGCATTTTGTTATTACATGAGATGGCATGATGAATACTTTTAACTTTTATTAAAAAAGATATCTAGCATGCTGATTGTTTTAATACTCGGATAAAGCATGACTTCCACATTAATTTTCATGGACTGATTCTAGAGCTTATTTGAGACACACAGTATATTGCGTGCAATATTTAGCATTTGACACTTAAAGATTTAATCCACTCAAAGCAGGCTTAAATATATATGCATCTTTCTCAAACGAAGGACAATGCCCATACTTGATAAACATTACTCGGTTAGTCTTTATTGGCTAAAATGAAGCATAAATATAGTAGGCATATTGTAAATTACTCTATATACGCAATTTTCTAATTGGAGGCCCAGTCAAGTGTGTTGAAAATATCTTTCATTGTTACAGAAATATGTAAACTTGTCCCATCTCATCAAGAGATTTCGTATCACTTGTGGACAAATATAATTTTGCATTTATTAAAAACAACTGTTATTACCATACAGGAAAAATTCCTCAGCAATATACTATTTATATCTTTGATATTTAAAGGGTAAATATTTAGAGTTGTTGGCATTTATGGAAAGAACGAATTACAAACAGCTGTTGACGGCTAGTGGGGACTCCCATATACATTGCACACTTCTCAATGATGTACATAGATTCTTGAGCCACGTAAACTCTGCAAAATCACTTTCGACTGTCAGAAAGTAAAATAAACATGCCACGTTCAAAGGCACCTACACAACTATTCATGATAGAAATTTTCAACGGCATAAAACACGCTCTCCCGCATCTTAAAAATACGAAAAAAATTTGTCCAAGGAAAGTCGGAACCCCTTGAAACCTGTATGCTCAGTTGGATATAGTTCCTTCTTTTGTGTAGGTTTAAAGTCATGTATAATCTTCTTCATCAGGTTTTCATGATTTTACACATCACCATGTATGCTGGACAATTACAGAAAGAAGTCAACACACCAAGAACGACCGGAACTAACCCCGGTCCTAAAATCGAACTCAGTTTGATTATATACCATTTGAAACAAATTCACCACAATAAATCAAATTCGGGACAACCATAGTTACCGAGGAATCTTGGCAAACTCGAATAACTTGACCTACGAGGAGGCTTGACGCCACCTCCAAATAACCTCCGATCTTTGAACAACTGGTATACATATCTTCGAACAGCTATCTCTGAGGACCTTCACCTCCGAGGAGGCTTGACCTCCGATCAATCCTGACCCCCGAGGAGCCTTGACTTCCAAATAACCTTGAACTTGAAGCTACTTACCGACGAAATCAAAACACTGCATCCAATGAACCTCACTCCAATGAACATGATTCCATTTGAACAACTATCCCTGAATATCCTCGAGTGGTCTTGATCTCCAAGCAAGCAACCTTGATCTTGGAACAACCTCGATCTCCGACCTTGATCTCTAATAATCCTTAGCGTACGAGATGACTCGATCATCGTGGAGGAACTGAACCAAATATGGGTTTCATATGAACTCGTGTAGAGTATTTTTTGTTGTGGAGTGTAATTTTAATTGAGAAAATACAGACCATTTGGACTCCAAAGTCCTAAGTTAGTGTTTAATATTTATAAAGGCACTGAAATATTAAGGTACTCGAGGTACCTCGTTTAAAGTCTCATGTGGTACAGTGGAACTAAACCACATTAGAAACATTTAGAAAATTATGCACGAACAATATGGTCATTCAAACAATTTGGCAATGAACAGTTGCTAAGATTATTGGTATGGAGAATTGAAAATAGGCTAAATAAGGCATATCACTTATTTCATTAATTTTAGACGTTATGGTATTTGAATTATGCGTGTTTTATTTAAACACTTTGAAAAATACTCCCCAGGCTTAAGAATATATGTAGCCTCGCACAAATTCGAGTGGTTCGGATAAAAAACATCTTTTTCAGGAAAAAGCCATATACCCCTTGAAATTTCACAAATATTTTATGTTGTCTCAAAAAAGACCATTTAAAGATTAGTACGAACATGTACTCGAACAACCATTTTAAAATTACATTCTTTAAAAAACCTTATCAAAGATGATATTTTTAAAATGACCTTGGCAAAATAATATTTACTTAACAAGTTGCTCATTCATAGTACCTCGAGCTGCCTCATTCATAGTGACTCGAGCTGCCTCATTTATAGTAACTCGAGCTACCTTAGTGATAGTGACTCAAGTTACCTGATTCATCTCCCTCATTCATAGTAGCATTCATAGTACCTCGAGATGCCTCATTCATAGTAACTCGAGTTGCCTCAGTCATAGTAACACGAGCTGGCAACCTCATCCATGGTCTCTCAAAGCAACCTTTCGTGCTACCTTGTACTCAATTTATACTGGAGTATGCTTAATTCACATTGTGATCTTAGGTACGTGAAAATTCAAATTTGGTGTTTATTATTCACCTCAAGGTTACTCAGCATGCTTACTGATTGAACTATTCTGCATATGATTTAAATAGATCCCAAAGCTTCTGAGTTTTACCAGATTTGCTACAATAGCGAGGGCATGAGATAAATATTATAATACCCCGTGATTTTGAGAACTGAGAATTTAATTCATTTGGGAGAAATAAAAATTATTTGAATTGGAGAATTTTAAATTTGGCTATTGAGGTCAAAATTTAAGGATGTTATAAAGTATTTCGGATGACGATATAGAGTGCACGGTTGATCCAAGATGGGTTAAGATAGTCAAAATGACTGTCTTTGGGTTTTATTTCGGTTTCAGAATATTTTAAGTTAGTTTGACTCAAATTAGAATAAACGAATCATTTAAAGTGTGTATTATCATTTAAAGTTGAGTATCTTGGAGATAAGGCTTATAAAGCCTATGTGAGATTATAATCTCATTCTTAAGATTGAGAGAGAGAGACCTAGAGAGACAAAAAGGAGAGAAGCTAAGGGATTCCGATCAATACGCAATTTCAAGGAAGATTCAACCTCTACAACTTTGAGGGAAGTGATTAATCTTGCTAAATAATCCATTTGTGTAATTTATTTCATGATTTGTGGATAAAAATATGGATTTTGGGTTAAAATGTTAAAAATCTAGATTTTGGGTTAAATCTTGCATTTGAGGTGTGTGTATATGGATTTGAGGTTGTATATATAGTTGGGTTGATATATATAACAATTTTGATGCTAGAAATATTATTGGGTTGAAGAATGATGGAGATAGGATGATAAATTTGGGTTTTGGAGAAAATAAGCAATTTCGTAGCTTGTTGAAAATGCCGAATCGATTCGGCCCCCTTTCAAATCGATTCGGAATGTTGCAGACTTACAAGTATGTGTGACCGAATCGATTCGGACCCAAAACCGAATCGATTCGACCTAAGACAGACTTATAGGTCCTTTGGATCGAATCGATTTTCATATTGGCTAATCGATTCGCCTTTGGGAGCGAATCGATTCGGACCACGCTGAATAGACTCGAAAACGGGGTTGTTTTACGAAGTTTTTCTATAGTGGGTTTTGCTCCATTTCGATTGGGTTTATCGATTGGAAACCTTCTTATATGAAGCGAGAAACATGTTTTGGAAATTTATTGCGAGTTTCTCATATGATGTGATCTTGGTAACGTATCGAGTTAATTTGGGAATATATATAATGGAGTTGTCGGATTGACTTAGTAAGGAACCACCCTACACTACACCAAAATGGGCAAATTGTCACCTTTTAGCCGGCCAGCCTTGTCAAGGTCATTGACCGTGACAAAAAAACACGCGTTTTATGTCACGGTCATTGACCTTGACACGACCGTGACAACTAATTGTCACGGTCAATGACCGTGACAAGCCCGTGACAAATTTACTTGTCACGGACTTGTCACGGTCATTGACCGTGACAATTAGTTAAATTCTTGTCACGGTCAAAGACCTTGACACGACCGTGACAATATTCGCAGCAAAAACCCTATCCCCCTTCTTTTTTCCCTCCCGCGCCGTTCCCTCCATTTCTCTCTCTCTCTCTCTCTCTCTCGACGCTGCTCTCTCTCTCTCTCTCTCTACTTTCAGGTCCATTTTCTCTCTCTCTCTCTCTCTCTTTCATTTATATATATATTTGTGTGTATATTTGTGTGTATGTGTATATATATATGTGTGTATGTGTGTGCGTGGAGGGGGGCAGGGGGTGGGGGGTGGGGCGGGGTGGGGCAGGGTGGGGGAGGGGATGGGGGTGGTGGAGGGGGGCAGGGGGTGGGGCAGGGTGGGGGAGGGGTGGTGGAGGGTGGAGTGGGGTGTGTGTGTGTGTGTGTGTGTGTGTGTGTGGTGGTGTGTGGTGGGGGAGGGGGTGGGGTGGGGTGGGGTGGGGTGGGGTGTGTGTGTGTGTGTGTGTGTGTGGTGGTGTGTGGTGGGGGAGGGGGTGGTGGAGGGGTGGGGCAGGGGGTGGTTAGGGGTGGGGTGTGTGTGTGTGTGTGGTGGGGGAGGGGGTGGGGTGGGGTGGGGTGGGGTGTGTGTGTGTGTGTGTGGTGGTGTGTGGTGGTGGAGGGAGGCAGGGGTGGGGTGGGGTGGGGTGTGTGTGTGTGTGTGGTGGTGTGTGGTGGGGGAGGGGGGTGGTGGAGGGGTGGGGTGGGGTGGGAATTAGGGGTGACAATTTTTGACACGACACGATAACCCGACACGAACTCGACACGAAGTTAGCGGGTTATGGAGAATATATTACATAATTTATATATCTTGATAGGTATTCTATAAAATTCATGGAGAATTGGATGATAAATTATTTATGTGTTGCAAGAATTTGAAATTAATTAAATTAAGTTATTGTAGGCCTATGAGTGCTATGATTGGTTAAGAGAGGAAAAAAATTATTTTATATTTTACTTAATGGGTTATGCGGGTCAACCCGAACACGACACGATAATAAATAGGTCGGGTTAGTGTTTGCTCATCTGACACGATTAGTTAAATGGGTCGGGTTAGGGTTGACTAATACTTAACACGAACCCGACATGACACGACCCGAACACGACAGGACGCACACGAATTGCCACCCCTAGTGGGAATTGATATCCAAGACATGTATTTGAATTGATATCTATTTATTTGAATTGATAGAATTGTTTCTAGGATAATAATCCTACTATAAGATAATTGCTCAAAATAAATATTAAATAATAATTACTAAGATATCAATTCAAATAAAGTCTTAATAACCTAACCAAAAGAAATAAAATAAAATATCAAATAAATTATCATCCACCTCATAGACATTCCCTACCAATCATTTTAAGATAATTTTATCCTTATAAAGATAATAGATTATGTAATTTTAGGACTTAAAATAATATTGATTGACAATTTTATCCTTATAAATATCAAATAATATTGATTATGGATATAGGACAAAACTTGGTAGTGTTCGAGTGTGTTTTTATCACTAAATTATTATTTCACTAACAAATACTCCTTATATATCCTAGATTAAGAGTCCATATTTAATTTTTGTACTTACTAATAATACACTTAATCAATGGCTAGGATTAACCCTTATTCACTATTATGAAATTTGGTTAATTGATTATTTAAAAAAAAAAGCAAAAGTAGACTAACATATATACACAACACTAAAAGTAGACATCAATTTTTTTATCTGTACTAATAACATTTTTTTTATCTGTACTAATAACATTTTTTTTATCTGTACTAATAACATTTTTTTTACAGCAAAAATGTCTCCTTCAGATGTTAGGGCGAAGATGATGATGCTGTTTATGATGATGTCGTCGTCTGGGTTCGGTGGTAGCGGAGGCGACGAGGGCTCCTCCGCCCCTAGGCTCCCCAAATATGGAAAATTTGGGATTACCGTCGAAAACAAGTCGGAGCTTTAAGCGAGATCCCACGAGCTGCTAAAGACGGTCATCAGCCCGGGGTTTATGAGTTGGAAGGAGGTGCCGTATGAGCTCAAGTTAGCTGTTTGGGCGGCACTACAGGTAATATTTATATGAATATTTCAATTTCAATTTCAATTTATATTTATATTTATATTTATATTTATATTTATATTTATATTTATATTTATATTTATATTTATATTTATTCGCAACTAACATTGTATTTGTTGGACATGAACAATTCAACTTGGATCCAAAGCTACGCGATTCCGTCTTCGAGCAGTTGAGGGAGCAACACAAGACGTGGAAAAAAAATATGCGGACACGGTACTTTGGAAAAACACGAGAGACCATTTTACAATGGCGCGGATCCGTCCCGCCCAAGGAGCCGATCTCATTGGCACAATGGCAAAAGTTCATTGACAATGAGATCGAGGATCGACAATTGGCATCTCGCCAATCGGGGAGGGAAAATCGGGCTAAAAAGACAGACGTGCACTACTCCGGCCGGACCTCTTACGCTGAGGTGGAGCATAGGATGAAGGTAATATTTAATTTATCTATAACTACAGAAATATATTATTGAATATTATTTTACTTTGCGGGGCCGATACTAATTTTACTTTACTTTATTTTATTTCAGGGGGTAGGGAGTGGGCCAGGGGGTAAGCCACATAGGCTCGATACTTATGTGGCTCTTCGGACGAAGAAGGGGAAGGACAAGGAGGTGTCCCCGAGCGTCGCGGCCACGATTGTAAGTAATCCGACAGTTTAATTATTGTTAATTACGTTATAATTTTTTAGTTTACTTATCATGTGCTTTTTGTCCTTTCAGGCAAAGCTTAAGGAAGTGCATGAGTCGCAGTCTGATGCCGACAAGGCATCTTTGTCCACAGACGCACTCAGCCAAGTGCTTGGCTCTGATCGCAAGGGGAGGACAAGGGGAGTGAGCTCGCGGGTGGCCAAATCTAGGATCATCGGATTGGAGACGAGCGACACCGGGTTGGCTCGAACGGTGGATTCACACGACGCGAAGCTGTCCCGTTTGGAGGCGACGGTCCAAGATATGTACGCATTCATGAAGCGTACGTTGGGTGGAGACCGTAAAGAGAAAGGTAAAGGGAAAGGGAAGGAGAAGGCGGTGGAGGAGGAGGTGCGGGAGGACGAGGAGGTGCGGGAGGACGAGGCGCAGGATGACGAGGATGTGGACCTCGCTGCTTCATCACCGACACCACGGTATTTCGACGATCCACTTCCCTATTTGACGCCCTCCAACAGACCATTATCGACGATTGGTTGGCCGAGCGTGTTCATATTGGACATATTTGATGGCCAGCGGATAGGGCGGGGGTTGAGGGACCCGGATATCATCGAGGGTGGAATAGTCCATGGACGTGTGCTTCAAGGGATGGAGTCCAGGGTGCTCGTCACGCATGTCATACCCGGGAAGGAGAACTCCCTACTGTGGTTGCGCGAACAATGCGGCACGACATATATTAGTGGGTGCGTCAATTCGTATGTCGTGTGGCCTACTCACCTCCTCAGTTTTATCCAAGACATGTAGCAACATTATTTTTAAGTTTGTCCATTTTAATTATATTTGGATTATCTCGTCATGTATATTATTTTTACTTTGAAAATTTGGATTATACTGTCATGAATATATATTTGCATTATCTTTAGTTTGTGTTGGATATATGATGTTTGG
This sequence comes from Sambucus nigra, assembly GCA_949130495.1. NCBI lineage: Eukaryota > Viridiplantae > Streptophyta > Magnoliopsida > Dipsacales > Adoxaceae > Sambucus > Sambucus nigra. The sequence continues at coordinate 150,283,242 of OX422212.1, read as the reverse complement.
AACAAGTACAACGTTGTTATAACAGGTACAAATATACTGCTGGGCAGTGGCGGTGGCCATACTGCCCAGCAGATTTTTTTTAAATTCTGCCCAGAATTGTCACGGTCAATGACCGTGACAATTTTTTTAAAAAGGTCACGGCTTTGTCACGGTTTATAACCGTGACAAACGTGTCACGGTCATTGACCTTGAGACGACCGTGACACAAAACGCGAGTTTTGTGTCAAGGTCAATGACCGTGACACGACCGTGACAAAAAAAGTTGTCTCGCCTCGAAATGTCACGGTCATTGACCTTGACAAGGTGAATTTGTCAAGGTCAATGACCTTGACAAATGGGCAGATTTGGTGTAGTGCTAGCGATGGGAATCCTACTTGGAGATTTGACTCAACTTATTATATGATGTGACGAGTGGGAGCTCATCGAGGTGGTTGTAAAGGTATGACTTGGAGTTGTTATGATGACTTTTGTGTTGAATCCTCCTAGCGACTAGATTTCATTTAGATATAATTAGGGGACCAAATGTGAGAGAGGTCGTGTATCCTTAGTGACGATAAACTTAGGTATTTAATCTTAAATACGATAACGCTAAATGTTCACATGAGTAACTGAATCGTAATCTGAATTTGGAAGGATCCAATATATATTACCGACTAATAGTTATGAGCGTACTTATAGCCGGGATAATTATTGTATATCTATGTGCGATTAATGATAAGCATTCCAATGCGTGATGGGATTCCTAAAATTAATTGGTAATGAGCTTGCAGATTATCGGCTCGTGTAGTTGTGTTTATACCTATAACTGAGATGATTGTTATATACGTTCGGTTTTGAGATAGTATCCTTAATGTTAGTTAAATTGGGAGACTATTCATATCATAGGCGTAATGGATGAATAAGTTTCAAGTGAGAGATCGTATTATGAAATGAATTGGGAAAGTATACGTTATAGCGTCGGTTAGTATAATGAAGGTTATGTACCTATAGTCGAATTCATTACTTTTATACATACGGATGGGATATATATATATATATATATATCACTGTTATAAAAAACTCGCCTAGGCACGCCTAGGCTTGAGGCTTGGGAGAAACACCCCACCTTAATCTTTTTACCCCTTATGCTTGGTAAAACCCTTAAGGCGCACTTTTTCTGTAAAAACAACAATGCTTTTGTGAAATGATATCGCCTTTTAAAGATTTTTTTACAAACCGGACCATTATCTCATCCAAAATAATCAAATAGTATTTTAATTTGTAAATATTCAGACATATTTTTATGATATGTACAATTTTAGTATTTTAATAGCCTTGTTATTGTTAAAAAATATTAAAATATATTAAAAAGGCCTAAACGCCTTTTCACGCCTTTTTACGCCTAAGGCCCGCCTAGGCTTCTAAGGCTTAAGGCTTGACCTCCACGCCTCGATCACGCCCCGCATTTTTTAGAACCTTGATATATATATATATATATGTGTGTGTGTGTGTGTGTGTGTGTGTGTGTGTGTGTGTGTGTGCCTGTGTGTGTGTGCGTATGTGTGTGTGTGTCTGTGTGTGTGCGTGTGTGTGTTTACCTTGTGTGATGGTTTGTATATATATGATGTGATCGCATATATATCTAGTGTGAATGATACATATATTTATTGTGTGAGAATACCCCTCCAGTGCTATCATGGGAAGTTGCGTGATGTGGGTGAGGCCCCTGGCCTGAGGAGCAGGGAGCGTATAGTCCCCAGGTCATAGTCGTCCATAATTTATTGCGTGATTTTATTCTGGGTGAGAAGTCTTGGGTATGATTCGTTCTCACTTTTAGGTTCGGAACTATGACCGCTTCCCATACGATGTGTTTTGTTTTATTACCAAGGGGTGTGATAATAGTCCGGTGGCTGGTAACCCGAGATAAAGTGAGTAGTTCCTGGAAGATGATAGCATTGTGAAGTATATTTTTACCCTATAAGTGAATACGTTTTGGATGATTTAAATGCGCATTATGTGTGTTATGCGTATGTGTTTATTAGAGTTGAATGATCGTATTTTATAACTAGAATAATGTTATATAGACCGTAAGGGTTCTGGGTGGTATCTTATTTATGTACTTAGAGGTAGTAGTTCATATTAAATAGCTGAGGTTATATGTGTTGCGTGCTGAGAGCATAATGGATCTCGACGATCAACATTGTTAGGGAGTAGTGTATCGGGGGGTTCCTTGTCTAGATTTCGCTTTGCGAGATGCCCCACGCACGAAACGTAGCCTAATGTTGGGAGTGGTGAGAAGTTTAGTCCTTAGTACTTGGATATAGGTTGAATGATGATAGAATACTTCATAAGTATACAAAGATGGTGTGTGACTACTCTGATGCTAATAACTTGATTAAGTTAATAAGTAGAAACCGATGAATTCTGGTAAGAAATATGTATGTATAATTCATACAGATATTAATGTAAGTTCGGGCATAAATTTAGGATATGATAGAATGAGAAGATTTCAGGTTATATTTCAAATAGTGGGATATGTGGGTGTAGACTATGCGTAGATTAAATGGAAAGGTCCCTAGAACGTTTCGGGTAGCTTAATTGAGGTTCATGTGCATACGTTTAGGTGCGCGCTCTAGTCGAGGGGTGAGTTGGAGTTCCAAGAGAGTATGACTTCATTTTAATAATGAAATTGTGCATTTATAATTATTATGCATTTTAATGCACTTGCTAAAAATGTTTTCACACCTCGGGCTCTGACCCGTTTATATTTCTCTCTTGCAATATATATTGTAATATATTATAGGTGTCCCATAACAAGGACGCCAATGATGCTTTTCCTATCCAGTGTCCTCGAAGTTGTAGCAGATGCGGACTGTTGCGGGATTTTTGTTGTAGCCATTTCTTATCTTTTGTAAATCTAGCTAAGGATTCAGTTTGTATATCGGGTTTATACCCAAGGGCTATATATGTAGCACTTTTATCTTTTTCTTCTCAGGATGTTGTATTGTCTGTGACCCGACCACATATTCGGGTAAATTTCCTTTTGTGTACTTATTAGATTTTAATTTGAATGCTTCCTTTTATTGTTATGTATGTGTATACATTATCAGTTTGTGTAGTTTCTATGTTGTTGGTATGTTGATTCATAATATGGTTTTAAATTTTTTTGGCATCCGCTTATTATAATATTGGGTAGTTAGCTATGTCTATTTAGTATCGACAGTAGATGCTGAGAATGATCCACTTGAGATTCCTAATTTATTTTAGTATAGGGCTGGCCACCCGTTATTATTTTAAGTGGGGTGTCACAAGTGGTATCAAAGCATCAGTTTTTAGTGTTTTAGGATCCGTGCGGGTTTTCTGCATTCTTCTGTAAGCGTTCTTAATGTAGAGCCCTATTGTTAGGACTGTTGTGTTCACTATGCATACATTTTCTTTTGCGATGCGTAATCACTTGAATGGCGTTCTGATATAGTTGATCTTGTTTCAGATGTCACCGAGAGGAGGTCATCCAGGCAGGGCAAACAGAGGGGCTGAGAATATAGAGCCCTAAATGCCTCAAGGGATTGTGACTGCCGCTAAAGTTGCCAATATTGTGGCACAACATTAAGATGATGCCATTGCTGTGATGGCACATCAACTTGCAACTCCGGTAGCTTAGGACCATCCAGGGCCATCTGCGTGGGAAAGAGTACGAGAAGCCTTTAGGAAAGGATGTTCTCCAGAATTTTTGGGGTGAGCTGATGCAGTTGTTGCAAGTCAGTGGAAGAAGGTCATACAAAGGCACCTTGGGATGGTTGAAGGAAGTGAGGTGCAGAAATAAATACTCGCCACCTTTAAACTAACGGGTGAAGTTCTCCAATGGTGGGAATCATTTACCACATCGGAGCAGAGAGATGCAATGCCCATAGAATATTTTTGTATGATGTACCACTTGTAGTTAGACGTGAACACAAGTGATAAGCATAACCAAAATAGACTTCAAACTTGTTCAACATAGTCATCGGTCGGCTCACATATAGCACTGACTATGTGGAATTACTTCCATCAAAGTGATAGGGGTCAAGCGAATTTCCCACAAAACCTAGAGCATGGATACAGAGTTTGCACACAAATCTTACCAATATTGTGGTAAGTCGCCCATAGAGGTGCATTATAGTTCTCACAAACCTTACCGGTATTGTGGTAAGTCGCCCACCGAGGTGCATAATAGTTCTCACAAACCTTACTAGTATTGTGGTAAATCTCCCACAGAGGTGCATTATAGTTCTCATAAACCTTTATAGTATTGTAGTAAGCCTCCAAAAGTTATGCATCATGGTTATAAAAAACCTTGACCTAAATGGTCACAAAATTCCTATATTACTAGGCGCGCCTGACCCTTGCTTATGGGAGATTAATTCCTATATTAGTAGACATGCCTGACCCTCATTTATGGGAGATTTAAAGTCCTACATTACTAAGCGCACCTGAACCTTGCTTATAGGAGATTAAATTAGTATATTACCAGGCAAGCCTAACCCTCGTTTATGGGAGATTTAAAGTCTTACATTAATAGGTGCGCCTGACCCTCGCTTATGGGAGATTTAAAGTCCTATATTACTAGGCACGCCTGACCCTCGTTTATGAAAGATTTAAAGTCCTACATTACCAGGCGCTCCTGACCCTCGCTTATAGGAGATTTAAAGTCCTACATTAATAGTCACGCCTGACCCTCGTTTATGAAAGATTTAAAGTCCCACATTGCTAGGCGCGCCTGACCCTTGCTTATGGGAGATTAAAGTCCTAAATTACTAGGCACGCTTAAAGACCCTGATTTTCGGGTACGCTTAAAGTCACAATTTACTCAAAGGACCTTTATAGTTGCTCGACTATGTAAAATTAGGCACACTTACAAAATATGTTGGTTTTAAAAACCCCAATTCATTTGAAGCACAAATGGTTGCTCGATCGAGTATTCTCAACAAGTTTTTATCTTATGATTGCAAAAGGTCCACTATAGATAAATAACCACCAATTGGTTGCTCGGGCCAGTACATCTACCAAGTTTCTTATTCAAAATGTATAAAACCACAACAAAATTGTGGGAATATGCTCATTCGAGAGGAATGGGGGCAACCCCAAAATACTCCTCCAAAATAAAAAACAGAGAAAGAAAAGATAAGCCTCGAAACTATATGCAAATAATATATGCATATACATGCATACTACAAACCAAACATGGTTATATGATGATTTTCTAGTCGAACAGGCAAAACGATTTATTTCGTGCACACATTTGATATGTCTTAGCTGAAGCATCAACACACCAACTATGCGTACGAGGGGGTAAAGGCAAATGTAGAGTGGGGTTAAATAAATTAACTACCAAAGACTCTAATAAATTAACCCCCTTGATCAAATATTGATTTATGATTTATCAAGTTTTACTACAATCCAGACCCTACACGGGCTGAGATATTATCATGCGCTATTTAATATATTGCATATACTTCGCGTTTGACAAATTGCATTAGACAATACTCTAGTAATGATTGCCAACACAGATATTGCAACAAGTGGCACCATAACTACTAGGACACTTTCTTCCATGGAGAACATGACATGTGTCAAGCCCACTTGAGGCACTTTTGCTATAAAAAGAGGGTCCCCCGTCATTTCAAAGAGGATGGTCTTGGGAAAAAGTAATGAGAGAAAATCTAACTCTTCTCCCCCACGAACCTCTTGAGCTTCGTCATGGGTTTGACAGTGACGAGCAAATTTTCATAGTTTTATTACAAATTTTACGTATATTATACGGTTTATGGGTGTTTGGAGGCGGCTAACCGAATTCGGCACCCCCCGCACACCAAAACCACCAAAACCATAAAAAAATGAGTTTTTTGGTGTATCATACGGATCCACGAACTACGCAGACTTTGCTTCTGCAACGAGATGGATACGTAGGCGCAACAACGTTGCTCAAGTCTAAAATTCGATGAAGGCGATATTTCCCCAAATTTGTGCGCGCGCGCGCACACACACACACACACACATATATACACGCTTCAGTTGTCGTTTACGCCATCTAATTTGTTTCCTTATCTAGCCGGTGTTATCTATATCTATATCTATTTGTGTTGATGCTACATTCTATATTTTGTACTTTTACCAGATGTTGGGTTATAATATTTATCATAATCCTCATATCATATAATATTTATGCATATTGTGTATATCATGTAATTTTCCATTTTTTAATTAAATAAATAAATTATTATTTTAAAATTGCTCGTGTATGTGGGTGTTGTGTAATGTAATGAAATTATTGATTTCATGTTATAAGTGAATTTAACACCCCGTAAGATGATGATGATGATGATCATCATCATCATCATCATCATCATCATCATAATAATAATAATAATAATAATAATAATAATAATAGTGTTGTCATTTATTTTGTATTTTGAGTGTGCGTTGTAATTAAATAAGTTTTGAGAGCCTTTGAGTAGTTTTTGGAGCTCATTTAGGGGTGCTAAATTAAGCCAATAGGAGACCTGCAGGATTAAGAATTTAAATATGGACTTAAACCTCATTAAATACACATTTAAAGCATAAGGAAAAACTAATAACTACCAACTACTAGTAGGTGAGGTTCACGATTGTGATCATTTAGCGGATGTGTTGGGGTGTAAAGTGGGTTCACTTTTTACTACCTACCCGGGGTTGCCCTTGGGTGCGTCTTATAAATTTAAAGCTATTTGGGATCCGATGGTGGAGATATTTGAATGGAGACTTGTAGGGTGGAAGAAAGGGTATCAGTCAAAGGGGGACGATTAACATTGATAAAAAGTACTTTATTGAGTCTCCCTACGTATTATCTTTTAATTTTTTCACTTTCTATTTTCGTCCGAAACTCAAAAATATTAGGAGGGATTTTATTTGGAAAGGTAATGAAGAGAATTTCAAATATTGTTTGGTAAATTGGGAAGAGGTTTGTAACCAGTGTGGGAAGTAGGAGCATGTATCAGGAGCTTGGTGAACTTCAATAAGGCTTTGTTGAGTAATGGTTGTGGAGATTTCCAATAGAGGAGTTTTGTCTATGGAGGCGTATGATGGCTACAAGGTTTGGCATTGACACTACACCAAAATGATCAAATTGACACCCTTAAATCGGCTAGCCTTGTCACGGTCATTGATTGTGACAAAAAAATACGCATTTTTTGTCATGGTCAATAACCGTGACAAGTTCGCGACAAAGGCTTGTCACGGTCAATGATCGTAACAAACCTTATAAACTTGTCACGGTCAAAGACCGCGACATGTTCATGACAATTCTGTCAGTACAAAACCCTTCCCTCTTCTTTTTTTCTCACTGATTTCTATTCCCTCCATTTCTCTCTCTCTCTCTAAGAGACTGCACTCTCTCTCTCTACGATTTTGGCACGATTTTCTCTCTCTATTTCTCTTCCATTTGTGTATATGTGCTTGTGTGTATATATATGTGTGTAAATATATGTGTGTGTGTGTGGTGTATATATGCGCGTGGGGGGAGGGGTAAGGGCTGGGGGAGGGGGAGGGGGTGTATATGTGCGTGTGTGTGTGTGTGTATATATATATATTTGTGTGTGTGTGTGTGTGTGTGTGTGTGTATGCGTGTGTGTGTGTATGTGTATGTGTGTGTGTGTGTGCGTGTGTGGTGGGCAGGGGCAGTGGGGGGAGGGGGCGGGGGTTAGGGTGTGTGTGTGTGTGTGTGTGTGTGCTTGTGTGTGTGGTGGGGGGAAGGGGGTGGGGCGGGGCAAGGGAAATGGGGCGGGGGGTGGGGATTGTTAATTTTTTTTAATTAAATTTTTATTGATTTATTAGATATTGCCCCTCATATGCAAGTAGTGCCCCTTGTAAAAGAATTGATTAATTAAATATTGATTGGTTGTTAATTTTTTTAGTAAATTAATAATTAATGCCCTTTTCATATGCAAGTAGGATTGCCCCTCATTGTAAATTAGTAAATTAATAATTGTATACTTTAATTGTTAGTTTAATTGATGAAAATAATTAATTGAGTAGATGAATTAGAAGGAGTACAGGATACACATTTTTTATTGCTATTGCGGTTGGATTATAGTGGATCGATGTTCGGTTGGTTAATTTTAGAAGTGGCATGACCACGGGATTATTGTCCATATGGGGGTGGGATTTTTCAACTTTTTTTTAAATTACTTTGTTTCACGAACAATATATATATATATATATATATATATATATATATATATATATATATATATATATATATATATATAGTATGATAGTTAAATGAAACATACTTGAAATTACATATAGTGCTCATAGATACTAGCCTTCTAGTTCTTATCCGTACGCATTCAATTGCCCTTAGACCCGTTCGAGAGTCATTACCCCTGTAATGAGATGTCTCGAATTTTCCCGTTTGGACAGTTTGGGACTGCATAATTTCTGTATAATAATATTCTTAGTGGCTTAAAGTTGTTACTTTTGGAGGAAGTTATGCAGTCGTATCCTAATGTTTTCTGGGTACATACTAGATTGACAATTGTGACTATTATTTCAATTGATCAATTGAAATAACACTCACACTTGTCAATATACGTCGTGTACTTGGAGAACTATGGGGATATGCTGTCGAATTTTTTTCAAATCGTAACAATGTGCATTAGCTGTTAAGTATATTACAGAAATATGCGGTCTTGAATGGGATAGGACCACTCACCCTTTAGAGGAGATGGAGGAAATAGGAATTTCTATTATAATTTGAATTTGAAATTTAAAAATTGAATATAAATAAGACATAATTAAATGAAACATACTATAAATTTAAGTTTTGTTTATACTAATCCATGAATATACGCTTCTTACCTTTAATAGGTGATTAGTTGTGGTAGTTGTGATGGGATATCCTAAATACAAAGAGTGAATGGGTGAGACAAATAAAATGGGGCATGTGTTTCGTAGAGGTGCTAAGGAATTTATGAAATATGCAAAGAGATATCATAATGATGAAGAGTTTCCATGTTCGTGTGCTAGGTGTAAGAATGGTAAGGTATTTGAGTGGAAAGAAGTTGAACTACATTTGTTAGGATGGGGTATTCAAGATATTTATCGATTTTGGAGTTTTTATGATGAATTAAAAGTTCCTTTTGTCCCCGAATAACCTTCACAGCAACCTTCAACAAGTAGGATAGATGTAGAAGGGGACAACGTAGATCATAATATGTTAGAGGATTTAGTTGATGATGCGTACGGAGTTTATGAAGCGGAGGAGAATGAGGTTACTAATGATGTACAAGGTTCAGGTGCTCGTGAAGATATCACGATAAACCTTGACGATGACTACCAAAGTTTAAAATTTAAGGCGGCCCAACCGTTATACTTTGGTTGTGAGAAAGATCAAATAACTTTACATGACAAGGTTGGTTTGCACAGTTTGAAGACGCAGTACGGTTTGTCTGGCAATAGCATGAAAAAAATTCTGAATTGGGTAAAGGGCTTACTACCCAAGGAGAATACGCTTCCAAATAGCTATCCTGTTATGAAGAACAGTTTGAAAGGTTGAGGAATGAAGTATAAATCGATTCATGCGTGTGTGTATGACTGCATACTATACCGAAAGGAGTATGAAAATCTCGATCATTGTTCGATATGCGATGAACCTAGATATGTCCAATCTACTGGCAAGGAAGGCACAAGCTTAAAAGTGCCTCAAAAAGTGTTGAAATATTTTTCCGTTGGGCCTAAATTAAAGCGATTTTTCACAATACCATGGATAGAGGAGGCAATGACTTGGCATGCTAGGGCAGAAGTAGGGGTAATCTCATGCGTCATCCTATTAATTCTACAACTTGGAGGAGGATGAATTATGAGTATCCCAATTTTTCTCGAGAACAACACAACATTCGTTTGGCTATATCAACAGATGGTTTCAATCCATTTGAAAATCTAAGCACCAATCAGAGTGTATGGCCAGTGATCCAAGCCCCACTCAACCTCCCTCCTTCACAGTATATGAGACCTCAATTTTTTATGTTGTCTTTGTTGATACCTGGGCCAAAGGCACCAAGTGATGACATCGACATCTACCTGTATCCTTTGGTAGAAGAATTAAATGAGTTGTGGGAAGAGGTTGTGCAATCATTTGACTCTTTTAGAAAAGAAGAGTTTACGCTGAAAGTTATATGGATGTGGGTAATGCATGATTTTCCAGCTTATGGGACATTATGTTATTGTGTAGTACATGGTTATTTAGGGTTTCCTATTTGTGGAGAGGAGACTGAATCTCTTCGTCTATCCGCTAGCTCAAAAAATGTATACCATTGCCATATGAAGTTTTTACCCCCGGCTCATAGTTTCAGATTTGAGAAAGGTTCCAATTTTTTATCGGGCGGGGTTGAACATAGGCTACCGTCGAGATAACTTTCAGGTTCAAAAATTGAAAGTAAATCTTCTGAATGTGGCCCTAATAAATTTTAAGAATGTCAAGCATAAGAAGACCCCAACTGGGAATGAGACTGAGATAAGAAAGGCATGGTCTAGGAGGTCAATTTTATTTGACTTGCCTTATTGGAAGAATAACCCGGTGTGCTATGTATTGGATATGATGCATGCAGAGAAGAACTTCACTGAACATATTGTGGGCACTTGCCTTGGGGGAGTCATTCGAAGGATGGAGAAAATGCATGAAAATACCTTAGATCGTTGAAACTTAATCCACACCAATGGTTGAAAGAAGATAGTAGGGGAAGGACAATAATCCCCCCTGATGCGTTTACTTTGATGAGTGGGGAAAGGAAGGTGGTTTTAGACACAATATATAATTTGAGGGGACCATCTAATTTTCTTCCAACTTGCAAAGGATTGTGAATTATGCTACTTATGATTTACATAAGTGTAAGTCCCACAATTGGCATATGATCATGCAATTGGTTCCTCTATTGTTTAAGCACTATATTTCCAAGCACAAGGATTTGAGGAGGGATATTATGCTAATTAGTATTACCTTCTCACTTTTGTGTGAGAAGGTAGTCAATAGAGAACACATAGTGGCCGCAAAATTGGCGGTGACCAAAGCGATTTGTTTGTTGGAGAAGTACTTTCCCCCAGCATTCTTTGACATAAGTGTTCATTTATTAGTACACCTATGCAACGAGGCACTTCTTTGTGGTCCAGTTAGATATCGGTGGATGTATCCGTTTGAAAGATTGGTGAAAGTTTTTAAAAATTATGTTAAGAATACGCGATACATTTCAGGATCAATTGTAGAGGAATACATCACCGTGGAGTCATCAATGTATACTCAGGAATATATGCCTGACTTGACCAGCGTTGATGACACTGATGAGTTTATCGATGATGGTGGTCATGTGATGAGAAAACGAGTGAAATTAATGATTTTGCAACATGAACAAGTAGCTCGTTATCTATTTGACACACATGAAGATGTCGAAGAATGGAAAAAGTAAGTTTAAATTATTTTAAGCTTTAAAATATTTTAAATTATTTTATACATGATTAATTTTGTAATATGCAGAAAATATGAAGCCTGTGAGAACAATAGGTTGTGGTTGTCACAAAAGGTAATTATGGTGAAAATGGTCGTTATATAACGTTGCATTACACTAAAACTTTACAACTAACCTAATTAATTTATCTATATTCTTAGCTCTTAAAGACGGGTGATGCGACATCAAGGCTTTCTCGCCTAGCCACTGGACATGTGTTCATGGAACAAGAGTACAAAAAGTATCGATTGAACGGTTACGTATTCGGTGCAAAAGTGTATGAGTAAAGTACAAATGTACAGAAGTCGGGCATTTCATACAAGGCTCTTACTTTCTTTCGAGCAAGCACAAAAGATAAAAACCTCGTTGAAGCTGAAATGACTTACTATGGTGTAATTCGAAATATATATTAATTGAATTATATAATCTTCAAAGAGGTTGTATTTTACTGTGACTGGGTAAGAGTTGAGGATAAAAATACTTGTAAAGTTGATCCTGGCACCAATTTGATTATGGTTGATTTGTCCAAATTGAAGAGCAACAATCACGTGAGCGATGAGCCGTTTGCTTGTGCATTTCAAAAGGTCAACCAAGTATTTTACTCGGAGTATATCAACAATGATCTGTGGTCAATTACCCTACATGCGCCAAAGCATCTAAATAGTAGTGTGGATGACTTGGTTGCTCCTACTGAATATCAATCCATTTTTTATGATAACCCTAATTTGAAATAATTTTACAATTTGTAATAAATATTCCAATTTGTACTTTATCAATCCATTTTTAATGCTTTTAATTGATTTGCACTTTATCATTTTCACTCTTGTGTAGTGTGCGTGTGTGTGGGCAGTAGGGGTGGGGATGTTTCGGATTTTTAGTAATTGTGCATATTATGAGTTAGATGTTATTATTTTGAAATTCAGAATTGAGATGTTAAACAGTAATAATTCATTTGGATTTGCAGTAATTGTACATATTTGCATGTCTTCTTCTAATTCATTTGGATTTGTACTAATATATAACAATATTTTTTTTACAGAAAATGTCTCCTTCAGGTATTAAGGCGAGGATGATGATGATGATTATGATGATGTCGTCTAGGCTCGGTGGTAGCGGAGGTGACGAGGGATCCTCGGACCCTAGGCTCCCCAAATATGACGAATTGGGGATGGTCGTCGAGAACAAGGTAGGGTTATTAGCGAGATCCCTCGAGCTGATAAAGACGATCATCGGCCCGGGGTACACTAGTTGGAGGGAGGTGCCAAATGAGCTCAAGTTAGCTATTTGGGCGGCACTACAGGTAATGTATTTATATTTATATGAATATGAATATTTCAATCTCAATTTCGATTTCAAATTCATTTTATATTTATATTTGTATTTAAAAGTTCATTGACAATGAGATCGGGGAGTGGCAATTGGCATCTCGCCAATTGGGGAGGAAAAATCGAGCGATAAAGACGGACGTGCACTACTCTGGTCGGACGTCTTATGCTGAGGTGGATCATAGAACGATGGTAAGATTTATTTTTTCTATAATTACAGAAATATGTTATTCTGCATTATTTTACTTTGCGAGGCCGATACTAATTTTGCATTATTTTATTTCAGGGGACGGGAAGTGGCCCTGGGGGTAGGCCACATAGGCTCGATACTTATGTGGCTATTCGAACGAAGAAGGGGAAGGATAAGGAGGTGTCCCCGATTGTCGCATCCACGACGGTAAGTAATCCGATAATTTACTTTTTGTTAATTACGTTATGATTTTTTTATTTACTTATTTAACTAATCATGTGTTTTTTGTCGTTTCAAGCAAAGCTTAAGGAAGTGCATGACTCGCAGTCTGATGCCGACAAGGCATCTTTGTCCACAGACTCACTCAGCCAAGTGCTTGGCGCTGATCGCAAGGGGAGGACAAGGGGGGTGAGCTCGCGGGTGGCTAAATCTAGGATCATCGGATTGGAGACGAGCAACACCGGTTGGCTCGAACAATGGACTCACATGACGCAAAGTTGTCCCGTTTAGAGGCAACGGTCCAAGATATGTTCTCATTCATGAAGCATTCGTTGGGCGGAAACTGTAAGAGGAAAGGTAAGAAGAAGGTGGTGGAGGAGGACGAGGATGTGGACCTCGCTGCTTCATCGCCAACATGTGCAGACTCTCATGATCCAGTCCCCTATTTGGCTCCCGTCGACCAACCGTTGTCGATTGGTTGGTCGAACGTGTTTATACAGGACATATTTAATGGCCAGCGGATAGGGAGGGGGTTGAGGGACCCGAATATCATCCAGAGTATGCCAGTTCATGGACGTGCGCATCAAGACATCGAGGCCAAGGTGCTCGTAATGCATGTGATACCCAGGAAGGAGAACTCCCCATTGTAGTTGCACGAACCATGCGGCACGATGAATATACAAGGGTGTACGAATTCATATATCATGTGGCCTATCTACCTCCTCAAACCTACCCCAGACATGTAGTGAGATTATTTTAATTGAATTGATTTAAGTTGTTACATTTGAATTATATCGTGATGTATATTGTTTTGAATGTCTATTTGCATTATCTCTATTTTATTTAGATATATGATGTTTGAACAGGTACAACGTTGCTATAACAGGTACAAATATATTATTGGGCAGTGGTAGTGGCCATACTACCCAGCAGATTTTTTTTCAATTCTGCTCAGAATTGTCACGGTCAATGACCGTGATAATTTATAAAGATTGCCATGGGTTTTTCATGGTCTAAGACCGGTCAAAGACCGTGACAAGTCTAATGAACTTGTCACGGTCAATGATCGTGACAAGTCTGTGACCACAGAAGTTGTCACTTCCAGAATTATCACGGTCATTGACCTTGACAAGTTGGGCTTGTCACGGTCAATGACCGTGACAATCTGGCAGATTTGGTGTAGTGTGATATCTTTGATTGGACCACTAGTACTCTTCGTTTTCCACGTGAAGTGGGTATGTGGAAGAATATAGTTGGAGGGTGGACGGATTTCGTTAGATATTCTTCTTTATGATTGGGTAACTGTCAAAGGGTGAGGTTTTGGATGGATGTTTAGTATTAGGAATATTCTATAGAGGTGAGATTCCTCGAGCAGTTTCGTGTAGCGAGAGACAAGGATGGTGTGGTAGAAAATTTTGTGGCAAGTGTGGGAAGAAGACAAGTATGGAATCTTCTTTTCAGAAGACCTTTTAAATATTGGTAATTAAAGGAGGTTGAGGCTTTCCGTAAGGCATTGGCGGAGGTGGGTGTACTGGACGGAGGAGAGGATGCTTTGAGGTGGAGAGGAGTAGGCATGGAAAGTTTTATATGAGAGGTCATTATTCTTTGCACATGCGAAGGGGAGATGGGATGTTCCCAGGGAGGCAAGTGTAGAGGACTAAAGCCCTGGTCAAAGTAGCTTTTTTTACTTGGACGACAACAAAAAAGGCGATTCTTACAATGGACGTCTTGAAGAGGAGGGGTAGGAATATGGAATATAGCAAAGAGGGGTAGGAATATGACAACAAAAAAGCTGGCGCTAGCTTTGTAGGAGGGAGGAAGCGACGGTGGATCACTTATTGTTTCATTATAGGGCGTCGAGGAGTTTGAGGGACATCATTTTTAAGCTCTTTGGTATTTAATGGGCTATGCTTATATCAATGTTGGGGGTGCTGGACTCGTGGAGGAGTGGGGCGGTGGGGAAGCACAAGCAGAGTTTGTGGGATGTCTTTCCATTGTGTATTTTTTAGATGTTGTGGAGGGAAAAGGATCGAAGGCGGTTTGACGGCATTGAGATAGATCCGAAAAATATTCGTGATACAATGCTAAATTATATGCACTTATGGCTCAAGAGGAGCTCACGTGATCTAAAATGTCTTTTGTAAATTTTTTGGAGGAGTTCGAATAGAGCTCGGGCAATGTTTGTATTGGGGATTGGGGGGGGGGGGGGGGGGGGGGAGTTTTTTTGTCTCCTTCGCTTTCTATTTTGGTCCTGCTATAGTTGGTGTTTCTTTTGTTTATCTTGTATACTCCCTGTATACGAGGTTCTTCTACCTCAAGTGGGTCTATTTATATATTTTCCTTTACTTATAAAAAAATTTCCATTCGATGCCTTAGTAATGTTTACCTTGTGCATTATAGTCGTTACAGATGTTGAGACATAATTTCATTTGATGTCGCAACATTTGGATTCTCGTGATAGGATACACTGACGACACTTCAAGTGCCATAAGAACGCAATGATTGAATAAACTTCTGGAGTTGTTTGAAACATTGTGGATCGCCAAAATTTATTTTATGCCATTTTTGTCTACTTGTCAATGCAAAGTGCATTCCAATCACCTAGAACCAAAACTTCTTTATGAAATATCAAAATGACCATTTCAAGACTTTGGTGGGCATTTTGCCATGCCACCTAGGACGGATTTACATTTTTATAAAATATCAACATGTAACTTAAACAATTGCTCAAACAAACAAGTGGTGGCACGGTAACTTAAAGTGTTGTGCCAACAGAAAAATAAAAAAAAAATAAAATAAAAAAAAGTTTCCTCGAATCCTTGAAATGCCGATGGAGCATTTCATTTGCCTAATGGGAGGCTATTTTTCAACCTAAAGGTCATTTTTCTCTACATAGTTAGCAAAATAACCCCATGCTTAATGTACATGTCTTTTTTCGCCTACAAAATGACATAACACTAGCAAAGGTCTATTTATGATCATTTGTTGTAAACTAGCATCCATAGCTTGAGTATATCATACAAATAACCCTATGCTTAATGTATAAGTTCTTTTTGGCCTACCAAATGACATAACATTAGCAAAAGTCTATCTATGATCATTTGTTGTAAACTAGCATCCATAGCTTGAGTATATCATATTAGAGAACCTTCTCTTTGAGTTGTATACTAAAGCCCCAATTCCATGTCTTGGAATCAGTTCAAAATAATATAAAATTTGAACTAAAAATATTTTAATTCCAAAACCTGGAATTGAGAATCCCAAACACATCCTAAAAGAATTTATAATTTGCACATTGGGTTACAAGGTTACCCAATCATTTTATGTAAAGAAGAATTGAAGTGTGGAAGGGTTTCATTGTAAAAGTCTCAGCCTTCTTCCTAAAGAAAGAAACAATAGTGCAGTGGTGTTCTCCCTGAAAAGGAGGAGGAATTGTTGTTGTGCAAAAGCTTAGGAACTTCCCAACTGTACTTTGGCATTCTTGAGGTAATTTTTGTCATAAAAGGACAATTTTCTCTGCCCTAAGCAATAATATAAGGGGGAAAATCCAACATAAAAATATATACAATGTATTTATATAAAATATATATATATATATATATAAATATAATCAATATAATCAATATAATTTGGACACTCTCGAGACTCTCATTTATGATTATTTTAAGAATTGTCACTTTTACATACATCTATTTATAAATGGAAACTAAGAAAATGTAATAGTGTGATTTTACATTGCATGAAAAATAAATATTAATTGAACACAATTATACATATAAATTTCTTACATTAATCTCGCCGCACTGACTTCCGCATATTTCAAGAATCGACACTTTCACACAAAAATGGATGTGAACACTTTACATTCCGATATCATTCTCCCTCTACTTTAATTGCATATATATACTTGCTTCAAGTTAATTGTGCTCATTAGATTATTAACTTGAAAAAGAGGGATGGAAATTTGATAACCTCATTCACCCACTCTATCGGTCCTGGCAATATCTAAAAGCACATCAGACAAGATCATCCAATTTCGAAGATGTGATTAGTTAAAAAATGAATGACTCAACAATGGGCACCAAAGTTTTTAATGATTTGTCATGTTTTAAAAATCACATTTGAAAATCGTTTTAACCCTCATTTGGATAGGATCAACAAATTTGTATTATTTGTTCAACAGGCTTTGCAGGTCCACTAAAGCATGATAATTAATCAAATTAGCATCTAACAATAAAGTACAATTCATTATATGGTTCATGATACAGGGAAATTGTGTAGTTTAGTCACGTTTTATGTAACACTCCTCACGTACAGTGAGCTTATAATTTATGAAACTAACAATCCAAGGATAGAAACATAATAACTAAAAGAAATGCTGAGTACCAAAAAAATCCCCCAAATCATCCTCCAACCAAACAACAGTAAGTGTTGTACCTTATGGTATAGGTCCCGCCAAGACATAACACTTAATTGTTGTTTGAAAGATGATATGGGAGACTTTTTGGGACTCATAGCACTGCTCAATAACTACTACTACTAATAATAATAATAAAAGAATTAAATGAACTGTGGAATTTGGGGGACTTCCAAGTGTTGACAAGCCATTTCTATGTACATATCATGTATTAAAGACAACAATGCATCATCTATGGTTCAATCACTCTCATAATCCTCTTCATCTCCGAACGTGAAAACAGAAGCATCAGCAGCCATCGCCTTGAAATCACTTACCTCTCCAACCGAGTTGGTGACACCGAGTCCCGACTCTGCTCCCCTTTTCGGATCACTAGAAATATGGATGTTTGTCGAGCCTGCGCTTCCCAGAGAGACCTTCTCAGTCTCACGAATTAAACTTGCCATTTGATCCGACCTAGCATTAGTACCCGAACTGGAAGTTGTGTTAGCTTGCCCGTTTTTTGAAGAACCTGTTTCATCAGCCTCGCTGTCTGAGAACACGTCGTCCTTTTCATTGCTTTCTGGGCCTTTGACTGGAATTGTAGCAGCTGCAGGCCCATCAGTTAAGGCAGGAGTAGTATCTGAATTTTCGACTGATTTATTGGCAGAAGTTTCGGCTGGAGGCCTTGTTGGAACAGCAACATCATAGTCCACAAGCACAATCTCCACTAGAAACCCTGGGGACGGCAGTTTTCTCTGCACACTCGGGGTCCATGAACTGTGAGCACCAAAACTTGGGGAAAATATGGAA
Organism: Sambucus nigra; assembly: GCA_949130495.1. NCBI lineage: Eukaryota > Viridiplantae > Streptophyta > Magnoliopsida > Dipsacales > Adoxaceae > Sambucus > Sambucus nigra. The sequence goes on along the minus strand of OX422212.1, from coordinate 150,264,807 downwards.
ATAGTAAAATTGAAAAGAGAGTAAAGCCTGTTTTAGATGGATAATTTTCAGCAGATTGTGATTTATAGAATTAAATTGCAAAGTCATTTTCTGACTTTTGAAAAGAAAAAAGCTTTGCAATTTAATCTAGAGTTAAGTGCAAAAATAACTACGTATGTTTTGTAAGAATCCCCTGAATATCTCACCCCTCCTCCTCTTCTAAGGGCCTGAATTATGTATTTTACTGCAAAGACCCTGTGTGTTCACTACAAAGTCAAAAGGGGTTTGTAATAAAATGCATAGTTCATTAGTTCTTTGCATTACAAATTGCCAAGGAGGTTTCATGCAAAACATGAATAGTTCGAGGGTTTTTTTTCGCACTTCCACATTTAATACAAGGTAAATAGCAAGGAACCTCATGAACTATCACACTAGCTATAAATATCCCTACACTTGATTCTGCGAAAGAACTCCTTAAGGTGCTTAAACTATTCCCACCCATTTGCGATTTCCCCCATTTGTCGCGGAAAAAAGACATTAAGCAACACTTTTTTATACAGAAAGGGGTAACTGCAATTAGAGGGATAGTTTAGGGGATTTCTTGCATTACACCCTTTAATCTATAATTACCAACTGAAAATAGTCTATCCCCGAGGCATCTGCTTTCCAGATGAGGAAAGGTACTTGCATATATACATCTCGATAGTTCAGAGAACACTGCCTAGGTGAGCTATCAATATTAATTATCCATCAATATGAATGGATATGTTTACCTTGTCGAACCCATCAAGATCATTTGTGTTTAGAATTTTCCTGTTCTCGATCATTGTTGTGTTTAACCAACTGAAGAATCAATAAAAACAATGAGATTACAAATATGATCTACAATTGGGGAAAGCATGACAAGCAATTAAGGGTCTCCTTCTCCTTTTCTTTTTGTGGTGCTTTTCTCGGCCCCACACGTTTGGGGTCGGTTATTAGGTTGACATACCAATAAAAATCTCCTTGATTGTCATGGAAATGAATTTTAAAATCCCCAGCCAATTCTGTCAGACCTGGCTCCCCAGGAAGAGAAAATACCATTATCCCTTTCTTTGGTGCACTAAACCAAATATCTTCAGGCTGGACAAATAAAAAAAAATATATTAAAAACTCAATTGGTGATAGAATACTGCAAAAGTTCCTAAATATTAGTATTTGCATATGGGTTAACAACCTAAACACTAGGGGCTAGCTTAGTGGTCACGGCTCTCTGAACCTCTTGTAGGAGGTTAAGGGTCCGATTCCCCCTCCCCTTCCCCCCTCTTTAAAAAAAATAACAATTTAATAAAATATATATATATATATATATATATATATATATTGGTTACAACCTATTCTCAATAATTAGTGTGACGCAGGAATGTCATCAGGCTTCCCTTGATTTGCTAAAAACATAATATCCATTAGTCAGTTGGATTCTAAGCGTCGTCGTTCGTTGGTAGCAAGTGGAGTCTTGAGAGTCGCACAGGGTTGTGTGATCTTAGCAAAGGGAGAGGAAAATAATGAGGAAAGTAAAGGGTTGAATCATCTAAAACAGACTTCAAGGGCAATGGGGAAGCGGCATGCACATATTATCGGGCAATCGAGGCATGTCTCGTTTGTGGATCGAACGGACACATCAATTGCAAGTTTCCCGACAAGAGATGGCGGTGGAAGGAAGTACTACTGGTGGAGGGGGCAGCTTGGGGTCTCCTCAGGAGTCCACGGATAGCTTGCACTCCTGCATTAATCTCTTTGAATCAGTGGGTATTAGGATCGTGTTTGTTTCCGAGTGTGCGCAGCTAGTGCAAGGAAGGTCAATGGTGGACCGTTTGAAGACTTTCAAGCGCAGTCTCTCGACATTCAAGAGTTGCAGAATTTCTCGCTAAGGCGATTTGCAAGTTTTGTCTCATATTCTGATATTTTATTGCAGAACCTTCGTAGATTCATCAACACTGCTTTGTAGATCTATCCATCTCAAATCTGTTGAGTAATCTAAGTGTGAGGTATTGGTTATAAATAGACTGTTGTTGGCCATTTTGGCATAAGTTTCTATTAACAATGACAATGAGGACTCATTGAGAGAGAGAGAGAGAGAGGGAAGTTTTGAGTTTCTATAAACTTGATTTAAGGTGCGATTTGGTTGTACTTGGGGCTTTGGGTCGAGAGTGTGCACAGCGCTTATATGATCCTTCCATTGAAATATATTATCTCTAATAGTGGAATAATTCCCTCACCAGTGGGTCTATGCAAGGGTATAGTTTGTCAAACTACATTAAATCTCGTCTTCATTCTTGGTATTCGTTTAGCTCGTTTACAATTTTATCATCTTAAATATATATATTTCAGTGTTTGGTTGGGTGTGGTGTCTTTGGTGCACAACACCTCTTCCAGATGAACCTATGCTTAAACCCTAACATTCGCCATCAACCCCTATCACCAGTGGCCCAAACGCACCACAAACCCTGACACCCACCTTAAGGCTTCAAACCGACAGGACCCCAAGCCCACTCGAATCGCAACGCAACTGTCCTCTATTGCAACCGCGATTACCCATCAACTTTAAACCATCTCCGCCATTTTCCTGAGCCCGACCAACCCAACCTTCCCATTTGTTCGACCTCACCCGGCATTCGCTAGGCCTAGAACCTCTCCCAGGTGACCTATCCAACGCCGTCACCATATTGCGGCAATGGATCTCCCACTACCAGAGTCATCCTAGACGCTATTTCTCGGACGAGTACGCACGTACTAATTGATTACAACACAATTTATTCTCTACCCGGTTTAATTCCAAATATTGCCTTTGTGTAGTGACTAGTGACGGGGGGGTCAAGTGTTAACCTATCATCACGCGAGATGTTGAACGCATTGAGTTCGTCTATTAAGACCTTTTAATATTAGGTCGTTTGGTAGTAGCGATTGTTGTGACCTGATAGACAATGACTAGTTCCATTTACGATCGGGGCATATTCAAATGAGGTCACTTACACCCTAGTTGATATGGACATGTCACTTGTTTTGGGGCCCTTCGTGGCAGTTTGATAGAGTGAGTATCCATGACAATCATGCAAACACGTACACATTCTCCGGCATAAGAGGTCAGAGATTGTGTTAGTCAGTGCATAAAATGAAGCCTCAGGTCCATTGATGTCTGCTGTAGTCTCCTCTACAATGATGCGCACATAGAGGGTATGTGTTATGCCTTTGTCAGTCCATTGACCACTACCTCTACGGGCATTCCTTTGGCTCTCGGTTTCCTCAACTCAACAAAGTCTTTTCCCAATTACTTTTGAGGTCAGCTACATGAATCCTATTTTTCCATTTCATTATGTCCAGCGCAATATCTTCGGTTAAACCACGTGATATCATGTCATTTTTTATAATATCCTACCAAGTCGATTTAAGCCTACCTCTACCCGTTGTGTTACCATCAATACTTACAGGAGCATCCATTGATCTACGCTTGACGTGTCCAAACCATCTAAATCAATTTTCTCTCAATTTATCTTCTGTAGGAGCTGCTTTTACCGTTTCACAAATTTGTTCATTTCTAATTTTATCCTTTCGAATTTTACCATAAATTCATCTTAGCATTCGCATCTCCGTTACACTCATTTTCTGCACATTTTGTTTCTTGATTGCCCAACATTCTGTCCCACATATAATATGGCGGATCTAATGTCTGTCCTATAAAATTTTCCTTTTAACTTCAAAAGTATACGCCTATCACACAATACGCCGGTAGCACTTCTCCACTTGCTAACCTGCTCTAATCGTATGAGTAACGTCATCGCCAATGTCTCCATCTGTGATAAAGAATTGTCCCGAGGGAGTATCTCACCATGTGTTGTCCCCACTATGTTGATACCAATGGAGAAAGTTGGCGTACAATGTTAATAGTTGGGCTATCAACATTAAAGGTAATACTAATTTTCTGATTCATCCAAATTTTAGCTCAAATTTTCGAGACATCTTATGATGCTTGTTTGAAGGGGATTGACATAACGTCGAGTCAAAATGAATAACTAGTATTGTTCGTCAATCTGAAATAGTCACTATCACTAGTCTTATGTTGGTTCAAGTGAGGCCGACAAGCACTGATTGGCATACTCGATCGTAGTACGTGATTAGATCCGATCATGAGATCTTGAATATCAAGAATAACCCTAAGAAGACTAGTGACAACGACACGCAGTGGTCTACTTTTTGGCAAGGGTCACTTTCCACTTACAGTATAAGTTAGAGCGAGATGACCATGTTGCGAACGCCTTGAGTTGGCAGAATCATGCATTAATAGCCATCTCAGGTACGGTTTTTGGATTTGGTGAGGTGGGTGAACTATATGGGTCGAATCCTTCATTTGGACCTACAATTGAGGAAAGTGGGCTGCATCACGGTGTTTCAGGTTAGTACTTGCTCTACAACGGGTTTTTATTTCATGGTGTAGCTTTGTGTAGTCGTGTTTCTTCTCTTCGTGAGAAGATAACATTGGCCACTTTGCGAAAGCGATTCTTTTGAACCAATATGCGACCGAAACGAGTACTTTTATACGAAGGTGTTATGTCTGCCAGACCCTTTTGAATAGTAAACTAAACTAACGCAAGTTTGCATACTCTTCCTGTTCTAGATCAGCCATGGAAGGATGTATATGGATTTCATCGTGCAGCCACCTAGGACAGGGAACGGTCGTGATTCCACTTTCATAGTTGTGGATAGATTTTTGAAGATGACACTTAATCTCCTGTCAGCAGACTTCAGGTGCTTCTTACATGGCAACCCTAGATTTTCGGAGGTTATGCGATTTCATGGTGAACATAGAAGCATCACTTTTGACTGAGATGTCTATTTCCCTGGTCAATTTTCGCATATTTTATGGCACTTGTTACGGTTTACACTTTAGTTTCCAACTACTTTCCACTATCAGGCAGTTAAGTGTGCGCGAACTTTTGCAGTGTCTTACAGGTGAAAACCCAAGGAGTTGTTGCGAGTGAAAGCCCAATGTTTATGCTTTCATACAACCTAGTCTACTAATTTGTCCCCTTTTCATATCGTGTGATTAATCTAACATTGTCAGTCTCTTAGTCTCTTTTTTCCTTCGGTGAGTGATTTTGCAACACGGATGGTTGCTATTCATGAGTATGCGTGTGTCCGTCTCCAACGTCTATATGCCTGTTATAAAGGCAAGTGGATCCATATTTTGTCTCGAGGATCTGGTGATGGTTTATTTCCAGAAAGAGAGGCATCAAGGAAATCTCACATGCTTTGAATGCGGCGCTATAATCCACTTTTTTTGGGTGCGATCTTTTGGGGATAATGTTTAACCAGATGGGTTGCAGATGCATTGAACCTTTACTGTCGCAATACTTCTCTCCTATTGATCGTGTTGTGAGGAGCCTACATAGAGAGGTGATTAGCTCACTGACAGGGTCGAGCATTGGTTATCTCATCCAAAGGTTGGATCGATCTCCTAATGAGGACACTTGGATTTCTGAGACCACCCTTCAAAATGTGGATTGAGAATTTTATGAGTCAAGTATTTAAAGGCATTAGGATTCTCTTGCCTTATATAAGGGAATCTGAAGCTTATTTTGGTGATTATTATGCCATTACTTATTTTCCGAATTTCCATAGCTTCCCCTAATGATGATGGTTTTTGTTTGTGATGTATGCGGGTATGTAGCACATGCGTGGGGTGGAGCCAATGATACCTATGTTTTTTTTTATTATTATTTTCTAGTATCGTCTTTTTATTAGAATAAATAAAAATATATTCCTTTGAGAATATTCTATATTAGGCTAGCTAGGGTATTTTAGTACTTTATTCATATTAGGGCCATTTCTTGGTCTCCAAGTATGGCTAAGCCTACACATACCCATGTAGCCTCTCATTTTGGATAAACCAAATAGTATGAATGACTATGAGAGAAAGTTATCTTTGTCATTTCCTCTTTGAGTGTGTTCAGATCAGTTTGTGTAAGAGTATGTTAATTCCATTGCGCTTACATCACAATGTATAATAAAGTAATAATTACTACTAATACTTGGAAGAAACTAATAAGTAACAATTTTTCTTTTTGATCGCCACTGGTAGCACATAATGTTATATATATTGTTGAAAAGATAGTTGCCAGTCCCTTTTTTGTTCAAATTTGTGTATAGGACTTACCGATAGATCCTTGGTTCTAGGATGCTTCTTCATAGAAAACAGGACTCCTGCAAATTTGGAAAACATTAACAACAGATAAAACTGCTATATATATATATATATATAGAGAGAGAGAGAGAGAGAGAGAGAGTGAGTGAGAGTCAGGCTCCTGTATATACCAAGTTCACATACCGGTTTTTTAACATAGTAAATAAATTATTTTTTAGTTGAGTTTTTTTGTTTGGTATTTAAACATTTCACGGAACCAATATATAAATAAATAAATAAATCAGCTCAAAATAACTTTTTTTGCTATTTTAAAAAATCAGTCAAACTTTCACACTTTTAAAGCACTTTAAAAGTTGTTAAAGTTTTACCGATTTTTTTAAAATAGTAAAAAAAGTTATTTTTAGCTGATTTTTTTATATGGGTCCCTTGAAATGTTTCAATATTACATAAAAAAAATCAACTCAAAAATATTTTTTTAATATTTAAAAAAAATAGGTTTGTGCCAGCAAGTATGTATACTTGGTATGTATGAGAGCGTGCCCCTCTCTCTCTCTCTCTCTCTCTCTCTCTCTCTCTATATATATATATATATATATATATATATAGTCCTGCTCTTGTGCGAACTAGTCTGCATTTTAAGAGTGCGAACCGAACATGTGTCACCTGGCGGTGAGCCCAGAAAAGAGAGAGAGTGTCCCTATAATTGGGGTGATAATTTCTAGGCACACCGTTAGGTGACACATGTCCGGTCCGCATTCTTAAAATGCGAATTAGTCCGCACAAGAGCATTATTATATATATATATATATGTGTGTGTGTGTGTGTGTGTGTGTGTGTGTGTGTGTGTGTGTGTGTGATAGCGTAAGCAGAAGTAGCATAATCTTAAAAGCTATACAGGGCTACAAGGAGATAAGCGTTCGGGGAAAACACAAAAAAAATTAATGTCCCAACATACCATTATGATCAGAGACAGTAATGGAGGGCCTTATCCAATAAGGGCACCTGTGAAGCCGAAAGCCCCTAAGCATACACCTACAAATATCGTCATTGAGTATAACCTCAAGCATTGAATTCCAACACGGAGTTAAAAACAAAAAACACTTATCATTCAAAGAATACCTGCGCCCAGGCTGATTCTCTCCATTGAAGTATGTTAAGATACGCTCAAAATATTTGACATACCTCTAAAATATGGAAAAGGGTAATCTTGTCAGATAAGTAACTTAGCTGGACAAAAGTGGAAACTAAAGAAGACGTAGATAAACTAGAAAAGGCCGACAATCTAACTCAGAAGCAGTGGCGGATCCAGGATTTTATTTCAGGAGCTAAAATATACTACTGATTTTTTTTTATCAAGAATGATGATATAAAATAGAAACGGAAAAAAAATATTAAATAATTCATATGAAAACGGGTTTTTTTTTTTTATCTGTGAGGTCTGAAATCCAGAGTTAAATGCCCGAGACGCAGCGCATTACTTTCATGATGACTAAAACTGAGAGTGCCTCAGGTGCATCTATACTAATAAATATAGTAAGTTCTATAATTTGAACTGTTACGTTTAATATTTTTTAATATATAATTAGTTTCATCTTAGAAGGAAACAATGTCGCGTTTAATTTGACTAAACAAATCCCAAATTTAGGAGGTATATAAATAAACTAATTTTTTAGGTGTAGAATAGAATTTTACACAAAATTCAGAAGTAACCATTCGGCCTATCGTGGTTCCACACTGATCAGAAGACAAGCCTTTCATATCACCCAAAAACGTGAAGAAGTTAGAAAAGGATGATTTATTATAATATGGACAGAAAAAGTAGACTCACAATCTGACTCGGAAGAATTAGCCCCTTTCCATCGAAACATCTTTTCTGGTTGTAGTAGTCCATAGACTCCTCAGCGGTGGGAAAGAACTGCGGGAAAATGAGAAAAGGTAAATTTTAAGGTTTTACCCGAAAGTAATGTAACTTTTCCACTATAGCTTGTTTGATTTGGGATGAAATAGTATTCAGCAGAGTGAAAAAAATTGTTCATTCTTATATTTTTTCAATACTAGGAAAGGAGATAGATTAACATCCCTATAGAGAGCCTAACCTCGCAACATAAGATAATGGTGATGGGTATAAATATAAAAAATCAATCACAAGCACGAAAAGAGAAGATTAACCTACGAACTAGGTGGTGAAATTTAAAAGAAGAGAAATTTTAACTATTAAAAGATAAAATATTAAATGAAGCATCGGGAAATGCCGAAGATGAGACTAATATAATGTGGGATAACATGACTACATGCATTAGGAGAATATCGAAGGAGATTCTTGGTGAATCAACATATATAAAACTGAATATATGGTATATAAATTTAATAATGAGTCATCTAATAGAATAATGTTAAAGATTGAAAAAAATAATAATAAACCAAACTAATAATTTCATTATTTAGGTTCAGTGATACAGAGTAATGGGGATAATATTGATGACGATGTTACGAGTAGAAAAGCAACTGGATGGATGAAATGAAGACGAGCGAGTGGGTGTTACGCGATACGAGGATAACTAATAAATTAAAAGGAAAATTTATAGAACGGTTGTTAGGCCAGCAACCCTTTGAAACGGAGTGTTGGGCTTTAATGAAAAAACATGAGAAAAATATTCATGTTGGTGAGATGAGGATGCGCCGATGGATGATAGGAATTACTAGAAAGGATAAGATTAAAAATCCGTATGTAAGAAATAAGTTAGAAGTAACTCCCATTAGTGATAAATTAAAAGAAAGTAGACTTAGATGGTACGAACATGTGTCGAATAGACCATTAGATGCACCTATAACAAGAGGAAGACTACTGAAAATAGAGGGTAAAAGACAAAGGGGTCGTCCTAAGTTATCTTGGCAAGAAATTATTAGGAGAGATCTTAAGAAATTAAATTGAAATGAGAATATTGAATATAATAGATTAGAATGGAAAAGAATAATCCATGTGGCCGACCTCATGTGATAGGATTATGGCAAGGAGGAGGAGGAGGAGGAGGAGGATGATGATGATGATTCTTGGTGAATCAAAAGGTAGGGGGTCACAATCTAAATAAATTTGGTGATGGAACGAGAAGTACAATATATATTAAAAAATCCAAAGGGGGTGCTTTAAAATAAGACAAACAACTATAAACGAATAAAATTTTAATAAAAAATAAATGGGCTAAGAAAAAAGGTGAAAAATGGTAAGAGATGTTAAGTTTAAGACGTATGACGATCTTTATAAAAAACTAAGAATGCAAAAAGTGAGGAAAAATATTTATAAGCTTGCTAAAGTTAGGGATGGAAAATAAAATTGATAAAGTTAAGTATGTTAATAGTGATGATTCGAGAGTTTTAGTTAGGGTTGAAGAGATTAAGGTAAGGTGGAAAAATTAATTTTATTAAATGAAGATAATGGGAGTAGATTGGATTTGAAAGAACTTAAGGGGATTCGATATAATATATTTTTTTGCATAATTTGACTAACAGTGATTAGAATTGCACTAAAAACGATATGAACAAGGAGGGCTTTAGAACGAGATTGTAATCCTATTGAAGTTTGGAAGTGTTTATGGGAGAAAGGATCGTCTTAGCTAACAAAATTGGTCAATAAAATTATAATGACTAACATGATACCCGATGAATGGATAAATAGTACTTTAGTCCCTATTTATAAAAATAAACGAGATATACAATGTAGACACCACATTCTAGGACCCCCTAAGTGTCTCCTTAGGTTCCCAGCACCTCCCCATTTCACTACAAACCCTAGGTCATACTCCGAGTATCGATCTAGAGGCCATCGAGCGCTCCCGGGCCCCGTTCGACTCCGGTCAACTCTATCATCAGAGCGAAAGCTCAATGAATCTTCGAAGGGGTCTAAATCTCCTTTCCAACGGTCCGCCCCGAGTGCGAATCGGCATAACAGTTCGGACGAACGGGCCATTTTATTACCGAAAATCGATCTGGAGGCCACCGGACGCTCCCGCGCCCCGATTTGACCTCAGTCAACTTCATCGTCAGAGGGAAAGCTCTTTGAATCTTCGAAGGGAACTGAAACCCCTTTCCAATGGTCCGCCCCGTGCGCGATAAGAACGGTCCATTTTCCCTCGAAAATTGATCCGGAGGCCACCGGGCGCTCCCGAGCTCCGTTTGACCAAGGTCAACTCTTCAGCTCGAACGAGACTGAATGAATCTTCTAAGGGCACTAAATACCCCTTCCAACGTTCCGCCCCGTGTGAAAATCAGTCTTACGGTACGAACGTACGACCAGTTTTACTCCGAAAGGTCACCGAGCGCTTTCGGGCCTCGGGTGACCAAAGTCAACTTTCCGAACCGAGCGAAGCTATTTGGATTGTCAAAGTACCTCGCATAACCTTTCCAACAGTCCGCCCCGTGCGCGATTCTGACTTACCGTTGGGACGAACGATCCGTTTCCATCCGACGATCTCCCGTTCAAAGGACCGACGTGCACTTTCAAGCCACATTTGACCCAAAGTCAACTCCTGGACCGGGAACGTCCCAAAGGACTCTTAAAGGTCTCTGAACTACCTGTCTAACGGTATGTCCCGTGCACAATTTGGATCAACGGATTGCGTTCTACGACCATTTTTCAGAAAAATCTGCACGAGATTGCCGATTGGCAGGTCCATTTCCCTGCCTAGGTAGGGTTACCTGCCAATTGGCAGGGCTAGGGCTAGGGTTATGCCGATCGGCACGCCCTTTACCCTATAAATAGAGGGCATGACCTCACTCCCAAGACACACCTCAAATCCATCAATATCATTGATCTCAGTAACATTCTCTTGCAATCGGCAAAGTTTCCTTGTGTGAAATTCCTTTCCATCTCACATTACCATCCTTTTTTATACTCAATTTGGCAAAATCTCATTCTCTCACATCCAACATTCATCTCAACATTCAAGAGAGCTCATCAAAGATCAAGATCAAGCTTCAATTCTCCAAAGAAGGTCCAAAATCCTTCTCTCTCTCTTTAAATTTCTTGTTTTTGCATTAAATTATATAAATTCATAATTTAGCTTTTACTTTAATTCATACACAACATCTCACATTTTTATTAGTTATATTCACATACTTTATTTTCTATAAAAAAAATCAAAACAAACAAAAAAGAGGGTTACACCTATAAATTCTTACGGGATTACCCATCACAATTTCTCAAAATTAAAACACATTTTTCTACGCACACATATAATAAATTCCCGTTCGAATTTATGGGATAAACCCCACCCTTGTGCCGCATACGAACTACGTGGACTTTGATGTCTAGAGTTAAAACCCGAGACTCGAGTCCAATTTTCCAAATTTTTCAATTTTCACAAACTCCCCATTTCCACATTTGTCTCCTTTTAATCTAAACATTATTTTAATATATTTGTGATCTTTATTGGCGTTTTATCCAACATATATTATCGTTTCATTATAACGACCAATATCGCGATAAACGTATAAATCATATTTTTAATATTATTTTGGGAACATTCCTTTGGATGACGTCACTCTACCCTTTCCATGGCATGAATTGGGCAATTCCGATCTCCATTATATATACACGCACACACACTTCATGGAAAAATAAAGGAAAACAGTAACACAAACCTATGAGAGATCGAAAGGGCGGGATGGGTGCCTAACACCTTCCCATTTCGTAACTTAGCCCCGGACTTTCGAACTATTGATTTCGTAAGCATCATTTTGTCTTTGATGCAGCTCTCTCGAGGCGGCGACATGTTCTTTTGCCTGTTTTGTGCAAAATAGGCTGGCGACTCCATCTCTTTACAGTCACCCCACACCGACGACGACCGAAACGTTCCTAGAGGAAGAGGGCCGCGAGACCTTCACCCCGACCCCTCCCTCCGCGGGAAGGAGATGATCGGGATGGCCACATACAATGTTGTTCAAATTAACATGAAATTAAGCTAACAAGTCATAGAATGAAACTGTGGGAGAGAGTGATACAATATTGATAAAGAATAAGAGCAATGGTAGCTGATTCTCAGTTTGGGTTTATGGGTTTATACCTCGAAGATCAACAATAAAAGCTATCTATTTATTAATAAGAGTAATGAAAAGGTATATAGAGAAAAAGAAGGGTCTTCATATGGCTTTTTATAAATTTGGAGAATGCATATGATAAAATACCATGGTTCAAAGTCTCGGTATCGGACACTCGATTTTCAACTCGGTCGCGGTATCGGGCGATACACAAAGATACATTATTTAGAGAGCGCGAAAAATTCCGAAAAAAATATATAAAATTTTAAAAAAACAAGATTAACAATGTGTACCAATCAGATATGTTCAAACCATTATTTAATATGCATTACATTGTACGATTAGTTATTCTAAAGTGCGGCAGACTTGGCATATTACTAACGTACTAATTTTATTTTTATTTTTAATTATTTAAAATCTCTAAATAATTACGTATTAGTGACTAATTGTTGATTTTAATTTATGTAGGAGGATGTTTGATATTCATGGACGAGACTAGACTTATGGGGATTCTTTTTTCCCCCAATCTTTGTCTCTTCCATTTTTGGACAGCATTATGTGACATTATATTTTGATAGAATATTTTGTTCCAAGTTCAAATATTTTTATGTACGGCGAATGTTATTAGTTTTATATTAGTGACATTTTAATTTTATTGCAATTGTTTAATTTAATCTTAGTGTGTAAAATTATTCTGCATGTATATGTTATGTGGACAAACTGATATAGGTCGTATTTCTGTAAATGTTATAATATATTTTCAACAACGAAGAAATATGGTAAAAAATTAAAATTCTATCAAAAAATAAAAGAAAATATGACAATGTTCAAATAATGATGCAAATTTTTTTTCATATTACTCAGAAAAATTATATAAGGTCTCAATAATTTTCACAACATTTGTTTTTTAAACAAATAAATGTTTTGTAAAAAAATGTACAAAGAAATGTCTTACAAAACGTATTTTTGACATCTTTTTACAAAAAAAATTAAAAAATGTTTTTTTGCTACCAAAAAAAATGTCAAAAGGGTAAAACAAAAATGTGTCGTTTGAATCGGTTGTCTCAGCCGATATCGCGGTTGTCTCGGTCGATATCTCGGCGAGAAAAAGTGATTCAGTGTTTTTTGGAAACGCCTCTCGGTATCGTATCGGCACCTTCCGATTCCGAGTTGACTAGGCCAATACCGAGTCAACTCGGCCGATACTTTGAACCATGTAAAATATATAAAGATATAATATGGTGGATTTTACATAAAAAATGCGTGACTCGTAGATATATTGATGTGATTAAGGATATGTGTGATAAAGCCATGACTATAGCAAGAACAATCGGAGAAAGTAATGAAATTACCAACTGATGTAGGTATGCACCAAGGTTCAGCACTAAGCCCTTATCTTTTTGCCCTTGTTATGGATGGATTGACTATAGAAATACGAGATGAGGTGCCACGGTGTATAGTATTTGTAAATGATATTGTTTTAGTGGAAGAAACTAAGACAGGGATTAATGCTAAATTGAAAGTGTGGAGAGAAACTCTAGAAACAAGTGGGTTCAAGATAAGTAAGACTAAAACAGAGTATGGAGAGTGCAATTTTAGTATCAGGTGACAAATAAGGACTATGAAGCACGGATTCTTCAAAAGGCCTGAAGAATCCGAATCGCACGCGAGTCGGATGCGGGTGCGGGTGCGATTCGGCCCCGATTCGCACCCAAAGAAGAATCAGATATTAATGAAATAAATTAATTCTGGATTCGGGAAGGATTCGGCAAGGACTCGGCTGGTTTTGATGGGATTCGTAAAGAATCCAAAAAAAACACAATTCTGATTTTTTTTTTTCATTTTCATCTCTTTCTCATTTTCTTCTTACTCTCCTTCAACATGTACGAAGTTAACTGGGTTTCTTAACAACTTCATGTGTTTGTTTTTCGTTTAATGTTTTAATGTTAAAAGGGTTTTGTGACCCAAGTTAAGTGCATGTCATTATATTATATTGGATTCTACTTTTATAGTTTAATGATTTGTGGGTGATTATTATAATATATGCGAAGACTGATAATTCAGTTTCTTAACAACTTTCTATATTTGTTTTTGGTTTGATGTTAAAAGGGTTTTGTGGCCCAAATTAACTGCTTGTTATTACATTATATTGGATTCTACTTTTATAAAAAAAATGGTTAGTGGGTTTTAGTGGATTATTATAATATATGTGAAAGCTAATAGATAAGTAGGTTTCTTAACGATTTCGAATGTTTGTTTTTAGTTTAATGTTAAATGGGTTTTGTGAAGTTAACTGTTTTTTATTAGATTATATTGAATTCTACTTTTATAGTTAATGGTTAATGGGTTTTAGTAGATTATTATAATATATGTGACATTGATGGTAGAGTCCCCTGTTTTAATATTGTCAATGTGTTAAAAAATAACAAGCGCCCTTATCATAAATTTTTGAGAATCATAATAATGATGGAGCTTATTTGTATTACTTAAAAATAACATAATATAATTTATATTATTATATTATATCTCGCCGCACCCGTATCCTAATTTTTTGAGAATTTTCAAATCCCCACACTGTGTCGCACCCGCACCCCATACCCTCATCCGTGCTTCATAGAATAAGGATGAAGATGTGGTGAAACTTGATGTTCAGAATATACCTAAAAGTAATTATTTTTGTAATTTAGACTCGATTATCCAAAGAGATGCAGATATTAGTGATGATGTAACTCATAGAATTTAAGCAGGTTGGATCAAGTGGAGAAGTGCTACCGACTTATTATGTGGTCGACATATACATTTGAAGTTAAAGGGGAAGTTCTATAGGACAATCATTAGACCTGCCACGGAGTGTTGGGCAACCAAGAAACAATATTTCTAAAAATTAATGTTACAGAGATGCGGATGGTAAGATAGATGTGTGGTAAAACTCGAAAAAAATATAATTATAAATGAACATATTCGTAAAATAGTAAAAGTAGCCCCTATAAAAGATAAATTGAGAGAAAAATGACTTAGATTGTTCGTACACGTCAAACATAGATTAATAGATGCTCTCATAAGGAATATTGATGTTAACGCTAGGGATAGAGGTAGGCCTAAATTGACTTGATGGGATATTGTAAAAAATGACATGATATCATGAGGTTTAATCGTGGAAATTGCGTTAGTCAGAAGTAATTGAAAAATAAGATTCATGTAGCTGACCCAAATAATTGGAAAAAGACTTTGTTAAATTGAGTTTAGACCCGCTGCCTCTTCTTCTAGCTATCTGCCATTGTGGCTTTTGCAACTTTTTGTATATATATATATATATATATATATATATATATATAAACAAGATCATCCATTTGGTATATACATACAAATGTAATACAAGTGGGCTTCATAAGATTTTTTTCGACTTCAATACAAGATCGTAAAATCGACCATCCATTTGAATGCATTTGTTTTGAAATCAGATCTGTTTTGTGATTTATGTATGACACAAATATACGTATCATGTAGATCTACATGGGCACAACTCTTGATTTTGATTTTGGATTTCGTATTTCAAAACCGTCGGAATACAAAGGTGTCATGACTCTGATAATGGATTATAAGATTTGTTTCCAACAACAATTGGTTTGTGAATGGTTTCGAGTTTCCGATTTTGATAGGTATATAAATGTATTGATGTCTAATTGTGTTGTTCGGTTTGGATACTCGGTGATGCCTGAACTAATAGGCACAAATATTTTTGAGGGAAACATCTAGAAATGGATTTGAATACTTGATTTGGATTTCGATTTGTACATACGTGTTAACTTTTATTTGATTTTTTTCTTAATTTCTGATTTGCCTAAATTTTATGATGGTGGTCGTCGTTGTGAGATAAATCACCATAATTTCAGTTTCAAAATGTTCTAACTTGAGGTTAATTGTGTTAAATGACATTAATTAGTGTTTAATTTATAAATATATTAACAGGACATTTTAGTAATTCAATAAAATCTAACTCGAATGTGCATGCCACATGACCAGTTTTTGTTAAAAATTTGGATGGACCCTAGCGGAATTGAAAAGTGAAATGGGTGTAAACTATAGAGGCAATATGTCCGGTCACAAAGATTCGGAAAGCCAAAATACCGAGGATTAATGTAATATACCCTAATTTTATTCACTAACTTGTCCAAAATCACATAATTGTAGCATGTACACTTGCAATTTATACAGACAAAAATATTCAACTCTAAATAAGTGAAACTCAGGTGAACATAACCAACCGCGGCCCAACATATTGTAGAACTTACTATGAAACTTTACCTTCAGATATAGAAGAAGGCTAGATATCATTAACCCTGTTCTTGCCATTCCAGCTTTACAGTGCACAACCACTACATTCTCAATATCTTGCTTCAACCATGCATAAGCACTATGGCAAAATGATATTATGAGTTGAACTGGGGGGCAATTATGGTCATCAAATGGAAAACTAGCTACCTGCAGAAAGAGTGAGAAACATCAAATACAAGAGACTGCACACATGACATGGAAAGCAACCTCAATGAGATAATTTGAGCCTGAAACAGCATATATTAATAACTGCCAGACTCAATTTACTAGCACTAAAGATTACCAAACTTTCTCCAACATTTTAGTCAATAATTGACAGTTTAATTATTTGTAAATCTTCAGATGTGCATCAACCATAACATATAAAAGAACATGTAAAGTTTGGGCAAGATTTCAACAGCTCTTTGGATCTATAAAAGAAAAAGAAAAAAGCAGCAGTAGTTTGGTTGAGAGAGAAAATGACACTGCATAACCCCCAGTATTCTTAATATCTATATAATCCAAGATATCTAGCTGTTTAATCAGTAAGGCAGGTAAATAATATTAAATAGCTTAATGCTAGTGATTAATCATCAATGTAATGTTACAATGGTATCAAATTCAATCTTTTCCTGAGAATCTCCTATGTAAGAATATTTTAGAATGCCGTGGTTTTTGAAAGATGACTTGAACAAGGAATAATAACACACCTTTCCTTCAAATAGCGATGCATCATATAACCTCTCAGAACAAAGATTGTACACTTTGTATTTATCCTGCATGTAGAAAATTGATCAAAAGTAAGACAAAGTATTCCAATAAATAGTGATAACACATAGATGACCCATTTCAACAGGCAACACTCTAGAGAATCAGAACACAGATCCTAATCACATCTATCATGGAATCATGATACTATCCGAAACTAACCCATTTCAACTTAGTGTGTTTTACACAGCTGATTTGTCCTTTAACCCTCACTTGTTTGGTAGTGTTATGATTTGTGTACCAAAATTTATCGTACTACACCTTTAGCCCTCATTTTAGACAGAATCAGTACTATAAGATCATCTCGGTTGACTGTTATCTTCATAAAGCTCACATATACGCCTTGATAAACTCTATACACAATTTAGTTGATGTGTACAAAGCCCTGTGGAATAATTATAATTTTTGTTTCGCTATTACTAGAATAAACGTAAATTCTTTCAGAATATTCTAGAATAGATAGATAGAATTAGTGATGACATGCCATAAGCCACTAAGTCCATGACATCATAGGCAGCTTTGACCTTAGCTTAAGCTTTAAAACTTCCAATGTGAGAGCAATCTCATCTAAGGGCTTCTCTAAAGGTAGGGTAACTCTCAAGCAGTGTTCAGAGGAACTCAACCAGCCTAGTGTGCCCTTTCCAGACTCTAAAGGGGTGTTTTCCGTACGTTGTCGGCTGCCACCAACCCCTCCCGCTGATGGACACGTGAGATGATGCATTAAATCACCACTAATGCCTCAACCTACCTCCACTTCCATCTGATGATCCCTAATTACATTTTTCCTCCGACAACACGCATGGCATGGCAGGTTTCAGATCAAGGAAGAATCACACCACTGACGTCATCTACCAGCTTCTCCCCCACTCTCCTATAAATTTGGTGTTGGAGGAAGTTTTCCAGCAAGAACTAACGAACCAACTCAAGTGTAAACACATCCTAGCAGCCCAATATCTCCCCCCGAGTGGTTTCACTTATGTTCGGTAGTTTAGAGCACCCATTTTGTATCTCTCTTGAGTCACAAGTACGCAAGGAGTGCTTAAGTGTGTTGATTCTATAAGCTCTATAGACTATTGCATTCGACAAAGACCTCAGACAGCCTTAGCCCTTAACCTAAGGTCGTTATGCTTGTTCGTATATACATTCGAATGAATTCACCTATACTGTAGATGCAGGCTCCCTCAACAAAGGGATGAACCACTTGAACCATTGACTTATCGTTTCTATTTATTGTTTATCCAATCGCTCCACCCGGGTGAAACTAAGGTCTACTCAGATTTTGGGCATCATCAATCTGTCTAGAGCAATTATCATAAATCAAAGAGGCCAGAAGAGAGATGAACCTTTAATATCAGGGTTGGTTGTGAAGTCAGCTCAGCAAATTTTAATTTGCAGATTTTGGGGGAATTTTCATAAATTTTCTGGGAAATTTTATGGATTATCACCAGAAGAATTTACAGATGTCCAAAGAAAAAAGAACATTTTTTTGCGGCAGGTGCTGTGTGCGAGGAAGAAGGGAACATAATTGATTTCGGACACATCATCAAAGACCAATGCCTTCTGAAGAGGGAGTTGTGCCTGTTTAATTTGACACCTGTGACCGACCACGGTGCAAATGGTTTCGGGATAAGGTGCTGACTCCATTTACGACTGCTAGAAATTCGACTATTAATGAGAATTCCATGAAGGATATAAATAATCAAAAGGAACTTCTGATTATAACATAGCATTTGAATGAGTCATATGCACAGGTGTTTATGTTCGTATATTTATTCTAATATTATAAAAGAAATCCATGAGAGAGGCTTCAAAATATTGACAAGTAAAAAGGCAAAAGAGTTGAGTTTCGGGAAAAGCATGTATTGAGTGTAATATTTAGTGAAGGGTAATATGGGGATTTTATACAAGAGTTAACGGTAAAATACGTTAAACTGACAGAACTGTTAAAAAATGGCTACTAAAGGGATATTATGCTAACCTTTGGGCCTACAATCAATGTTATAGAACGTGGATTGTTTTGGTACGTGAAACGGGAATGGGAATGCAATATGCCATACACCCCAAAGTGTGGTGTAATGGCTATTTCTAAATAATAAAGTGATAAGAAAGTCAAAATGAGTAATAAAGTATTGTTAAAATACACAAGCTTTTTAATTGGGGAATTTAACAGAAAGCCCATGAGTTTTTTAAAAAATAATTTCAAGTCCAGCATTTTGTTTTAAATATTTTTTTCCCTAATAGTGACTTTAATTTTTAATGTCACTGTTACACATGGCAATGCCACATCAGCATTTTCCACAAACTCGCGAAAAAATACCCATGTCATCAATAGCACTGACGGCTTGTCGCAGTTGAAGTCACTTTACAGTTCATAATGTCACTATTGGGATTTTGTTAGTTTTGAAAAGATAAGATGGATTCATAATTGCATCACTGTTCATATATATGTAAGTACACACATAAGAGAAAGAGAAATCAAAACAGCAGAATGTTTGGGGGGGTCTCCGTATCATCACAGTTGATAAAAACGATCTGGAAAAAGCTCTATTATAAAAGGCCCGCCTAGGCTTGAGGTTGAGAAAAACGCATCGCCTACACCTTATTACGCCTTATTCTTGGTAAAAGGCTTAAGGCACACTTTTTTTTAAAAAACAAAGGATTAGTTGACAAATATTGGTTATGGAGCATAAATACGAGAAAGATGGCTACCAAACATATGGATATATTTTCAAAATTCAAGGTATTTACTATTTTATTATATTACTAGCCTTGGAATAATTAAAATAATTTAAAAAAAAACGCCTTTTTACGCCTAGGCGCGCCTAGGCTCCTAAGGCTTGAGGCTTGACCTCTACGCCTCGACCACACATAGCGCCTTTTAGAACCTTGGGAAAAAGTTAGCCGCAGAAATATTTATGCTGTTCTAATCATGATAGCACTGCATCCTCAGATGTCTATATGTATACGCATCATGTATGTTATTACCTTGTGATGGGTTTCAAAGAACTTGATCACTTCTTCCATGTGGTTTCGGTAAAACCCCTACAACATTTTTCAAGGAATTTTAACTTAAACATTGATAACATAAAAGAACTACCTAAAGAGAATTTCAGTTGGCTTACCTCAACATATCCTAAAAAACCAGAGCTCATATCACCGGCAGGGAACCCCATAGCAATTATATTCTCAGTGATGTACGTCATATCTAAATCAAAGTCACCTTCCTGAAGACAGTCTCAAAGTTCTATATCAGTACCTAAGGTTTGATACATTTTGATGTAAAAGCAGCAGAAGACTCGGAAAAATACTCACACAAAAACCATAATAATCCCTCTCAATCTCCATTCATATTCATTCTCAAATTAATTATATCGATAAAATGATTACAAAGGAGAAGTACAAGGCTTTTATTTATAGGTGTGGTGTAACAATTATTGCTCACCAAGAAGCCTAGAAAAGGTAAATGGCCATAAAATTTATATGGAAATAATAAAAGGCATTCCATTCTAATCTATTACCTACAATATCTGCTAAAAAAGCAAACTAAGAATGATACAAAACCCCACCCCCATCCAAAAAAAAAAAATTGATTTAGGTCAGCCCATAAGTGAACACCAGTGTATACATCACATTATTATAAAAGATATACACAATGCAAAAGGTGATTTTACCTACCCCTGGACATTAATGTGACATTTAAGATAACCCGTTCGATTATCTCAAAATATTGCATTGTCAGCAGGGGTAAAGTAAAATAAAATAAGCAATAGCAAGTACGACCAAGAGACAAATTAAAACATATGAATCTTATTTGGCAAGGACTAGGAAGCAGGTTGGAGGCATCTATCATATATTTTACATAAGCCTTTATTTCTTAAAAAAAAATTGCGTATTCGGCATTGAAAAGCTTTTTTAAGATATTCAATGAGGCTGCAATCCGTAGCCTATGAAAGGTAGGTTAAGTTTCGTATTCAATTGAATAGCCATATTTTCATTATTCAGTTTTTTTGGAAAAGTAAAGGCCATAACCAAAGAACATGAGGAGCATACAAGAGAAAATATAACTGCAAGAGAAGCGCGGCAGTGAATACATCAACAACCCACCTGGTATCTTCGTTTGTTTTGAGATACAACATGTCGAGCTTTAACCTGAACAGCCTTCACTGCACTCTTGGATGTGTCAACTAACCCTTTTGTTAGTGTCCCAATAAAACCCGATTGTTCTGTAGTTGAAGCTCCATCAGGACTATCCTCTGGCTGAGAAGCTTTTGGAGATAAGCGCAACCCAAGCCCACTAGTAAGACGAGATAATGTTGATTTCCCAGTATTTGCTGACGTTGATTCATCTTGTGGGCCCGACAAAGACTGGGGAATTTTCAAACTTTTAGCCCATGTTGATATTCCAGTAGCAGATAGCTTAGATGGTGCATCACGTGGAGAATTAACTTGTTTATCATGAGGAGTTGGTGGGTCAGCAGATCCAGAATCCATTTTGTCCGTCTAGAGCTTTGAACAGTGGCCAACACCAGAAGTATTCAACGGAGCAGTCAAGTTATCGCTATTGCAATCACAACTGCGCCAGATATAAACTGAAATACCAAAGGGAGAGAGAGTAAGAAACAAACAGTTAACACATATATACATAACTATTTTATGAACTTCAAACAGACGCATGGGACATCATAATGGAGCCCCTGGGATTCTTCCATTTCCAATTGACACCAATGATATATTTCTATCCCCCCACCCCCCTCCCCCTCCCCCTCCCCCTCCCCCCCTCAAACACACACCACCACCACCACCCCCAAAAAAATTAAATAAAATAACACCACCACCACCACCCACTTCGATAAAGAAACACCATGTTGTAAGGTGGAAATTAGCAAGTTTCCAAAACCAGAAGAGCTGCTTTTACAAGTAGGCTAAGTAAACAGGGCCCACAATAGAGGAATGGTGTCAAAAAAGCTGGTAGCTACTAAAACTAATGGGTTTCAAACGACATAAATATCTTAGTATCAAAGCAGTTAACAGTAGAATTTTTTTAATAACTTCAGACTTTCCTTTCTGAAATTCAATTTTCGATAGCATCATGAAACTGATCGCGCAACAAGGATAAAAAAATATAGAAGACCTCTAAGGGTTATTTGCACTTTGAGTCCAATAGTTATGTGTATTTTTGATGTGGCATCCAAAATTTTGCATATTTGCACTTACGGCCCACCTTCACCTTTTGGAACGCTTTTTAATATTTTCAACACCTTTTCTCTAAAAGCGTCGTAAAAAGTGAAAATGAACCCCAATGTGCAAATATGCAAAACTCTGGACCCCGAGGCTAAAAAAACGCGTGACTATTGGACACCAAATTGCAAACAAAACTACTTGTAATTGAATAAGGGTCCTAATCATTAGTGTTTCTTTCTCACATTAGGCAAGTAAGATAAGCATGGTCATAGCATTGTCTCCAGAAGTCAATGAATGAGCGTGGAGAAGTGAAGACCATTTGCTGTTTGTCTTATGTTCAGAGAGGTTGTGGGTAAAAGGAAAAAGATATGCAGATCTGGTTCTACTTTTGTTCATTTTCTTTTTATAGATTATGGAAGTCCTTCTGATTGCAATTTTGGTCTTGAAAAGGGAAAAGAAACTGAGTAAAGTAAGCAGTATCATATTCTTCATAAAAAAAAGAATTTGCTTATCTCCATGGTTGCATGATAGGTTTTTAGCTGTAGGCTTATGAGCAACATTCATATTATCGATTTTGTTTCATAATCGCTGATCATTGTTAAATAATATTCTTATATATCATTTGTTATTCAGTACAGGGTGATTCACCATTTTATTCTCTATTTATAATCAGGGAGTAAACGCTGTAATTGTTTTCTTTTTTAACATCCTTGTGAAAGAGATAAACATCAGCCTCGAGTAAAATTTCCTTGTTCCATTTTTTGTACATATTTCTTAAAACTAATTATCATACATGAAAGAAGATTAGATTCTTCTAGAATCAATTTCGATCCATTCCCTTGGGAGGTGATAGGAGAAACGTACATGAGAACATGAGCCATATCATAGCCGTATACATTGGAAGCTACTGAGTTGAATCCTAACAGGTATGTTTGGAGGTCACAATAAAACTGATGCTTCCATTAAGCATTTTCTATAATTACAACAAATCTTGAATGCAGCTTCTGGAAACTAGCATCCATTTGATTAGTGATTTTGAACATTCATAATTTTCTGTCAATCCAAGAAAGAAAAGGGAAACAAAAGTATCACATACTACGATAATAATTCAATTTTTTTTTCGTACTCTATTTTAGATGATGAATCTTTCCTTTGTGTCACATGAAATACATTCAAACACACCCTTACCAATATTTAGTGGAAGTTAGATGGAACTTTCATTTATAAATGACAATTGCAGGGAATAGTAAAAAACAAAAAAGATTTAAGGAACCGAGGCTCTGATCCGATTCCAGGTTGGTTGAAGGTTAAATTAATGGAAAAGGAAGAATGGAGGATATAAAGCATCTGGTCACTTCATTATAGAACTAGTGTTTCCTGGTTACTGGAGCACCTTATAGCCTTTTGATCACATTAAAATAAAAGGTATAGAACTGAAGACATGAAACACGATTCAGATCCTTGCAAGACATTCACACCTTTAAGCTAATATAGTATTCAAATAACATGAAAACAAATAACATCAGTCATTAACTGGATAATAAAGATATGACCAAGAAACAGAGGTAAAAAATGACATAAATAGGCAGAAGCCTACACACAGCACACACACATAGGAAATTAGGGTTTCAGTCTTTCATCCTCATTCATCCATGGTAGATAATAACCCAACAAAGAGATTAAATTCCCATTATATACTAAGGACTGGCATATGTACAGCAATACCCTTGCTAAAGAAAAGAAAGACCTCAATGGAGATAAGACAAGAACAAATGTAAATAACGCAAATATGTCCGAGTGGCTACACTCTTCCATCACTCTCCTCCCTTGAAGAGAGGCCATATGGTCCCCATATTGGCGAAAGAAATCAGGGTGAATGTGCTACGGTGGCCTCAGAAATCCATATGTTCTCCTCAGGAGAACACCCGAAAAGATCAAATTGCAGGTGCCAAGGCCGTGGATTATGCACTATCTCGGAAATAATAATACCCTCAACACGATCAACATGAGACTGAATCGCATGCATCAGAAGGGAAGGGGAAGATAGTATATAAGTTCCTGGGGAAGGTCGACGAGCTTGAACAAGATGTGGAACTTAAAATTGAAAGGGAGGGCAAGCTCGTGGGTGTTGCCACCATAAAACTTCAGTTGGGGGAAAGGCCCAAAAGGCCTCATCAAGAACTGGTCCCCTTACTCTGATCCGTCGCTCCTTTTGCGGATACACCATAACAAAATCACCCCGATGAAAGGTAGCCTCGCTGTGGATCCACTTGCCCCTTGTAAGAGACATACATCCATTGAAGGCTAGAACGATCATTATCATGGACAGCGGCCATACGGGCTGCAAAATCACTGGTAAATGGGTAAACTGGTACCACAGCTCTCCGAGACGTCGAGATCTATCAGTTTCGACAGTGACGTACCACCTAAAAGGGCGACAACACCTGATGAGTGGTTCACGGCATTACTAGATGCAAAAACTAGAGGTAGAAGGCGATAGAAAACTGGCGGGAGCATCTCAATAGTATCTAACAGTGTCTCGTAAACATGACATTCCTATCCGACTTATATTGCATGACATTGTGAAGATGTGCAACCTCTTTAAAATACAATGTGGCAACGTTAGAGGCATTTGTGGTCCAACTATAAGGGATAAAGTGAGCATATTTGGAAAAGATCATTACGTCATGGCGCCCATAATAAAATCCATTGGCACATCCCCTCAAGGTCTCTAGAAAATGATCAGGAAAATATACAAATCGGCATTAGAATGATACCCGGCATTAGAATGATACCCTTTGACTGACTGGCATGTATAACATCTCTGAAAAGCGTTCAAATCACTTCTCGCAATGGCCAAAAGAATCACTCTTGTAACATGGCAATACTGCAAGCCCCTTCAAAATGGGCCGCTAGTCCACAAACAGGAACCTTAGATGTGATCTTCTCTCACATCTCATCAAACCCAAACACAGTTCCCCTCACCAGTACAAGGGAGTGTGCTCGTAGACTCCAGTCATTTGAATATTGTAGGTGAAATGTATAACGCTACATGAAATTTAGACCACTTGACATGGTTGTCACTGATCTTTTATTCTAGATGTTCAGGAACTTCACTACCTCATGGTTGTCACTACTCTCTGCGCAATGACTTTTGCCAATATGAACCACATGAACCAATGCATAAACTCCAGATCATTGGTGGAGTAATTGTGCACCAACCTCGCAGTCTGACTCAAAACTACTCTAATCCCGATCTTGCAATCATCTTATGACAAACAATTACATAAAATCCGAAAGTGCCAAGATGGGAGTCGTGGTTGCCATGCAATTATGAGCTGAAATGCAGGCCTAGACAAATTAGTCCATATTAAATCAGATGTAATTGTCCTCATATCCTTGACAAAAGAAGATGGCTAGCCCGTGGAAACTCCTTACACATGAAACATTCTTATTGATATGCCACTTGACAATAGCCAAAACTTGGAGTTGTCAACTCTAAACTCGTCTGCCAACACCACGTACCCTAAAAAGATCCCCGAAAGCACCATAAACAAAGATTTAATCGTGTGCAAATACAACTTCTCCTTCTTGAGAACAACCAAAACCTGCTCCACGTAAGATATATGTTTTTTCTATGAACAACCATATCAGAATGCCATTGAAATAATCACTCACATGAAGGAGAAAGTGGCATTGGTCAGCCCGAAAGGTATGAATGCCCACTCATCTGACTAATCCTTTGTTTTGAAGTTCGTCTCACGCTCGTTGCCTTCCCTCATCTATGTCTAGTGATATCCCCCTCTTCATATATAATTACGAAACACTCAGTGCACCGTAAAGCTAATTCCACATGTATTCTAAGCAATGAATGGGTAAGCAATACTTCCAATCGACGAATGGGTAAATCATACTTCCAAGCGAGGAATGGATAAACAATACTGGACTACGATCTTGATGATCGCACATTCGTCAGCTCTGATCTTTTTCCATGAAAGCAACGCCGAGACTGCATAAGGGGGAATACCCTCTCGCAACAACCCCTTCACACAAAACTCGGACGCCTAGAATTCATCAGCCTCAGGGAAGACATTGTATAATGGGGCATGTCCAGAAACAGAGCTCTGAGCCCTGAGATAATATCTATTCCATGTTGAATGTCACAAAGTGGTTACAACTCATTCTAGGGACTGCAAACATCCCCATACGAATCAAGCAAAGGGTGAAATACGGTCTCTTCAGTAGATAAAGTGGCCACAGGGGTTGCGACGCACCTGGCGAAAGCGTAGACACACGCATTGATTAAGGCCAGGGTGGACTCGGTGTTCGCGGAATGGAGGTTGAGGTTGGGGGATTCTAAGGGATTGGATTGCGACGCAGCTAAAGGAAGCATACAGACACTAACACACACACACATAAGGAAATTTTTCAATCTATCATTCTCATTCATCAATTGTGGGGATTGACCCAACAAAGAGATAACATCCCCTTCGTATACTAAGGAGGACTTGCATAAATACATATACCTTTAGTAAGAAAAGAAGAAACTAAATAGAGATAAAACAAAAATAGATGTAAATAAATTCATGCAGTAACAGTCCTGAATCGAAATTAAGTTTGATTATAAAGTCCCAAATGGGAAATTTAAAGTCTTGCACCACAATAGTATATGATAGGATCTTGGTCAATTTGGGAAGCGAGGTGATTGTTGTTCCGATCTGCGATCTTGGTCAATTTGGGAAGTGAGGTGAAAATTTATACATGTTATGTACACGAAAGAGAAGCGTGGTGGTGATTGCAGGAGAAGATGAGGTTAAAGTTACCTGAAGCGGCAGTTAAGAGCAGAGAGAATGAGCATCAATCGTCGTCCTCATCTTCTTCTACTTCCTATTCCATTCAAGTCACTCGTCAAACAAACCGTGGATTCAAAATTAACTTTATTTACTCAGAAATCATACTCTTCTCTCCTTCTTACACGTTACCCGGTTCTTTAGAACTTATTTGGGAGTTCTAAAATGGAGAAAAAAAAAAGGAAAGAATGAGAAAGTTTTGTATTTTCTTTGTTTGAGAGTTTAGTGAGAAGGAAAAGGGAGAGAAAAGAAAAGTGTATTTTTGTAGATTTATCCAAAACTTTCCGTCCAATATGGAAAGAAATGGAGAGATGAGAAACCCTCCTTTAAATGATTTTATGTTACTTCCAATTTTATCCCATTAAAAAAGAGTTTCACTATCCTCATTCTAAATCTACATTCTCTCACTCCACTTTTTTGCTAAAAGACTTTACTACCCTTAAAACTTACTTTTCACATATTTGTCTTCATCTCACTCCAACTTTTATTGCCTCCAACTCAAATGAGATTACAAATTGAAGGACAAGAGATCCTCTAATATTTAAAAAAAATGCAAATAAACAACCACATACATAATAAATTTTCAAAAAAATTATTAATACACTTATTTATCAAAAAAACAAAAGTTGGAACAAATATAATATTTTGTCGAAAATCAATTATTTATTTTAAACTACATAATATCTGAAAATAAAAAAATATAATATTTTGAATATAAACAAATCTAATATTCTGGAAATTAATTTTTAAATATTCTGGAAATACATAATATTCGGGAAAAAAATTATTATTATTTTTTATAGAAATGGAAGTTAATCAAAAAAATGATTTTTAAATACGTAATATTTTGGAAATAAAATAGCATGTTTGGTTTGCAACTATAATTCTGTTTTTAGTGTTTAAATACAATTCTGATAAAAATCTGCGTTTGGCAACCTGTTTTTAAACACAGAATTAAAATATTTCTGTGTTATAATCGAGTTTTTCAGAAAGCAGGTTTAAGGTGTTTTATAACTTCACTTTTTTATTTTTCAACTCAAAATTATTCATTCTTAATATTTTAATGCAGTTATACCTTAACATATAATATACATACATAATACATTAATACATGTGTAATTATTATAAATAAAAAATATATATGTACATGTACATAAAATTACGTATGGAATAATATAAAGTTAAATAATATTATCAATAGATACATGATACTTATATATAATTTTACACATGTATTATTAATGTATGAAATAATATAAAATATACATATAGTACCTATGTATTAAAAATATTATCAATTCATGTATGTATATAATTTTATAGTGAATTATACATGCAATACTTTCATATATATTATGTACATGATATATGTATATATACATATATATTATGTTATATATGTACATAATATATATGATTATACTTATGTACATAATTTCATATATGTACATATGTATGATCATATATATTATGTACATATATAACATAATATATATGATATTTTTACTAGCATATGATATTTTTACTATCATATATACATATGAAGTTTGACTTGTTTACTAGCATATGATATTTTTCAGAACTCTGTCTTTCTCTCTCTCTCTCTCTCTAGCCGTCTAACCCTAATTAGGGTTGCATGGCAACCTTGCAGCTCCCTCCATCTTCTTCCTTGGACCCCAAACCTCCGGATCTTAAAAACCCTTGGCACAAATCCTTTGTGCAAGTTTTAAAGTCTTCAGAATCTTCTCATGCAATCACTATTAAGCCCCTATCCAAATATAAAGGGGAACCAGCCATCATGTTTTCTAATGAAGAAGTGGATCAACTTTCATTTCCGTTTAAGCATGCCATCATTGGTAAGTTTTCTCATGGTAAACCCTCGTTGGAATTTATTAGAAAAAACTTTGAAGCCCTTGGTTTGAAGGTTGCGTACAATATTGGGCTATTAGATTATAAGCATATTCTAATAAGGCTAAACTGTGAGGAGGATTTTATGAGATTATGGTTGAAAGATACCTGGTTTATTGGTAGAAGTCCAATGCGCACGTTTAAATGGTCTCCAAGATTTCGTACAGATCTAGAAAGTTCCATTGTTCCTGTATGGATTTCCTTCCCTAGCCTTCCAGTACATCTATTTGCTAAAAATGCTCTATTTGCGATTGCCCAAGCTGTAGGAACTCCTCTCAAAATTGATAATTCCACAACCAATTTGAACAGACCAAGTGTGGCCCGTGTGTGTGTTGAATTAGACCTGCTCAAGCCTAAGACTATGAGAGTGTGGATTGCAAATGGTGATGTTGGCTTCTGGCAAAAAATTGAATATGAATCTCATCAGGAATACTGTTGTCATTGCAGCAAATTAGGCCACCAAGAAAGCAATTGTTTATTTAAAAATGATTCAAAAACTCAAGAGGTGAGGAAAGGTAAAGAAAAAGTCATTGAAGAAGCAGGTACAAGCAAACAAGGAAAGAGTTTCATGGAACAAAGAATGGTTTTCAGAATTAAGGATAAGACATCTCCAGTCAAAGGTCATATAGATGCTCAAGATTGTAGTAAAGATATTCCTAATCAGAGGGCTGAAGATCGACAACAAAAGATTATTAAAGATTCATATATTCAGTCCTTAGAATTACAGTCAGAAGATATGGGAACTAGATGTGGGGGTACATATAAGGGTGGAATTGAGAGTAATTCTATACAATCAAAATTGGTTACAGAAGATATTGAAGAAGGAGAATGGACTGATACATCAGAAGAAGATCTAGATATAGAAGGTATGCTCAAATCCAAAAAATTACTCCCAGTTTATTCAGATAAGTCCTACAGTTCAGAGTTACAGGTCCTGTCACAAGATGAGAAATTGTCTAAGAGGAAGAAGATGGGTTCATATTCAGATAATGACACTGATGGGCAGAAGGAGGCAGAGGTGGCAGAGCTGATTCAATTTTCTGAGCTTCTTTCTGAAAAGATGGAGCATCAAAAGAAGAAAAAGGAGTTGGTTAACAAAAGCTGTCTTAAAAGTCCAACTCCCCCTCCAATTAGAGATAAGAAGAAAGGCCTATTTTCTCTTTAAAAAAATGTTATCATTAAGAGAAGAGTTACCAGATCAGTCTATAAAGGTCTCAAACAGGATCCTGCTGAACAGTTAAATGATTAAAGCCATTATATGGAATGCAAGAGGAGTGGGAAATAAGTCAACAAAAAGGAGATTGAAAAAGCTTTGTAAGTATCATAATCTTTCTTTCTTGGCCATTCTGGAGCCAATGAAAAAAATTTCTTATATGGAACAACTGAGAATTACTCTAAATTTTGAGGAATGCTGCTATAATTCTTCAAATAAAATCTGGTATTTCTGGAGACATGGAATAACTGGAGAAGTGATTGATGATGGTATTCAAAATCTTCTTCTTAAAGTTGTTAATCCTCAATTTCAAGAAGAGATAGGTATTAACATTGTGTATGCTAAATGCAGTAGGCAAGATAGAAAGGTGTTATGGGATGCTGTTGCTATGAGTTCTTCTTATTTCCATAATAAACCTTTGATGGTGATTGGTGATTTCAATATAGTATCTTCAAGTGATGAAAGAGCTGGGGGTAGAAACATTGATGTTAGAGGAGCAGCTGAATTTAATGAATGTATATCTAGTTGTTCTCTTCAAGACATGGGCTTCACTGGATCTAAATTTACCTGGGCTAGAGAGGCTAATGGTGAAAAGATTTATGAGAGGCTAGATAGAGGGCTCATAAACTCAAATTGGAATGTTTGTTTCCCAAATTCTAGACTTCACCATCTAAACAGGAACTGTTCTGATCATAATCCCCTGTTAATCTCTTTTCCTCTATATGAGGATATAGTCATTAAGCCTTTTAAATTCCTGAATATGTGGAGCAATCATGAAGAATTTAAACAAGTGATTAAAATGTCTTGGGAGAAGCCTGCTACAGGTAGAAAGATGGAAGTTTTTGCTTTCAAATTAAAGAGGTTGAAGAGCCACTTGAAGATATGGAGTAGAAAGGAATTCAAAGATCTGTTTGCAGGGGTTAATCTCTTAGAGGATAATCTTTTACAAGAGGAATTAGCAATGGAACTTGATAATAGTGAATCTCAAAGACAAAAATATTCTAAAGCAAAGGCAGATTTGAATTCAGCTTTAGTTAAGGAAGAATTATTCTGGTTTCAAAAATCTAGAATGGAATGGTTGAAAGATGGAGATAGGAATACAAAGTTTTACCATGCTAAAGTTCAGCAAGATAGAAGGAAGCTTAGGATCCAAAAACTGAAAAATGAAGATGGATCTTGGACTGAGTCTACTGATGGTATTGCTAACATGTTTATTTCTTATTTTTCTGATTTATTCAATGCAGGTTCCCAAGAAGATAGAGAGTTGCTGAAAGTCATTCCAAAATCCATTACAAATGAGATGAATAGTAATTTGGATGGTATTCCAGATGAAGCAGAGATCTTGAAGGCTATTAAAGATATGAATCACAACAGTGCTGCTGGCCCTGATGGTTTTAATGGTCATTTCTATGTTACTTGTTGGGAGATCATCAAAAAGGACTTCATTTTTGCCATACAAGACTTCTTTCTAGGAGCTGATATTCCAAAATCCTGGAGTTCTACCCATATAAGCCTTATTCCTAAAGTAGCCAACCCTTCATTTTGCAAAGACTTCAGGCCTATAAGTCTCTGTAATTTTAGCTACAAAATCATATCCAAAACAATTAACTCCAGACTAAGTCAGGTTCTTCCTTTTATAATCTCTAAGAATCAATCAGGTTTTGTGGCAGGAAGGAACATTCAAGAAAACATTTTGTTAGCTCAAGAGATGATGCACCAGATGGATAGAAAGATTGCTGGAGGAAATACTATTATCAAGCTTGATATGGCTAAGGCTTATGATAGGACTTCTTGGTTCTTCTTGATTAAAACTTTGAGAGCATTTGGATTTTCAGAAACTTTCATAGACTTAATTTGGAGATGTATATCTTCCCCTTGGTTTTCTGTGACTATTAATGGCCAACCTAAAGGTTTTTTCAAACCTTCTAGGGGATTAAGGCAAGGAGACCCTATTTCTCCAAGCCTATTCATTATCATGGCTGAATCTTTTAGCAGGGGATTAAATGACCTCATGTCTAGAGAAGTTATAAGTGCTTTTTCCCATCCCAGAAACTGTCCTCTCATCAGTCACTTGAGTTATGCAGATGACATCATTATTTTCACTAGAGGTTCTAAGAGGAGTTTATCAAACTTGATGAAGTTTTTGCATAGATTCGAAGCTGAATCAGGACAATTGATCAGTAAAGATAAGAGCTGCTTTTCTGTGAGTGTTAAAAGCCAGGCTTTGATGAGGAACAATATAGCAGAAGTCACTGATTTTAAGTTTGTCAGAGGTCCTTTAACATACCTTGGTTGTCCTCTTTTTAAAGGTAGAAGAAAAGCTATTTATTTTGAACCTTTGATCCAATCTATTACCTCTAAAATTCATAGTTGGAAATCGAAATTCTTATCATTGGGAGGTAGATTAACTCTTATTCAATCTGTTTTATCTTCTATCCCTCTGTACACTCTTTTGGCTCTTAATCCTCCTAAGTTGATTATAAAAACTATTGAAAAGCTTCTTAGTTCTTTTTTCTGGGGAGTCCATAAAGAATTTGGGAGAAAATATCATTGGGTTAATTGGAAGTCTCTTTGTTATAATAAGGAGGAGGGGGGTTTAGATATCAGAAGTTTAGATACAGTTCTGAAAGCAACTAATGTTAAACTAGCTTGGAAGTTTAAGGAAAATAAAAGCTTATGGGCTAATTTCATGAATTGTAAGTATAGAAACTTGGGTTTGAGGTCTGGATCCATGTCTTTTAAGAGAATTCAGTCTTGCTGGAATATTATGGAAGATAATTCAGAGGTGTTTGATGGCTCTTTAGTGTGGAAACCTTCTTTATCTGGTAATTTTAGTTTTTCTACAGCCTTTAATCTCCAATGCCTTCATAAAATCTCTTCTTTGGCTTTCACTTCGATTTGGCACCCAAAGATCCCTCCCAATCTTTCTATTTTCTGTTGGAGATCCCTCTCGAACTGTGTTCCTGTTGATTCTTTACTGCAAAAATTGGGTATTAGGTTGGTTTCAAGATGCCAATGCTGTTGCTCAGCTATTGAATCTCCTAGTCATCTTTTCATTAATGGTCCCATTGCTTCTAAGGTGTGGAATTTTTTCAATTCGTTGATGAATATTAGCAGCAGGTCTTCCTCAATTCATGGATCTATCACTCAATGGCAGATTCACTCTGGTAAGTCTAAGATATCTAGATGGTTACATAGCAGTATTCCAGTGTGTATTTTGTGGGAATTATGGTTAAGTAGGAATAAGTCTCTTTTTGAAGGTATTCCTATGAAATCTCACATAATTATTCACAGAGTGACAACAAAAATCACTGAGCTGTCTAAAGATTTTCGTTTTAAGAGGGGGGACTGCTCAATTCATCAGGATGCCATCAAATGTTTTGATCTCAAACAAATTCATTCATCTCCTTCTTTTTTATTTAATCATTTATGGTCAAAGCCTGATATAGGGAGAATAAAAATTAATATCTCTTGTTATAGAGATCATCATCTTCATCTGGGAGGTGGTGCCATCCTTAGAGATTGTAATGGAAATTTCATTTGGGCTATTTCAAATTTTCAAACTTCTGGTTCTTATCAAGAGGTTCAACTCCAAGCTTTGAAAGAGGGTTTACAATTCTGCTCAGACCATAACTTTTTCAACATAGATATAGAAGCTGAATCGAGAGAGTTGGTTGAATATATCTCCTCTTCTGATGCTGCTCATATTCATTGGTTTGCTCGATCCAACTTCAATTTGGTTCAAGGTTTTTTTAAAAGGTTACATTGTTCAACATCTGTTTGCTCAAAAGATGGAAATATAGTGGCTTCTCTTCTATCCAAGCGTGGTTCTTCTCTCCAAAAAATCATGTGTTATTCATTTCAACATGATCTCCCAAGAGAAATCAAAATTGCTATTTGTCAAGATGCTCTTTAATGTAGTTGATTTTGTTTTTTGTTTTTTCTTTTTTTTCTTTTTTTTTTCTTTTTTTCTTTTATGTAAGCCATCTAGAGAGGGCTTTTCTCTCTAATTATCAATAAAATTAGTCATTGAAAAAAAAAATATATATATATATATATATATATATATATATATATATGTGAAAGTTTTATGTATGTTATACATATATATTATGTGTTATATAGGCATAGGCTCAAATGAGGTCCTTAAATGAGGTTCTTATGTGAGGTCCATAATAAGACAAAAGTAAGATCTTTAGTAATATTCTATTTTAGACCCCAATACCTTTAGATAACAATTTTGTATTTTAAGCTTTAAGACCTTAGAAATAAAAACTCACCGAATTCCGACCAAACCCCGAATCTGGTATCAGAGCCAAGACATTCCTTTTAGAAAAAGACTTTAATGCCCTTGGGATTTATCCCTTGCATTTGCCAAGATATTTTTGGAACCAACCCAGACTACCAACCTATACCCATAACTGATTTAGACTCAGAAGGTTGTTTAACTCCACACATAGACGGTTGTTCACATATTGAACATATTCCAGCTAAACACGCTAATAGTAAACAAGTTACTGCTAGTGCTATTAATATCATAATATACCAAAATAAGTGTATACTGCTTATATTAAAACAATTAATAAAAGACACTCAAAACTTAGGAATAGAGATAAAAAAATATCTATAAAAGACTACTAGAAATAGATAATCAAATCCCAATAGACTTGGTACAAGTTCTACAATAAATAAATACTAAGACTAATCATATAGAAGTCCTTAACAAAGATATATTAGAAATTAAAACTTTAATTAAAAATCAAGACAGTGAGTTAATTAAACTTACTAAGGAACAAGCCAAGCTTATCCCTAAATTAGATAGTTATCCTCCTAATGGAGATAGTTAGATCGAACTGGAATGAGGTACCAAGAGACCTCACCATTAAGACTTTATCAGAATTCTATCAAAGAATTTTAGAAAAGATAAATGATGATAGATTTTATTATAAGATAAATGAAAATAAGATTGCCAACGCGGCTAAAGCAACTAGACTTATATTAGAAAGATTGAATTTAATTTCTACATCCATAGCAGCTACCCAAGACTATAACAGTAGCTTTGTTAAAGACTTACATTTAGATTTAAAGGCTAAAACAGAAGGATTAACCACCTTCTATACAGATTTTGTTAAATTTCAACAAAATTTAGCAAATTACTTAATAATAGGAAAAGCCATAACCTATCCAAAATGGATAGTATTATTAATGAACTTAGACTAGACATGGACCAAGTAGAAGAAAAATACAAATAAATTATAATTGGAATTAAGGCTATATATAATAAGCCTTACCAAGCAGAAATAGACTCTTCGTTTATTCTAACTCAGTTAGATAAAATTAAAAAGATTGTAGAAGCCATAAAATTAGAACTATGCAACAACAAGAAAAAGATAATGAAATAAAAGAGTATATTACTAATGTTGGTAAAACCATCGTTAATTCTCTAGCTAGACATAGTGAATAAAATTATGAGAAGACTAGAAAAGAGAACAAGAATTTTAAAGAAGAAATCCTTAATCAAATAAAAAGACAAAAGGATTATTCAGACTTCTTAGAAAGAATTGAAAAAAGACTTGAACAAAAACAGGTAACCACCTGTAAATTTAGAGAAACCCATCCTATAGAAACTAAAGAAAAGAATACCATAGGTAGACGAGTCATAAATGACGGATTAGATAAGATTAGTAAGATAGTTAGCTCTATCCCAAATGTTGGACAGAGTAATCATATGCTCCAAAGACTTAAGGATTCATCCTCCAATGTTAGGACATGGTGGAAAGAAAGAAATTTCACCAATCCTCTCCAATGGAAAGAATGGAGTGAAGTTGACTGGAAGATTGTTGAAGATTTCATTAATAATGGACAACTTCCAGCCGTTAGATACATAGACTTGTTTAAAGAAGGTGCCACTCCTAAAACCCCCAATTATAACATGACTTACCATTGTAGGAGTCATGTGTTAGACAAATTCTATATTGAGCTCCAAGTGTTTGACTCAGAATGGCTTAGATCTAGAGGAACTGATAGGAAGTTACAATTCCTAACCTTTGGACTCTTTCAAGCAAGAATCCAAGGATTACATAGACCTCAGAATAATATTAACATATTATGTTGTTTAGTAGACAGAAGATGGAATTTTTTTGAAAAAAAGCCTTATTGGGATAGCCCAATTAGAAATGTCAGACAATATAGGATACTTTAATGTCATTCCGGCATTTACAGTAACCGTAGACACAGCCAAACATTTTAAGTTAATCTTATATGCTAGTGGCTATGAAGACTATATAATCCCAGACGCTAATATAAATATAGAATTCCAAAGCTATGTGAAGTTCTCCCAATTTCCTTATGAAAGAATGCAATCGGGAATTTCTAGCGGTAGACTTAATGAAGAAATCTTAGTTAGAACCAATGTTTCAGACTATAATCATACTTACAATATTAGGAATACTGGACCTATAAAAGAAAAAGCTAAGACCCTCTGGCAATTGCCAGAATTTTAAGAAACTAAGACTATACAAAATAAACCTTTGTTTATTAATCAATTTGACGTCACTGGAAACGTTACCATTCAGTTTGGTCCTCCTAAGATTGTCAATAAGAATATCCAGACCGAAGAAATTAGATCCATAATCAATGATCCTTCAGAAGGAGAATGTAGTAGTAAGACTAGTGCTAGTTTACTAAGACAAGCCCCGATAATTAAATCTATAAGATCTTTTGAACAAAAAGACTTAATTAAAGAGAAAGCTAGGATCCAAAACTTTGGACATGAACCCTCAGAATTTGATATGAAGACATTTAAAGATAACTTTAAGAAAAGTCATTCGGTTAGATTTCAAGAAAGAAAAAGATTTAATATGATAGCTCAAGACCGTATATTAAAATTAAAAGAATTTAAGAATACTAAGGAACTTCTTAGAAACTTAAGACTAATAGAAGAAGGAGAACAAAGATTAATGCCAGCTACACAAGTAGAGCCTAGTAAACAAGAGATAGGAAGTAGTAGTAGGCTAGAAGATGCTCCTAGACTTTTTAGTAAACCAATAGGAATAAATATTCCTATATACTCAAGCACCGTAGTTAAAACTAAACCTGATTATATAAAAGACTTTCGAACTAGTGACAAGAGTTTCACTCCTGTTAAGACTATGGCAAGCCAAGCCATAAATTAAGTAGGTATATACCTTAACCCAGACAATGTTCAAGATAGGAAGAAAGCCTTAGATGAATGGCGTAATCAGATGAACATGTGTTTTGCATCTAATGAACAATGGGATGCAAGTTCATGTAAACAATACACTGAGCAATCCATTAGAGGTATTGCAAAAGATTACTTAGATAGTTTAAAAAAGGCTACATATGAAGACTCCTTAGCAAAGGTTGAGAAGATGAAAGAAAACTTAGAAGAAAGATCAATTGAAGAATATATTCAATTGTTCACATCAGAATTCATTGGCGCGGGACATATAGCTCAGATCAATGAACAAGACCTAACAAAAACTAAGTTAGCCCTCCTTAGCATTTGCAAATTAGATAAGATAAATGAATATAGCAATAATTATGAGCAACTATATTACCAAATTAAAGAATTTGGAGAGACCTTAAAAGATGAATACTTTAGAAAGTTACCTGCCATAGGACAAATCTTAATTAATGAATATAGGAATTGGCCAGGAGTAGCTGGAGTTAAGAACAACTCCCTTGGTGAAAGAATAAATTTCGCCAAAGACTGTATCATATCTAAGAGACGTGATATAACTAAAGGAAAGTTGATAGAAGAGACTTTCAAGCAGATCCCTCCAATCAAAGACGAAAGAGACATCGCTCCAATCCAATGGGGATGTGGTAGTGAATCTAAGAAATTCAAAAATAAATTAGAATGAAAACATAGGAAGTTTAAAACTAAACCTTTAGGATTTCCAAAGAAGTATAAATTTAGACAATCTACTACTTTTAGAGAAAAGAATCCTAAGACTAAGAAAAATAGATTTAATCAAAGAAGATATTTTAAGAAAAATACTAGTAAGTATAAAAAGGTTCCTAATTATAGGAAAGAAAAAGATGTAGCTCAATCTAAGACTGCCACCAAAGAATGTTGGACTTGCGGTAAAGAAGGACACTTTGCTAAAGACTGCCCAAATAAGAAAGATAAAAAAAGTATTAAGATTATTAATACAATATTAGACTACGCGGATCAAGAAGAATTAGATATCCTATATGCTATAGAAATATCAGACATAAAAGATGATGATAATACTAGTATCTATAGTGCATACACAGATAGTGATTCGATAGACTATAGTGATAATGATGAGTATGAAGACTCTCAGGATACTCTAAACTTATATATGATGTAGACTAATCAAGATAATTTAGATGATGAATATATAGACTTTGAAGAAACTGGGTATAAGTGCATATTAAGCCCATTTTTAAAGAAAAGATGGACAGTTAATAATCCTGAGTTACTAACCTATATACCTAGATGCTACTTTGATGAAAGAAATTATTTCACATTTGAAATGAAATGTTTCAAAAAGGACTTTATATGCATAGAATGCTTTGAGACTATACAAATATAATTATTTATGGTTTGTATTGTTTGTCAATTACACTGCCATGAAGACTGATGGAGAACTAAATTTAGAGCAATTTATACTAGCCAGTATGAGGCTCAAATAGACTTAGATATTAAAATATACTATCAAGACATTGATAGAATTATAGCC
Source organism: Sambucus nigra (assembly GCA_949130495.1). Classification (NCBI taxonomy): domain Eukaryota; kingdom Viridiplantae; phylum Streptophyta; class Magnoliopsida; order Dipsacales; family Adoxaceae; genus Sambucus; species Sambucus nigra. The sequence continues at coordinate 150,225,651 of OX422212.1, read as the reverse complement.
AAAAGATTGCAAGAAAATGAAGACTTCAAAGGAAAGGGAATTTCCTATGATTTAGAAGAATACCATTATGATAGCAGTTCAGAAGACCAAATACCCTTAGATTTTATAGATAAACCTTAAAAAGGAATATTTATTTAAGAAAAGAATAATTTAGGAATTTTTACTAAACCACATGCTTGTTTTGTAGAATTATTTGTTCAGCATAAAGACTATCCTAAAAGACTTTCAGCCTTTATATATACAGGGTGCTCTCAGGGTATTTGCAAGGCTAATGCCTTCCCTGAAGACTATTTTTTAGAAAGTAATCAAGAAATCTATGGTAAAGTGACTAATGGAGATCCATTTACCTTATATTTCCAGACTATTCCTATTTATTCTAAATTAGGAAATCAGACCAACAAAATCGTTAATCATCGATTTTGGATAATGGATCCTCGTCCTAGTTTCACAGGAAATATTATTTTAGGACAAGAATTTATTAGTAAATATCATCCTTATACTCAGTATAACGATAAGATATTAATTAGTGATCAAGAGGAATTTAATATTAAAGCCCCTCTAATAGATCATAAGACTGCCTTTCACCTTATGTAGGTCAAGCCCAATTATAGACCTATAAAACATCAGAGTTCTTCAGCTGAGCATGGTGGACCTAGACCTACAATCCAACAAGAAGCCCTAGATATTACTAAACCCTTACAAATAGAGTGTAAGTGTCCAGACCAAAAGTGTTATAAGCAAATAGCGCTTATACAATGAGACATTTTAAATCAAGCCCAGCATACCTTATTACAGGTTCAAGCTATATCCAAACAGAAGAAAATGGATATAGAAGTAGAAAAGGAAAAGATTAGGCAACTAGCTGAGCCTACTTTAGGAGAAAATTCCATCGCTAAGTGGGATAAAAGACCAAAGCTATTGTGAAATCTTCCCTATTAACCCATACGCCACTATTAATGGTGGAACCTATAAGAAAGGATACTCACAAGAAGATAGGGAAGAATTCAAGAAAGACATATATGATATGCTTAAGTTAGGCATTATTAGAGAAAGTAAAAGTAGACATAATAGCCTAGCCTTCTATGTTCAAAATGAATCCGAACGTAAAAGGGGAAAAAGACGTATGGTTATAAATTATAGACAGTTAAATAAGAATTATGAATTTGATTCTTATAAGATACCAGACAAGAATAATTTGATCAATTTGATTGAAGACAAAATTATATTCAGTAAGTTTTATTGCAAATCAGGCTTCTGGAAGATTAAGATGCGTCCAGACAGTATTACTTGGACAACTTTTAGTGTGCCCCAAGGAAAATACGAATGGCTAGTAATGCCATTTGGATACTTGAATGCTCCTCGAGTTTTCCAAAGAAGAATGGATAATATATTTATACCTTATTCAGAATTTTGTCTTGTTTACATAGGTGATATTCTTGTAGCAAGTAAGACTGAAATAGAGCATGTAGACAATCTTGAAAAGATTATTTTAGAATTAGATAAACATGGTATTGTTATTTTCGAAAGAAAAATGCAATTATTTCAGACTGAAATAGACTTTGTGGGAATGCATATTAATAAAGGAAAGTTATCCTTGGCAGAACACATAACCAAAAAGATTTTTGAGTTTCCAGACCAACTTAAAGATAGAAAATAATTACAATCATTTTTAGGATTGCTTAATTGTGCTGCAGACTTTATTAAAGACCTTGCTTCAAAAAGACAAAGCTTAACGGCCAAATTAAAAGGAACAGACAAAACCAATCTTTTTTATTGGACTAAATATGATTTTGAAGTAATAAGACAAATTAAAGATGCAGTCAAGAATATTCCTTTACTTGAACTGCCTAATGCAGGAGACCAGTTTATAGTAGAAACAGATGCCTCTGATAAACAATGGGGAGCAGTATACTTTGCCATTGATCATCATACAAAAAAGAAGAAACTTTATAGACATAGTTCTGGAACCTTTACAGACCCAGAAACAAGATACACTGCTCATGAAAAATAAGTTTTAGCCATAGTAAGGGCAATAGAAAAATATATGCTGTTTCTTAGACGTAAACATTTTACTATTTATACCGACTCTTCTTATGCGGTAAAATTTAGAGATTTAGACTTGTCCAAATCAAGGACTAATAGACTAATTAGATGGCAACAATTGCTTAATGGTTATGACTTCTCTATTATACATATTAAGGAAAGTAAAAATACCATTCCAGACATTATATCAAGAGAGCCAATGTTTGCTAACACTAATATAATTTCTTATTTTATGTTGCAAACAGAAGATCCATAAGATATGAGTTCCTCTGGAACAAATAGACTGAACAAGGACGACGTTTCAGACTATCTTAGATGCGTAAGACTAAATGCTGGTATAACGCAAAGACAGACTCATATTCAAGACTCTCAAGAAAGACCAATCCTAGAGAACTTTGATGATATCTTGGTTCCTCCAGGAAAATCTAGACTAAAGATTATTACTCAAAATAGACTCATTGGGAAGATGTACTTTCCCCAATATAAACCCGATTAAAGATACCCAGACTTGATCAAATTTAGACAAGAATTTTCAGAAGACGAAAATACTCTTATATATGCCATATAATGGAATGTGAAGAATAAACTATGGATCGAGTTCAAACAAAATTTGGTAGCTATTGCCAGATTCATGAGAACTCAAAGACTTGCAATTACCCAGCTCAGTGGTACTGCTGTGCCTAGACCTCAAACTCAGACTTATGATTAGACTCTTGGAGAAACCTCCAAAACTAGACCTGCTGATTTCTGTTATCAGAAAAAGACTTTTAAGACTAAGATTGTTATACCATTTGGTCATAATAATCTCCTATTAACAGAAGACTTTAAAAAAGAAACTAATAACATTATTAATCATTTTAATATGTTATTATCAGAAATAAATGGAGATGCCTTAATAATCAAAGGTTTCTTCAAAGACGTTCCAAAAATATATCTTTTTGGAAAATCAGAAATAGCTCATATAACTCTTGCAGACCACGGGTTCATTGGACTCGTTCAGATATAAGATATTGAAGACTCTGTTGTTCTTGGAAAAATAGTCCATGAATATGTTAAGAGGGTAGAAGACTTCCTTCCTCTATTTGCTAAAATCTATCAGATTGCTCCAAGTTCCCGTATAGGAATGAGAGTGGAAGGATTTATACTTATTAGATTTTCCAACTATATATTCGAAGACGTTGAGATTTTATCAGAAGACGAGACTAAAGATTTAATTATTGATAAGTCCAAGCTCCAGATCGCTCACGTCATGGAGACAATTGAAATCGTAGAGTTATTAACAGGAGAAGACATGTGGTACACTGCCTACCACAAAGAAGACCTGATAATCCAAGCTGATGAGCCATTAAACAGAAGGCTCAAGAAAGAATCCAAGGAAATGGTAGAGATAACTTTGCCAGCTAGCCTTAGAACTGTAGGCCTCATTGATTAATTTTTCAATAATGCCCTACCAAACCAAGACAAGAAAGAATAAGACACGAATGAGACAAAGACGGGCCCCTCGTTATCAGAAGAATTATTAACGACATAAGATGTCCTGCACTAGACCTATGCATTATTGCAAGAAGATAAGAAAACTCCATTATTTAGACTAATGATTCCCTTGCAGAATAAAACAGCTCAGACCTACCCCATATGGGCCCAGACATCCTCCTTTCATAAAGATAAAGGAAGATAGTGGAAGACGTTAGGTGCAAGATAATTGCAAAACGCCAAGATTGCTTTTGAAAAAGCAGAAAGGTGAAGACTCGAAAGAATTCAAGGCTGCAAACTTTTAATGTATTTAATAATTATATGCTTTCAACCGAATTGCTTTTGGTAGTCGGTTACCAGTCATTTGTAGTGCCCTTGATCTATAAAATGGAGCGTCTATTTGAGTTTTAGATATCAGGAGTTAGAGAGTGAGAGATTGCTAGACTTCCAATATTAGAGAGAGAGTATGCTTGTAGTAAGTAATATGGATATGAGTGAGTAAACCTCTCATAGTTAGGGGAGAGTTGTAACTACTTATGCTATGCGATAAAAGTATTTTATTTTCTAGAAATCTCTTATGTTGAGTTGTTATTATTTTCCAAATTGTTTCCAACTTTCTGTTCATAGAGGACTATTGTGTGGAACCTCTGGTGTAGCACACAAGGTGTTATACTGGTGAACCGCCGTGAGGTGCCGAATTGCCGTGAGTCGTTATCCAGGTGGGCGTTAGGCGTGAGGGCGTACAGGCAGGAAACGGGTTCAACGCCAAAGTAGTGGATTGAGGTGCGACACATAAAGAGAGAGTTGTAGGAGGCCGAGACCGGAGAAGAATAGTAACAAGGCTGAAGAGAAGAAGGAAGGAGGATAAAGATATTGCAGACCAGGAGGAAGGTATAACTCGAACCAAACGCTTAACTATTTTACATATTATTATTTTAAAAGAATCTCGTATGAGCCTACCAATCACTAAAGACTTTTTAGAATTTGTTAATCAAACAAATTTAGACTTAACTAGAGAAATCCAAGATTGGACTCTTATAGACCCTAAAGATAAAAAAACTTAATGAACTCCTTTAACATACGCAGGTGGTACCTTTAAATATATAGACCAGGTTATTGAGTGGTTGACACGAGAAGTACCTAGAATTGAAATAATTAGAACTGGGATCCGAGATCTCTTTAGACCAAAATTAAGAACTGGAGATTTTTGCAGAAGAACTCTCAAGACCTGAAAAATATCAATAATATACTAGGATACTTGAAGACAGCATTGACGTATTAAAATTTATTAGACGAAAAAGATTAGCTGAAACAAAGGCTATTTTAATAAGAGCCGGAGGAATCCGCCTTCTCATTAAAAACATAGAAACAGCTGCCCCTAGAACATACCGTAGATTTTTGTCATCTTATGGTGATAATAATTTAGACGAATTTATAGATAACGATATAATTGATATTGTTAATCAAATATATAAAGAAACTAGACAGATAAACCCAAGATACCGTATAAGGTATTTAAGACTGGAATATTTTTCATTAAAACATCTTCCAATTTTTAGACTCCCTGAAGAAATTATTTATATAGATAATCCTCGCTATTCAGAACTCCAATACGATAGTGACAGAAGAAGCCTGAGAAGTAGCAGTAGTCCTGAAACTTCTACAATAAGACTTTTAGATTAATTAAGCGATAAAATAAGCTTAAAAGACTTTAAAAATTATTGGGGTAGAAAATCCTATTCCCTAAAACTTTAGAAAAAGACGAAAACATATAAAAACAAAAGTGATCCCTAGGTAAGTTTTGGACTGTAGCTAGTCCGCATACTTAGTCCGTAAACTAGGTCCGCACTAGATCCACTCTCGTGTTATATATATATATATATATATATATATATATATATATATATATATATATATATATATAGAAAGTCTCCTATAAGGACTCCTTATGGTGCAGACCCTGACACATATCATTTTTTTAAAATAGTAAAAAATGAATTTTTTTATAAAACTTCATAGATATGATCTCCACGGTGAGAATATCATCTCCAATTTTTTTCGTCAAAAAAATCAATAAAAAAACCGTTGAGATGAGGTGATTTGTAAAAAAAGGTATAAATATGCATTTTCAACCGTTAGAATGTTAGGTCAGCGCCAGACACTTTATTGATTGAATTTTTTGATGAAACTTCATGGATATGATCTTCTCACTATCGAGATCATATCCATGAAGTTTCATAAAAAAATTCAATCAAAACGTGGGTGAGATAATCGCCAACATTTTAACAGTAAAAAATGCATATTTAGACCATTTTTTTACATATCACCTCATTTCAACGGTTTTTTTTATTGAATTTTTTGATGAAAAAAATGGATATGATCTTCTCACCGTGGAGTTCATATCTATGAAATTTCATCAAAAATTTCATTTTTTTACTATTTTAAAAAATGGTATGTATCAGGGTCTGCACCATAAGGAGTCCACACACACACGCACACATATATATGTACAATATAAATATACATAATTTCCAATTTCGTCAAATTTTTAAAAGACTGTATTTAAAAATAAGTTTACCAAACGCACACAAATAATTATAAACACAAAAAACTGAATTTTAAAATATATTTAAAAACATCGTTTAAATCGAGTTTTCTGAGTAGCGAACCAAACGGGCGCTTAATGTTTTGAATATAAAAATCCTCGTATTTAGGAAAAGAATTTTTTTAATATTCTGAAAATATAAAAAATCACAAAAGTCAGTTTTTATTTAAAAAAACATTCGGTTGGTTATAAAAAAAACTTATTATTATTATTTTTATTGAAACAAGCGTTAATAAAAAATCTGCTTTGTTATTTATACAAAAAATGTACATTCTTTTTATAAAAAAAATGTTGATGATGATTATATCAAATAAAAAATGTACTTCATTTTTATAAAGAAAAACTGGACGAAACTTTTATTATAAAACATAATTTTATCATAAAACTGTATTTTTTTGTAAAAAACTAAGTTGTGATTTTGATAAATTACTATTTTTTGCATTTTACACTTTAATGCATGACACGACACGAATAGCGTGATTTATAATTTTCACACCAAAATGAATACAATATGACACGAATAATTTGTTGTGAGTGACACGATATTAAATTCATAAGTTTACTCGTGTTATTCATGTCATGTTGTATTTAATGTGGTGTGAAAATTATAAATCACGCTATTTGTGTCATGTCGTGTGTTAAAGTATAAAATACAAAATTAGTAATGTGTCAAAGTCACAACTTAATTTTTTTTTTAAATACAGTTGTAAAAAAAGTTAAGTTTTATAAGAAATTGTAAAAAATAAAGGTTTTAAAAATATAGTTTATAATAAAAGTTCCGACCATTTTTTCTTTAAAAAAATGTTGTTCGATATAATAATCGTCAACATTTTTTTGATAAAAAGAATTTCAAGAAGCATTTTTTTGATAAATAAATGTATTAATAATTTTTTTTGGAAATTTATTATTTGTGTGGTTGTTTATTTGCATTTTTTTTATAAATATTAGAGGATGTCTTGTCGTTCAATTTGTACTCTCAATTGAGTTGGTAGCAATAAAAGTTGGAGTGAGATGAAGACAAATATGTGAAAAGTAAGTTTCAAGGGTAGTAAAGTCTTTTAGTAAAAAGATGAAGTGGGGGAAGGTAGATTTGGAGTGGGAATAGTGGGACTCTTAAAAAAAAGAGACCACTAAATAGCTTATTGCCCTTTTTTTAGTAATACCTGTAGACCTTTTTTTTTCTTTTACTGCAGTTTGCATGTGATTCGTTTTTCACTTCTGTTTTTTTACAACCCACTTTGTTTCCTTCTTGGAAATAAAGAACATGTATGGTTTTTTTGTATCTTCCACTTTTTCACTTTTTCTTTTTTTGACCATATAAACGTATATAATATATGACTGTGTATGTATAAAGTAGTATATATATATATATATATATATATATATATATATATATACACACACACACACACACACACTTATAACCGGACATATATGCATATATATATGTGGGATAATGTCCACATATATGCATATATATATGTGGGATAATGGTTTGGGACTGTTTTATTACTTTTATTACATATACATATATATATATATATATATATGTATATATATATTGAAAAGGATCTCAACCATACCCACTTTGCATTCCTTTTGTGTGGACCATTTAAAAAAATATATTTTTGAGTTATTTTTTTTTATGATTTTTAAATATTTCAGTAGGTCCATAAAAAACAAAATCAACTCAAAATGATTTGTTTTGCTATTTTAAAAAAATCGATCAAATTTTGTCAGTTTTTAAGTTGTTTTGAATGCTTGTTAGTTATAAGGGTAAAAATGTATTTTTTTTTCCCTTTCCTTTCTTCTCAACTCACAAACAAGGAGGGAAGAAAATCATTTTCCTTTCCTTTCTTTTCTTTTCTCTCGTAAACTCGCAAATAGAGGAAAGAAAGTCATTTTCCTTTCCTTTCTTTTCTCTTCTCTCCTAATAAAACTTTCATTTCCTTTCTTTTCTCTCCAAAACTCCCAAACGAGGCCTTATTGTTGTTTTTTCCCCCTCATCCTTTAATAACCTTGTCTAATACCTTTGTATTTATACTAGTATGAAGGCCACACGATGTGTGACCGAATTGATCTAAAATGTATTATTTTGTTATTTTAGATTGTTTTATACAATATATTAGTGTGCAAGCCACGCGTTGCGTGGCCGTATGATTTTAAACTCATTTTGTCCCATCACGAACAATTATATTTTTAAAAAATGAATAAAAAGGAAACACTCATGTGAAGCAAAGGAACATCTTCATGTCATGTTCGTGTCAACGTTCCGAGTCGTGTTAATTGTACTATTTTCAAGTTATTTTGTCTACTTATGTTTAATTTAGTGTAGCATCTTTTAAATCGCCGTGTCATGTTCTATTTGGATCGTGTTCGTGTAAACTTCTTCAGTTGGATAGTTACTTGCTAATTTATACTTCACAGATAATACAATCTCTCTTTGACAGACCGCACTGCATTGATTGCTGTTGGTGTACATTTGAACAGATTTACAATTTACACCATCTAATAATATATGATGTCGTACCTATTGAAGCTATATTGTTCCCGTTTGGATAATCACAGGTAAGTGAAAGACAATATTGAGCATGGACTATGTAAAATCACCTGGTGCCATCGAATTCAAAAGCTGATGAAATGCTGCTTTCGTCATGCTGATCAATTCCCAACATTTGAGCTGTCCCAAAATTGCTCACATGGGCATCCCACTCTCCATGAAATAAAATTTTAGAAGGCTTCAAATCATAGTCAAATATGGGGAAATCATGTCCCGAGTGCAAGTAAACCAACCCCCTTGTAATAGAAGCTAAAGCATCAATCCTCTTCAACAGTGTTCACCTTGAATTGTCTCCGTATAATCGGACATAGCAATAAGGAACGGGGAGGGATGGAGGCAGCGAGATGGAGAGAGAAAGAAGTGAGGGGAAATGAATAATTTCAAAATAAGGACACAAAACGTTTAATATGTGTGAAATATGCATCCCATTGATATTTACAGCCTCAATTTGAATGTTATGAGAAAACAAAGATGGGAAAAGGGGATGAATCTTAATATTTTTCTAGGTTTGAGGACAACATTTGAAGACACGGATGAAAGGGGGGATGAATCGTTTCAAGTTCTGATATTTATTGAGGTGTACTCTGGTTGAAACGTTTGACTATGTGTATTTAAGGCTTCTATTTTATATATATACTTGAAAATCTGTCTTAGAAAAGTAAACGGTGGAAGATAAGAGAGGAGAGATTATTTGAGGAGGAGAGATGTACATTTATGTTAATGCCATGTGTCATGCTCCCATGATTTGGGTCTATAATTTTTATATAGTTATATAGATTAGATCCTCTTAATTATATTGGACCCTCTTAATTAACTTTGTATTTATATTGGACCCTCATAATTTCACCCAAAAAATATTTACAAAACATCACATAATTATTAAATATACACTTTACTAATAACACTCAAAAGTATTGTACCTTTTTAGTCAATCAAAATGTCTAAAATACTTGTAAATAATCCAAAAATTACACACTTACTAAACACCACAAACAACATACTACAAAACACCACATATCCTCACATTTCAAACTCTTCACATCCCATCGGAAAAAAAACCTCATACCATTTGACCTAGCGATTTTTCACCTTGTTCAATTGTCCCCAAAGCTCTGTTTTTGTTGTTTCTTTGTGTTATTGTGGTATTGTGGTTTTGTTTCTATACAAAAAATAAGGTTTAAAGAGGCTACATTAGCTCCCTAAAAGTTGAACATCCAGTGCTCCCTTGATGATTTTGAGGTATTAAAACACCTCTACATAGTATATAATGTGTAAAAATATTTGAAAACGAAGCAAAGAGTAAAAAAAATGAACATACTGTACTTACGGCCTCCCGTAACCGTAAGTGATGAGTACATTCGATCATAACTAGTCGTAGGTTACTAATAATTGAAAATTAACTCACGGTTTAATTAAACTATAATTTAATTGAATACGGTTGGATGATACCATATGTGAGGCCTTTACAGTTGGATGACATCGTGGGTTGGACATTACGATTTCTTGTATCCATATGTTCACCTCATACGATTTCTTGTAATCGTGGTGTTACTCATACAGTAATTAGCAACCGTGGGTTTATCATTTACAATTAATTCTAATTGTGTCTTAATTCTTATTGTATTCTCAATTCATATTGTATTTGTTATTGTATTATCAATTCTTATTGTATTTTAGATAGATGATTTGGTCCTTGATAATTCATTTCGGCAAGATATTGGCAACTCTATCGTACCGAGTGTTTCTACTAAACGTGCATCACCGAAAAAATTGAATATGCGTGAACAATGCATGGTTAATGAACCAACGACATCAACCTCGGGCAAATGTTTGCGCGATTTGTTCCTTGATTTGACACTGTCTATGGTAAAAAAATTATTTTCATTAATTTTGGTCTTTAAAGTATGACATAATTGGATGACACTAGATTTGATTATATACTTTGATAGGATGCAGGAGTAGATGAAGGATTGGATGTTAATGAAATTGCACAAGACCATACAATCGAATTCACTATTGACCAAGCATGTAAACATGTTTTAGTTTCTTTATATGTGACATGAACATGTTATACTTGTTCATATATAGTTATAATTTTCATATATGATTAATTTCAATTAACAATGTTATACTTGTACAGATTTTTAATGACCGTGACAAGATGATTGATTGGTATCAATAAACTGGTCGTAAGATTCATGTTGTTGTCATCATTTTAAAATCTGGCAAGGCCAGTTTAGTCAGAAAGGGAAGGGTCGTAATAGATTGTGAGCATAACGAGCTTCATAGAAATAGAATACATGAAGGGGTGGACAAAAAGAGGAAGTGATGTTCTGGTACAAGCAAGTGTGATTATCCCTTTCAATTGAAAAGCGTTCCGCTAGAGGATGACTGCTAGGGGTGGAAGTTATTTATGGGATACAAAATCGTGATGTATCTAAAACACTCATTAGACACCCTTATGCCGCACAACTTTCACAAGAAGAGTGAAACATTGCAAGCGAGATGATTAACAATGAGGTGGGGCCAAAGGAAGTACTCCACGTGTTAAAACAAAGATTGGAATATAATTATTCATCTATTAGAATAATTTATAATGCAAAGCACAAGATGCAAAATGTTGAGATGTAAGGTTACACAACAATGCAATAGTTTATGCATTTAAAGGAGAAGAGATATATTCACTAGCATGGGAGAAATGAGCAGACAGATATTGTGGAGGATTTATTTTTTGCACATCCTACATCTTGTTTGTTGGTTAAGTGCTTCCCGACCAATTGGTGATCAATTGCACCTACAAAACCAATCGGTATAATATGCCATTATTCGAGATGATTGGAGTCACATTGACTGGGCAATAATTTTTGCATTACCTTTTATTTTTTGAAGAATGAGAAAGAGGAGAATTTTGTTTGGGTATTGCAACATTTACGGTCACTATACTAGTCAGAAGCTTTGCCACGAGTTGTTATTTTTCTGAAAAATAACAGTCTTATCTAATTATGGTGCAAAAGGTATTTCCACTTGCCACCCTTCTATAATGTTTGTTCCATGTTCAAAACAACACAGAAGGTGCATGTCTGAAACACAACATCAAAGACCAAGATAAAAAGTTATATACCAGGGTTGGATTAGGGTGGTGGAGTCCGAGACGACGAATGATTTTGAGAATTCGTGGGCGGATTTTCGTTAAAATTGGCATAACTACCCCCAATATTATTGGTTACATACACAAGAATTAGACGCCTCTACGGTATCAGTTCGCACATGCTTGGAATAACCAAGCACCTCACTGCGGTAACCCCAACTAACAGAGTGGAGGGTGCCAGTGCCTAACTTAAAAAACACCTAACAAATAACACCGGTTCTTTTACTAACGTGTGGAAGGGAATGGATGGATTACTTGGCCACCAAGTGACTCAAATATAGACGGAGTTTCTAAAATCACTCCAAACAACCAAGCACAACCACAACGACTCATTGTTGCGTGAGATTCGTGGTAGGGCATCACACTTTGCCTTAGACTTAATTGTTCTGGAGATCGATTGCATGAGATCGGTGTTAAGCGAATCTTCCACTAACACCCAATATATAGAGTTACGATGCTCACATAAACTTCATACAATCTATGGACTGCCATGTGTTCACGAGTTGGCTCAATAGGAGAAGCTAAGCCAAGCAAATCCCCAGACGCTAGATGATTATTTAAGAACTTGCGATTGTCCCGGACATACCTCGATACCGTGAGTTTGAATATACGCCAGAGATGATATTATCTAAGAAATAACGGACTGAGGCGAGTAAAGCGGTTCGAAAGACCAAGTTATTAGAAATTGCTCAACCTTCTTGAACACTGTTGATCGAGTCCGTGCAAATTCATTAAAAGGGCAGGCTCCCTAAGGGGAAGAAGTCTGTTGATATATTTACCAATAGAATCTCCTGTGCTTGTAAGGAGGATGTACCATCCACATTCGAGCTGAAAAAAACATTGTTGTGACATGCGACGTTGGGCCAAAATCTCTGATATAAGAGAATCACATAATCTTTATCCTCAACATCTCAAATACTCATTAGGTGAATTTAAAATGCACACACTTTTGTCCCCTACCACCATTTGCCTCTCACTGGAGATCGAAGGTCACTCAAGATGCCCTTGAGTGGGCTAATATATTAAAGGCTCGCTTACAGACTTTTCAGAATATATGTCTGAAAGACATTGTGATGACAGATAAACCATGTTTGATTTCGTTGGACCTTGAATTTAACTTTTTGTGACTTTTTCTAACATTTTGTGGAATTATGTAATTTAGTGATAGCATTGATTGTAACTTTTTATGGAAATATGTAATTTAGTTATATTAATTATTTCATCGGATGAAGATGAGCACTTGACTCTGCTTTAATCGTAACTTTTTATAATTATAGAAATATGTAATTTGGTCATCGCAATTATTTCATCAGATGAAGATGAGTACTTGAATGCGCCTTAATTGTGGAAATATGAAATCTAGTTGTAGCAATTATTTCATCGAATGAAGATGAACACTTGACTGTGCCTTGATTGCAATTTTTTATATGTAATTTGGTTATAGCAACTATTCCATCGGGTCAAGATGAGCACTTGACTGCGCCTTGATTGTAACTTTATGTGGAAATATGTATACTACACCAAACTGGGCAAATAGTCACGGAAAAGGGGTCACGGCTCAGTGACCAGTTGGTCATGGCCCATAGCCGTGACCATACCCAAAATAGGCGTGACGAAGTCCATGATGTAGCATGGTAATGGCTTATCTTGCATGTAATCATGGATAATCATCGTGACTCGTGTGAGTCATGGATATAAGCCATAATCCAACCGTGACCATTATGGCGCCAAGTTTCCCTCTAAATTTAGTCTCGTATAGGGTCACGGCCTTAGACCGTGACCATAAACCAAAGCCACACTAATATAGTCATGACTTTTGACCGTGACCATTCCAGGAACTGAGTCACGGCTTTAGGTCATGACCAAGTTATTATTTACACGCTGATGTGCTATAAATTAATGTTATCACAACATGTGGTCACGACCCTTAGCCGTAATTAGTGTCTTTATACTTAATACCCAAACAAACTATTTCATTTCCCTTGCAAAAACCCTAAACCCTCCAAATTTTCAGCTCTTGTGCGATTTTGTGATCTTAATCCGCCAATTTCAATCTCCATCTCTCTTTCAATCTCTAAGGTAATATTTCAATCTCAGTGTATTTATGTGTGTGTATGTATGTGTGTGTGTGTGTGCATGTGTGTATTTTAATGTGTATATGTGTGTAAGTGTGTGTATTTGTGTGTGTGTGTATTTCAGTACATGTATATGTGTATGTATGTGTGTGTGTGTATGTGTGTGTGTATGTATTTCAGTGTGTATATGTGTATGTATGTGTATAGTGTATATGTGTATATATAATGTATGTGTGTGTATTGATGCTAATGTTGGTTTAGGTTTAGGGTTGAAATATAAAAAAATATATAAAAAAATGTGTGTCCTTTAATATCAATGGTAAAAAAAAAATATATGACTAATGTTGGTTTAAGTTTAATATTGATGCTAAATACGGGATTAATTTTAGGGTGATATTTGTAAGGGATTAATTTTATGGGTAATGTTTGTAAGGGTTAATTTTACGACTGATGTTTGTAAGGGTTAATTTTAGGGTTGATGTTAGGATTGATTTTAGGGATTATTGGCTTAAATGACAAAAGTAGGTATTTAAAACCTAATAAATTAACGGTGAGATAGACACACATACACGAGATTCACTCGTGGGAGATACACACACATACACGGGATTCAAAACCTAATAATTCAGTGTTCCCATTACTGATTTTATATGGTGGAGTTCGATTATGTTGAGGAGAGTGAGGGGACGTAAGGCTTATTATGCAACTATAGTTTGATTCCACGCTCTCTTTCTCAAATGCCATATTATTGGGGGGAATTTCCATTGTAAAGCGAAGACTTAATATGAAGGAGAAAGTAACCATTGTGTGAATAAAATCAAAGGTCGGGTCACAAATATTTTTGCGACATGGGTTGTACTGTTCTCTGCTTTAATTACAAGTTATGTCGGTTGCGGGATTATTCGACCCGAAATGACTCCAAAATCGCATTCATATATCTTTATGTGTGTATGTGTGTATATCTTTGTGTGTATTACTGTGTGTATGTGTGCACGAGATTCATGCCCTCGTACATAATAACTAGTTAATGATTCATTAGAGCCATTATTTATAGGAATCATAATCACGCCCTCGTTTAGTTTTGTCAGAAAAAATGAGTCACGGTGCTAATAAATGGCAATAAGAGTGGGAAAGGTTGCAATTGGATCGCAACCATATATCTTTCATTAATGAGCCTCATTCAGTGGGTACTCCGATTTATTGGTATGGGAATAAGAAGATCGAACAATTTAACTACCTTGTAAATCGTGGAGTTCATCTCCAGCAAGAGTACTTGTTCGATCGTATTCTGTTTTCCCTACTAGAATGCTGGGATAAAGCTGTACAATATATATTTAGCATACATAATCCCAACAGAGAATTGGAATTTCTTACACTTTTAGAGAAGCCAGAAAAAAAATTCACCATTTATGGATAGAATTACGTACAAAGAGCATTGCCGAAGACTGTGATGTCCGGGGACACATGCACGTTAAACTCAATATTGCCAATAGACTGAAGAGGATGAGATTTCGAGTTCATGTCACTGACATCTATGCAACGATTATAGATATGTTTCCTCCTAATTGGCCACATGCAAAAATTAGTACGTTTTTAAAAATAAATCCCGATTGAATGAAGATCAGACACATTACACTTTTATTAAAGTCTTACCATGAAAAAGTAGATTATAATATATGGTCAAATGATTATTTTTATTAGTTATAATTCCATATTGAACTTTGAAATTATACATCTATTATTATAGATACACATTGAACTTTTATTATTTTTATAGATAATGTCGGGCGGTAATGGAAACAACTCTCCAATCGAGGATGTGACACAACCTCATGGAGAATTCTTATCACGAATTGGTGAGCAATTCACATCTCCATCAGAAATACACTCCCCTATTATGAGTTATAGTAGACAAGGTACTCCCATTAATCCAACAGACATGCCCGGTGCTCCTGAAACTGCCGGGTTAGTTGAGAAGAAGACCATTGGGTTCTTTCTATCAGGAAATAACCCCACAGGGGATAAGAATCATGTTCAACAATTTAAAGCCCAGCATTTGTCCTTGGAAAAAAATGAATGGGGGAATGGGAGGAGCTGACAATTGGAACCTTATAGATAAAGCTATTAAACATGACATTAACGAGCAACTCAACAAACGGTTTTCATATTCGACAAACTCAAAAAATAAGATTCTTTCTTTGGTTGTTGAACCACTCCGAACATATCGAAGAAACTTTAGGCAAAAGAATTTCCCTAAGGGAGTATCGAGCTTCGACATTTTGGTGCTCAAAGACAAAGTTCATTTGAATGTTGAGTACCAATCGGTCAATGGAATGATTTTCTGGAAAATGAGGCAAAGGATTCGAAAATGCTGCAATGGGAGAAAAATAAGTAGAATGGGGCTAAAAAACTAATGTCCAGCGGCTTGGCTCAAAATATTATGAAGATTTGAAGAACGAGTGGTCGACCAAGATAAAAGGCAGCCCAAATGAAGGAAAAACGTCGAATAAGTCCAACTTGTACGTGCATGAAAGACAAGACAAAGATAATAAATTCCCTCCTTACTTGGACAAGACTCTAGAATCAATAGAGTCTATCGGTAGTCAGTCAGCTTCAAACCCGTTTGACGACATTGACAATGATGCCTTCACACAAACCTTGGAGAAGAACCATAGAGGGAGGACGAGAGGTTTGAGGTCGCATATGTCAAAATAAGATTGAAACACTCCGCACCTCTCATGGACGAGCTTTCTTCTGTTAATAAGCATTTCTCGTTCAATGATGAGCGTCATTCTAGGACTGAAGGGGATATAATAGGGCTTTGAAATGAATTGGGAGGCGTGAATGATAAACTTTCACAGATTGTGTCCCTTTTAATCGGTAGTATTCCCCTGCAACCCCCAATGCATCCTGGTTACCCCTTACCTCTTCAAAATTTTCCTCCTTCTCCATGCCCCTCACAGATATCGGTTCCTCCTTCAATATTCCCCTCACAGATGTTGGTTCCTCCTTTAACATTCCTCTTCTCCGCGCCTCAGCATGCCACATGTCTTGGATCATCGCCAATAACCCACGCTGATTATGGTGAGAAATACTATAAAGGACTTGAGCGGTAAATTTGTCGTTGGGGATCTCCACTCATGTAGGAACATTAGTACATAATCGGACTTTTTAGGAGGGTGAATGTCAGATCCTGGTTGATAAAGTATTTGAGGGTTGCGAAGAGACTCCAGTGTACGTCGAGAGTCGAGGAGGGAATTTGTTGAAAAAAAATTTATACTCTTTTACCACTTAGCTAGTTTATCGTTTTCTGAAGTACTAGTTGTAGTAATATTTTTCTTACGTTGTAATAATATCAGTAGACCATTTTATTTAATTTGAGTTTAAGTGGTTGTGTAGTATCTTTGATTGGTGTGTTCTTGTATTTTAGTTATTGCATAATTTTATTGATTGGTGCATTGTTGACACTATATTTATGCAGCATGACACTTATTTTATCATGTTAACACAAGACTGTAATTTGAAGATTATTAAATGGATTTTCCACTATATAAAGAGTGGATGGGGGAGATTGACCGAATAACTAATAGTTATATTAAAGGCGTTCAAGAATTTATTCGCTACGCTTTTAAGAACCTTAAAAGTGAGAAGATTCCGTGTTCGTGCACCCATTGTATCAACAGAAAATATAAATCTTTAAAAGATGTTGAGTTACATTTAATACAGTGGGGAATTTGTCACGATTATAACAAATGGACATACCAAGGTGAAAAATATGTAGCTTATGTTCCCGAAGAATTATCGGTAACCCACCGCGTAGCAGAACACCAAGGAGTCAAAGTGGTAAATGATTCACCAACACATTGTCCATTGACCGACCTAATTGATGATGCTTACGGAGTCCACCACGACCGAAATCACCAACCTATAGAGACAAATAATGTGCACAATGAACAATTTGATATGAACTACCTGGAGACCGAGAGTATATACGATTGAAAGCCGATGCGGCTAAATCATTATATAAAGGTTACGATGAAGATCACTCGGTATTATATACAATGATTGATTTGCATAATTTGAATAGTCATTTTGGTTTGACTGGGAAGAGCGTAACCAAAATTCTTAAGTGGGTTAAAGATATTCTCCCAAAGGAGAACACGTTACCAGACAATTATCCTACCATGAATAAGAGCTTGAAAGGTTTGGGATTGAAATACAAATCTATTCATGCATGCAAATATGATTTTCATATTGTACCGCAAAGAGCACGGAGGAAAGGATGAATGTCCAGTATGCGGTGAGCCTAGATATGTCATTTATGAGAAGGGAAAGGACAAACTTACAAAATATCAAAAGTGCTCGCCAGTCCCACAAAAGGTTTTGACGTTTTTTTTTTCGCTAAGGCCACAATTAAAATGATTTTTTACTGTAATGTGGATAGCGGAGGCCATGATATGGCACGCTCAATGCGAGGTGGGTGGGAATCTGATGCGTCATTCGATTGATTCACTCATCTGGTAAATTTCAAATGCATAACACCGTGAATTTACAAAGGAACTACGCAATGTTCATCTTGAAATCTCAATCTATGGGTTTAACCCTTTTAAAAATTTAAGTACTATTCAGAGTTATTGGTCAGTTCTCATGGCGCCTTTAAGTCTCCCTTCGACTCTGTGCATAAGAAAGGAGTTCACATTGTTATCTTTGTTGATACCCGGGTCGAAGGCTCCATGCGATGATACTGATATATACTTAGACCCATTAATCGATGAACTTATAGAGTTATGAGATAAAGGGGTGATGGCATTCGACTCTCACAAGGGTGAAGAGTTCACACTTAAAGCAATGGCGATGTGGGCGATTCACTACCTTCCTGCATATGGGACCTTGTCGGGTTAGTAGTTGATCAAACCCAGTCTTTAGTAGTTGTTAGCATTACATATATGAAGGTACTAGCTTGCATCATACGTAATCAAATGTAAGAATAAAGCGGTGCTGCATAGCCAAGATGCACATCGCACCCCGATAACTTAGGGCAAACGAGGTTAAAAGGCCTACTATGGTTGTGATCACTACACAACACGATTCGATCAAAATTTAATTCACAACCTATTTTCTACACATGTAAACTACATCGGGTCGGGTTCATGCAAATTTAGCTAGATATAATTAAACTAATTATGAACACAAAATCTACTTTGCATGAATTCATAACTACGTGAAAAATTGGGAAGAAACTTGTGAATAAAAATTACAACCTAGTTTTATGGATAATCAAACACTAATATTATGGATAATCAAACACTAATATAAAAGTAATTGAAATCAGAAAGTAAACGCTACTTGGAATGTAGAAAATTTTGGAATTAATGCTTAAGCCTTGAATGAATATTGCAGAGATTAAATCCTAGGGTTCTTAGTTGCAAAATTCCTCTAAAGCGATAAAAAAGAGAACTCCCAAAAGTCTTGGAATTAGTTCGAATAAATACCTTATGACATTACAAGAGTTTGATCTAGATACAACTCTACATTTGAAAAAGATAAATAAGAAATTCGTCATCCAGAGCGATTCGGCCTGGTCTATCGGTTCGGTCTGGCGTATACCGGATCGATTCATTTTTGCTTGAAATTGAATTAGTCCAGTAGTTTACTTTATTCAGGAACTTTTATGAATCTGGACTGGTTCATTTTATGATGATATATGATCTATTCGCTCTTGACAGAAACTTTGTTTTAATCGGACCGATTCACTCTTGGCTCACATCGGATCGGTTTGGAGGTCTTTTTCTTTTTGCTTTTTGTTATGATTTTCTCTCATCTTTGATGCTTCATTACTTTTGATCCGGGACTCGAATTTGGATGCCATTTCTTTCTACATACTTGTAGACTCAAGGTCTTCAACTTTCATTTTGGTTCCTCGTCTGAACTCCAGATGTAAAGTCAATATTTTGCCCTCTAACTTTTCTTCATTTCTTTCTTCCTTGGTTTCTTGGTTTTGAGTTTTCTCGAGCTTCACTTGTATAAAATACTAGTAAAAAGCATAAAGAATACATGAAACTCGATGCAGTATATATGAAATGTCCGTAGCAATGATATGAGATAAATCAACGTATTTTACATGTTATGAGGTGATAAAAGCCTCTAAATTAAGGGGATAAATGGAAAGAATTTTAGCGTAATCACTGTACATATACATTTGTTGATCAGTTTCATTAATGCAGTGTTCATAAAATGAAGTTAAATTAGCTTGATTTTATGAAGATTGTATTGAAGAGACTAATCAACAAATGTACATGTAAAAGAATAGGTTGGGGGCTCCAGGATCAATTTGGGCTAATCACACATTTAAAAGACTCTATTTAATGGCCTTCTTGGATCGCAGGAATCAGGTACTCTTTACTTTAACTGAAGTAGTTATATAATTGATATGCATTATCGTTTAAATCTTTTGGCTGCTGGATAATTATTGGTTGTTGGCTTATTTTTGGATAGTATGTTAGAAGGAGTACGAGATAATAATTGGTTTTGTTTTGTTTGGTTGTTGGATAATTATTGATTGTTGGGTTGTTGTTGGATAGTATGTTAGAAGGAGTACGGGATAATAATTAGTTTTGTTTGGTTTGGCTGTTGGATAATTATTGGTTGTTGGCTTTTTGTTGGATAATATTTTAGAAGGAGTACGAGATAATTATTGGTAGTTGGCTTGTTGTTGGTATTTGGCCGTTGGATAATCACGGGACCCTCGGTTTGAGAACACGAAGTTAATTTCAAAATATCTAGACTCAGGCTTAAAAATCATATTTTTAAACATAATTCTAGATATTTTTAAATTATCATCATATTCTGAAACCGGGGGTCTCATGACCACGCGATCGGTTCCCTCCAAGCTACGTTGGACCCGCACGCGGTGGTCGCTCCGCTAAAGGGGCTGTTTGGGTAGTGCTTTGTGTTTTCGCCCTCTAGCGGCATGTTTTCAAGCCTAAGTGTAGATATTTTCAAATTATCATCATATTCTCAAATCGGGGGTCCAGTGACCACGCGACCGGTTCCTGCGAGTTACATTGGTCCCGTGCGAGGTGTTCTCGCCTCTCACGAGGCCACTTGGGGGTGTTTTGATTTTTCGCCCTCTAACGGCATGTTTTAAGCCTAAGTCTATATATTTTCAAATTATCATCATATTCTCAAATCGGGGGTCCCGTGACCACACGATCGATTCCTATGAGTTACATTGGGCCCGTGAGAGGTGTTTGCGCCTCTCATGGGGACGTTTGGGGGTTGCTTCGGGTTTTCGCTCTTTAAAGGAATATTTTCTTGCCAAACATGCCTTTAGAGGGCTTATGATGTCCTCACACTAGGGTAAAATTGGAATGGTCAGAAAGTTCATAATTGAAAAATGTCCTTATGATGTCCGTCAGTACTTTTTCAGGCTTTTGCTCATATTCTCTTCGCTTTTTTTTTTTCAATTTTCCCATTTTTCTTTTCTTGATATTTTTGTTGAGCATTACTCTATTTTTCTTACCCCTTTTTATCGCACAAATTGGACTCAAATCATGAAATTTCTAATTTTCCCAATTCCAAGATATTTGGTTTTTTCGGGTTACCAAACGAAAAGGGAAAATTTTTGTTAGGCTCAAATTTTGTTACAAAGGGAAAAATTTTCACAATTTTTTATGGCTAATATTTTTGGGTAATAAACGAGGGCCTAACTTCATTTATCCGAATTACTAATCACATTACCATATGCGTTTAGAGATATGTTAGCGCATTTTTCGAGGCAATATCTCACACATTTTTCGTAACCGATCAAAACAAAAAATTTGAGATCTTCAACGACTTATTAAATGCTGAAAAGAATTTTGAGTTAACCATTAACTCAGATTGATTTAAATTACTCGAAAAAAATGAAACGCTCGAAATCTCACCCGGTTAGTTAATCTCCACACTTATTTGTAAAGTCATCAATTTTCTTTCAATTTTCATCTTTGGTTGATTTTGGCTTTGTGTATTTGAATTTTACAAATTTGGGACTTCAAACAAAATTTCGATGTTATTTTTGAAAACTTTAATCCCAATTTTTATTTATTTTGAAGAAAAATATTTTTGGCATTTTTCAAAATTTTCAATTTTTTCCAGAAAATTTCTAATTTTTTTAGTTTGGGGGCATTGTGAACTTTGTGAAATTTTTGAAGCGCATGTCCCAATGCAAAAGGACTAAAAGCTAACTAAAGAGAGAAGGCATCGAAAATGAACAAAGTACAAAATGCATGAATAAACAAGCATGTATAAGAACACAAAGATAGGTAAGCAAATCTTCCATTATATATTCAAAGTGCAGGAATGTATAAACAACAAAATGGAAGAAAATACACAAAATAACCACTCAAACATGCTACTGGGGGCGGGCGAGATGCACTGGGAGCATTCGGGTCGTATGGATCGTAAAAGTAGCTTGGTGGTGGCGCACCCATAATCATGCGATAAATCTTTGCCTAAAGGCGATGCATTATGCTAGTGTTGCGCCGGTAGGCGCGACGATCCTCTTCACGATCAACGCGGTATTCATTGATGAAATCGTCGAAGCGTGACTCTAGCGTGGTGATGCGTCGATCAATATCGCCTCCCGATGGCTCAAAATCAGAATCTGCATCTTCATCATACGCTTCTTCTTCTCCCTTTCCCATTTCAACATCTGCAGCCCCAGCCTCCTCTTCCTCGTCGTCGTCATCCTCATCCGTCGCATCATCATCCTCATCGATCGCATCATCATCCTCATCATCATCCCCATTATCTTCCTCCCTCCGTGATCGGATGATTTCCCTATGCATCTCACGTTTAGGGCGGGTGCCCTGCCCATAAGGATTAGGAAGGCGAGTAAATGCTTGGGGAGGAACAATGCCAGTATCAACAAAAATAGAAGTGACGAGTTGGGCATATGGGAGAAGAGTTGTACCCTTCTTATCCAAAGCCGCGAAGAAAATATCCTTGTATACAACGCGGGCCAGGTGGATAGGGGTGCTGGGGTCAAAGAGGTGATAGACGAGGGTAGCTTGATAGGGGCGCATAGTGGAGTTTTTTGAGGTTTGGAGGATATTGGCGCATACTATTTGGAAAGTTATGTTGGGCCTTGTCATTCATCCTGCCCACCGAGAATGTCTCGGTACCCCAATGTTCATCGGGTGCGATACGATACATGCATGTGGCTTTTATAAGCGGCGAGATTATTGGGGTACGTAAATTGGGCTGGGCTCGGGACCCCTTTTTTCGCTAACTTTTTGGGTCAGAGTGTCCAAAGAGAATGGGAAGGGAGTGACATCAACATATGCTTGGGAAGTGAATTCAATGGTGCAGACTAAAGATCCGTAAAAGGCACGCACCTCGCCTTCCCACACCGCCTCATGGGGCTCGTTGAAAAAAAGACATCAGCCCCGCATAAGGAAGACGTTAGTGAAGGATTGGGGAAGCTCGATCCAGCTCACTCGGCGCTCCTTGTGTAGTTTTCTTGTATGACTGAAAAAGCGCTCTCACCGTATTTGCTCTTGGTGTGATCGGAATGCCTCATTTTCGTCGGCGAGAACCTTGACGGTGGCGTATTTTTCTGGGAGGGACCTATTTGCCATATGGGAATGAAGTGGGTTTAAGGGAGAATATGAAAGAGATAATAAGAGAGTTGGTGAGTGGAGTGGTGGTGAAATGGGGGGGGGGGGGGGAGGAGGTGTATTTATAGGTGGTGGGTGAAGGGAAGGTTTACTTTTGGAGGGAAGGGGGTGGGTTTGAGAGGGAAAATGTATGGGGAAGAGGGGAAGGTCGGATATGGAGGGAAGATGAGGGATTGGGTGAATGGGGGATTCATCTTGGGAAGGGGTAAAAATGCAGACACCGGACCAATCCAGGTCCCAGGATCGGATCGGGATGATCCTTACTATTTTTTCGATTTTCTACATAGTCGGACCAATCCGGGTCCCAGGGGCGGACCGATTTTGGTTCCTTGTAACTTTTTGATTCCCTTATTTAGAATCAACTTCTTCTCTCTCAAATTCTCGAGTGTGCCGATAATTATTCCTACGCAAGAGTGACCTATAACCTCCCAACACTTACTTCAAAACCCGATACATTCTCTTGACGCGTGTGCTAACGATCGTATCCTATCATGACTTATACCTATCGAATCCTAACTATCCTAACCTACGTACAACTACTATACACAAGAATCACCCTATACGTGTCGTAGGTGCGACGACCTTCTCATACTTCTCAATCAATCCCTATATATGGGGTCCAATAATCAAATGGTGTCGGCTTCTTCGACGCACGCCTCAAAGTACGATTTAAGGCATTAGCCATTAAACTTTAAAGTATTTCCCGGCATTGGCCATTAAACTTTAAAGTATTTCCCTCTTTTAAATCTTCTAACTCTATAGCTTTATGGGGGAATACTTTTCTTAGCACAAATGGGCCCGTCCACCTTGAACGCAACTTGCCGGGAGACAGTGTAATCGGGAGTTGTAAAGAAGCACTTTTTATCCCGGATGAAACTCTTTGCGTTGAATTATCTTGTCATGCGCGAGTTCTATTAGTTCCTTTGAACTTTTATCACTCTCATACGCATCATTGCGCATCTCTTCCAACTCGTTAAGCTGAAGCTTGCGAGCTTCACCGACTTTATCTTGATTGTAGTTAAACCTCTTGATCGCCCAATATGCTTTGTGCTCTAGCTCCATGGGGAGATGGAAAGGTTTGCCATAGATAAAACGAAATAGGGACATCCTGAGGGGGTTCTTGTAGGCGGTATGGTAAGCCCATAGTGCATCGTTTAATCGAAGGGACTAATCTTTCCAGGTAAGATCGACGGTCTTTTCAAGGATAGTCTTGATCTCATGATTTGCTAACTCAGCTTGCCCACTTATTTGGGGGTGATAAGTTGTTCCAACCTTGTGAATGACCCCATACTTTCTCATTAATTTTTTTAAATGTCCTATTGCAAAAATGCGTGCCATTATCACTTATTATTGCCTTCGGAGCACTGAAGCGAGAGAGTATGTGTTCTTGTAAGAACTTTATCACCACTTTGTTGTCATTCGACTTGGTAGCTATTGCCTCTACCCATTTGGACACTTAGTCTACTGCAACGAGGATGTATAGGAAGCCGAAGGAGGGAGGGAATGGTCCCATAAAGTCAATACCCCAATAACTCAATTACGAGTATAAGGGTTAGTGGCATCATGTCGCGACGGGTAATAACTCCTATCCTTTGACATCAATCGCAAGATTTGTAATAGGCATTCACATCCTGCAACATTGTGGGCCAATAGAGACCGCTCTGAAGGATTTTAATGGCCGTCCTATTCTTGGAGAAGTGGCCTCCACAAGCTTCCGTATGATAAAACTGGATTACACTTTGAATTTCTTCATCCGAAAAACATCTTCGGATGAGTTGGTTCGCACAATATTTGAATAAGAAGGGATCGTCATAGAAAAACATGCGTGACCAAGTGATTAATTTATTCTTCTCTTACGATTTCCATCCGGGAGGAACGACTCCCGTGATGAGATAGTTAACGATGTCCGCAAACCAAGGTAGGGAAGAAGTAGCAAAGAGTTGATCATCCAAAAAATACCCGTCTATGGGTATTGGATCACTAGGCACATCGGACGAGAGCCGTGAAAAATGGTCGACGACGACGGTTTTTATCCCTTTCTTATTTTTTATAGAGATATTGAACTCTTGTAGAAGTAGGATCCACCTTATGAGGCGCGGCTTCACGTCTTTGTTAGTAAGGATATATTTAAGTGTCGCGTGGTCGGTAAATTATGTAATGGGTGACCCAACAAGGTATGAGCGGAATTTGTCCAAAGCAAAAAAAATCACTAACAACTCTTTCTCCGTGGTGGAGTAGTTAAATTGTGGCCCGGTCAACGTCCGACTAGAGTAATATATGACATGAGCTTTCTTGTCCTTTCTTTTCCCCCAAACAACCCCAATCGCATGATCACTAGCATCGCACATGAGTGGAAGGGACCAATCCAGAGCTTGCATGGTGGGGGAAGTAATTAACATGCTTTTAAATTGATCGAAAGCCTCTTGGCATGCATCATTCCACTCAAAGGGGGCATCCTTCATAAGGAGGTTACTCAAGGGTCTAGCGATGGTGCTAAAATCCTTGATAAACGTTTTATAAAATTCTACGTGGCCCAAGAAGGAGTGCACATCCTTTAGTAATTTAGGCGGGGGAAGCTCGACTATGACATATATCTTTGCTCTGTCAACTTCTATGCCTTTAGATGAGACTATGTGGCCAAGAACTATGCCCTCGATAACCATGAAGTGGCATTTTTTTCCAATTGAGGACTAATTTCTTTTCCACATACCGGGATAATACTTTCTCAAGATTCGCTAGACATTGGTAAAAAAAGGGGCCAAAAATGCTAAAATCGTCCATGAAAACTTTAAGTCCGCTATCTACCATGTCGCTAAAGAGATTCAGCATGCACCGTTAAAAGTTCGCGGGTGCATTACACAATCCAAAAGGCATATATTTGTAGGAAAACTGCCAAATGGTCATGTAAAAGTCATCTTCTCTTGATCTAGTATGTCTATTGCAATTTGGTTATATTTGGAATAACCATCAAGGAAGCAATAATATGGGCAACTCGCTACGCGCTCAAGCAATTGGTCGATAAACGGTAAGGGAAAGTGGTCTTTTCTCGTTCTAGCATTGAGTTTTCGGTGATCAATGCAAACACACCACCCGGTAGTGGTGCGTTGAGAGAATTAATTCTCCCTTAGCGTTTTCGACCACAATTATGCCCAACTTCTTCGGGATGACTTAAATTGAGCTTACCCATTTGCTATTCGAGATAGGGTAGATAATCCCAGCATTTAATAACTTTACAATCTCCGCTCTAACAACTTCTTAGTCGCCTTTGCATTTCCCTTGAGGGCTTCACGTCCTACTCGAGGTAGATTTTGTGGGTACAAATCAGGGGACGTATACCCTTCAAATCCGCTATAGAACAACCAAAAGCACCTCTGTGCTTTCTCAAAATTTCCAGCAGCTTACCCTCTTGCTCTTTATCTAGGCTAGAGGAGACAACAACATGAAATGTCTCATCCTCTCCTTAAAAATAATATTTCACATTAGAGGGTAGTTTCTTTAACTCGAAGGTAGGAAATTTCTCTTCGGAGGGGATAAAGCATGACTCCATCGGGGATAACTCCTCGAATCTAGAAACCCAATTAACATCTCTCAACTCCTCTATCGACGCTCCCTCATCTAATATCATTTTCAACCCCTCAATCTCTCGCACAAACTCAATGTATGGAATCTCACTCTCATCACCTCTCACTAGGCATGCTTCTAAAGTGTCCCCCCCAAATGACAAAGTTTATCAAAAAGTAGAAAGTGTCCACTTGGGCTATCAACAATCCCTCGAGGCACCTTCATTGTGTGATCCGATAATTAAAGAGTGATTTGTGGGGGCATAAGGTCACTCAAATCAAGCTGCCTATAAATGGAGTAGGGAATGATATTAACACTCGCTCCTAAATCCAACAAGGCTTTCTCAATTCGATGCTCTCCAATAATACTTGAAATCGTGGGTGAGCCCGGATCTTAAACTTGGGTAGGAGGTCATTAAGTAGAACATAGATCACATTCTATGATAGGAAGACATTCTTCTTCACCTTTATCCATCTTTTCATAGTCAAAATATCTTTAATGACAATGGCGTAGGTGGGTATTTTTTGAATGGCATCAAGAAATGGCAAATTCAGCGTAACCTGCTTAAGAACACCTAGCAAATTCGCGCGGGAGGCTCCCTTTTGAGGTGGGGCCAACCCTTGAAGGAACGGAGCGCCAGTGGGCGATTTTACAACAACTTCGGGATCGCTAGAGTCACCCATGTCATTCTCATTCAAGGGGGCATCTTCAGCCTCTTTCATGCCGGGCAAAACCTCCTTATCTTTTGGCTCTTATTATGGGGGAGGTGATAAATCAATGACTCGCCCACTACGTATAGTGGTGACGGATTGACATTGCTCTTACTAATTGGAAGATGTAGAGTTAGGGCTTATCCTTGAGGAGGTCTTTAGCCTTGAGCCAAAAACTTGCCCTTCTCTTGGACACTTAACGAGGATTGAAACTTAGATATGCTCGTATTCATCTCAGTGAACATGCGCTCAAACTTGGCATTAGTTGCATTTTGATACTGAATGAACTGGTTTAAGTTGTCATCAAGATTACTCCGCGGTGGGGTAATGTACGATCCTAGAGATGGTGCTTGCAAGTGTGGCTGCATAGGCGGCGCTTGTGGAAATTAAGGAGGGGGTGGAGGTAGGGTAATATGTGAATTTGGATTCAATGCAGCTTATTGTTACTCATAGCTGAAACTAGGATGGTTCGTCCATAAAGGGTTGTATACATTCCCGTGAGGGGCATTAAAATTCACCTTAAACCCTCATATTGCTTACACTTGCTCGGTAAGCATAGCTTTGTAGGCGAGTTTCATTGGACTTTCCTTTGTTGAATGGCACACCTCACAAATGGTGCACACCTTTTCTTTTACTGCACGTGTGGATTCGGTAGTTTCTCTTAGTCATACCTCGAGTATGTCCCTCATATTTTTCTCAAATTGATCAAATCGATAGTCTAACAAGGTATCTTTATCCAATTGGTATAGACCGGATGCAACAGGAGTTGTGGACACTTGTCGAGGTCGATTTTGGGCATTAGGATCGGATTTGTCCCATGCTTGCGTAGTCTCGATGACATACTTAAGATGAGCCTTATCATCATTCGCATCTAATTCCCAAAATGATCTTTCACACATTATTTGAACGAGTTGTTTAGACGCTATAGTAAGCCCGTGATGGAAGAAAGAGATAAGATAATGTTTCTTAAGAACTTCGAAAGAAACTTGGATTACATATCCTTCCATGATATAATAGAGTTCGGTGATAGAGACCAAAGCCAGATCTTAGCTTTATCCTTAAAGCAAAAAGGAAAAAGATTTAGGCGAACGACATCTTGCGTGCAATCTTTATCACTAAGGGTTTCGCACGCCTCTTCGAACTCACGGATATGGGGGTATAGTTTCTCCGAATACATGCTGTGAAATGTTGGAAGAATCTGTATCATCCTATTACGGAAGTAGAGATGCCCTGCATTGTACGGAAGTAGAATACATTCACGTGTGATAGTTCGCTCGAAAAAGAAGAGTTCTTTTATGGGACGATATGGTTGATTTCCTTCACCCGTAGCAAAACTGGAAATATCCGATATTACTCTATCCGATATTGCTCTCTCTCCAATTGACTCGGAATCCTCACTTAGTGTCCTAGAAGTGTGACTCAGCGTGTGACTTGTGATGGAGTTTGGAGGTGGAACCCAGAATTGTGGAACGCGAGGGGTATGGGGGCTATCGGAATTATTCTCAAAGATGGAATTTTCATGGATTCTTATTGGAGTATTTTGAGGAGTTTGTTCTGGATTTTGCATGAAAGGGCTTTTGAGAGATGGTTTCCTTTTGGCTTTTTATTGTTTGGAATTTTTATGGATTTTTGATTTTTTTGATTATTTTGGCTTTTTTTAGAAATAAATTTGGAATCAAATTTGGGATTGAATCTACTAACCTAAAGTCTACCTAATTCCCTGGCAACGACGCCAAAAACTTGACGCGACTACAAATGAGTCTAAACTGCGTGCTTATATAAGCTCAAGTGCAAGCCTGTCGCATAAGTAAAAACCCGATAAGATGGGATCGTATCCACAAGGAACTAGGGCGAATGCTCGTAACGACGAAGGAATAAAATACTAACCCTAAATTGATTCGAGAAAATAAACTAAAAGATGATTAATTTTGGAACTAAATTCTACTGTCTAGATGCATCTGAAATTTAAATTATGAACTAAGCTACGTGCACAAAAGATAAAACTACTGCAATTACGTAAATATGAATAAAGGAAAAGCATGTTAGGATACAATCACCCAACCCCTAGTAGATTTACCGGATAGAATACTGACATTTTAATTAGAGAGTTGATCAAACCCGGTCTTTAGTTTCCTAAGCATTACATATATGAAGGTACTAGCCTGCATCATATGTAATTAAAGGTAAGAATAAAGCGATGTTGCATAGCCAATATGCACATCACATCCTTCAACACCCCGGTTACCTAGGGCAAACAAGGTTAAAAGGCCTGTGATGGTTATGATCACTACACAACACGATTCGATCAAAACTTAATTCAAAACCTATTTTCTACTCATGTTAACTACATCGGGTCGGGTTCATGCATCCCAATCCTTAGAAATCTAGCTGGACATAATTAAACTAATCATGAACATAAAATCTACTTTGCATGAATTCATAACTACGTGAAAAATTATGAAGAAACTTGTGAATAAAAATTGCAACCTAGTTCAATGAATAATCAGACACTAATATAAAAGCAATTGAAATCAGAAAGGAAACGATACTTGGAATGAAGAAAATTATGGAATTAATGCTTAAAACTTGAATGAATATTGCAGAGCTTAAATCCTAGGGTTCTTAGTTGCAAAAGTCCTCTAAAACTATCAAAAAGAGAACTCCCAAAAGTGTGGGAATTAGTTGGAATAAATATCCTACGAAATTACAAGAGTTTGAGCTAGATACAACTCTATATTTGAAAAAGATAAATAAAAAATTCGTCACCCAGACCAGTCCAGCCTGGTCTATCAGTTCTGTCCGGTGTATACTGAATCGGTTCATTTTTGCTTGAAACCAGATCGATCCGGTAGTTTATTTTATTCATGAACTTTTATGAATCTGGACTGATTCATTTTATGATGATATCGGATCGGTTTGACCTTGAAAGAAACTTTATCTTCACCGGATCGGTTCGCTCTTGGCTTACACCAGATAGGTCTGGAGGTCTTTTTCTTTATGTTTTTTGTTGTGATTTTCTCTCATCTTTAATGCTTAATAACTTTTGATCTGGGACTCGAATTTGAATGTTGTTTCTTCCTACATGCTTGTTGACTCAAGATCTTCAACTTTCATTTTAGTTCCTTATCTGAAATTCAGATGTAAAGTTACTCTTTTGCCCTCTGACTTTTCTTCCTTGGTTTCTTGGTTTTGAGTTTCCTCAAGCTTCACTTGTATAAAATACCTGTAAAAAGCATAAAGAATATACGAAACTCGATGCACTATATAGAAAATGTCCATAGCAATGATATGAGATAAATCAACACATTTTACATATTACAAGGTGATAAAGCCTCTAAATTAAGGGTATAAATCGAAAGAATTTATGTCTAATCATTGTACACATACATTTGTTAATCAGTTTCATTAATTCAGTGTTCATAAAATGAAGTTCAATTAGCTTGATTTTATGAAGATTGTATTAAAAAAACTAATCAACAAATGTACATGTAAAAGAAGACGTTGGGGGCTCCAGGATCAATTTGGTCTAATTACACATTCAGAAGACTCTATTTAATGGCCTTCTTGGATCGCAGGAATCAGGTACTCTTTACTTTATCTGAAGTAATTATATAATTTATATGCATTATCTTTTAAATCTTTTGGCTGTTGGATAATTATTGGTTGTTGGACTATTGTTGGATAACCTGTTAGAAGGAGTACGGGATAATAATTGTTTTTTTTGGCTGTTGGATAATTATTAGTTGTTGGCTTGTTGTTGGATAGTATGTTAGAAGGAGTACGGGATAATAATTGGTTTTATTTGGTTTGGATGTTGGATAATTATTGGTTATTGGCTTGTTTTTGGATAGTATGTTAGAAGGAGTACGGGATAATTATTGATAGTTGGCTTGTTGTTGGTGTTTGGCTGTTGGATAATCACGAGACCCCCGATTTGAGAACACGACGTTAATTTCAAAATATATAGACTTAGGCTTAAAAATAATATTTTTAAACCTAATTCTAGATATTTTCACATCATCATATTCTCAAATCGAGGGTCTCATGACCACGCGGTCGGTTCCCTCCAAGCTACGTTGGACCCACACGCGGTGATCGCGCCCCTAAAGGAGCCATTTGGAGGGTGCTTTGTGTTTTCACCCTCTAACGACATGTTTTCAAGCCTAAGTGTGGATATTTTCAAATTATCGTCATATTCTCAAACCGAGGGTCCAGTGACCACGCGAACGATTCCTGCGAGTTACACTAGTCTCGTGCGAGGTGTTATCGCCTCTCACGGGGCCACTTGGGGGTGTTTTGTTTTTCAACCTCTATATATTTTCAAATTATCATCATATTTTCAAATCGGGGGTCCCGTGACCACGCGATCAGTTCCTGCGAGTTACATTAGTCCCGTGCGAGGTGTTTGCGCCTCTCACGGAGCCGTTTGGGGGGTGCTTAGCTCGTAATAACCGACCACGTATCCACGGGATCCATGGTTTGAGAGCACGAGCCAAATTTTAGAATATCCACACTTAAGCTTGAAAAAGTGCCATTAGAGGGCGAAACCACGAACCACACCCCAAATGGCCTCGCGAGCAGTGCCAACACCTCCTACAGGACCAATAGAGCTCGTAGTAATCGATCGCGTGGCCACGATACCCATAATTTGAGATCACGGGCTAAGTTTTATAATATGCACACTTAGGCCTGAAAACGTGCCGTTGGAGGGCGAAACCACGAACCACCCTCTAAACGGCCCGGTGAGCGGTGCCAACACCTCCCACGGGACCAATGTAACTCGTAGTAACTGACCGCGTGGCCACGGGATCCATATTTTGATGATGAATTGAAACCTTATGCATGTAGAATAGGAATCCCGAAATTATATGTTGAATTTGAGAAATGAATCTGGGTTTTAAAACGAAAACAAGTCACTACAATACTTGTTCGCTCAGCGGGAGTTGAACATGCATCAGCGTAGGTGGCTGGAGTTTGTGAAAGATTACCAGTTCGAGATACAGTACCACCCGGGGAAGGCTAACGTAGTTGCTGATGCATTGAGCCGTAGGCCTGTAGGCGAGGTGGCGGAATTGTGGAAGGAGAAATGGAAAGAGTTGGGACACCAGGATGCAGTGGCCTGATCCTTTATGTCCTTTATGATGGTCACTCCAGAGATTGTCATGAGAGTGATCCAGGCCCAAGCCGTCGATTCGTTCTTCTAGGATGAGATTGTAAGACTCTTAGCTGAGGGTGGAGAGTCCTATTCAGTGAGTTCAGATGGGAATTTGCGATTTAATGGGCGATTAGTGGTCCCGGAGGGGGAGGACTTACGTCATGCAGTGATGACAGAGTCACATGGATCTCGATCTGCGATACATCCTGGAGGGGAGAAGATGTACTAGGATATGAGGCGCCAGTGCTGGTGGAGTGGGATAAAAAAGGATATTGCGGAGTTCGTGTCGAGGTGTGCCACCTGTCAGTTGGTAAAGGTGGACCATCAAAAAGCATTAGGGTTACTTCAACCCCTTGATATCCCTATGTGGAAATGGGAGAGAATTTCCATGAATTTCATCACTGGGTTGCCTACATCATAGAGTGGTAACGATTCTATATGAGTAGTGGTGGATCGTCTGACCAAGATAACACATTTTCTACCGGTGCGTACATACTACACTACGGGACAATATGCCCAGTTATTTATTGTCGAGATAGTGAGGTTGCATGGGGTTCCCTTAGATATTGCGTCCGACAGGGACAAGATTTTTATCACGCTTCTGGGAGAGCTTTCAGGAGGCTATGGGTACTGAGTTGCGGTTAAGTACGGCTTATCACCAATTAACAGACGAGCAGACTGAACGTACTAATCAGATGCTGGAGGATATGTTGTGCATGTGTGTCCTTGATTTTAGAGGGGGTTGGGAGCAGTACCTTCCACTGGTGGAGTTCGCGTACAATAACTCCTATCAATTTACGATTGGCATGGACCTATTTAAGGCGTTGTATGACAGACCTTATCGTCTGCCCGCTTATTGGCTAGAGGTGGGGGACAACAAGCTACTCGGGCCAGAGGTGATTCAGGACATGTCAGCCAGCATTGAGATGATCAGGAGCCGTATTTGGGTAGCCCAGGACAGGAAGAAAAGCTACTCTAATGCCAAGCGATTCTTTAGAGAATTTAGTGTGGGGGATCAGGTGTTGCTATGAGTGTCTCCTATAAAAGGAGTAAGGAGGTTCGGGAAGAAAGGGAAATTGGATCTGAGATACGTAGGACCATTTCCCATTATCGAGAGGATCAGACCAGTGGTATACAGACTTGGGTTGCCGGAGCACTTGCACCGTATTCATGATGTGTTCCACACTTCGTCATTGAGGCAGTATCTTCAGGATGAGTTGGCCCACACTCACATTATGATAGAGGAGATTGACTTGCAGCCTGACGCTTCTTATGAGGAGAGATCTGTGGCTATCTGAGACCGTAGCGAGAGGAGATTGAGGTAAAAGGTAGCTTCACTTGTGCGGGTTCAGTGGGAGCATCATAATGTATAGGAGTCTACTTAGGAGCGAGAGGAGGATATTCAGGAGAAATATCCAGACTTATTCATACCAGGTATGCTTTACTTTTCGAATTTAGGGACAAAATTCTGTTATTAGGGGGAGAGTATGTAACACCCCGTATTTTTATGATATTAAATAATTATGGGATTAATTATTATTGTTGGATTAATTAAATTATAATGTGAGAAATTAATTGTTAATTAATCTGGATTAAAATAAATATGAACTAGCGTGCCAAAGAATGAACCAACACTAAATATTAATTAATCTGTGTGAATGCGTACTATGGAATTAGGAAATTTTATAAAGTCATTTTATCAGAGGAATTGTGATCAGTTTACTTTTATAGTTCTTTTCAGTTGGATCGGGTATTATTATGGGTTATTGATTTTGAGACTTTGAACTGGAATGTTTTATCCAGTCTTGTTTATTTCAATAGTTGAGTTATATCCAGTATTTATTATATTCATGTGTATTGTAAATAGTTGATGTCTTAGTACTTAGCAATTATTAATGGATTCTTTCGGTATAACTTAAAATGGAAAATGATTTGACACTATCTTAATTATTTATTAGGTGATTATTAATGTTAAATGTATTACGACAGTGATGCCAAGAATGAACCAACTGAACACTTTATTTTAAATCGAATAAAGGACTGATCACCTGGTATTTAATTGGGCGGGGTGTCACAGGTGGTAACAGGTGCTATCTCGTTTGAACGAGATAGCATATCGTTGGAACCAACTTTGTACGAAATCCATCTCGTTCGAACCACTTCACGCGACATCACGCGACCAGGACTGTTATGTCTCCAACCTCTAAATTCTGCATTTTCTACCATTTTTACTCTCTAAAACCTTCAAAAATTATTCCCAAACTCACAGAAAACAAACCCAATTGTTATCCTAACTTTTTTAGATGATTTTTATCACCCTAGAATCATTAAATTTTCATAGTACATCAATAATGTTTCACACTAGCTATGTTACCCAGCACTACTAGTTCGAAATCACAATGACATTCTTTACATTCATCGGTAGTGTACCCATATCGTCCATGCAATGCATTATTAAAATAGTTTATCCCAGATAACCACATTTCATATTCACTGTCCGAATTATTAATCTTTTACCCACTAAGATTATTTTAATTACCATTATTACCATATCTACTAGTTTCACACAGTAGAATTATTCACAAGTATATATATATATATATATATATATATATACTAATCTTGGACCTTTAGGTTAAGACCACTTGGCGCAATGCATACTCTGCTATCATGTCCCGGTGCATCACTCACTACAAAAAGGACTGTTATTCAATCTCTCATGAACCATAAAATTCAAAGCACATATATAGGACGTGAACATAATCCCCAGCCAAATGGGTCATGCACATACCTACTCTCCCATTCAGCCGTCGAAACTATCCTACATCTCAGATAACACGTAAACAAGTTCATATGATCTGGGTACAAATCAAATATCCCCCCCATGGGAAACACAGGATAAGACTGTCCACTATGCGAAAACCTCCTCCTGATAGAAAGCAGAATGGTATGCTATACACATAATAATAAACATATAATAAACACCCTCACATCCTATTAAAATCAATAGGTATTCACCCAACCCGTGCATATTTTTTCCATACGTAGTATTTTCTAATTACTACGTATAATATAATTATTTCGATTACTCTCTCTCAAAATTTCTAAGGTTAAATTACCGTTCCAATATTTAAAGTATTATTTTCCAAATACTTCCCAACAATTCTGCACGTACTAAATTCATCAAATAACTGTTTTTCTCACTCAAATTAACTGCGTAACTCGAATTGGGTCAAAAATAGAAATTTCCAGATTTTTAAACCTGTCGTTCAAACCAGAAGCTATCTCATTTGAACGAGATCACATGTCGTTAGAATGACATATCGTGCGACCTGGGTTCTCGTTCGAACCAGGCTCAATATCATTTGAACGAGATTACCTACACTTCCATTCAGCCGTCAAAACTATCCTACATCTCAAATAGCATGTATCCAAGTTCATATGCTCTAGGTATAAATCAAATATCCCCCAATAGGCAACACATGATAAGACTATCCACTACGCGAAAACCTCCTCCTGATAGCAAGCAACGTAGGTATGAATACCTTTGCATAGATCGAAAGACGAGGAACATACCATTTTCATCAGCAGATCAGACCATCATAATCGGGGCAAGTGTTTATTACTTATTTTCTATTAGCAATAATTGTGTTCATGTTAGTATAGGAATCAAATACATGATTTGGAATTGAATTGGATGGATTTAGAGAATTATAATCATAGATTAAGAGTTATTCTGATGAAGAATTGAATCCCCATGCATGTAGAATAGGAATCTCGAAATTATATGTTGTGATTGAGAAATGAATCTGGGTTTTTAATGGTTCTTGAACTGAAATTGGAAGAACTACGACTTTCTACATGTCAGCGTAACGTTCTTTGATGTAGAGGCTTATTATAGGATTGTTGTCTTCCCTTATGTATGTGACTTACGTTCTCCTGCTATGAATTATAATTGACGTGACTCATTATATAAAATCGTTTGTACTTTGCCAAACATTATAGGACGACCAGTGAGGACCATAAGAAGGATCGCAGGAGAAGAATCCTGACAGAAGACATAGAGTAATCTGGGAATGGTGGTCGTGACAAAGTCACCATGAGTATTATTTAAACAAGTTATAATAGAATCATCACTCGAGAACAAAGGGTTCCCCCGACACAGACGTAGGTAACGGTGGAGCGATTTTAGGATCACCTAACGAAGTTAACGAGGGGGATATCAGAGGGACTCTTTTGGAAAAGTCATCGGTGAAGATGCGGAGAAGAAAGAGAGAAAGTGTAACATGCCATTAGAAGTAGAAAATTAGAAGGAAATTGTGTAAAGTGGAGTGCAACGACACTCATAATTAAAATTAGAGTTAAATTTGTAGTTGTTAGGAGCGACATAAAGTGATTAGAGTCAATCACCACATATAAAGAAGTGTATTTAAAATTTAAAGAGAAATTTAGGTATGATTTGACCGTGAGGTCTTCCATTCGATGTTACAACAGAGATGCAAGTGAAATTTTGAAACTTAGCACAGTGGGTAAGCTAGAGACCAATCGTGAGAGAAGGTTAAATTACATAATGAACTTCGTACCTGAAAAAGGGGCATAGAATATAAAAGGGTTTATAGTTAATAAAGGACTGTGTGTAGAATACAAGGATGGATGAGAAATCCATCTAGGATAACTAATGCTGATGTCGCCAAGGTTATATGTTTACAAGTTATTCCAGCACTTCTAGAAGAAGTAAGCCATGAGGGTTAGAGAATTCGGCCGAAAAGCACAACTGAACTTAACGGTGTCAGTGAAACACCACATGAGAGCATGCCCAATAGGAAACTCATTTAGATAACTTGGATTGATTAACTTCCTACAAAGTGATGATGAAGTCAATCAGGGATGTAGAGGCCAACAATAGTTATGAAAGACCCGCATAGCCAAAGGGACAATGTGAGAATAATTGGGAGCTAAGACTGCCAGTCCGAGGGAAGGACATTCCAAAATGGTTAGTGGGACCAGTGACGAGAAATGGCTTGGGAAGTTTCCCCTATGTGTAGAGAGTGGGACCACCAGTGTTGAATGTGTCCACATTGAGAAGTGCAACCGATAAGATTTGAAAGTGGTAAACCATGCCAGTTAGGCATAACAACTGGAGGAGTGATATTTTTAGAGGAGGAATTATGTCAATAGAATTGGGCCCAAAAAGTTATAACCTGAGAGTGGTGGGTTTAAGAAGGACCGATCGGTAACAATAGCATATTAATCCTCTGGGTCATTAGGGCCCAGGAAAAAATAGGGTGGCCAGTAAAACCATAAGTGAGGCCTAGAGATGTTAGGCCAACATTTCAGTGATGGGCATGTAAGCCGCAGGCTAGAATAATTTGCCCACAACGAGGAGGAGGAAACTATTGGATGAAATCCTAGATGTATAACGAGTGCAAGTGATCATGGGTTGTTTTGGCCTCGAGAAGTGCATGCAAAGACCATACAATTAGGAGAGATTGGTGAAGTTTTGTTTCATCCTTGTGAGTAAAGGATTTAATTATGTAATAGGAGTGTGTCACAACTTATATATGAACGATTAACACTAAAGTTCGCATGCGAGTCGAGTTTAGTGCGTACATCAGTTTTGGACAATCTGGTTATAAATGTATTGGTCATGGGTAACAGGTATTTTTAGATGTCACCCGTGAGTAAGTTGGGGGGGCACTAAAAGCATGTTTTATTGTCATAATTTTACTACTGCATTGAGTTAGTAAAGTAGAGCTTATTATGGTAATGTGTAGTGATAATTACCTAATGTTTGAACGATAGTGGATTGAGTGATAGACCGTCGCGTCGGATACTCTGGGGGAGTAATATTAATTT
Source organism: Sambucus nigra (assembly GCA_949130495.1). Taxonomy (NCBI): domain Eukaryota; kingdom Viridiplantae; phylum Streptophyta; class Magnoliopsida; order Dipsacales; family Adoxaceae; genus Sambucus; species Sambucus nigra. Next base: position 150,186,806 of record OX422212.1, on the reverse strand, counting down.
GGTAAGGCATCACCCGATATATGGTTGGGCCTATATATATGTATATATATGAAAATTTCATGATATCGTAGACTTTAGTGAGTATGTTGTCTCGTTAGATGTGATCCCGATGCGTAGGGATTTATTTACTGATGTGACTCAGGATGCATTGTATTCTTTATCAAGCAACGAGATATAGCGCCAAAAATTGGGATAGTGAGAGCGCCATATTTCATGTTATTTTTAAGGACATACGTAGATTAATATGTCAACATACGGTGATTGTGGGAAGTTATATATTATGGACTGAGGACCTTGCGGACCTCGACGACCGATAATTTTAGGTCGTAGTGTATTGGGGGGGTTCCTTGTTTGGATTTTTCTTTGCGAGACATTCCACGCATGAAACTAACGTATGTCGGGAGTTGGAGAGAAGTTTGGATGATAGTACTTGGGATTCGTACCCTAGTAATTTTACATATATGAGAGTATAATTAAGAGTTTATAATTCCACTATGATGTGAAAATATATTTCATTTGTGCAATAATGCGTGAGATATAAGTTTGTGCATAATACCCTAAATTTTCCTTTACGTAACTGATATTAACCATTTCCAATTTTTTTCATTAATTAAACCCCAAAAATGCAATTTACCAAAATGCCCTCCTGGGATGTCGGTTAGGCCTAAAATTACCCCAGACCCAAACTAAACCCCCGGGTACACTATTCTGACTATTTCGACCCTTACGGGGTCAATAGAGCACTCAAAATGGTCATTCGAGTTAATTAAAAACAATTTAATTCTTTAATCCATTAAAGTCTCGACACGACAGGGACCAGAATATCCCCACTAAGGCTTGAAAACGTGCCGTCACAGGGCGAAAACACAAAGCACCCTCCAAACGGCCCCGTAAGGGGTTTGAGGCTAAGTTTAAGACTTAGATTTTGAAGAAGTCCCACTCTTGGACTTCCTAGTTCTTTTAGCTGGTGGCTGGGAAAGCCCTTCGCTAGTAGTTGCTTCAATTATAGGGGAAGGTTAGGGGTTGCAACGGTCTTGGGCTTGGGCGTGGCAGTAGGGATCATTGGGAAATAAGGGGGCAGCTCGAGGGGAGGATCTTTAATAGTTTTACTCAAGGAGAACTCAACTCCAAGAATGGAATTACCTTTGAGACCCAATTCTAAGTCAGAAAAAGAAAGGACTGGGGGATACTAGGGGGCCTTTGTATGAACTCATGAATCATGGCCAGTTGCATCAAACGAAATTTGGTGGCATAAGAGGTAGATACGTCCCCTTTCCTAGTAGCACTGGGGAGGGTGACTCGACCATCCATAGTAGAGGTCATGCCAAGTACCGTTGCAGAAAGGTAGAAGGTGAAAGCCTTAGTAAAAGTAGCCCTCTTATTCGTCAACTAAAACACAGGTCGAGGAGCCCCCTGATCAGACCCGAACTGCCTGCTACACCTATCGGAGTTATAAGGTTCAAAAGTATATCCCCATTCAGTGAAGGAAGGAAGAAACCTAGGAGTGAACAAAAGTACCACGGCCTGTGAAGGATCTTCTACAACTGGGATAAAAGTGACCATTCTAGTCGCAGAAGGAAAAAAAATCCAAGTGTGGGCAAAGATGGATTCTTTGTATGGCCTCATGAAAAAGGAGTCAAAACGGTTAAAAACTCCCATTATTTCCTTTCGACTCTATTTTTTATGAAATCATAAGAGGCGTGGGCGTTTAATGCCTTGGCTCACAGGATAAGAGACAAACTTGGCAATAATAATAGGAAAATGAGTATAGAGGAAACCCGTTAAGATAACGGTATTGGCAAAATTAGCCATATTGTAACGATCGAGGGACCATGCTATGTCAAGGTGGGTTCGATCCAGCCAAGTATAGAGGGAATCCAAAGCAATGACAACCAGAGGAAGGTTGAAACCACTGGTCAAATGGATAGAAATATTTATAAAGTTCCTCCTGGGCTGGTCGTTGGGTTTCCCAGTCAAGAAAAAATGCAAAAGCAGCACAAGAATATAGGCTGGTAGATCCAAAGAAATAACTTTACCTTGGCCCATAACAACAGTGACGTCCTTCGTAGTAGGAGCTTCGAAAAAATAGTTAATAAAGGGAGTAAAAGTAGCCTTGTTGGAAGACCCAGTGCAACTGCAGCAAATTCAATCCACCTCAAATCGGTTAACAGTCTCTTCGATATCCAAGGCCTCATCACGATATGTATACTTAATATGGGCTCAAACCCAAGTAGCTCACAAACATCCTCCAATGAAATGGTAAAATCTCCTCGGGCAGCGAAGAATGTGTGAGTTGTCACCTTCCATCTAAAAACCAACACTTTGAGCGCAACGTTATGCTTGGAAAGAATGAACTCCCTCAACCGACTGGCTCAGTGAAGACCAACTTTGGCAAGAGCTGCAGCGTGAGAGCTATGCATATGTGCATGCCAGGCAACAAAATGAGATGGCAATCCCCCAGGTGCTTCAAAATCGATCTGGGAGTAAGAAAAGTCGCCACGGTCCAACCAGAAGTATAAAGTCCCCTCTGGAGGAAGAAAGCCCCACTTTGATGAATCTTCATCACCCATCATACTTGGTCAAAAAGTGGCAGGTCTTGCACGCATCAGAGAATTCATCATCCTTGCAAAATATGGGTGACCGACGGTAAAAACTTGAATTCTCTTGACGAGCAACATCCATGGCGGTGGCACCAATGGTGACAGCAGGAGTGGCAGGTGGAGTATTGGTGGCAGACGTGGTAAGATTGATTGAGGAGGCCATTAAAGATGACAAGTACAAAGAAGAGCTTAGAAAATGCACCGGAGAAATTACAAAGGAATGGCTAGAAAGCGATGATAATTGGAGATGAAAATAACGAGGAGATAAGCTTGGCAACAATGGAGTCTTGGCAGAGTTTCTCTCTCTAAAGAAGACGAAGAAAAAAGAAGTGTTTTAAAAAATAAACGTTTGAAATCTCATAACCCGTCTTTTGATTTTCTCACCACCACACGTTCAAAGTTGCCTATAATCATTTCAAATGGACACGTGACACTTTGGGAAGTGTCCTGACAGTTGAGAAGATATCACCACGTAATTAATAAAGTGACTCATGGGGGGTAGAAAGGGTTTCCTTCTTAGGCAAGTTTGAATTTTGGCACCAGAATTTTTATCAGACATATCCAATAACTCCCAACGAAGATGCTGCCCCAACGATCCACAAACTACGATGTCCCCTCGCCACAAGTCCAAACGTTGTTTAAATTATGACTCAGCAACATTATGGAGCATTTATTCCCTTTCGAACATGGTGAAAATTACAAGGAAAAAATTTATAAGCCACAACGATAGGGGCAATCCTAACGACAAACACACTCACCTACAACTATAATCCACAATGGCACAAACGGGAGAATTTCACTTACCAAGATTCGAAATGGGTGTTTAAGAAAGTCAGCAGGTGTATCAGGAGAATTTTGAATAATCAGGCCAGAATGGTTGAAGCTCAGTGAATATGAAAAAATGGCAATGTCCATTCACCAAAGCGCCAATAAGCCTTAGCGCTTTGACTCAGATACATAGGGGATAATTTTACTTTTTCTTGGAGGAGGTAACCACAGTAGTTGTAATGAAACAAAGGATGCAAAAAAAAATTCACGGAGAGAAGGTTCATCGAATTGAGAAGTTTTCATGCAGATATTTCTTGTTCCCACAACAAATCTCTACATGAAGGGACAAGTGAAGATGGAGCTTGAAGGTAATATTGAGTTTAGAGGTAATTTTCCCATTAACAATAATATTTGGGATTAAGGCAACATTGCAACTTAAAGTGATAGAGCTCAGTGAGACAGCTCAATGCGATGCAGCTTAGTAAGGCAATGTTACAGCTTAAAGTGATGCAACTCAGTAAGGGAGTGAGGTAGCTCATGTGAGTTAGGTCAGCGTGGCAGCCCATAGGGATATCCAACAAAGAAACTGGCCGAGAGAGCTAATCCTTTAGTTCTATTATTTTACCTGGCCTCGTTATGTCTCTTTATTTACATTTACCATAAGTTGTAACGATTATAATGATTTTTAGTGTGAGGTCGAACAGTACTCATGAGAGACCAGGCTTGGCAGGGCCTCGAAGAGATTTCATGCTCTATAAAACGACCTCACAGTGGGAACTTCAGAGGGACTTATTTTGGAGGATTGAAAAGTGAGGCACCGTTGGGGCTTGTCCTGACCATCTTAGATACACCTGGTAAAACACCAAAAGGACCCTGATCATGGAACCTCGGGGGGAGCAGACTTGAGTTCCATCGGGAATTGAGTTGTGAGCCAAACCACCCTCTACTTAATATCACATCTACTTTATGTGATGTCACTAACCAACTAGGCGATGTCAGATCTGCACTTGAGTAAACCACAGTGGTATTTGGGGCTGTCAGACAGTTGGTGAGCCACCTCTGTGACGACAACCCCCTAACACACAGTGGTTAGGCAAAAGGCATGTCTTGTCATTTAATGTTTATGACGTGGAGATAACTAGTGCATCAGGTATTTAATGTTTGTGACATAAAGTATGAGGGATGTCTTTCACAGGAATTAATGACTGAGTTGCCTCGGGGGTAGTGTGGGGGGATATTTAAGGACCCCAACTACCTGTGGGGAGAGGAGGTTCTTTTTGAGAGTTTAGAAGTTATTACTAGAGGGAAGAAATACATCAGAGAGAGAGAGATTTGTTACGAACTAGAGTTTTTACTCACCCACCATTGTCATTTATTAGGAAGCTTTTAATACTTGACAGAGATCCTTGAGGGTGGTTGGGGTGTTTGACTGCCTGCCAAGGTGTATCTGGGGTGATTACTTCTATCTCCCTCCAAATGAGTTACTTATGAGTTCATTAATATCTTTTGAGTTATACACGAGAGATTTGTGAGTTCAAACTGAGTTTATCTTCACTAAGTTGTGTTTGCGCATCCTGTAGTTAATCAATAATGTTGCTATTTAACTTATCATTACTGTACTCAAAGGGAGTTACGCCTCCATACGATCTAAACTACCCTTTTATATTTGGCGACTCCACTGGGGAGGTATTCTTCTAATTAATGAGTTTGGCGCAGGATAACGTTAATCGAAGGCTTAACTTTGATGACATTCAACACAATGAAGAACAGGCGGTGAGATAGCTAGAGGATTCAAGGGATTGACCCCCTCGACTAGAGGTACCTCCAGTCCAAGCGGCGACAGGTGTCCCAGCGGTGGCACAGGCTTCAACGAGCGCTAGGTTGGGACCGGCCCAAGTGGCACTCCTCATGAATAAATTTTATAAATTTTTGCAAACTCCCATAGCTTCAACGGTGTTAGGAGGATTTAAAGTAACTCCTCCGTGACACCAGGAGCAGCCCCAATAGCCCCACTAAGTGCAGTCATAACAGGAACAGTCCCAGCAAGTACACCCTCTGTTGTAAATCTAACGGTGGGAACCCCAGGGGTATCAACGACTCCAACTGTGATGATTTCTCCAGCTACAATGGGCACTCAGCCTATAGTCCCGTTGGTTGTCACTTCAATGGCATCACTCATGGAAGAGATGCAGAAAGAGATGCTAAAATTCATGCAAGCCTCCTCGCAATCTTCGAGCGAGGTAACTTCAATCTATGATGACTTTCGAACGCCTTACCCCTAGGAATACAACGATAAGCCCTACCTAAAAGATTATATTCCTCCTATCTTTGGAAAATACACAGGAAAGGGTGGAAACCGGAAGGAACATATTAAATGCTTCGTTGAGCACTTGGGGGCGCATTGCAATAATAAGAAACTCGAGTTAAGGGAATTTTCTAAATCCTTTACCGATAAAGCATATACTTGGTATTCTCACTTATCTCCTAAGAGTGTTTCCACATGGGAGGAGATGCATATTTTCTTCATCCAGAAGTTCTTTCTGGCGGAAGATGAGTTTACTTTGACCCAACTGGGGAGGGAAAAGTAACGACCCGGAGAAGAAGTGGTGTCTTACGTTCGAAGGTTCTAGGAAAGTCCCCTCGATGTGAGGGAGGAGGCCAAAGAGTCCAAGCTACTATAGATCTACACGAAGGTACTGCTTCCTGAGTACATCTGTCATCTTATTAACGAGATGCGCGAGGGGACTTTTGCGGCGTTCCTAAAAACAACAAGGAATATCTCGTTGGTTATACGACCAAACCTAGTGGTGGTGCCCATGATGTTCAGACAGCCAATGTAAACTGTGGTAGGGACGTCTATCCCCCACGAGTAGGATATACTGAAGGAACAAATGGGGGAAAGGTAGCGAAGAAGGATAACAAGAGGAAGTTTGGAAGAGACATGGAAGACCCACCACTATTATCTTGTACAGTAGAAGAGGCTGTCAGCTGTTACAATGCAATGATTCAGGGAGGAACAGTGTACGAACCAAAGGGCATCCTCATTGGGTAACTAGACGCTGCAACCAGGGCGGATCCCAAATATTGCCAAATTCATCGAAAGATCCAACATCCAATGGAGAGATATTTCACGCTAAGGAGAATCATCGACAAATATGTAAAGGCAAGAACATTGCAAATCCCTCTGTTGAACGTTAATAATAACCCACTCCATGCGCATGGGGCCAATCTGGTAGTGGCCTATGATGAGGAGGCAGAGAGAGAAGAAAGGGAGCTAACGATGAAGCAGGAGGAGTTTGAAGAAGCTTTGGCATATTATGCTAAGGGAATGGCTAATGTAGTGTTAACTTACGATGAAGCAAGTTCTAAAGATGTGGAGGATGTATATAGCGTTGAAGGTGAGGAAGCAGATGATTTGTATCAAATATTGCGTATTTTTGCCCTATATCTTTATGCATTCTAGCATTTTTACGGTCTTTAATACCTATGTTTATGCTCATTAACCAGATAACATTGGATTTGGATATATACATGATTTACAAGGGTTAATTGTGCTTTTGTAGGTATTGGAACGCTAAAAGTGAGGATTCGTTGCATTTTGGAAGATTTTCGTCGCCGGACGCTACTTCAAGGGTATTTTAGTCAATTCATATTTCATCTTCAGCTAATCGAAATTCCATGGATGCATCATTTATTAAGTTATCATCGCGTGGCCGCAAACGACGTGTCGTTTGGAGTCCGTATTGTGAAGTTATGATCGTTTCCATTTGCAACCTTTCCCCCCTCTTCATGGACAAAACAAGGCTGAGAAACAGAGTACCGATCGATTGTGGTTTGAGTCCCGATCGATCGCGATTTTGGATTTTTCCGTGGAAAGGAGATAGTGTGCTTTTAATTGAAGGCGCGATCGCCCGGCCCCCCGGCCGCGGTCGATCGCATATACCAGATATATTGCCACTTTTTCTTTTCTTTTCTTTTCTTTTCTTTTCTTTTCTTTTCCTTTCCTTTTTCTTTTCTAATTTAATTCCACTTACTATATAAACCAATTTTATTGTAAATATCAGATATAATTAGTTTTAGAAGATAGTTTAGGTTAGGATTTGGAGTTAGAGAGCTCATTCTTCTTCCTCTCTTGGTTTGACACCCATTTGGGTTTGTAAGTGTGCACTATTCATCCTCCCTACCCATTAATATGGTTTGCATTTCTTTAATTATTGCTTTGTAGTTAATTTACTTGCTTTCTAATTTAGTTTACTTGCTTTATTTACATGCTTTCTTTCCTTGCTTTCTAGTGTAGTTTTATTGCGTTTATTTATCGCGTTTTTAATATGCTCTCTAGCTAAGTTAGTCTAGGTTGTGTCGGATTGAACTCATTCCGGGTTGACATGTTGCTTTGCTTTGGTGATGGATTTTACGGGTCTATTTTCGGTGCGTTGTCCTGGTTATTACTCCTATGAGATTTGACGGGGCATATCATGTATGCTCCGTACTTACGACCTTGCGTGCGTAATTTTCGGGGTATTTGTTGACGCCAAAATCTTATTAGGATTTTATACGAATTTAGGGGGCGTGACAATCCTTGATTCAACTACCTGTCGAAACGAGACACATTCATAATAACTCGTCGACCCATGTAACCAATTTATACTAATTAACTCGGGTGAGGTCTATTCGACATAATCTATAGTTTTTACTCGCTTTTATTAGTTTAGCTTTATTTTTCCTCGCCTAGATTAATATTTCCCTTTTGTTCATCTTTTCATTTTTGTTCATATTCATCTCTTACACTTTTATTTAGAAGGAATAAACTAAATAATATTCTAGCAACTCGTCTCTGTGGATTTTTGATACCCGACTTACGGCTACACTTGTATCGAAAGTGTAGTCGTAATTTAGGTTTTTGTATTGAGACGATGAACAGAAAACAACTATCGGCGTTTGACATGCGCCGCTTTTCACCCTTAATCAAAATGGCACCATTATCGGGGATTTGTTTGTTTTAGAATTCATTTGATTTAGTATTTCGTAGTATTTTCTTTTTATTTATATTTTTTTCCTAACATTTTTGTAGGACTTCTACATTTGAGCGTCAAGAAACGCTTGAATTTCCCGCGCGCATCTACTTTGTGGAATTCACCACTTCGAGCCATTTTTGGGGTAAGCATGTCTTATTCCAATTCTTTCGGTAATCATTGTTATAATTCTCAAAATGCTCGTAATCCTATGACTTTTGGTCAATACTTAGAGTCCTAAAAAATTACACATACTTTGGGCGAGTATAACGAAAGTCAAAACTTGGGTTATTGGAATTTTGATGATGATGATAATGATTTTGGGCCTCTAATTCCTTATAATAGGAATTTTGAAACGAATTGCAATAGTTTTCAAAATTCCTATAATAATGAGATAAAGTTCAAGTCCGATGGTGATTTTCAAAGTTTGCTTTTTCAAATATCCGCGTCTAACCTATGACGTTCGGTGAGGGCTTGCGCATGCCTGAAAATGAGAAACTTGGAAGTCGTTATCGGGAAGACAATCTTTTGTGGGAGCATGAATTGGATTTACTATTTGAATCCGACGACGATTTTTCTTCCGAGACTTTTGAAGTCGAGGAATGTTTTGAACCAAATGAGGACTTTGTGCCTACTTTGGAACAAACCATTGTTGACTTTGCCCATTGCATAATAGATATTGAAGGCGAGGATGAAATGGAAGTAATATCCATTTGCAATGAAATGATTTCTTCTTTGTCCCCCAAAGAAGAACATTTCATTAAAAATGATCTTATTTCCTTCGAAACTCAATCTTCAAGCGATGATGACTCATCTCTTGAGTTTGAATTTATTTCCTCCCCATTTTCATTCTCTGTTATCACACCGTCACAAGTACCCGATGAATCGGTTTCAAACTTTAATGCGTTAATACTTTTCGTCGATGAGGAGTACTTGCTCGAGTCGCCTTCCCCGATCGCATCTTTGCCTTCGTGTGCGCCACCTCCCATTCCAATTTCAAAATCCTTGGGAGGATATTCTGCTTTTCTCGGCCCCACATGTTTTTGTCACTTGTTCAATCCAAATCCCCCATTGTCCCTCCAAAACTTTTAATTGACGATGGTTCATTTCTTACGCCTTACACATGCCTTTTGTTGTTCAAACGGAATTTTTATTTTTTGAAAGTCATGCTTTTAAGTGAGGGTACACCAGTTATCCTCCAAAGTCAAATCGTTTTCATGGTGGACCCTCAACTATTTAAACTTATAGTGTATAGTTAGTGTGAAGCCTAAATAGTAGGTTATATATAGTTAGCTTTTTATTCTTTCTTTCTTTTTATCTTTTCTTTCCTTTTTAATTTAGTCTAGTGTAATTAGTTAACTTTTTGTTATTTGTTTTTGCTATGCTCGGTAATAACTTATTTTGTAGATTTTTTGGACTTGTTCTTATGGGGATCGCTCCAATTTTGGGTAATATCGCTCTTTTCCTCGCTTTAACTTGGTTCTTAATGCACATTGAGGACAATGTCAGGTTTTAAGTTAGGGGGTGTGGGATATTCTATCCATTTATTTATTTAGTCCATGTTTTTGCTCACATGTTAGTTACTTAGCATGATTTTCTTAGAAAAATTAAAATTTTCAAAAATATTTTCTTTCTTTTTTATCCTTTATTGGGAATTTTGCCTTTGTTTCTGATGATAAATTTCAATAATTGCCCGATCCAATAGATAACTCAACGATGCATGTTCTCGATTTTAGAAGTTATTGGACTTTAGTCCTCAATCATTTATATTATGAATAACTTCATGAATTAAACTTTAATCCAATGCGCACATGCACTTTTCTTGCTTTATTGATTTGGTTTAATATTTTTATAACTCGGTAATCTTTTGTTGCATTGTATATACTTACACCGAGTAAGCTTTGTACCTTTCTTCGTTTGTGAGTGTTATACACTATTCTTTCCTCTTTAAAAATGTTACAGTCGTTGGTAATATCTCCATTCTTTCATTTTATCGTTCATTAATTGAGTTTATATATGAAATGTGTTACTTGAGCATGATTTTCAAATATTGTTTTGACTCGAGAATCGCGTAAACTTTAGGAAATGATCATAGGCCCTCTTTGTTATATCACCCATATTGACCTTGACCTCATCTTATATGTTTCCCCTCGTTAACCCCCCTTGAGCCTTAATATATCCCTTCGTTTCATAACCCAAAATCCCATAACCAACTCCGAATTGGAGTTTTAGCCCATATATACACCTTCCATACCTTTGTTTGGAATGTTACTTGGGATTGAATGATGTTGTTTTATTGCGGTTGCAATTTAGGCATATGAGAGTGAGAAAAGTAAAGAAAAGAAAAAGTGAAAAAGAGAAGAAAAAGAGAAATAAAAAAAAAAAGAAAACAAAAGAAAAAGTGAGAAAAAGAAGAAACGAAAAGAAAAGAAAAGAAAGAGAGATGTAAATGTTATATATAGTTCAATAAGCTTTGATTACTCTCCCTATTGTTATATTCAATGCCTTTTTGGAACTTGTTTTCCAATTTTGCTATTGCCCGCATTCTTCCTATTATTCTAAGTTATCATTCCGAACGCTTTGAATTCGTATATACATTCCATTCATTTCGTACCCTAGCCTAGCCTACATTACAACACTATTAAAGTCCTATATGATCTTAGGGTGATTTTCATTTAAAAGTCTTAATAGTTTTGATAATCTGTGAAAATACATTTGGCCTTCTTTTATGTGCGATATCTTTCATTGGGATTACAATTTTTCATTTTATATATAACGTTCTTCATTTGTGACATGTGCGCGGCCTAGTTCCATTTACATTTACTCCTTATGCCCGCATGTCCCGTGTGTTACCTCCCTAATTCGAGTGAATTCACTTGATGAGTGTAATGCCCGTGAGGATTGAATATATGCTTGCTTTATTTAGTATCCGATTTATTTAATTTTTTGCCAAATCATATTTTGCATGTGCTCGATCCCCTCCCACATTTTAAGGTTTCAATTCTATGAGGTGCATTCTATATGTTAATGATTTCAGACTTTTTTTTGAATTCGTTCAATGTGCTAATAATGTGTATGAAATCTTGTTCATTGTTGTTGGGCTCGTCGCATGTTGGGTTCACTACAACAAAACACGCCATTAGTAACACAATTTTACCATTACTAATAATTTTAGTAACACAATCTTTCTGTTAGAAAAAAGGCGTGGGGCACGAAGCTAGTAACGGTAAAATTCTGTTACTAATAGTAACGAAAAATTTAGGATTAGTAACGGTAAAATTCTGTTACTAATAGTAACGAACAATTTAGGATTAGTAACGGGAAAATTCTGTTACTAATAGTAACTGTAAATTTCAGAATTAGTAACGGTAAAATTCTGTTGCTAATAGTAATGGTAAAATTCAGAATTAGTAACGCTAAAATTGTGTTACTAATAGTAACAGTAAAATTCAGAATTAGTAACGCTAAGTTGTGTTACAAATAGTAACGGTAAAATTATGTTACTAATATTAATACATATTTAAAAAAAATAATCATTTTTTTTTTGGAAGAGGGACAAGTCCCCCACTCAAATTATTAATAACCAAAGATCAGAAAAGCCCTGATCTGGAGGCTAACAGAAATGAAGAAAGCTTAAAAAATTAAATTGGGATTTTTATAAGAAAATCCCTTACAAATAAATGAAATAAGAAAATAAATGAATAAAAAATGCCTACTCTAGAATTTTTGAGATTCTTAGAGCAGAAAGGCCCCATTTATCCATCTTAACTGCTCCTCTAAGATAAGATGGAAAAGAATCCATTTGAAGAGACCAAAGAGAAAGTTGAGATTGACTACCCAAATTGGCTAAAAAATCAGCAGGTTGATTACCCTCTCGAAAAACATGAACAAAGGAAATGTTGAAACTTTCACTTAGCACCTGAATATCCTCCACAATATCTCTGATTTTCCAAGGACAGTGCATTTTGTTATTAAGAACCTCAATAATAATCTTTGAATCAGATTCTACAATGAGCTCATAATCTTTTAGATCCCAATAGAATCATAATCCTTCTAATATAGCCAGAGCTTCAGCTTCTATGTTGGATTTTACACCAAAGAAGTGACAATAGGCCCAAAGCACATCTCCCTTAGCATTCCGTAAAATACCACCCCACCACTATTACCTGGATTTTGGATTGAGCTACCATCTGTATTGAGCTTTAACACCTGAGATGGAGGAGGTTTCCACTTCACAAAACAATATTCCATAATAACCTTAAAATCACCCATAGAGTAGATAGAGACTTTATTAGGAGAATGGGGAATCAGTTGAAAAATAGACGAAGAAAGCGCTTCAATATTTCTTATTACTTTAGTGATATTAGAAGATGAACCATTAAATCTACACTCATTCCTCTGACACCATATAGTCCAGCATATGATAATTGGCTTCAATTTTTGGCAAATACCGCTGAAATTATTCTGAGCTGAAATCCACCACAATAAGCACCTGCTTTTGATATCTGATCTCACATAAGGAACTCCCAATACATTACCAAAATGAGACCAAACTGCATCAGCTATCTCACCTTGAATAAAAACATGGTTAATGCTCTCGGTATGGGGAGTAGAACAACAGTGACATTTTGAGAGGCCATTCCATCCCATGGAGAATAGATTTTCATCAATGGGAAGGAAACCTTGAATTAATTTCCAAGAAAATATAGATAACTCAACTGGGAGAACTTGCTGCCAAGCTAGCGAGTAAGTCCACCGGTATATAGATGAGTTTTTAATAATAGACCAGGTTGATTTAATTGAGAACTTTCCATCATTTGTAGCCGTCCAGATACAATCATCCTTCTTGTTATTCAATCTGACTTTAACTCCCATTATTTTGTAGCATATCTCTTGGGGGAAAAGATCTGAGATTTTGTTCACATCCCATCTTTTGTCGACAGTCCACAGGTCTTTGACTCTGATTGGATTAGAAACTATAGTGTAATGGTAAAGGGGCCCAAAAGAGCACCACTTGTCCCATAAGGCACTGCACTCTCCCTCTCCAATTCTCCACTGGATACATGCTTCAGCTTCAGATCAAATATTACACATTCTCCTCCATGTTTGAGATCCCAAGAGGTCTTTAGCTATGACTGGATGCACCTTTCTACAGTATTTAGCAGACATGATATTGCTCCAAAGAGTGTCTTGACTTCTAAACTTCCACCAGAGTTTCATAGAAAAAGCTTTGTTCATATCAGAAATGCTTCGAACACACAAACCCCCTTCATCTGTTAATTTAGAGATAACATTCCATTTACACCAGTGATATCTATGGTCACCAAAACTAGAGCTCCAAAAAAAATTAGCAAATAATTTTTCTATAGATATAATGGTCTGTTTAGTAGGCATCAAAGCTGACAAAAGATATAAATGGATAGATGAGAGAACATGCTTGATAAGGATGAGTTTACCTCCTTGGGAGAGAATCTTGGATTTCCAACTAGCAATTCTAGATCTTATTTTAGCCACTAAAGGCTCAAAATATCTGTTTCTCTTCCTACCTGAGTATATAGGACAACCCAGATAATAAAAAGGAGGATGACTGATTTTGAACCCTAAAACATCAGAAATTTTCTTTTTGGCACCAACTGACAGCTTGTTAGACAAAGCCATAAAACTTTTCATCTTATTAACCTTCTGACCAGACACCTTCTCATAATTCTGCACAACTAACATCAAATTTTTTAGAGTTTTCAAATCCCCAGAAGAAAATAAAATAATATCATCAGCAAAAGTTAAATGATTAATCTTGGAAGCCCCAATGGGAGTTTTAAACATTTTAAAAGAGGTTTTGGAGTGAAGCTCATTTAAATTCCTGGAAAAAGCCTCTGCTATGATATGATAAAAAGCCCTGCAGATAATGGATCCCCCTACTTGAGCCCTCTACCTGATTTAAAGAAGCCTTTGTGAACACCATTTATCAAAATTGAGAACCAATTATTAGACAAAACCCTCCAAATCATATCTATCCAGGTTTCATTGAATCCCAATTTCCTCATTACTTGGATAAGGAAATACCATGAGACTCTATCATAAGCTTTAGCCATGTCCAACTTGATAGCTACATTACCTCCAAAGTTTTTGTAATTGATCATGTGGAACATTTCTTGAGCAATAAGAATATTATCTGTAATATCTCCGCCTTTAATGAACCCACTCTGATTAGCAGATATAAATTGAGGAAGAATTTTCCCAAGTCTAGAAGCCAACTCTTTAGTAAATATCTTATTAAAGAAATTACATAAGCTTATAGGCCTCATATCATGGAGAGTTTGAGGGGATTCAATCTTAGGGACAAGAACAATAGAAGTAGCAGAGACAATTTTGGGAATTTCCAGACCTGAGAAGAAACCTTGCACAGCTTTAACTATATCACCTCCTATGATATCCCAACATTTGGTAAAAAAATGGCCAGAAAACCCATCCATACCTGCCACACTGCTCCCATTAAGCTCAAACACGACAACCCTTACTTCATCTTCTTGAGGATAATCCGAAAGAAAAGAGTTTTGCGCTTCAGAAATAGACTATTGGACACATTTTAGGAAATTATCTGCATTGCCATAGATCTCCTTATCCTGAAAAGCAATTTGAAAAAAATTTATGGCTTCATTAGCAATATCAGCCTCATTGACAAGCCACATACCTGCTTCAGACTTGATTTTTTGAATCAGGATCTTCTTTCTTCGAGCTTTTACAGAATTGTGGAAAAATTTAGTGTTTTTATCACCTTCTCTCAACCATTTATCTTGGGCTTTTTGTTTCCAGAAATCTTCTTCTAAAGCACTCTTCAATGTGAATTCAGCTTCCATTTTAGCAAGGGATTCTCTATTAAGCTCAGATGGATCATCTTCAAAAGCAATTTCAGTCGCTAACAACTTATCTTCAGCATCTCTAACTGATTGGAATATGTCCCCATATGTGGCTCTACTCCAATAAGCCAGATGATGTTTGAGGGATTTGAGATTAAGGGCCACTGAATAGATAGGGTTAGAAGAAATTTTAGAATTCTAATTTTTGAAACAATCTCCTTGAAAGAAGGGTGAGAGGTCCAAAAATTTAGAAATCTAAAAGGTTTAATAGAAACATCCAATGAATTCTTCATCTGGACAAGTATAGGAGCATGATCAGAAGCAGTTTTATTTAAGTGAGAAACACTGATATCAAATCCCATTTGGAGGAACTTATCATTAGAAAGAGCCCTATCCAGTCTACTCCAAATTCTGGCCGATCCCTCCCTTTTATTAAACCATGTAAAAGCAGATCCTGTATACCCCAAGTCTACAAGACTATTACTCTCCATGAATTCCAATGAAGAAGATAGATCACTATCATTACCACCTGCTTTTTCCCAAGAGTAAGCAATAGTGTTGAAATCCCCACAAACAAACCATGGATCAGAAGTAGATAAAAGTGAAAGATGATTCCACAACCCCCTTCTACCAATTTTGGTACACTTTGCATAAACAAAACTGGATACCAGGGGATAGTCTAATTGAGGGATTTTAACAGAAACTGTAATCGCTTGATCATTTGAATCAATCACATCACCATCAAAATCTTCCTTAAAAAAACCCAAACCTTACTAGAAGTGTTAAGATAGGCTTTAGAGAAACCTAATTGCAGCATAAAGTTAGAAATAGAATCCCCTTGCTGCTTAGGTTCTAAAATAACCAACACTGAAATCTTGTGAATTTTAATTAGCCTTTTAAGTCTTCTCACACCCTTATTCTTACTAATACCTCTGATATTCCATATTAATAGACTGATCATTGGGAAACTGCATCAAGGTGAGCTCTAGAGTTGGATCTGAGGTGCATTTTGTGGGGACCTTCTTTAGTGAGAATACGAGTTGGAGATAAAGAAGAGGATTTGCATATATAAACAACACCTAAAGGGCTATTATTGTTTCTCCTACCTCTTTTTTTCTTTGTTACAGTGGTAAAAACTGCTTCTTCAAGGTCTTCACCTTGGGTACTTTCATCACTGTGATTCTTTCCTTGATCAATTTCGTCAATTTGATCACCATCTTGATTAGTACCTGTTTGAGAGTATACAATAACTTTATGGATGTTTTCGGGCTCAGTTTTCTTCTGCAAAGTCTTAGTCTTAATATTCACAGGTAAGTCGACTACCTGGTCATTAGGAGTGACCTGGTTCAACTCTTTTTGATCATCATTTGACCCTCTCTTCACATTATCTGTAGCATCTTTCACTGATTCAGTAGGTGGACTTTGCTTCTTAAATTTCCTTATTACCCATTCTTTAGTAGGCTCTTTTAGATTAGGCACAGGTTCTCGAATATCTTTCTTAGAAGCATTAGATGACCCCATTCTGTTCTCTTCTTCCTTATTTTGAAACTTGCAGTCTTCCTGTTTGTGTCCTTTCTTCAAACAAAATCGACAATAAGCAGGGATCTCCTCATACTCTATATGTTGCCAATACCCAATGCCTTTATCACTGTTGCCAATCCATATTCTCTTAGGTCGGTCTTGACAGAGATCAATTTCCACGCAAATCCTAGCCAAGCTAGGTTTTGAAAGCGAAGCAGTTGCTAAGTGCATTTTGAGGGGTACTCCCACAACATTGGCAATGGAAAAAATACTGTCTTTGTTATAAAAATGAATAGGAAATAGCGGCATAGTGATCTAAATAGGAACAATCGAAGATTCCATATCAGGATGAAACTCAGGTGTCCATTTGAAAACACGCATAGGGCATCTATGAATGAACCAGGTTTCTCTAAGCCAAACGCGATGAAAATCTTCCTCATTAAATAATCTGATCAGTATGTGTTTGTTATTAATGAGACCAATATTAAATGCTGCTTTCAAACCAAGAGACGAGAATACCTTACGTATGTCATTGATAGCAGGCCTACCATGAGAGAATTTACCCACAAGAGAATATTTAAAAGGAGCAGCAAGCTGTTGTATATCTTCTTCAGAAAAAAAAATTGCAGGCTCACCTTTATATTGAGTAACTTCTTTCAGGGCTATTGAAGATGACGAATGGTTTCCTACTACCGAGGCAAATGACTTGGAAGGATGAATACGGTTAGATATAGGGGGTGGAGGAGGAAGAATGACTGCCTCCACGTTGGAGGCAGTAGCATCAGCCATGCAACCCTAGGTCGCCCTAGCTAGAGAGAGAGAGAGAGAGAGCTTTAAAAAAAATTAAGATCCAGTATCCTGATTATTATTATCCCTATTTAAATCCTAAGAACATATACAATAATAGTCTACAAAAACAAGGGCATTACATTCAACATTTATATTTATATAAGCCTGCACTCTTTTTTTACAAAAGAAACTTAAACCAAACAAATGAAACATCGTAATACAATCCCCCGAAAGTTGCATTATTTTAATAAAAGCATCCAATATAACATCCTAATATAATCATCCCCAAATGAGATATTTTTATATTATAACAAATCAGATGAAATATAAAAAAGAAGTTCGTTGTCGTTGAATATCAACTTTCGTTCTATTATCATCGTCATCAATGCCGCAACCCGCAACGCTGGAAACTTGATGAGGATCCAAAAATGACATTCTGTCAAACAAAATAAAATTATCATATTAGTTATAATATCAACATTTAGTCATACAAAATTAATTTAGTACAAAAAAATTATCCACCAGCAAAATTAATTGCACAAGTATATGGACTTATTATATCACATTTCACATCAGCACATATTCAAAAAAAATTTGGTACTGTTCACACAAACACAAAAACACACACTTACACTGCACACAGACACTGAACACACACTTCATATTATTCACACAGACGCACTATGATCAAAAAGTACTATTTACATGCAAGATGGGTGATACTACGACATGATCCACGCTTCCCATTTGTTGGCATAATAAAACTGAGGTCCTCACTTTAATTACTTTATTTTTTTGTATTGATTGGAAACAAAAACTTCCATTCATGATAGAAAAAAAATAGTGATACTTTAATAACTAACATTATCTTAAACAAAAAGAAAAGATCCAACTATACAGGAGCATGTTGAATTTACGAGGCACGTACATTATCCAAAGTTAACACATAAAAAGCTAAAAGGTGATGAGAGAAATATGAAACAACTTAATTTACATAACTATTTTATCTACTTACCAGCTCTACACAAATTTCTCTATGCATGTGGTCAGTGTCGATTTGGGAACTGCGCCAATAATGGCATCTTTCTTCTCTCAACTTTTAAAATTATGACAGTTGGGATGCTTCTTATCCCATATCGGGTTGCAATCGAAGGACTCTCGTCAGTATTCACCTTGAAGCAACTGGAATACTCTCGCCATGTTGCATCAGTGACAGGAGCAACTGCAGATCTCACAAAACGAACAAGACATTACAGTTTATAATATACACTAGGTGAAAGTTTTGAATCAACTGGAATACTTTAGGCGGTTACAGAACAAGGCATTTAAGAGAGATACTGATATAGTATGAGCTACAAAGTCAACATTAAGGCTCCGTTTCAAGCAAAATATAATAAGCATGTAAAAAAAAGCCAAATCCAGTGTCTTTGAGAGCGAATTGTCAAATGGTTCGGATTTCTCTTGGTGTGATATTTCCGTTAAAATCGGATCATTACAGTTTACAATATACACTAGGAATTAGAGAATCTCCTACAATCTGTAATTTTTTGCTTAGCAAAAAGTCTCTAAATGAAATGGGGTATCCAGATCTGGACCAAATTATACTAGCTAAGAGTATCTGGACCTTTTCCAATAAAATTGTTTCTCTAGGTACCTAATTGTGAAAAACCAAAAAAGGAAAAGATAATTTACCTAGTTGGAAGGCAGAAAAAGATCACAAAAAACACAACCACATATTGATATGTGGGGTATACTGATTCGTATCGATTATTGCATATTTCCGCCCGTTATCTTTATGCACTCTAGAACTTTTACGGTCCTAAATGCCTATAATTATGCTCATTAACCAGACAACCTTGGATTTGGATATATACATACTTTGCAGGGGTTATTTGTGCTTTTGTAGGTATTGGAACGCTAAAAGTGAGGTTCAGTTGCATTTCGGAGAAGTTCCGTCATCGAATGCTACTTCAAGGGCAATTTGGTCTTTTCAAACTCACTATTTTTTATGGAATGAAGTTACTAACATGTAGATCATCAAATTATCTTTCCGTGGCCACTGACCGTGCGTCATTCTGACTCCGTATGTGGAAGTTATGCCCATTTCCGGAAGGTTTCGGTATTTTCTTCTACTTCAAGGGCATTTTGGTAATTTCATACTGCATAATTTGGAGGGTTTCAAAACAGAATCATGTATAGAATTGAATTAGCTTCGCGTCGGTTCCGACCACGCCTCATTTCGATTCCGTATGAGGGAGTTATGGCCATTTCCGTGCAACGCGTCAAAATTGGTTCGGAGTGGAAAAGGGGGCTGCCTCAAGCCCAAGGCAAATTCCAAAAGTGCGGTCGACCGGTCCCAAAATAGAGGTCGACCGGTCCCATCAGATATGTACGAAAATTGACTTATTTTGGGTTTTTTGGCTTGGTTTTTTTTGGGGTTTATTTTGGGGTATTAAATGAATGTTTGGGGCTTTTCTTTGGAGGATATATTTTCATTTTAGGTTAGAGAGGAGGGGATTTATGGGTTTGGCTTATCTCTCCTAGGGTTGACACCATTTGGGTTGTGTAAGTTACTATTCATCTTCCCCTCCATTTATATTATTTGCTATTCTTTGTTTAAGCTTTGTTTTCTTGATTTATTGCTTTGATTTATTAGTTGTTGGTAGTTTAATTCTTGTTTTCTTTGGTAATTAGTTATTTTACTTAGTTTAATCATGTGTAGTGAGTAGTTTTACGGGTTTGGGTCGTGTGTCCGCCATTGATGGGCGTTGAGCTCCGAAAATTAGGTTTTGTTAATGATATTTATGCAATCCTTTTACACTTTTACACTTTTATTTAGAATTATTAAACCAATTAAATTCTGACAACTCCTTTATGTGGATTTTCGATACCAGGGCTTAGCCTCTATACTCCCTTTTTGAGCGTAGTCATAACTTTATGTTTTTTGTATTAAGGCGGTGAACAGAAAACAACGATCGACATTTGACACGAGCTACTTTTCACCGTGATCAAAATGGTATGATTCGCATCAAATATTGCATATTTCTCCCCGTTATCTTTATGAAATCTAGCTCTTTTACGGTCCTTAATGCATATATATATGCTCATTAACTAGGTAACATTGGATTTGGATATATACATGTTTTGCAGGGGATAATTGTGCTTTTGTAGGTATTGGAACGCTAAAAGTGAGGATCCGTTGCATTTCGGAGAAGTTCCGTCGTTGGACGCTACTTCAAGGTTATTTTAGTCAAATTCACATTTCAGCTTCGGCTCATGGAATTTCCACGGATGTGTATCTCGTTGAATAAGCTTCGCGTGGACGTAAACGATGCGCGATTTCGAGTCCGGACGGCGAAGTTATGACCGTTTATGTTATTGGACCTTTCCCCCCTCTTCATGGAACAAGGATTGCAGAAAATAGAGTACCGGTGACCGCATCCCTGGGACCGGTCGACCGCGGTCTCAACTTTTTTCGTGGGAATGAGACACTGGGCTTTTACCTAAGGGACCGATCGACCGCACCCCTACGACCGGTCGACCGGTTATGTCAGATATTTTGAGATCTTTTCTTTTTCCTTTCCTTTTCTTTACTTTTTCCCACTTACTATAAATAGGTTTTTTGTTGTAATAATCAGATAATAAGTCTTTTAAATAGATTTTAGAGAGTGGTAGCTTAGGGTTTGAGGGTTTTCAAGAGTTTGGCTTTGATTCTTCTTGGTTTGACACCCAATTGGGTTGTAAGTTACACTATTCATCATCCTCTCCATTTAATATAGTTGTATTTCATTATTTCTTGCTTTGCAGTGTAATTTACATGCTTTGTTAATTAGTTTACACGCTTTCTTTACTCGCTTTCTAGTGTAGATTTATCGCGTTTATTTTCACGCTTTTATTTATCGCGTTTTTAAGCTAA
The DNA here is from genome assembly GCA_949130495.1 of Sambucus nigra. Classification (NCBI taxonomy): domain Eukaryota; kingdom Viridiplantae; phylum Streptophyta; class Magnoliopsida; order Dipsacales; family Adoxaceae; genus Sambucus; species Sambucus nigra. Next base: position 150,165,343 of record OX422212.1, on the reverse strand, counting down.
TTTAAATTAGGTTGTGTTTGAATGGAACTCACTCGGGTTGACGCGTTGCTTTGCTTCGGTGATGGTGTTTACGGGTTTATTTCGAGTGGGTTGTCCTAGTTATTATTCTTAGGGGATTTGACGGGGCATATCATGTATGCTCCGTCCTTATGACCTTGCGTGCGTAATTTCTGAGATATTTGTTGATGCCAAAATCATATTAGGTTTTTATGCGGATTTAAGGGCGTGACAACCCTTGGTTCAAATAACTGTCGAAACGAGACGCATTCTAAGTAACTCATCGACCCATGTATCCATTTTATACTATTTAACTCGGATGAGGGATATTTGATGCAACCTATAGCTTTTTTTCTCTTTATTAATTTAGTTTAAATACACCCATGCCTAGTTTATCTTTTATTTCTTTTTAGTTAACAAATTACCTTTTACACTTTTATTTAGAATTATTAAACCAATTAAATTCTATCAACTCCTCTATGTGGATTTTGGATACCCGGACTTAGTCGCTATACTCCCTTTTTGAGCGTAGTCATAAGTTTAGGTTTTTTATATTAAGGCGGTGAATAGAAAACAACGATCGGCATTTGACACACGCTACTTTTCATCCTTGATCAAAATGGCGCCGTTGCCGGGGATGAGTTTGTTTTAGACTTTATTTGATTTAGTATTTCATAGTATTTTCTTTCTATTTGTATTATTTGCTAATATTTTGCAGGACTTCCACATTTGAGCACTTAGAAACGCTCGAATTCTTTCCGCGCGCACCTACTTTGTGGAATTCGCCACTTGAGCCATTTTTGGGGTAAGCATGTCTTATTCCAATTCTTTCGGTAATCCTTGTTATAATTCTCAAAATTCTCGCAAACCTATGACTTTCGGTGAATACTTAGAATCCCAAAAATTTGCAAATTCAAATATTACTTTGGGCGAGTATAACGAAAGTCAAAACTTAGGTTATTGGAATTTTGATGATGATGATAATGATTTTGGACCTTTACCTCCTTATAATAGGAATTTTGAAACGAATTGCAATAGTTTTCAAAATTCCTGTATTAATGAGTTTTCGTTTAAGTCCGATGGTAATTTTCAAAGTTCCCATTTTCATGCATCTGCACCTCGACCCATGACATTCGGTGAGGGTTTGCGTATGTATGAAAATGAGAAAATTGAAAATCGCTATCGGGAAGAAAATCGTTCGTGGGAACATGAGTTGGATTTATTATTTGAGTCCGACGACGATTTTGCTTCCGAGACTTTTGAAGTCGAGAAATGTTTTGAACCAAATGAGGTACTTGTACCTACTTTGGAACAGGCCATTCTAGACTTTGCCCATCTCGTAATAGATATTGAAAGTGAGGATGAAAATGACGTAATATCTATTTGCAATGAAATGATTTCTTCTTTGGCCCCCAAAGAAGAACATTTCATTGAAAATGATATTATTTCCTTTGAAATTCCAACTTCATGCGATGATGATTCATCTCATGAGTTTGCATTTCTTTCATCCCCATTTTCATTCTCTATTACCCCACCGGAACAAGTACCCGATGATTCGGTTTCGAATTTTAATGTTTTAAACCCTATCGCCGATGAGGAGTACTTGCTCGAGTCGCCCTCCACAATCGCATCTTTGCCTTTGTGTGCGCCGCCTCCCATTCCAACTTCAAAATCCTTGGGAGGATATTCGGCTTTTCTCGGTCCCCACTTGTTTTTGTCACCCGTTCAATCCAAACCCCCCATCGTCCCTCCAAAACTTTTAATTGGCGATGGTTCATTTCTTCCGCCTTACACATGCCTTCCGTTGTTAAAACGGAATTCATATTTTTCGGAAGGCATGCTTGTATGTGAGGGTACACCGGTTATCCTCCAAAGTCAAATCGTTCTTATGGTGGACCCTCAGCTATTTAGACTTCTAGTGTATAGTTAGTGTGGAGCCTAAATAGTAGGTTGTATATAGTTAGCTTTTTATTCTTTCTTTCTTTTTATTTTTCTTTCCTTTTTAATTTAGTTTAATGTAATTAGTTAACTTTTTATTATTTGTTTTTGCTATGCTCGGTACTAACTTGTTTTGTAGATTCTTTGGACTTGTTCTTATGGGGATCGCTCCACTTTTGGGTAATATCGCTCTTTTCCTCTCTTTGACTTGGTTCTTAATTTACATTGAGGACAATGTCAAGTTTTAAGTTAGGGGGTGTGGGATATTCTATCCATTTCTTATTTTAGTCCATGTTTTTGCTCACATGTTAGTTACTTAGTATGCTTTTCTTAGAAAAATTCAAACATTTCAAAAAGATTTTCTTTATTTTTTCTCCTTTTTTGGGCATTTTGCCTTTGTTTTCGATGATAAATTTCAATAATTGCCCGATCCAATAGACAGCCCAATTATGCATGTTCTCGATTTTAGAAGTTATTAGACTTTAGTCTCGATTATTGATATTATGAATAACTTCATGAATTAAACTTTAATCCCATGAGCACATGCACTTTTATTGTTATATTGATTTGGTTTAAGATTTTTATAACTCGGTAATCTTTTGTTGCATTGTATATACTTACACCGAGTAAGCTTTGTACCTTTCGTCGTTTGTGAGTGTATACACTATTCATTTCTCATTGAAAACGTTGAATTCGTTGGTAATCTCTCTATTATTTCATTTCACCGTTCATTAATTGAGTTCATACTTGAAATGTGTTACTTGATCATGATTTTCATATACTGTTTTGATTCGAGAATTGCGTAAACTTTGTGAAATGATCATAGGTCCTCTTTGTTATATCACCCATATGAGCCGTGACCTCACCCTTATATGTTTACCCTCGCTAACCCTTTTGAGCCTAAATATAGCCTTTCATTTCATACCCCATTCCCATAACCAACTCTACATTGGAGTTATAAACCATACATACACTTTCCATACCTTTGTTTGGAATGTTACTCGGGATTGAATGATGTTGTTATGATGTCGGTTGCAATTTAGGCATTTGAGAGTTTGAAAAGTAAAGAAAGTAGTGAAAAAGTGAAGAAAAAGTGAAAGCAAAAAGCAAAAGAAAACAAAAGAGAAAATGAGAAAAAGAAGAAAAGAAAAGAAAGAGAAAGTTGTAAATGTTGTATATTGTTTAATAATCTTTGACTACTCTCCCCGATGATATATCTAATGCCTTTTTGGAACTTGTTTTCTAATTTTGATATTGTCCGCATTTTCCCATTATCCCGAGTTTTCATCCCGAACACTTTGAATCCGTACATACATTCCTTTCATTTCATACCTAAGCCTAACCTACATTATAACCCTATTAAAGTCCTATGTGATCTTAGGTTGATGTAATTTAAAAGCCATAATAGTTGTGATAATCTGTGAAAATGCATTTCACCTTTTTTAGTGAGTGGTATCCTTTCATTGAGATTACAAATTTTCATTTCATATATAGCATTCTTCATTTATGACATGTGTGCGGTCTAGTTTCCATTTACATTTACTCTTTAGCCCGCATGTTCCGTGTGTTACCTCCCTGTTTCGAGTGAATTCGCTTGATGAGTGTAATGCCCGTGAGGATTGAATATATGTTTGCTTTAATAATTATCCGGTTTATTTAAGTTTTTCGCCAAATCACACTTTGCATGTGCTCGCTCCTCTCCCACATTTTAAGGTTTCCATTCTATGAGGTGCATTCTATAATGTTAATAATTTGGACTTTTGTGTGAATTCATTCACTTTGCTAATAATGCGTATGAAATCCTTTTCACCATTGTTGGGCTTGTCGCACGTTGGTTTGGGCATATTTTGAGGAAATCATATGATGTTTGTGGGTATCATCCCTGAAAACCCTCACGAGACGACACTCGTCCACTAGGGTAACCTAGGGGTTTAACGGCTTATTGCATATGCCAAATGCAATCGTGTTCTCTACGAAAGTGGCAATTATATTTCGATGCATATATACGTTTTGTATTTCCTTCTGTGGACTAGTTTTGCTTGTTTCATCACTAGGGACTAGCAATGTTTAAGTTAGGGGGTGTGATTCGTATCGATTATTGCATATTTCCGCCCGTTATCTTTATGCATTCTAGAACTTTTACGGTCCTAAATGCCTATAATTATGATCATTAACCAGACAACCTTGGATTTGGATATGTACATACTTTTCAGGGGTTATTTGTGCTTTTGTAGGTATTGGAACGCTAAAAGTGAGGTTCGGTTGCATTTCGGAGAAGTTCCGTCATCGAATGCTACTTCAAGGGCAATTTGGTCTTTTCAAACTCACTATTTTTTATGGAATGAAGTTACCAACATGTAGATCATCAAATTATCTTTCCGTGGCCACTGACCGTGCGTCATTCTGACTCCGTATGTGGAAGTTATGCCCATTTCCGGAAGGTTTCGGTATTTTCTTCTACTTCAAGGGCATTTTGGTAATTTCATACTGCATAATTTGGAGGGTTTCAAAACAGAATCATGTAGATAATTGAATTAGCTTCGCGTCGGTTCCGACCACGCCTCATTTCGATTCCGTATGAGGGAGTTATGGCCATTTCCGTGCAACGCGTCAAAATTGGTTCGGAGTGGAAAAGGGGGCTGCCTCAAGCCCAAGGCAAATTCCAAAAGTGCGGTCGACCGGTCCCAAAATAGAGGTCGACCGGTCCCATCAGATATGTACGAAAATTGACTTATTTTGGGTTTTTTGGCTTGGTTTTTTTTGGGGTTTATTTTGGGGTATAAATAGAGTGTTAGGGGCATTTCTTAGAAAATAACTTTCATTTTAGATAAGATTTTTAGGGGTTGTTCTTGGTAGCTTCTCTCTCCTCTTTTCTCTTTAGTTTCCACCCATTTATGTAAGTAAACTACTATTCATTGTCTCTTTCCATTAATACATGCTTTGATTACTTGATTTCTTGTTTTGTAGTTACTTTTCTTGCTTTGATTAATTAGTTGTTGTAGTTTATTTCTTGTTTTCCTTAGTTAATTAGTTGCCTTAAATTAGTTAATTTATACATGCTTTTAATATGATTTCTAGCTAATTTAGTCTAGGTTGTGTCGGATTGAACTCATTTCGGGTTGATTTGGTTGCTTTGCTTTGGTGATGGTGTTTACGAATTTATTTCGAGTGTGTTGTCCTAGTTATTATGCCTAGGAGATTTGACGGGGTATATCATGTATGCTCCGTGCTTACGACCTTGCGTGCGTAATTTCTGGGGGATTTGTTGACGCCAAAATCTTATTAGGCTTTTATGCAAATTTAGGGGTGTGACAACTCTTGATTTACTTAACTGTCGAAACGAGACGCAACCTTAATAACTCGTCGACCCATGTAACCATTTTATACTAATTAACTCGGGTGAGGGATATTCGACGCAACCTATAGTTTTTATTCTCTTTATTAATTTAGTTTAATTTTCCTCGCCTAGATTAATCTTTCCCTTTCATGCATCTTTTCTTTTAGTTTGTAATTCACCTTTTACACTTTTATTTCGGAATATTAAACCTTATAAATTCTAACAACTTGTCCCTGTGGATTCTCGATACCCGGCTTACCGCTCTACTTGCCCCGCAAGTGTAGTTGTAACTTAGGTTTTTGTATTGAGTTGGCGAAACAAAAACAACGACTAGCGTCTTTACACGCGCTACTTTTCGCACTCAATCATATACCTCTCATCGAAGTCTGAAATAGATTCTTCATATCTCAATCTTTTTCTTAGGATATTGAAAAAATTAGGAATGCTAGGAATGTAATCAGCAAGGAGGATCTGAATGCATCGTGAATGTCCATTCAGAGCAGCCAAGTGGAGTGCAGTTCCGCCATTGAGATAATCCGCTCCGTGTATCTAAAATCAAATACCCATACATATGGGATGATCCTATCAAACTAAATTTAATAATCACTGAAAATGATAACAATTAGTGAAAAATACCACATCATAAATAATCATACATTGGCCTTGAAAAGAACAAGAGTCTGTACAACCTCCCAATAGCTGTATTGACAGGCTTGCATCAAAGCAGTCTTCATAACAATTATGACAACAAAAGTGATAAGAAACCACCACAAGTTTTACTGTGAGAAATAGAAAATTAAAATTAAAACAAAAACTTAAACAAACCTGCCCGCAATAATTCATGAGATTAATATCAACTCCAGACTCTAGCAAGAGAGAGACAATATAAAAACAAGGAACAAACCAACCATTGTCATCATCATAAAAGAATTGCAATACCTGTAGATTAAAATTTTAACAATTTCAAAATTTTAAAAAACTAATAAACTAACACTAGATGGTCGTTCAAGTTTAAGTTTTCATCTTTCCTCGAATTCTAGATTGGTAAATCTCATTGTTCATGCTATGAGATTGATGCTAATTTAGTTATTAAAACAAGTAGCAACTACATAGCGGAAAACAAGTCTTTGGATTATATAAAGTTCTAAAACAAGTTGCAATACAAAATTATAAAGTGAATCAATAAATTTTCTCAATTATAGAGAAAAAAATATTAAATCAAGTACATAGCAGAACCTCCATTAAGCCGTAAATTAACCATTAGAAGTATGTAACATAACCAACACTAAGCATAACTAACAAGTATGTATGTACATCAAACTTTTGCAGTGAAAAGCAAAACTGAAAGTCAAAACTGAATATTAAATGAAAACTACTGAAATCTTACCAGCATCCGATAAATCTCTAGTTGAAAAGCTTACCATAACTCGAGTTGCATACGCACAACTAGCTTTGTCGACCATGGCCCTACATAGCAGGAAGGGAATTTAAGATCCCCCTTATGACCTAAATATCTCAAATACAGGATCAAAATATAAAAATACACTTTGTATATACACTAATCTCTCATAAGTAAATATCACCACAAGAGACATCCTCCAATAATGTAAATTCCTTTGCAATTAGAAATAAGCGGGTTAATAGATTCCGCAAAAAACTCTTTTCCACTAGAGGCTGCATGGTTTAATTAAATAAACAACATATAATCAAATAATAATGATTAGTTTATTCTCTATATATCAATCGCCTTAGCTACGAAAACATTTATATATACGTTGTTCCAAGAATAATAGAAGATGGAGCAAGAGGTAGAGGAGTGACGGAGCTGAGAGGAGGCAAGAAAATGGTCACCAGTGTAGACTAATCCTTGAGAAGAAGAGGTGCATGAAAGGAAACATAGGTTTTGAAAAAGAGGTAGTCTTTCGATTTATAAAGGGACTCAAATATACGAAGGATTATACAGAAATAATTTGATTATTTCTCAAATTGGAGATTCGTTATATGAAGACGCTCCTCCAATTTTATAGAAAAATTGGAGGAACCCACTGCTCTTAGAGATCTTAATCACCAACTAAGAAATTTCAATCATCAATAAAGAAATCTCAATTCAACAATTGCACAGGACTTGGTCGGCGACCACTACAAAAAAAGTCGCAATGTCATCCCCGACCGACGTGGTCATAGTACCAGAATCTCCTACACAGATCGACATTTCCTATATGCTGGTCGGCAATCCTTGTACGAACTATAAAATTAGGTCGGACCACTTCCTATTTGCTGAAATATCATTGTCGACAATCACCTCAAGTGATATCAATCAGGACCAAAGCAAAAGGTACATTGCAATGCCTGCCATTCGTTGCAGGTCCGACAGTTTCTGTAGTTCAAAGTTCAAGAATCTAGCTTTAAAAAAATATATAGTTACCTTTGAATGACACAACAATGGAGTTGAACAGTAAGACGCGTACGTTGATTTTACATCTTTTACTGCTAAGAATATCCTTCAACTTCAGTAGAATATATTTGATTTCTTTTGAATCATAAAACATCCACTTCATGAACAAGAATTCTACAAGAAGCTTACAAAGTGAGGTTTATATTGAGTGATTTAAATGACAATGAGACAACAAAAATTTAAGCGACAACAAAAATTTAAGGTCCTGCAAGGACGTTTATAATTTTAGATCACCAAAAAGTGCATACTATTAATCCAACTCGATAAGATGCCCAAAAATAATTGTTCTATTTAATAGTAAACAATTTTTAGCAATAAGCTGAGATCATTTTAAGGACCAAGTATCATAGACACGAAGGGAAAAAAAAGCCCTTACTGTGCTTGAACCGTTCATTAAATTTTGCATCTTTTTTGTCCTTGCTTCTCCCATAGAATCTGCAATGAAAATAATATACACTTATATAAACTGGCATGTCCACTTTAGCAATATAAAGTATCACAAAATCAATGTCATCAAGTATCATGTAACAATAATATCATTAAGTATCATGTAACAATGATACCATTAAGTATCATGTAACAATAATATCATTAACAAAACTGGAATTTAAGCGACTGATCAGTTCTAATTTGATACAAAATATTGTAACACTGTCATGAAGATGATTGTGCCCACATCTCAATCTCTCCTTCCCAAACTAGTCTTTGTTTGAAAGTAAAACTAATTAAAAAAAATATTGATTTCAACGGACGAAATTAAAAGTTACCTGAATATTATGAAATTCGATAATTGATAATCAAAGTACATTTATCCTAAAAAGGAAAGTAGGGCTGTTAATTTGGAACTAATGGATTAGATTAGACTTAAATTTATTGCATTAGTTGATTTTTGTTCTTACTAGTAGTACATAGAGAACTAACCTTGTTAATTATCAAGACTTCAGTACAACAGGGGCAGCCTGAAGACAAAACGGTGGAGGAAGATCTTGATTTATCAATTAGAAGAGATTGAAAGAAAGTATGATGCAAATAAATATGTGGGATACTTGGAGAGGAATTTAAAATTCTCGTAATGAGGTTACTAGGATTTTTAGACCCTTTCAAGTAGATGTGGCAGGCTTCATATACAAATGGCTGCAAATGAAGCCTGGAAAGATAAATTTGAAAAAATAAAACAAATAAACTATAGCTCCCAACCTGATTAAGAACGTCACCTCCAGTTGAAACCAATGTAATCGTAAGCCCTTTGGTACCAAACCTACCAACTCTACCCACCTATCCAAATTTAGAACATGAAAAGTTTAGGATTGACTACACAATAGAGATTATGCTATACAAAGTAAATGAATAGAAAAACTAATAGCACCTTTTGAATAAAGACAACATAGACAAAATCTTGAACAAGCAATTCAAGACAACAGTTCATAACATCTAATAGTACCTCTTGTTCCCATAAAATAGAGAATTTACCAATCAGATTGTAGTTTGATAAAATAAAATGTGGACATCCATACATCATCAATCAAATGATGGGACATTCCACTTAACTACTAGACGCTCTAGTCATTTCACTTCCTCCTAAGCAATTTGTGGATTTGAGTTTGGGGATTTATATATTTTTATTCAAATTAAGCAGTCTTATGTCGAAGTTTTTGGAAAAAGTGAAAAGAAGCCTTAAAGAAATTTGATTTTTTTTAATATTCCAAACAAGCTTTCCCCCATCGATCTCAAAAGAGTAAGTTCTCTATATAAGAAGCGCCCGTTTGAATTGTGATAAATAATTATTATTGTTATTCATAAGCATGAGATTGAAACAGAGTTGGGGCCTAATACCTTTTTCAATTTTCACATCCAACAATTTCAGTTAATGATTATATAATATTCAATTGTGAGGCATGGTAACTGTATAACAAATAGATTCCATGTAGAAAGAACTTAAATACTCAAATCCATATATAATACAGAACGAACTACCCAAATTGATATGTAATACAGAGGAGGTTTATTTTTTAATACCAAAAGATAAAAGTTATAAATAAGATCATGGAATTCAGAGACTACTCATAGACAAACTGAAGCACTTTGAGCGAACCAAAAAGATATTTCGTTCCCATCCTAACCAGCCAAAAGCTCACAAATGGTTCTCAAACATTAACAATGAAAGTACTGAGGCCATTATCAGTAAATTCTAGATAAAGTAAAACCTAATAGAGAACAATTTATGTCAACACAATAATACTTTGTGTAGTGTTTTAATTCATAAAAACAAATGTAAAATCAATGGGTCTCCATATTTACATATCCAAAAACTTTGCTAACAAAAGATCTACAATCACAATAAAATCAACGAACAATATAATATAACATGAATCAACAAACAAGTTGTTGAACTCAAATAAATAAACATCAGATCTCTCTCTCTCTCTCTCTCTCTCTCTCTCTGTATATATATATATATATATATATATATATATATATATATATATATATATATATATATATATATATATATATAGAGAGAGAGAGAGAGAGAGAGAGAGAGAGAGAGAGAGAGAGAGAGACGTACAAAACCCTAAGTCACGAGTTTTCCAAACCCTAGGTTATGATTCTTCCAAACCCTAGGTAGCGATTTAGAGAAGTGGATGATAAAGAGGTCGTGATTTGGAGAAGAGGAAGAGGTTACGATTTGGAAAAGAGGTATCGGTTTGGAGAAGGGGACGTTTTGGACAAGAGGAAAAGGAAGAGGTCTCGATTGGAGAGAGCGTGTGTAATCGGGGAAATTCTTTTGGTGGAGGGAAAATTAACTCTTCTTTTTAAGAAAAAAATTAATTTTAAAATAGTGAACTAATATTAGTAACACTTATGTGATATTACTAACGGTAATGTATTGTGAGAAATAGTAATGGTATAATACTGTTAGTAATAACAAAAATAGTCTGTTACTAAATGAGCGTTTTGGTGTAGTGGTTGGGCATATTTTGAGGAAACCATATGATGTTTGTGGGTTTCATCCCTGAAAACCCTTATGAGACGACACTCGTCCACTAGGGTAACCTAGGGGTTTAACGGCTTATTGCATATGCTAAATGCAATTGTGTTCCCTACGAAAGTGGCATTTATATTTCGATGCATATATACGTCTTGTACTGTGCTCTGTGGACTGGTTTTGTTTGTTTCATAACTAGGGACTAGCAATGTTAAAGTTAGGGGGTGTGATTCGTATCAAATATTGCATATTTTCGCCTTATATCTTTATGCATTCTAGTACTTTTACGGTCCTTAATGCCTATATTTATGCTCATTAACCATAAAACCTTGGACTTGTATATATATATATATATATATATATATATATAATTTGCAGGGATTAATTGTGCTTTTGTAGGTATTGGAACGCTAAAAGTGAGGATCCGTTGCATTTCAGAGAAGTTTCGTCGCCGAACGCTACTTCAAGGGCATTTTAGTCAATCCACATTTCATCTCCAACTCATGGAATTTCCACGGATACGTAGTTCATTGAGTTAGCATCGCGTGGCCGCAAACAACGCTTCGTTTGGAGTCCGAATGGTGAAGTTATGACCGATCCGTTTGCAACCTTTTCCCTCTCTTCATGGACCAAACAAGGCTGAGAAACAGAGGCCCGATCGACCGCTATTTGAGGCCCAGTCGACCACAGTTTTGGATTTTACTGTGAAAGGAGACAGTGTTCTTTTAATTGAAGGCGCGGTCGACCGGCCCGCTGGTATACCAGATATTTTGCCACTTTTTCTTTTCTTTTCTTTTCCCTTTTCTTTTCTAATTTAATTCCACTTACTATATAAACCAATTTTGTTGTAAATATCAGATATACTTAGTTTTAGAAGATAGTTTAGGTTAGGGTTTGGAGGTGGAGAGCTCATTCTTCTTCCTCTCTTGGTTTGACACCGATTTGGGTTTGTAAGTGTGCACTATTCATCCTTCCTACCAATTAATATAGTTTGCATTTCTTTAATTCTTGCTTTGTAGTTAATTTACTTGCTTTCTAATTTAGTTTAATTGCTTTATTTACATGCTTTCTTTTCTTGCATTCTAGTGTAGTTTTATTGCGTTTATTTATCGCATTTTTAATATGCTTTCTAGCTTAGTTAGTCTAGGTTGTATCGGTTTGAACTCATTCCGGATTGACATATTGCTTTGCTTTGGTGATGGAGTTTACGGGTCTATTTCGGGTGCGTTGTCCTGGTTATTATGCCTAGGATATTTGACGGGGAATATCATGTATGCTTCGCACTTATGACCGTGCGTGCGTAATTTTTTGGGTATTTGTTGATGCCAAAATCTTATTAGACTTTTATGCGAATTTAGGGGCGTGACAACCTTTGATTCAATTAACTGTCCAAACGAGACGCATTCGTAATAACTCGTCGACCCATGTAACCATTTTATACTAATTAACTCGGGTGAGGGTTATTCAGCGCAACCTATAGTTTTTACTCTCTTTTATTAGTTTAGCTTTATTTTCCCTTGCCTAGATTAATATTTTCCTTTTTTTCATCTTTTCCTTTTTGTTCATATTCATCTCTTACACTTTTATTTAGAAGTATTAAACCAAATAATATTCTAGCAACTCGTCTCTGTGGATTTTCGATTACCGACTTACGGTTACACTTGTATCGCAAGTGCAGTCGTAATTGTAAGGACATATTTTATAGGTCCGTTATCAATTTGTTATGTCATATACCGTTACACCGTCGAAGAGCATTCAAGAGACATCTACATTAAAGACGGATCCGAATTACTCAAATTCTTTATCATTCAAGACTCCGCGAAATTTACTTTGGCAAGGTTATGTTTTTAATACCATAACTTTTCACTTAGATCTTGTGGGATATTTTTACAAAATATTTTCTAAGTGTTGGAGCGGACTTTTTCATCAAAATTTGAGAATGAGAATTTTTTTAAGTGTTGAAGCGGACATTAAAATAATAATTTTTTCGCAACAGTCATTCGAGCGATATAGCATGTCGTTCGCGCTAGATAGCATGTCGCGCGATCTCGTTCGAACGACAGCTGTCCTTCGTTCGAGCGACATGTTGATCTCGTTCGAACGAGCTCTATTTTCGAGGCGGCGCGATTTTCTATAAAATCTCATTCTCTGGTTCCGTTTTGTTCAAGAAGTCACAGTGTTTTGACGAACAGAAAAACTGTGAAAGCAGAATTCTTTTAGGCTTCTTCTTTTAGGGTTTAATCCCTATTTGGTTTTTCAATTTACAAAACTCCCATATGCTTTAGTGAATTGATTTGGTTTTCAAGATCACTTTGCTTTTGTTCATCTTTCGTGGAGTGCGTCTTTACACCGTATGGCTACATGTCATTGAGGATCTTGCCACGTGAAGATTCTTTGCTGAAGATTGGGCTGCGAGTCCTTGAAGGGTGCTGCGTGTATTCTCTTGTTGAGTTCAAGACTGTAGTCTTTGTGGGTTGACTGCGCGTTGATCCATTGCAGATTTCTCTATATAATTGTAATTTGCGATTTATTAATTCATAGTGAATTAAAGGTTTTACCCGAAAGGGGTTTTTTCCTAAAATCTATGTCTCAACATATTTATTGTGTCACATGCTTTATATTTATTTATGGGTTGACACACACACTTTAGATGCTTGTTTAGGGGTTGTTTAAAAATAGGCTCTAACTAAATAAGTGTGCCAAATTGGATATTTTCGAATTAATTTTAAATCGGTATCACACGTTTTACAAATTGGTATCAGAGCGGGTTGCGCTAATTTATCGCATATTCCTATTTTTCGCAAAATTGTGTGATATTGATTATTTTGAAAAATCAATTTTTTGAAAAATCGCAATCTTTCCTATGGAGCACTTATATAATCGGATGCCTATTTTTGACGGGTCTAATTATGCCTACTGGAAAGCTCGTATGAAATCTTGTTTAAAATCCATTGACGAGCGTGTTTGGTTGCTTTGTGAAAATGGGTGGACTCCTCCCACGGTCACCGTTAATAACATCACCTCTATAAAACCCGTGTCAGCCTGGACTGAAGATGATTATAAAATGTCTAATTTTAATTCTCGTGGTCTGAGTGCTATTTCTGAAACTATCACTCCTGATGAGTTTCATCGCATTATGACGTGTACTACATCTAAAGAGGCTCAGGATGTTTTGAAATTGACACATGAGGGTACGAACGCGGTTAAAGAATCTAAGTTACAAAATTTGGCCACCCAATTTGAGACTATCACAATGTCTGAGTCTCAATGCTTTGATGATTTTTATGCACATTTGTCGGACATTGTTAACACATATTTTAATTTGGGTGAGGTGATTGATAATACGTGTGTCGTTAAAAAGATTTTGAGATCTCTTCCAAAACGCTTTATTCCTAAAGTCACTGTTTTGAACTCGTTGGGAAATTTGAAATCACTTAAGTTGGAAGAACTTGTAGGAGATCTTCAAACCTATGAGATTGACATGTTTTCCAAAACCATTAAGGCCGAGGATAATGGCATTGCTTCAAAGACTCGTCTTAAGAAAAAGAAAGAAAAAGTTTGTGAGTCCGATTCTGAGGAAGACTTTGATTTTAATGATATGGCCTTGTTTGCAAAAAATTTTAAAAAATTTCTCAACATGAACAAAAATAATTATTCCAATAAAAAGAGATTTTTTGAGAAAAATAAAAAGAAAGGAAAGGCCAAAGAAAGCGGTGATAGGGAAGAAGAGAATGACTCAGATGAGGAGTGTGAGGAAGATTTGGAGAACGTAACTTGTTTTGAATGTGGGGGTAAGGGGCATAAGTCATTTGAGTGTCCTACGTGGCTTAGAAAGAAAGGGAAGAAAGTAGCCATGCCAGCCACACTTAGTGATAGTGAGGGAGATGAGTCCGATAAAGATTTAGTACATGGGATGGTTGTAGCTTTTTCTAGTCGTGTGAGCACACCCACTTTGTCTCACGAGAGTGCACACGCGAGCGATGATAGTGATTTGTGTTCTTAAAGTGAGGAAGATATTGAGAGTAAAAGTGGAGATGAAAGTGAGCTCCAAAAATCCTTTAGAGATTTGTACATCGAGACCTTGAAAACAAATAAGTATAATAGAGATTTAGGTCGTCGGGTTTTAGATTTGGAGAGAGAGAAGGAGGTTTTAAGAAAGGAGAAGTATGATTTGACCAACACGCTGTCTAGTCTGACGACACGTGTATCCCAACTCGAGAGTAATCTCGAACGTGCCAGGGAGGTCAAAGTCAATTTTAAGAATGCACCTAAGAAGGTTGAAAAGGTGGTTCTTAAGGGTAAGGTGAGAAGTTAGGAATAATTCATGACGGTGCTTCTACTTCCTAATTAGCACCCGAGCCGATTCCCACTTCAGTGTTAGATTCACGTGAGTCTTACCCTAACCCACCTAGGCGTCCCATTCCTATTAGGAGAGCGCGTCCTATAATTTTTGAGAAAGGTGTTCCTAGGCCTATATATGTTTGTTCCCATTGAAAAAGGAGAGGACACCTTAGGGAATTTTTCTTTAAGTTGGGTTATGTGTCACGTTTTGCTACTACACGTGTTTCTGCCACACATGCATCCACACATAATACTTTACATGCTCCCGGAGACTACATGAGAGAGTTTGAACATTTAGGTGAGCAAGTTATGTTTTTGGTTAAAACTTCACAAGATTTGATGGAGGTTTTTCATAAGTTGGCACCACCTTTGGAAAACCCCTCTGCTGCTAACAATTGAGGTTTGACTTTTTTACTAGCATAGGATGATTTTCATGATGTCATCATTTGCCTATTTCTAGCATGTATCATTTTTGTATAAATTTTTGCTTTTGAAATTTTTTAAAAAATACCAAAAGATTTTATTTTGATAAATTTTTTGAAAAATCCAAAAATATTTTTGTATTTTGTTTGCACCATATATGGATGGACACTTAGGATGACCAAGTCACAACATCATTCCATATTTTTCATGTGACTATTTGATAGTGTTTTGAGACAATATATCATGTCATCTTTGTGCTTTATAATGTTTGGAGTCATTAAGATGTAATTAAGTGTTACTTCCTACATGTTCGACTCATGTTCTCCTTTATTGCACACATGCACAGATTTGTTTGATTATTGTGCTTGTCTTATCACATGTTGGTTGGGTGTTTTCACTTCAATCCTGTCGTTAAAATGAACCAAGCGCGATAAAACTTGATAAAAAAATGTGCATGTAAGAATCATTTTGTGAGTTTGTGTGCTTTATTTAAAAACGGTGAAGGGCTACGAAAGATTTTTTTATCTTTTGCGATTAAGCCGCCGTTTAAATTGGACCTACAAAATTGAGAAATTTTATTATCCGGGGTCCAAAGAGGTTTAAAAGAGCCTGAAAAAATTTAAAGGCAATACAAAGAAATTCATGCCAAATATGGGCCATTTAGGTTTTTGCACCAATTTTCCAAAGTTTGAGAATTTATATCACCTCTAAAAGAAAATATATATGAGGGTGTTTGGTTGGAGATTTTAAAATGGGTTTGCACGTCCTTGAAAATCTTGAAAAAGCGCTAAATAGTTTTGGACGTTATTGGTGTGGAAATCATTTGACTTTGATTTGTTGATTTGCATAAGACGATGTCATCTAAATTCAACAATTTTTACACCTAAGGATACTTTTGATGTTCATTCGTTAGGAGTACACATATGCATCGTGCACATATGATTGATTGAGTTTATTTTCCTATCGAATATGTTCACACCCATTTATTCAATTTCCATGACTTGGTTGTTTGAGTTTAAATCCACGGTGTGATTTTTTTTTGTATCCTATTTTTGTATTAAAAAAATAAAAAATCCAAAAATAGTTTGTGGATGTTTGTGGGATACACCTTTATATACGCATAGTTTGATCCATGTTTGCTACGCATTTTATCGTGACACTCCATGTTTTGATTTTTTCTTCTTATCTGTCTATTTGGGAACATCATAAAAAGGGGGAGAAAGAATTATCATGTTATGGGGGAGTTTTTGCATTATGGGGGAAATTTGATTATTTGTGTCTTATTCTTATATCATTTCAAAATCGATGCATCACGAAGGTTGTTGCTTTATCTCATGTGTGGAGGTAAAAAGATTGAAGATCATGATGTTGCACACCCTGATGAGAAAAGCTTTGAGATTTGACGGAGATGATTGAGGAGCAGTTTTGAGGTCTTTCAAATGTATTCATGGGAGGGTAGATTTGTATAGGCATTTTGGTTTTTAATAATTCAAATTTTTTATGTATGTACCGGCATAGACATAGGGGAGATTTGTAAGGACATATTTTATAGGTCCGTTATCAATTTGTTATGTCATATACCGCTACACCATTGAAGAGCATTCAAGAGACATCTACATCAAAGACGGATCCAAATTACTCAAGTTCTTCATCGTTCAAGACTCCGGGAAATGTACTTTGGTAAGGTTATATTTTTAATACCATAACTTTTCACTTAGAGCTTGTGGAAATTTACAAAATATTTACAAAATATTTTCTAAGTGTTGGAGCGAACTTTTTTATCAAAATTTGAGAATGAGTATTTTTTCTAAGTGTTGAAACGAACATTAAAATAATAATTTTTTCGCAACGGTCGTTCGAGCGACATAGCATGTCGTTCGCGCGAGATAGCATGTCGCTCGATCTCGTTTGAACGAAAGCTGTCCTTCGTTCGAGCGACATGCTGAGCTCGTTCGAATCAACTCTGTTTTCGAGGCGACGCGATTTTCTATAAAATCTCATTCTCTGGTTCCGTTTTGTTCAAGAAGTCACTGTGTTTTGACGAACTGAAAAACTGCGAAAGCAGAATTCTTTTAGGCTTCTTCTTTTAGGGTTTAATCCCTTTTTGGTTTTTCAATTCACAAAACTCTCATAGGCTTTAGTGAGTTGATTTGGTTTTCAATAACACTTTGCTTTTGTTCATCTTTCATGGAGTGCATCTCTACACTGTATGGCTGCGTGTCATTGAGGATCTTGGTGTGTGAAGATTCTTTGCTGAAGATTGGGCTACGAGTCCTTGGAGGGTGCTGCGTGTATTCTCTTGTTGAGTTCAAGACAACGAGTCTTTGTGGGTTGGTTGTGCATTGATCCATTGCAAATTTCTCTATGTAATTGTAAGTTGCGATTTATTAATTCATAGTGAAATAAAGGTTTTACCCAAAAGGATTTTTTTCCTGAAATCTGTGTCTCAACATAATTATTGTGTCATATGCTTTATATTTGTTTATGGGTTAACACACGCACTTTGGATGCTTGTTTAGGGGATGTTTAAAAATAGACTCTAATTAAATAAGTGTGCCAAATTGGATATTTACGAATTAATTTTAAATCGGTATCACATGTTTTATAGTAATTTAGGTTTTTGTATTGAGGCGGTGAACAGAAAACAACAATCGGCGTTTGATACGCGCCGCTTTTCACCCTTAATCAGCAGACTAAGCCATAGAATACTGTGCAGTTTCAAAATCCCCAAAGTTTACTTGGTTCTTCGACAAAGTAGGGATACCAAAGGAGAGTATATTGGAAATAACCCAGACAATCCTTGACATTGCGAGGAAGAACGCAGTCCTTTCTCTGAGATGGAAGGGACCCATGGCCAGGTTGGTAAAGAGGTTTCTGTCAGAGATAACTTTCAGCAACACAGATAGGGCCGTAAGGTTCCCTCATAATAGGCCATTGTATGTGACTACCAGCGTTAACGGGGTTAGCTTTGTACGGGCTCTTATGGATGGGGGAGCTTCCATCGATATCATGCCAATCAACTCTTTCCACGCAGCTAATATTTTGAAGGAAAGTTTAGTCCCTATGCCTTTAGTGATTTCAGGTTATGACAACTAGTCTTCCAAATCTATTGGGTACGTGAACGTTGGGATTATGATGGGAAACCTGAGCTCCTATATCAAATTCCACGTAATAGAGAGTGCAAATTCCTACCATCTGTTGATAGGCACAACCAAGGGATAGTTCCTTCGATGTATCACTAATGTGCCAAGGCGAATATTAAGGGAATAGAGGTGACCATTAGAGCTATAAAGAGACCCTTCGCTGTCGAAGAAGCTCACCTAGTAGATGCAGCCTTTTACATGGAACTAGAGGAGGACATCAGAGTCCTAACGAGAAAAATGGGGGGAGCATGGGTTCCCTCGATCAGAGAAAGGATGGGGCCCTTGAAGGAGCAGAACAAATAGGTTACAAGCATCAAATGAGTGATGGCCGAAGAAGCCCATCAGGTGGTCCCTCGGCCCCAAAATATTTCAAAGCAGCTCAAAGACAGGATGAGACCTAGAGTGTACCCAATGGAGTATGAGGTCCAATGACAAAGTGTACTAAGCCGATTTTCAGGATGAAGAGTGGCTGAGGCTGCTAGAGAGAAGAAGAGGAAGAGAGTGGAAACTACCACCAGATAGTGCAAAAAGGTGATTACCGAATAAGGAAAAGTGGTGTACTATTTATAATGGTGTGAACGGACGGTCAAAGAAGCTGGTCAAGAGGTTGACCCGATATATGAGTGTTTTTTGGTGGATCAATGGAGGCAATGTATAGTGATAGACAACTCCAATATATAAGAGTTCGTGGAAGATGTTACCGAAGAACCATATTACATGGTAGATCAACCAAATCCACAGGCACAAGAGTTAGAACAGTTGAACCTAGCGAAAGAAGGAGAGGATCCAAGGCCCATCTTCATCTTGAAGGATCTCAGAAAGGAGAAATGAGAGGCTTTGGTTAAGTTAATTCAAGAGTTTATAGACGTTTTTATGTGGAAGTACACAGAGATGAAAGGGTTGGATGAGGAAGTAAGCTGCCACAAGTTGAACGTGATGCTTTTAGCCATTCCCGTGAAATAAGCAACCAGAATGTACAAGCCTGAGCTAGACTTGAAGATTAAGGAAGAGGTCCAACGCTTACTGATGGTAGGGTTCATCAAACTGATATAGCACCCACTCTAGTTGTCTAGCATTGTCCCAGTGGGTAAGAAAGATAAAAATCAAATAAGGATCTGTGTGCATTTTAGAGACTTGAATAGGGCTTTCCCCAAGGATGAGTTCCCTCTACCCTTCATCGATAGCCTGATAGATGCAACGGTTGGTCATGAGATGTACAACTTCATGGATGGGTATGTAGGTACCACCCGATCAAGATGGACCCTACGAATGCAAAGAAAATAGCATTTAGAACCCCATTGGGCAACTTCATGTACAAAGTAATGCCGTTTGGACTCAAGAATGCTGGGGATACTTATCAAAGAACAATAATATCCATTTTACATGACTTTTTTCATAAGTTTGTGGAATTTTATGTGGATGATTTGGTCATCAAATCAAGGAAGGAGGAGTACCGTCTCAGTGATTTGAGGAAGGTGTTTGCTCGGTGCAGAAAGTATAAACTGAAGATGAACCCACTAAAATGCGTCTTTGGAGTAACTAGTGGAAAATTTTTAGGTTTTGTGGTTGATCGGCAGGGAGTACAGATGGACCAAGACAAACAACGAACGATCTTAGATATTCCCAATCCAAGAATGGTGAAGGAGCTAGAGAGTTTTCTCAGTAAAGTTTCTTACCTTAGGATATTTGTACCTGGATTGACCGAAATAACGCACCCATTGATGCAGCTTTTGTGAAAGAACACGAAATTCAAGTGGGAGGAGGTTCACTCGGAGTCTCTCACTGGACTAAAAAAGCTGCTCATTTCACTACAAACCATGGTTCCCCCAAAGGCAGGAATACCGTTGCAGCTATACCTCACGTCCACCATGAGGTCCGTTGGATCTCTACTGGCATAAGAGATTGACGGGCAAGAATGACCAGTCTACTACCTGAGCATAATCATACATGGGCCAGAGGTCAGATATAGTAGCTTGGAAAGGCATTATTTAGCCTTAGTCTTTGTAGCGCAAAAACTTAGACATTATATGCTATCTTTTATAATTTATATTGTAACCAGATGTGATCCTATTAAGTATTTGCTAGAAAGAACTATATTGATTGGTAGGGAAGCTAGGTGGTTCCTCTTCCTCTCAGAATATGACTTGAAGTGTGTGGTCCCTCGCGCGATCAAGAGCTAGGCGTACACTGACCTGTATGCAATCTTCCCCTCTGGGACGTTTGAGCCACCTAAAGAAAGTATTTCAGGAGACGACTTGCATGCCAATTACGTAGATGCAAATGATGAAGAATGGACGATGCAGTTTGATGGATCTTCGGTAGAAAATAAAGGAGGGGCATGGGTTATTCTTTCAAAAGGAATATAAGATATTTGTCTTTCCTACAAATTAGATTTCCCTTGTTCCAACAATGAAGCAGAGTATTAAGCGTTAGTATTGGGGATGCTGGAGGCCCTTCGAAGGGGAATTCATTCACTTTGCATAAAAGGTGATTTGAACTTAGTGATTCAATAAGTGAATGAAGAATATGCGTTGAAACACCTAAGCCTGGAACCATACCAAATAATCATTCAGAGGATCCTCGGCCAGTTTTATCACACCAAAATTAAGAGAAATCCTCGAACGATGAACCGCCATCCAGACGCCTATGCCACCATTATCGAGAAAATGGTCATGAGTAACGATACAACTACAGTCGTGATTCAACGAAGAACATCTCCTTCGGTGGTACAGTCAATTCTGCTGATGGAGGAGGATGATGACTGGAGGGGAGAGATTAGAAAGTAACTGGAATTTAGGGAAGGAGCGATGGAGATGAGGGAATTATCCCAATACTTTACGATCAAGGGAAACCTTTACTTCAGAAACATATGAGGATGGTTATCAAGATGCATCAGCCCAGAAGAAGCAGAGCGGAGGTTGAAGAAAACACATGAAGATCATTGAGAAACAACTGAGATACCTCTTTATAGGAGAATTCAAAGGAAGGGTTATTTCTGGCCTAGAATGAAGCAGGACGCAACAGAGTTACAACGAAAGTGCGATAAGTGCCAGTTATTCTTCAAGGCAGCTGAATGTCATTTTGTTGAAGCTCAACCAGACTAGAGGCAACCTTATATTGACTTCATTAAAGATGGAGTTATCCCAATAGATAAGCTTGATGCGATAGGACTTAAGGATGGTGGCTTGCAAGCTGCTCAACTACCAAGCGATGGCTGACAGGCATTTGAGGAGAACGCTAAAGCACCATGAGGCAAACGTCATGAGGATCTAAGTAGGACAGAGGAAGCTCACAACCAGATTCACTATCACCAACAGCACCAGTCGTGGAACCTTTGTCGTCGTGATCAGAATCTTCTGAGATAGCGGGTTCTCGATGGGGTGAAGCGATGGGCGAAAGAACTAATGTAGATTTGTCTTTCGCTGGAAAGGATTCATGAGCAACCTGAGAGCAGGTAGAAGAAACAATGAGTTTATGAAAAATTTTAACAAGTATTTTCATTGTTAAGTCACCGATATAGTGGAGTTTATGGAAAATCTTAACAAGCCCTTTCGTTGTTAAGTCACCGTTATAGGTGGAGCTTATGAAAAATCTTAACAAGTGTTTTCATTGTTAAGTCACAAATATAGGTGGAGTTTATGGAAAATCTTAACAAGTGTTTTCATTGTTAAGTCACCGATATGGTGGAATTTATGAAAAATCTCAACAAGTGTTTTCTAGGGGTGGAAATTTAGGTTAGTCATGTCATTTTCGAGTCGAGTTGATTTTGATATGAGTATAAGTTTTGGGTACTCTTATATCTATACAAGATAATCGTGACATGTTCGGGTCATTTCGGGTTATTACCATAAATGGGTTATCGTGTCAAAAATTGCCAGCCCTAGTGTTTTCATTGTTAAGTCACCGATATAGGTGGAATTTACGAAAAATCTTAACAATTGTTTTCATTGGAATTTATGAAAAATCTTAACAAGTATTTTCATTGTTAAGTCACCGATATAGGTGGAATTTATGAAAAATCTTAACAAGTGTTTTCATTGTTAAGTCACCGATATAGGTCCCTCCTGGCCGAATGGATAGAAATATTTATAAGGTCCCTCCTGGGCTAGTCGTTGGGTTTCCCAGCTAAGAAGAAATGCAAAAGCAGCACAAGAATATAGTCTGGTAGTTCCAAAGATGTACCTTTACCTTGTCTCGTAACAGCAGTGACGTCCTTCGCAATAGGAGCTTCGAAAAAAAGCTAATAAGGGGAGTAAAAATAGCCTTATTGGAAGCCCCAGTGCAACTGCGATAAATTCGATCTAGCTCAGCCCGATTAGCAGTCTCTTCGATATCTAAGGCCTCATCATGATATGTATACTCACCCATGGTCTCAAACCCAAGTAGCTCACAAACATCCTCCAATGAAATGGTGAAATCCCCCAAGCAGCGAAGAATGTGTGAGCTGTCACGTTCCATCTGGAAACCAACACGTGGAGCGCAGCGTTGTGCTTGGAAAGAGTGAACTTCCCAAACTAGTTGGCTCGGTGAAGACCAACTTTGGCAAGTGCTACAGCGTGAGAGCTCTGCATATGTGCATGTCAGGCAGAAAAATGAGCTGGCGATCCCCCAGGTGCTTCGAAATAGATCTGGGAGTAAGTAAAGTCGCCACGGTCCAACCGAAAATGTAGAGTCCCCTCTGGAGGAAGAAAGCCCCACTTTGATGAATCTTCATCTTCATCACCCAGCAGCAAAGGGTCGTACTTAGTCGAAAAATGGCAGGTCTTGCACGCATCAGAGAATTCATCATCCTTGCCAAAGATGGGGGGCCGACAGTAAAAACTTTGCTGCTCTCGACGAGAAACATCCAGGGCGGTGGCACCAGTGGTGGCAGTAGGAGTGGCAAGTGGAGTATTGGTAGCAGATGTGTTAAGATTGCTTGAGAAGGCCATTAAAGATGACAAGTACAAAGAAGAGAAGAGAAAATACACTAGAGAAATAACCATGGAATGGCTAGAAAGTGAGGATGATTGGAGAGGAAAAGAAGGAGGAGACAAGCTTGGTAATAATGGAGTCTTGGCAGAGTTTCTCTCTCTAAATAAGACAAGAGTATGAAGAAGACGAAGAAAAGAGAATTGTTTTGAAAAATAGACGTTTAAAATCTCTTAACCCGTCTTTTGAGTTTCCCACCACCACACATGAAAAGCAGCCTATAATCATTTCAAATGGACACATGTCACTTCGAAAAGTGTCCTGACAGTTGAGAAGATAGTGCCATGTCATTAATGACGTGACGCATGGAGGATATAAAGGGTTTCCTTCTTTGGCAAGTTTGAATTTTGGTGCTAAAATTTTTATCAGACATATCCAATAACTCCCAACGAAGACGCTGCCCCAACAGTCCACAAAGCTACGATGTCCCCTCGCCACAAGTCCAAATGTTATTTAAATTGTTACTCAGCTACATCGGGAGCATTTCTTCCCTTCGAACATTGTGAAACGTTACAAGGAAAATTTCATAAGTCACAACGATAGGGGTAGTCCTAACGACAAACACCACGCCTACAACTATAATCCATAACGACAAAAATAGGAGAATTTCACTTACCAAGAGTCAAAACGGGTATTTAAGAAAGTCGGCAGGTGTATCGAGAGAATTTCAAATAGTTAGGCTAGAATGGTTGAAGCTCAGTGAACAGGAAAAAGTGGCTATGTCCCTTCGCCAAAGCGCCAATAAGCCGCAGCGCTTCGACTCAGATACATCGGGGATAATTTTACTTTTTCTTGGAGGAGGTAACCATAGTGGTTGTAACTAAAGAAAGGATGAAAAAAAAATTCACGCAGAGAAGGTTAATCGGATTGAGAAGTTTTTGTTCAGATATTTCTTGTTCCCATAACAAATCTCTATATGAAGGGGCAAATGTAGAGGGGGATTGAAGGTAATCTTGAGTTTAGGGATAATTTCCCCATTAACAACAGTATGTGGGATTAAGGCAGCATTGCAGCTTTAAGCGATAGAGCTCAATATGATGTAGCTTAGTAAGGCAGCGTTGTAGCTCAGTAAGGTAGCTCAAGTGAGGTAGGTCAGCGTAGCAGCCCAGAGGTGTGGGTACCCAAAATTAGAACTATGGGCCTGGACGAGTAGCCCAGTCCTGGCGGCACAAAGTCTAGGCCCCTCTTCTCTTATATTGATCCGGTCTCCCCCCACGTCCCCATAAAGGAAAGTTATAGGGGAGATGGAAAACGTGGAGGAACCCATCACCTCCACTTACCTACATGCACATGTATATATTAAACCCTAGGTCCGGGACAAAAGGACAAGTTGTATTCTATGTAATTACTCTCTGGAGTATATAGAAATAATATCGCCTGCACCACCGTGGACGTAGGCACATCTTTGCTGAACCACGTACATCTTTTGTTGTGTGATTGTCATTTTATATTCCTTGTTCTCACTTGGTGAATGATTTCTTCTTATTTATTTGTGTTGCACAATAATTGTCACCACAATTGGCGCCGTCTGTGGGAAGCGTTCATCTTTCCCTGAGAAGAGACCACACCAAGTAAGGAGTTTAAGATGTCCGGTCACAGCAGCAATGCCCCTCAGGCAGGAGATATTCAAGAGCCACCTGCTCCTCGCAGGATTAGGTCTGAATTTCGACGTTCAGATCAGAGAGATCGCCTGGAAATGCCAGCCTCAGAAGAAAGTCAGGGACCAGCAAGGTCCGCGCAGATATCCAGATTGATTGATGCATACGAGGTAAGACTCCACGAGCAGAGAGAGTCTTCCCCCAGATACGAGACTGAGAATGCTCGATTGAGAAGAAGGCTGGAAAGATTGGAGAGGGAGCTTCGTCCTGATAACAGGAGACGCCCATACTGCACTCCTAGCCCTCAGGCGAGCAAGTCTCGCAGCCGAGGAAGGAGACCTAGGCGAGAATCTCAAAAGGTCGAATGAGGCGAGTCAGACGATGACCTCCGCGAACAGTTGGGAAGAGCTCGCCACTACCATAGCCCTGCTCGTAGCGACGAGAACATACGAAATCTAGTCCGCAGAGAGATGGACCAACACCCTGCTCACCACGGAATAAGATCAACCAGAGAACTCACAAGAAGAGCTCTCAAAACCCAGATGAAGTCACCCTTCACGAGGGAAATCGAAGAGGAAGAAGCCCTCAAGAAATTTACCATCCCAAGGTTCAAGATTTACGATGGAAAGACTGATCCCATCGATCACGTCAGGCAATACCGACAGGCCATGACCCTCTGGAATCACCGAAATGACCTGATGTGTCGCACTTTTCCCTTGAGCCTGCATGATGTAGCGCAGAAGTGGTTCAAAAGGCTCCCCCACCGGTCGATCAAGAATTTCAAATCCCTAGCCGAACTTTTTATGGCCCGATTCATTACCAGTAGCTCCCATCCCAAAAGGATGGATGCTTTGCTGACAATGAAGAAAACGCCTCAAGAGACCCTCCGAGACTACGCGAAGAGATACTGGGAGTTATTCAATGAGATCGAGGACTGCGCAGAGGAAGTGGCAGTGGCCTCCTTCAAAATTGGGCTCCCTAGTTCCTCCCTCCTATACCAGTCCCTGACGAAGAAGGAAGCTGTGACTATTGACGACCTAATGGCTCGAATCGAGATATACGCAAAGGTAAAAGATGTCACCCGCCCTAATACAGGAGAAAACGGTCGAGCTAAGATCACTACCAAGGGAAGTGATAAAACTGAGAACCAGAAGAAAGGAGGAAATAACGGAGGCAAAAATGGCTCCAAGAACGGAGGAAACCATGACGCATCGAAAGTATTCCAGGCGGTCAACACCGTCTTCAAAGAACCAATTTACAAAATTCTCGCGAAGATCAAAGATAATCCATTCATCAAGTGGCCCAGGAAAATGGGAGGAGATCCCTCGAAGAGGAATAATGCGTTAAGATGCGCTTTTCACAAAGATGGAGGACATAAGACCGCGCACTGCAAAGCTCTTAAGTCTCACGTCGAGGAGTTGGCCCAGTTCGGGCATTTGAACGACTTTATGGAAAATAGGGCAGAGAAAGTGGCTGCCAACAGAGAGGCGAGACCCGACAACGTGCTGGAGGATGATGCTGGACATGAGTTCGCAGTAATCCACAGAGTATCTGACGTCAAGCAGATATAAGGGAACTCATCTCGAATGGAAATGAAAAAACTTACAGCGGTAATACAGGCTTTTCAAATCGATCCAGCAAAGTCACAGTCAGGAAAGCGTCGACGAGCAGAGGGTCAACTATAACAAGCATATTGTTTTCACGGATGAAGATTTGGTGGGAGTAAGGACCCCACATCATGATGCCCTAGTCATTACACTCAGGATAGCCAACTTTGACATCGACAAGCTGCTCGTCGATCAAGTAAGTTCATCTGAAGTAATGTACCTCGACCTATTCAGAAATTGAAGTTGAGCGTCGCCGACCTAAAGTAAGCTACTGTTTCTTTGGTCGGCTTCGCTGGAAAAATGACCATGCCCCTGGGCAAGATAGTGCTGCCAGTTCGTGCTGGGAACGTCTCCAAGATGACTGAGTTTTTGGTAGTTGGCATCGAATCACCGTACCAGGCCATCCTCGTCAGAGGATGGCTTCATACGATGAAGGCGGTCTCCTCGACCTTCCATCAGAAGCTCAAGTATGTAACCGAGCGAGGAGTAATGGAGATCCACGGCGACCAAGCGATGGCGAGGAAGTGCTTCATAGTAGCCATCCGACCAAAGCCAGAGAAGAAGGCCGGTTAACCCAGCGAGAAAGTTGAAGAAGGTGTGATACCTTCCAAGTTGCAATTAAAGTATGGAAGACCTGGAGTAGAGGAGACCAGGCTCCTCCCCTCCGAGCGTGTCGTCGAGGACCTGGTAGAAGTTATGGCTGAATTTGATGACAGTAGCAGAGTCTTCTTGATTGGAGCATCTCTCACCGACCAAGAATAGAAGGAGTTGATGACCTTGCTGAGACACAACGTAGATGTTTTCGCATGGGAACCATACGAGTTGCCTGGAATCGATCCTAGTATAGTCTGTCATCAGCTGCACGTCAACCCCACATTCAAGCCAATCACGCAGAAGGCACGGAGAACTGCACCCGAGAAGGCTAAAGCGGTCAAAAAGGAAGTCAAAAAACTGCTGGATGCAGGATCCATACGGGAAGTGAAATTCCCCAAGTGGTTATCCAACCCAGTAGTAGTTTCGAAGAATAATGGGAAGTGGAGAGTTTGCATCGACTTCACTGACCTCAACAAAGCATGCCCTAAGGATAGTTTCCCACTCCCAAAGATAGACCAACTAGTAGATGCCACTGCAGCTCCCGAGCGAATGAGTTTCCTGGACGCATACTCAGGATATCACCAGATCCCCTTGTATGCCCCAGACCAGGACAAAACGGTGTTCATCACGACAGTTGGGTTATATTGCTACAAGGTCATGCCATTTGGGCTCAAGAATGCGGGGGCAACCTATCAGCGGCTGGTCACTAAAATGTTCAAGGATCAAATGGGAGACACAATGGAGGTCTACATCGATGACATGCTCGTTAAGAGCAAAAAGAAGGAAAATCACCTCTCAGACCTGTTAAAGACCTTCGAAATCCTCAGAAAGTACCGAATGAAACTTAATGCGAGCAAATGTTCCTTCGGTGTCCAGTTAGGAAAATTTCTTGGATACTTGGTCAGTAAGAGAGGCATAGAAGCTAATCCGGACCAGATCGATGCAATCAACAGGGTACAACCCCCTCGAACAATCCGAGACGTGCAGAAGCTCACTGGAATGCTCGCTGCCTTAAATCGCTTCATCTCCAAATCCTCCGAGAAGTGTACGCCTTTTTTCCAGCTTCTAAAGGAGAGTAAACTGATAGAGTGGAGCCCAGACTGCTCGCAAGATTTGGACGAGCTCAAGTCCTACTTAAGCTTTCCAACGTTGCTTGTCATACCACAGCAAATTGATTCTTTGTACCTGTACCTCTCGGTATCCAATCACACTTTTAGCTCTGCGTTTACTACGCAAGCAAGACCTTATTAGACGCCGAGCAAAGGTACCTGCCATTGGAGAAGCTCGCCTTTGCACTTGTAATAGCCTCGAGGAAGCTGAAGCATTATTTCGAAGCTCATACTATCATCGTCCTTACATAGCATCCCCTTAAGGCGGTCCTAAGGAAAGCGGACTTGTCGGGCAGACTGTCTAAGTGGTCAGTCGAGCTCGGCCGGTTTGACATCCAATTTCAACCAAAGACAGCTATCAAGGGTCAGATCCTTGCTGATTTCATAGCCGAATTCACGGGCGAAGAACTCTCCGACCAACCTCGACCAACAAGGCAAGAGAAGAACCAAGCAACAGCGAGAACCTGGAGACTCTTTGTTGATGGAGCCTCCAACTCAAAGGGGGTAGGGGTAGGCATTATCCTCATCACTCCAGAAAACACAATCCTCGAACAAGGAATCAGGCTTAGATTTGCAGCCTCCAACAACGAAGCAGAGTACGAAGACCTAATAGCCGGTCTCCAAAAGGCACAAACTCTAGGAGCAAAACGTTTACAGGTGTTCGGCGACTCTCAACTAGTCTCCAATCAGATAAGTGGAGATTACAATGAAAAGGATGAAAAAATGGAAGCCTACCTCGCCTCAGTGAGAAAATTAATGTCAAGCTTTGAAGAGATCAACATCCAACAGTTTCCCAGGGGGCAAAACAGTCATACTGATGCCTTAGCAGCCTTGAGTTCGGCAGTTGACTCTGACCTTAAGAGGGTCATCCCCATCGATTTTCTCATTTGTTCGAGCATTAACCACAACAACAAGTTACCAAATGTGGAATAAATACTCCAGGTGGGATCATCCCCCAGCTGGATAGACCCCTTAAAGGACTATTTAAATGATGGCACGCTCCCAGATGACAAGAAAACTGCCCACCAGATAAGAGTCAAAGTTGCTCGCTTTCACTTATCCACAGGAGGCGACTTATATAAGAAATCCTTCTCCGGTACCTACCTTAGATGCGTCCACCCAGGTGATGTCGAGCAAGTGCTACACGAGCTTCACGAAGGTATCTATGGAAGTCATATCGGAGGAAGGTCTCTAGCCTTTTGAGCAATGAAGGAAGGCTATTGGTGGCCATACATGCAAAAGGACTCCGCAGTATATGTCCACAAATGCCTGAAATGCTAATTCCACGCTCCTATGACCTACCAACCCACCAGAGACCTGAAGTCCTTGTCCAGCCCATGACCCTTCGCCCAATGGGTAATGGACATCGTGGGACCGCTGCCTACCGCCGTCGGCAATCACAAATACTTGTTGGTTGCAACTGACTACTTCACCAAATGGATCGAGGCTGAATCCCTGGCGAACATCCGAGATGCTGATATGATAAGATTCATATGGAGAAATATAATCACTCAATTTGGAATCCCCAGAACCATCATCACCGACAATGGAACGCAGTTCGAAAGTGGCCCCTTTCAGAACTTTTGTAACGAACACGGGATCAGACACCACTTCAGTTCGATGGCCTACCCTCAGAGCAATGGCCAAGCTGAAGCTTCTAATAAAACTGTGATCGATGGATTAAAGAAGCTATTAGAGTGAGCCAAAGGCACATGGGTAACAGAGTTACCCCATGTTCAATGGGCATACCGAACCACTCCTCGGCGAGCAACAGGAGAAACCCCATATTCGTTGACATATGGCATGGAAGCAGTCATCCCACTAGAAGCAGGTTTGCCAACAATGAGATCCAACCTTGTCGACCAAGGCCTGAATGATGAAGCATTGCTCGCCAAACTCGACCTAGCCTACGAGCGTAGAGAGCTAGCCTTGGTGAAGCTAGCGAACTATCAACAACAGCTCGCGAAGCATTACAACAAAAGGTTTAGCCCGAGGACGTTCCAAGTTGGGGACTATGTTCTAAGGAAAGTCCTGGGCAGCACAGTGAAGTCGTCAGACGGCAAGCTAGGCCCAAACTGGGAAGGACCCTTTAAAGTAACTAAAGACGATCTACAAGGTGCCTATCACTTGGAAACGATGGAGGGCAGAGAAATACCACGAGCATGGAACGCAACTAATCTCAAGAAATTCTATTTTTAGATCTTTTTCTTGTATTCTTTTGTTATGAAAATAGAAGTTCATTTTCCTTATTACTAATGAAAGTTACTTAATTGGTTACACTCTGATTGGTGACAGCTACATTCATCGCACATCTTTTCCAAATAACAAGCACATTGATCACTATAGCAGGGGAATACCCCTCCTCAGGTCATCATCATAAAAGACGAGAGACCTCTTAGCATTGCCCCTGGCAATATATAAAGCCCTACAGAGGATTCTTAGGCAATACGACCAAATATTATACTGGTCATCAAATCTACTTCGGTTGAACAAAATCCTGATCGGATGAAGACATCCAACACCAGGTGTGTCCTCGCCAATTGCCCTACTTAGGCCTAAGGGAGTGTGACGACACAACCTAAAAGGTAAAGTGGGGCACAATGGTACTTTGGTATTATACTAGACTGGGGGGACACTTGCATGACAAAACAGAAAAGATCATAAAGCAACAAGGATATGAAAAGTAGGATATACACGTTTAGCTGGCAAAATTGCCCAAAGCACAAACTTTTCATTAATCCATCTTACTTACAACAATGATAATACATGTTTAGTCGGCAAGCTCGCCCAAAGCATTTACATTATCACACAAAAAAAATATATATATATATATATATATATATATATATATATAGCAACTGGCAAAATCTCAAGGGGTGGAAGCCTCCGAGCAAGATAATCAGACACTCGAGCTCTTCGTCCGTCATCAGGAGCAGGAGCAAACTCTTCCACAACCTCATTCGCATCCGACTCCAATAATTGCCGAGGAATAGCATCGATGGGGATCCATCGATCGTCCCTCCTGAATGGGTTGGGCACCAGAGTGGAGGAAGACATCTCATGACGATACCATAGCACCGAGTTCCTCGGGACTTGCAGATCCTTCAAGGCACTTAGCCATCCCCTGATAAAAGAAAGCTCCTCGAACTCAGATAGCCTTGTTGGAGCATCCGACCAGCCTTGATCATAACCATCAGCCCACGCTTGCCGAGGACCTTTCTTGAACAGGTGCCGCAATCGGGTGACGTCCCTTTGAAGCCCAGCAACGATTACATATGCTCGCTGAACATCACCGCGGAGTTCTTCCATTTCCCTATCGCGAAGTTCTTCTCCTTCCCTACTTCTGCTCCTGGTGCTCCTACTAGCTCACGGAAGGGGAGGGCGAGTGAGACTTCGCGACATAGGAGGAGTAACATTATGATTAGCTCCAGCTCGCGATGATGAGGAGCCTTGTAATACTGCTCGAACAGTGCTCGGCGCATGCTCCCTGAGTCGTAAGACTTCTCTCCTCAGATCTTCATTCTCCTGCTGAAGAACCTCCCCTACTTGGTTGATCTCAGAGGCCTTTAATAGTTTTGTCTTCAGCACATTGATCTCCTCTTGCACTGAAGCACCAATGTCCTCCATCTCCTGGAGCCTGTCCTTCAGCTTGACCACGAGCTCAGATTGCTCCTTATACTTCTGATTTCTAGACCTAAGGGACTTGCAGAGCTTAAAGAAGGCCTGGTGAACTTCGGGACTCACATTGGGACCAAGGGTCCTAACCAACTGGGAAGTAGCAGGAATGTAATCATCCACATCAACTAACTACAATCAAGAGAAAGAAAAGGGAGAGAAAGGGATAAATCAGTACGAGCGGAAATGAAGCCTTTTTCATTAATGAAGATTGAAGTTACATCGAACTGAAAAAAGAAAAGTTTACAGAATGGAAAAAACAAAAATACAGAGCAATCCTAGTAGATAACTAGTTGACAACCTTAGGCAACCCAGAGGTCGATGGCTCCTTCCCCTTGTCAACATCAGCAGGAGCACCGCCCTCAGCAGGGATAATCTCTGTCCCCACAACCAGAGAAACATCAGTAGGGGTTGCTTGAGGAACAGGATCGGCGCCTTCAACAACTGGGGCAGGAACTTCATCCACGGTTGGCTTTGGACCTGGGTTATGCTCGTCAAATAAGGGAGAATCGATGTCAACGCCAGCAGCCAAAAGGGCCTTATTCCAGCCTTTCTTGAAGTTCAGACGACTAATATAGCCTATCTGAACTTCAGCATCCTCATATGCTACAGCCCAACCAGAATTCAATGAGTCATCCTTGGCAGTGACATCCTCAGACTCTTTCGTCTTCAGCTCTTCAGACAGCACCCTGTTGTCCTCAACAACCGCTAGCTTGCTCGAGCAAACCAGGTCATAGGCCTGCTGCAGCTCATTCAAGTCCTTGACTGCTGCGTCCTTCTCCTTGTTGGCAATAGCAAGAGCCAGATCGGATGAAATCCGAGCAGCGTCAACGGCTTTAAAGCTAGCCTTAAGCTCTTTACCCTTCAGCTTCAGGGCAGCATTTTCCTTTTCCAGCTCGTTGTTTCTCTTCACCAGCTCGTCGCGTGAATGATACAGCACGGCGAAGTCAGTAACGAACTGCAGAAAAAAGAAGGCATCAGAAGAGGAAAATAAGGGAATTCAGAACAACATAGGAGAAAAGGGAAAAACCTTACCAGAGCAAGCCTTTGACTAGCCTGAAGGGGCAACTGCTCCGACCCTACCGCCCTTTGGCGATCAGCCGGGAGAACAGCTCTCTCGAGCAGAGCTGGGGCCAACTAGAAAGAAATTTCCACAGAAGCCCCCTCGGGCAGCGCAGACACCGGGACTAAGGCCTTCCCGGCCTTCATCCTCGCTTCTGCCCTCCTTCTCTCCTCCTCCTTCTCACTCTCCTTCTTCTTCCTCTCCTCCACTCTCCTCTTCTCTTCCATCTTCTTCCTTTTTCCTCTCTCTCTCTCTCACCTGCTCCTCTTCCTTCCTTCTCCTCTCCTGCTCCTGAGCGAAGGACCGGGAACTAGTAGCCATGGCCCCAGAAGTAACTTTTTGCTTCTTTGACCTCTGTGCAAGGAGCACGTGGTCCTCATCATCATCATCCCTAATCAAGTTCTTCCTCAGAGGAACCATCTCTTTACTTGAACTGCTAGAAGTGCTCGACGATCTCCGAGCTTCAGAAACCTCCTCACGGTCAGAGGAACTGCTACTATTAAAGTTCCCTCCACCCAAATTACTCACGGCTCCTGCAAAGTCACTTTCAGAGCTGCTCTCCTCCTCGTCCAACTGGATAGGCTCTGCAGCAGTCTCTTCGAAGGAGTCAAACTCTGGTATACTATCCACAGGCCTTGCTATGAAGCTGGAGCCAACGTTCTTGTACTCGAGCAGGAAGACAGCAGATCTGGGGTGCTCGCCGTCACCTAAGGGCTCCCTGATTTTCCAAGCCTTTACAAATTCTGATAGACGGACCTCGTTGAGTGCAGATTCCAAGTTCTTTGACTTCGCTACGCAAGAAAAAGCAAAGAAGAGTTAGAAAGGTCACAAATTAGCAAAAATTAAAATAACGGTACAATGTCTACCTATGTATTCCTCCCCATAGAAGGGGACAGAGAACCTCTCAGACCTCGACCCTTCAAATTGGGGAGAAAACTGCCAATTTCTAACAAAGAAACCTTCTTGCCAGTAGTCCTTATGGGAATAAGGTAGATTTACTACCAATACCCTGTCAGGGCTCCTAGCTTTGAGGTAAAGGACACCAGAACTAGTTTTAGAAAAGGAGTAACAGAAATAGACCTCGGCGAGCCCTAACCTAGTTTCATACAATTGATTTATCCTATGGACGCCATTTACTATTTTCCACTCATTGGGCGAGCATTGTGCAGGAACAATATTGAAATAGCCAAAGAAATGCAGGAACAAATCATTGGGAGGAAAAGTGAGTCCCCCCTGGGAAAGCAATAGAACATGGATCCAGTGAGCATCATCTATATCCCTAACATTCCTAGGAGGGGAGGCACAACACTTAATATCTACCCACTCAGGAATGTTGTAAAACTTCCTAAATTCAGAGATTGACCTATTTCCAATCTTCACCATTGGAAGACCCAAGAAAAGCTACAAACCAAAGAGAAAGTACAAGGAAAGGGCATAGGAAACTTATAAAATAGAAGATCCGTTCAAGTGATGAAGAAGAACAAGCTCAGACAATCGGTTCAAGTGATGAAGAAGCACGAGCTCAGACAACTAAGAAGCAATGGGAATGGAAATTGAGAGAAGAAGGTACGAGGCGCTAGAGCTCTCAGAAGATAGAAGAATACTGGAAAAACTGAAGCGACGGGAGAAAAGTGGCTATTCCAACAAGCCTTCAAATTCTAATCATAGTGCACAGTAAGCGAAGCGGGTGCCGCCAAAATCAACTCCACAGCTTTCGAGGAATCGCAAAATAGCCATTATGGCTAATCATTTAAATCTGTTGAGCCCATAAACATGGCCCAATAAATTTAGGGGTAATTGTGGGTACCCGAAATTATAACTATGGGCCTGGACGAGTAGCCCAGTCCTGGCGACCCAAAGTCTAGGTCCCTCTTCTCTTATATTGATCCGGTCTCCCCCCACGTCCCCATAAAGGAAAGTTATAGGGGAGATGGAAAACGTGGAGGAACTCATCACCTCCACTTACCTACATGCACATATATATATTAAACCCTAGGTCCGGGGCAAAAGGATAAGTTGTATTCTCTGTAATTACTCTCTGGAGTATATAGAAATAATATCGACTGCACCACCGTGGACGTAGGCACATCTTTGCTGAACCACGTACATCCTTTGTTGTGTGATTGTTATTTTATATTCCTTGTTCTCACTTGGTGAATGCTTTCTTCTTATTTATTTGTGTTGCACAATAATTGTCACCACAAGAGGGATCTCCAACAAAGAAGCTGGCCGAGAAAGCTGATCCTTTAGTTCTATTGTTTTACTTGGCCTCGTTGTATCTCTTTATTTATATTTACCATGAGTTGTAACGATTATAATGATTTTTAGTGTGAGGTCGAACGGTACTCAAGAGAGACCAAGCTTGGCAGGGACTGGGAGAGCTTTCATGCTCTATCGAACGACCTCACCGTGGCAACTTCAGAGGGACTTGGTTTGGAGGATTGAGAAGTGAGGCACCATTGGGTCTTGTCCTCACCATATTAGATACACCTGGTAAAACACCAAAAGGACCTCGTGGGGAGCAACCTTGAGTTCCATCGGGCGTTGAGTTGTGAGCCAAATAACCCTCTGCTTAATGTCACATATACTTTATGTGATGTCACTAACTAGCTAGGCGATGTCAGATTTGCACTTGAGTAAACCACCAAGGTATTTGGGGCTATCAGACAGTTGGTGAGCCACCTTTGTGACGATAGCCCCCTGACACACAGTGGTTAGGCAAAAGGCATGTCTTGGCATTTAATGTTTATGATGTGGAGATAACTAGTGCATCAGGTACTTAATGTTTGTGACATAAAGTATGAGGGGTGTATTTCACAGGCATTAATGACTGAGTTGCCTCGAGGGTAGTGTGTGTGTGTGTGGGGGGGGGGGGGGGGTGAGGGGGGGGGGGGGCTATTTAAGGACCCCAACCACCTCAGGGGAGAGGGGGTTCTTTTTTAGAGTTCAGAAGTTATTACTAGAGGGCAAAAATACATCAGAGAGAGAGATTTATTACGAACCAGAGTTTTTACTCACCCACCATTATCATTTATTACGAAGTTTTTAATACTTGACAAAGATACTTGAGGGTGGTTGGGGTGTTTGGTTGCCTGCTAAGGTGTATCTGGGGTGCTTACTTCTTTCTCCCTCAAAATGAGTTACTTCTGAGTTCATTATTATTATCTTTTTAATTATATACGAGAGATTTGTAAGTTCAAACTGAGTTTTTCTTCACTAAGTTATGTTTGCGCGTCCTGTAGTTA
Source organism: Sambucus nigra (assembly GCA_949130495.1). NCBI lineage: Eukaryota > Viridiplantae > Streptophyta > Magnoliopsida > Dipsacales > Adoxaceae > Sambucus > Sambucus nigra. The sequence continues at coordinate 150,128,861 of OX422212.1, read as the reverse complement.
ATCATTAGTGTTGTTGTTTAACTTATCATTACTGTACTCAAAAGGAGTTACGCCTCCATCTGATCTAAATCTTACATTTGGTTATAACAATTATTTCATCAGATGAAGATGAGCACTTGACCGCGCCTTGATTGTAAATTGATAAAATTAATGAACTATAACATGATAAAATTATACATTAAATATCAAATATCAAATATGATATTATCTATACATTAAATAAAATTATCAATTGACCAACATGATCTAAGGAACTTCCCTAGAAAACACAACACATGGAAACTTTAAGCCATCTAGTATAATCCCACAATGACACCACACCATAAAAAGATTAACAACGGTGACACCACATCGTATATCTTAAATAAATGGTTCTACTTGACTGTGTCTAATATACATACGGTGGTTTCACACCATGGAAATTATGCAGTGACTTTCACCATAGTTACACTTAACCATCAAGATAACACATACGGTCCAACGTGACCGTGTGGAATACACATACAGAGGTTTCATACCAGGGATATTATGAAGTGAGTTTGAGTAAAATTCATAACATAAACCATGGTCACCTGAGGCCATATATCTCAAACACATGATTGTTCTCGATCGTGTCTAATATTTACACGATGGTTTCCCACTGTGGAAATTGTGCAATGATTTTGTTAAAAAATCACAACTTTTACCCCGATTATACTTAACCGTCTAGATAACACATACGGTCTAACGTGATTGTGTGGAATACATATACGGTGGTTTTACACCGGGGAGATTATGCAGTGAGTTTGAGTAAAATTCATAACATAAACCACAGTCACATGAGGTTGTATATCTCAAGAACACCATTGTTCTTGACCATGTCTAATATTTACACAGAGGTTTCACACTATAGCAATTCTGCAGTGATTTTGTGTAAAAATCATAAATTTCACCATGGTTACACTTGACCTTCTGGATAACACATGCGGTCTAACTTGATCGTGAGGAATATACATACGGCAGTTTAGCACCGGGGAGATTATCCAGTGAGTTTGAGTAAAATTCATAACATAAACCACGATCAACTGAGTTCGTATATCTCAAACACATAGTTATTCTTGACCGTGTCTAATATTTACATGGTGGTTTCATACCATGGCAATTGTGCGATGATTTTGTGTAAAAATCATAACTTTCACCACGGTTACACTCGACCGTTTAGATAACACATATGGTCTAACTTGACCTTGTGGAATATACATACTGCGATTTCCCACCAAGGAGATCATGCAGTGATTTTGGGTTAAATTCATAACATAAACCACAATTAACTGAGACCGTATATCTCAAACACACAGTTATTCTTGATCATGTCTAATATTTGCATGGTGGTTGCACACCATGGAAATTATGCAGTGATTTTGTGTAAAAATCATAACTTTCACCACGGTTACACTTAATGGTCTAGATAACACATATGGTTTAACTTGATCGTGTGGAATATACATGCGGTGGTTTCCCACTGGGGAGATTATGCAGTGAGTTTGAGTAAAATTCATAACATAAACCACGAATTTTCTTGATCATGTATAATATTCACATGATGGTTTCACACCGTATAACTCAATTATCCGGTGGGATTTGACCGTTTGTTTTATATCCATGATTGTCCTTGACTGTGTATTTTAGACATTATAGGGGTTAAATATATTCCAAATCATAATGTGCATACCAAATCACAAACAAGATTAGGTACAAATTTGTGCATAATAAATCACAAACAGGATGACATTCAAAATTGTGCATACCAAATCAATAAAGTATGCCTACCAAATATAAAATACACCATTGCACATCACAAACAACAATATTACATACAAATTATTTCAACTACAGGCGAAACTGGAGAATAAATAGTTTTGAATACTCTTACAACCAAATTGTTTCAACAAATTGTTTTATTTTCTCTTAGAGTGCTTTTGTGGGTGGCTTTTTATTAGGGGGACTTTTTGCGGGGCTGGATCATGACATGCTTTTGTCCTAGTTTCTTGATGTGTGGGTGCCTTTCTCTTTCTTTTCTAAGATTGTGTTCCCTTGGTCTTAAGTAAAGCATTAAGCGTTGTGCGTGCGGAATCAAGGACGTCCAAAATATCTTGGTCCGATCCGACGTCAATAGTTTCCCGGAACAGATTGATGGCTACGTCAATCCCATGAACCTATATATGTATAACCATCCACTGTGCTAAAAATATACATGAAAAATAAGAAATCCATTTATGAATTTTTGCAACTTACCATTTTATCAGAGTGCTTTAATTTTGGCTTTTGAATACAATGATCAGAATTTTGAACGTATGGGTGGGATCTTTCTAGGTACCAAGACATATACCCATCCACACATTCCAATGGAATGTTCGTCACTACATTCGACCATCTAGAGTCGGATAAAACATGGTCCACCCACTTAAGTTGATATCATTTCTCGATACCAAACTTAACTTTGTAGGGGGGCTCGGGTCTTTCCCCTTTCCTCCGATAATGGGACGTTGAAAGTCTCGGGATTACTTATACACGTCCAACCTCGCATAGGACCCTATCTGGATAATAGGATTCACCAAAATCATAGCAAATAAGGATGTAGTTGTACCATGTGACCTCCTGAAAGGGGAAGGACTCATGATTGTCAACGTAGGGATCCCAGACAACCTACACGTTATTCCAAATGTTAACATATAAAACAGAGAAACAAATGTTAGATATTGAGTTTAAAACAAATAATACTTACTTCAGAAGATTTTAAATTGTCCATGATTTCCCTTAACTCCAGAATTTGTGCAAAGGCATCATTGGACACCGTTTGCGCCCTCCATTTGCATAGACACAGCTCGGACGGATGAAACTCCAGATTTCTTACACCCTTTACTACATTAAAGTGGTTGTATATACACGCATGCATTAAATTAATAAATTAATTGGTAAATTTATATATATCGAATATAATAACTAGCACATGACAACTTTAAAATATTTATCATTAAAAGAGGGAGATATCCGACCACTTGTCGCACGTCTACTCGGGATGCAACCCAAACTGCTAATAAAAATAAGCCAATGTGACCATCCCCCACGCGTATTCATTGCACTTCCGAACTTTTTGCAACGTCTTCAGGTAGTAAATCGAGACTCAATTCCCTAATTTATTAGGGAACAACAAGCACCTGATCATGAAAAATAAATACCCCCATGCCGCTTGCTCATTCTCCTTTTTTATAATATTCTCCCTAACCTTTTCACCCTCCCCTTGCAAAGATTCATTATCCAATCAAAATGGATAACATACAACTACTTTCATTCTTCTAATGTCTCCTCCTCAGTACAACCAACCAATGTATTTGGTAAGCCATTAAATTTATTTAACCTTCTCCCGACTTTCCTAAAGACGGTCCCATACAATGGTTTACGAACGACTAGGACTTTAAAGAAATGGTACACATCATTAAGGGTGATGGTCATCTCACTGAACGATATATGGAATGAATTCGTCTCCGATTGCCATCGTTCAATGAATGCCAACACTAATACATAGTCAATGTACCAGTACGCGTGTTTAACCAAACCCCACAGACCTGATTTTTTAACTAACTCAATCACCCGCTCGTCTTCCTTCTCTATATCCCACTCGTTAAATTTTTTAAAGTGGTACACGCATTATATGACGTCCCTCTCCTCGTCGCGGTTCTATATCGAATAAGCGATATGGTTGTGAATTTTTTTTAACAACTCGAGGTTATTTGACTTGCACCCCTCGAGTGGTTGTGAATCTGAGTGGCTTATTCTTTTGTTATTTCTTCTCGGGGACTTTAGCAGATGTTGACGGTTGCATTTCATCTTTCAAAGAGGAAGACTAGTCGTTCGTCTCATCTACTGGCTTCTCTCCATTTTTTCCCCTTCTTGCTATTTCACTTGTTGTCCTGCCTAATCTCATTTCTTTCACTCTTCACTCTCAACCTCGTTTGCATTGGAAATCGCATCCTCTTCCTAAAACCCTCTTACTTTACCAACCACCTTCTCAATAACGTTATCTAATGACTGCTACGAAGGAGAATACCCTTTACACTCTCCACTATCACTACAGCTAGACGATGAGGGTTGTTCACCTCCTCTTATCGCCTCCAACCTCCTATTTTGCTCTAATGCGGTAGGAGGATTTATGTTTCTTCCCATTTATATATCCTATAATTGCAATAACAAAAGAGACAAATATAACAAAAAAAAACTCAACCTATATATTTATACTAATGCATAAAGAAATAACTTTAGGATCATATTATACTAACAAATTTATACTAAAAAATTAACAAATTTAAATTAACAAATTAACATCAAATCAATGTTACATAGACATTAATTGATATATAATATGACCAAAAAATAAATAAAGCTCATTCATGTATATAATCAAAACTATATAATTAGAATCATATAAAACATATGACTGTAAGAGAGAGTACGGTGGCTCCCAGCCACAAGGGGAATACCACAGTGAGATACAGCCGAATAAGTAACACACAGTTTGACGTAGCTGCGATATCGACCCCTACGATAGGACATAGTCGCGATATCAACCCTTACGGTTGGGAGAAGCCGAGACAAATGACCTTACGGTAGGTTGATGCTATGATATTTGATCAAAACTGAAACAATAGGGTCACACCTCATTGTAAGAACAATGGCATGATCGTAGGGGCAACGAAGGTGATTCCCACCTAGGGTGATGGGTAATTGTAGGTTTAGCTTCACCATTGTTTTTGTATTTTAAAATCCTAAAGTTGTCTTTTTCTTTTTTATGCAATATATTTCTAATGTTCATATTATGTAATTGAAATACAATTAAAAAGTATTTACATTGTAGTTGTTAAAAATTTTCATATTAGGGTTTGCATGTTATGGTTTCTTACTATTTGAGTGTGTATTCAGATAATACAATACAATAATGGGTATTAAAATAACATACCTAAAATTAATCTTGAGGTAGAGTGTGTAGGTTGAGAGAAATGCGAGTAGGTAGTGTAAGGTTAAGAGAAATATTTTGGAGGGAAGTTAGAGAGAGAGAGAGCGTAAATAGAAAAAGTGAGGTTTAAAAATTTGGGGGTTTATATATGATAAAAAGTAATAAGGTGTTGGGTTTTTATGGTGATAGGGAGAAATAATAGGTACTTATGTTGTGTTTTGTAGAAAATGGGGGTTGGGAGCTAATTTTTTGGTGGAATTAACTAGACCCTTTATACTAGCATACAACCCATGTGATGCGTGGACAACTACGAATGGGAATTGAAAATCAACTGTGGCCATCCAGGTCAAATTCGTCCAATGCGAGCCAGCCTAAAAATCGGGACGAGAGGGGAATAACCTAGAGAAGTATCCATCTCTCCCCATCATGCGCGTGCAGGTGATTCAAGGATATGTGGTCCTTTTTTTGCTACTCGCACTGGTATCTTCGTAAACTGCCTCATATATAAATCGATCATCATAAAAAAGGTGATGAGACAAAGGAATGGAGTTTTTAGATTATTTTTCTCAATATAGGCAAAGAAATGTAGTTGTCTCAAGAGAACGGCATCAAGGTCATACTGATGCATACAAAACCAAATGAATCATAGGTCTTAGGACTAAGTTACGGAATGAAAAGGTGTTAGACACCCATTTTGCCCTTTCGGTCTCTCATGGGCTAAGTTAATATTTTTCTTTTCTCTAAAGCATGATGTGTGTACATATGTGTAATGTGAAAAATGGGAGAAGAAAATCATCTGACTCACATCATATGAAAGACGCAGCGGAATCATCCTAAGGAGTATACCCAAAAAATGGCATAAACGTTGTTGATGTCTAAATTTGGTTTTGATAATTTGAAATAATCTTAGCTCAAGCTACCCAATATTTATAACTACAGATAAAAATAATGAGCTAGAGAAATAAAAGAATTATAGAGAGACACAAAGATTTTATGTAGTTCAGCCCAAATATAATGCCTACTTCCATGGGGGTAATGTCACTATATTTTTAGTGTTCAGTACAATTCTCTCAAGAACACTCTCTAGGGTTAAAACGAAGTAGTTCTGTCCTTTTGCCGAAAGAGGCAGTAAACTATTTATAGTAGCTAGAAGTTAAAGAGATGTAATACCTTTGTACACTAGGTATTTATATCTTTACACAATAATATGCAGTTAGATACTTGTTCACGTGCATATTGCCTGGTGATTATCGAATATCCAACGCGTGTCTGTTCATATTACTAACTGTTCACCTTCACGGGAGTGGTCAGCTATTTTGATGACCACAAGATAACTGAGCCGACCAGGCCTATTCACTATTTTAGGATTTAGTGATAATGATAATATGTGTCATTCTTTTATTGGTCCACGTGGTCTAATTATTTTAGGCTGCAATAAAATACCCAATACTTCATTCTTGATATGAATGATGTGATGAGTGAGAAGATGGAGTATTATCCTTTAACAGTTGCTCGACATATTATAGAGGGTCTAGTCGGCTACCGACCTTTGGGACTTGTAAATTTCTACCCGTTATACCAAGGCGGTGGTAATTTTATAAATAGTTAAAAAAATAGCGAACTGACTAGGGGTACGCTGGTGATTTGGGTGTCTAGGGAAATGATACGCCGTCGATATCTAAAATGATGGTATATTTAATCATTTTAAAATTTAGACTTCAATAAATGTCATAAGTCCTATAAAAGGTCATTCCCCCTCAATTTCATCCCACCTTGAATTTTAAACTCCGTTCTTCACTATTGAGCTTTTACTTCATTGTTAAGAAGAGAACTGATGTTGTGTATATGTCTTTACCGTTAGAATCCTTTCCTTCTTGTATTTTCCTTTCTGAGTTTTTACAATGGTTTATATTGTTGATGAGAGTTCTTTGGAGGATTTTAGAACATAGCATAGGATCCTTGAGTGTGTGGAAACTGAGTTGGTCATAGGTCCTTGTGATTTGTGTGCCTTAGAAAAGGGTCATTGGCTTCCCACTCTATTTATAGCGGAGTGTGGGATAAATTTCCCACCAAATCGATTGTTTCTTGAATTTTGTTAGTATTTTGAAGTGGTCCTATCCCAAGTGGCACCAACATTCGGAGGGTAATAAATGGAATCAATCATAGTAACAAACTATATGGAACCCACACAGGCATAGTGAAATTGATGTACTATTACAACTGGGGGATCATTGTTGATAACATTTATTATTTGAAGACCAGATATACCAAAGGGGATTTGGTGGTAATATATCTAAATCTAATAAAGATTATTAGGACTACAACTTTATTGTTAAGAATTGGTAATTTTCTCCTCTGCCTGAGGGTGAAGAGTATACTGGGCCATGCTACCCTCAAGAAGGGCATGTCATAGGTTGGCACTCATATCATTTGTATATTTTTAGCTTATTTTTTTTAATTTGCTCAGCTACTGACCAGTGTTCCTTTTTTGTGCTTAGCAAAGAGAATAAAGAAGGACCCTCCTCCTTTATTCGAGGTGAATTTTGCTGACATGAACCTTGTTTGGTCCATCCAACAAAGACTTGGGGAGAATCATCCTCACTAGGCTTCAGTATTATTGGAATACCAGAGTTCAATCACTTTATTTATTGCTCAGTTGACTAAAGACATTCGTTTATCCCCTATTGATTTAGAGGAGCCAACCCTATCTTCCTCCGCCAAAATCATAGACTTCTTCCCAATTAGAGGGAAATTTTACTATTAGAGTCACTTCATACTCCTTTGAATCCTTAGACATCAATTTAGTGTCGACCACCACTTCTTCTCCAAAAATAGTGAAAAGAAAGATCCCTAACTTGATCACTGGAGCTAAGTCCTCTTATTCGGAGGAAAAGAGTAACATTGATGAGAGTATTTCTAAATGCCCTATTATGGTGGAACCTGAAGAAGTTAAGGCCCGAGATCTTAAATTTATGAGGTTGAAGAAAAGACTTTCCTATCTCTAGGAGTTTTCAGGAAAGGATCAAACCACCAGGGATGATTTGGTTCTTTTTCGATGGCAGTGAACCCTGGACTTTCCTGGGGTTTGATAGGTTCAGGGATGAAGCTGTTATCGTTGCCCTCTCTAGGGCTAGATTGATGAAATGGGCCAATTCCAATTCGGTCTTAGTAAAATTCTTTTTACACGCTATATTTTATTTGTTTATTCTCTAATCATGTGGTTTGAGGACTTCCTTGCTTCTCTTGGACTCTATAGTTTTTGGCTGATTATGACAAAATTTTAAGAAGGGATGACCAGTTGAGGGAGTATTCGGTAGACGTTGAGGCTTCTTTTTAAGTCCCGAAGGACTCCCTGAATGCTACCAAGAAGGACTAGGTGGCAGATCAAAATAAAAGGAAGAAGGTGTTAAAGAAGGAGAAAAAGGACAAAAATAATATTATGAAGGTTATTGATGATGCTAAGAAGAGGGTTAAGCTGGCCGAGAAAGCTATTGCAGATGCTGATAGAAAATAGTAGGGTTTGAAGGTGAAGTTCAAGAAAGAGAATAATGGTGACTAAACTTGGGGTTAGGATAAGGTATTCTCTACTACTGCGGTGCAATTAGAGTTTCTTAAGAAGTCATCCTTCAAGGAAGGATGGAATGTTACTCCGAAAAAGGTCGATACTGCTCTAGACTCTGAGCTCTTTTATCAATACAACCCTAGTACTCCTCCTGTGATTGATGATGAGATTGATGATAAGGAGGGAATGGTCAAGTCTTCTGCACCCCCACAAATGACTGTAACTATTATTTGTCTTGAGGAGGAAGTGGCTCAGGATAATGAGAAGGGGTAGATGTCCAAGATTGCTTTTATAATTCTGGCTGGTAATGTTGCTTTCTTTGTAATCTGAACTGGTTACTTTCTTGCATTTCTTTTTATAATTCTAATGAAGTTTCCCTTTTCATACAAAATACGTTGATGCCTATTGTGAACTTTCTTTGACTTTTTCATACTTATTTCCCTATTTATCCCTTTCTATTTTAGTCCAGGAAGGTTATTCTGGAAGCTACCGAGAGCTAACTATATAAAATGAGTGTTTAGATCTTTGGGGCAGGTTATGAAGATCTTGACAAGAAAGAGCTGGAAGAACTGCTTGGCTTAGATACTTCTAACCAAGTTAGATAAGCATATCTTCATTCACATAGTCTGTTCAGCCAAGTCGCGATGACCAATGCCTATTATTACGAAATGATACTCCAGATGCAGAAGGATCACAAGGAAGATCTTGCTAGTTTGACAACTGATTATGAGAAGAAATTTTCTCAACTTAGTAGTGAAAGTGGTTTTGATAAAAAGTTGTAGGACATTTTCTTGGCATTTGTTAAAAAGGAATTTATGATGAATTGCGAGGTGAATATAGCTTGAGAAGTGTCCAGTTTATTTGAGCATGAAAATAACATGTTTATGGATGAGTTGGAGGTCCTGAACAAGTCCACCAATGTTGACAATAGAAATTGAGAGATTAAATAAGTCCAAGGGTAGCTAATCATCTAGGAAGGTTGTGGTTACTCGTCCAATAGTTGAAGAGGAAAGGACTAAAAAAACGTTGGTCGACCGGGATAACTTACTAAAGAACTAATCGGCTAACATAAGGAGAATGAATGAGAAGGCTGATTGTCTAACTTTCCATTTTTATAAGTAATTGCACACCCTTTGGATGAATGAGTATGACGAAGCCTTGGCACATATGGGTGATGAACTGGAGCAAGCTAGGAGAAAAGGGTATAAATGGGGTAGCTCAATGCTTTGACAGTTTTGAAGGTGGCAGCAAAATATCCTGTATGGTATTATTACGACCTAGGGTGTTTAGATCGCCCTACGCCTCCTTTTAAAGTTGGACATTAAGTGGATTCCCACTGATACTATACCTATAAGCCTAGTCAGGAAATATTTAGGGGACTATGGATGATGTAGTTAGTCATTACTCAAATATGTTAGCAGCTTAAGCTCTAGCTAAGTCATCATTGGATATATAATTATAGAAATAAAAGTACGCAAAGAAGGAGATTAGAGAGATAGATAATACATAAATATAAGTGGTTCGGTCAGAACCAACTCCATTGTGCAAGAGGGTATGGATATTTTATTACTGAAAGGCATTAAAGGCCCTGAATTAGAGTCATTCAAGATTTCTCTCATTTGGTTTACAAATGGTAAGAGTTTTATCTAGGTAAACAATAATCTCCCCCTTAGTGAAGAAGATGAAGTTGGTATATATAGTCTTGGGGGTGCACAATGTACCCCCCAAGCATGCACCTGGTGTGCATGAGGTGAGCAATCCACTAGGATAATACCATATGTCTTCTATACAAGAATATAATGATGATGAAATATTCCCTCTCATGGACAGGAGATCTGTTATAACAGTATGTCCACGTGGCCTGATGATGCATAAGTCACGTGTCCCTCATAAAATACTGAAGTTGGCTTTATTGGTCTCAATCGAGCCAAGATTATGGAGGTGGGCTTCAAGGTAGATAAACCCAAGATTGTATGGATTATCTTGGGAAACTAATGGTGGTCTAGGCCTATCAGTGTGGTACGAGGCCAATGTTGGGATCAACTTGGACTATTGAGTGAACCTTCATATGACTGCAACTGCTATGAGAATGAAGTCATGGAGGCCGAGACTGATTGATGTAGGCCCCTGTGCTGTGGGCCCTTATGCAAATGAGTCTGATGGACACTAGGCAGAGGTCATGGCACTGGGCTGAGTCTCATCTGAGATGAGGTTACACTTATGCATATCAATCACCCTTAGATCTTAGTCTTTAATGTGAATGAAAAAATAGGGGTGGTATAGTCATCCGAACCCCTATGATGATGTGAACCTCTAGTGTCAGAGGTTGTCTTGAAGATGTGAACGAGTTAACAAATGGACAACTTGGCATATTTTCCAAGAAATGGCGACAACATGCCTGCTTGGGGACTCGCACCCTGATGATGCGTGCTTCAAAGAACGTGCGAAATCATTGCTCCATTTATATATCCAAAATCTTAAAATTTCTCTTTTTATCCAATTTTCTTTCCTGATCTCGAGCTTTTTTGCGAACCTCAAACTCTTATTTTCTCTCTCTTCAGACCATCTCCATCCAGGCAAGCTTTGCATCCCATTTTTTCATTCCAACGTCTTCCTTTCTATTCAGGTAATCCTCCATCCATATTTTTTCTTCGTTCACTCTTTATTCTGCTGTTTCTTTGTGTTTTTTTATTTTTCATGAGTTTTGAACTTTCTGACGACCATTTGTGGTAGTTTTAGGGGTTGTTCAGTGGCTTTGCGGAATTTTTAGGGTTGTAGAGAGCTAAGAGGAGGTTGTTCTGGTGAGAGTGTGAGCTTTCTATCACCGGTTTAGTTCTCTGGTGAGCCTTAGGTCATCTTCTCCGGTGGTCTGCATTCTTGTTCTTGAATGGTTTAGTTAAAAATGATCAGGCTTCTTTCCTTTGATCTTTTATTCAACTTAAGTCAAACCATTTTCTTATTTGGATGTACATAAGACTACACGAACTTAGTGAGTAGTTCCCACACTTGAGAGAATGTATTCTGAGGGAGATTCATATGGCTAAGGCCAAGGTTAAGAAAAGAGCCGAGGATGAGTAAAGACTTCCCATAAGCCCAACCTCCTTAGCAGTAGATCCTCCTCCTCTACTTCTCATATATCCATCTTCGTCCGAGACTAGTGTTATTGATATCAAGAGTGATACTATATCTGATACCTCTTCACAAGGGTTATAGCCCCTCTGTATCTAGGGAGTCTGAGAAGGCATATTACTTTGATGGGTATATACAAGCTCTACACACTCATCTAGATGATATTAATGCTGTCGAGCCTAGCAATAGAGAAAACCCCCAACAGGCCTCAAATAAAGATAAGCCGAGAGTGGAGGTTATTTATTCACAACCCCCAATGGCTATTCCTCTGTTGGCTATAACTGGCATCGAATATTCCTTAAGATTCAAAGCGGCGCCCCTTCTAATGTGGAGGCATCTTTATGGGATCAAAACTTACATTGCTATGAGAATAACAAATGATGACGAGAGAGCTTACGATGGTCGAGAATGTGAGGGGGCTGTGTATGAATAAATATTCAAGGTCGACTTCAGGCTGTCATTCCACCCTAACATCAGAACTATCCTTGTTATTTTAGGGCTTTCCCCAGCTCAACATTCCCCAAATGCCTGGGCGATCATCATCGACTTTATCTAATTATGGCGATTATTCTATGAGACTGACCTTTATGTCATGCTATATTGTGTCCACAACGAAGGCTCAACCTGGTTATTATCACCTTGTAACCAGAAAGTCTACCAAGAAGGTCTTGATTGTGAACCAAACCTCTAACCATTACTGGAACCCCCAATAATTTTTTGTATCAGGGGCTTTGGAGTTTGATACCGATGCTCCATGCAATATCTCCAAGCCAAGGGTTCCCTAAAAAGGGGTAAATTCATCAATGTCGGCCAAACTAGACCCCTACTTAAGTATTAACAACCAAGAAGATTAACCATATTCGGTGTCAAGGAAAATGAGGGTGGCATGGTTGAGTTTGAGCAGTTAACAACTCCTGATTTTTTAAAAGAGATGGGTATGGGGATTGATCCCCTATCCAGATGTGTAAGTTAAAACCTTTTTCAACTGTAGTGTCCTCTCTTATTTATATATTGACACTAACTATCGTCTTTTGTTCATAGGTCATCCAGCCAACACTTTAGAGGAGATTTGGAAAATGGCTGCTCCCAGCTTAGCCAACATGCTAAACAAACTGCCCAGTAAGAAACCCACTCCCACACCCTAGACCAAGAAGACAATAACTAGCGAGCCCGACTAAATTGAGAGGGAAAATAGAGAAAGGAGCAAGTTGAACGTGTCAACACTGTTCCCTATCTCTAGAAATAAGTACAGGAAGGATGACTCGTCTAAGGCCATCGTCGACTAAGACATCCTCATATCTAGTGATTTTATCCTCACTGCTAGGTTGAAGCAGCTGACTATCTCTGTCGACTCCTTGATTGGAAATAAAAAAGAGCCAAGAGAGCTGCTAGGTCTACATTGGTTGAGTCTGAAATGAGATTTCTCCAAGCTATGAACCCTCCTCGGCTAGGAGACTTTGCCATCCATAATGCCACTCATGTACAAATATATTATATTACAAATGTTTTAAATTGCCCAAGTATTGTCTTATTTTGTGATAACTTCGTCTTCATTTGCTTTGCAGTTTTTTCTCGCCCTTAACCAGATGCAATAGTGGATCTAGGAGAACCTCCTTATGGTTTAGCAGGCAACTGAGTCCATCTAGGACAATAAGACTTTGAAGAAATATCTGAAAGACGCCGAGCTGAGCCATAAGCAGGTGATTGAAAAGATTGAAAAGAAATAAATGGATGAGCTAGCAGTTCAGATGAAGGGTCACGATGCCCAAAGTAAAGATCTGCAACTCAAGCATAAGGTCGAGGTTAATGAAGCTATTATGAAGGATATCAAAGCCTTCAAAGCATCTAAGGAGTTCGACGACTATGGTTTCCAATACCTAGAAAAGGGGTCAAGACGTCTTGTCGTTGGGCCCTTTTTAAATATCCGGACATTGGTAAGGTCAAGCCTAAGCTGGTCAAGAATTTAAAAGGCTTTTGACTTTGCTGACCTGATAGGTGCGATGGCACTAGGCAAGGTGGAGGCTTAGGCTATCGATGTCGAGAATATTGTGATTGAGACCACAGTCTAAGATGGCATAGAGGCGGCTGATGGTGGCACTATGGAGGAAGAGGTTTAGAAAAAATCTGCCCCTGATGATGTCATCTAAGAAGAGGTCGATCAATAAACTAAAGCTTGAGTTTTTATCTCTTATTGGGTGGCCGCCTATGGCCTAACATCCTTATCTGATGTAATCTTTTCCACGTCTTTAAACAATGTCTGTAATATTTAACAATTTTAACAATTTGTTGCTAATGTTGATGATCTTTTGATATTACATATCATTTTTGTTGTGTACAATCAGTATGTTGTATTTTTTGATCAAGTGTATTGTCTGCGTCTTCTTATCTTATAACCATTGAATGGTGTTCTAAATATGATGCTTGTAATAAATCGATGTTGACACAACCAAACTTGTCATGTTGATTTTTTAACTTATGTTTTTCACCACTTAAGTGATATTATACATTGACCCCCCCTCTCGGTATTGTTGGGAGGGTATGAAGGAGACGAGATCCTCATATACTCTCATATCGCCGAGAGAGTTATGACCTTAATTAACCATATAAATGATGTTGAAGCAACCATATAAAAATGGTTTTTAACTCGTGTTTTTCACCACCCAAGTGATGTTATCATACTGATTCCCCCTCTCGATGTTGTTGGTAGGATATAGAGGAGACGAGACTCCTCATGCACTCTCGTATCACCGAGAGTGAGCTATAAACTAATTCCCTCAAAAATGATGTTCCTTAGTTTAATGCAATTCAAATCATGCAACAATTGACTACATAAGAAGGATAAATATGAGCCAACATTTCAATTTTTTATTGATCAGTCATACTGTCATACAAATGAAAGCAACAATGAAATACATTAATTTGAGAGGATTCACGTGGCAAAAATAACTATTGATAATATCTTTTCAAATGATAGGCATTCTAGGAGTTAGAGAAGGGATCACCTTCTTGGGTTTCTAACTTATAAGTACTTGGCAAGACCTCTTCAGTTATCGTATATGGCCCGTGCCAATTAGGGAATTTATTCAATTTTTGCTAAACCTTCTTCAAAACCAGATCACCCATGGCTATCGACATATCCTTCACCTGCTTAATGTAAAATCTAGTATCTCTCTATTGGTACATTGATTGTCGTACTTCTACATCCTCTTGTCTCTCAAATTAAGTTTATATTAAGCCTCCTCTCTTTAACGTTAGCTTTTGGGTCATAGGTCTGAACTCTGTGGCTGGGAAGTCCAAGATCGGTGGGGATAACTGCCTCGGACTCGTATACTAGTATGAATGGCGTTTCACCTATCGGCATCCTTTCAGTCATTCTGTAAGCCCACATGACCCTACACAACTCTTCTATCCACAGACCTTTAGTATCTTTCAACTACTTTTTGATCCCGTCCAAGTGAACTTGAATATTTTAACTTCGATTATGGAAATCATTGCTTCAACTTCTACCCATTTCAAAAAATAATCGATAGCCACTATCGGGTATTGGTAGTTACATTTTGCCTTAGGAAGAGGACCTACTAGTTATATTGCTTTAGCTCCTTCTACATAAGCATATCATGATGATAAAATATTCCCTCACGTGGGCAGGAGATCTATTGTAACATTATTTCCACTTGGCCTGATGATGCATAAGTCGCGTGTCCCTCATTAAATACTGAAGTCGACTTTGTTGATCTTGATCGAGCTGAGACTCTAGAGGTGTACTTCAAAGTATATAACTTTGAGACTATAAGGATCATCTTGGGAAACTCATAATGATCTCAGCCTGTCAGTGCAGTACAAAGATGATACATGGCAAGGACCGAGGAAGGTGATCAGCTTAAATTATTGAGTGAACCTTCGTACGTGACTGCAACTGTTATGAGGATGAGTTCTAGGAGGTCAAGACTGGTTGATATATTCGCTGTGCTGTGGGCCCATATGTAGATGAGTATGATGGAGACTGGGAAGAGGTAATGGCGCTGGGTTGAGTCTCGTCTAGAATGAGGTTACACTTATGCTTATCGACTATGGTCTTTATGGAGATGATACGCTCAATCGACCTCTGCTTTTGGTAGACAAACATAACTCTAGTAGGCATAATAGGCTCAGAGAATTGGGGTTCTCTGCTTTTTCTTTGGCCTTAGTTGTCCTCCATAAGGGTATAGATAAATCCCTAGGGAAGCACCCAGCGAACTGAGAAGTTTCTATATTGGTTTTATAATGCAAATAAGTGATGGACAATAATTTGTAATGGTTCTGCATTTCTGCTTGTGTTCCTTTATATGATTGTGGCCTACCAGTAGCTTAGTGTTAAGATTATGTGGTCGACTTATTGCTGACAAATCTGTTTGACTTGTTACCAATTTATATGAACCTAAGTTGTTCAGCCTTAGGTTCTACTAATGCATTTATATTCGTTCAAATGGATCTTATCATTTTTTACCTTTGGCAACCAAATGTTATAGGATTTTTCCTTAATTTGGTCGGGTAAACTTCTTTTTCTTGACCTTAAGGAGTCATACATGAAGTTTTAATATTACAAACATCTTGTTCGTGGCTTGTCAAAGGTGAATTCATACATGAAGTTTCCTTAAAACTACTTTTTGTTTGTTTGTTTTGAGATTTGTACATCTCCCATTTCCCCCCTAAAAAATGAAAAAGGAAATCAATTGCTGATAAACTAGTAGTTTTTCAATTAGACCAAAAAATACATGATATATAGATATTGAAAGCTTTAACTCATTATTACTGGTAATACTTACTCAAGTGTTTGGCATTCTGTGGGTTCTTAAACTGCTCCCCTTCCAGGGTTTCTAAGCGATAAGTACCTGGTCAAATGGCCGCAGAAATACGGTAATGACCATACCAGTTTGCATCCAACTTATTTCTTTTATGGAGTACTTTCTTCAGAATATAGTCTCCCTCCTTTAGGTTGTCGGCTTCACTGTCCTGTTATTGAATCTTGCATTACATTTCTAATAGGAGGCCACACGTAGTGGTGTATTTTCTCTCACCTTTTAACCAAGTCTAAATCTAGTCTTCTTATAAGGTCGCTCTTAGGTTAGTTAAAGTTGAGTACACTATGACTGGGCATACCGATTTCTATAGGGACCATATCTTCTGTCTCAAATAATATATAAAGAGTTTTACCGGTAACTGTCCTCAGCGCTGTTTTATAATCCCAGAGCACACTTTGTAGTCGGTTGATCCAGTTCCCTTTGACGTCATCTAGCCTTTTATTTAGGCCATCGATCAGTGTTTTATTGGTTATTGCATTGAGGGTGCTAGGAACGAAGTGCAATTTTTGAATTTTGGACTTGATGCAATAATCTTCAAACTCTTGGCTATAAGATTGAGTCTCATAGTCTGTGATGAAAGCATATGGCGTACCATAACGACATATGATATTCTTCTACCTCCAGGTTTCTTGTGGATGGTGGCAGACTTTAATTTTTTTTGTCACATCGCTTGATATATGCAGTATAATTTGCCTTCATGCTTGGCCAGTAATATGCTTAGGTGGCCACTCGTCGGACCAATGATCCTCATATTGAATAAGCTTCACAAGATTCCTCGTGTACCTCCTTAATCAGGTCTTGCTCTTCTAAAGGGTGAACACACCTGAGTAATAAGACAATGAATCCTCTCTTATATAAGACTCCTCCTCCCAAGACGTAGCTGGCTATTTTGTACTTTAGCTTTATATCATCCTTTGGGTCGTCTGGCAAAGTGATTTTTTCAATATATCCTTTGATGGAATCCATCTATGAGGGTCCCAAATCTACTGTTATCAAATTAATATTTTCTTTGTCGATACTCCCGTTCACTAAGATTTCTACAAGAATGGTCCTCCTTAGCTCATGGTCACCGAAGCTAGCTGAGTAAGTGCATCTGTTCGGGCATTTTTTAACTCTGTGTATTCTGACCATTCTGACTACTGAAAACTTGGATATTCTGTCCTGAGTTTTGTCTAAATATCTTATCGTCAACTCTCTTCTGACTTCGTATATCCCTGATGTTTGATTGATGGTTAATCGAGAATCACTGTGAGATATTACCTGCTCGGCACCTACTGATAGGGCTAAATAGAAGCCTATGGTCAGTGCTTCATATTCTTCCACATTATTAGAAGTTTGGAATTGAAACTGAGTGCATATTCCACATCTATATCATCAAGAGTGTTGATTATCAGTCCAACACCGGTACTAGTAGCACATGAGGATCCATTTATTTACATATTCCATATAGGCAATTCTTTATAGAAGTCCCCTTTGCTCACAGACCTATACTTAAACATCATTTGGCTTTGCTCCAAGTGTTGTTTGAAAGCTTCTCACGCCGTGAGGTTTCTGGTGTCTACCATGGAGCTATCTTCTGGACAAGTCTACTCGGGAGGATTTATTACTGAGATCTATTTTGTAGAAGTCTTCTCGGTTGGTTTTATCATTGATTTTTCTTTTGTCAAAGTCTGGTGGACAAGGTTTTCTTCATAAGTGAATTTGGTTATAAAATCTACTACCGCTTGGTCTTTCACTGCCGTCCTGGGTTCATAGTGCATATTATGTTCTTCCAGTTCCACTGCCCATGCCATAAATCTCCCTAACTTTTTTGGATTGTGAATGGATTTTTGTAACGGTAAGTATGTATAAACCATAATAGCGTGTGTTTGGCAATATGGTTTTATTTTTTGTGAAGCTTCAATGAGGGCCAAAGCAAGATTTTCCAGGAATGGGTACTGAATTTCAGATCCTGAAAGGCTTTGCTGGTATAGTAGATTGGGTTTTTACCCCATTCTCTATCTGATAAGCGCCGAGATAACTGTTGTCCCAGAAATGGTAAAGTATAGATATAATGTTTCTCCCATGAGTGGTCGAGAAAGCAGGGGAGGTGACTCTAGGTACTTCTTCAGTTCTAAAAAGGCATTATCGCACTCCTCATTCCACTCAAATGTTTTTCCCAATACTTTGAAGAAGGGTAAACACCTGTCAGTAGATCGGGAAATAAACCTCTTATGTACAGCTACTCTTTCAGACAACTTTTGTATGTCCTTCTTGGTTGAGGAGACTGCATGCCAATTAAAGCTTTAATCTTATTTGGATTGGCCTCAATGCCTCCTTGATTTACTATGAATCCCAGGAACATTCCTTCTTACATACTGAACACGCACTTGGTAGGATTGAGTTTCATCAGATGCTTCTCCAATTGATCAAACGTCTGTCCCAGATCCATAATGTGGTCGATAACTTTCTTGCTCTTAGTGAGCATATCTTCCACATATACTTTTATGTTTTTACCGATTTTCTCTTTGAAAACCTTATTCACTAAAATTTGGTATATTGCTCTAGCATTTTTTAGCCTAAAGAGCATAACGTTGTAGCAGTAAGTACCTCGGCTGGTGAAAAATAAGGTTTTCTCCCTTTTTTCCGGCTTCATCTTGATTTGGTTATACCCTGAGTAGGCATCTATGAAATTGAGTAAGTCATGCCCAACTGTAGCATCAACTAATTTATCGATTATAGGGAAGGGGAAGTGATCTTTTGGGCAAGCCTTGTTAAGATCTATAAAATCAACACATATACGCCATTTGTTGTTCTTTTTCCTTACCATTACCACGTTGGCCAACCAATTAGGGTATTTGACATCTTCAACGGACCCTCCTTTTGCCAATTTTTCCACCTCTTTGTGGATAACCATGTTCTTTTCAAGACTAAACACACATCGTCGACTTGGCATCTTTGATGATATTCAATTCGTTGCATATAAATCATGGGTTAATCCCTGGAATATCTTTGTGGCTTCAAGAGAATACACTCTTCTACTATTTAAAGAATTTTATTAATTCCTGCTTGAGGGTTAGATATAGGGATGAACTAATTTATGCAGTCCTCTCTCGGTGATCATTGTCTAGGATTACTGTTTTCGTTACTTTCACTACCTATCTCTTAATCAAATTAGCCTCATTGCGGGGAACTAGGGTCTCAATCTGGTAAGTGGCAGTGAGTTTTGTTACTTCTTCCTAGTTGATCGGCATGTAATAGCATTCCTCAGCTTTACTTTGATTTCTAGTGATAACATCAACCTCTTAATGTGTGGGGAACTTAAAGCATTAGTGGACAGTAGATGGTACTACTTCTAATTTCTTCAAGCCGACTATCCTAAGGATCATGTTTTTAGCTGATTGGAAGTTCTTATCTAAGACGAAGAAATGAATCCTTTTAGTTCAACTGGCTATCTATGTGCCTAGAAGGACTTCCAACATAACAATTCCCAAAGGATACACCTTTTCTCTTAAAAATTCTAAAAGGGGCCTGTGATAAATCTCCAATTTACTGTTATTCACTCCCAATCCTTTGAAGCAATCGTAAAATATGACATCGGCTGAGCTACCATTGTTCACTAAAATTATGTCCACTCTGGCTTCATGTACCCTCACAATGGTGCCTAAAGGGTCATTATAGAATTAGAGTAACCCAGATAGGTCATTCTTAAAAAATCCTATCACCAACTTATGTTTATTTACCTTTCTTAGGCAACCTTCAACATCGTCAAACAGATTGATTTGCCGAATATATGAACATGCATTGGATTTATTTAGGTAATATTTTCTTTCGGCTATTTCGGTGTCGCCACAAGCATCAACTCCTATAATGTAATAGCAACAAAAAAATCATATTTACTTCAAGCTCGGTTTCTTAGGGTTTCTTCGACAGATCTGGGTCATTCTCTGAGTCATTATCTTTGGCTCTTTTCTTGTCATCCCTCCCCTTGCATGGGGACTCAGATCGCCTTTTGGTGTCTCTGTCCACAGTCTTGTCGACAAACTTGGGGAGCTTGCCACGTTGGATTATAATTTATATCTCGTTTTTTGGGGTTATGCAATTATCTGTAGTATGCTCATGATCTTTATGAAACTCATAATATTTGGATTTATCTCTCCTCTTATGAGGAAAATTCAATTTTTAGGGCCATTTTAGATTCATGCTTTCTCGGATCTCCTCTAAGATGTGGTGTACGCTAACAGTGTGCGGAGTATACTCATCATACCTCTTTGGATTTTTGACTTTCTTAAATTGATGATCCTTTTTCTCAGTGCTCTTATGACTTTCAGCATTGAAGCTGGGGGTCTGCTTAGCGGCCATAGCCTCCTCGCCGTTCATAAATTTTCCAGCCTTAGCCATCAACTTAGTCATGGTCTTGGGGGATCCTTGGCCAGAGTTTAACATAACTTTCGAGGAGTAGACTTCTCATCATGGCAGTGATCACTATTTTTTCTTCATAATATACCACTTCCATATTTTTTCTATTAAAATGAGTGATATATTCACGAGTGGTTTCCCCCCGTTATTGGTGAACACTCAGTAAGTGGGCTACTCTTTTAATTGGTTTGACTCTAAAATAAAAATAACTATTAAACAACTCAGCTAGTTATTGGAAACTGAATATTTAACCACATGGCAAATTATCTAACCAAATTTGCACCGATCCAATAATTATGCTTGAGAATGCTTGGCAGCGCATCTCATCCGAAATTGAGTAGATATCGGTGGTAGCCTGGTATTTTTCCATATGGAGGACCGAATCGATTTTATCGTCATATTTGGGAGTAACCACGGGTGTCTTGAATTTAATAGATGTTGGGGAATTCATAATTATCGGGACGAAAGGTTTCATAAAACTCCTGTGCAAGTTTTTTTTATTTGGCCATTTCTCCCAAGCGATCTTCCAGCCACTTGATTGAACCTTTATGGAGAAGATCATCTGGATTAGTTTTAATGAATACAGTTTTAGAAACTCGCCCATGCATTTTTGCTGAGCTCTCTTCCTAGGAAGTTTGCTCGGCATGCCCGAATCCTCGCACGCTTGTTCTTGATCTTATAGAACCTTCTTGTCGATCTCGAGGTCCGGATGGCTCCCAATGATTGTGGCCCCTATTAGCTTAGGGACTTTTCTGATCGAAGTCTTAGCCCATGCTTAGCCTGTCTAGGGAGTTCGATCATTTCTAAGAGAGGGAGATCCCATAATAGTAAATAGTGGATCTGAGTGAGGATGTTGCACCAGGGCGATAGGACCTATAATTAGAAGATCTATAATATATGGATTTATTTCTTTCGTTTGTGGGAGATGGAGGTGGCATTTCCCTTTTGGAGGTTGGCACGATAGCAGGCCTGGCTTGAAGCATTTGAGTAAGCTACCTTGCTGTTTCCTGTATAGTTTCCTGTCCCTTGGCGATGTTCAGTATGATTCCTTGAAGATATGCTATGTCGAAAGAGTCAAAAGGGTTAAAGGCATTGCATGCGACAAGACTACCTTAGGGAATTCCCATCATACTTTAATAATATGATTGAATATTAAGTACTGAAAGAAATAAATGGGAAACAACAATAACTTGTCAATTCCCATAGACGACGCCAGTCTGTTGATGTCTAAATTTGGGTTTGATAATTTGAAATAATCTTAGCTCAAGTTACCCAATATTTATAACCACGGATAAAAATAATGAGCTAGAGAGATAAAAAAATTATAGAGAGTCACAAAGCTTTTACGTGGTTTAACACAAATATGATTCCTATATCCACGGGGGTAATGCCACTATATTTTTAGGGTTCAGTACAAATATCTCAATAACACTCTCTAGGGTTAGAATGAATTAATTATGTCCTTTAGTTGAGAGAGGTAGAAATCTATTTATAATAGCCAGAAGTTAAAGAGATGGAATATATTTATACACTAGGCATTTACATCTTTACACAATAATAGGCAGCTGGTTACTTGTCCACGTGCATGTTGTATGGTGACTATTGAATATCCCACGTGTGTCTGTTTATATTAATGACTGTTCACTTTCACGGTCATGGTCGGCTATGCAGCCGACCATAAGATAACTGAGCCGACTAGGCCTATTCGCTATTTGAGGATTCAATGATAATGCTAACAAGTGTCGCAATTTTATTGGTCCACATAGCCTATTTATTTTAGGCTACAACAAATATATTAAGTGTTCGTCAAATCACAAGTCGCTATAGAAAAGCAAATGTGCATGTCGAATGAAACACAAATATATAGGAGTTCGTGACTCAGAAAATAAATACAAGAGAGTATAAAAGCACAAAATAGGAAAAATATGACTAGAATTCAAGGACCGTCACGAGATGCCTACGTAATCGAACAGGCATCAAAGTCCATGTAGTTCGATATGCCATAAGGGTGGGGTTTAAATCATAAATTCAAATTTAAGACTCCTCTTTGAATGTTTTTGAAGTGTGAAAAAGTGAGGAAATGTTACTTTTGGAGTTTACAAGTAAACCCTATTTTTTATTTGTTTAGATTTTTATGAAAATATGTTATGTGAATACTAGTAATAAAAAATGATATTAGTTGATGTGAGATAATGAAATAAGAATAAAAGATGTCAAAAATGGGAATAAAGTGAGTAAATGATACTAAATCGATAAGCTAGAAAATAGTAGGAATAAGCCTCCTAGAAGACTTTGCTTTGATTTTTTAAGGAGAGTATGTTGATTTTATGTTGATATAATGATGGTGAAGTAGGGTGAGGTAAGTGTAAGGAAAGTGAGCTAAAAGAAATAGATGGAATGTTGGAAAATTGGATTTTTTGGGGATGACGACGCTCTAATTTGGAGAGAATGTTTCTGATTTCTGAAAAGGAGGTCCTAAAGAGTAAGGTCATGTTCTACTTAAATGGTGCCAGCTTAGGGTTTAATGGGGGTGCCAATTAACCTGGCCCCTGGCCTGCCTATCGGCAACGCGTTTGCTTTGTTGGGTAAGGAAAGTACACCCTGTCGATAGGCAGGGGGTTTGGAGTTCCTATAGGCAGTCTGGAATGAACTTTCTCAAACAAATGGGCATGAAATGAAAACCATAAGTCCAAATGCACATTAATGGGACCGTTGGAAAGGGGATTCAGATCCCTTAAAGAATCCATTGAGCCACTATCAGGTTTCAAAGTTGACCAAAGTCAAACGGAGCTTGAAAACACTCGATGGCCACTGGACAGGAGATTTTCAGAGTAAAAGGATCGTTCTTGCGAACCGTGAGATTTATTAGTGCATAGCATGAACCATAAAAATGGGATTTAGAGCCCTATAAGATTTCATTGAGCTTAGCTTAACTTAGTAGTTTACGGGAGTCGAACAGGGCCTGAAAGTGCTCGGTGGCCTTTCGGAGTAAAAAAGATCGTTAGTGCGAACCATGAGGCTAATTCGCCCACGATATGGATCGTTGGAAGGAGAATTCAGAGACATATGATGTTTCATTGAGTTTCACTCAGGTTGGAGCTTTTACCAGAGTCAAACTTAGATCGAAAGAGCCCGACGGCCTCTAGATCAATTCTCAGTGTAAAAATTATCATTCGTGCGAACTATGAGGTCGATTTGTTCATGATATGGACTGTTGGAAAAGGGATTCAGAGCCCTATGAGGTTTTATTCAGATTTTCTTAGGTCAGAGAGTCTATCGAAGTCAAACAAGACCTAAAAGAACCTAGTGGCCTCTAGATTAGTACTCGGAGTAGGATCTAGGTTCTATGGAGGAAGGAGGAGTGTTAAGGACCTAAAAAGGTATTTTTTTTTTGGGGGGGGGGGGAGACTAGAATGGTGTGTCTATAGATCCCCTCGATGAGAGATTTTTGAACAGGCGAAGGTCATCGAAAGATAGACACCTCATTTATGTTTGAGACTATGGTCGATTAAATGATTGAGGTCAATTATGCGGACCTAAGGAACGAAGATGACCGATTTAGAGGGTCAAAGTCGGTTCTTTGTACCTAAGGATTAAAATGACCATTTTAACAGGCTGAGGTCGATGCTGCGGACCTAAGGAGTTAAAAAGGATCGATTCCGCTAGTCGAGGTCAGTTTTGTAGACCTAAGGATTAAAATGACCGATTCAGTGATTTGAGGTCGGTTCTACAAACCTGAGGATTTAAAAGGATCGATTCAGTGGGTCGAGATCGATTCTACGGACTGAAGGATTGAAATAACCATTTGAACGGGTTGAAGTAAGTTATGTGGATCTATGGAGTTGAAAGGATCATTTCAATGGGTCGAGGTCAACTCAGTGGACCTAAGGAGTTGAAAGGACCGATTCAGTGGGTCGAGGTTAGTTTTACAGCCCTAGAGATTGAAATGATCATTTCAGGGGGTCGAGGTCAGTTCTGTGGACTTAAGGAGTTGAAAGGACTGTTTCAGTAGGTCGAGGCCAGTTTTATGGACTTAAAGAGTTGAAAGGACCGTTCCAGGGAGTTCAGGTCAATTCTGCAGACTTAGAGAGTTAAAATTACTAATTCCGATGGTAGAGGCCAAGGATTGAAAGGACCAATTCAGAGGTCTGAGGTCGATTCTGCGAACCTAAAGAGGTATTTATGGGATCGCTTCAAATTGAGGACTCCGTCAAAGGAAGTGTAGATTATCGTGGGTGCATGCACACCTTAGATATATGGTTCCATTAAGGAGTATGTTGGTGATGTGAATGAGTGATGATGATCCTGTTGGGGATTAACTGGGAATTTTTGTGAATTTTTCAGGCATTTTTTTTAATTTTTCTAGCATTTTTTTAATTTTTTTTTGAAGGGACTGTCGATAGGCAGGACTAGGGAGATGCCTATCGATATAGGGCGCAGACTTCTAGGCTTCTTAGGAAAGGGGAAAGGTCACTATCGATAGGGAGGTTCAGGTGACTACCAATTGACATACCCCTTAACCTCCTATAAAATGAGGGTGACCCTCTTCATTTTTTCACACCTTCAAGTGATTTAATCTATTGCTTTCTCTCTTAAAAGTCGATTTTGAGTCTATTTCCTTTGCAAGAACTCAATGGATGGTACTTATGGCAATAACAACAGTGAGTGGGTGACTGTTGACGATTGGGGGCTTGGAATGGCGAGTTGCAGTTCTGCTTGCATTAGGCAACGAGAATGTGTATGGAAACTTTGATCCGGCGATGGATGAGAAGGTTATACTATGGGAGCCTGCACATCACCATTCTACTAGGGTGAAGAAACCTATTGGCTATGTAAGTGTTTATCTTTTGGTTTTCCACTTTTTCCTTTTCTTCTTACCTTTGGGATAATGAAGGGTTTTTCTTAATTTTTGCGCAGGTTAACATATCCTTTTCGAGCATTCAGTCCATGGGGACAATCGGGATGAAGGAGGCTTGGGACAATCTTCTTAGGGCAGTATGATGAATGGTGGGGTCTACTGGGTTTAAACACGTTGGCGGGGGTACTGGGGGAGATGCCACTCTCTATGGTAGCGTTATGTGCGCTGGGCGAGAGGTGGTAGGACACGACCCACACATTTCACTTGGGGGTTGGGGAGATAACGGTCACTCCCTTGGATGTTCAGCAGCTGATAGGGTTGGAGTGTGCTGATCAGTAGATTGTGATGGATAAGACTCTACGGGTTATGGGGCAATGCAAGCTACTTTGGGGGATATAGGAAGAATTGTGTTGGGGTTCGAATATCCATTTTGAAGGAGCTTTATTATCCCAACGGATTGATGAGAGTTACGGGTAGCAGGTGAGGCAGGCAACCCGATAATGCATTTTGATTTTGTTGGGGGAATTCGTGGTGCCAACGAGTGACGATGTTGTCCATATGTGGTTTGTATCATTTTTTGGATTATTTCAGACATCCATCTGTATGATTGGGGGAGCTTTACACTGGCGCCCCTTTAGGCTTCTTTAGATGCTTTCAATCAGTGCTACCAATAGACTTTTAGAGGACCCATGTATCTCTTGGAGGTAATCTTTAGGTTTAATTTCCCCTTTATTTTCTTATTATCTTTTTGCTTGCTTTATTTTGACTTTTAGTGTTGCTTTTTACAGACGTAATTTTATGAGGTGATAGGGCAAAACATAGGGTTGGTGTCCTTGAAGGAGAGCAAGCTGGGAGACTTCTGCAGGATGTATAGATAGAGGAAGTTAAATAGGCATTCGAACCAATCCCTTTCTCTGAGTGATGTGCGAGCAGTGCTGAAGGCCATGCAGAGTAACCAGGTTAGGATTTTGTTCCTTATCTCGATATAAGTTTTTAGAACTTTGCTTATGAGTAGACTACTGACTCTTTATTGGGGAAATTGGTGACTATCTACCCTTGTCATCTATGTTCAGGGGCTATAGGGGTTACGGCTATGTATGCGCAGATCAGGAGGCTGTTGGCGCACAAGTTTGGGTACGTCCGGTACCTTGGAGAGAGGATGGTGCGATAAATCATGGAGGTGGAAGTGGATGCCCCACTATTAACTACCCCTGAGTACATGAGGCTGTAAAGGAGATGACTGATGAGGCTAAGGCAACGACGATGGAGGCTGAGCTCTATAGGCATTACACGGATATGATGATGTTCTACGATTATCTGGATTTCGTGACTAGTTGGTTAATGCCGTCATGCATAAATGATATGGAGAACATGCCTCAACCAATGATGGGATTGGTGAGAGGTACTAGCATATAGGTAGCATCGGTCCATAGTTCCAGAGGAGGTGCGACGATGACAGTGGGGGAGGCACCATTTTTTCATATTTCCACCTCCTCTTATAATATTCGAATGTGCATCGGGGATGTGATATCGATGCCTCACCGAGTTCATGTGGTGATAGATGAGTTGGCGAGTCTTCCGAGAAGGCTCTCCGGGGAGAAGTATAATCATCTCCTTTTATTTTCTTCTTTCCGGACTTGCTTTGATTTTGGTGCTTTTGTTCTCTTTAGAAGTCTGTCTACATGTCGATGACCTGGCTGCGGGATATCAAGGATTGGATGGCCTCAATGTTAGACTATGTGAGGAAGTCGGCTAGTGCCTGCTTGGTGCTGCCAACCACGTCTGGGGAGAGCTCCATTTCTGGGAGCAGGGTGTCCACAACTCATTGTCAGGGAAAGCGCATCCGCTGAGGTAGTTGATGGAGAGGGTTATAAGAGAGATTTTAGAGGGACGGGATTGCATACCGATATATCTTTTTTTCTTTTTTTACTTACACCGGCAAGAAGATGTAATTATTCTAAACAAGTTAAATATAAGAAATACATTTTTTCCGTGTTATCTTGATTTAATGGCCTACTTCTAGATGCATTTTAATCTGTTGCTGAGGTTTTTTTTTTGCGAAGGTAGAGATAAGATGAAAAAAGGACCCGAAGATTGATTTCTCACAAGTACAAGAAAATTGATATTTCGAAAGTTATGTACAAAAGAGAAAATAAGGAATTTTCAAAAAGGAGAACTGGAAGATCAATTTTTTTAAAGTAAATATTTATTCTGGAAATGATATGTACAAAAGAGGAAAGTGAAGAATTTCCCAAAAGGGGGGGTTACCGATCGGTATACCCCTTGGCCTACCTATTGCCATAGGGTTAAATTAAAACAACTTCCTTATCTTTGATTGTACTTTTTGCGTACTCCTAGTTACTTTTGGAGCAGGAAATCTTGTGTCTTTTTGAATGATTTTTTTTATGATTTTTTTTAGTATAAAAGGGAGCCTTTATGGTGTTTTTATCACCACATCCTACTTTCTCTTCTTTGTAACTTTCTTCCTCTGTTCTGTAATGGCTCTTCCAGCGTTCAAAGCCTTTTTCGCTTACTTTGAAGGTTTAGAGGCCATGTGTCTCTACAATGTCAATTATGTAGCTTTTGGTTTGCGCCAGGTCTCCTTGTGGCATAATCGTCCCATAAACTTGAACCTCTTGCAAGCAGCGATATAGTTCTGATACCCTGAGGACCATGTTTTTTTTATTTTGGCTTAAATGAGTTGTGTACCACATGTGAGGAGTTATCTATGATGCTAGGTATACGCCCCAGTGTAGCTATAGGTATGCCAGATTTATCTCGTTCTCCCCGGGTGTCATTGGCAGAGTTGCTCCACATCTCCCCTTTAGTCCTTCGATCGCCATTGCATGGAGGAAACATCATCCTCCTGACAATCATGAACTCGATATATCAAAGGGATTTTACTGACAACGACTTTGGCGGAGCTGTAGCCTTGGGTTTTACTCCCAAATTTTTATTGGTAACAAGCGATCTGACGGTTGGCCCTTAGGTGGCAACAATGGTGCTGTGGATGTCCTACCACTTTAGTCCTACAGCGGCGGTATTAATAGAGACTTTAAATCACTTTGATTCATAAAAGGAGGGTCGGGCTAGTTTTTTACGGGGGAGTCATGTCATGCTGTTTATGTGGTTATCTGATAGACCGCGCCTGGCAGCACTTCCTGAGTACCCTCTGTCGGGCATTCCAAATTTATTTTCTAAGACCTTCTTCAACTTCACCTTGTCGACATAAATTTAGGTTAAATGGATTATGAAGCACAAGTCCCAATTCCTATATGAGTCTGTACTTTAGTGGGGGTACTTGCAACTTGTTTTACAGTTGGCGAATTATCGATATGTGCGCTTGATGGGTTTTCACTAAGATTTATTTTAATTTCCATAGTAGATTCTGCATCAAGTGGGATGGGAGAAAATTATTCCTCCCCGCATAACCAAATTCTTTCTAGTAGAAGATTTGACTAAGTCATTGAAGATGATATTGGGGCCTTATGACAATGCCGTCAGTCGTCTACCCGTCCGTCACAATCTGTTGGAGAGGTTGGGTTCATATTAGGGGACTATTTGAAGTGATTGTGGAAACAAGTGGTTGAGAAGATTTCGGTGATGGAGACTGGGCAGAGATGGCTCATAATGTTTGACACCTTGGAAGATAATGGCATGGTCTCATCTAACATCATTAAGGCCTATCGTCGCATAGAGCGCATTCGAATCCATAATTAGGAGTGAGATTTCTTGGGGCCTCTTAGGACAGATAATGATGACAAGGCGGGCCATTAGGTAATTAAAGATAATATTTGAGAAGTTGGTGTAGGTTTTTGAAAGTTTGTGTTTGGATTTGAGTAGGTGTTTGGCAGGTATTTTGATATTTTGTGAAGCTGTTAATGGTATGGGTTTGTATATTCTATTAGGGTTTGGAATGGAGTGGTTTGTTTGACTAATGTCGCTGATACTGCATGTAATAGCCATATCCACTATTTAAAAAAAGAAAAGAAAAGTGATTTTAACATATTTTGTCATTTCTTTAATGAAGTTTTTATTTGAACTGTCTATACCAATCACTAAGGCATACATAATCCTTTTGTTCGTTTAAATGAGAGAGACCATTATTCTCGAGGAGAAAAGAATATCATTTTGTGAGAGAGATGGAACTGCACCCATGTGTGCTTTATGGGTTGACTATGTACCTCTAGGTATTTGAAATCTTGTGAGCTTCTTCTATTTAGAATGGGTGAATTGAGAGGATCAGGTCCCATATAGTTCTGAGTAGAGAATAGAAGGGGGATGAGAAGAGTCGTAGCGTGATGAGAGTTGACATTAGGAGTAATTTTTTTAGATGGTCCCAGTTAATTGGACGCGCCATTTCTTTTTCGTTGAGATCTGTGAGTATAGCGGTGCGACCAGACAAGATTCTCTTCACAATGTAGGGGGTACTCCAATCAGGCTTGAACTTTTCTCTCAGATCCCAAACGAGTTCCACAATTTTCTTGAGGGAAATATCTCTTTTTGTACATCGTGGTCCTTGACTTTTCTATTAAACGATTGCGCAATTCGACCATGGTACCCTTGTATGTGATACAAAGCTTTTAATCTCTTTTCGTCTAGGGGCCAGAGTTTTTCATAGAGGCTATGATGCTAGTATTCGTCACTGACCTTGCTTTCGAGTATAACCCCCATAGAAGGAATTTCTAGTTAGATGGGGAGAACCACCTTCATGCCGTATACCAGAGATTATGGAGTAGCTCCAATGGGTGTTTTAATGGAGGTACAAGAGCCCCAGAGGGCGTATAAGATCCGGTCAGGCCAGTCTCTACAACTTTCAATCATTTTACTGATGAAGGTCTTAAGTCTCTTCTTGGCGGCTTCGACAGTTTCGTTGGTTTATGGTATGTAGGGAAAAGACTCGTGTCTTATAATTCCATACTCATCGACTAACTCTGTGACCTCAGTCTCAAAGTGGAGTCCATTATCTGACACTAATTCGTGGGGAACTCCATACTAACAGATGATGTTCTTTCTAATGGACTTGTCTACCTTCTTCGCATTTAATACCGTATTTGAATCGGCTTCGACCCATTTTATGAAGTAGTCAATGGCGACCAAGATTAATTCGTCCCTATTTGAAGTTTTGGGAGTGACTTTCCCTGTGATATCTATGCCCCAAGTAGAGAAGGGCTAGGGATAGGTCAAGTTGTAGAACTCTCAAGGAGGAAAGTGCTAAAGGTTGGTAAACTGTTGGCATTTGAGGCATCTTCGAATATAATAAGTGTAATCTTGAACTATAGTGGTCCAGTAATATCCCAGACGGATGATTTTCTTATCAAGCATGTGGCCGTTCATGTGGGGGCCCACAATTCCCACTGTGAATTTTTTGCATCATTTCTTAAATCCCAACATATGCTATGCAATGCAAGCGAGTTCCATCGAAGTTTCTCTTGAAAAGCTCTTTATCACAGATGATGTATTGGGCAACTAGTTTGCAGAAGGTTGCACGATCTTTCTTATCCACATATCGGGGATACCTATCATATTTGAGAAGGCTCCAAATATCATAGTACCATAATCCTACCATATCTTCATCTTCTTTGGTAATGAGATTGGTGTGGTAGCAGTGGGTGGGTGCAATTTATTTATGTCCTAAAAAGAAGGCCATTGTTATTCCCACAGACATGTCAACCATGGAAGCTAAGGTTGCTAGTGCATCAGCTAGGCTATTCTTTGAGCAAGGAAGGTAATGGAAGGTGACATCTTTGAATTCAGAGACAATCTCTTCTAGGTGAGTCTGGAAGGGTAGGATCTTCTCATCTTTGACTTTCCATTTCTTAAGAATTTGTCTGACAATGAGGACTGAGTCTCCATAAATGTTCATGGGCTTGATTCCTTTCTCAACTATAGTACATGTCTTGTATTCTATCATATTTTTGGTGCAAGGGAATCCAACTTAATGGCAAGGGGTGTGTGAGAGTCATGAGTATCCCAATATTATACCCTTTTCTTATTGGTAGCTCCATTAAATAAATCTGCCACCTGAGATCCTCCTGATAGGTGAAAAGGATGTCTTTATCTGGGAAATCAGAGATCTAAACTTAAGTCCCTTATATAGGATGGTCTACAAGATAATCAGAGATGTCTCACCCCTTTATAGCCTTATGTGTGATGTAAACAATGTCGAACTCGTCTAGTAACATTAGCTAGTGGGCTATCCGACTGGACAGGGTGGGCTTCTCTAATAAGTATTTCATAAGATCCATTCAGAATATTAGTCTAATGGGGAATGCCACCATATAATGTTTTAGTTTCTACGTGATCCAGACTAGGGAGACACACACCTTCTCCAGCGTAGTGTAGTCTACTTCTTACCCAGTTAGCTTTTGACTTATGTAATAGATTGAAATCTCCTTACGAGACTCCTCAGTGTATTGGGCCAACAAAGCCCTTGTTGTAGTATCGGTGACAGTCAAGTATAGGAGGAGGGGGATACCTTGCTGTGGAGGCATGATTACTGGAAGTCGGTTAAGGTATCATTTGATATAATTAAAGGCTTCTTAGCATGCCTCATTCCAAAGTTTGGTTGAGTCATTTCGGAGAAGATTAAAAATGGGTTCGTAGATAGAGTTGAGTTGATTAATGAACCGACTGATGTATTGCAGCTTACCCAGGAATCCACGCATTTATTTCTCCATTTTGGGGAGGTGTCATCTCGAATATGGCTCTTAGTTTAGTGGGCCATCCTCAATCCCGTTTTTACTAATCATGAACCCAAGGAGCTTTCCTTTACTGGCGCCGAAGACACATTTCTGTGGGTTGAGTCGTATTTGATACTGTCACAGTCGCTCGAAGAATTTCCTCAAGGTAGGAATGTGACAGTCATGGATTGTGGACTTGATGATCATATCGTCGACATAGACCTCAATTTCTTTATAGATGAGGCCGTGTAGGATGGTTTTAGTAGCCTTTTGGTAAGTAGCCTTGTAATTCTTAAGCCTATATGGAAATGTTATGTAGCAGAAGGTTCCTCATGGGGTGATGAAGGGAATCTTCTCCTGGTGATTAGGATGAAATTTAATCTGATTGTAACTTGAAAAATAAAAAACCAATGATTTGAGAACGTGGATGGTCATGTTGTCTATAATCATGTAGATATTGGGCATAAGGTAATCATCCTTCGGGGGTACCTAGTTCAGATCTCGATAGTCGAGGCACATTCGGACTTTCTCTTTCAATTTTGGCATAAGAACGATGTTTATAATCCATGTAGGGTATTCGACTACATGAATGAAGCCTACATTCAACTATTTTACCAATTATTCTTTGACCTTGATGGACCATTTTGTTTTGATCTTCCTTAATTTTTGTTTGATAGGCTTACTCTATGGGAATGTGGGGATCTCATAACTGAGCTATCTATGGATCAATACCGGGTATGTCTTCATAGGACCATGCAAAGACGTCCATAAACTCTTTCAGAAGCTCTTCGAATTGCACCCCACTAATGCCATCGAGGGTGGACCCTATCTTAATCTTACGCAAATGGCTACCAGAACCAAGATTAATAACAACAGTTTCATCATCATTATTTTGAACGCGATTATGTTAATTATCTTTTTTCTTATTGAGATCAGTTAAGAATTGTTCATTTACTAAGTCATCGTCATCAAGAGTTTTATTATAATGAAGACAGTTAATGTAAGTCACAATAAGATAATAAAAATCCTTGTTTATTTCATTAAATGAATTTTCAGGAAATATAACATTGAGGACCTCATCGAAGGAGGCCTTTTTTACAATGATATGGGAGATAGGAGAAACAGTAACATGCTTAAGGATCTCGTAAAGAAAGTGGATAGTAGGGCTTAGATTGTCTTGAGCAGGTTGGACTGGAAAGGCATGCCAGTGAAGGAGAGGTAATTCAGTAGCGGTGATCTTCTCAGAGGGATCAGAGAGCGCGTCCTCCTGGCAGATCATGCAGAGATTCAACCCTAGTGTGTGCATGTTGAATAACTCCTTAGTGGTACTATCCCCAGGGTTTGAGGTTCCACCTCATGTTTCTACCCCTCATCCCAAGTGTTGTCATCTTTGAAGAAAATTTCCATCCTTGACTTCATCTTCTTATCAACATGGTCATACCATGGTTCAGGGACCCCACAAAATGGAAAATCCTCACCTTTATTGACAAGCCTTCCATTCAGGGAGTCTTTTGAGATGGTCTTCCTATATTTTAGGATCCTTTTCTAGTATGGTCGATGGAGTCCTTTAAGTTTGGATGGTGTTGGTTGGTAGCCCAGGCCTTATGGGGGAAAGGCTTCTCTTAGAAATATTGGCTCAAGGATCCATTCTTGGCACCATCCCAACCCCATTTCAGGCATGAAGTGCATATTCTTGAACATTTGAATTACGTTGATATTTCCATGAGGGTTGTGTTCTGTACATACTCGATCTTTGAAATTATCCCCCACAAAGACAGGTAGTGGGTTGATTTTGAAATCAAAGAGGAACATGTCATTGGTCCCATATTGAATTTCCAATAAAGGGTTGCCGGTGCTGGTACCATCTGAAATATTGTTGTCCCCAAGGATTTTGATAACCTAACCATTGGAGAAGAATTTTAGTTTCTGATGGAGAGAGGAAAATACTCCTCGAATGCTGTGGAGCTATAGGTGGCCAAGGAGTAGGTAGAAATAAACAGGTATATCGATGACCCGAAATTTTGTCAACGGGTGAATAAGGCCAGCCCCTATTGTAAGTTTTATAGAACTCATTACTTCTCGGTGAGTGTTGTCATAGGAACACACGATGACAAATGTGGGAGTGAGATCACTGAATTTTAATCCTTGGCAATTGAGAATTCTGAGTGGGTAGACATTGAGGGCGGACCCATTATCTATAATTACTAACGAGACTTTCTTCCTCATAACTTCGACTGAGATGTTGAGAGCGTAGTTATGATCATGGTTGATCTTTAGGATTTCTTCTTCGAAGAAGGAAAAGAGTCTGGCAGAGGTCAAGGATCTAACCATACTCACTACTTCTTTGAGATTAGTAGAGGGAGGAACTGTGGGTCTTGTGAGGATTTTTATCAAAGAATTTCGGTGCAACTGGGAGGACATGAAGAGCCACCATAAGGTGATGTTGTCTCGGGTCTTCTTAAATTGGTTGAGAAGCCTATTTTCTTCAACTATCATTCATAGAATTGGGAGTTACTCGATGACTCCTTTCCTTTTATCTCTTTCGGCTAACTGAGAAATTAAAACTTTATAATGTTACCCGGACCAGGTTATGTGGGTAATAAAGATAGGAAAGAATAAGACCCCTGTGACATCATCTACTTTGGGCTAAATAAATACTTTGTAAACTTCCACTAATAATTCTTCAAAAGATATCATTCCACATAAAAAGCTGATTGCACTGGCTTCTCCACATTTTGATTCATCATTTGAGATATTGAAGTCGTATCCCTATCCAGTGGCCATAATATCATCCTTTCATGTGAAATCAATGCACTCAATAACTTCCATAGGTTCATCATAAAAGTCTTCCCACTCAGTGGGGAAGTGAAGGAATGAAAGGACCAGAGGCCCCAGAAGCTCAGGACTATAAGCAACTCGGAGACACTGTATATCTCCCTTTTTTCGAGGAGCACATCTGACATGATATGTACGATATCGTCCAAGCTGAACTCTTCTTCATGCATAGCCTATTCATTTGACTCTTGACCCTACTTTTGGGATTTCATAAAGTAAATTGTCGAACCTCTTGTTGCCAATAGTCATTTCTGTGGGCAATTTTAGCCCAAACCTCTGGAGCTAGTCTAGAACTGTAAGTAATTCCATGCCTCCACTTTCTGATTGGGTACGAATGACAATGCAGGCTCAGGTGAGGAGTGATGGATCTTGTTTGGCAAAGCTCATGTGATGTAAGAGAAATTATGGGAAAACCTTGAGGGGTTTTGGTGAGATTGTAGGTATGTTTGTTATTTTGACAGGCATGATTTGGGTAGAGGGGTTAAATTTTGGGTTTCTTTCTAGAAATTTATTAATTTTGGTACTGACCTGGGATAGGATGGTCATTAGATCTAGTTGATCATTTGGAGCCTGGTCCATGTTTTCCATGAATAACTTACGAAAGGAGATAGCAAACTCGATGGAAATAGTACAGCTTTGGGTTGGTTTAACAAAAGATCGAAGCCAATAGGGAGCCGGACCAATATTCGAGTATGCGATCAACTTAAGGGGAAAAATGATTTTGGTCTATTTTGAGGGAAAGAGGAATATTTTTGTTATTTTTATTTTTTAAAGGGGAAAATGTTTTTGATATTTTCTTTAGAAAGAGGTAAATGGGAAAATAATTACGGTTATTATTAATTAGCTTCCGTTTGTATTATGTTTGCCTAAAATGCAAGAAAAATGCTAGACGAGAATCGAGCCTTGGGAAAGATAGGGTGCATGATATAAGACGTGATTTGGCTTATTTCTAGACTCACAAAGAGGGTCCCGTTTTGAAAATTAGCAAAATAGCACAAATATTCAAGCGGTATAGAGACTTAAAATTTCGACAGAGTTTTGCATTGTAACCTTGAAACTAGGTATGAGTGCTCTAGGTTAGACACCTATATGAGTTTGATGCATATGGTTGGTTAGTGGAAGGCTTCCCTCATTTGGCATGACTTCCATAATAAACCTCTTGACTATAAGGGCAATCATTCATCGATATGTGTGGACAAGCCATTTGATATACTTGAGTTTATGTGAATTGCCTCACTATATACCTCGTGGGGACGGTACGCGTGAGAGAGAATTCGATATACTTGACGTACGTGAACAAGTTCCTTGCTATATACCTCCCGTTGTGAGTTAGTTCAAGTGGTACGATGCGGGGGGAACCATTTGATATACATATAAGGTATGAGGCCATTGAAAGGTTCAACCATATTGCTTAGGTTAATCGCGCCTTGCTGGATTGGCACTTATCACGAAGTGAGCTCTCAGTACGGGATAAAATTTTGGTCAATATTGCCATACTCAGGTGATGTAGTGTGCAAAAATGCATGAGTTTTAATTAGTATCTTATGGAGAGTTTTATGTATGCTAAATAAAAGGAATATTACAACCATGGGGGAGAATATACAAGTACATGAGATAAGAAAGAAAGAATCATAGAAAGTAAAACTAACAAGTATATACATGGATCATGGAGACTATACAAAGCATGATGATAGATATAGAGTGTTAAGTATGTGAATATACAAGTGATTGAGGGATAAGTGCAAAGTGAGGGAGTGGCATGAGAATAGGTTGATTGAAAAGGCATGTGAAAGTATACAAGTGAAAGAAATATGGAAGTGTCTGATAGTGAGATTAAGAATGGATAATCTATATGTGGTGTGTGAAACAGTTGTAGGTGAGCATGGAGATATATACAAGTGGAAAAAAAGTGAGGGTGTGTGCTAGTGAAGCTAAGCATGGATAATCTACAAGTGGTGTGTGAAACATGTAAGTAAAAGTGAGACTATATATGAGTGTGAATGCGTGAAATGAATATGGTGGATATATATAAACAAGTAAGCATAGGGTGAAATATGTGAACATATACAAGAGAATAAAAATTGAAGTATGTGACGAGAAGCTGATATATACATATGGTAAGAAAAAGAGCATGGTGGTGATAATCATCATGATAAGAATGAGATATATATATAAGATGTAAGCAAAGGATTAGAGAGAACATACAAGTGGAGGCGTATGTATACATATAGAAAAGCTGTAGAGCAAAGAAATAACACCCATGTGAAAATAGAGTTTAGTCCTCTAAAACACCCCAGGGAGTCACCACTGTGGCCATCCGGGTCAGATTCCTTCGGCGCGGGCCGACCCCTAAATCGAGAAGGGAGGGGAAAAACCTAAAAAAGCCTCCCTCTCTTCCCACCATGTGCGTGTGGGTGATTCGAGGATATATGGGTCCTTTTTTGCCACTCACACTGGTATCTTCGCAGGTTTCCTCGGATATAAATCGATCGTCATAAAAAAAGGTGTTAACACGAAGGAATGGAATTATCAGCCTATTTTGCTCAAAACAGGCAAAAGAAATATAACCGTTATAAGAGAAAGAAATAAACGTCATACAGATGCTTATGAAACCAAATGAATGAATAGTCCAGGGACTAACTTACAAAATGGAAAGGTTCTAGGAACCTATTCCACCCTTTCGGTCTCTCATGGACTATGTTAATATTCTCCTTTTATCTAAAGTGTGATGTGTATGTACGTATGTGTAATGTGAAAAATAGGGTAAGGAAATCATCTGACTCACGTCATGAAAAAGATGACACGCAATCATCCTAAGGAGTGTACCCCAAAAATGACATAAACATATAACGTAAGCATCCATAAAATCATAAGTCTCTATAGAAAAGTGAATGTGCATATTGAACGAGATATGAATACATAGGAGTTCGCGACTCACAAAATAAATACAAGAGAGAATAAAAGCACAAAATAAGAAAAGGACTCAAATCCCAAGATTGGCCCGAGACGTCTATGTAGCCCAAGGGGCATCATAGTCCACGTAGTTCGATATGCCATAGTGGTGGGGTTTAACTCATAAACCCAAATTTTTGAGTCCTCTTTGAATGTTTTTGAAGAAAACGTGATCAAGTGTAAAAGTGTGAAAAAATGAGGAAATCTTACTTTTGGAGTTTACAAGTAACCCCTTTTTTTTTATTATCCTTTTGGATTTTTATGAAAATGTGTTATGTGAATACTAATAATAAAAAAAGTTATTAGTTGATGTGATATAATGAAAAATATCAAAAATGGGAATAAAGTGAGTAAATGATAATAAATAGATAAACTAGAAAAAGAGTATGAATAGACCCCCCAAAAGACTTTACTACTGATTTTTGAAGGAGAGTAGGCTGATTTAATGGTGATATAATGGTGGTGAAGTAGGGTGAGGTAAGTGGCCAAAAGTTATAGGAAAGCGAGGTAAGAGAGATGGAAGGAATGTTGGAAAATTGGATTTTTTTGGGAATGACGACGCTCTGATTTACAGACAATGTTTTTTATTGCTGAAATGGAGGTGCCTAGGATTGAGGTCATGGTTTCCTTAAATGGTACCAATTTAGGGTTTAAGGGGTACCGATCGGCATGGCCTATCAAAAAATTGCCCGCCTTACTAGGCAAGGAAAGTACACCTTGCCGATAGGCAGGGGGTCTGGGATGGCTATATGCAGTCTTTAATGGACTTTTTTTTTGGAAACAAACGGGCATAAAATGAAACCGTAAGTCCAAATCGTGCACGATCGGGACCATTAGAAAGGGGAATCATATCCCCTTAAGAATCCATGAGCCACTCAACTTCAGGAGTTGATTGAAGCCTAATGGAGCTCAGAAACACTCGATGGTCTCTAGATGGGGGATTTTCGGAGTAAATAGGGTTGTTCGTGCGAATCGTGAGGCCGATTTATGCACGAAAAGGACTATTAGAGAGGGGATTCAGAGCCCTAAAAGATTTCATTAAGCTTCAATAGGTTGAGTAATTGATCATTAGTGGGGTCCGAAAGCTTCAATGATCATTAGTGCAAATCGTGAGGCCGATTTGCACACGACATGGGCTGTTGGAAAGGGGATTCAGAGACCTTCGAGGTTTCATTGAGTTTTGCTCTGGGTTGGAGAGCTGATCGAAGTCAAACCAGGATCGAAAGCTCCCGGAGGCCTCTAGACCAGTTCTCGGAGTAAAAAGGATTGTTCGTGTGAATAGTGAGGCCAATTTGCTCAAGGTATGTATTATTGGAAACAACATTCAAAGCCCTATGAGGTTTCATTAAGCTTCACTTAGTTTAGAGAGTTAATCAATGTCAAATGGAGATCGAAAGCGCCCAGTGGCCTCTAAATCAATACTCGGAGTAGGACCTATGGTCTATTGAGTTAGGGGAAGCATTGGGGAGAAGATATTTGGGGGGATTATGATGGGGTGTCTACACTAAGCCTGATAAAAATTGACTATAAACACCAATGTTTATTGTATAAATAAAAAGAGTTATTTCAATATTGATAAAAGTAGATATATTTAGGCTCTAAAAATAAGACTTAAGTTTCTAATATTCGTGAATCAATAACATATAACGTAATTTCTAGTTGCTTTGTTCCTTCAATAAATAAGTATGAGTGCAATTGAGAAATTGCAGTATAACATTCGTACACAAAAGTAGAAATAAAAATATACGTCTCATTCAAATTGGAATTTTGCTAATTTGCTAGTGTTGTTTTGTGAAAATCGGAATCAATGAAAATAGAAAAAGAACTACAAATAAACATATATATGAATACCGAGGAACAAATGAGCAAAAAGTTGAGATAACATGCTCTAGAAGTGCGTATAACAAACTGAGAAAATTAATATTTTTGAATAAACTTGTTTTGGTTCTTCCAAAAATAAAAAAAATGCCCCAAACCTAAAGTTACATTTCCCACTAAGTCCATCAGAATCATGGAATATGTGAACCAATTCAATCTAAACCCATTGAGCAAGGGTAAAACACAGTGGAATCCACTGAGGTATTTTTCATTTCGTATATATTAAGAAAACATTCAAATAATTTGAGAATTTTTTTTCTAAAATCCCTCCATTATAAATTGGTGTCAAGGATGGGCTCTGGTACAACGGTTTCAAATCGAAAGTTAAAACCCCACAACATGACTTTCGCATATTCCAAATCGTAATTGTTCAAAAATATTACTAATTACTTGACGGTGGTTGAGATTTGTGTTGAAGAATTTTTAATTATGCAGAAAATATGAACAGATGTTTGGATTTGAGGCGTAATAGACTACTGTCCTTAAGGTGTTATTTGCCCCCACTCGTACAGAGTTTGCTAACGGGTCTAGGCAAATTACCTCCAAGATACAACAAATCCACGGGTTTATTCAAGTAGCAAACTTGAATAATAACCCACAGAACACTCTATGAAATTGGTAAGAAGAAATAATAGAGAGAAAGAGAATTTTCATTATCGTCTTCTTTTGGTTCCGGAATTGCTTCTAGTTTAGGATCCAGAACATATGCTATTTTCAAAACTGTGAGAAGGAAGAATAATTTTCCTTTCCAGCGAGTGAAATTTGTTCCATCAAAGTGGTCCAAATGCACGTTGGGATTCAGAAACATATTCATATTCTTTTCTGCCTCCATAATAACACCTTAAGATTGTTGAAGAATTTTTAATTATGCAGAAAATATGAACAGATGTTTGGATTTGAGGCGTAATAGACTACTGTCCTTAAGGTGTTATTTGCCCCCACTCGTACAGAGTTTGCTAACGGGTCTAGGCAAATTACCTCCAAGATACAACAAATCAACGGGTTTATTCAAGTAGAAAACTTGAATAATAACCCACAGAACACTCTATGAAATTGGTAAGAAGAAATAATAGAGAGAAAGAGAATTTTCAGAATTTTTTATGACAGGATTTTGCCTTCTATATATAGCCTCTTGTGGTGTCTGTTCATGAAGAGACACCACATCCAAAGGTCATTTAATCACGGCCCTTGGATATATAACTATATTTTTTAACGTTCCAGATTTGAACTAAAAAGATGCGACTGTACGGATTAATACTTAACGAAGTGGCGCCAAAATCGAACGGTTCAGATCCACTCGCGCCATAATTATGTGTCATTTATTATGGATTTAATCTGGACCGTTTGATCTTTTGACGTTGTCAAAAATCAAAGGCTCCTGCTGCTCCTCGCGACGATGCGTACGTGCGAAGTGCAAAGTGCGCCTCTAAAGCGCCCAAAGCGCCCTAAACGCCCAATCGCACACGCGCGCGCGCGTGTGCGTGTGCGGATGGTGCAAAGCACCATCCTTGGACCTAAGGTGTACACTAGTAGCATACACTTCAATGCACACAAGTAATCTCTTATGACACAAAAGCATTTATTAACCCACTAACTTTTTCACACTTTTCCAATGTGGGACTTTGGTTTCCCACTTCCCTTTGTCTTTTCTTATTCCAATTAATTGATGGTTTTAACCTTTCATTTTCTCTAACCATTAATACCCATTAATATTAAAATCATCCAACAATTTGATGGCATTTTTCGGCTACCTGTGAGTCTTGTATTTGACGGTGGTTCAGATTCACTATTAACGGTGTGCCAGTGAGTCGTCTATTTGGCACTCGTTTCCCCTAGGATTCTATCTCACCTTTTCAAAGCCAAAATCATAAGATCCTTCCATGTTTGTGGCCTCTAAGGGTTGTTCATCTATTGCCATTGCCCAAGGAGACAATGAAAGTGAGGGAAATGGTGTGTGAGAGAGATGAAATTTTTTTAATGAATAAATAAAGATAAAACTTTCTACAAATGAAACAATCGAGATAATAGAGGGATAGAAGATAAAGAGAGCATGGGAGAAAAGAAAAGGAATTGAAAGGGGTAGAGAGATGATTACTGTCGGGATTGGGATTGGGATTGGGACGCCACGTGAACTGTTTAACATATTAGAAAGGGGAGAGAGATAATTACTTCTAGTGAAAGGGGATCCACGTGGCCAATCTTATTTTCTTTCTAAATTAAATGCAGGGCTTCCGTATTATAATTATTATATTGACTAGTTTTAAGGGTCAATTATTAAATAGTCCCTACTATAAATATATATTTTTTAAAAAGGACGCATATTTTTAGTTTAACCCATTTAGTCCCTCAAACACTCAATATCCTCTTATTTTTAGAGGGTCCGCACCAGCGGCACTCCCTCTCCAAAATATGTGGCAAAGGACTTTTTGAGGCAAAATAAAAAGTTTGGACTAAATGGGTATTAAAAAATGTCCGAGGGACTATTTGGTATATGTCCCTAGTTTTAAACCCCGCGCGATGCGCGAGCGTGATATAATTTTATTCGTAAAATATATGCCACATAAATAATATTATCATTACATTTAAACTAATGTTAATATGAGATGAAAAATGAATAAAAAATTTGGGACATATGAACATGCCTCTATTTTAAAATTACAAATCAACTACATATTTATATTTTTTAGTAGAGATGATAGTTCTATGATTAGTATACACTAAACACCGAGATACTTTTTCTATTTAAGACATAATTATATTTTTATGTCTATTTGACACATTATATAAGTATTAATTAATAATAGATGGAGAGAAAATGGACACTCATATATAATCACGATAATTACTATATATATATATATATATATATTTCAAAATATTTTACTTAGACACTTATTTAACTTTACATAAATTATACTTTAACCCCTAATTTTTGAAAAATATAATGAATAGTATCATGGACATGATAGACAGAAATGACAAACAATTAGAATTTGTGTGTTAAGAAAATAAAGCATAAATGTTATAATTTGTATAAATAAATCTGAAAATGAGTCAAAATAAAAATAGCAAACCTTATAACAAAGCACAAAAATAATTGTCCAATCACAATATAAAAAGAGAAAAATCCAAAAAGGAATATTATATATTTTATTTAAAAAATAATGTTATTAAACATGGAAGCATACCTCACTTCCTTTAAAATAGAGTAACATACACCATATGCTTCTAACTAACTAAATTCACATAATATGCTTCTAACTAATTAAACTCACATTTCTATATAAAGATTCAATCGAAATTATCTTAAGAAAAACACTATTTCAATCCTCACATAACACATTCTACTTACAAAATCACAGTCTATTCTATGGCTCCTTATCAATTTTGTAAGGATCTTTTAATATTTGGGGTCCAATAGTTATTTAGAGTTTTATTCCATTTGTTTACATTCTACTCGTTTAGGATTCAAAATCGACAAAAAACGTTAGTTAGCTAGTTTGATGGTCAGTTGACTCATTTTTCAATCAAAAAGACTATTTTACCCATTAGTATAAGTATTTATTAGTGTATTAAAACAAATTTTACATTATATCTTATTGTTTTAAATAGTAAAACTTTTTTTACTAACACTTTTTTATAAAATGAGAAAGTTTTATAAAATGAAAAAGTTTTATACTTAT
Organism: Sambucus nigra; assembly: GCA_949130495.1. NCBI lineage: Eukaryota > Viridiplantae > Streptophyta > Magnoliopsida > Dipsacales > Adoxaceae > Sambucus > Sambucus nigra. Next base: position 150,085,052 of record OX422212.1, on the reverse strand, counting down.
TAAGTATTTTTTTTTTAAATAAAAAAGTTTTACAAAATCAAAAGGTTTTTTTATAAACTTTTTTTAGCCCTTTTTTTTTTACAAACATTAAAAAATGTTGTTTTTAACTGTTTTTATAAACGTTGAAAAAACTTTATATAAAAACAATCTTATAAAAAACAGTTTATGAATGTCAAAAGTTTTTTTATAAATTGTTTTCAACTTTTTTCATAAAACCAATTCTTTATATGAATAAATTAAAAACGTAAAAAACACTTAATATAAAAACATTAAAAACACTGTTTTTTAACAGTTTTTGTATAAACGTTAAAAAAAATTATGTAAAAACACTGTTCTTAAAAAAAATAACTCTTTTAAAAAAATATTAAAAAATGGTTTATATAAAAACAACATTTTTTTTAAAGAGAATTATAAAACTGTTTTTGAATGTTTATAAAAAACAGTTAAAAATTCAGTGTTTTGTAACGTTTTTTAAAAACAGTGTTTTTTCCTTAAAAAAATAGTGGTTTATATAAACAGTTTTTTAACATTTATAAAAAATAGTGTTTTTAACATTTTTATATCAACTGTTTTTGAATGTTTTACGTAAAAAAATAATTTTATAAAAAAAGTTAAAAAAATTGTTTATAAAAAAACCGTTTAACGATTATAAACTGGTTTTTTTAAAAACATTGATTTTATATAAATTATTTTTTGATGTTTATAAAAAAACAGTGTTTTTTTAACGTTTAAAAAAATAATCCAAAAAAGAGAGAAAGTAAGAATAAGAGAGATAAGAGAGAGAAAAGCTCTTATAGTTTATATAAAAACACTTTTTGTTAAAAACACTGCTTTTTAAAAAGGTTAAAAAAACACTATTTTTTTTACTGTTTTTTATATACGTTAAAAAACTGCTTATACAAAAACTCTTTTTTTTAAATAGTTATAAACATCAAAAGGTTTTCTAATAAACTCTTTTTAACTGTTTTTTATAAAATCAATTTTTTTTATAAAAAGACATCAAAAATGTTTAAAAAAAAGTTTTTATCAACTATTAAAAACAACTTTTTATATGAACAGTTTTCAGCTTAAGTGGATTCAGTAGATTATGCAGATTAAGCCATCTATTAAGCCGTCTAAGTCAAGCCCATCTAAGCCAGCCTTAGCCGGAAACCGGCATGCCCCAAGGCGCACCCGAAATCCAACTCCCGCCGGAGATTCCGCGGCTAGACTAGCCTTTAATAACCGATCAGGAGCGTTTAATGGAGCTTTACCAACGGTTTAATCTGTATTATCTGGGTCGTACCCAGATAAGAGACTTGACGGAATTCGCCGGCAGATTAGAACGGGCCGTTCCGATAGAAAGAAATATCGAAGCAGCTTCGGTCTTCGATGGCTATGATCCCGATCGAATCAGGGGTCGAATAAGCGAAATAAGGGGAATCCTCTTTACCCACCCTATTATTGAAAATAATAAGACATGTATTTGGATATTTCCCTTGAACTCCGCAATATTATTTATTTGACATGAATAGTTGAAGGGAATTTTCCGAAGAGAAAATGGATTATGGGAGTGTGTGACTTGAACTATTGATTGGTGTGTGCAGATATATACCTTTCTCTATCTGCCACATTGGAATTTACAACCAAATGTGTCTTTGTTCCAACCATCGCGTAAGCCCCATACAGAGGATAGGCTGGTTCGCTTGAAGAGAATCTTTTCTATGATCAGATCCGAATCATGTCGTACATGAGCAGGCTCCGTAAGATCCAGTATTTTTCAGCGTTATTATATAAACTGTTTTTTAACATGTTTATAAAAAAAAATTGATTTATAAAAAAAACGTTAAAAAAGTTTTATAAAAAACCATTTCACGTTTATAAAAAAAAAATTTAAAAACATTATTTTTATATAAACTGTTTTTTTTAAAAAGTGTTTTTATATAATTTTTTTTAAGTTTATTAAAAATAGTGTTTTTAATGTTTTTAGTAAACAGTGTTTTTTTAAAAAAAAAAGAAGCTTTTTTATATAAAATGTTTTTGACCATTTGTAAAAAGCAATTAAAAAAATCAGTGTTTTGTAACGTTTTTAAAAGCGGCGTTTTAAAAAAAAATAGTGGTTTCCATAAACTATTTTTTAACGTTTATAAAAAAAGCAGCTAAATATAGTGTTTTGAACGTTTTTATATCAACTTTTTTTTTAATGTTTTTAACGTTTTATGTAAAAAAATTAATTTTATAGAAAAGTTAAAAAAACAGTTTATAAAAGAACCTTTTAACAATTATTAACTGTTTTTTTTTTAGAAAAATATTGCTTTTATATAATTTAATGGTTATAAAAAACAGTGTTAAAGAAATAACCCAAAAAAGAGAGAAAGCAAATGGTTTATCAATAGTGGGGAACCTCCAAACCTTACTAATCTTAACTAACAAATTAATCAACGAAAGAAAAGAAGGAAATTACCTGCCGAGAACTTTGGCGGCGATTTAACATACGTGCAACCCTTTGTTCAGGAGAAGGTTTTGGGTCTTTGGGGAAGTCTATGGTGATGACCATGGTGATTGGCAGCAGTTAAAAATAATATTTATATATTGGAACGAAAGAAATATATCATTCTTAATTGCTTTTGACTTGGTCTCGTAGTTGGATTAAATTGAAGGAGAGAGAGAGAAAACTCAATAGTTCAATGCATCTATTAAATTGCTTGTATAGTATTTTATAGAAATATAAAATATAGAGTGCCACGTGGACACTTTTAATGAGGAGGAGTCTTAAATGCTCATAAATGCCTTGTTTTGCATTTTATAGTATATAGAGATTTAGGGATAATTGATTTGTTATCTTAGTGCTAAATATATTTTGCAATTAGTGTATCTTATTTTTTTATGTTTTAAAGAAAAATTGTCTATTTTATTGACAAATTTTTCTTAAGGTTTAGGATAAAAGAAAAAAAATAGTGTTTGTGATTATTCTATATGATGAGAGACTTTTCAAAACAAAAAAATGATTGGACTAATCATTAATTAAAAAATTGTCAAGGGACTCAACTGGAGTTTAGTGGCTCCACATAAAGAAAAAGTATTTAACATGTTGAACACACTCCAATATTTAAAATACAGTTTAGTCTTAGACAAATAATTTTATATATTAAGTCACATTCAAATGATTCTTAGGCATTTAAGGACACACACAACCCCATTTATCAATTCTCTCTCTCTTAATCTTTACAAAACCTCCCCCTCTCCCCTACCCCACCCCACTCACCACTGTCAGAGCTCCACCTCCAATAAGGGGTGATAACGCGGACCTTTAAAAATAAGAAAGTATTAGGTAAATGGATTTTTAAAGGCCCTAGGTGTTTAAAAACCGTTTTCTTGATTTTAAAGTAAAATAATGCTTACTAGGAACTAAGCTCTAGAAATACATATATTTAATCCTTTAAAGTTAAAAAACGCAACTTTTTTAGTTTTTGTACAACTTAGATATATGTATGGATATAAATACTTTTTGAATAATTAGGCCCTAAATGTGAAATTAAAAACTCAAAATAATGTGAAATGAAAAACTCAAACTAACATGTTATTGACAAATAAAAGTTCTTATCATTAGGGGAAAAAATATTTGTTTAATTTTGAGACATGAAATAGGACTACAAAATGATAGTCATCTCCGCGATAAAATTATACTTACATTTGATCAAATTATATGATTTTTTTTTATTAAGAATAGGTAATTGTTTTTACTGTTCATATTTTGGGTTCATGTATGTATATTAAATTAAGATTTTTTACATATTGAAAATTAATTTTGTCTTTAAAGATTTTTTTTTGCATTGTTAACTTTTATTATATATTTAGATGTTGGACACAAAGAAATGAGAAAATATACAATTTATTATACATATTAATATAATTTCTCTAATTCTCATATTTTTATTTTTAAACATTACTGTTTGGTAGAATTGGAAAAACATAGTTATAACATTATATCAATAAAAAGATATAATACAATTCAACCACGATATTAATTCATGAATAATGTGCCTTCAAACCACCATTTTCTAAATAAATAAACTTGTATTTATGCAAGATTTGCCCAAGTCTATGCATGAAAAGGTTCCCACATTGGTAAAACATCACAAACTTTTGGATTTTGCAATATATTTATAAAGGACATCTAAGAATTAAAGGCTAAAAAAATAAGTGCAATTAAAGTATTAAACACATGTTAAAAGTTTCTTGCAAAAGAGCATGATATAATTATTACTAGTTTGCAATCCCTTGTGATGCATGGGCTTTTTTAATAATTTACGTTTAGCGCATTGTATGAATTATAATATATACCCCAATAGACATTTTTTTATCAAGTAAAGGGTTAGACAGTCGTCGACGTTTTAAAATAAAACTAACAAATGAACAAGGGATAATTTAATTTAAAGGACTTATACAAGGATATTGCAATATAGAAACTAAAAGAGAAGTCTTATATCCACACTCGATGCCGTTGAATTTTCAAATATGGTGTTGCTTATACTTGTCAAATTGGGTCAAAATTGCTATCACATAGAATTTGTTTTGTATCTTTGGTATTCCATCTTTGCAACCTTCTGTAGCAAAAAATGGAGTATAAGAAAAGATACATGAAATAATAAAAGAGGGGAGGGAGGGTACATAATAGTTAAGTGAAAATATGTTTATTAATTACTTCCTAAACAAATTAAGGAGTGGAACAATGATTTTTTTTTTTCTTTTTTAATTTGAAACCCCTAGATAAGAAATATGTAGAAACCATATTAGAAATCGAGTATCTCCGGAAAAAAGAAAAAAAAAACTAAAAAGGCTAAATTACACCAAACCCGTCTAAATTATCTTGAGTTTATGGGAACCCCCTAAACTAAAATACCAAACAAACTCACTCCATAAATTATGAACCCATTACAAATAACCCTAAAAATCGATTTCCCATTATTCAGTGCTAATGGACAAAATTACCCCTGAAATAAAATAAAAACAAAAAATAAAACTCTACATCCCTCTCTATGAGAGCAAACCAGAAAATCTAAACCTCACCACCATTTCAAACCTACTTCTCCCCTCCACCACTCTCCTTTCCCCCTACCAGCACCACCTTCAGCAATCCTCCCCCTACCCATATATATATATATATATATATATAAAGAGAGAGAGAGAGAGAGAGAATGATCGACAACAAACCAAAAAATCCAACACCTATACCCATCACTAACCATCGCAACACCTGAAAAACCCAACAACACTCACAAAAATTCCCATGAAAGGGGCTTCCTCCCACTCGCAACAACTGGATTTTTTTATATATATGTGTGTATGTAAAAAGGGGGCTTTGACCCCTTCCCTCTTCGATTCTTCTGTCGGCGAAAAAGGGACTTGGAGCACCGGTGCGTGGTTAAATGATCAGATCTCACGATAAAAGCTGCAACTACGACATTTTTTCCCGCGTCCGCGGCATCTTCCTCGCTCTTGCAACCTTTCTCAACCACGCTTTCAATTTGTCTTCTACATGTTATAGTCGTGGTTGGTCTAGTGCACATTTCCTTAGTAATTATTTGCTTAATCCCATGAACGAGTTACAAGTAGTCCGACTAATCTTTATAAGCCTTTTGAATTCCTGTAGGTACATTTATGAAGATATACAACTCATGTAAACCTAACTTCCTAAACAAATTAAATCCACGTTAATAAATATGTATCCATGTAAATTTAAATTCTAAATAAACTTGTATTTAAATCCTATGGTGCCTCCCATTTCTCCTAACCCTAGTAAACTTATGAAATTGCTAGTGTCAAATATTATACCTTTATAACAAAATCTATTCAACTTCCTCATTGAAAATGTCAATTTGTTTTCACTATAGAATTGCAACCATTTTTTCCATTTCAATAAGAAGTTCATTCCTGGAACAACCACTTAATCCTCAAAACTAGGATAATTAGTATCATCATATGTCACACATGTATAATTCCAATTTCAGTTCATGAATTTTTCTAAAATCATTTTTAGAAAATTTTGGGATATTACATATTCATTTATTGAAATCCCTATTTAACTTTTATCACTAACGTTACAACAAAATACTATGTGACGTATAACACTAACTTGTGCACAATCGGTATGTATATGTGACATCAAAATTCATGCCACGAAATCTTTTTAATAATATTACAACAAGAAAATTTTGGACTATTTAGAGTACACCATTTGCATCTACATTAAAGAAAATCAATATAACCCAAAACAAATGCGATCCTTAAAATTTCTTATTGGCCATTTCTATCACCCAAAAATTGTATACAATAATCTTCATTATTACTCTACTCAACATAACTTATATAAATAAGTTTCCATCCCAATATAAAAACATGTGCCTAATTAAAACCTATAAACAATTCTTATTCTATATGTGTTTCCGTGGGAATATTATTCGGACTGTCTGAGTTGTTTAGATGGGATGACATCTGCCCGACAACATAAATAAAGATCATGGCTCAAGGGATAAGAACAAGGGGGAGTCTTATCAGTGGAGGTCTCAGAGGTTATGATTATCTCGATAAGGCTACAACTGCATCCAAAACTCTTATAGTCCTACACAACTCAATACCTTAATATTCTCTATAAATATAACCCACACCCCTAGGAAAAAGGGCAAGTAATTCTTATTAATTTTGAGTTGATTAATAAGAAAGAGATGTGTGACCTGTTTTCTTTGTTCTATTTAAGTTGTGAGGAATTATTCTTTGTAGAATTTGATCACCTATTGTCAATGGGAATCGAATTTCTTTTCCTAAACCAATTAGAACCAACAATCTGCCATTTCTCACTTTCACAGTGATCCTCTGCCACCAAATGACAATCACCATAATGGGCCTCCCGCACACAGGGTAAGGTCATAAATCCATCTAAACAGGAGTCCTAATTCTCCTAATGGATGTTATCGCGCTAAAGAGGAACACTCCGACCAGAGTAACGAACAACCTAGATCTACCCAGATCTTACGGTCGGTCGATGCGTACATGAAGAGGTTTTGCCCACAAGAGGAGACCACATGCCTCTAAGAGGATGGGAACGTGCATTTACAACGTCATTTAAAAAGGATGGAGAGCGAGCTCCACCGAGATAAGCGCCAAGGCTGAACCCCTAGCCCTTAGGTGAGTAAAACTCATAGCCAAGGAAGGAGTTTGCGCCATTATCATGAGCACTCCAATTATGGGGTTCCTCCAATAATAAGAGAGTAAAAAGGATGACATTATATATATGACATTCGTGACCTCATTAGGAAGGAAACGGACAAACACCTCGTTAATCGTGGGGATAGGTCCACCAAAGATTTGTCTAGGAGGGCCCTTATTAGTCAAATAAAATACCCCTTTTCAAGGGTGATAGAGGAAACAAAACCTCCCAAGAAGTTTGCAAATCCTAGGTTCAAATTTTGTAACGGGAAGACCGACCCCATTGATCCTATTAGCTAGTATAGACAAAGCTATTACCTTGTGGAACAATAATGACGATCTTATGTGTCCCATATTCCTTTTCAGTTTGGCGGATATTGCAAGAAAATGGTTTTAAAACTCCCACAGAGTCTAGTCAATAACTTCAAGCAACTCGCAGAGACCGACAGTGTCCATCCCAAGAGAATGGAATCTCCCCTCAATAAGAGGAAAAATCCATAGGAGACCTTGCGGTAATACGCTAGGATACTGAATATTGCTCTGAGAAGGTGTTATGGCCTCATATTACCTAATAGTTCTATATTGCACGAGTCACTCACCACGAGGGACGCCAACATCATTGATGATCTCATATCACACATTGAGAAATATGCAAAGGTGGAAAATATGGTAAGTAAAATGACAACGGTCGCTTGAGGATGACCAATAATGAAGATAAGTAGAATACCCCCAGGGGGGCAAGAACCAGAACGAAGGATAAAAGAATAGAGATAAGTTAGATACTACTAAAGTTTTCCATGCGATCAACATCATTTTCAAGGAACCAATTTATAAGATCTTGAGTAAAATCAAGGATCAATAATTCTTGAAGTTACCAAAGAAGATGTGGAGACCCTTTGAGGAGAAAAAAATCACTTATATGCACATATCACAAAGAGAATGGGAACAAAATGGATAATTACAAGTCCATCAAGTCCCATCTACAAGTGCTGGCCTAGGACGGACACTTAAGCAGGTATATGGAGAAAAGGGGAAGCAAAATTGTCATAAACTTCGACTAGAAACCCAAAAATGTCCTAGAGTATGATGATATAGGACACGAGTTCACAATCATTCATTTTTCTTTAAGTAGTGATATAAATAGTTTGCCCGACAATGCCCTAGAAGATAAGGAAGTAGGGCACAAGTTTGTGGTCATCTAGGATGCTTCAAGCCCAAATCAGATTCAAGGCAACATTGTTTGACTGGAATTCAAGAAAGTCATATCAGTGATGGATTCCTTTAAGATCGACCCTACCAAGAGTCCAACAGGCAAGCGTCGACATCCAACTGGAATTAATTACAACAAGCACATAGTATTCATGGAAGGCAACCCAATCAGAATTATGATTTTGCTCCACGATTCGATAGTAATCACTCTCAGGATTGCAAATTGGAATGTGGATAAGTTGCTAGTTGACCAAGGAATCTCCTCAGAGGTTATGTGCTTGAAGATGTTTAACCAACTTAATCTCAAGAGGGATGATTTGATGGAAGCGACCATCCCTTTGGTTGGATTCGATGGAAAGATGTCCATGCGTTAGGTAAGGTGTACCTACCAATTCGAACAGGGAATATCTTGAAGTTGATCGAGTTCCTAGTTTTGGACATTGATTCTTCTTACAATGCTATCCTTGGAAGAGGATGGCTAGACCCTATGCAAGTCATCCCATCTACTAATCATCATAAGCTCAAATTCATCACCGACTGGGGGATAATAAAGATATGGGGAAATCAAGTTATTGCTGGACTATGCTTTATCGCCGCCATCAGGATTAGGAGAAGAAAAAGGTCACCACAAGTTAATTTTGGCACATTTTATGGTACTTGTTATGGTGTACACTTTAATTTCCAACTACTTTCCCCTTTCACCACTTAAGTATGCATGAACTTTACAATGTCTTATGGGCCAGGAACCACGGACTCGACATGCAATAAGGGAAAGAACTCGATTTGGGATATAGGATTTTGTCAAATATAAAATACGGATACGCCAAGACACATTAAATATTTTTTTACTTATTTTATATATATTAATGACAATATTAAATAATGAGAGAGTAGATAACATTAAAGCAATAAATACCAGTACATTAAAGTGGCTAAATATGATAATTGTCATCAAACACCATCATAATAAAACATCATGAACATAAAAGGTTGTTTTAACAAAAATATAAAATAAAAATAAAGATAATATCCAGTTTTATATATATAAAAAAGATTTAAACATAATGAAAATCTCAAAAGATTTGACCAAAATACTAAAAAAATCAAAAGCTTAGAATGAAATACTCATAATGAAATATAAGAAGAAAACATGAATCAAATAAAAAAAACTCAGAATGAAAAGAAAATTAAAAAAAAGCTTAGAATGTAAAGATAACTTACCAAAGTTGTCAGAATACTGGTAACAGGCCGGAATTAAAGTATTAAACACGTGTCAAAAGATTCTTGAAAAAGAGCATTATGTAGTTATTACTAATTTGCAACCCCTCGTGATGCATGGACTTTTTTTAATATTTTATGTGTAGCACATTGTAGGAAGTATAATATATGCCCAAATAGAGATTTTTTGTATTAAATAAAGGGTTAAAAGACAGTCATCAACATTTTAAAGTCAAACTGACAAATGAACAATGGCTAATATAATTTAAAGTACTTACATAAGAATATTAAAATGTATAAAATAAAGTATAAGTCTTATATCCCACACTCAATGGGGTTGAATTTTCAGATATGGTGTTTCTTATGCCTGTCAAATTCAATCAAAATTGCTATCTTATAGAATTTGTTTTGTATCTTTGTTATTTTGCCTTTACAACCATATCTATAAAAAATGGACTATCAGTGTAACAAACAAGTGTCAATGTTCGAAGGACATCAATTACATCAAGCACATAGTCTCCATGGAAGACGACCTAATTGGAGTTAGGACTCCGCTTCGCGTTGTGCTAGTAATCACTTTAAGAATTGCAAACTTGGATATGATTAAATTGTTAGTTGACTAGGGAAGCTCCTCGGAGGTTATGTACCTGAAGGTGTTCAACCAGCTTAATCTCAACAAGTAAGATTTAAAGGAAGAGACCATTTCTTTGTTTAGTTTTGATGGAAAAATGATCACACCACTCAGGAATATGGTCTTACCAATCCGAACTGGGAATATCTCAAAGTTTATCGAGTTCCTGGTTGTGGACATTAATTATCACTACACCAAATCTGCCGAATTGTCAAGGTCATTGACCTTGACAAATCCAACTTATCAAGGTCAATGACCGTGACATTTCGAGGCGAGATAACTTTTTTTGTCACAGTCGTGTCACGGTCATTGACCTTGACACAAAACTCGCGTTTTGTGTCACGGTCGTGTCGCGCTCAATGACCGTGACACGTTTGTCACGGTTTATAACCGTGACAAAGCCGTGACCCTTTTTAAAAAAAATGTCACGGCCATTGACCGTGACAATTCTGGGCAGAATTTAAAAAAAATTTGCTGGGCAGTATGGCCACTGCCACTGCCCAACAGTATATTTGTACCTGTTATAGCAACGTTGTACCTGTTCCAAACATCATATATCCAAACAAACTAAAGATAATGAAAATATATATTCAAAATAGAAACTATTTAAGAAGAAACAACATCACCATCAATTATCTCAAATCTACAAACTATTTGCATGGAAAAGAGATTTTGTACCGCGACGCTCGGGGACACCTCCTTATCCTTCCCTTCTCGTCCGAATAGCCACATAATTATAGAGCATATGTGGCCTACCCTTAGGGCCACTCCCTGTCCCCTGAATTGAAATAAAGTAAAATTAGTATCCGCCCCTCAAATATAGATAAATATAAATCGTAATTGAAATCGAAATCGAAATTGACATATAAATATAAATACATTACCTGTAATGTCACTCAAACAGCTAACTTGAGCTCATATGGCACCTCCTTTCAACTAATGTACCCCGGGCAATCGTGTCAAATATAATTCTCTTCATATCTAAACACTAAGAAATACCATAACCCAATGGAGTTATGTGTTGCAAATTCCTTCCAACCGTTGTGTAGCCAAAAATCAGCAGTTGAAGTTGTCAATTCCACCTTTCAATGGTCTCCCATGTTTTGCTAGAAGTTCCAAGTGGTGGGGTATGGAAAGTGGAATTGACAACTTCAACCGGTGATGTTTGGCTACATAACGGTTGGGAGGAATTTGCAGAGCATCGCTCCATAGGATTATGGCATTTCTTAGTGTTCGGATAGATGAAGAGATTCAGTCTCCTCTCCACAAATAGGACACCCCAAATAACTATGTTCTAATCACCTATTAAAGGTAAGAAGCGTATATTCATGGATTAGTATAAACAAAACTTAGATGTAGTTGGAATATTTATGTATTAATCTCCTCTCCACACACGCACACTACACAAGAGTGAAAATGATAAAGTGCAGATCAATTAAAAGCATTAAAAATGGATGTTTCGGTACAAATTGAAATATTTATTACAAATTGAAAAATTGTTTCAAATTAGGGTTATCATAAAAAATGGATTGATATTCGGTAGGAGCAGCCAAGTCATCCACACTACTATTTAGACGCCTTGGCGCGTGTCGGACAATTGACCACGGCTCGTTGTTGATTTACTCCGAGTAAAACACTTGCTTAACCTTTTGAAATGCATAAACAAACGACTCATCGCTCACATGGTCGTTGCTCTTCAACTTGGACAAGTCAACCATGATCAAATTGGTGACAGGATCAACTTTACAAGCATTTTTATCCTCAACTCTTACCCATTCACAGTAAAATACAACCTCTTTGAAGCTTATATAATCCAATTCAAATATATTTTGGATTACACCATAGTAAGTCATTTCAGCTTCAACGAGGTTTTTATCTTTTGCGCTCGCTCGAAAGAAAGTAAGAGCCTTGTATGAAATTCCCGAGTTCTGTACATTTGTACTTTCCTCGTACACTTTAGCGTAAAAAATGTAACCGTTCAATCGATACTTTTTGTACTCTTGTGCCACGAACAAGGGTCCAGTGGCTAGACGAGCAAGCCTTGATGTCGCATCACCCATCTTTAGGAGCTGAGAATATAGATAAATTAATTATATTAGTGGTAAAATTTGAGTGTAATGTAACGTTATATAACGACTGTTTTCATTATAATTACCTCTTGTGTCAACCATAGCCTAAATTCGCTGTCTGATTGTACCATTATTTTTCGTCTTTTAGTGTTCTCACAGGCTTCATATTTACTGCATATTACAAAATTAATCATGTATAAAATAATCTAAAATAATGTTAAACATTATAATATTCGAAACTTACTTTTTCCATTCTTCGACATCTTCATGTGTGTCAAATAGATAACGAGCTACTTGTTCATCTTGCAAACTCGTTAATTTCACTCGTTTTCCCATCACATTACCACCATCATCGAGGAATTCATCAGTGTCATCAACGCTGGTCGAGTCAGGCATATATTCCCGAGTATATATTGATGACTCCACGGTGATGTATTCCTCTACAATTGATCCTGCAATATATCGCGTATTCTTGACGTAATCTTTAAAAACTTTCATCAATCTTTCAAACGGATACATCCACCGATATCTAATTGGACCACAAAGAAGTGCCTCGTCGCATAGGTGTACCAACAAGTGAACACTTATGTCAAAGAATGCTGGGAAGGTACTTCTCCAATACACAAATCGCTTCGTTCACAGCCAATTTTGCGGCCACTATGTGTTCTCGATTCACTACCTTCTCACACAAGAGGGAGAAGGTAATACTAATTTGCATAATATCCCTATGCAAATCCTTGTGCTTGGAGAAACAGTGCTTAAACAATAGAGGAACCAATTGCATGATCACATGCCAATCGTGGGACTTACACTTATGTAAATCATGAGTAGCATAATTCACAATCCTTTGCAAGTTGGACAAAAAAGTAGATGGGCCCTTCAAATTATATATTGTGTCTAGAAGCACCTTCCTTTCCCCACTCGTCAAAGTAAACGCACCAGGGGGAATTATTGTCCTTCCCCTACTATCTTCTTTCAACCATAGTTGTGGCTTAAGTTTTAACGTTTTAAGGTCTTTTCGTGCATTTTCTCCAACCTTCGAATGACTCCCCCCAAGGAAAGTACCCACAATATGTTCAACGAAGTTCTTCTCTGCATGCATCACATCCAATACATGGCGCACCGGGTTTTTCTTCCAATAAGGCAAGTCAAATAAAATTGACCTCCGAGACCATGCCTTTCTTATCTCAGTTTCATTCCCAGTTGGGGTCTTCTTATGCTTGACATTCTTAAATTTAGGATTCTTACCTGGCATATTTGGGCCACATTCAGAAGATTTACTTTCAATTTCTGAAGCCAAAAGTTGTCTCGGCGGTAGCCTATGTTCAACTCTGCCCAATAAAAAATTGGAACCTTTCTCAAATCTGAAACTATGAGCTGGGGGTAAAAACCTCATGTGGCAATGGTATACATTTTTTAAGCTAGAGGATAGACGAAGAGATTCAGTCTCCACTCCACAAATAGGACACCCCAAATAACCATGTACTACACATCCGGATAATGTCCCATAAGCTGGAAAATCATGAATTGCCCACATCAACATAGCTTTCAGCATAAACTCTTCTTTTCTAAAAGAGTCAAATGATTGCACACCCTCTTCCCATAACTCATTTGATTCTTCTACCAAAGGATCCAGGTAGATATCAATGTCATCACTTGGTGCCTTTGGCCCAAGTATCAATAAAACCATCATCGAAAATTTAAGTCTCATACACTGTGAAGGAGGGAGGTTGAGTGTGGCTAGGATCACTGGCCATACACTCTGATTGGTGCTTAGATTTCCAAATGGATTGAAACCATCTGTTGATATAGCCAAACGAATGTTGCGTTGTTCTCGAGCAAAATCGAGATACTCAAAATTCATCCTCCGCCAGGCAGTAGAATCAATAGGATGACGCATGATATTACCCCCTACTTCTGCCCTAGCATGCCAAGTCATTGCCTCTGCAATCCATGGTACTGTGAAAAATCTCTTTAATCTAGGCCCAACGGGAAAATATTTCAATACTTTTGAGGCACTTTTGAGCTTGTGCCTTCCTTACTAGTAGATTGGACATATCTAGGTTCATCGCATACTGGACAACGATCGAGATTTTCATACTCCTTTCAGTATAGTATGCAGTCATACACACAAGAATGAATCGATTTATACTTCATTCCCAAACCTTTCAAACTGTTCTTCATAACAAGATAGCTATTTGGAAGTGTATTCACCTGGGGTAATAAGCCCTTCACCCATTTCAGAATTCCCGTCACGCTATTGCCTGACAAACCGTACTGCGTCTTCAAACTGTGCAAACCAACTATAGCATGTAAAGTTGTTTGATCTTTCTCACATCCAGAGTATAACAGTTGGGTCGCCTTAAATTTTCAACTTTGGTAGTCATCCTCAAGTTTTATCGTGTTATCTTTACGAGCACTTGAATCTTCTACATCATCAGTAACCTCATTCTCCACAGCTTCATAAACTCCGTACACATCATCAACTAAATCCTCTAACATATTATGATCTACGTCGTCCCCTTCTACATCTATTCTACTTGTTGAAGGTTGTTGTGAAGGTTGGTCGGGGACAAAAGGAACTTTCAATTCACCGTGAAAACTCCAAAATCGATAACTATCTTGCATACCCGATCTTAATAAATGCAGTTCAACTGTTTTCCACTCAAACACCTTACCATTCTTACACCTAGCACACGGACACGGAAACTCTTCATCATTACGACATCTCTTTGCATATTTCACAAATTCGTTAGCACCTCTGCGAAACACATCCCCCATTCTATTAGTCTCACCCATCCACTCTTTGTATTTCGGATATCCCATCACAGCTACCACAACTAAACACCTATTAAAGGTAAACAAAACTTAGATTTATAGTATGTTTTATTTAATTATCCCATCATTTAATTATCTTATTAAAGGGTAAGTGGTCCTATCCCATTCAAGACTGTATTTTTCTGTAATATACTTAACAGCTCATGCACATTGTTACGATTTGAAAAAAATTCGACAACATATCCCCTTAGTTCTCCAAGTACACGACGTAGATTGGCAGGTGTGAGTGTTATTTCAATTGGTCAATTGAAATAACAGTCACACTTGTCAATCTAGTATGTACCCAGAGAACATTAAGATACGGCTGCAGAACTTCCTCCAAAAGTAACAACTTTAAGACAATAAGAATATTATACAAAAATTATACAGTCTCAAACGGTCCAAACGGGACAATTCGAGAGATCTCATTACAGGGGTAATGACTCTCGAACGGGTCTAAGGGCTATTGAATGCGTACGCATAAGAACTAGAAGGCTAGTATCTATGCGCACTATATTTAATTTCAAGTATGTTTCATATAATGGGTTAATTCAAATACAAAAATAAATTCATGAGTTAATTCAAATACAAAAATAAATTCATGGGTTAATTCAAATACAAAAATACAAATTCATGGGTTAATTCAAATATATACACACACACACACTTACACCTCCTTCCACACCCCCCACTCACCATATACACACACACACCCCCACCTCCCTCCACACCCCCCACTCACCACATACACACACACCACCACCCCCACTCACCACATACACACACACACACACACACACAATAGCCCCCCACCCACCACACACACACGCACACACACACACAGTAGTGACTGTTTATTTAAAATAATCTCAATGTTAATTTCATGTATTGAATTTCTACTATTGTTTTGTGCTTTTTATAAATCATATTCAATGTTAGATATGTGTTTTGTTAAGATATCTAAGCTGTTCTATAGAATTATTTTTTGTATCTTGAAGTTTAAGTTCTAAAATAATTAACCTAAAGTTGTGGTTCATAAAGTATTATCACAAATATAAACTAAGAGTGATAAAATAACTTTGAGGCATATAAATTAATTGTGATAAAGTAAGATTATGCACCAGAACCTAAAATTTAAAAAAAGTGTTTTTATTTAAACCCCACTTTTCTTTCTATAACTCCTATTTTATTAAACTTTAAATATAATTAAGGGTGTATAGAAAGAAAAGTTAAATAGGAATAAAAACAACATTTTTAAATAATGAAGGGCTCACCAATTTGATCAAATTTTTCAACAACATAGACTAAATGATATTTTATTTTTCATGCTTTTAGCAATTTCGGATGCCATTTTAACCCTTATTGTAGTTTTTTGTTGTAATGTCATTTAAAAAAAAATCATTTAGGTATGTAAATATATTGTAATAGATCTTGCCTTCCACAAAATGATATTTTATGGTAAAATTTTATTTGATGGATATAAAGTCATGTGATACCTATATCTGTTATTTTGCATCTAATAAAAACAAAAAACGCCATATATGATTTTTTTTCTCCATTAGTATAAGTATATAGCGATTATTTCACACTTAAATCACATATTAAGCCGGCCTTCATTTTTTTATGAAATTTGTAGAAAATTACTTATTTATTTTGAATGAAAATAAATTGTTATCCAATATTTTTGGATATTATTTATAATTATGAAACTCATACACAAATTAATGTTGTATCAAAATAATATTACATTTTTAACCCCCTACCCCCTACCCCCACTCTGCCCCCACCCTACCCCACCCTGCCCCACCCCCTACCCCCACCCTTCCCCACCCCTACCCCCGCACACACACATATATACACACATACACACATATATATACACACAAACATATATATAAATGGAAGAGAGAGAGAGAGAGAGAGAATTAAACCTGAAAGTAGAGAGAGAGAGAGCAGCGTCGAGAGAGAGAGAGGGAGGGAACGACGGGAGGGAAAAAAGAAGGGGGAAAGGGTTTTTTCTGCAAACATTATCACGGTCGTGTCAAGGTCATTGGCCGTGACAATTATTTAAAGAATTGTCACGGTCATTGACCGTGACAAGTAAATTTGTCACGGACTTGTCACGGTCATTGACCGTGACAATTCTTTGTCACGGTCGTGTCAAGGTCAATGACCGTGATACAAAACGCGTGTTTTTTGTCACGGTCAATGACCTTGATAAGGGTGACCGGCTGAAAGGTGACAATTGTGTCATTTTGGTGTAGTGTATCCTAACAACGTTTTCCTTGGAAGAGGATGGTTACATGCTATGCAAGTCGTCCCATCCACTTATCATCTTACGTTCAAATGTGTCACCGACCTAGGGATAATAAAGATAAGGGCAAATCAAGTTATTTCTTATCAATGCTTTATTTTCACCATCTGGTGCAAATAGGAGAAGAAAAAGGAGAAAAAGGTCGCCACTAATCTGACCAAGGATAGGGCCAGACCATCTAATAACAATTAAAGTATAGAAGATCGGGGATAGAAGTAATAAGGTTGTCCCCCCACAGATAGGATCATAGAACCATTACAGGAGGTAGTGTTCGATGATTCACACCAAAAATAAAAATCATGATCGTCAGCTCACTTAGTGGCCAAGACGGAGGGGAACTGATTTATCCACTGAAGGAGAATTAAGATATTTTTGCTTGGCAGCCTTATGATATACCTTGGTTGATCCCGAAGTCATGTGCCATCGACCTCACACGAACCTAATATTCCCTCTAATCACCCAAAATGATCATTGAACATCTCCAAAAAAGTCAAAGGCCATGGATGAAGAAGTGAGGAAACTTCTGAAGACAAGGTCCATTAAAGAAGTTAAATGCTTCAAATGTCTCTCAAACCCAGTAGTTATGAAAAAGAGTAATGGAAAGTGGAGAGTCTGCATGGATTTCACCAATTTAAACAAAGCTTATCCAAAGGATAAATTTGCTTTGTCAAAGATTGACCAATTAGTTGATGCCACAACAAGTCATGAATGAATGAGTTTCCTGGATGCATACGCAAGTTACCATCAGATTTCTCTGTTCAACCCCGATCACGACAAAACCTTTTTTTACTACCATACTTAGCTTATACTATTATAAAGTCATGCCATTTGGTCTCAAGAACATAGGAGCGACGTATCAATGATTGGTCACTAAGATGTTCAAGGATTAGTAAGGTAACACCATGGAAGTCTACATAGACAACACACTTGTCAAAATCAAGTATAAAGCCGACTACTTATAGGACTTAGTTAAGACATTTGAGACATTCAAATATTGCAAAATGAAGCTTAACGTAGCCAAGTGCTCTTTCAAAGTTTAGCCAGGAAAGTTCCTAGGGTATTTAGTTAGCTAAAGGGGTATTAAACCCAATCACTACCAGGCTGAGGCGATTAATAATGTTCAATCGCCAAAGACGATTTGTGATATTCAAAAGAAAAGAGGAATGCTAGTTGCACTTAGCCTCTTCATTTTTAAATCTTTCGAGAGGTGTCGACCTTTATTTCTGTTATTGAAGAGAGATAAAGGCTTAAACTGGAGTGAGTATGCTCGAAATCACTTGACGAAGTAAAAATTAACCTGGGTTAACCAGTGTTAACGTCAAAAAATGGAGGTAACAAGTAATAAATAAATTAATCTGGAGAGAAATAACGATTTTAGAGAATGGGGATGAGAGACAGAGAAAACACAATGATTTAATGTGGTTCGTCCCTTTGAGGAAACCTACGTCCACGGTTCTGCTGTTTTATTAACTCCTTTACCATTTAGAGATTATTCACCTTTGGGGATATATATAGGTATAACAAAAAGACCCCAAGACCTCTTACACAAACTCCATAACCTAAGGCAGGGTGAGTGAAGGAGGTGTTACAGGATGCTCGTATGTGATCAACTCACTATGGTCAGGCTAGGGCGAGAAGATTTCCTTTAGGGTTTCTCTATAATATTCTAAGGACATGTGTCAGGTAAATGAAGATTCTTCTCTGTAATGATGGTGACTGGACATGCGTACTGATATTCTGTACCACCGCTTCATTTCTATAGATTTTCTGACGTTTGGCTTGCTGCGTCTTTTCAACCTTTTATCAAAGAGTATAAATATACGCCACACAGAGCTGAAGAGAGAGAAATATTCAAGCGCTGTTTCAATCGTTATTGAGAGCTTCAATATTTTTGTTGCCAAAAATATTTCAGTGTTTGCTTCCTCGTTCTTCATAGCTTAATCCTCCATTAATTTACTTTATCAGATACGCCTTCCTTGCTTTAGTTAGGCTTTTTTCGTTCTTATAATTTTTTGCCTGGTTTCTTACTGTTATCTGGTGATTGTGACGTTACACATCCATTGAGTTGGTTGGCCTAGGTTTAGTAGAAAAAAAATAGGAGGTCGTATGAGTTTTCCCCCACACGTTCAGAGAATTTATGACTTCATTCGTGGTCTAGAATCAAAGTGTCCTGGGATTATAGAGAGGAGGTTTTCCCATCCATTACAAGGGATTAGACCATAGGAGGAGTATGGTCACCCTCTTTATACTTCTAAGACTCCTTTTAGTTGTGGTTCTTATATTGACCCTGGTGTTTCTTATATTTCTTCCTCTATTTTAGAAACTCCTGATACTGTCCCTGCCATTCCTCGTTCCAATGAGGGAGAATTCATGAATACCGTTTCTATGGATCCCATAAATCTTGATTCTCTTTTTCTTGAGCCCGCCACTAATAGGGAAAAATATATTAGATAGAAAAATATGGGTACCCATCTTTCTGCTGAGGGGTCTCATGCTGAGACTTCAAATGAAGAAGAGGACCCAGTTGGGTATTCTAATACTTGCAATCCAGCTGAAAATCGTTGGTATCAATGTATTGTGACTGAGGAGGAACTTGATGTAATGAGAGAGATATTTTCCCTTCCCATAACTATCCAAACTAGAATGCCTAGCATGTCAGAGAGATGTTACTCTGTATAAGATTCCGAGGAGATTTACCTACCCTTATGGTCTCTTCAAGTGGGGTTAAGGCTACATCTTCATCCCATCACCCACTCCATTTTGAGGGATTATGGCTTGACTCTAACTCAACTGCCTCCAAATGGCTATAGTACAATAATGGGGGCAATGATGTTTCAAAAACTAAGGACGAGAGTTGATTTAACGGGCGATATCATTAGGTTTGTGTACAGTTTAAAGGATAATGCTAAACCCCTGGATATTACTATTTTCTGATCGGAAGCCCCAATATAGGATGGTTACTGTAGTCCAGTCTAGTAACTATAGCTAGAAGGGCCTATATGTGTTAATAAAAGGAGACTGGGAGTTTAAGGGCCATGAGCGGGATAGGTTATGTTAGGTTCTTAGGGAATGGAATGGGCCTAATGACATATGTAAAGCCTTTTTTATCATTTGATATCACGTTTCTTCATTTTGGTTGTATTATTACATTGACATTATTATTTTACTTTGTGTATTTCAGTGAAGCGATCCCCCAAGCTTCCCAAGTCTCTGGTTGACTCCTATTATGAAAAAAGCCTCCCAATTTTGAGGATTTATTTCATGTGGAAAAGTTCATTACTGCTGGGTACCACACTCCACCTGGTGGTAGGGTCCCATTGGAGTTTGAGGTGCCTCAAGAAGGTTAGGTGGCAAAGGAAACCCATCTTGATACAGGTGATCAATGTGTAGCTAGGGAAGGTAATTCTGAAGCAGGTAATTTATGTTGGTGCTTAACTTACTATCCTCTTATGCTTTAAATTGGTACACTGATGTATTGTTCATTATTTTATCAAGGATATAAGAGCATCCATTCGAAGAAACCTTGGGTATTGCTCCTTAGCCTATCAATCGTAAGGCATTAATCGAGGATTGCCAACAAAGAGCCTTCAATAGGGGATAAGAGGCCCAGGGAGGATGAGGAAGACATGCAACCTTTGCGTAAACTTCTGAGAGGACTTGGTCATACTTTTGAGCCCAGTCGTACTTCAGGCCCATATCATACTTCTCTTATGAGAAGGTCCCTAAGTTTGAATTTGACCCCGAGTATAAGGTTACTTATGAAGACTTGAAGTCCAATCAGGAATCTATTTTTTTTCATGTTAAGGATGCCCTAGATCTACTCGGTTATTAGGGCCATATGAAGGATTTTGAGTTTTTTCTCTGTTCTGATCCAGGCTCCCTGTGGACTTTGGTTCAGCATCGGCTGTTGGTGGTATGCATCTCTTGCCCATATAGCATTGTAATTTTTAAGTGCTCGATTATCGTATTTTGACCATGTTCTCTTGTTTGTCTTCCAGACGTCTATGACTTGCACTATTTTATGGGAGAAATCTTTGGTAAACCACGTAGCCTACAATGAGCTTACTGAGGAAAATAAGACATTGAAGGCTATTTATGATAACATTTTCTCTGAATTAAAGAAGAAGGGTGAGTAGTTGATGGTCAGGATAGAAGATTTAAGCAAGGTGTAGGGTGAGAATGTTAATATCAAGGAAAAGTCTTATACCAATGATGTCAAGATTCGGAGCTTAGATGATGCTCTTGCTCTTGAAAGAGAGAAGTTTGAAAATGAAAAGTCTACCCTCGCTTCGAAGTTATAAGTTGCACGAGATGCCCTAGCCTCTGCTGGTACTGCGGCTGTTGAAGCTTTCAAGTCTTCGACTGAATTCCGTACTAAATGACTTGGATACTTTTTGGATGGGTACGAAGAGATAAAGAAGAAAGTGTCCATTCATTACCCCAGTATTGTTGAGACAGTGAATGGGTGGCAAGGATATGATGATAAGGCCACAAACTTAGATGAGGAAGAAGCTGATGACTTGCCAGCTGATGCCCATATTCGATAACTTTTGTGGATTTTTTGTATTTTCTTGGTTTTGTTTAAGAACAATTCTGTAATGTTGGACATCCCATCAAGCTGATTGCATTTCTACTCCTTTTTTTTAAATTTGGCTTTGTTGATTTACTTGTTTACATCTGGTTGCTTTGTTAGAAATGATTTTTTATAACCTTGTATAATTATAACTGTTCGCGACCAATGAGGTTGTACAACTTTGTAGCCGACCATATTGTTCTTGACCTGTAAGGTTGTACAATGGTTTGGTAAACTTGTGAAAATAAGTTCTTGCAAGTCTAACTGTTCGCAACCTATATGGTCGTACAGTTTTTTTGGCCGACCATATTGTCCTTGACCCATGAGGTCGTACAATGGGTGTAGCCAACCACCTCATTTGCAACCCGCGAGGTCGAACAAGGGTTTGGTACATTTGTGAAAATAAGTTTGTGCAAGTCTAACTGTTCGCGACCTATTGGGTTGTACAGTCTGATGTTGTATTTTTATTTTGATGCTAATATTTTTGGCAGCACTATGTATCTCATGCCAGGAAGAACTTAATCAAACGAGAGATGAAAATATCATTTTATTAAATGCAATAGTGCGAGCTACATAAACGAAATGACTAAGAAACTACTGATAATATTTCCTAAAATGCTATCAATTCTAGGGGTTTTTGAATTGTTTGCCCTCCAAAGTTTCAATGCGGCGAGTCCTTAGCCTCACAACGCTAGTTACCCTATACGACCCATGCCATTTGGGCTCGAGCTTATTGCTATTATGTATTACTTTATTGAGGACGTAGTCCCAGTCCTTCAAGCTACTCGTCCTCACCTGATGGTTATATTAGCGTGCAACTCTTTGCTGGTAGGCGGCCACGCACAATGCCACATTCTATTTGACCTCTTCCACTAGATCAAGGTCCAATCTTCTTGCTAAATCATTTCTTGAGGAATCAAAATTTAGGACTCTATGGATGAGGAGTCTTATCACTGTAGGGACGACCGATTTTGTACCGAAGGCAAGCATATACAGTGTTTCTCTCGTATCTGTTCATGGAGTGGACCTTCCGGATGGACCCCATACGAGCATATATTGAGGATGGAAAGCTCCCTAATGTACGATGGCTAAGTATATTTTCAACTCCTCCCTAGCTTAGTAAAGCCCCAATATCTGGTTGACAACTACCTGGGAGTCGCTATATGCTGAAATGTGGTAAGCTCCCATGGATAAAGCCAAACTCAGTTCGACAATTAAGGCCTCATATTCTGCTTCGTTATTGGAGGTTTTAAACTGGAGTCACAACACATATTCTACGTCTATGTCGTCAGGTATGTCGATGATAATGCATGCGCCACTTTCTCGCCGAACAATATGACCCATTTACATACAACCTCCATATAGCTCTATCCTGGTCAAAATCTGCTTCTTGTATTTTACCGAACCTGAAAAGTCTGTGATGAGACTCATCACATTATCCTTTTACTTCTTTGGGGGAGCTCTCTCCCATTGGAGTCTACTCTATTTTTCCAGGATCTATGGTCCCCTTTGGATGTGATTGTTCACTGGGGGAACTAATCTCTCTTCCAGGGGAGTCTGCTTGGGAGGTTTCTCCTCGTAGGTGAACTCGACGATGAAGTCTGCCAATACCTGTGCTTGTATAAGAGTTTTAGGTTCATAATTTATATCATACGCACCCAACTTAACCACCCAAGCTATGAGCCGGACACATTTTTCTAGTTTATGTAGGATTTTCCAGAGAGGCGGATCCGTGTAAATTATAATAGTGTGGGTTTGGAAGTGCGGTTTCATTCTTCGCTAAGCTTTTCTTAACGTCAATGCCAATTTATCCATAAGGGGGTATCAAACCTCAGCCCCCTATTATGCTCAACTAGTATAATAAACTGGTTTTTAAACCCCTTCTTCCCGCATCATCAGCGCCGAACTAACCACTAATTTGGACACTACGAGATGTAAGTAGAGTTTTTCACCAATAGCTGTCCATGATAAGAGAGGCGGGGAGCCCATGTAACGCTTGAATTTTATAAATGCATTCTTTCATTCCACATTCTAATGAATTTTATAATACCTTAAAGAAAGGCAAGCACTTATCGGTTGCTCTAGAAACGAACATGTTCAATGCGACCACTCGCCATGTTAGTCTTTGCACGTCCTTCTTCGTCATAGGAAACTTCATGTTGAGGAGATCCTGGATCTTGTCAGGATTAGCTTCAATACCCCATTGGTTGCCGATAAATCCTTGGAACATGCCTTTATTTCTCCGAACACACACTTAGCAGGATTCAGCTTCATCTGGTACTTCTCTAGTTTATCGAAGGTATGCCCAAGGTCTTTAATGTGGTTAGCGAACAATTTTCTTTTAGTATGCATATGGTCCACGTAAACCTCCATGTTGACCCCAATTTGGTCTTCAAAAACTTTGTTTGCTAGCCTCTGGTAGGCGACTCCTGTATTTTTAATACCAAATGGCATAACATTATAACAGTATATACCTCTTTGGTTTATGAAGGGCATCTTTTCTCTGTCAGAAGGCTTCATCTTGATCTGGTTGTAATCGGAGTATTTATCCATGAAACAGAGGCCTGCCGTGGCGTCGACCAGCTTCTCAATCCGTGTTAGCAAGAAATAATCTTTTGGGTAGGCTTTGTTGAGGTCAATTTCTTCCTAAATGCTGAGGTTCTTGTCAGTATAAAAAACCATTCGTTTCTGCTTGAACGACTTAGCCCCTTCCATCACATTCAATTCTTGGCACATGAAGTCAGTATCTATTCTAGGCATGTCTTCGTGTCTCTACGCGAACACATTTTTGCGTTGCTGTAGGAATCTTATGAATTATTTCCTTAAAAGTGGATCTAAAGACGAACTGATTTGAACTGTTCGTTCTGGCTGAATGGTGTCAAGTGGGATTGTTTTAATTTTTTCGCGGGATTCCCTTTGACCAGTTTTGCTTCATCTCGAGGATCGATAATTTCAAAGTGATAGGTGGTTATCAATTTCTTCTGTCTTCCTGGTTGGCTAAAATAAAATAGCATTCGTGTGCCACCTTTTGATTACCTTTGACAGTACCTACTCCGAAGTGGGTTGGAAACTTCAAGCAGTGATGTACAGTGGATGGGACGACTTCGAACTTTTTCAGGCTGATTCCCCCAAAGATCACATTATATGCTAAAATTACATTCTTATCAAGGATGAAGAAGCGTATTTTTTTCATCCAACCATCGCCGACCACAACTTCTAGCTCCGTCTTCCCCAAGGGGTACACCCTTTCTCCTGAAAACCCTATTAGAGGCTAGTGATAAGGAGTTAGTTCTATAACTTGGAGCTTTAATTTCTTGTAGCAATTACAGAACATCGCATCTGTAGAGCTTTTATTATCCACCAGGATCCTGGCCACCCGACCTTCTTAGATGACCATTGTGACGACCAGAGGATCGTCATGGGGGTATAATGCCCCCGACAAGTCGTCTTTTAAGAAGCTGACGATTAGTTCTTCCTTATTCACCTTACGGGGTTGATTATCTGAACTTGCTGTCCGATTTACCTATGTTTTCTCGTAAGATTAGGCCTCATTCAGATATGTTTTCCTTTCTGCGAGGTCTTCTCCTCCACTGGCTCCACCTTCGACGATGAAATGACAGTCAAAGGATATCATGATGACGTTGCGTATAAGTTCTTTGTTTTTTTTAGGTAGATCTGGTTCGTCATCTGATTCGTCATCCCTCGCCCTTTTCTTATCGACCGTCCTCTGGCAGTGAGATTTTGATCGCCTCTTGGTGTTGGTTTCTTTGGGATTTGATCAGTAGCTTCTATCCACATACTTAGACAACTTGCCCCTCCCTATTAAGCCTTTGATATCATTCTTTAGAGTTATAAAATAGTCTGCATTGTGACCATGGTCTCTTTGGAATTTTCAATACTTGCTTCTATCCCTCTTATTTGCTTGCATTTTCAGCTTTATCGGCCATCAGAGGTGTTATCTTTCTCGAATTTCCTCCAGGATATGGTGGACGCCAACTGTGAGGGGTGTGTACTCATCGTACTTTCTTGTCTTATCAACCTTTTCATCCTTTTGCTCTTATTTGTCGTTGTTTTTATTGGCCGATGGTTTTGAGCCGTCAAATTCTTTGGCCGCTATCGCCTCTTCTGTATTCATAATTTTCCTTACTTTATCTAGGAATTCAGTCATGGTTTTGGGCATCTCCGTGCTAATGCCCAGAATAGCTTTCCTGGTCGCAATCCACTCATCGGAGCCGTGATGTCAGTTGGCTCATTGTAATCTACCACCTCCTGCTTTTTGATATGGAAGTAAGTAATATAATCACGGGTGCTCTCATCTTCCTTTTGGTGAATGCCGAGCAGATGGGCAACTTGCTTCCCTGGTTTATGACAAAGCAGAAATTACTGACAAATAGGTGT
The DNA here is from genome assembly GCA_949130495.1 of Sambucus nigra. Lineage (NCBI taxonomy): Eukaryota > Viridiplantae > Streptophyta > Magnoliopsida > Dipsacales > Adoxaceae > Sambucus > Sambucus nigra. Next base: position 150,058,638 of record OX422212.1, on the reverse strand, counting down.
GCCAATTGTTGAAATTTTTTTATTTTCCCCTAGGCAGACTGTTGTACCAGATTTGGATAGAGCCAATTATGGTGCTGAAGAATTCTCGGCACCTCATTTCATCCGAGATGGAATAATGTCTACAACGGCTTGGTATTGTTTGATATGTAAAGTGGGATCTGTCTTCCCATCATAATTTGGTATAATAATCGATGACTTGAATTTAGTCGGAGTGGGTTACGCTACGATAGAGGAGACAAAGAGGGATCCTTTTATAAAATCCCACTGGAGGGGGTTATTCAACTTGGCCATCTCTCCTAAGCGGTCTTCTAGGCGTTGGATAGAGCCTTTTCATGGCTGGTTATCACCTTGGATACCGCCTTTGACTGATTTTTCTGCTCGTCCTCAGCTTTTGATCGAGCTATCTTCCTAAGAAGTATGATCGGCTTCAGTCGACGCTCGTGCAGAGGGACGGGAGCCCCTAGTGGCGAAATTGCCTAATACGGTCCTCTAGAAGTAGTCGCGCGAGGCCATTGGTGCTTATCAACAGTTGCAGCGTGGGCCTAGCTGATCTAACGCTGACCCCCTGCTCAGTCTTTCTAGCATGCTGGGATGCTCCTATGAATATGACTGGTCATCAAAGTGGTTGGGGGAAACTGAAAGGAGGAGGTTGGGCCGAGGCGGTTTGTTTGGTCCCATTACGACCCGATCTGTCGAGAGGAACTGATGTTTACATTGGATCCTAAGTTCAGCCTTCTGGGATAGTCCATCTCCTGTCTGTGATATTCTTGTTGCTATTCCTTGTGAGGCATTGAAGGAAGTCGCCTTTCATCGTTTCTCCATATCTCAGGTCCGAGGGTCACGCTATTCGAATTGGGTTGCACCGGACTCATCTAGAGGGTGTGTGTCAACTTCCTGATACTTTTCTGCATCACTTCTTGCCCTTTAGCGAGGCTCACTAGTATACTGTGTCGATCGCCTACCCCGATAGGGGTAAGTGGTGTCTGAACTTCTGCCACGTGGCTGTTGTCGAGGTTATTCGCCATTCTAGATTGTCTCTGCTAAGTATATAAATAAGTGGTTTTGGGTAGGAACTCCAATGGCTTAATACGAGGTTCCCACAGATGAAGCCAATTTGTTAACGTCCAAAAATGGAGTTAACAAATAATAAATTAATTAATCTGGAGATAAATAACGATTATAGATAATGGGGATGGGAGACAGAGAAAACACAATGATTTTATATGGTTCGGCTCTTTGAGGAAACCTACGTCCACGGTCCTATTAGTTTATTATTGGACTTAATAACAAAGTTGTAATTAGGGCACCTGATATAACTTGTGACTTTAGAAGATATCAGCGGGATCCCCTTTACTTCGTGGGCTCATGCCCTATTTATAGTTGATTTGCAGATATTTACAAGAGAACAGGTGGATTTTCCTTATAAGTCTGGCAGTTACACCTGGAGATACATGTTTCTCATAATAAATTAGGGCGCCTTGGATCACGGACTAGTCTTGTTGATAAGCGCGTGGATAATTTTGGTGTAAAATATACGTTATTATGATACCACATGTTTAATTGGGAACGTCTTGTATGTAAATGCTCACAGGAACATAGATGTGTCCAATCTTATCCACACAGGTAGGCCGGGCAGATTGATACTGGGATGACCTCTCTTTAGAGTAAAGCTGAGCACATTTATTAGCTCCTTTACCACTTAGATCTAATATACCTTTGGGTATATATATATATATATATATGAGTATCACTACACCTACACACTTTTATACCCATTTTTATACCCGCCTAATAAGACAGGGCAATAAAAACTTGTACTTTATGCCCTGGTGGGACCCACAACAATAATGTATAAAATTTTATTGCACCGGGTATAAAAATGGGTACAAAAATGGGTACACCAAGATTTATCCTATATATATATATATATAACAACCACCTTTGCTCCCGATCCCAAATTCGGAAGATTCAATCTACCTGTATCTCGCGTTGTCCGATCATGTGGTCATTTCGGCCTTGATGTATGAGAAGGAAAGGGACCAAGCTCGTATTTACTATGTTAGCAAAACTCTCTTTGACGGTGAGAAACGCTACCCCCCATTCGATAAGTTAGTCTACTATCTGGTTATAGCTTTGCAAAAATTAAAGCAATACTTTGAAGCTCACTCGGTCATAGTCATCACCCTTTTCCCGCTCACGGCAGTGCGAATAAAGGGTAATATGGGTACACAAAGGAGGAAGCTCTCGCAATACTAATTGATTTTCAATGATTAGGCTAGTTGTTTGAGGCTTAGACAAATGTGATTTATGACGAGAGGCCTTAGTATGTTTTACGTTAATGAACGAGTAGATTTTGAGTATAGATTTTGAGGATGCTAAGAACGAGATATTCCTAGATTTGAAATATAAGAATAATGAATTTGAATTTCGAGGACAAAATTCCTTATTTTAGGGGGAAAAATGTAATATCTCGTAATTTATAATAAATTAAATAAATTATATGTGTGAATAATTATGTGTATTTATCCCCACGAATAATTATGTGTATTTATCTAATGTGACTGGTGATGTCATTACAAATTATGTCTATTTGAAATTATATTGAATTTAAAATAGGTAATGAAATAATAATTATTTAATAAATAAAAATAATCATGCTAATGGAAATTGAATTTAAAATTCGGTAATAAAATAATAATTATTCCACGAATAAAAATAATTATGCTGATGGAATAATTCGAGTGATTTTAGGGATGTGTACATCCTATTACACCTTAAAATGTTGGGTTTTAAGGTCCATAGGTTAGAACATAGTTTGGACTAGGTTTTAGAATTATTAGAGATGTTTTTGTACCGAATTAGATGAGTCCTATATAGGGGTTTAACATAATTTCGTGGGATATATGTCTTATGAGGTTATTAGGGTTTTATTATATCACAAATTACAATTAAGATGGCTTCTTAAGGCTAAAAAGGAGAGACTTCAAGAGAAGATAATATATAGTGAGGAACTAGGGCATCATTTCTTCATAATTTGGGATTGAGGTAAGTTTAATTAGGATTTGATTTTTATTGGGTTTGTTTATTATATTCCAATTCATGTGAATCTCAATTAAATCACATATAAATTGGAATTAAAGGTTATCATTAATTAGGTTATAAAATGATTAATTAAAATAAGAGATTAGACTAATGATATAGTTGATTTTGAAGGATTTCTACTTGAATTGTAATGGAAGTTGTTCTCAGTAGAGTAATAATCGATTTTATTATGTTTAATCTTCAAAAGCCCTATATTATTGGTTTGAATTAATAGAAAATTGAATCAATTTGATTGGATTATGTAGAATCCAGGGTTCTTAACTTAAATTGGAAATTAACCTTTAAATCCTTTTAGAATTACTAGAAGGAGAAGATTTCTTGAGAACCTTTAAATCCTTTCTTGACATAGGATTTAATAGATAATACACACACACGTGCGCGGGCGCGCGCACACACACACACATATACATATATATATATGAAGTAAATTGAATTACATTTTTGTTTGAGAAGATTGGTACACGTTAATGGAGGTTTAAGGGTTTCAATCTCGTAACTAGGAGGAAGATGAACACTGATACCATCGATCGATCGATTGATGTCAATTTTGATTAAAGATGGTTTATTTCTTATTTGGAGTTAGTTTTGGAAATGGGAGATAGTTCAGAATGACTTTGAGGATTCATTATCCATGTAGGAGTATATGAATCTTATTGATTAGAACCTTTGAAATTTATATGGGAACTGAATAATTAGCATTATTGAAATTTATAATGTAATAGGTTTTTGTAAAGGCTTAGTTACCTCTGTAAGGTAGACTTTAATATTCTTGTATTTTATATGCTGCATACTTGGTATTGAGTCCTCGTGGTAATACATACTAGAGGAGACATCCTTATGGGGGGGGGGGGGGGGGGGGGGACGACGTTAATAGGTACCTCGATTATGTGACGGGCTTTACCTTTATTATTTTACCCCGAACACTATGTGAGTTGTAGGAGGGTAGTGAGACTGGGGTCTATGAATAACTGAAAAGAGTGAGGCGTGACCCACTCCAATGGACACTGCCTGTAAGGTCTTTAAGGTCTTCTGGATCCACTTCTCAAGAAACCTTCTCCTTCTACTAATAATGGAACTCAAACTTCAACTCACTCCCAGCAAGAAGATAAACTTTCACAGCAAAAATAGTAATTTTATCAAGGGAAACACCTGAGAGTGATGGCTGTCAGTGAGGAGTGAAAGAATAAGGCACTCAGCACTAAGAGAATGAGCAGGGAGAGAATACTAAGTAGGTATGGTGTGATTTTGGCAGAGTAACTGTGCAATTTTTTAACTATGTCTATCTTTGACCTTGCCCAGAGGTCTATTTATACTTGGGCACTAGGGCTGAGTTGGCGATTTTGGGTGCCAAAATTGAGAGGTTAGTGGGGGACAATGTCTGAAGTGTACCATTTGTCCCCACCTGTAGGCAGCTCTTCCTGTCCCCTCCTGTAGGCGCCACGTGGCACCAACCCAAGCCAAAAAGCAAATATGTCTCCCGATGAAGACAAGATATCTAATTTGGTAAACATCTTTTGAAACTGTAACTTGTGGTGCAATCTTTGCAAGTCTTGAGAGAGGAGGCCTTAAGGACCCCTCTCTTTTAAAATCATTATTTTTCTTGAGAGGGACCTCGAGGACCCCCTCTTCTGAAAAAGTCATTTTTTATAAAGAGTTTATTCCCTGTGAGCAGCCATCTCTTTGGCTTCCCACTTCACTTGTGACCAACTGTGAAGTGTGTGTAGTCTTGAGTGACTTCTGGGTCTTCCTACTAGTATTCTCTCAGTCCTATAGTGCTAAGTGGTTGATCTTTCTCAATATACCTTGTCCCTCAGCTGCCAAGCCAAAACTCCTAGGAGGTCCCAACTGGCCTACTTGAGCACTGCTTGCTCAACTAGGCAACCTGAATAAGAAAATAAGTGTTAGTAGTTCTGTTCTTTTTCATGATGAGGGGTTGCTAATGGTAGACACCCCATAATCCTAACTTGGTTTTCTGGGAACTGCGTGCGGGGGGGGGGGGGGGGGGGGCTTGCGGGTCCCTCCTCCCATGTAAGTTTCTGCTATTGAGGAACCCTAGTGGGGGGTTCCTTCTCAAACATCATTTTTACTGTTGAAGAAGCCTTGGCGGATTCCTTCTCAAATATCGTTTCTGCGGTGACCCTTCTCAATCTTGGACTTCTGTAGTGGCCCTTGCGGGGCACCTCTTCAAATGTCATTTTCGTAGTGGCCCTTACGGGGCACTTCTTGAATGTCATTTCTGCAGTGGACCTTGCGGGGAGCTTCTCGAATGTCATTTTCACAGTGACCCTTTTAGTGGCCCTTCTCAATCTTGTACTTCTGCAGTGGCTCTTGCGGGGCATTTCTCGAATGTCATTTCTGCAGTGGCCCTTGCGAGGCACTTCTCGAATGTCATTTCTGCAGTGCCCCTTGCGGTGTACCTTCTCAATCTTGGACTTCTGCAGTGGCTCTTGAGGGGCACTTCTCGAATGTCATTTCTGCAGTGGCCCTTGCGGGGCACTTCTTGAATGTCATTTCTTCAATGACCCTTATGGTTTCCCTTCTCAATCTTGGACTTCTACAGTGGCCCTTGCGGGGGCACTTCTCAAATGTCCTTTCTGCAGTGGCCCTTGCAGGGCACTTCTCGAATGTCCTTTCTGCACTGGCCCTTGTGGGGCACTTCTCAAATGTCATTTCTGCAGTGGCCTTTGCGGGTCACTTCTCAAATGTCATTTCTGCAGTGGTCCTTGTGGTGACCCTTCTCAATCTTAGACTTCTGTTGTTACCCAGGTGGGTTCTCTCTCGTTATCTTAAAAAAGTATTTTTTTTGAGGTAAACACCCTTCTACATTAGCCCCTCGTGCAAAGTTTTTTGGGTTGGGTAGACCAAAAATCTTTGTACGCCGTAAAGTCAATTTCAACTTTTTTTTAATTTAGAGGGACTCTAGAGTCTTTAAATGCAGTGTCCCTTCATCCGAGGTTTTCTATTTTCGAGAACCCACGCGTCATTGTGGGAATTATCCTCTTATCATTTGGGAAAAAATGTCATAACCTTTTTGCTTTCCTGCACGTTTTCCCACTTTGGTGTAAAAAAACATAATGCCCATTTCTTAAACTCTTTCGCCTTCTTCAAAAACCCTCAAAGAGAGTTTTTTTAAGTTTGTAGTGAGAGGAAATGAGAGAAAAAAATTTAAACACCATAGCCCCCAATTTTTTTGCTCTAGATTTTTCTCAAACACTTCATTAATGGCTTCTAACCCATCAAATACCTCTTCAAATGTGAACACCACCATTGTTACCATTGTTTTTGGTTCTATACCCTCTTCCATTGCTATTTTTTTTTAAATCACTATCACCATGTCTACCACCCCAAACGATTTCCTCATTATGTCCAATGCTAACTAAGAAACCCTTGTTAGTGCTGAGATTTTTGCGCCCATTTCTATGATACCCACTATCGATGTCGGTGCATCCCCTCCGTCCACTATCGACCAGAGTTCTTCACTGCTTGCTACCCGGTTAGACATTGCTATGAATGTGATAACGTTTATCCCCTTGCGTGGGGTTCTCATTGAGGGTTCTTCATCGCGGCTGCTATTTTCGTCTGTTGGGTTTGGTGGTTTCCAAGATATTTTGGATGGAGGTGTCTCGACGACTAATTTCGTCAAGGGTTCCTCATCTATGGTACCACTAGAGGCCAAGACTGGTTTTGCTAATAGTTCTTTGCGAGACTCACTTCGCGTCATGGGTTCCTCGCCTTTTGATTTTTTTTGCTTCGGGTGTCTCGAAACCTATCAATGGGGGGCCGGCTGCCAGCTGTGATAAGGGAGATTTCTCGCAAATGGTCAATTCTTCCTGGGGTTCTTCCCACGTCGATTTTACATCTAAGGGTGTCTCGATACCCACCTGTGTTGGTGTTAGTTCCTCACGTCACACAACCGAGGGTTCCTCGCTGAATCCATTGTTGGCGGCTGGGAGTATCTCGATGTGTTGTCGACGGTTTCTCGACCGGTTATGTTGCATTTGGGGAAATAAGTAATCTACAATTTATTTCAAGTGGGGGTGTCTCAACCTCGTGTGTTGTCGACGGTTCCTCGGCTAGTTGTGTTGCATTTGGGGAAATGGGTAATTTGCAATTTGTTTTAGGTGGGGGGTCTCGACTCTTGTCACGTCGAGGGTTCCTCGCACGCCAACTTCACCTCTGAGGGTATCTCGTCGACTGCCAACGCTATCAAGGGTTGTTCATGTATTGACCTCGTATCCAAGGGTGTAATGCCAACTGTTGGCATTACAGAGAATATGGTGTCGATCGAGGGTTCCTCGATACCCCCTTTGTTGGTGAGTTCATCCTATACTGGCAATTTGGGGATTAGAGGTTTCTCACCTTTTGGGACTTCAATCATGGGACCCACTGCCAAGGGTTCCTCATTGTTAGCTGCTGCTGCCACAGATACTTTATTGACGACGAGAGATACCCAGGGCTCCTCGCCCATGGGTTCTTCACGAGTTGTTATTTCTACAGGGGTTGCCACTTCCACTTCTTTTTTGGTGGTGAGGGACACCCAGGGTTCCTCCACTTCTTTTTTGGCGACGGGGGACACCCAGGGTCCCTCGCAATTTGGTGTTTCTACAAGGGTTGCCCTTATACTTTTTCTTTGGCAGCGAGGGACACCCGTGGTCTCTCATCCATGGGTTCCTCTCCTGGTGTTTCTAGAGTGTCTGTTGCAGCTGAGAGTTCCTCACTTGGAGTTTCTACCATGAGGAGTTCTTTTCTTGAGGTAATGTCTCTTGGTACTTCTTCATCTACACCATATTCTTCTCAGGCATGGCAAGACTACGTGCGCATTCGATAAGGGCGAGATTTTGGTATTTATCATCGTGCTCTTTTTTTTTGGTCCAGATGATAATTTTATGGCTTCTCTTACTCAGTTTAAGGAGAAATTTTCTAACACGTTTCTCGAGCGCCCTCACGTTAGGTTAAGTGAGTCTGCTGATTCCTCCACTATCTCTTCAGACTCTATTCTCCCGGTTTGGGTCGATCGCGATGATATCCCTTATTCCAATGTTAAAGTTAAAACTGCGGGGGGTGCCACGGAGGAGTGGGCTAGATGGGTTGACTATGTTCTGAGCATTCCTGATTACGTGGCTATTCTTAGGGAAGTGGGTCTTTTTACCGCCGTCAGTCGCCTGAAGTCCTGCACATTTCTAAGCATATTTCTTCGCTTAACCTTTTATTGTCTCGGTGCAGTATGGAGTCTCACAAATTTATCACAGGATGGGGCGAATTTACCATCACCCTAGAGGACGTATGTGAATTGTACGCTCTTCCTTTCTTTGGGCAACAAGTCTTTTCTAATGACTGCGAGGATCCTTTAGAGCAGGAGATGGTGGGAGAGCTACAGTCAGCTCTCAGGGAGTGCTCGAAGTATGTATCTATAAATATAACTGGTCATTCCAAGCATTCCTTCGCCAAATGACAAAGGTACTGGTTCAGGTATTTCGAGCAGTTGCAGAAGGGGGAGACTTCCCGTGCAGCCCCAAGAACCTAGGATGGCCCCAAGCTCCACTCTCCTTCACATTTAGCCACTTTTTTAGTTACATTTCTGACTCGGTTCCTTCTGCCAGGTAAGCCCAAATATTCCCCCCGCGAACTTCTCTTTAAATTGGTTGTACGGTTATCTCGGTAGACCGATACCTGTGGCCACCTTGACTTTGGGTTCCCTTTACACCTAGATGGACCGAGCACATATAGATGTAGAGAGGTCTTGCAGTCGGTATGATGCTGCAAGTTATGCAAATGCCGCTCTCTTAATGGCCTTTTTATTCGAGCATTTCACCCACCTTACTTCAGGGGCTCAGGCCTGTCATAGTGATGTCGCGCGACTTCTCCGATGGCACAAGAAAATTCCCAAAAAATCTTTGGGGACATTGATTGATGATATTGAGGAGTTTCAGTTCCATCCTTATATCCAGCGCCTTGGGGCACCTTCAGTTGGCTTTCTTTCCCTGGCGTTGGCGGGACTTTCTATTGTCCTTCAATAGTGGGGTCTATTTCCACGAGTCCTCATATTAATGTGGTGACGATGCTCTTACCAGGCCACCTCCCTTCTTGGACCGAGTTGGGTCCTCATGATGAGTTCTATCATTCTGAGAGGGCAAGACGGCAGTTTGGCTATGATCAGGGTGTTCACACCCCTCCTCTTCCTACCTACAGTGATCCTTCTGAGGCATTTTTAGAGGCATGCACCAGCTTCACTCCCCAGCGGAGTCGCCAAATGTAGGAGGGTAGTGAGACTGGGGTCTATGAATAACTGGAAAGGATGAGGCGTGATCCACTGCAATGGACACTGCCAGTAAGGTCTTCAAGGTCTTCTGGTGCCACTTCTCAAGAAATCTTATCCTTCTGGTAATAATGGAACTTAAACTTCAACTCACTCCCTGCAATAAGATGAACTTTCACAGCAAAAATAGTAATTTTCTCAAGGGAAACACCTGAGAGTGATGGTTGTCAGTGGGGAGTGAAAGAATAAGGCACTCAGCACTAAGAGAATGAGCAGGGAGAGAATACTAAGTAGGTATGGTGTGATTTTGGCAGAGTAACTGTGCAATCTTTTAACTATGTTTATCTTTGACCTTACCCAGAGGTCTATTTAGACTTGGGCACTAGGGCTGGCGATTTTGGGCACCAAAATTGAGAGGGTTGGTGGGGGACAATGTCTGAAGTGTACCATTTGTCCCCACCTGCAGGCAGCTCTTCCTGTCCCCTCCTGCAGGCACCACCTGGCGCTAACCCAAGCCAAAAAGCAAATATGTCTCCCGATGAAGACAAGATATCTGATTTGGTAAACATCTTTTGAAATGGTAACTTATGGTTCAATTTTTGCAAGTCTTGAGAGAGGAGGCCTTAAGGACCCCTATCTTCTAAAATCATTATTTTTCTTGAGAGGGACCTCGAGGACCCCTCTTCTGAAAAGGTAATTTTTTATAAAGAGTTTATTCCCTATGAGCAGCCAGCTCTTTGGCTGCCCACTTCACTTGTGACCAACTGTGAAGCGTGTGTAGTCTTGAGTGACTTATGGGTCTTCCAACTAGTATTCTCTCAATCCTATAGTGCTAAGTGGTTGAGCTTTCTCAACATACCTTGTCCCTTAGCCACCAAGCCAAAACTCCCAGGAGATCCCAACTGGCCTACTTGAGCCCTGCTTGCTCAACTAGGCAACCTGAACAAGAAAATAAGTGTTAGTAATTTTGTTCTTTTTCAAGATGAGGGGTTGCTTATGGTAGACACCCCATCATCCTAACTTGGTTTTCTGGGAGCTGTGGGGATGGGGGGTGGGGGGGGGGGGGGTGGGACCTTGCGGGTCCCTCCTCCCATGAAAGTTTCTGTTATTGAGTAACCCTAGTGGGGGGTTCCTTCTCAAACATCATTTTTGCTGTTGAAGAAGCCTTGGAAGGTTCCTTCTCAAATGTCATTTCTGCGGTGACCCTCGCGGTGGCCCTTCTCAATTTTGGACTTCTGCAGTGGCCCTTTCGGGGCACCTCTTCAAATGTCATTTTCGCAGTGGCCCTTGAGGGGCACTTCTCGAATGTCATTTCTGCGGTGGCCTTTGCGGGGCACTTCTCGAATGCCATTTCTACAATGACCCTTGCGATGGCCTTTCTCAATCTTGGACTTTTGCAGTGGCTCTTGCGGGGCATTTATCGAATGCCATTTCTGCAATGGCCCTTGCGAGGCACTTCTCAAATGTCATTTCTGAAGTGGCCTTTGTGGGGCACTTCTCAAATGTCATTTCTGCAGTGGCCCTTGTGGTGTCCCTTCTCAATCTTGGACTTCTGCTATTACCCAGGTGGGTTCTCTCTCGTTATCTAAAAAAGTATTTTTTTGAGGTAGACCTTCTATATGAGTGTTACACTTGCATTATCCAATGGTGATAATATTAGAGAACTCTTTCATATGGCCTTGGATGTGGGGCCATATGATTGGTGTTATGGCGTAGTGATGATCTTTGGTCGATATTTTGGTGTTATAAAGGTGGGACAACCTATCACTCTGCCTAATAAGACCTGAGAGTTATCGAAGGTAATATGTAGACCTTCGTTATGTGTAAGATATAATGGAGCCCTTATATATGTTAATGTACATGGGTGGGACCTTATTGGTGTTAATAGTGGACTTATGAAATGTCTTTGCTTAAGTTATTATACATTGGTGATATTGAGCGTAGAATTAATTGAGATCTACTAGTTAAATTAAATCGAGATGAATAATACTTAATCGTGGGGTCACTTGGGTTTATGAGTAGACTCACAAGATATCTAGGGTTATTTAGGTTTGGAATAAACTTAAAAACAACTAAAATACGAGAGGAAGATGCATAATAATATGATAGCCAAATTCAATTAAAATATTATTCTAATTGGGCTTGCTATTAATGTTGTGGATTTAATATTTTTCAAGATCTATTACATTATTGTCACTTCCGCCCTAATCTCTTATTTTCATCTTCATCCGTTATTGTCAGCTATGGTATGAGAAGTGTATGGGTTTTTCTCTTAATTATGTATAATTATTTACTTTATGCATTTATTTTTATTTACAGTCATACATATAATAATATTTAACTATTTGATTCACGTGAGTTTGTATTAGACCTATTCAATCTAGTATTAAATTTTAAAGGGTGCCATAGTTGGTATCAGAGTATTTTAGGTTCTAGTGTCTTAGGAATATTGAGTGAGTCCATCACTTTTTTGCATTGCGTTCTCTTATAAAATTAGATTTTTACTGTTTAGGATTTTTACTCTGTACCATGACAATCGTGTAGGGGGTTTCACACTATTGTCCCAAACGAACGATTGGAATAAAATCGAGTGTATATGGATTGTTCCTTGTTTGGATTTTATTTGTGAGACGTCCCACTCATGAGGTCGACTTCGGTCGGTAGTTAGGGACTTTTGGATGGGAGACCTTTAGAAAGTGATTAGCATATGGTTTGTGGGGAAATTCTTTTACTCACTATTAGTAATGACATTTGAAGTACGTTTTGAAGACCTCATCTGTGCGACTGTGGGGTAGTAAGTATGAGGAGAGGTTCAACTATCTTTCTCTTTTGCACCAATAGAGATGAGTATGAAATCTAAGAATAATGTCCACGTCACTAGCTTTAATATGAGAAGATTTGTTCTGATTTAGCATAAACCTTACGTGAGGGTTTGGCAGGTTTTTTTGGGTATACTGTTAATCACCATTTACGTTTAGATGGTGGGATTTACCTTACTACATTAGTAGAACTGCCATAACTATCTAAAGAATAGAGTTCTTAATATTGGAATGACTGAGCACAAAGTAGGCCCTCTGAAGTGTTGACCCAAGTATGGAAGATCTTGCTTGAAAAAGGAACCGCCTAGGGGGAACATATCCTAAAAGATTTCTTAGAGTAGACAATATTAACTATTATGCCAAGTAGAGCCTACGAAATTTTGACCGGTATGGTCATCGCCAATGAGAGCAAAACCAACGAGGCAAGATTTAATAGTAATGACCGTAGAGGCAAGATCAACAGGGTCGCCATTTTGATAGTTTTTTTAGAGGAAGATGTTACAAACGTGGCGCAGGAATTCACTTAGTTAGTAGATGCCTTAGACCAACCTTTGTTATTGATAATACCATCGGGGGATGGGTACGATACATTTACGGCTTGCACATAAGGGACTGACTTAGACATCGAGGAGTTGTCATTCTCTACTAATAGTGTGTTTACTATGAATATATATATATATATATATATATATATATAGTGTCATTGATATATATTATATAGGGATACCCTAGTGGGTAGGGGTTGCTTTACGTTGTGATCGTAGAGACATAGAAGTGTGTTACTCAACTTGGTGTTCAGACAACTTCGCTGATTTAGACTTTTAGTCTTATGATTCGGACTATCTAGTGCTGAATAATAGGTATATGTATTACGCTTATATCGACTATCGAGGGTAGGTTTTTACGATTGCCGTTTTCGAGCATAGAATGTTTCTTATAGTTATGCCTAGGCCGAGGGTGGGTCTAGCACACATTTATATTACATAAATATGACTTCATGTAAGGAGGTCACCATATCATTTGACTCGATACTAAATATCCAAGAGTTATCGATGTATTTTATGAGGTAAACAAACTACCACTTGTTAGAGAGGTAGACTTTTATATAAGTGTGACACCGGGTACCAGGCCCATTATGACGACATCGTACCGGATGGCTCCACTATAGATGAGGAAATTTTGAGATTAGATTTGACATTTATTGAGTCGGGGGCTCATACGAAGGAGAAAGTCTTGTGGTGAGATCCATTTTTATTTTTGAATAGCAAGTAAGATCCGTTCTGATTATGTGTGGACTATCGTGAGCCTAACAAGGTCAAGATACAAAATAAGTATCCGTTATCGCATATCGATAATCTATTCGGCCAGTTGAGGGATGCACCATTTTTCCCAAAGATTGAATTGCATTTAGGGTATCACCAATTACTTACTCTAGAGAGGACATTCCCAAAATGTATTTTCTTATGCATATGGATCATATAAGTTTCGAGTCATGCTATTTGGACTGGCCAGCATGCCAATAGTGTTCATGGATAAGACGAATTAGGTTTTTTTTACCATTCCGGGATTCGTTCATCGTCATATAATTGACAACATTATAGTGCACTCTCAATTGGAAAAGGAGAATATGGAGTATTTGCAATTAATTTTTCACACACTATGAGAACATAAGTTATACTTTAAGTTCCTTAAGTGTGAGTTTAGCTTCGAGAGATATAGTCTTGAATCATTTCATACCAAAGGCTGGGATCTCGGTGAATCCTAGTAACATATCTGTTGTTAGGGACTGGAGACAACCCACGACACCTACAAAGGGTAGAATTTTTTAGAGTTTGGTGGGACCACTAACTCGGGGTTTCTAAAACATTACGAGACCGCTAACTCACATCACTTGTAAGGGAGTATCATTCGTTCGAAATGTAGATGGTCTGATAAATTTTGAGAAGGTCAATACCACATCTATAATTGAATTACAACAGACCGGCATAAAGTAGTTAGTATTTACATATGCATTACTTCAAGCGTTAGGAGAAGTGGTGATGCACTATTAGAGGCCTATAGCTTATGCTTTTAGAAAGCAGCCTCATGAGGGTAACTACCACACTCATGATTAGGAATTGCCTGCAGTAGTCCTTGCTTTTCATATTTGGAAACATTACTTGTTGGCTGAGTGGTTCACTTTATATTCCAATCATAAAAGTCTTAAGTAATTATTTACTCAGAGAGTTGATTATACGACGAATGATATGGATAGAATTTGTGAAGGGCTAGTATTTTTCGATTTCGTACCATTCGGGGAAGGCGAATATGGTAGATGGTATTTTGAGTCAGAGACCGGTTGTTGCACTGACAGAAGTGGGGGTGGGGGGACAACCATGAGGATATTTTACCAGAGATCTAGGTAGCACAATGGAGTACAACACGAGACTTAGATTTGTTTGATGATTTTTTTTGGAATAGTGACCATTATGCCATCCATGGTGATGTGAGTGATACAGGCATAGGCTGAATATTCTTTATGCTAAGAGAAGGTACAACATCTAGTGTTAATCTAGGTTACTTCTTTCTCGATTAGTTCAGACTTCAAGGACGCTTAATTGTGCCAGATAGTCATAAGTGAGGAAAATAGTGTGAAGAGATGGACACGATTTGTGGTTCATGGCACATTCTGGAAGGGATAAGATGTACCCAATTATGCATAGATCGTATTGAGGAACCGAATTGAATAAAGATTTTGTAGAGTGTATGTCGAGGTATGCCACATGTTAACTAGTAAGGGTGTCCGACCGGGGTAGTACGTGGGTATCTCTACTCTATAAGGGTTTTTAAAATACTATAGAGTGCATCTAAATTTGAGTAAGGCATTTCATCGTTAGTCAGACGACAGGACTGCGCGGGTGAACCAAGTGCTAAATGACATGCTTCAGGAATGTACCTTGTACCTCAAAAGGAGTCCATAAGGTCGTAACGCGAAATAAGTGCTCGTTGCCGTGTGCCAACAACACGCTGGATCAAGTTAATAGAATTATCTTGTTGCGACTAGTTCATCATGGATTTTAAAGATGACACCTTGATGAAGAGGAAGCATTTATGTTAGTGGTGGTCGTTGCACCCAAGAGTTAAAGTTTTGCCAAGAGATGGTATAAAAGTCATAATTGGGCAGAGTTCCGTTCGTCGTTCGATGAAGGCAGATGATTATTTTAAAGGGAGGTAGGTGCCAGAGGGTGCCAAACCTCGAGATATAGTTTTTGCCGAGGCGCGTATTGCTAGTTCACTTTATAGTTCATAAACTATTGGATGTTTAGTAATTTGAAGAATTCATAGTGTCGGTGCGATAAAGGAATTATGGGCATAATTTGTGTCTCAATGGTTCTCCTGCCAATATAGAAGGTGGGGCCCTAAAAACATTTGAAGGGTTACAGTATTTGAAATACAAATGTAAATGTGGGAGAGTACAACTATTGTCTTGTATTAAAACTTTAGGGTTTAGTGGTTCAAGAGAGGACATGGAACCAACTGGGAATATTTGAGTTAAATTGACCAAGTGATTAAGAGTTACGGGTTAGTAAGTTTTTATTTAGGAATGTGTTCAGAACACTTGAGAAGAAATGGTGTTTATATTAGAGCGCATGAAAATAACCAGAGCATATAAAGGAAGATATTGAAATGAACGAAAGTATAATTTTGGGCCATAAGAGGTAGGTTAAGTACTATTGAAGACCTCCTCGAGGATGGAAATTATAAATTTGGATTAAGAAGGGAGGTTGACATTCCGATACACGGTTCCTTTTCACACTTGGAGAAGAAGTCGATATGGGTTCAAAAAGGAGGAAGTTCTTGCGAGGCTAATTGATTTTCAATGATTAAACTAATTGGTTGAGGGTTAACCAAGCGTGATTTACGACAAGAGGCCTTAGTATCTAATATATCAATGAACGAGTAGATGTTATTTATAGATTATGAAGACGCTACGGGAGATATATTCCAAGATTTCGAGTATAGGAATAATAAAATCTAATTTTGAGGATGAACTTACTTGTTTTAGGGGGAGAATGTAATACCCTGTAATTCATAATAAATTAAATAAATTATATCTGTGAATAATTGTGTGTATTTATTCGCATAAATAATTGTGTGTATGCATCTGCTATGACTGGTGACATCATTACAAATTATATTTATTTGAAATTGAATTGAAGTGAATTTAAAATACGGTAATCAAATAATTTTTATTTAATGAATAAAGATAATTATGCGATAGAATAATTTGAGTGACTTTAGGGATGTGTAGAATGTTCGATTACACCTTAAAAGGTTGGATTTTAAGGCTCATAGCTTAGTACATGGTTTGGACTAGGTTTTAGACTTATTGGAGATGTTTTTGGACCAAGTTAAATGAGGCCCACGTAAGGCTTTAACATAATTTCGTGGGATATATCTCTTATGAGGTCATTAGGGTTTTATTATTTAACAAATTACAATTGGAAAGGCTTCCTAAGGCAAAATAAGCGAGACTTAAAGAGAATATAAGGAATAGCGAGGAATTGGATATCATTTCTTCACAAATTGGGGTTGAGGCAAGTTTAATTAGGATTTAATTATAATTGGATTTGGTTAGTATATTCATATTCACGTGAATCTGAATTAAATCAAATATGAATATCAATTGAAGGTTAGAATTAGTAATTAAATAAGAAACTAAACTAATGATATAGTTGATTTTGGAGGGTTTCTACTTGAATTATAATGGAAAGTGTCCTAAGTTAAGTAGTAATCGATTTTATTATGTTTATGATTCAAAAGCCCATATTATTGGTTTGAATTGATGGACAATTGAATCAAGTTGATTGGATTATCTAGAATCTAGGGTTCTTAAATTAAATTGGAAATTAACCTTTAAATCCTTTTGAAATTATGTAAAATGTTTATATATATATATATATAGGAGATTAAATTACATTCTGGTTTGAGAAGCTTGGTATACATTAATGGAGGTTTAAGGGTCCGTAACTACTGAAACCATCGATGGGTCGATGGCAATCGATGGATCTACCATTTATGTTTGGATCAAAGTTGGTGTATATCTTGTTTGGAGTTAGTCTTGGAAATGGGGGATAGTTTAGAATGACTTCGAGGATTCTTTATCCATGTCGGAGTGTATTAATCTTAATGATTAGAACCTTTAAAATTGATATTGGAAATGAATAATTAGCATTATGGAAATGTAATAAATTTTGGTTAAGACCTAGTAACCTATATACGATAGACTTTACTATTCTTATATTTTTTGTGGAACATACCTGGTCTTGAGTCCTTTTGGTATTATATACTAGAGGGGATATTCTTATGGGACGTTCGCGATATTGATTGGTACCTCGATTATGAGACGTGTTTTACCTTTATTATTTTACCCTGGACACTAGGTGAATGCTATACCTGTATTATCCCATGGTGATAATATGAGAGAAAATTTTCATTTGGCCCTAATTATGGGGACATATGATTAGTGTTTAGGCATAATAATGATCTTTGGTTGATATTTTAGGATTATAGGGGTGGGACAATTTATAACTCTACCGATTATGGTGCGAGAATTCCCGAAGGTATTATGTAAACCTTCGTTATGTGTAGGCTGGAATGGAGCCCTTATATATTGATGTACATGGGTGGGACCATACTGATGTTAATACTGGACTTATGAAATGTCTTTACTTATTATATTATACACTAGTGATATTGAGTGTAGAATTAATTGATATACATTAGTTATATTCAATCGAAATGAATAATACTTAATTATGGGATCACTAGGACTTGGGAGTAGACTCATGAGATATCTAAGGTTGTTTGGGTTTCTATAAACTTATAAAAATAAATAAAAGATGAGAGGAGGATGCATAGTAATCTGTAGACAAATATAATTAAAATATTATTGTAAATTGCCTTACTATTAACGTTGGGGATTTAATTTTTTTCAAAACATAAGACGTTGTTGTCACTTCCACCCTGATCTCTTATTTGCATCTTCATCCGTTGTTATCAGTTGTGGTATCATAAGTGTATGGGCTTTACTCCTACTTATTTACAATTATTTACTCTATGCATTTTGTTTTATTTACAATCATGCTTACAATAACATTCGATTATTTGATTCCCGTGAGTTTGTATTAGACCTGATTAATCTAGTTTTAAATTTTACGGAGTGTCACACTAAAGAAGTGGACTCTCTATGTAGATGGAGCCTCTAATTCAAAAGGGAAAGGAGTGGGAATCATCCTCATTGCTCTCAAGAAGACTATTTGAGAAAGGGATCAGACTCGACTTTTAAGCTTTGAACAACGAAACCGAGTATGAAGCTCTCATCACCAGGTTGCGAAAAACCTCATTTCTTAGCGCAAGTCACCTTGCATTCTACCATGTCTCAAGGATAGTATCAAACCAAGTATTATGATATTACAATGCCAAACATGAAAAAATGTCAACATATTTGTAGGTCGACCTAAACCTGATCGCTAGGTTTGAGACGATCCACATCAAATAATTGCCTCAGCCATTTTAGGAACAACAATTCACCTAGACCTCAAAAGAACTATCGAGGTTGATTACCTCAATCAGCCTGATTTCACAAGAATGAAGGTCACCGAGCAAGTCCTATCCATCCAGAAGGCTCCTAGCTTGTTGCATTAAATCATAACTTATTTTTAAGAAGATATCTTACTAACTGATAAAAAACGAGCTTATTAGGTCAGGATAAAAGCTGCCAATTTTTTCCTGTCAACTGAAGGCAAACTCTATAGGAGATCATTCACGGGTCGTTACCTTTAATGCATGCACCCAGGAGACGTCAACCAAATCCTATACGAACTTCCTGACGGTATGTGTGGGAGCCACACATGGGGAAGGCCTGTAGCATTTTAAGAAATCAAAGAGGTCTACTCGTGGTCGTATATGCAAAAGGATGCAGTCTCCTACGTCAAAAAATACAAGAGGTTCCAAGATTTATCACATATGCTACATCAACTAGCCAACGACCTAAGGTCGATGACTAACACATGGTCATTTTCTCGATGGGGTTTTAGACATTGTAGACCCCCTACCAAAGGAATCAGGAAATCGAAAGTATCTACTGATCGACATGGACTATTTCACCATGTGGATTGAAGCTGAAACATTGGAAAATATGAGAGGTGCTGATATGATACGATTTATTTGGAAAAACATCGTAACTCATTTTGGCGTGCCTAGAAGGATCACCGCTAACAATGGAACTCAATTCAAGAGCGAGCCATGTCAAGACTTCTGCTATAACCACTACATCAAGCACTACTTAAACTCGGTGGCCTACCCCAAAGTAGTGGGTGGGCTAAGGCCTCCAATAAGGCAGTGCTTAAAGGTATTAAGAAGAGGTTAGAAACGTAAAAAGGTGCTTGGGTGGACGAGCTTCCCCACATCCTTTGGGCATATTATACTATGTCTAGAAGGTCAATCGGGGAAATGACTTTTGCCTTAGCCTACGGTATAAAAGACATAATAGATTTGGAAGTTACTAACCATGAAGACGACCATTGACAATCCAGACTTGAATTAAGAAATCATAAGGGCTGAGCTCGACTTGGCCGATGAACGAAGGGAACAAGCCTCTATCAAGTTAGCTTACTACCAATAATAGTTGGACAAGTAGTACAACAAAGGCATCGACCCAAGAAGGTTCCAGGTTAGAGATTAAGTCCTCAGAAAAGTGCTCTGCAATGCGAAGAAGTAATCATATGGCGAGTTAGGTCCTAAGTGGGAAGGGCTATTCACGGTTATTAGGGAAAACCTCCAAGAAGCCTAGAATTTTGAAACAATGGGAGGTAAGGAGATACCTAGGGCCTAGAACGCGAACAATCTTAGGAAGTTTTATTTTTAGCAAGTTGATTTATTCCTAACAAGTTTATTTGTATCAAGTTTATTTCTCATAATATTTCATTTCTAGTTATAAATTTATGTCAAGTTTTGAGTTCCTATTTATTAAAATACTTTAAATTCAATTAATGCAGTTAGCTTCATTATTATTCCAAATGGAAGACCAATTCTTTATTTATGAACTATTTTAATGTTCGATCAAAGTTTGGTCATTGGAATGGATGCCTTGATATGATTACATCTATTCATAATATCAAGGCTACATGTTTTTGTCACAACAAATAGGAAAGCATCAATAATTTCCCCGGTTAGCAAAGGATCTAAGGGGGATCTCTAGGCACTAAGTGTTCTGAACTTGGTTGACCAAAATCTTGAATGGGTGGATGGCCTTACAATCAAGTTCATTTTTTCCATAGTCTGGCCTAGGCCTAAGATTATGTGACGACACTCTCTAAACGGTAAGGGAAACAACAAAAAACATGCTCGACATAAAAAGATGGGAAAGTGAAAAACATGGAATTATTAAGTAACTTCATAAAGCATTAGTTTTATGAAAGGCCAATACTAGCAAAGTTATAAAATGAATATGTACAATCACCCATCATCTCTGGCGAGTTATTATCTCAGTATTCTTGACTCTTCATCTATCATCAGGGTTGGGCACGAACTCATTGTCATTATCACGAGTCGATAATAATCCTTCGCTATCATCAAAAGAAGTCTAACTTTCATCACTCCCAAAAGCAGGATGATTATAAGCAGGGAACTCCGCTTAGTACCAGTACCAGAGCTCCAAATATTTGGGAACTTTCATAATAGCTAAGTCATTCAGCCAACCATTCTTAGAGGCCACCTATTTGGCTTCATCTAGGTGAAGGAGGGCGTTTACCCATCCTTCACCATAACCTGTAGCCCAAACTGCGCGAGGGATTCTTCTGAAAAGATACTTCAATTTTAGCATCATATAGCCAATGGATTTTATGGGTAGTGCCATATCTATTAAGGTCCTCTTTGTCTTTGTCGAGCTTCTTCCTTGGAGAATTATTCTCATTTTTTAATAGCTTGATAATATCAACTACCTCCCTCACTACTGTTTGAAAATCGATAATCAAACGACCCTTCTCGTCAAAATAACTTGTCATCTTTTGAAGAGAGTGTCAAATAGAAATAAAGGCACTAAGATCTTAGTTGTTCACAATCCCGATGAAGTACCATATATATATCATCAGTTTTTAGAAGCATCGGCTCCTCTGCCAACTTATTCTCAAGCTAGAAAGACCAAGATAAAGACATCCGGGTACGAAAAAGACAAATTACAGAGCATTCAATAATCATCGATAAAAAAAATGATTGGATAAGAATAAAAGTTTGTTTTCAGTAAGTATGAGAGTGGGGCATGTTCTTACAAATGCTCCAAAAGCATAAAAATACAAGGAATAATGAGACCTAAGCTAACCTAATTAGCTTGACTTTAACTTTCCTTCACATGCTCTTAGAATTTTCCCTAATCGGCGTCCACCATATCTTGGTCATTCCAATCCTTTGATGGGCCACTACCTGAGGCCTTGTCCCATTCCTCCTGCCCTGGTGGAGAAACTGGATCATGCTAAAAAACTTCAAACTCAGTGGGAACCTCGGTCTTGGTCAAGGCTACATCCCAGGCCCTCTTAAAATTTGACATACGAATGTAAGTCAACTACTTCGTCGCTTGACCAAAAGCCTCCATTTACTACTAGTTAAAGGCCTCGTCTTTGGCCTATGTTAAGACCCGAGCATGATCCTCAACAACCCTTTTCATTTTATCAATCTCTAACTTGAACTTGGACATTTTCAAATCGGTGGATTTATTCTCCATAGCATATGCCTCTCGAACAATAGTAAGTGACTCCTGGGACTTCTTTAGAGCCTTATTTAGGTCATTATTATCCTTTATATGTTTTTCCCCTCGCAAGCATGTCGACGAAATCTACCACGAACTGAAAAACGAGGCGAGTATAAGTCAATACAACCATCAAAGTCTAAGAGAATCATTTGGATAAAAAGTCACAAAACTTACCAAATTTAAGGCTTGAGTGGCATGAGAGGAGAGTTAGTCGAGGTCAGTCAGTCGACCTACTCTCAATCCATTTCCAGAATGTCTCTCTTCAGTAAGCCAAGGGCAAAATATAGTTTTTTTTTCACCGACATAGTCTTGTGTCCCCTTAATGTGATTGGGGCATCCATATACTTAGTAAGAGAAGTAATAGAAGTTGAAGGAGGGATTTTTTCCTTCTTCTTTACCTTCTCCTTATCAGGAGAATCCGTTAGAGTGACGAGCTCGGAGAGCCCGTCGACCTCTGAAAAAGCTGTGGAACCCAGCGGATGTTGATTTTCTCAATTAAAATCAAAGTTTATAATTTCCTTTAAATGCGGAAGCGTAAAGGAGATGGTTCAATATAATTACTCAATTAATATATCTACTTAAACCAATTCATTAATCCAAGCCCTAGAATTTGCCTAAGTCATATTTATTAATAGTAGCTAATTAGGCGAAACCAAGTTTTAGCAAATGACTTGAATTAAACAACTTTGCCCAATATTTGATTAAAGACCAAATTAAAATGAGTGTGACAATTTAAACTGAATTTTATCTTGAATTGTCCTAAGCATGCGTTCTAAATTATTTAAGCAAGATAAAATAAACAATAACACACTACGCCGCGATGTACGAGGAAAAACCCAAGACGGGAAAAAACCTCGGACGACCCTAGCCACAAATCCACTAGATATAGAATTACAAGTACAAGGCAGATAGACTTACAATGACTGACTCGATCCCTCTCAAGCCTCGACGCTTCTTCTTGTAGACACCTCTTCCTAGCGGATAACCTTGGAACACCACCGTGGTCTCGGAATCCACCGATAGGGCTTTCTATGGACACCGTCACCCGAGCATGGAGCCTTTCTCCGAGTGGGTAGAATCACAACAAACGTCTTCTTCTTTGATGGATGTAGAAGCAAACCAAAACTTCTCTTCTTGAATTCGGTAGAGAAAAATCGGTGCCAAACTCCAAGCAATATGATATATATATATAAGAACTTGGATAAACAATAATTGGGTGTAAACACTAGAGTGGTATATGAATTTCTCTTTGAAAATTAGCACTCAAAACATGAACATTTTCCTAAACAATTTATTCTCTCAAACTCTCTCTAAGAGATAAACTAGGATGGAAAAGTTATGCAAATGTTAAGTTTGGAAAATGTCATTCCCGCACATATTAAAGTCTGTAAAAGTTGGTTAAAAACCAAGTGGGGAAGTGGGTGAAAAACTGCCAAAAACTGCCAATAACTGTTCCCGCCTGGCCTCTCGTTCGAACGACATTTCATTCGAACGAGATCTCGTTCGAACGAGACTTCTAACGACACACTAGTATGGACTTCGTTAGAATCTCGTTGGAAACCTCGTTAGAACGAACAATCTCGTTCGAACGACATTTCGAACGACAGACCAGTATAGGTTAGTGAGAACTCGTTGGCAAACTCGTTCGAACGAAACCTGGTTCGAACGAAAAACTCGTTCGAACGACTTCCAGAAATTTTGTAAAATTCGATTTTGGCCCAGAAACTTTATATACTTTAATTTAAAGTTTCAATTAAATTTTTTCTGAAAATAAAAACGCAGTTTTTATTAAACCTAACACCCAACAAACTTTGTTCCAAGCTCCTATATATATATAATTGCATTCATACCTTGGGAGCATGGAACCATAGTTGATGACGTAGAAACGAGGCACGCAAATCGACATATTTGATGAAGCTTTATACTCTTTACCGCTACGTCTTCAACAAACACTTCATAGGCTTAAGAGTATTACAATGACATACTATCCTATGAATAAATGTTTTTGTCCGGAATTGAGCCAACACAATACATGGACTCAATTGGAAATTTGTGTCCTTACAAATCTCCCCCTTTGGCTATTCCGGGACAAAAACCAAACAAAAATCCTAAAGGGCCGTCAAGCTCACTAGACTCAAAACATAACCCACCCAAACTTGACTCAACCCAAGGATGAAACGCTTTGCCGTTTAAATAATGCCGCTCTAGAGGAAATCCTGCACACTTAAGCAAACTCATCAAATGCATAGGGAATATCAAAGTATTAAAAGCAATTAATTAATTACTCCCCCTAAATTAATTCTCCCCTTTATCAAACACATGACCTACTTAGAAAGACGTCTTCCCCTAAGATAAATCTCCCCCAAACTTGGATACGATAATAATAGGATTAGATACCATACCATTTCTCCCCCTATCATCATTCTCCCCCTTTTTGTTTAGGAATAGGCAAAGGATAAAGAACTAATAAACATAAAAGCATGTTGAAGCTTAAAGTGTTAAGACATTAAAGCACATGGGCAATAAAAGTAAGGCAAAGACAAACAAATATCATATATATATAAACTAGAAATATACCAATGAAGTACATGCATATATATATAGATATAAACACACACATGACACAAAATACAATAAGTTTGCACACTTGTATGGCAAAAATGTGTCATATGGAAACGGAAGTGTAGGGGTGTGAACTAGCAACAATTAAATTTAGACCCAAACACTTAATAAACATTCACGGAGTTCTCATTTGATTGCAAACTTCATCACATTTAAATAGAACCTCATGTGACAATATAAAGATTGAACTCAATGAACAAACATACACAATGCATACAAGCCTAGCATGATGATGATTCTACAAACCAAATAGAGTCATGACATTAAAGACAACTAGGATAAACGGACATTGTGCAAACCGTTGATATACCATCCAATTCTCCCCTCAATAAGCATATATATTCTTCTGCTTTTGAATGAATATATCAAACAAACATAGGCCTTGACAATTGTTTTCTTTTTAATGCCAAATATTCTGTTTTTAGGCATTTGGATCACGTATTTCTTTTAGATCTAATAAACGGTGGCTTACTATCGCAAAGGATTTAATTCATCCTTTCGGAGCCCTTCCCCGTGCACATTTATATATCATGTTTTCATTTTCACACAAATCTCACATGCAACGGATTTTGACATGCACTAGTCCTCCTAGGTCATAGATATGTAGATGACTAGATTGGTAGGAGAACACCTCAAAAAGCTCAAATATAACACGTGACATTAAGATTTCAAAAGAGCTCGTGCATGTGTGAAAAGAGGTATATAAAAATAGAATCCATTTAAACAATACAAAATCCAACTACGCCATATAGAACATGGTAAAGAACATTTTAAGGATTGAAAATCTAAACCAAAAGCTCTAGCCACGTGGGAGCGTAAAAGATGGGATTCAAACACAAATATATGCCACATAAAGTGTGTCAAACTAAAATACACACAAAATAAAATCTTTTTGAGTTTTTGAAATTTTTAACCAAAAATAAAACTATATACTCAAAAGAATAAACACAAATCATTTGTATTTTTCATTAAGCTTAAATGAAATAAATAAAACACAAATGATAAACAAAAATCTTTTTGTATTTTTCAATTAATTCAAACACAAAATATAATACAAAAAGATAAATAAGTCATAATTTCTAGCATGTGATATGAAATAAGGCAATGACTAGAAAATGACTAAACAACCATACATTTAGCATGTGAATATAACATGAAGTACAAACGCTAAAGTATGCAGACACTAACACATTCATCCTTTAGATTTAGCAAGGGAGGAAGCATGTGAAAGTAAATGAGAATAAAAAAACCCTATTTTGCAAGTCAACCAAGTCGGATTTCCTAACCCAAATTAATGAAGAATTACTATCATGGGGTGTAGGAACTTTAACTACCGTGGTTACTTTACTATAGGGTTTTCTAGGAATTCGTTTAAGATCAAAACAAAATTTCCTAAGATGACCTTTTCGACCACAATGTGTACAAGCAAAATCATGTCGAAAAGATTTACCTAAGGAGTGATCTTTAAATGCATTCCTAGTAGATTCTCCTAAAACATTGGTCTTGGCTTTATGAGAAGATTCATTACACATATTGAAGCCTAAACCACAAGTGTCATTTTTAATTTGGACCGTTCCTAACATTTTATCTAGTTTTTCCGAACGACGCTCCAAATCAAATTTGACATGACTAGAATCTTTTAATTTATTTTCCAATTCTGAAATGTTAGATTCTAGTAAAACATTGCGCTCTTCAAAAGCAAGAAGCTCCTTTTTCAAGGATTCCATTAAACCCCTAAGGCTATCTCTTTCGCCTTCTACATATTCTAGCTTCTCTTGAAGAGTCCTCTCACATGTCCTAAGGCCTTTTATTAAAGCATTATCATCAACGACCTTGACACTCTCTCTTAAACTCGCTTCTAACTTCAAATTAGCTCTTTTCAATTTAATGGATTCTTTATAAAGTTCTTGAAAAGCATTTTGAAGTTCACTCACATCAACCTCTTCTTCATTTTCACTCTCTCTTTCTTCTTCACTCTCACTATCATCAAAAACACGAGAATCATGTATAATGACCTTGGAAGTGGCATGTGCTATCGTTTCATCAACCGATGAGTTCTCACTATCACTCACATAACTAGCCATAAAAGCCACAAAATTTTTCTTAGTGGGGGAATCGGGCTTCTCTTCCTTATCACTATCACTAAGGGTCGCATTGCATGAAATGGGTCGCTTACCCTCTTTCCTTAGTTTAGTGGGGCACTCATAAGCCCTATGGCCATAACCTTCACAACCAAAACACTTATTAGACTCGTCCCTATCTAAATTTTCATTACTAGGTTTAGGGATCTTTTCGGCTTTAGGAATCTTCTCGTTCTTGTCATGTTTAGAAGATTCAAATTTCTTAAAATCATTTTTAAATTTATCTTTGTTAATTTTAAGAAATTTTCTAAATTTGCGAGCAAATAAAGCCATGTCTTCCGAGTCACTATCACTATCGCTCTCTACTACTTGTTTGACCTCTTTTCGGGCTTTTAAAGCAACGCCCTTTTCGATTTTCTTTTCAGTTTTAGAGGGAAACATATGTAGTTCATAGGTTTGTAAATCACCTACAAGCTCTTCTAATTTCGTAGAGGCTAAAGTTGGTAAAGAATTTAAAACGGTCACTTTAGGAATAAATCTATCGGGTAGGAAACTTAAAATTTTCTTTACAACACGGTCGTCAGGTATTTTCTCTCCCAAGTTAAAAGATGAATTAACAATATCAAAAAGTCTAGCATAAAATTCATCAAACGTTTCTTTTTCATTCATTTTGATAGTTTCAAATTGAGTGGTGAGGTTTTGGAGTTTTGAAGCTTTAACGACACTAGTTCCTTCATGAGTTAATTGTAAAATATCCCAAGCTTCTTTAGCGGTTTCACACGTCATAATACGTCGGAATTCATCCGGTGTGACAGCGCTAAATAAGGCATTTAAACCACGGGAATTGAAATTAGCAAGTTTAAACTCATTTTCAGTCCACCTATCGGCGGGTTTGATAACACGTTCATTTTCAACTAAATAAGTTGTTGGGGACCACCCGTTAACAAAAGACATCCAAACTCTCTCGTCGATAGATTTTAGTGCCGATCTCATACGCGCTTTCCAATACGCGTAGTTTGAACCATCGAAAATAGGAAATTTTGAAAATGGGGAAAATCCATTTTAGCCAAAAATTTAAAGAATCTTAACGAAATAATTTATCGTTTTTGGCTCTGATACCAATTTGAAAAAGTTGTGGAACCCCGCGGATGTTGATTTTCTCAATTAAAATCAAAGTTTATAATTTCCTTTAAATGCGGAAGCATAAAGGAGATGGTTCAATATAATTACTCAATTAATATATCTACTTAAACCAATTCATTAATCCAAGCCCTAGAATTTGCCTAAGTCATATTTATCAATAGTAGCTAATTAGGCGAAACCAAGTTTTAGCAAATGACTTGAATTAAACAACTTTGCCCAATATTTGATTAAAGACCAAATTAAAATGAGTGTGACAAACGAATTTTATCTTGAATTGTCTTAAGCATGCGTTCTAAATTATTTAAGCAAGATAAAATAAACAATAACACACTACGCCGCGATGTACGATGAAAACCCCAAGATGGGAAAAAACCTCGGACGACCCTAGCCACAAATCCACTAGATACGGAATTACAAGTACAAGACATATAGACTTACAACGACTGACTCGATCCCTCTCAAGCCTCGACGCTTCTTCTTGTAGACACCTCTTCCTAGCGGATAACCTTAGAACACCACCGCGGTCTCGGAATCCACCGATAGGGCTTTCTATGGACACCGTCACCCGAGCAAGGAGCCTTTCTCCGAGTGGGTAGAATCACAACAAACGTCTTCTTCTTTGATGGATGTAGAAGCAAACCAAAACTTCTCTTCTTGAATTCGGTAGAGAAAAACCGGTGCCAAACTCCAAGCAATATGATATATATATAAGAACATGGATAAACAATAATTGGGTGTAAACACTAGAGTGGCATATGAATTTCTCTTTGAAAATTAGCACTCAAAACATGAACATTTTCCTAAACAATTTTTCCTCTCAAACTCTCTCTAAGAGATAAACTAGGATGGAAAAGTTATGGAAATGTTAAGTTTGGAAAATGTCATTCCCGCACATATTAAAGTCTGTAAAAGTTGGTTAAAAACCAAGTGGGGAAGTGGGTGAAAAACTGCCAAAAACTGCCAATAACTGTTCCCGCCTGGCCTCTCGTTCAAATGACATTTCATTCGAACGAGATCTCATTCGAACGAGACTTTTAACGACACACCAGTATGGACTTCGTTAGAATCTGGTTGGAAACCTCGTTAGAACGAACAATCTCGTTCGAACGACATTTCGAACGACAGACCAATATAGGTTAGTGAGAACTCGTTAGCAAACTCGTTCGAACGAAACCTGGTTCGAACGAAAAACTCGTTCGAACGACTTCCAGAAATTTTGTAAAATTCGATTTTGGCCCAGAAACTTTATATACTTTAATTTAAAGTTCCAATTAAATTTTTTCTGAAAATAAAAATGCAGTTTTTATTAAACCTAACACCCAACAAACTTTGCTCCAAGCTCCTATATATATATAATTGCATTCATACCTTGGGAGCATGGAACCATAGTTGATGACGTAGAAACGAGGCATGCAAACCGGCATATTTGATGAAGCTTTATACTCTTTGCTGCTACGTCTTCAACAAACACTTCATAGGCTTGAGAGTATTACAATGACATACTATCCTATGAATAAATGTTTTTGTTCGGAATTGAGCCAACACAATACATGGACTCAATTGGAAATTTGTGTCCTTACAACCTCCTTATTCTTAAAGGCTTTCTACTTTGGAGAGGTAGGAAGGTCAGAATCATCCACAAAGATGACGTTATTTCCCGAGGAATATTTACTTCAGCAGCAGGAATAACGTTAATTGGTTCAAAAGTAGATGAAGTGGAAATACCTGAAGATCTATCAGTAGTTGAATGGACTAGAATCTCAAGGACTGAATCAACGGGCTTGGTGATGAAGGAGGCGAAAGTGTTTACGTACTCGAGCAATAAATATGCCAATATAGGGTGCTCGACACTAGGATATAATGATCGTCCCATTTTCCAAACCTTCACTAGCTCGGTCCAATTGATATGAGAAGATGCAGGCTCCCTCTTATTTAAATCCTATGCAAAAAAAAAAAAAATATTAGTGAATATCTCATATGATGTCCGGTCATCAATAATAAAGAATTATCAAGACAGTGATCGACCCCTTCCCAGGGCACCTAAACCCCTGTAGGGCTCACTACCCTCAAGAATTGATGG
This sequence comes from Sambucus nigra, assembly GCA_949130495.1. Taxonomy (NCBI): domain Eukaryota; kingdom Viridiplantae; phylum Streptophyta; class Magnoliopsida; order Dipsacales; family Adoxaceae; genus Sambucus; species Sambucus nigra. Next base: position 150,028,748 of record OX422212.1, on the reverse strand, counting down.
ATCTTGACAATCCACTACACTAAAAATAGGAATCTGGCACGGTTTAAAACTGTGCTAGATCAAATCTGGCACGATTTTGAACTGTGCCAGAATCAGGTGTTTCAAAATGTCCATTTTTTTCTGGCAAGATTTAAAAGTGTGCCAGATTTGGCCAAACAAGAACACTTCTGGCACACTTTCAAATCGTGCCAGAATTTGATATTTCTGGCACACTTTTGGCACAGTTTTTAACTGTACCAGATTGAGCACAGTTTGAAAACTTTTGGCACAATTCAAAATCGTGCCAAAATTTGATACACTTTTGGCACGGTTTTGAATTGTGTCAAATTTTTTATAAAAAGAAAAAAATTTAATTATGTGAAAACAAAAAATTCACAAATTGCAAATCTTGAGCGTTGTTGATAAACTAATATACATACAAACTTCAAAATATTACATGTCTTTAGTAGTTCACAGACCTAAAAAAAATTGGGCAGAATTTTCTTTATTTTCTGGATATTCTGAAACCTGTTAATATAAAACCTGTTTAACATAAAGCCCGAACGGCCACAAAATACAACAATAAACTTACAAAAGCCTGCACGGGCATAAAAGTTAACAATAAAACTCCTTAAGCCCACATGACCATAACACAACAAGATAGAATCATGAATAAACCCCTTGTTGTAAACTATTGAGTTCTCCATGTGTACCACGTGAATAAATGCCAACGATAAAATGTTATCTTGCAAAAAAAACAGGATACAAAAAAGATACGATATTAGTAACCAAGTAATTTATAAAAAAATCTTAGTCAAGCTAAAAAATTACATATAGGAATTGCAATTATTGCAAAATTATCATCATATTCTCAAACCGGGTGGCCCGCGACTACGCTATCAGTTCGTACAAGTTACATTGGTCCCGTGCGAGGTGTTCATGCCTCTTACGAGGCCGTTTGGGGGCTGGTTTGGGTTTTCACCTTTAAGGGCTTAATTTTAAGCTTAATCGATATATTTTCTAATTACCATCATATTCTCAAACTGAGAGGCTCGGGACTACACTGTCAGTTGATACAAGTTACATTAGTCCCGTGCAAGGTGTTCGTGCCTCTTACGGGGCTATTTGGGGGCTGGTTTGGTTTTTCACCCTCAAACAACTTATTTTTAAGTCTAATCTACATATTTTGAAATTGTCGTCATATTCTCAAACCAAGAGGCCAGCGACTACGCCGTCAATTCGTACAAGTTATATTGGTCCCGTACGAAGTGTTCATACCTCTTATGGCGCCGTTTAGGGGCTGGTTTGGGTTTCACCCTTTAAGGGCTTATTTTTAAGCTTAAACGATGTATTTTGAAATTATCGTCATATTCTCAAACTCGGTGGCCCGCGACTACGCGGTCAGTTCGTACAAGTTACATTGGTCTCGTGCGAGGTGTTCATCATATCTTTAGTAATGAAGACAAGGCTCTAATAGCCTTTGTTTAAATTAGGGACGTTAACTACCAAGACCCTATCAACTTTCATCGCCTTTAGATAATAGGTTTTGTCATTCGTTAGGAATCCTAATTTTGGTTCCATACAGTTCATTAATGTGATGAACCCCATTCATGATTCTCCGTGTGTTTAGGGTGAATTGCGTAGGGACCACTATAAAGAATTCACAAAAATCTAGAAATAATTGGTTTGGGAGAAAGATGTTACTACCCTATACTCCCTATTGAGTATGAATCCAATGGCCACTAGGAATATTATAACAATCGTCGAGTTCTGGGGCACATTCAATTATTACCCAATTAGGGATCAAAAAACTTTTTCCTAAATTCATCTAGGGTTTTGGAGTTTATAGTGTAAACCATTATTTCACTTCAAGAAAATAAAAAATGTAAGAAGATTTGACAGAATAAGAGGGAGATTGAAAAATAAAATTAGAGAGAAAAAATGGAGTTTGAAAGACGAATTACAAATAAGAAATGATGAAGGTGGCAATGACTCTTGAATAGTTGAAATGAAGTGTGAAAATGACAATTGGAGTAGATTTTAACTGTGTGGTTCAATTCCCCGTACATCTCATCATTTGAAACAAAACCTTAGATGACATTTGACACGTGCGCCCCAACGCAGTTGTCTTTTAGCCCATTTATGACCAACATACCCTTAAGGAGTTAAAGTGAATTACAAGGTTCCATCAAGTACTCGAAGGGCAGAACAAAGAAGGTTTTTACTCTTAATACCTTTTTCAATGGTCTGCCCCATGAGAAAATCGGCCTTACGGTTCGGTTGGAGGAACGATCCATTTTATTATAAAAAATCGATCTGGAGGCAATCGGATGTTCCCAGGCCCATTTTTACCCCAATTGATGATGCTGAGATTTAGCACCACCAGATAAGTGATGGTGAGCTCAAACAATAGTAACCATGGCAGCCATAGAGATGTAAGTGTATGATTGTGTAGAAGGAGATGAGTATAAGAGGAATAAGACAATGATGTATAGTGGTTCAGCCAATTTGGCCTACATCCACTGTGAGTGTGTGATCCACTAAGTATGGGCACTAATGGCCTTGGATATAATTCACATAAGCTCACTTTCTCTCTCTACTGTGTGTACAAGCAGAGTTTTTGCTAGGGTTACAATTATCGATCGATCTCCCTTGTAGGGTTATAGGTGACAAGTATATATATGTCTTGGGGGGTGTAGTGTACCCCCCCCCCCCAAGTATGCATGGTGCATGTGAATGATGATCTAGCCAATCCCCTGTTGACACCTGTAGATACCAAATGATGACATAATATTCCCTCACGTGAGGGTGTGATTTTGTTATAACGGTCTCCCATGTGCCATGTGAGCCTCACGCGCACTGTTCCACGCGTCTCCCAAACCACGCCCTGTGATGATGTCACCCTCGGCCTCTGATATGAGGTCGAGGGCAAAGTTCCTTTCGGCAATGAGTCTGGCCTAATTTGGGCCTCGTACTGTCGTACCCTCGGGGGGTCGTCCGGAGCCTGATGAAGGGTCGGCCCCCTGAGGGGTCGTCTGGAGCCTGATGAGGAGTCGGCCCCCTGAGGGGTCGTCTAGAGCCTGATGAAGGGTCGCCCCCCTGAGGGGTCGTCTAGAGCCTGATGAAGGGTCGGCCCCCTGAGGGGTCATCTGGTCCTGATGAGGCGCAGGGAGCCCTCGGCGTGGCCGAGGGTATATACGGGTATATCAATTACCCCCCAGCCCTTAGCCATAGATGATGCTGAGATGGCTGAGGGATAATGTTGCTTTTGAGACTAAGTGTATGGTCTGTTTGATGAGTGACACCTGTCAAGCTGATGTGACACCTATCAAATTTTTATCCAATGTCGTTCCAGTTTTCAAGGCATGGCGGCTGCATGCTGCTTGGGGCTTTGTGCCCTAATGATGTCCTCCTCGTGGGTTGTGCTTTGCCTTGGGTAATGGCCCCACTCATCACTAAGGTATATAAGCAATTTTTGAAAAATTTCCTTCTCTTCTTCTTCTTCTTCGCGCCCAAGCTCTCTCTCTCTCTAGATTTCCAACAGACAAACCACCATTTATGTAAATTTCAACATTTTGAGTTTGGAAGTCTCGCTCTTCCCTCTCAGGTAATCCCTCTGCCCTAGTGTCCTCTTTTCCTTCATTTCTTGCTTGCTTTCTTGTTTTAGGCTTGTAGGGTAGGATTTTCCTTAGGGCGTTTCATAACTTTTCTGGCGTCTTCTTCGACGACTGGTTCTTGAGTGTTCTTGATTAAAACACTTGGTTTCTTTTGTTTCAATCCAAAAGTCCAGTTTGGTAAATTGCAAACTTGTTTGTAGTTAGCCTAAAAATTCATCCAAGTGTAGGGTCTCCCCCTTAATGCTTAGGAGGCTTTACAGTTTAGCCGAGGAGTTCCCATCCTTGAGAGAGAAGCTCTTCGTAGAGATTAGGCGAATAGAGGAAGAGGAGGAGAGGAGACGAGGGGCCGACCCTAATTTGGTATGACCCATTTTTCCCATTCCTCTTGCCACAATAAGACCCTCTGAGTCTTGCGGGTCATCTTGTCATCCAGCCGAGAGTTATTCGAGTGAGATGAATGAGAGAGCGTCGTCGCCAATTGGCGCTGGACCTTCTGGAAGAGGAGAGGCGTATGACCCAAGCCCAGGCCGACAGGCCGAAGGTATGGTTACTTCTGAGGCTATCCCTGTGATAACTCTATCTCCATATGCCTTCCAGATGGCTTTTCCCCAAGGGCCTCTGACAGGTGATGAGGCCGAGGCCGAGGGTGAGGGGACTGAGGATGATGAGGACTCAGATAACCCAGTTGACACATTTTATGCCTCGTCTTATATTTCCTAGGTCAGGGATCGTGACCTTCTTCCGTGGAGGCATGCATATGGTGTTCCTTCCACCATATCTATGAGGGTTCCCTCTGAATACGAGAGGGTCTTTGAGGGTGAAGAGGGAGAGATAGCGGTGTACGAACAAATGCTCAATGTAGGTGTCATACTCCCTTTACATCCCGCTGTCGTAGATATTTTATCATCCCTCGGCGTTGCCCCCTCTCAACCTCCTCCCAACTCTTGGAAAACGATCCTCGGTTATGTCTCCTTATGGAAAAACGCTTTCACTGATGAGCCCTCGGCCCATGTATTCTTGGCCTGTTACAATATCACCTCCTAGTCCAAGCAGCCTGGGTATTATCACCTGGGAGCGAGGAGGTATGACAAAAAACTTCTCCACGTGGCACAAACCTCCAACCACAATTGGAAGAAGAGATTCTTCTTTGTCTCCAGAGAGTGGGAGTTGTCTGCCGAGGCACAACCTGTTGCTGACGGTCCGATGGTCCCCAGAAGATGGTCTAACCCTTCAATGAAGGCCAGGTCAGACCCCGGACTTAGTCTGGAAGAGAAAGACATAGTTGAATATCTGAGAGGACGAGGGAGAGGGAGTGAACTTCCAAAGTTTGAAGATCTGATGACCCCTCGGTTCCTCAAGGAAGCTGGTCTGAGGGTCGGCCCCCTGACAAAACTATGTGAGTTATATTATTTTTCCATTCTTTACTTTTTCCAAGTGTTTCATCATTGCCTCTGCATTTTTCTGACATGTCGTCCTCCTTTCAGGTCGTCCCTCTGGCATATCGGATCAACTTTGGGAAATGACTGCTCCTAGCTTACTATCAGGTCTAGGCAAAAAGAAAGGCAAGGAGCCTCAACAAGCTCCGAGGAAGACGAAGGCCGTGGATTCGACGGTTGTTGAGTCGACTGCTGATAGCCACCAAAGGAAAGAGCCTGAAACTCCTATTGACCCTCGGCCGAACTCAAGGACGAGGCCGAGGGTAGAGTCGTCTGAGGGGGTTTGTTCATCTTCCAGCATAGGGGCCTTCTGGTCCCAGAACTTTGCGCTTCTAAAGGCTGAGCCGTCCTCCCTGATTGCCAATTTGAGGGCGGCCAAAGCCTCTATGTTCTCTGCCCCCTCGGTCCTCGACTATGATTTCTTGTCTAAAATGCCCCTGGCCAAGGTGTATGACTATGGTATGCACACACTGGCTCAGGTATTTATTTTTACTTCATCACCTCAGTTGAATTTTTCACCAACTGTTTCCTCAGCCTCTTAATAAGTGTCTTTTTCTGTGCAGTCTGTCTGTGCCTTTACCTCGGCCACTAAGTGGATGGCTGAGAATCAACAGAAGTTTCATGAAGACGAGAGGGCCATTCAGCATGAGGCCGACCGACAGACAGAGCTCGAGACTGCAAGGGCTGAACTGGAGAGTGCCAGGACTGAGCATGCCAGGATCTTGGATGAGCTGACGAGACAGCATGATGCTAACCAGCAGGCCAAGGACCTACTTATAAAGGAGAAGTATGAAGCCCTGATCAACTTGGAGGTTCAGCATAAGGCCGATCTTGAGGCGGCTGTCAAGAAGGCCGAGGCCGATGTTGTGGAGGCCTACAAACTCTCGAACGAGTTTCAAGGCTTCGGCCTTGAATACTTGGAGAGGGGAATTAGGACGGACTGTAAGTGGGTCATCTTAAAGTTTGCTGATGCAGTGTCGTTCATCCGCCCCGCTCTAGAGGCAGTTTAACTGGACGATTGATTCGTATCAAATATTGCATATTTCCGCCCATTATCTTTATGCATTCTAGCACTTTTACGGTCCTAAATGACTATATTTATGCTCATTAACCAGACAACCTTGGATTTGGATATATACATGCTTTGTAGGGGTTATTTGTGCTTTTTTAGGTATTGGAATGCTAAAAGTGAGATTCGATTGCATTTCGGAGAAGTTCCATCTATGGATGCTACTTCAAGGGCATTTTAGTCAATTCACATTTCTTATCCGGCTCATGGAAATTCCACGGATGCGTAGTTCATTGAGTTAGCATCGTGTGGCCACAAACTGTACGTCGTTTGGAGTTCGAACGAAGAAGCTAGGCTCGTTTCCGTAATGGACCTTTTCCCCCTCATCATGGACCAAATGCAGCCTGAAAACAGAGTACTGGTCGACCGCGTCCCTGGGACCGGTCGACCGCGGTTTCAACTTTTGCCATGGGAAGGAGATAGTATGCTTTTGCCTAAGGGGCTGGTCGACCACGCCCATGCGACCGGTCGACCGGTTGTGCCAGATATTTTGGGCTCTTTCCTCTTTCTTTCCTTTTTCCCTTACTTTTTCCCACTTACTATATAAACCCATTTTTGGTTTTAATTCAGATATACTTAGTTAGAATAGATTGTAGAGAGTGGTAGTTAGGGTTTGGGTGGTTTTTGATGGTTCTTCTTCATTTATACTTGGTTTGACACCCCATTTGTGGTGTAAGTTGACTATTCATCATCCTCTCCATTTAATTTAAGTTGTATTTCCTTTGTTTCCATTGTTGTAGTATAATTTACAAGCTTTCTAATTTAGGTTTTCTTGCTTTATTTACATGCTTTGATTACTTGCTTTGTAGTGTAATTTTACCGCGTTTATTTACCGCTTTCCATTTATCGCGTTTTTAACATGCTTTCTAGGTAACTTAAATTAGGTTGTGTTTGAATTGAACTCACTCGAGTTGACGCATTGCTTTGCTTTGGTGATGGAGTTTACGGGTCTATTTCGGGTGCGTTGTCCTAGTTATTACGCTTAGGAGATTTGACGGGGCATATCATGTATGTCCCGTGCTTACGACCTTTCGCGCGTAATTTTCGGGATATTTGTTAACGCCAAAATCTTATTAGGCTTTTATGATGATTTAGGGCGTAACAACCCTTGATTTATATCATGCATGTCCCGTGCTTACGACCTTTCACGCGTAATTCCCGGGATATTTGTTGACGCCAAAATCTTATTAGGCTTTTATGATGATTTAGGGCGTAACAACCCTTGATTTAATTATCTGTCGAAACGAGACGCATTTGAAATAACTCGTCGACCCATGTAACCATTTTATACAAATTAACTCGGGTGAGGGATATTCGACGCAACCTATAGTTTTACTCTCTTTCATAATCTAGTTTCAATACCTTGCCTAGATTAACATTTCCCTTTATGCATATTTTTCCTTTTAGTTTGTAATCATCTTTTACACTTTTATTTCGGAATATTAAATCACTTGAATTCTAGCAACTCGGCTCTGTGGATTTTCGATACCCGACTTACCGCTATACTCACCCGTTGAGTGTAGTTGTAATTTAGGTTTTTGTATAGTTCAGGTGAGCCGAATTCAAAACGACCGGCGCGTAGGTGACTCTCGCGCCGCGGAAAAACCCTGTTTATCAACGATCCATTATTGCTGAAGCCCTAGCCCAAGTGGAATCTCAGCATGTCGAAGGCACGGGCACGTCTGAGGCTCGGCCTGTCATGGTCGTAGAAGAATCTCCCATTGATGTTGAGGGCTTGCCCTCTGATATTGCTCAATAGGGTGGCTGTCTGTAGCATATACCCTCTTCGTGTAATCCATTTTTGTACTTTACTTTTGTAGAACAAACATCATTCTGTAATATAATGCCTCTTTCTGTCTTCCATACTTCTCTCTTATATAATTTGCACTGTGATGCTTTTGGATTGACAATATCACTAAGTTTTCCCTCGTCTTTCTTGAGGACCATGGTGGGGTCGTCCCCTCCATGAGACCTCATTATAGCTGAGGGTTATAATCACCAAATTAATGGTTTTAAACAAAGTTCTACCTCGTCTTTATTGAGGACCATGGTGGGGTCATCCCCTCCATGCGACCTCATTATAGCCGAGGGTTATAATCACCAAATTAATGGTTTTAAACAAAGTTCTCCCTCGTCTTTCTTGAGGACCATGGTGGGGTCGTCCCCTCCATACGACCTCATTATAGCATTTAATGGAGGGTCGTCCCCTCCATCCCCTCCATGACCAATTTAATGGTTTTAAACAAAGTTTTCCTTCGTCTTTCTTGAGGACCATGGTGGGGTCGTCCCCTCCATGCGACCTCATTATAGCTGAGGGTTATAATCACCAAATTAATGGTTTTAAACAAAGTTCTCCCTCGTCTTTCTTGAGGACCATGGTGGGGTCGTCCCCTCCATGCGACCTCATTATAGCCGAGGGTTATAATGACCAATTTAGTGGTTTTAAACAAAGTTTTCCCTCATCTTTCTTGAGGACCATGGTGGGGTCGTCCCCTCCATGCGACCTCATTATAGCCGAGGGTTATAATCACCAAATTAATGGTTTTAAACAAAGTTTTCCCTCGTCTTTATTGAGGACCATGGTGGGGTCGTTCCCTCCATACGACCTCATTATAGCCGAGGGTCGTTCTCCGAAGATGTTTCCACGCGTATTAGAACTGATAAACACAAGATGAGAAGAAACACTGATATTTCTCATTAATTTATAAAGTGTTCTATCGGAGCAACACCTCTTACAACTGTCGTTCGATAGGACTTTACAAAACTACTGATAGTATTTCTTCAAATGATCTGCATTCTAAGGGTTGGAAAAGGGTTCCCCCTCTAGGTTTTCTAGTCTATAGGTCCCAGGGGCAACTTCATCGATGACCCTATATGGGCCATGCCAATTAGGATGGATCTTGTTGGACTTCTGCCAAGTATTTTTGAGGACCAAGTCCCCTACTGCAATTAGTCTCTGTTTCACCCTCTGATTGTAAAACCTTGCGGTCCTCTGCTGGTAGGCGGCCTGCCTTTTCTCGGTATCTTCCCTCCTTTCCTCAATCAGGTCGAAGTCGAGTCTCCTCTCTTCTGTATTTCTCCGGGGGTCATACATTTGGACCCTATGAGTAGGAAACCCAATCTCGGTGGGGATGACGGCTTCTGAGCCATAAGCTAGCATAAATGGGGTCTCTCTGGTAGAGGTCCTCACTGTCGTTCTGTATGCCCACAGCGCGGCATATAACTCCTCGACCCATCTTCCTTTTGCCTCCTCAAGCCTCTTCTTGATTCCATATAGGATTGTCCTGTTTGTAACTTCTGTTTGCCCATTGACCTGAGGTCGGCCCGGGGTAGAGAAGAATTGTTTGATACTCACCCTTTCACAGTACTTCTGTAGAGAGGTATTCTTGAACTGAGTCCCGTTATCTGAGATGAGGGTGTTTGGGAGACCATATCTGCATATAACATTTTTCCAGATGAATTGGAAGGTCTTTTGCTCTGTAATCGTGACCATCGGTTCGGCCTCTACCCATTTTGAGAAATAGTCAATCGCTACGATGAGGAACCGATAGTTATTGACTGCTCTTGGTAAGGGTCCTACGAGGTCGATCACCCATACTGTAAATAGCCATGGGAATGTAATGGAGGTAAGAGGCTGATGGGGTTGGTGAGGGATGGTGGCAAATCTCTGGCATTTATCGCACTTTTTTACATATGCCGCGACGTCTTTCCCCAAGGTCGGCCACCAGTACCCTTGGGTGATCACCCTCTTCGCTAAGGATCTTCCCCCAATGTGGATTGAGCACGATCCTTCGTGCACATCTTGCAAAATGGATGGGACCTCAGATGGGTGCACACACCTAAGTAAGGGGAGTAAAAATCCCTTTTTGTACAAGGTGTCCCCAATGACAGTGAACTTTGCAGCCCTGTATCTCAACTTCTTCCTTTCTTGCCTTGCCTCTGGCATCTCCCCCTCTTTAATGTATCTGATCAGAGGGTCCATCCACGAAGCTTCCTGAGAAACATTTAGGCAATTGCTAAGTGTTCCCTCAGCGTCTTCAATAGCTGGCCGAAGCAAAATTTCCACTGGGACCGTCCTCCTGATGTCTGTCCCCACCTGAGCGTAATCTCAATGAATCTTTGAAGGGCTCTAAATATGCTTTCCAATGATCTGCCCCGCGCGTGGATCGGCCTTATGATTCGGATGAGAAGTCTGTTTTCCCCCTCAAATTAATCTGGGGGCCACTGGGCACTCCCGGGCTCCATTTGACTCCCGTAAACTCTTCATCTTGAATAAGACTGAATGAATCTTTAAATATCCCTGAATACAATTTCCAACAGTCCATCCCGTGCACAAATCGGCCTTATGGTTCGGACGAACGATCCATTTTTCTCCGAGAATCTCTTGTCCAAAAGACCGTCGGGTGCTCTCGAGCCTTGTTTGACCACAGTCAACTCTCGAACCTGGGGGTGCCCCAGTGTATTCTTAAAGATATGTGAATACCCTTTCCAAAGGTATGTCCCGTTCGCAATTTGGACTAACAAATTGCATTTTACGATCATTGTTTCGAAAAATTTGCAAGAAATTTTCGAATGGCAACCCATATCCCTACCTATTGGCAATTTACCTGGGATTGCCTGCAGATAGGTAGGTCAAGGACAATGCCGATTGGTACCCCCCTTGACCCTATATAAAGGGAGCATGATCTCACTTCGAAAGGCACCTCAGAAACATCCCTCTCAGTGATCTCAACAATATTTTCTTGCAGTCGGATTGGTTTCCATATTAAAACCTCTCCTCTTATTCCATTTCCATCCTTTTCTTACCCAATTTATCAAATTCCATTCCCTCTCGTCCCACACATCCATCCACTCGCAAGATCAACCCTTCAACAATCAAAATCAATTTTAAAGCTTCCGAAGCAGGTCCAAACGTTTCATTCTCTCTTCAAATTCTATTATTTCACATTAGTTATTTAATTCTTACTTTAGCATTTCATCTTTGTTAGTTCACACATATTAATATCCCATTTTTTCATTACTAGTATTGCACATGCTATATTTTTTATAAAAAAAAAACATAAACAAGAAAAAAGGGTTTGCTTGCAAATTCTAAATGGGGATTTCGCACTACATTTTCTCACACTAAACATCATTTTTCTACACACACAAACACATATAATAAAGTCCCCGATCGGATTTATGGGATAAACCCCACCCCCGTGTTTCATGCGAACTGCATGGACTTTGATGTCTTTTTAGGCTACATAGGCGTCTTGGGAAAAAATTCGAGATTCAAGTCCTCATTTCCTATTTTTGTTCATATATAATTTTCACATATTATATTTGTGATTCATGCTCATGTTTTGTTCAATTTGTACCATCGTCCCTTTATAAACGATCGATGACCCGACAAATGTACACATTATATTTTTAATTACTATTTTGGGAACACTCCTACAGATGACCTCATTCTGCCTTTCTCCATGACACGAGTTGAGTAATTTCATTCTCCATTTATATATACACGCACACACACTTCTCGGAGTTATTAAGGAAAAGAATAACACATGACCATGAGAGACCGAAAGGGCGAGATGAGTTTCTAACACCTTCCTACTCTGTAACTTAGCCCCTGATTCCTTGAACTAATTGGTTTCTCAAGCATCAGTATGCCTTTGATGTCGTTCTCTCTAGGCGGCAACAGTTCTTTTGCTTATTTTGTGTAGAATAGGGTGGCGACTCTATTTATATACATCATTCCACATTTGACGATGGCCAAAGCTCCCTGAGGAAGGGCGCGAACTCCCACCAACCGCGCGCATGTGCCCGTGCAGACTCGGGAAGATCAGGATAGCCACAGTGGCCACTTTGCTATGGATTTGTTTGTCATAAGAGGACTAGAGTCTATTCTTACACGGGTGTTATCATTTTCCGCATGTGTGCGTATGAAGCTAATTGTATGTTTCCTTTTTCCTCTATTACTTCTTGTATATATCTACCTCATGTATATCACTTTTCATCTCATGCGCTTATAAACACCCTCCATGTACACCTCACACTACTTACACTTTTATGTAGGCTTACATATACCCACATGTTTCACACACCACTTAGAATATCCATTCTTAGGTTTTACTAGCACACACCTCCACTTATCACCCTTATACATATCCATGTTCACATATAACACACCACTTGTAGTTGATCCATGCGTAAGCTCACTACCACACACTCACTGTTAGATATTCATACATCACTCACTTACATGTATCCATGATTAATGCAGTCTTCATGCTAGATTTACTTTTTATGATACTTGTACATTCTTCCCTATTAGTATAGTGCTTCTTCTACTCAGCATGCCAAATAAAATACTCTCTCCATAATATACTAACCAATAATCAAGAATTTTTTCACACTACATCACCATGATCATGGCTAATGACCAAAATTTTTTCCCATATTGGGTGGTTATTTTATGATGGGATCTGGTCCGGCAGGTCATAGTTAGCCTAAGCAATATGACTCTCACCTTCCATTAGCCTAGTACCTTCAATGTATATCGAACGGTTCCCCTCGCATCGTACCGCTTGATCGAACTCACAATGAGAGGTATATAGCAGGGAAATCATTGATCACATATGTCGAGTATATTGAATTCTCTCTCACATGTACTATCCTTATGAGTATATAGTGAGGAAATTCACATACACTCAGGTATATCAAATGGCTTGTCCACACGTACCGATTGCCCTCAAAAGCAAAAAGTATACCGTGGAAGTATGCCAAAGGGGAGAACCCTTCCACTAACCCAATAACTGCATAAATCTCATATAGGCATCAGACCAAGGGCACTCATATTTAGTTTGCCAATTACCACACGAAACTTTGCCGAAATGCCAAGTCAGCATGCCACTCAAATTTTCGCGCTATTTCATCGGTTTTCAAAACAGGACCCTCTCCATAAGCTTGGAAACAAGTCAAACAATATCTTACCTATTTTTCAAACCCAATTTCCCAGGCTCGGGTCATGTCCGGCATTTTTTTTGCAGTTAGGTAAACCTAATACAAGTGAAAACATAATAATAATATTAATAATAATAATAATAATATTAATGAAATAATAATAATAATAATAATAATAATAATATTATTATTATTAATGAAATAATAATGCTGAGACTCTTCTCTCGTTTTTCCTCCTCTTTAAAAAAAATGGAATACCAATAAAATTTTTCCTCTTTTTCATAAAAAATACCCATTTTTTTTTCCTTTTTACTAAAGATGTCAAAAACATTTTTCCTTTGATTTTCCAAAATACAAAAAAACCAAAATAATTTCTTCCCCTTTTCAAAAATAAATTCGAATCATTTTCCTTCTCAGGTTGATCGCATACCCGATTCTTAGCCCGACTTCTTTTTGGATTCGATTTTCCATCAAACCACCCTGAAGCTCTGTCAGTTCCCTTTCTATTTCATTCGAGTCCAGAATCTACCTTCACCAGTCCTTCATGGAAAATGCCGATCAAGCACCGAATGTGCAGCCTGATTTGATGGTAGTCGTGATCTAACTCAGTGCTAAGATTGACAAAATTCAAACTGAGGTTGATGAGATGTTGCAAAACCGAGTCCACGTTCCTAAAGAACCAAAGGTTCTCTTTCCTCATGACATGGGTCCACCCGCTCCTGATCATGTTTGGGTCCCAGAAGAATATCAGCATGCTTCGCGTTCTCCGCCTGCCAATGGGCCGCCGCTAGCTCATCTCTCTATTCCAAACCTTGCCCATCCAGGGGCTAACTTGCCAGTACCCATTGATCCCGAGGATGAAGAACTGAAAAAGGTCAAGGAAGACCTTAAGCTATTGTCGAAGAAGTTTAACCAAGTTATTGTATTTGGGAACTACATGGACTACACCTACATGTCTCCTTACCTTAAAGCAAGATTGTCGAAAAAGTTCAAGATGCTAGCCACCGAGAAATTTGGGGGCATCGGGCCCCCCATTATTCACCTTCATAATTATCACCAAGCCATGACCCTTCTCGACATCTATGAAGAGATAATAGCCTAGTTGTTTCAACATAACTTGATGGACAGTGCCTTCCGATGGTTCCTATCCCTCGAAGAATCCATAATCTACAGTTAGGAAGATGTTGCCTGTGAATTCATGTCACAGTAAAAGTAAAATGAAGAACTAGAGGTTACACGCCATGATTTAGATCTTCTCATGCAAAACCCTGGAGAAATTGTCAGCAACTTCATAGTAAGGTGGAGGGAAAAAGCTAGCACCATGACCAATCGACCGTCCAAAGAAGAACAAGTTAGCATTGTGAAGAAGAATTTCCTGACCCATATCTGAGCAACTCTGGGAGGTCAGTATTACCCACACTTTCGAGCTCTCCGGGAAGCAGGTGTGGAAATTAAAGAAAGTACTATCAAGGTAGAAGCCGAGTAGGAGAAGATGATAAGACAGTTTATTCCCAAAAAGTACATTAAGCCTGCTAATACTACAGTCTCAACCATCAACATTATCTCCAAACCTGCTATCTCTTGGGGACGCGAAGGCTTCCCTAATCCCGCCAGAAAGGAATACATAGAGCTCCATACTCCCTTATCCAAAGTCTACCAAACTTTGTTAAGTCAAAACCTTATCAAACCCTTAGACCCCCATCCATTTCCAAACCCACTTCCCAAGAACTTCAAGGCCGATGCCCACTATAACTTCCACCAGTATGTCGTCCATACTACCGACCAGTGCTTTCATCTCCGGAATGTGGTCCAGGGTTTAATTGATTTGGGTATCATCGCCCCACCAACTAATCCTAAACCCAACACCACCCATAACCCACTTCTAACCCACACAAATGCCATCTTTCTAGAGAATGGCCCGAAATTCGATCCATCTACACAAATTGTTCCCAGTAAAACACCCATCATACCCATAATCTCACCCAAACCGCTCTAAATTTGCCCATACTTTCTCCTACACCCTATCTGCTTCACTGACCAAGCTCTATCACTCCTCAAAAGGGCTTGTATTTTCATCTGTACTCGATTTGAAGGGAGAGATATGGAGTTATCGAATGTTCTGAACCAACTCTTAGAGTTCGGGCTGAAATTGCCCACCAAAATGACCATCGACTGTCAGAAATTCAGTGACTTATTCATGGAAGCTCGAAAATGGGCTCGAGAATCAGATAATTGGGTGGTACCCATTTATGAAGTCAACTTAGACGATGTGGTACAGATCATGACAGACAAGTTTTGACAAACCAATGAGATTTGTAGTATTTCTGAACTACTCACTACTTTAAAGCTTCAAAGGCGATTGGTCCCTTCACTCTTGCACTTCCCCATTGAGTGGAAAGATTTATATGAGGCTATGGAATGCATCAATTTCTCTTGGCAGGAAGACATCTTTGCCACCGGATGGGGGATAAATTTGACAGCTCTGAGGATAAAGTGAGTCAGGAAAAAATTAATCTAGTAATCAGAATGTGCGAGCTGTTATATTTCGAGGACCTATTGAGGAAATTAATAGAGTAGCCATTCAGCCAAAAATAAATGAAGATACTGGGTTCTTGTTCTTCCTCGGCTCCGTAAACCACATGATCGGATCAGGAAGACATTACTCATATCCAAATCCTCGGTCATCAAGAACAGATAATGGAAAGGGAGTGTGACACCCTGCCTAATTAAATACTCGGTGATCAGTCCTTTATTAAATTAAATAAAAATGTCCAGTTGGTTCATTCTTATCATCACTGTCGAAAATAATTTTTTTTATTAATAACCAAATAAATAAATAAGCTAAGTGTCAAAACAATTAATTTTTAAAGATTAAGTTCCTCGATTATAATTTAATATATGAAACCATTTTTATGAACACGTGCAATAATTTTAAAACCAAACCATCCAAGTGAAGTAAACATGCTAGATAGATCAACCAAATAAAATATCCCACATCCCAGGACAAAGCAATATTCAAAATCAGTCCCAACTAAAATGAAATACTGAAATAAATAAAGAGTACAAATCTCTCTTATCTAAATATAATTGGAAATGGTAAACACATACCATACCTAATAATGGCTAAATATAAGAATAAGAAGACAAGGATGAAGTCATCTACTGCAAGGACCTGCAACTCCCACACTAGCTGCAGCACATCAATAGTCCCAAAAGTCTAAGCCCGACGATCCTATGGCTGGGCACCAGTAATACATACATACATATATATATATATATATATATATATATATATATATATATATATATATATACAAGACAAAGAAGAGATGATAGGAAACGGGTCAGACCCCGAGTGTAAAACAACTTTAAAAATAGTTTGGCAAGTATTTAAAATGCTTACCAGTTGATATTACATACATGATAGTACTTCGACACTCACTTGGGAATTCTCACCCCTCAACTAGTGTGCACGCCTAACATACTACTGAACTAATCTAAATAAAGTTAACCCAATTCACTAGTCTAATCGAATTTCCCTTCCACAAATTTTGTTTCGAGTAATTGCATAACTATAGTTTATATCTGATAACCCTTTCTTATGAATATTAAGCCAGTTATGTTCATCTCAATACAGACTTAAGTTCTTAACCACTTCATTCATTTAATAATAATTATTCAATTTTCTCAACTTACAAGCACAGTAGATTAATCACAAGTATAAATATATATATATATATATATAGGGAACCCCGTATAAATCTATGTTGCTGACATACTCTGCTATCAAGTCCCAATATCACTCGTACAAGAGGGAAATACTAGTTCGGAATCACTCTCGAACTGTATTAACACAAAACACACATATTAGAGGAGAAACATAATTCCAAGTCACTAAGAGGTCAGCACATACCCTCACGTCTTTTAGGAATGTTTGACTATCATTCTCGGATAGACTGTACCGAGGATGCTATGTTGTAGGGTATAAGTCAATATTCCCCGTAAAGGCCCAATCGAGATAAGACTGTCCCAGTGCGGAACCTCCATGATAACAAGTAGCGCGGGTATGATTACACACAAATATGCAATATATATATATATATATATATATATATATATATATATATATGCACCCATATATATTCTAATTATTGAGGTAGGTACGCCCATGACCCATAATATATTCAAACTATATGTGGCATATAGCGGTCGAGTTCTACGTATATTTAATTACTCTTTTTAGTTTCTCAGTTACCGCAAATCCTTAAGTACTTCTCGACTCTCGAAGTGTATCCTCTTGATAAATATAAAATCATTAGGTGTACACTCACTACCCTACTGGTCTAAGTCCTTCTTGATTCTCGCAAGACCTAATTTAACATACGCACAATTTTCCATTCAATTTATGCCCCCCAAATCCCACAGTTGAATCCCATATAAAAGCGTCTTCCTCAGACCCTACTTATACCCTACTGGTCCTCCTCAAGTCCCATTATAATATTTAAATTATGTCCAAGGGTCCTTACATATTGTGATGGGATTAACATTAAAAGGGGAAAAAGTTTCCATTTCCAGGAGGAGTCGATCGATTGATGAAAAGGGGCCGATCTATCGAGCAGTTCTTGGCACAGTTTCTGCAATTCTTTACCTACGTGGTTCCTTAACATAAATCCTCAAAACCTCTATTAATTCTTCCCAAACTCCCAAACAACTAAACCAACAGTTGTATTACCCTACATACATGATTTCTAATATAAAACACATATAAATTCTTTAAGGGCCATCAATTAAAGGGTTAATTCAAATTAATACAACAATAACCCTATTTTTATCATCATGATCAATATTTTCCTAATTCTTACAGAATTCAACCTCTACTGAACATCAATTTTCTAGTTAATCATCTACATATAAGAATAGGGTTGTCCTAACATGATTTCTACTCAGAATTTCAATATGAATCTCCCAATTGTCATTTATCTTCCATGAAAACATAAATTTATCATTCCTAAACTAGCATGGATGTGTTATCAACTAAAGAACAACAAGTTAGATACTTGCCTGGAAATCAAAGGTCTGATCCGATGAATTTGAGTGGTATATGAACGATCCTCTTCTTCTGATCTATGCATTGGTGGTGGAATTAGTGAGAGTGGTGTAGGGTTGGTGGCCCTCCTCCTTGGAAGCCTTCTCTCTTCTCTCTTCCTTAGCCTCTCTGCAACTCTAATATTTTCGACCCTCGAGGAATCTAACACCCATCAGATATAACCCTTCAATTTTTGTCCATAATTAAGGCCTAAAATTTAAAATTACCAAAATGCCCTCTCGGGTTACCGATTAGGCCTAAAAACGTCCCGAGACCCAAACTAAACTCCTGGGTACACTTTTTTGACTATATCAACCCTTCCGAATACATTGGCATGCTTTAAATGATCGTACGGGTGACTTATAATTAAATTACTTTTTATTCCATTAATTTAGTCCCGACACGACACATGCGCGTCCCGACTTAATTTCTATAATTGTCATATCATTCACTCGCGATAATGTTCATAAATTCAATCTCATCCTAACATGTACTTTGCATTTAATGTTTTAAATGTTTTTAAAGCACTTGCAGGTTTTTAAAATATAACTCCACATTCGGGCTCTGACCCGTTTGCTTTTCAAATCTTTTTCTTGTAAAACCATTTTTAGGTGCCCAGCCACAAGGACACCAAGCATAGGATACTCATTCAGGTGACGAGCTGTAGCTGCTTGTGGAAGCTACAGGGATTTGCATGTAGACGTTTCTATCTTTTGGATTCCAGAGTCACCATCTATCGGTTGTAGGGCATGTTGCCCATTTCTTTAGAGACACCTTTTACATTTCAGTTTTCAGACTTTAGCATGTATTGTTTCAGTTTATTTATTTCAGTTATGGGATTGTAGTGAGGAGTTCTCCTCCAGACTTTATTTACTCTATTGTGATGGTTATTCATTTTACTTCAGTATGGTGAATGGTGTTATTTATTTCTTCATTACATTTGTTGCATGTTAATCAGACTTAAATTAAAATTGGCAACTTGCTTTTTAAATACTAGGTGGTTAGTAATATTAAAATGTTTTCGACAGTGATGCTATTAACTGAGCCAACTTGGCATTTTGAATTAATTTAATAAAGGAGTAGCTACCCGGTATTTAATTAGTCGGGGTGTCACAGGTGTCTAAATAAACCCACAATAATATAAATCCACTAATCTCAATTATTCAAATACAACAAGTCTCTCGAATAAATATAACATCTAACTCGAAAAATAAATACAAATTTTCAATGCTCTATACATCAAAATAATACAATTCTTTCCCAAAAAATCCTCACTAAAATCAATCTCCATAGCGCCCCAAAATTCGCGCTAGGATACTTTATCAGTACGCAAAACCAACTTCAGGTAATGGCGTTCAATCACTATAGCCCCCGCCTCACAGCAAGCTAGTTTAACACTCTCGGCACTTTATCAGTTATAGGGTCACACCTCAATAACGGCACTTCACCTTGATCCTACCCGAAGACATTCGAATGAGACGATCCTATACATCATTGGCCCCCGTTATCTCAATATTATTGGGAGGTTGCACCTCACTACGTATCAACCACTCGTATTTATCTAAACACAAAACTCCCATCCTGAAAGAAACCATATAATCATTTGATCACTCTTGTCAGTCCTTCGAATCTCGATTTCTGACGATGTAATTCAAAAGCCACCTAAAATAGTCTGTGGTAATTCCACCATAGTCATTAGACACTAACTCGACCAATTAACTCACCTCTAAACAACCAAAGGGAGTATAGTTAAGGTTCTTCACACAAAACCTCAATAAGCACGTCTTCCACAATAATCAGGTATGAATGCTTGGACACAACTCTACCATTTGGTAATGTCTTCTCCCAAGCATCGTACTATACTTCACTTACCAGCTATAATTGTTACGAAATTAAAATGACCACAATGAGTCCAAAATTACATTCATACAGCTCCACTAGTCATTTATCACCTTTTGCCTACTCCTCGGGCTATAGGTGATACAACCTACTGAAAACGAAACATCATCCCACTACTTCATGAAATTATGTATCGGAGGTGGAGTTCAAGGATCTCATCCTAGTTCAGAACAATACCGGGCACTTACCGGCACAATCCTTATTTTTAAAGAAAGACTGCGGCAAACTGTCTAATAGTGTAAATCATCCAAAATAATAACAATTACTTTCTTTTAGGTCAAATTGTTCCACACATTCGAAGGAACTCGTGATCTTAACTTGAGGTTGGCAACCCATCAAAGAAATTTACCAAATTAACTGCCCTCTTACATTACATGAATGGTCGGCTTGCTAAAAAATTATCTGGTTGATCCTCTTGCTCCAACTGATTTATATCTATGAGTGGTGCACGCGGAGATTTCTCACTATGTCCCACTTAACATCGACTTCTACTTATAATGCCTCACATTAAGTGACACTTAATACTCCCCTTATTTCCTCGGTGTATACCGAAAGTTTCGAATCGTGCAATTTTCTCCACAACGTGGATTTCTGGACATTTTATACCTTACTAACATCATCGTTCTTTCTAGGCACAAGTCACTCCAATATTTGACTAGGTAAAACTCCGCTCCAAGTGTTTTCCCATAATAGTTAAATTTTACTCTTCTCAAAGAATGCCCCTTTTTAAATGGCTTCCCACAGCCTTTCAGCCAAATTCGGGTGTGCTATTCTGATTGCACACGTATATATGGATTATTATCCTTTTCACACGATGCTTAATTCACTTTACCATTTCTACTTCATTATATAAGTCCCTCCGGCATATATTTCACACATCTATTCCCACGTTCCTTTTCCTCGGACAATTCTAACATCAGCTAACCAGGATGCCCACGCACCCTATAAGAATTGAGTGATGTTACATCCTGGTTAGCTGATGTTACATCTTTCCGCTCAACAGTAAACCCAATACACACCGAATCATAACAACAAAGTCCCTACATGCCACGGGATTAAACATTTCTATACCACTATACCCTTCAGAGTCTCTATAATATATGATATAAATGCGAGCCTGAACCTCTCACAGGTGAGGCTTCGCTAGAATAAAACATTCTGCGCTAGAGAAGTGACCCTGATAGACTTGCGATATCGACCCACTATCGGTCTAATCATTACTATAAAACCATAATCATGATAATATCATACTCGTATAACACATCACTAAAATGAGTAATCTCAATGAGGAATATATACCACTATCAATACACCCGTTCATCCTTCGTGGATAACACTAAAGATAATCCCTCTATACCAGGGAAAACATTCAGATAATATATAACATTATCGATATACGCATTAAGCTCATTTGATGTGTGTATCTAGCAAAAATCAAAATATAATGACTCATTCATGTCACATAAAACACGCCTCATCCTCCGAGGGTAGAACTCATACTTCTACCTTGCCAATCACTCTGGATGCTCAAATGGTTTCCGAACATAACACATTTGTCCGACCCAAAATAAAAACTACTTTAATCATTGCCCCTTACTAGGCACTATACACTTATCCCTTTACTCGCTTCGAGAAAACTTAACGCATGTGGTTTCACTCTCCACAAAATACCTCTATGCATAATCCACTTATCACTCGTCATACTGACCATATTAGGGTTTTCCTTCTCTCGAACTTTAGTAGGATCGCTCCTCATGGCTACCCTAATTGTTCCCTTAGCTTTATTGGCCCTAAGGAACACACTACTGACTTCAACAACCCTTACCGAATTAACCATCACTTGGTAAGGATTCAGCTACACAAATCATTTAAATGGGTCCCCTGATGGGTCTCCCCCTTGCGGATGTGGCGAATGTGTGGAAGACGAAGTGGAGATAGTTGGGACATCAGGAGGCAGTGGCCCGATCCTTTATATTCGTCATGACAGTCACATCAGAGATTGTTACGAGAGTAATTCAGTCCCAGGAAGATGATTTATTTTACCCAAGATCAGATTGTACGACTTCTAGTTGAGGCCACAGAGTCCTACTCAGTGAGTACAGATGGAGGATTGTGATTTAGTGGGATATTAGTGGTCCCAGAGGGGGAGGAATTACATCATGCAGTAATGACATAGTCGCATGGATCCCGATTTACGGTATTTCTCGAAGGGGATAAGATGTACCAGGATATGAGGCGACAATGCTGGTGGAGTGGGATGAAGAAGGACATTGCGGAGTTTGTGTCTAAGTGTGCCACCTATCAACTGGTAAAGGTGGACTATCAGAGACTGCCAAGGTTACTTCAGTCTCTAGAGATCCCTATGTTGAAATGGGAGAGCATTTCTATGGATTTCATCACTGGGTTGCCTACATCATAGCGGGGTCATGATTCTATATGGGTAGTGGTGGATCGCTTGACCAAGGTAACGCATTTTCTACCGAAAGAGAGACTACACTACTGGACAGTATGCCCAGTTATTTATTATTGAGATAGTGAGGTTACATGGGGTGCCCCTGAATATCATGTCTGATAGAGACAAGATTTTTGTGTCACGCTTTTGGGAGAGCTTTTAGGAGGCTATGGGTACCGAGCTGCGATTGAGTATGACATATCACCCGCAAACAGATGGGCAGACTGAGCGTACTAATCAGATGCTAGAGGATATGCCACGCATGTGTGTCCTTGATTTAGAAGAGGATGGGAGAAATACCTTCCACTGGTGGAGTTCACTTATAATAACTCCTACCAGTTTACGATTGGCATGGCCCCGTTTGAGGTATTGTACGGTAGACCTTATCGTTCACCCACATATTGGCTAGAGGTGGGGGATAAAAAGCTTATTTGGTACAGAGGTGATTCAGGAGACGTTATTCAAGATTAAGTTGATCAGGAGTCGCATTCGGGTAGCCCAGGATAGGCAAAAAGGCTGATGCAAAGCGGTTCTTCAGGGAGTTTAGCATGGGGGACTACGTACTACTGCGAGTGTCTCCTATGAAAGGAGTTACGAGGTTCGGAAAGATAGGAAAATTGGTTTCGAGGTACGTAGGACCATTTCCCATTATCAAGAGGATTAGACCGGTGGCATACAGACTTGGGTTGCCGGAGCACTTGCACTGTATTCATGATGTGTTCCATATTTTGTCGTTGAGGTGGTGTCTTCGGGATGATTTGGCCCACACTCATATTGCGATAGATGAGATTGATTTGTAACTCATCAGTTCTTATGATGAAAGACCACTGGTTATCCTGGGCCATAGTGAGAGGAGATTGAGGTCGAAGGTAGTCCCATTCATACGGGTCCAGTGGGAGCATCATAATGTAGAGGAGTCCACTTGGGAGCACGAGGCAGATATGCACGAAAAGTATCCGAAATTGTTTTTACCATGTATGCCATATTTTTCGAATTTCAGGATGAAATTCCATTATTAGGGGGGAAGTATTTAATACCCCATATTTTTATGGCATTTAATTAATGGATTTATTAAATTAAATTGGGATAAACTAATTTAATATTAATTCGGATTTTAAAATAAATATTTACTAGCGTGATGAGAGTTAATAATTATTTGTAAGAACTATGTTGAATATTACTAGATGAGTATAGTAATATATGAGATTGAATTTATTAAAATTGTCGCGAGTGAATAATACGACAGTTATAGAAATTAAGTTAGGACGCGCATGTATCGTGTCGGGACTGAATTAATGGAATAAAAAGCAATTTAACTATAAGTCACTCGTATGATCATTTCAAGTGCGCCAATGTGTTTGAAAGGGTTGAGATAGTCAGAAAAGTGTACCCAGGGGTTTATTTTGGGTTTCAGAACGTTTTTAGGCCTAATTGGTAACCCGGGAGGGCATTTTGGTAATTAACCATTTTAGACTTTAATTATGGACGAAAATGGAAGGATTATATCTGATGGGAGTTAGAGTCCTCGAGGGTTAGAAACATTAGAGTTGCAGAGAGGCTAAGGAAGAGAGAAGACAGAAGACTTCCACGGAGGAGAGCCACCAATCCTACACCACTCTCATCAATTCTACCACCAACGCCTAGATCGGGAGAAAGAAAACGTTCCTATACCACTCAATTCCATCGGATCAGACCTTCGATTTCTAGATAAGTATCTACTTGTTGTTCTTTAGTTGATAACAAATCCACGCTAGTATAGGAGATAATTAATTATGTTTCCATGAAAGATAAATGATATTTGGGGGATTTATATTGAAATTCTAAATAGAAATCATGTTAGGACAACCTTATTGTTATATGTAGATGACTGACTATGAAATTGTGTCCAGTAGAGGTTAAATTTATTGATGTATTAATTTGAATTAACCCTTTAATTGATGGCCCTTGATGAATTCGTATATGTTTTATGTTAGAAATCATGTATGTAGGATGATATAACTGTTGGTTTGATTGGTTGGGAGTTTGGGACGAATTAATAGAGGTTTTGAGGATTTATGTTAAGGGAAACCGTAGATTTGATATGCAAAATTCTGGGCAATAACGGCTTGATCGATCGATCGACTCAAGAATGTCGATCAGTCGACTCGATCGATCGATCGACCCCCTTTCATCGATCGATCGACTCCTCCTAGAAATGGAAACTTTTTCTCCTTTTAATTGTTAATTCAATCCCGATGTGTAAGGACCTTTGGACATAATTTAAATATCATAATGAGACTTGAGAAGGACCATTAGGGTATAAGTACGGTTCGAATAAGACGATTTTATATGGGATTTAACCGTAGGATTTTGGGGGTATAAATTGAGTGGGAGATCGTGCGTACGTTAAGTTAAGTCTTGCGAGAATTAAGAAGGACTTAGACCAGTACGGTATTGAGTGTACACCTACTGATTTTATATTTATCAAGAGGTAACACTTCGAGAGTCAATAAGCACTTAAGGATTTACTAAAATTTCCCTACCTAATAATGACTAAATAGAAGACTAAGAAGATAAGGATGAAGTCGTCTACTGAAAGGACCTGTAACTCCCGCACTAGCTGTAGCACATCAATAGTCCCAAAAGTCTAAGACTGAAACCCCTGTGGTTGGGAACTTGTAGTATATATATATATATATATATATATATATATATATATATATATATATATATATACAAGAGGAAGAAGAGATGACAGAAAACAGGTTAGAGCTCGAGTGTAAAACGACTTTAAAAATAGTTTAGCAAGTATTTAAAATGCTTACCAGTTGATATTACATACATGATAGTACTTCGACACTCACTTAGGAATTCTCACCCCTCAACTAGTGTGCACGCCTAACATACTACTGAACTAATCTAAATAAGGTTAACCCAATTCACTAGTCTAACCCAATTTCCCTTAATAAATTCTGTTTTGATTAATCGCATAACTATAGTTTATATCTGATAACCTTTTCTTGTGAATATTAAGCCAGTTATATTCATCTCAATACAGACTTAAGTTCTCAACCACTTCATTCATTTAAGATTAATTATTCGATTTTCATCTACTTATAAGCTCAACAGATTAATCACAAGTATATATATATATATATATATTTATATATCACTCAAAATATATATACTAATAGGGCACCCCACATAAATTAATGGTGCTAGCATACTCTGCTATCAAGTCCCCGTATCACTCGTATAAGAGGGGCATACTAGTCCAGAATCACTCTCGAACTGTATTAACACAAAACACACATATTAGGGGCGAAGCATAGTTCCAAGTCACTAAGAGGTCAGCACATACCCTCACGCCTCTTAGGACCGTCTGACTATCATTCTCGGATAGCCTATACCAAGGATGCTTTGTTATAGGGTACAAGTCAATATCCCCCATAAAGGTCCAATCGAGATAAGACTGTCTCGGTGCGGAGCCTCTGTGATAGCAAGTAGCGCATGTATGATTACACACAAATATGCAATATAATATATATATATATATATATATATATATATATATATATATATATATATATATATATATATATATATATATATATATATATATATATACATGCACCCATATATATATATTCTAATTCTTCAGCTAGATACACCCATGACCCATAATATATTTGAACTATCCGTAGCATATAACGCCCGAGTTTAACGTACACTTAAATTACTCTTTTTATTTTCTCAGTGATGATGCTAGAAACAGCACCACCAGATAAGGTGTTAACAAGCTCAAGCAGGTGATAACAATGGTAGCACAAGAGTATATATATATGTGCTTATAAATGCTCGACCCTCTTTGATTGGTGCAACCTCGTCCTAGAAGAGTACGAGGTTGGTAAAGTTTTACTCTTACTCTGTTTCGAGGTTATTCATAATGACCTCGACCAGCAAGGCTGACCGAGGTTAGGTATATGTAGTTGTAACGTCGACTTGGGCCGATGATGACATTGCCAGATGATTGATCCCATGTAACATTACTGATCTCGACTGATGATTGCAACGTCGGCTGGGCCCGATGATGGTGTTGAAGGGTTGCTGAACCTATGAGTCCTTTCTGACTTCGGTTGATTCCCATCCGAGGTTGATGTATGTGGCTGATGCAATGACGGTTGGGGACGACCTTCTGAGTGACGACCTTGTTGATGGCTGTCATAGGCTTTTGGTCACCACGGCTGTGAGATTAGCCGAGGTTAGTTACTCTGAGTAAGAGGGTGCACTTTGGGTATATCAATCACCCACTAGACCTTAGTCTTCTATGTGATTAGATGACTGAGGGTATGTAGTTTAGTCTGAGGCCAGATTTCTCTGTTTTGCCAATACTTTCTTGCCACATGTCACTTAATGAAGTAAGGAGCGTGCCTATCAAGGCATGCCAATTCTGATTTTCCCCTTGGGTTTCCCTAGGTTAATGATAAGTGTTGGAATGTGGGCCCCCATTTGAGAAGGTTTAAAAACCCTATTTTCTTTCCTTCTCTTTCTTCTTCTATTTTCAATTTTCCCTCTTGAGATCTTTCTACAGTTGCATCTTCAAATCTCCGTAGTTGGCTTCCATTTGAGGGGTTCTTCTCTTCTAATCCTCTTCTACTTTATTTCGTAATCAGTCAGGTATCATTTCCACCTTTCTTTACCATTTTTAGCCATTGCTTTTCATTTTTGAATTTTCGGTCAGTTTTTGTACTTTTTGGTAAGGGTTTTTTCATTTTACGGCGACCTTGAATGTAAAGTGTTATTGGTGTTCTTGGTTTTAAAAATTTTCACCCTCCTAGTTTGATCTTTAGTTTAGGTTGAGCTAGGTTGTTTGCCTGTTTATTTGTAACACCCCGCCTGCCCGGGGAGAGCGAACGGAGCGCTAATGCGATAAAATAAATCTAAATCCACAATAACAAGGTATAGAGCATATAAATAAACTCACAATAATATAAATCCACTAATCTCAATTCTCTTCAATTACAACAAGTCTCTCGAATTAAAATTTTAACTATCTAACTAGAATAAAATACAAATCTCTAAAGCTCTATACATCAAAACAATACAAATCTTTCCCAAACAATCCTCGCTAAAATCAATCTCCATAGCTCCCCAAGATCCACGCTAACCTGCCACTAAAAGAAAATATGGGGAAGTACACAATACAACAGGAATTATGCTCAATAAATACGGATTAGCAACGAATAAAATGTAACAACACGAGTACGAATATTCAAATCAAAATGCAAATCTCAAAGAATTTATCAATATAATTTCTCAACAACACTTTAACTCGGTCACCAGGCCTCACCCCATTCGCATATGCTTTATCAAGCCATAGCCGGGAAAAGGTATTTTGGCAGGTACTCAACATCCGTGCCATATTAAAATATCATGACAACGTGCTCATCAACAATATAATGATACCACATGAATCAAAATAATTTCAACAATTATTTTCCAGGTTTCAATGAATTTATCAATTTAAATATGAGTTCAATTAAATAAGAATTCAAAGAGAATGACACTCGCGAGATTTAAGGAGCATATTGTGTAAAACCCCATACCTCAAACCATGATGAGAAACCAATGATCACATCCTCAAGATCAACTCAAAATATCTACAAAAGCTCCTTTAAGAACCTCCAAAAAAATATCCCCAAGAACACCTCTAATCTAAGGTTGGAACTCACAAACCTCTAATCTGAGTCTGAATCATTTTCCTCAGACCACATGTCTGTAGACTCTTTCCAAGAGGCTATGGATTACTCTATCAGGCAAGATGAGGTCCCTGAGCAGGCCAAGGTTTCGAGTCGTTCCTCATCTCACCAGGGTGATAGCACCTCACAGCCTTCTTCTGATGTTGAAATTATAGGGCCAAGTGTGGCCATTCCCCCCATTATTGATGCCATTCCTTTATCGGTCGCCACCGAGGCTGAATTTGCTCAAAGGTTTCCTGATGGTGTCCCTGCACCTACCCAGGATGATGTTTCTAGGGATGAAGATGAAGGGCAGGAGACTGATATTGATACATCTGAGGCAGCCGAGATTGAGAGCTCCGTCAGTGAGTATGACCTTATAGCTTTTAGGCACCTCTATTCGATAAACTCTTCCATTAACTTTAGGAGACCTCTGAGGGGTGAAAGGGCCTTTGATGGTCGAGATGGGGATATCTGCGTTTATGAGCAGATGTTCAAGTTGGGCTTCCATCTTCCTATCCACCCTTCCATCAGAGACATATTATCCCACATAAATCTAGCCCTTCATAATTATCCCCTAACTCCTGGAGGGTTATGATTGGAGCCATCATCTTTTGGAGGGTTGTCCACCACTCAGACCTTCTCGTTAGGGTCTTCACAGGTTGTTACGTCCATTCCTCTGCCAAAAACCACCCTAGCTATTACCACTTCTTAGCTAGGAAGTCAAAGAAGAAAATGTTGTTGGTTACCCACACCTCAAACCACAACTGGAAACCTCGATATTTCTTTGCATCTGGGGTATGGGAATTTGGTCCCTATGAGGCTTCTAGAACGTCAGTTCCAAAGACCCCTATGAGATGGGGGGTCTCACTTGCTGCTAAAGCTTACCCTGGACTTAGCCAGGATAATTTTCAAAAAGTCAAGGATCTTTAAAATCAGGGGGAGCAGGGTTGGCTAGTTAAATATGAACATCTGATGACCCCCTACTACCTCTCTCAGACAGGCCTAAGGGGTGGTTCTTTGACAGAGGTTCGTAAGTCTCATTTTTCACAAGTTGTACTTCTTACTTTTCACGCCTTTAATTTACTAACTCAGATACATCTTTTGTAGAGCACCCTGAAGGTATATCAGACGGCCTCTGGTAAATTTTTTATCCTAGTCTAGTAAAGCTGATGAATAATAAGGCTAGCAAAAATGTGCCGCCAGCTACCACCTAGAAGAATGTCGGCACATCCAAGGTCGATGTTACAAAGAAGAGGAAGACTACAATAGACCCTAAGCATCAGAGGTCTGGAAAGACTTAGAGAGGGGATCGTGACATTCCCATCTCTACAGACGAGGCCCTGGCTTCTCGTCTTTCTCAGTTAAAGATTAGCGACAGTCTCATTGGTCATAATTTGAAGGTCGCTGATGCTATCAACTCTGTGATGACTAAAGAGGATAAGCATTTCCTACGCTCTTTGGGCGCCCCTCTACTGGCTGAGTTTACCCTCTACAGATCCATTTAAGTACAAGTTTTTATTCATTTGATCTTTTAAGTGTAACCTTTATTATTTTATAAGATATATGCCACACTCATACAACTGATCTTTCCACTGCAAGGTATCTTGTCCATGCACTGTTTTGTTGACTGGACCTTGAAGAAGATGCCCCTCATAGAGAAGGGTCAAGAGGCTGAGAAGGTCCAAGCCTCTTTGAACGCATAGGTTGAACGTCTGAAAAAAGAGCTAAAGGAGGTTGACAAGATGAAGGAAGTTGTTCAGCAGATAGATAGGGACATGGTCAAGCTCAGGAAGGACCATGATTTAGCTCTGAAGGCTAATGATGATGCTCTGTAGGCTAAGGTAGTTGCTGCAGTTAAGGTTGCTTTAGAGGACGCTTTAGAGAAGATCATCGAAGACTATAAAGTCTCTGATGAATTTGTTATCTTTGGCTTTGAATACCTTGAAAGATGTATCAAAGCAACTAGAAAATGGGAAGCTTCTAAAGAAAAGGATTTAGGGAGTCTGACTACCTCAGATTTTAAAGGTCTGGGATTTGGTGACCCTTAGTTTTCTCAAGCCTTGCAAGAGGTTGAGGAGGGCGATGCTGCTCCTACTGAGACTGCTCCCTTGAAAGTCACTGAGACCAAAGATGTTAATCATTAAGATAACACAGCTGAGGTGACAAATGTCAGGCATGATGACACGACTGTACCTGTAAAGGCTTAAGTCTTTTCTCTTCTGAAGCTTTAAGATTTGTAATTTTGGTTTCCCTTCTATACCCCTTAGCTTTTGTAAGCTTTGATGGCCTTTTGGCACATCTGATTTGTAACTCTTGAATGTTCATTGATAGATCATTAATCTCATCTTCTTCAGATTGTATTATTTTTCTTCCAATGTTATGCTTGAATGCCTTGCCTCTTGAATGTTGCTTAAGTTCTGAGACTACCCTCTTACAATGTTTACCAATTTCCACCAAATTAATGATGTTTAAGGTCTGAGGTCACCATATAATGATGTTCACCCTCATAATTTTCACCAAATTAATGATTTTTAAGGTCTGAGGTCACCATAATATGATGTTTCACCTCATAATTTTCACCAAACTAATGATGTTTAAGGTCCGAGGTTACCATATAATGATGTTCACCCTCATAATTTTCACCAAATTAATGATGTTTAAGGTCTGAGGTCACCATATAATAATGTTCACCCTCGTAAATTTCACCAAATTAATTATGTTTAAGGTCTGAGATCACCATATAATGATGTTTACCTCGTAATTTTCATCAAATTAATGATGTTTAAGGTCCGAGGTCACCATATAATGATGTTCACCCTCATAATTTTCACCAAATTAATGATGTTTAAGGTCCGAGGTCACCATAATATGATGTTCACCTCATAATTTTCACCAAATTAATGATGTTTAAGGTCTGAGGTCACCATATAATGATGTTCATCCTCATAATTTTCACCAAATTAATGATGTTTAAGGTCTGAGGTCACCATAATATGATGTTTCACCTCATAATTTTCACCAAACTAATGATGTTTAAGGTCTGAGGTCACCATAATATGATGTTTCACCTCATAATTTTCACCAAATTAATGATGTTTAAAGTCTGAGGTCACCATAATATGATGTTTCACCTCATAATTTTCACCAAACTAATGATGTTTAAGGTTTGAGGTCACCATAATATGATGTTTCACCTCATAATTTTCACCAAACTAATGATGTTTAAGGTCTGAGGTCACCATAATATGATGTTTCACCTCATAATTTTCACCAAACTAATGATGTTTAAGGTCCGAGGTCACCATAATATGATGTTTCACCTCATAATTTTCACCAAATTAATGGTGTTTAAGGTTTGAGATCACCATAAGATGACGTTTCACCTCATAATTTTCACTAAATTAATGATGTTTAAACATAATGTAACGAAGTATTGACATTGGAATTGCTCTTTTCATTAACATCCTCTTCATAAAATGAAACATGTATTACAAAAAAATAATTGCAACATCATATGTAGTATTTCTTCAAGTGGTCAGCATTCCAAAGATTGGAGAAAAGTTCCCCTTCAAGATCTTCTAGCCGGTAGGTACCAGACACAACCTCATTAACTACTCTGTAAGGACTATGCCAATTTGGGTGGAGCCTATTTACCTTCTGCAACATCTTCTTTAGGACTAGGTCTCCTATGGCTATAGGCCTTGATTTCACCCTTTGGTTGTAGAACCTCGTAGTTATCTGCTGGTAGGTTGCCTGTCTAATTTCTGCATCTTCTCTTCTTTCTTTAATTAATTCCAGGTCAAGTCTTCTCTCTTCTCCATTCCTCTGAGGATCATAGGTCTGGAATCTGTGGGTGGGGAGTCCTACTTCTGTAGGGATGACAGCTTCTGAACCGTGTGCTAGCATAAAAGGAGTCTCTCCCATTGGTGTCCTTATTGTCGTCATATAGGCCCATAACACAACGTTTACCTCCTTTGTCCATCTCCTTTTAGCCTCTTTCAACCTCTTCTTTATCCCGTCAAGGATTGTTCGGTTCATGACCTCAGTTTGCCCATTTTCTTGGGGTCGTCCAGGAGAGGAGAAGAACTTCTTGATCCCCACTCTTTCACAGTATTTTTCTAAGGAAGCATTCTTGAAATGGGTTCCGTTGTCTGAGATGAGGGTATTTGGAAGACCATACATGCATATGATGTTCTTCCAGATGAACTGAAAGGTCTTTTGTTCTGTAATCGTGATCACCGTCTCAGCCTCTATCAACTTGTAGAACTAATCAATGGCCACCACTAATAATCGATAGTTATTCGCAACCCTTGGCAAGGGTCCTACCAATTCGATACCCCAAGTCGCAAATGGACAAGGTGAGCTGATTGACGTCATAGGTTGATGAGGTTGATGATGGATGGTGGAGAATCTATGACAGTTGCCTCACCTCTTCACATAAGCAACTGCATCCTTTGCCAAGGTCGGCCACCAGTACCCCTGAGTAATTATCCTCTTAGCTATAGGCCTCCCTCCTATGTGACTTGAACAAGATCACTCATGTAAATATTACAAGACGTGAGGAACCTTTGAAGGGTGAACACATCTAAGGAGAGGGAGTAGGAACCCCTTCTTATACAAGACATCTCCTACAATTGAGAACATGACATCTCTGAACCTCAACTTTCTCCTGTCTAACTTTGATTCTGGAAGCTCTCCCTATCTGATGTATCTGATAAGTGGGTCCATCCATGAGTCTCTCATATTCAGATTGAGGCAAGTTTTGGCAACCTCTTCTTCTTTGATGGTTGGCTTGAGCAAGATTTCAACTGCACCTATTCTTCTTATATCTGTCCTCGTTACTGAGGCCAACCTAGGGAGTGCATCGGCTCGACCGTTGTCTTGCCGAGGTATCTGTAATACCCCGTACTTTTATTGATATTTATTTACGGGATTAATTAAATTAAATATGAATTAATTGAAAATTAATCCGAATAAAATACTACTGAGATGTGAGTTGGTATTTGATCATAATGTGCATATATGGTAGTATATGAATATTGAAAATATTAAAATTGTCACGAGACTGAAATACGACAATGTGGGAAATTTTGTTGGGACGCGCGTGACAGTCGCGTCAGGAATGTAATTATTTAAATTAAAAAGTGAATTTTATTTTTACCAACCGTATAGTCATTTTGAGTGCGCCAATGAGTCCGGAAGGGTAGAAATAGTCAGAAAACACTAGCCGGGGATTTAGTTTGGGTCCCGGGGCATTTTTGGGCCATACCGGCAACTTAAAAGGGTATTTTAGTAATTTTGAAATTTGGGGAATTTTGACCAACGAATTTTGGGAATTAAAAATAGGGTGTTTAGTAACCCACTAAGCCATTACCAACACTTAACTAATTAGAGGGCTACGGGAGTTATAGGAGAAGTTAGGAGAGGTTCCCAAAAGAGAAAAACCATAACCATCATCTTCAACTTTCAACCTTGGGAGAAATTGTAGAGGAAAAGATAGCAACATCCCACATCCAACATCAAATTCAGAGAACAATCCGAGGCAAGTGGTTTAATTACGTTAATTTCAAGCGAATATTTCCTCCATGCTTAGAAATTTATATAATCGCATTGTTTTGGGAGATTTATAAAAACCCATGAATTTGAGGATTAAAACTATAAACCATGTTAGGATTTGCATGTAGACATATTCTGGATGAATTATGAATTCATACTATAGCCCTTGATAATTCAAAAACGGATTTAAGAAGAGGATTATTGTTGATTTTGAAAGAAATAGAAAACTAGGGTTCTTGATGATATTTTGATCTAAATAAGGCCTTTGGGTGATGATTAATTAGTTTTAGAACATTAACAATGTTGTAGGATGATTATTTGATGATATTATAACGTTAGAATGATGTTTCATGCATTGTAATGGATTTTTGGGACGATTTGAGGACTGCAAAACGAATCAGTCCGTAACTTATCTGGTGCAATCGATCGATCGACATTCATCAGTCGATCGATCGACCACCATCGATCGATCAATGTTCAAGGTCGATCGATCGACCTTCCCAGAATGAGAAATATTTTCCCTAGTTAAATTTTAATGATGTTAACCCTTAGAAAATTATTAATGGAGATTTTATGAATATCCTTAGACTTAAGGAAGACCAGTGGGTATGGTTATAAAATTTGGACCTGAGTTAGAATTCAATTTGAGGAATTATTATGAAATCTAATAAAATTCGATGAGTGAGATAATATTAGGGTTAAAAGAGTAAATTCGAATAATTTGATGAAATGAGGTTTGGGGCAGAAGTAAGAATCTTAAGAATAATGATGTTATATGTGGGAATAATAGGAGACTTGGTAATCCCTTTGAGATAGGTTTTAAGTACAAGAAACTATGACGTGAGATGTGTCGACGGTCTACATCATATATTATCGGAAGACTTAAAAATGTATAAAATTAGAATAATGGTATAAGGATGTAGAATATACCTTTATTGATATTGAGATATCTAAGATGTGTGAATGCTTAATATATGACTTATGTGTATGACATACCTACCATACTTGCTATCACGGGAGGTTTGCGTTCGTTTAGGACCATCTAATCTTTGTGTGCCTACGGGGGGATATAGATTGGTACCTCGAGGACATAGGTCAGAGAAGGACTTATTGGGAAGTTAATAAGACTGTTGATCATGGGAGCGTAGGTATGTGCGTGACCCATGTGATGTGACTGTGTTAGCCTCCATTATTTGTGATTGTTGTTATCTGAGAACGATTCCTAAGAGATTCGGAATGCGTGATCCTTATGTACGTGATGTACCGGGATGGATAGCAGAGTATGTGTGCACCGCAGCTTAGCCTCGGAGTGCTTGTATTGTATATTTATGATGTGAATAAAATACGGTTAAATGGAAAGGAATTGTTATGCGAGAATAATTATAGTAACGCCTTGATAAAGGTAAAAAGGGATAACCTGCTGTGAATTGTTTTGTTAATAATTGAGAATTCGAGTTTGAGTAAAGCCATCTATTTAATTGATAACATTGGGAATTTATATTGTGAATCAAGTAGAAAGGTTATAACTTATGACGGTTTAGTTAGATATGAATATCAGTTAGATGGGTACGGTACGTTAGAGTGCACACTTAGTCGAGAGGTGAGAATTTCATGTGAGTGCACGTCCTAACATGTATTTTTCATTCATTGTTTTAATGTTATTAAAGCACTTGCTGTTTTTAAAATACTCTCCACTTTCGGGATCTGACCCGTTTGCTTTCAAATCTATTTTTGTAAAAACCTTTTAGGTGCCCAGCCATAAGGACACCGTACATAGGATTTCTATTCAGGTTACGAGCTGTAGCTGTTGTGGAAGTTACAGGGCCTTGATAGTAGACGCCTCCTTTTCTAGTCTTGACTCCATATTCAGTTTTATCATTTGTAAGGCATGTCGCCCATTTCTTTTAGAGACATTCTATATTTCAGCTATTCAGATTGTGGATTGTAATTAATTCAGGATACAGACTTGTTTTATTATTTCAGTTGTGGGATTGTTGTGAGGAGTAATTCCTCCAGACTCTTTATTATAGTTGATTATACTATTGGACTTTATGGTGAATGGTTATGTTATTCTTTCATAATTCATTTATTGCATGTTAATCAGATTTAATTTAAAATTTGACATCTTACTTTTTAAATACTAGGTGGTTAGTAATCATTAAAATGTTTTCGACAGTGATGCTATTAACTGAACCAACTTGGCATTTTGTATTAATTTAATAAAGGAGTAGCTACCCGGTATTTAATTAGTCGGGGTGTCACAGGTGGTATCAGAGCATCAGGTTCTAGTGTCCTTTAGGATCTGTACGGCTTATTATGCTTCCAGCGTAATTCTCTTTGATGTAGAGCCCTATGCTTAGGATTGTTGATATCTTTGGTGAGATTTCGTTCTCCTGCTTCGATATATATGATAGTGAATCTTATTTGCAATCAGGTGTGTTCGTGTACCAAACGATGTAGTACGTCAGGTGAAGACAGTTGGATGAACAGCAGGAGGCAAGGATCAGTTGAGATTAATAAATTAATTAAGGGAAGACCGTAGTCGAGGTCACCCATATCAGGGTACGGAAGTCCTGGACGGTCCAGACGACCAAGGCGCGACTTGTGACTTCCAAGCACAACAATACTTGAAGGTAGGGTCAATTGAGACTCACCCAACAAGGTTGGATTGAGAGAGAAAGAGTTGGGTGGGACATCGAGAAAACCAGCGGTGAAAATACTTGAAAGGCGGAGATGGCGTGTGCTAGCCAAACAAACATAATACACCCGAAGGCTTGGACTTGTGTCGGAGTATGGCCAATCGAGAGTGAAAATTTGAGGAAAAATTTTCTTGTCTCGTGAGAGCGGAGTTTCAATGGGGAGAAACAATCACCACACTTATAAGTGCAATGTGACGTCGAGAGAAGGCGTACACGAATGGTTTGACCATAAGTTCCTTGATCAGATGTTTAGGATGAAAACCGAATGTCATTCTGAACTCACACGAGAGGTCCGGACATAGGTCACTTTGTGAGAAGAAATAAAATTATTTAGTGAACCCTACACCGAGTGAAGTAGGTGAAACGGAGAAGGGGATATTAAAGGGAGAATTTACATAGAAGAATTGCTAGTCCTTCTGGCAGAATTCTGCTTGGACGGTTAAAGCAAATGGTATTGTTGCATAGTGTTAATTTG
Source organism: Sambucus nigra (assembly GCA_949130495.1). Lineage (NCBI taxonomy): Eukaryota > Viridiplantae > Streptophyta > Magnoliopsida > Dipsacales > Adoxaceae > Sambucus > Sambucus nigra. The sequence goes on along the minus strand of OX422212.1, from coordinate 149,991,812 downwards.
GAGGTAAACCTCCCCGGGTGGGGAGATACAAAAATCGAAGAATTTTTATAGAATAAGACTGGGAAAATGGTGTTGGAGAAACACCACAAGGAGGAAGACCCAACAGAGAAATCGTTAAAATAATTCGATAGCGGAATTACTACCGAGCGATGGTAATTTCAGTAAGAGAGGTGGAAAACTAGTAGTGTGTTCCTTAGGTACATCAAGCTAAGGGAACAATGGAGATAGTCTTCAGAGCTGAGATTACCAACGTCCGAGGAAAGGACCACTTTAACATGGTCAGGGTGACCGGAAATAAGTGGAGTATGTGTAGCGGTACTTTGTGGGAGTGAAAACCCGTACATTATAAATGTTTCCCGATGCAAGTGTAGGGATAAAGGTATTATGCCTGGCAAGGGCGACAGTTATTGAAATATTTGGTGTGGTACGGACAGGTGTTAAGACCAGAAACCTTTAGAGAAGCCAGGACGATTATCAGGATGAAAGTAGGAGTTTATCCTCAGATGATGTTGCATGTTGGTTGTGATATAAACAGGTTACTACAATGGTTATTGTTGTTATTGTCAGTTTTGCTTGAGAGTTGAGTTTAGTGAGTATCGGCAATTTTGTTTATGTGAACATTTTTCGCTGATAGTGTGGGGTTCCTTGTATTATTATCCGTATAGGATGAATGGGTATATTGATAGCAGTACATGATTGATTGATTAAAATTACTCGTTTTAGTGCTGTATTATACAAGTATGATATTATCCAAATTGTGTTTTTATATAATTGTACCGATAGTGTGCTGGTATTACAAGTTTATCGAAGTTACTACCTTGGGGTAGAATGTTTTGGTTTTGGAGAGGACCCATTTGTGAGAGGGTCGGGCTCAAAATTGTACTATTGTATATATGTATATATATATATAGATATTGCTGTGATTTCAAAGGCATAATGGTCTCGTATACTTAATCCTAGTATGCACGGATATTTAAATGATATGATTAGTATGTAATTTATTTACTAGTTAGCAAAACGGTTTAGCTGGTTATTGTAATTAACACTCAGGATGTCGTAATAAGTATAGTGCATTATTTTATCTCCATTTAGAGATCTGGGAGTTTATACTCATAGTTGTGTACCTGGGGACGGGATTTTGAGAGCCCCGAGTATAATTGCATAGTGTATATGGAATGCGATTACCATCAATATCAAGAAAAAGTGTCTTTCGGAAAGAGTTCCTTGTTTAAGTTAAATTGAGAAAGGAGATGTAACTTTGTTGTTAAGAGACGGGAACATAGGGGTACGTGTTATGGACTGAGGGCTTAATAAATCTCGATGACCGACAAGGTTAGGTAGTAGTGTATCGGGGGGGTTCCTTATTTGGATTTCGCTTTGCGAGACATCCCACGCATGACACCTAGCTTAAGGTTGGTAGTAGGGGGATATTTAACCATTCGTCCATAATTTGGAATCCCTCGATAATTACGAAAATAGTTAGTTAGGAAAATTACGATATAAGGTCAGTAGATCCAGTGGTGTGGTGAAGAAGTACTGAAAATTTTGGTTTTATTTCGACAGGTTGAAGGATGCATTGAGGTTAAGAAGTATTTAGGATTTCAAATTACGAGGTGATTTAGAACGCCTAAGTGGTATGGCCACGTTGGAAATACTAGAGCAATAAAGAGTTTGGAATACGTATAGCGTATATGATGTGTAACGCCATATGCATGGGTTATAAAAGCTATAGATATTCTGGTTGACTAAAGTAGTATCGTTAGAAGAAGGGATATAGTGGGGTGAAATTATTACTTATAGGATTTAGTGTCATAAAAGAAGATGTTAATGAGTATACTCGTATGTAATCAGTGTAGCACGTCTGAATGTAGTGAAAAAGCAATGGAAAGCCATTTAATAAGGGGATATCTCTTGAGAAGGCAAATATTTAATTATTATGTGCAATTTGGAGTAGAGTTCCGACTAATCAAAGGTTGTGGGTGACTCAAGAGTAAATAGAGTGAGAATGTTAATAAGGTATAAGGAGTCCGGATTTTCACAAAGAGGTGAGAAAGTGTAAGGGTCGAAACTTTGGCATACGCCAAGAGAAGCAGAGAATCGTTAAGTATCACTTAACGTGAAGGAACATTTACAAGAAAGTCAGCATTTAAAGGGGTGTTGTAAGTAGTAGAACGGTTGGGTGTTAGATGATTAACCAATTAATTTTGTATCCAACCGATGATTCTAGGGATGGAAGAGTCAAGTTAGTAAATTCCTTGAGGGGTAACAAATTCCTTCAAATACGTGAGTCAAGTTGTTCAGAAGGAGACAAATTGTTATATACTTGAATGATTTACACTATTAGATAGTGAACATGCCGGTACGTGGTTCGACGTAGTATTATTTAGAACTGGAATGAAATCCCCGAAATCCACATTCAGGTGGGGTGACAATAAGTAGTGGGAAATAACTATTCAAACTGAGGGTTATATCACCTATAACCCGAGGTGCAGGCGCAAGGTGACTAACGACTGATGGATTGTATGAAAAAAAATTTGGATTCATTGCGATATTTTCAATTCCAAATCGAGAAACTAGTAAGCAAGGTACATTGTGGTAATGGGAAGAAAATATTATCTAATAGTAGAGCTGGGTGAAACCACCCGTATCTATTTTATTGTGGACAAAGTGCCGAAAATTGTTTTGTGAAACACCACCAGAATGTATTTTTACCTTGTGTAATTCACAACGCAGGGAATAGAGATTCAAGGAATGGACAAGAAGTAGTCAGCTGTGTTATTAATTTCTTCCAGGTGGGAGTTTGGTGTGTTGCTAAACGCGGAAAGTAATGCGTAGAGAGGCACGGGCTAACAATAATATTGAAATGATGCGGCTAACGATGTATAAGCCATTTTTCTTCGATTGTTGTTTAATAAGAGCACAACGTGAGGTAAATTTATTGAAGTGTATTCTGATAAGGTATCAAGTCTGTTAAACAAGCTTGTTGTGAACAAGGGCTTTAGTGATTGGGAATTTCTTTATATTTTGTTTGGAACACTGGAGGGTACCGAATTTTTCCAGGTATGCCTTATTTTCCCGAATTTCGGGACGAAATTCTGTTATTAGGGGGGGAGTATGTAATACCCCGTACTTTTATTGATATTTATTTACGGGATTAATTAAATTAAATGTGAATTAATTGAAAATTAATTCGGATAAAATACTAACGAGATGTGAGTTGGTATTTGATCATAATGTGCATATATGGTAGTATATGAATATTAAAAATATTAAAATTGTCGCGAGACTGAAATACGGCAATGTGGGAAATTTTGTTGGGACGCGCGTGACAGTCGCGTCAGGAATGTAATTATTTAAATTAAAAAGTGAATTTTATTTTTATCAACCGTATAGTCATTTTGAGTGCGCCAACGAGTCCGGAAGGGTCAAAATAGTCAGAAAACACTAGCCGGGGATTTAGTTTGGGTCCCGGGGCATTTTTGGGCCATACCGGCAACTTAAAAGGGTATTTTAGTAATTTTGAAATTTGGGGAATTTTGACCAACGAATTTTGGGAGTTAAAAATAGGGTGTTTAGTAACCCACTAAGCCATTACTAGCACTTAACTAATTAGAGGGCTACGGGAGTTATAGGAGAGGTTCCTAAAAGAGAAAAACCATAACCATCATCTTCAACCTTCAACCTTGGGAGAAATTGTAGAGGAAAAGAGAGAAACATCCGACATCCAACATCAAATTCAGAGAACAATTCGAGGCAAGTGGTTTAATTACGTTAATTTCAAGCGAATGTTTCCTCCATGCTTAGAAATTTAAATAATCGCATTGTTTTCGGAGATTTATAAAAACCCATGAATTTGAGGATTAAAACTATAAACCATGTTAGGATTTTCATGTAGACATATTCTGGATGAATTATGAATTCATACTATAGCCCTTGATAATTCAAAAACGGATTTAAGAAGAGGATTATTGTTGATTTTGAAAGAAATAGAAAACTAGGGTTCTTGATGATATTTTGATCTAAATAAGGCCTTTGGGTGATGATTAATTAGTTTTAGAACATTAACAATGTTGTAGGATGATTATTTGATGATATTATAATGTTAGAATGAAGTTTCATGCATTGTAATGGATTTTTGGGACGATTTGAGGACTGCAAAACGAATCAGTCCGTAACTTATCTGGTGCAATCGATCGATCGACATTCATCAGTCGATCGATCGACCACCATCGATCGATCGATGTTCAAGGTCGATCGATCGACCTTCCCAGAATGAGAAATATTTTTCCTAGTTAAATTTTAATGATGTTAACCCTTAGAAAATTATTAATGGAGATTTTATGAATATCCTTAGACTTAAGGAAGACCAGTAGGTATGGTTATAAAATTTGGACCTGAGTTAGAATTCAATTTGAGGAATTATTATGAAATCTAATAAAATTCGATGAGTGAGATAATATTAGGGTTAAAAGAGTAAATTCGAATAATATGATGAAATGAGGTTTGGGGCAGAAGTAAGGATCTTAAGAATAATGATCTTATATGTGGGAATAATAGGAGACTTTGTAATCCCTTTGAGATAGGTTTTAAGTACAAGAAACTATGACGTGAGATGTGTCGACAGTCTACATCATATATTATCGGAAGACTTAAAAATGTATAAAATTGGAATAATGGTATAAGGATGTAGAATATACCTTTATTAATATTGAGATATCTAAGATGTGTGAATGCTTAATATATGACTTATGTGTATGACATACCTACCATACTTGCTATCACGGGAGGTTTGCGTTCGTTTAGGACCATCTAATCTTTGTGTGCCTACGGGGGGATATAGATTGGTACCTCGAGGACATAGGTCAGAGAAGGACTTATTGGGAAGTTAATAAGACTGTTGATCATGGGAGCGTAGGTATGTGCGTGACCCATGTGATGTGACTGTGTTAGCCTCCATTGTTTGTGATTGTTGTTATCTGAGAACGATTCCTAAGAGATTCGGAATGCGTGATCCTTATGTACGTGATGTACCGGGATGGATAGCAGAGTATGTGTGCACCGCAGCTTAGCCTCGGAGTGCTTGTATTGTATATTTATGATGTGAATAAAATACGGTTAAATGGAAAGGAATTGTTATGCGAGAATAATTATAGTAACGCCTTGATAAATGTAAAAAGGGATAACCTGCTGTGAATTGTTTTGTTAATAATTGAGAATCCGAGTTTGAGTAAATCCATCTATTTAGTTGATAACATTGGGAATTTATATTGTGAATCAAGTAGAAAGGTTATAACTTATGACGGTTTAGTTAGATATGAATATCACTTAGATGGGTACGGTACGTTAGGATTGCACACTTAGTCGAGAGGTGAGAATTTCATGTGAGTGCACGTCCTAACATGTATTTTGCATTCATTGTTTTAATGTTATTAAAGCACTTGTTGTTTTTAAAATACTCTCCACTTTCGGGCTCTGACCCGTTTGCTTTCAAATCTATTTTTGTAAAAACCTTTTAGGTGCCCAGCCACAAGGACACCGAGCATAGGATTTATATTCAGGTGACGAGCTGTAGCTGTTGTGGAAGTTACAGGGCCTTGATAGTAGACGCCTCCTTTTCTAGTCTTGACTCCATATTCAGTTTTATCGTTTGTAGGGCATGTCGCCCATTTCTTTTAGAGACATTCTATATTTCAGCTATTCAGATTGTGGATTGTAATTAATTCAGGATACAGACTTGTTTTATTATTTCAGTTGTGGGATTGTTGTGAGGAGTAATTCCTCCAGACTCTTTATTATTGTTGATTATACTATTGGACTTTATGGTGAATGGTTATGTTATTCTTTCATAATTAATTTATTGCATGTGAATCAGATTTAATTTAAAATTTGACATCTTACTTTTTAAATACTAGGTGGTTAGTAATCATTAAAATGTTTTCTACAGTGATGCTATTAACTGAACCAACTTGGCATTTTGTATTAATTTAATAAAGGAGTAGCTACCCGGTATTAAATTAGTCGGGGTGCCACAGTATCCTCTTCATCTTCACCTCCTTGAAGCTTTCTAGCATCATTCTCACCCTCTTCAGGTATTTGGCCATTCTTTCATCTTTGGCCTCATATACCCCCAGGATTTGGTTGACAACTAACCTTGAGTCACTGTGGACTAGGAGTCAGCAAACACTAAGGGATTTTGCCAAGGAGAGGCCTGCTATCAACGCATCATACTCTGACTCATTATTCGAAGCCTTAAAGTTAAACCTCGATGCATATTTAATGTAGGTACCATCTGGTGCTTACACTATCAGCCCTGCTCTGCTTCTGCTTTCACAAGATGACCCCTCAACGAAGAGGTTCCAAACATCTTAGTTGGAAGAGAAGTTCCCCTATGACAGGGTCCCTTTCTTGAAGAGGTACCTGTCTTCCTCATTCTCAACTGCACTTTTTTTGGACCTGCTTGACCCAACCTCGTTCGGATCGTGGCAGATATTTCTATTTGGTTCATCAACAGTCCTCTGACAAATTTTAATCTCAACCTTTTTCCAGGTGAACTCTGCTACAAAGTCTACAAGTGCCTACCCTTTGATGGAAACCCTGGGTTGATAAATAATGTTATACTCCCCCAACTCGATGGCCCAGGTCATCAACTTGCCTGACTTCTCAGGCTTATGGAGGACCTGTCTTATTGGGGAATATGTGAGGACAACCATAGAGTGGGCTTGAAAGTATGGATTCATCTTCTTAGAAGCGTGTATTAGAGCATAAGCTAATTTTTCCATTCGAGGGTACTTGTGTTCAGACCCTTGAATAACTTTACTATTGAAGTATACTGGCCTCTGCACTCCATCATCTTATCTTACTATGGCTGCACTAATGGCTGATTCTGAAATAGCTAGATATACGTACAACCTTTCCCCTAGAATAGGCCGAGACAAAAGTAGAGGGGATCCAAGGTAGGACTTGAGCTCCTTAAAAGCCTTTTCACATTCCTCATCCCATTCGAAGGCCTTTCTAAGCACTTTGAAAAAAGGAAGACACTTGTCTGTAGCTCTTGAGATGAACTTATTCAGCGCAACAACTCTTTCGATTAACCTTTGAACGTCTTTGATGGTTCTGGGCATCTTTATTTCCAGCAGGGCCTTGATCTTCTCAGGGTTAGCCTCTATCCCCCTCTGATTGACAATGAACCCCAGAAACTTTCCTGCTCCTACCCCGAAGACACACTTGGCTGGGTTAAGCTTCATCATGTATCTGTCTATAGTATCGAAAGTTTTTTCAAGGTCAGCCACATGAGTGTCAGCCTTCAGGCTCTTCGTCATCATGTCATCCATATATACTTCCATGGACTTGCCTATTTGATTCTCAAACGTCTTATTTATAAGACGTTGGTAAGTAACCCCTGCATTCTTCAACCCAAAGGGCATGAGCTTGTAATAATAGGTCCCTTTATCTGTGATGAACGTTGTCTTCTCCGAGTCTTTTGGGTTCATGAAGATTTTATTATACCCGGAATAGGCATCCATGAATCTCATAAGCTCATGTCCAGCTTTGGCATCCACCATCTGATCAATACGAGGAAGGAGGAAACTGTCTTTTGGACAAGACTTGTTCAACTCAGTGAAGTCTACGCACATCCTCTATTTCCCATTTGCCTTTGGCACTATAATTACGTTGGATAACCACTCAGGGTATATGACCTCCCTAATGAACTTGACTTCTTCAAGATTTCTGATCTCTTCCCTGATGATGTCATTTTTCTCTCTTGAGTATACTCTCCTCCTTTGTTTTATGGGCTTAGCATCTTTCATAACATTGAGTTTGTGGCACATGACCTTAGGATCAATAGCGGGCATGTCTGCGTGGCTCCAGGCAAAAATGCTTTGTCTCTTCCTCAAAAACTTCACCAGCTCTTCCTTGATCTCAGGTCTTAGGTCTTTTCCAATTCGGACGGTTTTTTCTAGCTCGTCCTCATTAAGGACGATGGATTCTACCTCTTCTGCGGCCTCTCCCTTCTTGAGATTTATCTCATCTTTAGGATCAAGGGTGTCAATGTTATAAGTGATTGTTGCCTTCTTATGAGCCTCTCTTTCTTTTATGGAGTTAAATTAGCATTCACGTGATGATGTTTGATCACCTTGCACTTCCCCTACCCCATAGGGAGTCTAGAATTTTAGCATTTGGTGGACCATTGAAGGCACGATTAACCATCATAAAGAAATTAAGAAGACGTTCTTATCCATCATAAAGAAATTAATTTTTCTGGTCAACCTCTTAGGCCACTCATCTCCCATTCGTACATCCATATCATACACGCCCAATGGATGAAACTTTTCTCCACTAAATCCAATCAAATGTTGATGATAAGGGACAAGCCTAGCTCTGCTGAGGCCTAGGCTCTTGAAACAGGGCCACAACATTACGTCTGCTGAACTTCCCCCATCAACGAGGATTCTCTACACCTCACATCCATGCACCCTTGTCGTGATTACTAGATGGTCATCATACGGAGCTAAAATACCTTTGAAATCTAGTCGTGAGAAGCCAACTATGAGAGTATCCATATCAACCTTCTTTCTCTTCGCGTGTTTAACCTCTGAAGAAGCCAAATTCACCACCTCTACTTTAGTCACTGACTTAGCCTCTGCCACGTGAGCTTTACGGTCGGCTACCTCTGAACCACCCCATTCTAGTCCTCCACAGGTGGTTTTAACACCAAAGGAGATCATACCAACCCTCTTTACTAGGACATTATTATCATTGGGTGGGAGGTTAGGGTCATCATCTTCATATAAGTCCTCAGCTCTTCTGGTTGGGGCATCTTCCCGACACCTACCATTTCTCTTCTTTTTAGGTTCGTCTCTTCCCCCCTTAGAATCTCTACCATACACATACTTCATGAGCTTTCCAGACTTCAACATCTTCTCAATCTCATCCTTCAGGGCAAAACACTTGTCAGTCAGATGACCGTAGTCTTGGTGGAACTCGCACCATAGGTTCTTGTTCCTCTTTTGCGGAGGAGCCTTAAGCTTCTCTAGCCATATTAGGGACCTGTCATTTTTTATTTCATTGAGGATGTGTTTGCAACTCACAGTTAGAGGAGTGTAGTGTGCAAACTTGTCGTTTGCGTCCCTCTTCTTTCCATCCTTCTTCCTTTGGAATTTTCCACGGCTACTTCCATTCTCATCCTCATACTTTGCGGCCATTACCTCTTTAGCGTTCATGACCCTATCGGTTGTTAGTAACAGCTCGGCCATGGATTTTGGAGGGTCTTCAGTAAGCTTCCAAAGCAAGTTCCCCTTTTGCAGTCCTCCTATAAGGGCTGTCATGGCTATATTCTCTTCGTAATCTTTAACCTATAACTTTTACTTGTTGAATCTTGCAATGTAGTCTCCGAGGCTCTCATTATTGCCTTATTTTACGTAGAGTAGATAGGTTGTCTTCTTCTGAGATCTTGCCCCAAAACAAAAATTGTGTATGAACCGCTCAACCAAACCTTTAAAGTTCTCCACATAATTTTTAGGAAGGGAAGTGAACCAAATATGCACAGCTCCCTTCAAAGTGCTTGAAAAAGCTCGGCACCTCATCTCATCAGGGATTGAATAAATGTCCGTTGCATATTGATACATCTCAATATGGTGTATCGGGTTGGTACTTCCATCATACTTGGGAGACACCATTGGTGGTTTAAATTTGGCAGGAGTTGGGAAGTTCACAATTCTTGCCACAAATGGGGAGCCCTCTGAGAACCCCCTTTGTAGTGGGTCTCGAATTTTTATGAGGTTCCCTATCTTCTCTTTCATCCATTGAATAGAGTCATTCCATGGTTTAACAACGTCGGCCTGGCCGAGGTTATCCCCAACCACCACCAAGGGGTGAACTGAGGGTTCCCTAACTGCTGCACAACTGTGGTTAAACCAACAGTTATATTACCCTACATACATGATTTCTAACGTAAAACATATACGAATTCATCAAGGGCCATCAATTAAAGGGTTAATTCAAATTAATACAACAAGAACCCTATTTTTACCATCATGATCAATATTTTCCTAATTCTTCCAGAATTTAACCTCTACTGAACATCAATTTCGTAGTTAATCATCTATATATAACAATAGGGTTGTCCTAACATGGTTTATATTCGTAATTTCAATATGAATCTCCCAAGTCTCATTTATCTTGCATGAAAACATAAATTTATCATCTCCTAACCTAGCATGGATGTGTTATCAGCTAAAGAACAACAAGTTAGATACTTTCTTGGAAATCGAAGGTCTGATCCGGCGAATTTGAGTGGTATAGGAACGATCCTCTTCTTCCGATCTACGCGTTGGTGGTGGAATTGGTGAGAGTGGTGTAGCGTTGGTGGCTCTCCTCCTTGGAAGCCTTCTCTCTTCTGTCTTCCTTAGCCTCTATTCAACTCTAATGTTTCTAACCCTCAAGGACTCTAACTCCCATCAGATATAACCCTTCAATTTCATCTATAATTAAGGCCTAAAATTGAAAATTACCAAAATGCCCTCTTGGGTTACCGATTAGGCCTAAAAACGTTCCGGGACCCATAATAAACCCCCGGGTACACTTTTCTTACTATCTCAACCCTTATGGACACATTGGCACACTCAAAATGACCATACATGCCAATTATAATTAAATTACTTTTTATTCCATTAATTTAGTCCTGATACGACACAAGCGCATACCGACTTAATTTCTATGATTGTCGTATTATTCACTCGTAACAATTTTAATAAATTCAATGTCATATATTACTTTACTCATCTAGTAATATTCAACATAATTCTTACCAATAATTACTAACTCTCGTCACACTAGTAAATATTCAATTTAAAAAAAATCCAAATTAATATTAATTTAATTAATAATAATTAAATTTAATTAATCCAATAATTAAAGGCCATAAAAATACGGGATATTACAGGGAGTTGCAAAAGAACTTCCTATGAAAAAAATGATGGTTGAGTAAAGTAAGATCCACAACCAACTCAAGAAGACTCAAGCCAACATCACCTTGTGAATAATTACACCGAAATGCTCTGATAAATCTTCTCATTGGGCCCACAGTCCCTCCTTCTACGACTCTATAAGAAAATGTGACCTAGTTGGATACTTGACCACCACTAGACTCCTTTCCTTCTACGAAGAAAAAATTTTGAAGGTCTGCCTTGACCACAACTACACCCTAAACATCTCCATTGAAGTGATGGGAAAGATAATCCCGTCTCACTCATCAATATTGGATCTTCCCTCAATGTTTGCCCATTAAGAACCTTCAATTGCTTGGGGTTAAAAGTAAATGACCTAACTCTGACTTCCATCGCATTGTGTACCTATGATAATACTCGTTAAGAGGTGATGGGATCCATAACACTCACAATAGGTATTGTCCATATCAATCCCATTATCGAGTTTTAAGTTATTAACATACCCGCATTCTTTAAGCTATTGCTTGGTCGATCGTGGCTTCATAGCATCTATGGAGTATCTTCCTCCCTTCACCAGAAGTTAAAATTCTTCACCAAAGGGCAAGTAATTACCATTTTGGGAGATGATGATGGTATAAAAAGTGCCGCACTAGAAATCTGATACTAGAAATACAACATGGGACAAATGACATGCTTCTCTCCAGCTTCAGGGTTGATCCACTTCCCCTTTCGGCGGGGGACAATTTTAAAAATCGAGTCTTTCAAGAGCACAACCCTCACGACAATGTCAATGTGATACAAATGTTCAAGAATATCCTTTTCATTCCCGGAATGGGGCTGGAGCGATGCCAATAAGGGATACTAGAGCCCATATTCCTAAAAAAAGCCTTTCCTTTATGTGGCCTCGATTATTAACTTTCACTAGAAGAACTCACAATGCTTCGCCATCCACGGCTAAAAAGGAGCTCAAAAGATGTTAATATTGTTTCAATGGACTCTCTGAATAGAAGATACGTCAAGGAGGGTGGGGACTTCCCCTTTTATGTATTTTTCGAACCGTGTTACGACCATGTGGATAAGAAGATAAAGCCAGGGATGGAAATATTCCTTCAAGACAACTACTCCCGGGCTATAGAGTGCCAACATAAAGTGCAACCTCTCACTCAGAAAGCCATAGACATTACCAAGGTCTCCGAGGAAAGTGATTTCTAAGACTCATTCAACCAATAGACACTGGGGTTGACCCTTTATATGATCCATTTAGGCATAATATTATCGGACCCATCCCCTCTGATCAAGACCGCTGATGAGCCTCTCCTCAACTAGAATGATATACCAGTCCCACCTGCTAAAATGTAACCCAACCTTACTATTTACCATATCTCTTCATCTATTATTGTTCCTCTTTTTTCTGATAATAATGTAATCGAGACCTATTTTGACGAGGTTCTTAATGCTATTTTTATTAAAAGTGAAATAAACGAGAATTTGAGTGTCTTGTCGTGCCTTACATTAATTATCTTGATTCTAATCAAACTCTTGATTATGATGACTTTGTAAAAGAACAATTCTTAATTAATATTAATAAGGTTAATAACAAACAAAATAACCATATTCAAATTAATGAGGATGAAATTGTTGTTATCAATCTCGATTCTAGTAGCCAACAATGCGAGATTAGGATAGGGTCCACCCTTAACGAGCATGAGCGCACGTAATTTGAAGAGCTACTGAAGGAATTTATGGACTTCTTTTCATGGCCCTATAATGACATGTCCAACATCGATACTGAAATAGCTCAGCATGAGATTCCAAATCTATCGAAATATAAATCGATCAAGCAAATGCTGCAAAAAGCTCTGCACTAAATGGTCACTGAAAGTTAAGGAAGAGATAATTAAATAGTTGAACGTAGGCTTCATCCGAGTGATCTAATATCCCACATGTTTAGCCAACATTGTGCCCATGCCAAAATTAAGAGGAAAAGCTTGCATATTCGTCGACCATTAGGATTTGAACAAAACATCGTCGAAGGACAATTACCCAATGCCCAATACTCAACCAATGATGCCATCAAGTCTTTCATCAATGGATTCGTTAGATACAATCAGATCAAGATGCACCCTAACCATCAGGAGAAAACTAGCTTCATCAACCCCCGAGGAACCTTTTGTTACATAGTTATGTCGTTCAGGCTCCAGAACGCTAGGGCTACCCACCAAAAGGCTGCCACAATCATCTTTCATGATTTGATACACAAAGAGGTCGAAGTCTATATATACGACATGATTATTAAGTCTAAGACTCGAGAAGTTCATGTTCCCACCCTCGAAAAGTTCTTCGAATGAATATAACGATAGGAAATGCGACTAAACCCACAGAAGTAAATTTTTGGTGTCACAAAAGCAGACCCCGCCATGTTGAAAGATTTACTCAAAATAAAACCTCCCTTGGAGAAGGAAGTCCGAGGATTCTTGGGAAAATTACAGTACATCATCTGGTTCATCAGCCAACTTACTTCTATTTGTGGACCCATCTTCACTCTCATCTGGAAGGATTTTACTAAAGTCTAGAATGAGGCCTATCAGGAAACCTTCGACAGATTCAAAAAATACCTTATCCGACTTTCAATACTTATGCCTTCGCAGTCGGGTCTCTCTTTACTCTAGTATTTGATTATAATTGATACTGCAGCAGGGGCTTTACTAGCCCAATATATCGAAGAATCTCGAAATGAAAGGGCCATCTACTATGTCAGTAAAAAATTTATTGAGTACGAAGTCAACTAAACTGCCTTGAAAAAGTCATGCACCACCCTAGTCTGGGTTACTTAAAAGTTACGACAATACATGATCGCTTTCCTCATCAGACTTGTGTTCCGAATGGATCCTATAAAATACTTGCTTGAGAAGCCCACCCTATCTAGCCGAATGTCCTGATGGTTGATACTGTTATCTGAATTTGATATCATGTATGTCATATAAAAAGCCATGAAAGGGAGTGCCATCTCCGATTACCTTGTTGATTATCCCATGGAAGAGGTTGATGTTTAGGTCTCTGAATTCTCGGATGAAGATATTCTCTGCACCTCTCAGGAGGACCTCTGATGACAAATGTTCTTTGACGGAGCTGCTAACAAGAAAGGATGCGGCATTGGGATACTTTTGATCTCCCTTGATGGCTCTAACACTCCCATTTCCATCAAGCTAGATTTTCCCTACACCAACAATATGATCGAATATGAGGTGTGGACTGTAGGCCTTAAAGTCACCCTCAAGAAAGGTATTAAACATATGGATGTTTATCGGGATTCTGCTCTCATCATCAGCCAAGTCCTTAGAAGATGTAAATTCAACGACTAAAAGCTCTTACCCTTCCACGCCCACCTAGAAGAGTTGGCCTCCCGGTTCCAAGATATCACCTTTCACTACTTATCCCGTGCAAAGAACAACTTAGCTGTTTTCCTTGCTACCTTATCCTCTATGGTGGATAAGTCCGAGGGAATAATGATGGCCCCCTTTCTAGTCCAAAAGCAAACTATGACAACCCACTGCTACCACATTGAGCACGTCATAGAGGAAGATTTTGATATAGCCGAGTGTTGGTACTATGACATTTGACGCCTCCCCAAGCACACTAGGTATCCCCAAGATGCCAACAAGAAAAATAGTTTGACCTTTTGCAAGTTGGTTGTCCAGTACATTATCTGCGATAAAGCACTATTTAAGAGAAACTTCGATGAAACCCATTTACACTGCATCGTAGGGGCTGACATTGAAGAGATGATGTAGAAGATCCACAACAGAGAATGCAAGCCCCACATTAACGGTCATATGTTTGCAAAAAGATTATCCGTCAAGGGTATTATTAGACCACCATGGTTCGGGATTGCACCACCTACATTCGAAGATACCTCAAATGCCAGGAATATGCCCATCTCCAGCATTTACCTCCTTGAGAATTATACAATACGACTTATCCCTGGACATTTTCCACCTGGGGCATTGGCATATAGGGAAAGTCACACCCAGAGCTTCAAACGAGATCATCTCAGTCGCCATTGATTACTTCACCAAATGTGTCAAAGCCAAGTCATACGCTATACAGAATTCTAAGAAGGTATCCAAGTTTATTCAAAAAAACATCATCTGTCGATACGGGTTCCCCATGAGCTAGTGTTAGATAATGGGTTGCATTTCGAAGCCGAGATCTCATAAATAATCGATGAGTATGGTATCTAAAGGCATAAATATTCTCCTTATCAACCCCAAACCAATGATGCAGTAAGCCGCCAACAAGAACCTCAAAGACATCATAAGAAAAATGATCGATAGTTGCTGAGATTGGGCCAATCGAATCCCTCATGCCCTTTGGAGCTACCTTACTTCAATCAGGACATCTACTTGGGCTACCAATTACTCTCTAGTATATGGAATGGAAGCATTCCTACCCGTTGAGCTAGATATACCTTCCCTATGTGTTATGCTCGAGAACAGAGTCAACAAGGAAGATGGGTATCAAAGTCGCTTTGACAAATTGTCACTCTTGGATGAAAAGAGACTGAAGGCTCTGTACCACATACAAGGGTACCATCACTGGATAGTACGATGTGGTGACTAGGAAGGAGGCTTGACCCTAAAAGAGATCATAGAACCTATCTGGGACCCTAGAGGGAAATTCAAACAGAATTGGAGTGCCCCCTAAATAATAAAGAAGATTATCTCAAGAGGTGCCGCTATGCTCGCAGACCTCGATGAAGAAGAAATGGCATGTTCTGTCAACCTAGAATGTCTCAAGAAGTTCTAACCTGAGTCCAAAATCTCGATGCGCTATGATTCTTCTCATCCCCCTTCTATTCTTAAAAAAAACTCTTCGTTTCTCTATGCCCAGAACTTCATGGGTCCTGATCCTCTAAAGTACCTTTTGCTTTTAAAATGGAACTATTTTTTTTAAATAGCCAGAGGTACATAGGTAGCTCATACACTAATATATGGGTGCGATCCCTTTATTTTTCACAAAATGCTATTCTTTTCTAACCTTCGGGAACGACATTTCATATTATCATTTACAATAAACAAAAGGATTATGTATGCCTTAGCGATTAGTATAGATAATTCAGATACAAAACTCATCAAGAGGCATAATAATATGGTCAAAATCTTTTTTATTTCATATAAGGAGGTTCGATATCATTACACGAAGTATTAACGAAGGGAGTCAAAACAACCACCCCTCTCCACTGACCAAACTATTTCTAAACAAGCCTAAACCAAACTTCACAAAATTATTCCCCAAACCCCAAATATAAAAAAATATAAAAAAATATAAAAAGCTTCATAAAAGTCACCAAAAGCTTCACATAAAATAATCCCAGCTTCACAAAAACCCTATTTGCAACTGTCGAAAGACCCAACCCCATCATTATTAGCCCCTTGAAGTCCCCAAACTTCTCCTGCCTATTTGACATTCTAAATACGCTCTATAGAAAGGTATACTTTTACCAACCTGAAAAATACACTAACCCTCCTTCCATGGTGTTAAAAAAAACATTCTATCTAGTCTCGCTTCCACAACCATTTCAGATAATCCTTGGACACATGCCAGACCTACCTATGAATTGATATGGAAGGGTTGATGGTAGACGATTCTCCCACAGAGAACCTAATCTCATGAACAGGGATTCAGTCAAGTCTTCCATAAGAAATAAGTCTAGTGTCCAAGGAGGCACTATTTGCTCCCATCCAACTTGATGTAAGAGTCGCCAAGGGAAATTGAACGAAGTCTGTCGCAGGTTAACTAATCGAGCATATCGGTACTCTTCCAGTTCTAGAATATGTTACAGTTCCCCCGACCATAGCACTGGCCAATGAAGGCACCGGGATCCGTGCATCACAAACCAATTGACTATGTTCTCCATAAATGGGATAAAACTGATAAAATAGTGAGCAAAGAAATTTATCACGCCTGCCAAGTGATATTCAGGAGGAATTGCAAGACGGAACCTCTCAGCCAATCATATGAACAACATCTCCAGACTCCCTCTTAGAATATTAGAGCGACTTTCCCTCCAAGTATCATGACCATTCAGAGTCTCCGTTAGTATCACTGTCGTAGGGCTGCAATGGTAAGACATTCACACTGTGATTATAGCCAGCTGGGGTCCCAACATGAAGTACCCTATCACCAGCAAAAGCCTTAAAGTTAGGCCTAGGTCAACAACTCTGGTGTATCCTATATTGTCAAAATACCTCAAGCGCACAGAATACATGATAGTCGGAAGATAAATCATCCCCCCAGTAACCAACGATCGAACCGCCACTGGGGAAATGTGGAGAAACTCTACTAAAAAGCCTCCACTATGCTTGGATTAATTCCCAACATGGACGAGAACTCTCCATAGGTCGATCATACCTCATCTAAACCAAAATGGAAAATATAGCCTTCGGGATACCAAAACTGCGTTGCAGCCGCTAGTATACTCCACTCAATGGCTCTGTTACGCCACAAGGAGACTCAAGGAAAGTTGAAAGCCTTGTATTCCATGTTATACAAACACAAGGATTCAAGGCTTCCAAGGTAGGAAGAAAACTCAGCATGCATCGAAGGTCCATTTGGAGGATAATGAAGCAGAAAACAAGGACCAAGAAATAAAAAAGAAGAAAGTGGATGTGGATGGAAAAATTACACTCCTTACCTCCCCTTTTATACACAAATAGTTTGACAAAAGACAAGATATCTGAGGAGTTCGAATGAATTCCTACCCAATAAAGTACTCTGCTCTGAAAGAAAGTGCAATCAAAGCCTTAGAGTGACTTGACTTGACCCATATGCCGATCGACAACCCCACTATTTTAGAAGATTCTATCTTTCCTTTTATGTCAAAATTAAATTCTCAAAAAAAGGAATCCTTATTTTTAAACTCTCGGGTTATTTCTTCTTACTTATCCAATTCTATTTATTATTTCTAAAAATAAACCTTTTTCTCAAGTTAATTAAGCCCTCCTTTTCTAAATAAACATCCTATCATTTTTAAGATCTCAGTAGCAAAGTAAAAGTGCATGTAGGATATGTCATTAAAACAAGAATTAAAAATAAAAACTCCTATATATATATATATATGTTGTCATTGATTACATCTTTCCAAGAAAGAAGAATAACCAGAGAAAACCAAAATAATGGGACGCAGCCCTAACCCACAATCTCTCTATCTGTCTCATACACACTACCCCCGCGACGAACACGCTTGCACCGAAGACGAGCGATAGAACATCTACTGCCAGATCCCGATCCCTCATCCGAGGTGGTAGACAAAAACAAATAAGAAGGAACGTGTTCCTTAATGTAAGAAGTCGTAGGGGCCACCCGGTCCTAGATATCCTTTACCCAGGTGGTCGGCACCCGAATATGCTGCAAATATAGAAACAAAAGACCAGTTAGTCAGTAAAAGGCACAGAAAGAATCAGAAGAAGACAAGACAAAAAAAAAGAGAAAAGTATACCTCATGCTGAAGCCATTGTATTAGGGTGGTGTGGCAAGCTCAGTTTGTCAGTAAAAGTATACATCATCCATCAGCCCCATCAATCCTGAAGCCATTGTATTAGGGTGGTGCGGCAAGCTCAGTTTCCCCCGCTAGTCAATCGAAAATTATAAGAAGGGGGAATTACCTGAATAAGTGGAGCCTCATTTGCCGATGTCGCCACTGAGGACATACCATCTGTGCTATGGAAACATCCCCTCAGCCTACTGGTACCCCTACCCGAAGCCATTGGAGGTGGAGGCATGTTCAGCACGTCATAAATACAAGAGGGCATTAACCAGTTTATCACAAAATCCAGGTAGTCATAGCTCGCCGTCATGTCCGTGTCAAGCGTGTAAGCCTCGCCAACCACTGTCACTGGACCTAGCCTCGACAGATATCTCCCTAACTCGCATCATATACATCGGGGGCACCGAAGGTGGGACCGCCACCTCATACTCCATTATCTGTTGCACCACCCTCTCTCCCAAGTACCAGGCGTACTCGAACTCATAAGTCATCAGCCTCCGCATCTGCGCATGTATACCTATTATCCCCGTATGTCGAGGAGCCGTCCTCCACGGGTAAAAAGTCACCTACAATCCTTGGCAAAAGATCAATACTCATTCAAAGAAAGAAAAAAGGCAAATGGAGATTTAAAAGAAAAATGAAATACTGCACCGCTGCCAGGGACAAGGACTAGTTCGACTGCCTCTTAGACTTCCGCCATTGGTACATTTGGCAGAAGTCCCCCAAATTCTTGTCTTTTAGGGATATCAATCTAACATTGAAACCTATCACCTTCAGAACCACGTTTGCAAAAAGGCAAGAATTAGCAAAGAAGAAACTAAAGGAAAATGTAAGGAAATGCATAAATAGAAAAAGAAAAGCAAAAGTTACCTCCAACAAGTACGTCACCCCTATAAAAGTCTGCCACCAGCACCGACTGAATGCATTTAAAGAAAAGTAAAGTGTTTTTGAAGTCAGGCTCCCCTAATAATACAGCGGGATGTCAGAAAATGTCCTCAAATATGGCAAAAACTAGAGATGAATGATGTTTCCACCTGTCGCCACCAAGAAACCACCGAACAAAAGAAGAATAAACAACTCGTCCATCTGTCTCACCTGTCGCTCGACAGCATCATCAGTTCTCCTGCTCAAGCGAACCTCTTTAAGAGAGGATATGCGGATGGAATCCCCATAAATGATCCTACCCACATCCCCCAACACTGTCTGGATCACCTCCGATGTCACCCTCACAGTACGGTCCTCCTTTATCTGTTCGCACTTGCAATTTATCCCCAGTAGCTGATGCACATCAATTGGAGTAATAATCATCTCCCCAAATCCCAAGTGGAAGGTGTGGGTAGTGTCCCACCACCTCTCTTCTAAAACGCACAGGTGTCACGTCCAAAGCCCGAGACAGACAACCAAAACCATCAGGAGTAACTATCCAGCATACCATCGTTAAAAGATGGTCCCAAACATCCTTCAACCCAGTCGTCCCTATATAATGCATGCTCGAATGAGCTATGTCAGTCTTCTAAAAGCCAAAAAGAAGAAAAAACCTCTCATAAATACAAGAAAATGAAGAGAAAATAAAAAATAATACCAAAGGTCATCATACTTACATAGACACTAGGGTTACTCACCCTAGATGAACGGTGGTGCGCAGGTTCACGTAGAAGATTGTGCTTATCAGCAACGGGCTCGAACAGATCAAGCACATTCTCATTACCCAAAGCAAGGGGCATCCTATCCTGCCACTCATGGCCAGTCTAGTCATCAATGCTCAACCACTCCAAGTTGTATTCCTCACTGGAAAAGCCCGCCATTTGAATTCTTAAAGAAGAAAGGACTTGGGAACGATTTCTAGAGAGAGGAAGCGAAAGATTAAAAGGCTTGAAGATGTGAAAAATGAGAAGGGATTGCCCCCTTTTTATAGAGGACTAAACGGCATGCCAATCGATATACCACATACCAATCAGTACCTTCATGTTCCTCTAACCAAGAAAGCTCAGGAGACCGTGTCATTGCCAAATGGTAACCCCTACAACATTCCAGTTGGCAGCCCCCTGAAAAATTTGTACAAAAAATGCTAGAAAGTTCCAAAAATTACCCCAAAATTTTCCAAAAATGCCAAACAAATATTGAAACAATTATTCATCAAGAAAACTATTTTTTGGAACATTAAATCCCATATTAACTCCAAAAATCCCCAACAGGATTAATATTATGCTCTTACACACAGTATAAACCTTAAACATATTCCACAAACAGAACCAAAAATAAGCCCGTATCCCAAATCCAACTGTAATTCCCTAGCGGAATCTCAAATCTCAAGTCTTCTACACCAGAATCCAAACCTCAAAACAAATGCCTCCCCTGGCAGGATTGCAAAAAATACCTTCCCAATCCCCTAGCGTAATTTCCAAACTAAGATTTCTCCAAATACATTCGCCAGTAAATTTTTAGGATACATCTGCAATCAGAATCCCTTAAAATTTCCCCAGCGAAGCTATCCCCTCTCAAAACAGCGTGATTCCCAATAGGATGTCTCGAGGGTAAAACCTTCCCTAAGTGTGTCTCAAAAGAGCATGATCTTTAATAGAATAACAGTATATCTGCATCCTCAAGATAAAATACCAATTCCCCAGGAGAACAACTCCTCACATCTTAAACTTTAGGTTCTCGAAATTGACCTTGGCCCTTAGAATTGGTGGCTATAATCTTAGGTCCTCATAATCGACTTTGACCCTCAGAATTGGTCATTATAAATTTAAGTACTCAGAATTGACCTCGACCCTCAGAATTGGTCGTCACAACTTTAGGTCCTCAGAATTGACCTTGACCATCAGAATTGGTCGTTATAACTTTAGGTCCTCAGAATTGACCTCGAACCTCAGAATCGATCACTACCACCTCAGGTCCTCAAAATTAGCCTTAATTCGCAGAATCAATCTCTACAAATTTAAGTTCTTAGAATTAATCTGAACCTTCAAGACCAGTCCCTATTATTTGAGGCCCTCAAAATTGACCTTGACCCGTAGAATCGTTCTTTACAAATTTGGTTCCTAGAAATTAACCTCGACCCTCATAATCGATCCTTATAACTTAGGTCCTCTGAATTAACCTCGATCCGTAGAATCGGTCTATACAAACTTTAGGTCCGCAAAATTGACCTCCTACAAAACTAATCCCTGCAACCTTAGGTCCCCAGAACTGGTCTCAACCCATAAAATCAGTCATCTCCATCATTACCTTAGGTTCTTTAGAATCGACCTCGACCCTTTGAACTGGTCATCCTCATCCTTTTAGGTCCTTAGAACTGACCTCTTTCCCCAAAACATTAATATGGTGTCTATTCGATGGCCTTCACTTATTCCAAGATCATCCATTGAGGGATTTTGTAGACACCACATTCTAAGTACCTCTTAATCATCTCCTTAGGTCCCTAACACTTCCTCCTTCACCATAAACCCTAGGTCATACTCCGACTACCGATCTAAAGGCCACCGGATGCACTCAGGCCCTATTTGACTCTTAATAACTTTCTCGTTCGATAAAAAATCTCAATAAATATTTGAAGGGATTCGAATTCCCTTTTCAATAGTCCACCCCATGCATAAATTACATTTCAGATGAACAATCCGTTTTATGGTAAAAAACCGATCTAGAGGCCAACGGGCGCTCTCGAGCCCTATTTTAACCCCATTCAACTTCCTTGCTTGAGTGAAAGCTCAATGAATCTTTGAAGGACTTTGAATCCCCTTTATAATGGTCGACCCTATGCATGAATCGACCTTATGGTTCGAATGAATAGTCCATTTTCTCTCGAAAACTGATCTAGAGGCCACCGAGCGCTCCTGAGCTCCATATGACTTATGTCTACTCTTCATCTTAAACTATACTAAATTAATCTTTGAAGGTCTATGACTAATATTTCCAATGGTCCATTCCATGTACGAATCATCCTTATGGTTCAGATAAATGATCTGTTTTCTTCCAAGAATCTCTTGTCCAAAAGACCGTCGGGCGCTCCTGAGTCCCGTTTGACCATAGTCAACTCCCGAACTTGAGAGTGTCCTCATAAATTATTAAAGGGATCTGAATACCATCCCATGAGAAATTCAAACTTATGGATTGCATTATACGATCATTGTTTCAAAAAATCTGCATAAGACTACCGAATGGCAAACCCATTTCCCTGCCTATCGACAGTGTGTCTGGGGTTGCCTATCGATAGGCAGGTCAAGGACAATGCCGATCGGTACCCCTTGAACCTATATAAAGGGAGACTGATCTCACTTCGAAAGGCACTTCAGAAACATCTCCCTCAGTGATCTCAATAATATTCTCTCGAAGTCATCGTGGTTTCTATATTGAAACCTCTCCCCTACATTTCATTTCCATCATTTTCTTATCCAATTTAGCAAATTCTGTTCCTTCTCCTCCTACCATATCCATCCACTTTCAAGAGCAACCCTTCATTAATCAAGATCAATCTTAAAGATTCCGAAGAAGGTCCAAACCTTTCACTCTCTCTTTAATTTCTCTTATTTTGCATTAGTTATTTAATTCTTACTTTAGCATTTAATCTTTGTTAGTTCACACATATTAACATCCCACTTTTTTATTAGTAGTCTTGCACATACTATATTTTCTATTAAAAAAAACCCAAAACAAGAAAATAAGGGTTTGCTTGTAAATAACATTTTCTCACACTAAAACATCATTTTTCTACACACACACACACACAATAAAGTCCCCGGTTGGATTTATAGTATAAATTCCACCCCCATGTTGCATGTGAACTGCATGAACTTTGATGCCTTTTTAGGCTACATAGGCGTCTCGAGAAAAAATCCGAGATTCCATACCTCCTTTCTTATTTTTGTTCATATATTAGTTTCACATATTATATTTGTGATTCATGCTGGCATTTTGTCCAATTTATACCATCCTCTTGCTATAAACGATCGGTGACCCGATAAACATGAACATGATATTTTTAATTATAATTTTTGGAATACTCCAATGGATGACCTCACCCCGCCCTTCTCCATGACTTGAGTCGAGTAATTCCATTCTCCATTTATATATATACGCACACACACTTTATGGAGTTATTAAGGAAAAGAATAACACATGCCCATGAGAGACCGAAAGGTCGGGATAAGTGCCTGAAACCTTCCCATTCTGTAACTTAGCCCCCGAATCCTTAAACTAATTATTTCCAAGTATGAGTATGTCTTTGATGTCATTTTCTCTAGGCAACAAATATTCTTTTGCTTGTTCTATGAAAAATAGGATGGCGACTCTATTTATATACATCACCCCACATTTGACGACAATTGTAATGCCCCAAGAAATGGTACGAACTCTCACCAATCGCGCGCCGACTCAGGAAGATCAGGATGGCAATAGGAGTGTTGGTTGTAATGGAGAATAAGGGAATGTAGGGTAGTTCACGATTAATGGGTGATCTGGTGGCTAGAAATGGTGGAGTAACTTGTATCGCCAGTTTTAGAGCTCTCATGGTTTTCGTTTTGATTTTAGATTTGTGTGAAAGTTTGAATGTCTTCTGTGAGAAGACGACGTGATTTTATATTTAGTGAATATGCGATTGTCAACAATGTATTCAGTTATAAATGAATACACGGTTGCCAACAACTTATTTACTTAAACTGTTTAATGAATACGCGGTTCTTAATTGTGATTTTAGGTTAATAATATTAATTAATCCAATTTAATGAACCGATTAATCTCACATGAATTCGGGGTTAACAACAATGAATTCAAGATTAAAATGCTAATTATGTGATCGTTAACCACGAATTTACATAGTGCAATATTTGTATAATTATGTCGAGAGAAATTCTTGGTGAACAGCCATATTGTACCACATTGAAACCTCCCAAGCCCAATAAAAAGAAAAAAATTCTTCTCTCTATTTTGTTGTCCCCATATATTTATATAATAAAAATAAAGAAACAAGATAACAAAGAAACCACAAAACCCATCTCCAACAAAAACCCATCAACAAAAGAGATGAACGTTTTTACTCATAATGTTTTTTTACTAAACTGTGACAAAAACAAGAAAAAAAGCATTTTTTATGTATATGAAGAAAAAAAAACTGTTTTTTATATAAAACAATTTTATATGAAAAAAATAGTTTTTTTTATATATGAAAACTGTGATGAAAAAAACAATTTTCTTTTTATATACAAAACTGTGACAAATAAAGAATTATATTTGAGAGTGCACTATTCTCTAATGGCTTGAACTTATTTAACTAGATGTCAATCCTAAAAATAAATTTTAATTCCTTTAAATCCTAAATCATGTATCCAGGTAATTCAAAACACTAAGTAGATAAAGCATGCATGGAAAAATAATTTCAGGATGAATTCCCAAAGGGGTAAAACCATTTATTTCACTAATACAGTTTGTAAATCGCAACTTACAACCTTACAAGTGAAATAGAACCCGAAGAATCTCCCGCAGGTGACCTTCATCTTCTTCAGCAATGAGTTTCCACAAGAACTCACAAAGATCGAAGCCTTCCTTCAGCAATGATTCCCACGAGAATAATAAGAGTAGCAGTAGAGACTCCTTCTCTACAAGAGTAACTTCAATACAAAATTGTTTTGGGTTTCAAGGATGATTCACAAAAGTATATAAGAGAGATTGTGTGAATCAAAAAGTATTTTCGCTTTTGAAAGTAAAGACGTTTTGCAGCAGGTCTTCAGTTTTTGTAAATGCAAAGTCTTAACAAGAAACCTATAGAAAATGGGAATTTATAGGCGAACACAAAATTCGAGGTGGCATAGGGTCGTTCTAACGATATGCTAATGTCATTCGAACAACATATGTTTCTTTTTTATCGAGATCTAAAAATTCAAAAAAGTAAGCCCTCGTTCGAACCTCATTTCATCAATGCTTCAAACGACCTTCTAACGAGATCCAAAGCCGTTTTAACGAGATTTCCATCTCGTTTGAACAACTCTGGCGAAGAATAAAATGATTTTTAAGTTAGAAAAACTGCCTCGTTTTATAAAAAATAATTTTACGAAAATCTCTCAATACTATGTAAAAAATCCACGAAAACAAAAGCAATAACTATACCAATATTACATGACGTCGTGGAGCATGTTGAAGATGCTTAATAATCAGATCTCTCTTCTTGAACGTGTGAATCATAAGGTACCATGATGGAAGTAACGGGATAGGCCATACTTGATGTAAACTAGATTCTATGGACAAGTCCTAGATACTAAGGGCAATGACAGAAAAGTTGTCCTTACAAATCTCCCCCTATAGTTATTCCGGTATAAAATAAAAAAATCCAAATTATCCAAAAAAATCCTATACAAATCTAATACTCTCCCAGAAACCAAAAAATGGAAAGATACTAAAGATGTACAAGTCCAAAAAATCTTCAACTTTTTCAAATATTCAAATCTTTTGCTATTGATCTTCTTTTGGGGAGCTTTGTCTTACATGTACTTTGCATATGCTCATCAAAGTGTACCTGCACACACTAGGCAAAGAAATATACCTCTCGTGACATATGGATTTTGAAATAAGATAAAACTCATAAATACATGCTCCCCGATAAATCAAACTCTAACTCCCCCATAATTCGTTCTCTCCCTTTTTATTTGTCTAAAATAAATAAGGAAATAATAAATCGGAGTCTGTCACAACAATCATAGCATATCATTACAAATACAAGGCAATGAAAATCAAGTAATGATAAACTAAGCAAAACCAACTATTTTTTATTTTTTTAAAATTTTCAAAAAAAATTACAAAAACAACACACCATGGAGAAACATAAAAATAACCGAATTATGGAAGCGGAATGTAGGGGTGTGAACACATTCTATAGAAAAATCAACGTAGACAAACATAAGATATGTGCACGAAGGAATGAGACACCACTAACACAAGATCTCAAAGTCTACCTTAGGTATAAAAATGGCTAACTTAAGTAAAATCGACTTATCCAATTCAATTAGTAAAGATTGTGAATGATTTTTTATATGCCCAAAGTGCACCTGCCAGCTCAGAGGAAGTAACCTCGGCCTGTACGACGGTCGAGGTAACAATAACTCAGGATTACCCATCAGTGATGTCGTCCTTCACCAGGTCGGCCACAACCCGTTGCAAGTACCACCATGATTGGGCATCAGTCGAGGTCTACACGACTCATGGGGTCAGTTATCCATCAGTCGTCCACAACCGACGTTACAAGTATCACCTCGGTAAGGGCATCATCCTAGGTAAGTATGGACATGGGTTATCCACCAGCATCACCATCAACATCGGCCATAGCCGACGTTACAAGTTTCACCTAAGATTAGTAGGACCTTGTAGGCTCAACATCAAGTGTCAAGACAACATCGGCCCTGGCCGACGTTCTAGATATCTAACCTCAGCTGAAATCCCAGCCAAGGGTATCATATAATCCCCAACCAAGGCAGGGTCATACTTCACCAACCTCGTACTCATCTAGGCCGAGGCTGGTACCAAGCAAAGATAGTCGAGCATCTACGCGCACATGTATTGCTTGGGACACGTGGACAAATCCGTTATAACTGAATCATTCCCTCCACGTGAGGGAATATTGAGTTCATCATTAATTAGTTGATATCAGTCAGGTGTCATCCTTGCACTGGCTGGATCTCCATGCACATGCACTTTGCATGCGTGGGGGGTTCATTACACCCCCCAAGCTTTATATATTGAGGTCATCCTCAACATTGTAAAGGATCTATATTTACAAACCCTAGCCAAACTATGGTTCATTTACAGTAGAGAGAGAGTGGAGTGATTGTATTGCTAAGGCCATTAGAGCCCTCTTTTGATAGTGATATTTACAATCACTTGCACAGTGGACGTAGATAATCGCCAAACCACTTATATTGGTGTGTTTCTCCTCTTCTCGTCATCACCTTCTACATATCTATGTTGTTATTTGCTGCTATTGTTATGACTGTTTGAGCTCTACTACCTCTTTACATAGTGGTGTTATTTACAGCATCATCATTTTGGCACCATCTATGGGAACGAGAAGATATATCTCTTTCTTTCCCAGCTTAACCTCACTGGAGACTCTGGTGGTGAACCAGGCATCACCCTTCGTGTGAAGCCGCTTCACCATTGAAAGAGTTACTTTAAGGTATTAAGCTTATCTTATTCACAAGCTCTTTAGTTTTAACATATGGCAGCGGAGTTACCACCACCTCCTCCACCATCTGATTTTAGAGGACCTAGTTCCAGTCAGGCGCCACCCCACTCTGAAATGGCTGAGGTGGCAGCAGCCTTGAAGTCATTGGTCGCAACTCAATAAGCAATGAAGGAATAATTTTCACAAATTAGTCAAAATATGATGAGGCCACCAGGGGTCTCACCGGAGATGATTACTCAGGCAGCTGGTCAACCCCACCCTGAAGCCAGAGGACCACCCCAGACACCGCGAAAGGACCAACCTACTCCTCAGCAGAGGAGGGATTTTGCTGACCCTAGGCGTTTACGTCTGGGGAGGTAAGGAAACCCTTGCCCTAAGGATAGGTATGATGATATGAAGGCAAAAGATGCTCCAGAGGACTGCTGGGAGTCGTATGAGGTTTCGAATAACATGGTACGTCCTATCCAGCAGAGCAGAGATTGTGGGGGCAGAAGAGATGGAAGGGATGGTGGTGTCCAACAAAGAGGATCAACTTTTAGTCGCTTGAGCAGGGGATCGGCCTTTGAAAGACTCGGCCCAATCAATGACCTAAGACAGAGGCTATCCAGGTCACGAAGTGCCGCTGGTTCTCAAAAGGAAAATGGGGAATATCGGCCTCATCATGGCCGACCTCAACCTATTGGCAACCTCATTAAAAGCCAAGACCCACTACAAAGAGGGTTCTCAGAGGGCTCCCCATTTGTGCAAAGATAGTGAACTTCCCAAGCCCTGCCAAATTCAAACCACCAACGGTGTCTCCCAAGTATGATAGTAGTACCAACCTTGTGCATCATATTGAGATGTACCAGTATACGACGGACATTTATTCAATCCCAGATGAGATGAAGTGTCGGGCCTTCTCTGGGACTTTGATGCGAGCTGCACACATCTGGTTTACCTCTCTTCTGAAGAACTCTATCGAGAACTTTAAGGGCTTGGCTCAATGGTTCATTTATAATTTCTATTTTGGGGTGAGACCTCAAAAGAAGACCACCCATCTGTTGTATGTTAAGCAAGGCAAGAACGAGATCCTAAGAGATTATATTGCTAGATTCAATAAAGAAAAATTAGAGGTTGAAGATTATGAAGAGAATATAGCTATGACTGCCCTCATTGGAGGACTCCAGAAAGGGAAGTTGCTGTGGAAGCTTGCAGAAGATTTTCCCAAGTCCATGTTAGAGCTATTGGCAACTGCAGGAAAGGTCATGAACGCTGAAGAGGCTATGGCCGCAAAGTACGAGGATGAGAATGGAAGTGGCAGCAGGAATTTTAAAAGGAAGAAAGATTGAAAAAAGAGGACCGTAGACGACAAGTTTGCACACTATACTCCTCTAAATATGAGCTGCGAATATATCCTCAACGAAATAAAAAATGACCGGTCCCTAAGATGGCCGAAGAAGCTGAAGGCTCCTCCGTATAAGAGGAACAAGAACCTATGGTGTGAGTTCCACCAAGACTACAGCCATGTGACAGACAAGCGCTTCGCCTTGAAGGATGAAATCGAGAAGATGTTGAAGTTAGAAAAGCTCAGTAAGTATGTCGATGGTAAAGCACCTAAGAGGGGAAGAGATTACCCTAAAAAGAAGATAAATGATAGATGTCGAGATGATCCCCCAGCGAGAAGAGATGATGACTCAGATGGTGATGATGAGGACGATCCTAACCTCCCACCAAAAGATGACAATGCCCTGATAAAGAGGGTTGGTACGATCTCATTTGGTGTTAATACCATCTGTGGAGGACTAGCAGGGGGTAGCTCAGAAGTAGCCGACCGTAAAACTTATATGGAAGAGGCTAGGTCAGTGACCAAAGTAGAGGTTATAAATTTAGCATCTTCAGAGGCTAAGTAGAAGAGAAAGAAGGTAAATATGGATACTCTTGTAGTTGGATTCTACCTATTTTATTTCAAAGGTATATTAGCTCCACACGATGACCCTTTGGTAATTACCACGAGGGTGAATGCATGTGAGGTTCAGAGGATCCTTGTTGAAGGAGGAAGCTCCACGAATGTTATGTTATGGACCTGCTTTAAGAGTCTAGGCCTCAGCAGAGCAAGGCTTATACCCTATCATCATCCATTGATTGGCTTCAGTGGAGAGAAGGTCCATCCCTTGGGCATGTATGAGATGGATGTACGAGTGGGTGACGAGTGGCCTAAGAGGTTAACCAGGAGGATCAATTTTTTTGTGATAGATGAAAATGTCTAATTGGCCTACAACCTCATCATATAATGAGTAGCCCTCAAGGAATTTGAGGTCGTTCCATCAACGATCCATCAAATGCTAAAATTTCTGACCCCCTATGGGGTAGGGGAAGTGCAAGGTGACCAGACCATGGCACAAGAATGTTACTTCAACTCGATGGAAGAGAGAGAGGCACATAAGAGGGCAACAACAGCATATAACATTAATACACTTGATCCTAGGGATGAAACAAAGTTGAAGAAAGGAGAGGACGTGGAAGAGGTAGAATCCATTACCCCTAATGAGGACGAACTGGAAAAAATCGTCCAAATCGGTAAGGCCCTAAAACCCGAGATCAAGGAAGAGCTGATAAGATTTTTGAAAAAGAGGCAGAGTGTCTTTACTTGAAGCCATGCAGACATGCTAGACTCAATCTGGGAGTTATGTGCCACAAACTCAATATGGCAGAAGATTTTAAGCCAATCAAACAAAGACAAAGAGTTTACTCTAAGGAAAAGTATGATGTCATCAGGGAAGAGGTCAGAAAGTTAGAATAGGAAGAATTCATTAGGGAGGTCATATACCCAGAGTGGTTATCTAACGCCGTCATTGTGCCCAAAGCTAATGGGAAATGAAGGATGTGCATAGACTTCACTGATTTGAACAAGTCTTGCCGTAAAGACAGCTTCCCCTTGCCTCGAATTGATCAGATGGTAGATGCCATGGTAGGACATGAACTTATAAGCTTCATGGATGCGTATTCAGGGTATAATAAGATCTTCATGGATGTTAAAGACTCGGAGAAGACAACATTCATCACCGATAAGGGGACCTATTGCTACATGGTCACCCTTCGGATTAAAGAATGCAGGGGCCACGTATCAACGTCTTATAAATAAGATGTTTGAAGATCAAATTGGCAGGACCATGGAAGTGTATGTAAATGACATGTTAACGAAGATCTTGAAGGCCCAAACACACGTGGCCAACCTGGAAATAACTTTCGACACTATGGACTTATACAAGATAAAGCTCAACCCTGCCAAGTGTGTCTTCGGAGTAGGAGCTGGAAAGTTTCTTGAATTCATCGCCAATCAGAGGGGAATAGAGGCCAACCCCGAGAAGATCAAGGCTTTTCTTGATATGAAGACACCAAGAAGTATAAAAGATGTTCAGAGGCTCACTGGAAGAGTTGCTGCACTCAACAGATTTGTTTCCAGAGCTACGGACAAGTGTCTTCCATTTTTTAAGGTGCTTAGAAAGGCCTTTGAGTGGGACGAAGAGTGTAACAAGGCCTTCAAGCAGCTTAAGTCCTACCTCGGATCCCTCTGCTCTTATCCCGACCCATTCTGGAGGAGAAGTTATATATTTATCTAGCAGTCTGAGAGTTAGCTATAAGTGCAGCCATAGTACGGGAAGACGATGGGGTACAAAGGCATGTATACTTCAATAGTAAGGCCCTTCAAGGATTTGAACAGAACTATCCTCGGATGGAAAAATTGGCTTACGCCTTGATACACGCTGCCAGGAAGATGAATCCCCATTTCCAAGCCCATTCTATGTCATCCTCACTGACTCCCTACTAAGGTAAGTCCTCCACAAGCCCGAGAAGTCAAGAAGATTGATGACCTGGGCCATCGAGTTGGGAGAATATGGCATTATTTATCAACCCAGGGTGGCCATTAAAGGGAAGGAACTCGTATAATTTGTAGCAGAGTTCACCTGAGAAGAGGTCAAGATTGAGAATAGCCCAGAGATTACAGAAGGATCAAACTGTAACTTCTTCCAAAACTCAGAAGTGGTTGTGTCCAAAGCCAGAAAAGGAGTAGCTGAGAATGAGGAAGACATGTGCCTCTTCAATAAGGACCCTGTCAGAGGGGAAATTCTCTTCAAATGAAGATATTTGGAACCTCTTCGTTGACGGGTATTCTTGTAAAAGTGGAAGTGGCACAGGGCTAATACTGTCAGCTTTGGATGCTACCGATGTTGAATATGCGCTAAGGTTCAACTTCAAGGCTTCAAATAATGAGTCCGAGTATGAGGCACTGATAGTGGGGCTCTCTTGGCTAAAGCCCTTAGAGTTGGCCGACTCCTACTACATAGTGACTCGAGGTTAGTTGTGAACCAAGTACTTGGAGTATATGAGGCCAAGGATGAAAGGATAGCCAAATACCTGAAGAGGGTAAGAACGGCGCTAGAAGGCTTCGAAGAGGTGAAGATAAAGAGGGTACCTCAGCAAGACAACAGTCGTGTAGATGCACTATCAAGGTTTGCTTCACTAATAAGGATAAACATCAGAAGGTCAGTACCAGTCGAGATCCTACTCAAACCGACCATTGACGAGGAAGAGTTTGCCAGGCCATGCCTCAACTTGAACCTAGGGGACTCATGGATGGACCCCCTTATCAGATATATAGGGTCGGGAGAGCTGCCAAAATTGAAGTTAGAAAGGAGGAAATTGAGGTATAGAGCTGCCAAGTTCTCGTTAATAGGAGATATCCTGTATAAAAAGGGATTCTTACAGCCTCTCCTTAGATGTGTCCATCCCACAGAGGTCCCTCACGTCCTGCAGGATGTACAAGAGGGTTCTTGCTCCAGTCACATAGGAGGAAGACCTCTAGCCAAGAGGATAATTACGCAAGGATACTGGTGGCCGACCTTGGCCAAAGATGTTGCTACGTACGTGAATAGGTGTGACAAGTGCCAGAGATTCTCCACTATCCCTCATTAATCTCATCAACCTATGATGTCAATCAGTTCTCCTTAGCCATTTCCAGTGTGGGGGATTGACTTGGTGGGACCATTGCCAAGAACTGTTAAAAATTATCGATTTCTGATAGTAGCAATCGATTACTTGTCTAAATGGGTAAAGGTTGAGCCGATGATCACGATTACAAAGAAGAAGACCTCCCAGTTCATCTAGAAGAGCATCATATGCAGATATAGCCTTCCAAACACCCTCATCTCAGACAACGGAACGCAGCTCAAGAATGCTTCATTAGAGAAATACTGCGAGAGAGTCGAGATTAAGCAGTTCTTCTCTTCTCATGGCCGACCTCAGGAAAATGGCCAGACCAAAGTCAAGAACCGAACAATCCTCAATGGGATTAATAAGAGGTTGAAAGAATCCAAGGGAAGATGAATAGAAGAGGTTTATGCAGTATTATGGGACTACAGAACAACGACAAGGAAACCAATGGGTGAGACCCCATTTATGTTAAACCATGGCTCAGAAGCCGTCATACCTACAGAAGTAGGACTCCCCACTCACAGAGTTCAAAGCTTTGACGTCGAGAAGAATGGGGAAGAGAGAAGACTCGACTTAGATTTGGTTGAGGAGAGAAGGGAAGATGTTGAGGTCAGACAGGCAGCTTACCAGTAGAGAACAGTAAAGTTCTATAATCAGAGGATGAAATCAAGACCTATAGATGTAGGAGACCTAGTGCTGAAGAAGACGTTGCAGAAGGCAAACAAGCTCCAGTCGAACTGACATGGTCCTTATAAAGTAGTCGACGAGGTTGTACTCAGCACTTACCGGCTAGAAAATCTCTAAGGGGAACCTTTCTCCAATCCATGGAACGCTGATCACCTGAAGAAGTATTACATATGATGTTGCAGTTGTTTTCTTATAATACATGTATCATTTTATGAAGAGAATGTTAATGAAAAGAGAAGTTTCGATGTCAATACTTTGTTTCATCATGCTTTAGTGGTAATTTATGAGGTGAGACATCATAATTTGGTGACCTCAGACCTTAAACATCATTAATTTAGTCAAATTTACGAGGTGAAATGTCATATTTTGGTGACCTCGGACCTTAAACATCATAATATGATGACCTCAGACCTTAAACATCATTAATTTGGTGAAATTTATGAGGCGAGACATAATAATTTGGTGACCTCGGACCTTAAACATCATTATTTGGTGAAATTTACGAGGTGAAACATCATAGTATGATGACCTCAAACCTTAAACATCATTATTTGGTAAAATTTATGAGGTGAAACATCATATTTTGGTGACCTCAGACCTTAAACATCATTAATTTGGTGAAATGTATGAGGTGAAACATCATAGTGTGATGACCTCAGACCTTAAACATCATTAATTTGGTAAAATTTATGAGGTGAGACATCATAATTTGGTGACCTCGCACCTTAAACATCATTAATTTTGTGAAATTTATGAGGTGAAACATCATAGTATGATGACCTCAAACCTTAAACATCATAGTATGATGACTTCAGACCTTAAACATCATTAATTTGGTGAAATTTATGAGGCGAGACATCATAATTTGGTGACCTCAGACCTTAAACATCATAATTTGGTGAAATTTATGAGGTGAAACATCATAGTATGATGACCTCAGACCTTAAACATCATTATTTGGTGAAATTTATGAGGTGAAACATCATATTTTGGTGATCTCGGACCTTAAACATCATTAATTTGGTGAAATTTATGAGGTAAAACATCATAGTATGATGACCTCAGACCTGAAACATCATTATTTGGTAAAATTTATGAGGTGAAACATCATAGTATGATGACCTCGTAACTTAAATATCATGATTTGGTGAAATTTATGAGGTGAAACATCATATTTTGGTGACCTCGGACCTTAAACATCATTAATTTGGTGAAATGTATAAGGTGAAACATAACAGTATGATGTCCTCAGACCTTAAACATTATTAATTTGGTAAAATTTATGAGGTGAGACATCATAATTTGGTGACCTCAGACTTTAAACATCATTAATTTGGTGAAATTTATGAGGTGAAACATCATAGTATAATGACCTCAGACCTTAAACATCATTAATTTGGTGAAATTTATGAGGTGAAACATCATATTTTGGTGACCTCAGACCTTAAACATCATTAATTTGATGAAATTTATGAGGTGAAACATCATAGTATGATGACCTCAGACCTTAAACATCATTATTTGGTAAAATTTATGAGGTGAAACATCATATTTTGGTGACCTCAGACCTTAAACATCATTAATTTGGTGAAATGTATGAGGTGAAACATCATAGTATGATGACCTCAGACCTTAAACATCATTAATTTGGTGAAATTTATGAGGTGAGACATCATAATTTGGTGACCTCGGACCTTAAACATCATTAATTTGGTGAAATTTATGAGGTGAAACATCATATTCTGGTGACCTGAGACCTTAAACGTCATTAATTTGGTGAAATTTATGAGGTGGGACATCAAAATTTGGTGACCTCGGACCTTAAACATCATTAATTTGATGAAATTTATGACGCGAGACATCATAATTTGGTGACCTCAGACCTTAAACATCATTATTCGGTAAAAGATTATGAGGGTAAACATCATAAATTGATGACCTCAGACCGTTAAGAAAAGTTCATTATATGACAAACAACATTCAAGAGAGAGCATTCATTGAAAGTAGCAAAATCCTCTGAAGAAGATGGTATAACATATAGTCAGAATTACAAGTCAGATATACCTCAAAATATGTTATCAGAGTTTACAAAGCATTGAGATAAATAAAAAATTACAAGTTAAAAGCTTCACAAATTAAGGTTTAAGGGTCTGCAGCCACAGTGGTGTCCTCTTGGCCGACGTTGGTAACCTCGGCTCCGTCATTTCGAGGGTTAACATCCTCAGTCCCTGTAGCTTCCAATGGCGCAGTCTCTGCAGGAGCAGCACCTTCCACTTCCTCCTCAACCTCTTGCAAAGCCTGTTCAAATCAATGATCGCCAAAGCCTAGACCAATAAAGTCTGAGGCAGATAAGCTCCCCGATTCTTTCTCCTTTGAAGCTTCCCACTTCTCAGTTGCCTTAATACCTCTTTCAAGATATTAAAAGACGAAGCTTATAAACTGGTCAGAGACTTTGTAGTCGACCAAGATCTTCTCAGAGGCATCCTCAAGGGCAGCCTTTAGAAGGATGTCATCTTTATCCTGTAAAGCAGAGGTGTGGTCCTTATTAAGCTTGTCTATGTCCCTACCCCTCTACTTCACCTTATTTTCAGACTCCTCCAAAGCTGTCTTCAGATGTTCAACCTCTGCATTTAAAGAGGCTTGTACCTTTTGGGCCTCTTTTCCCTTCTCAATAAGGGTCAACTTCCTCAGGTTTAGTCAACGAATTGGTGCATAGACAGAATACCCTATAAAACAAAGACAGATGTATGAGTTCAAGCCTTAATCCATTTAAAGCTGAGGTGACACTTGGAATAAAAAAGTAAAAGTTTTTACCAGGATAGACCTGTGAAGGCTAAACTCAACCAGCAGAGGGGTATCAAGAGAGCATAGGAAACACTTATCTGCATTGGTCATTACAGAGCCGATGGCATCCATTACCTTTAGACCATGACCTATTAGGTTTCCACTGATCTTCAGCTGCTCCAAACGAGCAGCTAGTGCATCATTAGAGAAGATTGGGATGGCACGATCCCCCTTTTGGGTTTTGCTCGGCCTCTGATCCTCTGAGCCAGCAGCGATGGATTTACTCTTCTTTGTAGCATCGGCCTTGGATGTACCGACGTTATGCTTGGTTAGAGGAGGGCTTGCATTATGCCCTGAATTCTTCATCAGCTTAACAAGGCTTGGGGCTGACATCTCCCAGAGCGTGTCAGAGATACCTTCTGGGCGTTCTGCGAAGAGAAACATCTGAGTTAATAAATCATAAGTATGAAAACTCAGAGGTGCAACTTGTAAAAATATAATACTTATGAAGCTCGATCATAGGACTTCCCCCCAGTCCAGTCTCAGAGAGGTAAAAGGGTGTCATCAGATGTTTGTACTTGACTAGCCAACCATACTCCCCTGATCTTGAAGATCCTTTTTGTAAGTTATCCTGGCTAATCCTAGGGTTGGCCTTGGCAGCAAGTGACACCTTTCCCCACCTCAGAGGTATCCTCGGATCCAATAATGAAGAGGTGGCACAAGGACCAAATTCCCATGCCCCTAAGGCAAAGAAATACCGTGGTTTCCAATTGTGATTAGAGGTCTAGGTTACCAGCAGCATCTTTTTATCCGACTTCCTAGCTAGGAAGTGATAGTAGCTGGGGTGGTTTTTGGCAGAGGATGGGATATAGCATCCTTTAAAGACCCTAACTAGAAGGTCTGAGTGATTGACTACCCTCCAAAGGAAGATATCCCCAATCATCACCCTCCAGGCATTTAAGGATAATTACGAAGGGGCTAAGTTGATATGGGACAGCATTGCTCTAATTAAAGAATGGATGGGGAGATGGAAGCCCAACTTGAACATCTGATCATAGACACAGATCTCCCCTTCTCGTGTAAGGACATTTTTCTCATGTCCAACATGTTACATTTATGTATGTCGTACGCCGCTACATTTGGCACGTCACCTCAAGATGTCACTCGACGGCCTCAATCCGAATTCCGGGAATCAAGTATTCAACATCTCCATTAATATGTCCCACATCTGCCTCAACGACTTCACGGTCTAAGATTTTAGGGACTTAATGCAAGTGGTACGCAAGGGAAGTCAAAACAGTGGCACGATAGGGGAGTTCAAGGGCATTTTCGTAATTTCACATCCATAGTTAGGAGGTCTGGTGACCTGGAAAGTTTAAGAGCTCGCCGCAACGAAGATACTAGAAAAAACGGCACCTCAATCCGAGCTACGGTGAAGTAGTTATGACCTTTTGAAGATAGAGAAAATTCCTTAAAGAATGCTGTGTTTTTTGTACGCTGGATAGAATTTTAGAGTTTTAAGAACATGGGACTCTTCATATTTTTTCCTATAAATACCAACTTCGGGGGAGTTGTTTTGCAAGACTTTAGAAGATGTTTTTGAGAGTCCAAATTACTCTAGTCTTCATATTTTTTGAGTCCCAAGACTCATATTTTGATTCACACAATTGCCAAACCTTTGTGAATCTTTTTGGTAACCCAAGAACACAACTTTGGTTTGTTCAACCCTTGTGGAGAAGCCGTTCTCTTCTTCATTGCTGCCCTCCTGGAAAGGGAAACTTCCAGCCGCCGACACCTGCGGGTATTTCTGTGTCACACTGTTTCTAGCCGTTGCTTTGAAGGTTTACCGAAGACACCGTGCGTTACACTTGTGGGCGATTATCAGGTTGTATGTAAGTCAATGGTCTTGTAAATTCTTTAAAGTTCTAGAAATAAAAGGTTTTGCCCTTCGGGGATTTTTCCTTAACTTTGTGTCGCATGCTTTATATTTGATGGGTTGATTTAAATGCATGTTTAAGGGTTGATTTTATTTGGCTTAAAAGTAGACGCTAATTAAATAAGGGTTCTTGGAAACTTGCGAATTTAATTTAAACCGATATTACACGCGTTTTTCAAATTGGTATTAGAGCGGATTACGCTAATTTATCGCGTGATCTTGATTTTTCAAGGATTTTTTTTTTTATATACAATTTGACTTCTCACGTCGTCAAATTGGTATCAGAGCAGGTTACGCTAATTTATTGCGTATTCCTATTTTCCGCAAAATTTGTGTGATATTGATTTTTTGAAAAATCAAGTTTGTGAAAAATCGCAATTTTTTTCAATGGAACGCTCGTTTGATGAGGAGCCTATTTTTGAAAAAGTTCACGACCGTGCTGAAAAATTAAAAAGTTTGAATTTGAAACTTTGCAAAAGAATTAAAGTTTTGGAAAAATAAAATTCTCTCTTTAAAAGTAAGATTGAATATTTGCAAGCGTTTCAAACTCAAAGTGATATTTGTCGTGAGCACTTTGGTAATTTGTGTATTGATTTTGATTCTTTGAAAATTTCCAAAAAGAAGAGTGATGAGAAAGTCCTTGTTTTAGAGAAGGAATTAAAGGACTTACAAAATTCTAGGGTTCCCATTTGTGCCGTCGAGGATAAAAAATTAATCGATGATTTTACGGCACGTGAAAAGACTCTTAAGGATAAGTTTGTTTTAATTGAGGGGGAGCGTGATAAACTGTTAAATTTAATTGATAATTTGAAAAAGAAATCCCTGTCTTTGGAAGAGTCTAATTCTTTGCTTGAGTCAAAAATTTTGAAGTTAAAAAATGATTTGACAGACTCAAGTAGGTTTGATAGTGATGGTAATGGCTCATCTTGCTCTCATGCTTCTAGTGCTAAAGCCAAAACCATTATTTGTTTTAGAGGGTCAACTTTGTTCAAGGATGTTAGAAAAGATCACACTTTAGGTGTCATTCGACCCGTTTACACATGTTCATATTGTGGTAGGAAAGGTCACCTTAGGCATTTTTGTTTTGATCTTGGAAAAAGTCCTAGGAAGTTTATGTCTAGTGTTCCCGTGGTTTCCAAAGCCCCCACACGATGTTTCACATCCACTTGGGTTATGAAATCACTTTTGGATACACTAGATTTTAGACAAGTTGATTCTCGTTTGCTTGCACATGATTCTTCTCTTGCCATATCATATAGATGATTGTGTTCGCATGTGCGTCATACGCTAGTTTTTTTGTTTCATGATATTTATGTTTACTAGCGTTGTGACATGTAATTTTTGTATGTTTTATTTTTTTTGAAAAATTTTGAAAAATACAAAAAGATTTTATTTTGATAAATTTTTGTGAAAATACAAAAAGTTTTTTTTTTTTGCACTGTTTATGGATGAACACTTTGGATGACCGAGTCACAGCATCATTCCATTTTTTCATGTGACTATTTGATAGTGTTTTGAGACAATAGGCCAATTCATCCATGTGCTTTATAATGTTTGGAGTCATTAAGATGTAATTAAGTGTTACTTCCTACATGTTTGACTCATATTTCCTTTATTGCACACATGCACGGATTTGTTTGATTATTGTACTTGTCTTATCACATGTTGGTTGGGTGTTTTCACTCCAATCCTGACTTTAAAACGAACCGAGGGCGATAATTTTTATAAGGAAATTGTGCATATAAAAACCGTTTTGTGAGTTTGTGTGATTTGTTTGATAACGAGGAGAGGCTGCGAAAGGTAATCATCTATCCTTTGCGCAAAAGCCACCGTTAAAAATGACCTAAAAAATTGAGGAATTTTATTATCCGAGGTCCAAAGAGGTTAAAAGAGCCCGAAAAAAATTTAAAGGCAATAAAAAAAAATCATGCCAATTATGGGCCATTTAGGTTTTTGCACCAATTCTCCAAATTTTGAGAATTTAGATTACCTCTAAAAGAATATATATATATGAGGGAGTTTGGTTGGAGAATTTAAAACGGGTTTGCACGTCCTTGAAATGCTTGAAAATGCGCTACATAGTTTTGGATGTTATTGGTGTGGAAATCACTTTGACTTTGATTTGTTGATTTGCATAAGACGATGTCATCTAAATTCAGCAAATTTTTTTTTACACCTAAGGATACTTTTGATGTTCATTCGTTAGGGGTACACATATGCATCGTGCACATATGATTGATTGAGTTGATTTACCTATCGAATGTGTTCACACCCATTCATTCCGTTTCCATGACTTGGTTGTTTGAGTTTAAATCCATGGTGTGATTTTTGTATCATGTTTTACATTTTTTTTCAAAATGGTATCTATTTTTTGTATAAAAAAAATTGAAAAAAAAAATCAAAAATAGTTTGTGTATTTTTTGTATACCGTGACACCCCGATTTTGCTTGTTTGATTCATTCTTCTTATTTGTCTATTTGGGGACATCATAAAAAGGGGGAGAAAGAATTATCATTTTATGGGGGAGTTTGAATTTTGGGGGAGTTTTGAGATTTGACTTATGCTTATCATATATTGGTATCTATGTTTATCTCATTTCAAACTCAATACGTCACTTGGTATTTTTTTCTTTATCTCATGTGTGTAGGTACTACATTGATGATCTCTGAATTGCACACCCGGATGAGAAAAGATTTGAGATTCCTGAAGATTTGAAGAACAAACGATGAAGACTATTCATTTGTACCTTTTCCAGTTTTGGGTTCATGGGAGGGTAGATTTGTATAGGCAATTTCATATTTGATAATTCGGATTTTTTATGTATGTACCGACATAGACATAGGGGGAGATTTGTAAGGACATTTTTCTCATGTCCAACATGTTACATTTATGTATGTCGTACGCCGCTACATTTGGCACGTCACCTCAAGATGTCACTCGACGGCCTCAATCCGAATTCCGGGAATCAAGCATTCAACATCTCCATTAATATGTCCCACATCTGCCTCAACGACTTCACGGTCCAAGATTTTAGGGACTTAATGCAAGTGGTACACAAGGGAAGTCAAAACAGTGGCACGATAGGAGAGTTCAAGGGCATTTTCGTAATTTCACATCCATAGTTAGGAGGTCTGGTGAACTGTAAAGTTGAAGAGCTCGCCGCAACGAAGATACTAGAAAAAACGGCACCTCAATCCGAGCTACGGTGAAGGAGTTATGACCTTTTGAAGATAGAGAAAATTCCTTAAAGAATGCTGTTTTTTTTGTACGCTGGATAGAATTTTAGAGTTTTAAGAACATGGGACTCTTCATATTTTTTCCTATAAATACCAACTTCGGGGGAGTTGTTTTGCAAGACTTTAGAAGATGTTTTTGAGAGTCCAAATTACTCTAGTCTTCATATTTTTTGAGTCCCAAGACTCATGTTTTGATTCACACAATTGCCAAACCTTTGTGAATCTTTTTGGTAACCCAAGAACACAACTTTGGTTTGTTCAACCCTTGTGGAGAAGCCGTTCTCTTCTTCATTGCTGCCCTCCTGGAAAGGGAAACTTCCAGCCGCCGACATAGGAACCGACACCTGCGGGTATTTCTGTGTCACACTGTTTCTAGCCGTTGCTTTGAAGGTTTACCGAAGACACCGTGCGTTACACTTGTGGGCGATTATCAGGTTGTATGTAAGTCAATGGTCTTGTAAATTCTTTAAAGTTCTAGAAATAAAAGGTTTTGCCCTTCGGGGATTTTTCCTTAACTTTGTGTCGCATGCTTTATATTTGATGGGTTGATTTAAATGCATGTTTAAGGGTTGATTTTATTTGGCTTAAAAGTAGACGCTAATTAAATAAGGGTTCTTGGAAACTTGCGAATTTAATTTAAACCGATATTACACGCGTTTTTCAAATTGGTATTAGAGCGGATTACACTAATTTATCGCGTGATCTTGATTTTTCAAGGATTTTTTTTTTTTATACAATTTGACTTCTCACGTCATCAAATTGGTATCAGAGCAGGTTACGCTAATTTATTGCGTATTCCTATTTTCCGCAAAATTTGTGTGATATTGATTTTTTGAAAAATCCAGTTTGTGAAAAATCGCAATTTTTTCAATGGAACGCTCGTTTGATGAGGAGCCTATTTTTTAAAAAGTTCACGACCGTGCTGAAAAATTAAAAAGTTTGAATTTGAAACTTTGCAAAAGAATTAAAATTTTGGAAAAATAAAATTCTCTCTTTAAAAGTAAGATTGAATATTTGCAAGCGTTTCAAACTCAAAGTGATATTTGTCGTGAGCACTTTGGTAATTTGTGTACTGATTTTGATTCTTTGAAAATTTCCAAAAAGAAGAGTGATGAGAAAGTCCTTGTTTTAGAGAAGGAATTAAAGGACTTACAAAATTCTAGGGTTCCCATTTGTGCCGTCGAGGATAAAAAATTAATCGATGATTTTACGGCACGTGAAAAGACTCTTAAGGATAAGTTTGTTTTAATTGAGGGGGAGCGTGATAAACTGTTAAATTTAATTGATAATTTGAAAAAGAAATCCCTGTCTTTGGAAGAGTCTAATTCTTTGCTTGAGTCAAAAATTTTGAAGTTAAAAAATGATTTGACAGACTCAAGTAGGTTTGGTAGTGATGGTAATGGCTCATCTTGTTCTCATGCTTCTAGTGCTAAAGCCAAAACCATTATTTGTTTTAGAGGGTCAACTTTGTTCAAGGATGTTAGAAAAGAACACACTTTAGGTGTCATTCCACCCGTTTACACATGTTCATATTGTGGTAGGAAAGGTCACCTTAGGCATTTTGTTTTGATCTTGGAAAAAGTCCTAGGAAGTTTATGTCTAGTGTTCCCGTGGTTTCCAAAGCCCCCACACGATGTTTCACATCCACTTGGGTTAGGAAATCACTTTTGGATACACTAGATTTTAGACAAGTTGATTCTCGTTTGCTTGCAGATGATTCTTCTCTTGCCATATCATATAGATGATTGTGTTCGCATGTGCGTCATACGCTAGTTTTTTTTGTTTCATGATATTTATGTTTACTAGCGTTGTGACATGTAATTTTTGTATGTTTTATTTTTTTTGAAAAATTTTGAAAAATACAAAAAGATTTTATTTTGATAAATTTTTGTGAAAATACAAAAAGATTTTTTTTTTTCCACTGTTTATGGATGAACACTTTGGATGACCGAGTCACAGCATCATTCCATTTTTTCATGTGACTATTTGATAGTGTTTTGAGACAATAGGTCAATTCATCCATGTGCTTTATAATGTTTGGAGTCAT
Source organism: Sambucus nigra (assembly GCA_949130495.1). Taxonomy (NCBI): domain Eukaryota; kingdom Viridiplantae; phylum Streptophyta; class Magnoliopsida; order Dipsacales; family Adoxaceae; genus Sambucus; species Sambucus nigra. The sequence goes on along the minus strand of OX422212.1, from coordinate 149,948,490 downwards.
TAAGATGTAATTAAGTGTTACTTCCTACATGTTTGACTCATATTTCCTTTATTGCACACATGCACGGATTTGTTTGATTATTGTACTTGTCTTATCACATGTTGGTTGGGTGTTTTCACTCCAATCCTGACTTTAAAACGAACCAAGGGCGATAATTTTTATAAGGAAATTGTGCATATAAAAACCGTTTTGTGAGTTTGTGTGATTTGTTTGATAACGGGGAGGGGCTGCGAAAGGTAATCATCTATCCTTTGCGCAAAAGCCACCGTTAAAAATGACCTAAAAAATTGAGGAATTTTATTATCCGAGGTCCAAAGAGGTTAAAAGAGCCCGAAAAAAATTTAAAGGCAATAAAAAAAAATCATGCCAATTATGGGCCATTTAGGTTTTTGCACCAATTCTCCAAATTTTGAGAATTTAGATTACCTCTAAAAGAATATATATATATGAGGGAGTTTGGTTGGAGAATTTAAAACGGGTTTGCACGTCCTTGAAATGCTTGAAAATGCGCTACATAGTTTTGGATGTTATTGGTGTGGAAATCACTTTGACTTTGATTTGTTGATTTGCATAAGACGATGTCATCTAAATTCAGCAAATTTTTTTTTACACCTAAGGATACTTTTGATGTTCATTCGTTAGGGGTACACATATGCATCGTGCACATATGATTGATTGAGTTGATTTACCTATCGAATGTGTTCACACCCATTCATTCCGTTTCCATGACTTGGTTGTTTGAGTTTAAATCCATGGTGTGATTTTTGTATCATGTTTTACATTTTTTTTCAAAATGGTATCTATTTTTTGTATAAAAAAAATTGAAAAAAAAAATCAAAAATAGTTTGTGTATTTTTTGTATACCGTGACACCCCGATTTTGCTTGTTTGATTCATTCTTCTTATTTGTCTATTTGGGGACATCATAAAAAGGGGGAGAAAGAATTATCATTTTATGGGGGAGTTTGAATTTTGGGGGAGTTTTGAGATTTGACTTATGCTTATCATATATTGGTATCTATGTTTATCTCATTTCAAACTCAATACGTCACTTGGTATTTTTTTCTTTATCTCATGTGTGTAGGTACTACATTGATGATCTCTGAATTGCACACCCGGATGAGAAAAGATTTGAGATTCCTGAAGATTTGAAGAACAAACGATGAAGACTATTCATTTGTACCTTTTCCAGTTTTGGGTTCATGGGAGGGTAGATTTGTATAGGCAATTTCATATTTGATAATTCGGATTTTTTATGTATGTACCGACATAGACATAGGGGGAGATTTGTAAGGACATTTTTCTCATGTCCAACATGTTACATTTATGTATGTCGTACGCTGCTACATTTGGCACGTCACCTCAAGATGTCACTCGACGGCCTCAATCCGAATTCCGGGAATCAAGCATTCAACATCTCCATTAATATGTCCCACATCTGCCTCAACGACTTCACGGTCCAAGATTTTAGGGACTTAATGCAAGTGGTACACAAGGGAAGTCAAAACAGTGGCACGATAGGAGAGTTCAAGGGCATTTTCGTAATTTCACATCCATAGTTAGGAGGTCTGGTGAACTGGAAAGTTGAAGAGCTCGCCGCAACGAAGATACTAGAAAAAACGGCACCTCAATCCGAGCTACGGTGAAGGAGTTATGACCTTTTGAAGATAGAGAAAATTCCTTAAAGAATGCTGTTTTTTTTGTACGCTGGATAGAATTTTAGAGTTTTAAGAACATGGGACTCTTCATATTTTTTCCTATAAATACCAACTTCGGGGGAGTTGTTTTGCAAGACTTTAGAAGACATTTTTGAGAGTCCAAATTACTCTAGTCTTCATATTTTTTGAGTTCCAAGACTCATGTTTTGATTCACACAATTGCCAAACCTTTGTGAATCTTTTTGGTAACCCAAGAACACAACTTTGGTTTGTTCAACCCTTGTGGAGAAGCCGTTCTCTTCTTCATTGCTGCCCTCCTGGAAAGGGAAACTTCCAGCCGCCGACATAGGAACCGACACCTGCGGGTATTTCTGTGTCACACTGTTTCTAGCCGTTGCTTTGAAGGTTTACCGAAGACACCGTGCGTTACACTTGTGGGCGATTATCAGGTTGTATGTAAGTCAATGGTCTTGTAAATTCTTTAAAGTTCTAGAAATAAAAGGTTTTGCCCTTCGGGGATTTTTCCTTAACTTTGTGTCGCATGCTTTATATTTGATGGGTTGATTTAAATGCATGTTTAAGGGTTGATTTTATTTGGCTTAAAAGTAGACGCTAATTAAATAAGGGTTCTTGGAAACTTGCGAATTTAATTTAAACCGATATTACACGCGTTTTTCAAATTGGTATTAGAGCGGATTACGCTAATTTATCGCCTGATCTTGATTTTTTAAGGATTTTTTTTTTTATACAATTTGACTTCTCACGTCGTCAAATTGGTACTAGAGCAGGTTACGCTAATTTATTGCGTATTCCTATTTTCCGCAAAATTTGTGTGATATTGATTTTTTGAAAAATCCAGTTTGTGAAAAATCGCAATTTTTTTAATGGAACGCTCGTTTGATGAGGAGCCTATTTTTGAAAAAGTTCACGACCGTGCTGAAAAATTAAAAAGTTTGAATTTGAAACTTTGCAAAAGAATTAAAGTTTTGAAAAAATAAAATTCTCTCTTTAATAGTAAGATTGAATATTTGCAAACGTTTCAAACTCAAAGTGATATTTGTCGTGAGCACTTTGGTAATTTGTGTATTGATTTTGATTCTTTGAAAATTTCCAAAAAGAAGAGTGATGAGAAAGTCCTTGTTTTAGAGAAGGAATTAAAGGACTTACAAAATTCTAGGGTTCCCATTTGTGCCGTCGAGGATAAAAAATTAATCGATGATTTTACGGCACGTGAAAAGACTCTTAAGGATAAGTTTGTTTTAATTGAGGGGGAGCGTGATAAACTGTTAAATTTAATTGATAATTTGAAAAAGAAATCCCTGTCTTTGGAAGAGTCTAATTCTTTGCTTGAGTCAAAAATTTTGAAGTTAAAAAATGATTTGACAGACTCAAGTAGGTTTGATAGTGATGGTAATGGCTCATCTTGTTCTCATGCTTCTAGTGCTAAAGCCAAAACCATTATTTGTTTTAGAGGGTCAACTTTGTTCAAGGATGTTAGAAAAGAACACACTTTAGGTGTCATTCCACCCATTTACACATGTTCATATTGTGGTAGGAAAGGTCACCTTAGGCATTTTGTTTTGATCTTGGAAAAAGTCCTAGGAAGTTTATGTCTAGTGTTCCCGTGGTTTCCAAAGCCCCCACACGATGTTTCACATCCACTTGGGTTAGGAAATCACTTTTGGATACACTAGATTTTAGACAAGTTGATTCTCGTTTGCTTGCAGATGATTCTTCTCTTGCCATATCATATAGATGATTGTGTTCGCATGTGCGTCATACGCTAGTTTTTTTTGTTTCATGATATTTATGTTTACTAGCGTTGTGACATGTAATTTTTGTATGTTTTATTTTTTTTGAAAAATACAAAAAGATTTTATTTTGATAAATTTTTGTGAAAATACAAAAAGATTTTTTTTTTTGCACTGTTTATGGATGAACACTTTGGATGACCGAGTCACAGCATCATTCCATTTTTTCATGTGACTATTTGATAGTGTTTTAAGACAATATGTCAATTCATCCATGTGCTTTATAATGTTTGGAGTCATTAAGATGTAATTAAGTGTTACTTCCTACATGTTTGACTCATATTTCCTTTATTGCACACATGCACGGATTTGTTTGATTATTGTACTTGTCTTATCACATGTTGGTTGGGTGTTTTCGCTCCAATCCTGACTTTAAAACGAACCAAGGGCGATAATTTTTATAAGGAAATTGTGCATATAAAAACCGTTTTGTGAGTTTGTGTGATTTGTTTGATAACGGGGAGGGGCTGCGAAAGGTAATCATCTATCCTTTGCGCAAAAGCCACCATTAAAAATGACCTAAAAAATTGAGGAATTTTATTATCCGAGGTCCAAAGAGGTTAAAATAGGCCGAAAAAAATTTAAAGGCAATAAAAAAAAAATCATGCCAATTATGGGCCATTTAGGTTTTTGCACCAATTCTCCAAATTTTGAGAATTTAGATTACCTCTAAAAGAATATATATATATATGAGGGAGTTTGGTTGGAGAATTTAAAACGGGTTTGCACGTCCTTGAAATTCTTGAAAATGCGCTACATAGTTTTGGATGTTATTGGTGTGGAAATCACTTTGACTTTGATTTGTTGATTTGCATAAGACGATGTCATCTAAATTCAGCAAATTTTTTTTTACACCTAAGGATACTTTTGATGTTCATTCGTTAGGGGTACACATATGCATCGTGCACATATGATTGATTGAGTTGATTTACCTATCGAATGTGTTCACGCCCATTCATTCCGTTTCCATGACTTGGTTGTTTGAGTTTAAATCCATGGTGTGATTTTTGTATCATGTTTTACATTTTTTTTCAAAATGGTATCTATTTTTTGTATAAAAAAAATTGAAAAAAAAATCAAAAATAGTTTGTGTATTTTTTGTATACCGTGACACCCCGATTTTGCTTGTTTGATTCATTCTTCTTATTTGTCTATTTGGGGACATCATAAAAAGGGGGAGAAAGAATTATCATTTTATGGGGGAGTTTGAATTTTGGGGGAGTTTTGAGATTTGACTTATGCTTATCATACATTGGTATCTATGTTTATCTCATTTCAAACTCAATACGTCACTTGGTATTTTTTTCTTTATCTCATGTGTGTAGGTACTACATTGATGATCTCTGAATTGCACACCCGGATGAGAAAAGATTTGAGATTCCTGAAGATTTGAAGAACAAACGATGAAGACTATTCATTTGTACCTTTTCCAGTTTTGGGTTCATGGGAGGGTAGATTTGTATAGGCAATTTCATATTTGATAATTCGGATTTTTTATGTATGTACCGACATAGACATAGGGGGAGATTTGTAAGGACATTTTTCTCATGTCCAACATGTTACATTTATGTATGTCGTACGCCGCTACATTTGGCACGTCACCTCAAGATGTCACTCGACGGCCTCAATCCGAATTCCGGGAATCAAGCATTCAACATCTCCATTAATATGTCCCACATCTGCCTCAACGACTTCACGGTCCAAGATTTTAGGGACTTAATGCAAGTGGTACGCAAGGGAAGTCAAAACAGTGGCACGATAGGAGAGTTCAAGGGCATTTTCGTAATTTCACATCCATAGTTAGGAGGTCTGGTGAACTGGAAAGTTTAATAGCTCGCCTCAACGAAGATACTAGAAAAAACGGCACCTCAATCCGAGCTACGGTGAAGGAGTTATGACCTTTTGAAGATAGAGAAAATTCCTTAAAGAATGCTGTTTTTTTTTTACGCTGGATAGAATTTTAGAGTTTTAAGAACATGGGACTCTTCATATTTTTTCCTATAAATACCAACTTCGGGGGAGTTGTTTTGCAAGACTTTAGAAGACGTTTTTGAGAGTCCAAATTACTCTAGTCTTCATATTTTTTGAGTCCCAAGACTCATGTTTTGATTCACACAATTGCCAAACCTTTGTGAATCTTTTTGGTAACCCAAGAACACAACTTTGGTTTGTTCAACCCTTGTGGAGAAGCCGTTCTCTTCTTCATTGCTGCCCTCCTGGAAAGGGAAACTTCCAGTCGCCAACATAGGAACCGACACCTGCGGGTATTTCTGTGTCACACTGTTTCTAGCCGTTGCTTTGAAGGTTTACCGAAGACACCGTGCGTTACACTTGTGGGAGATTATCAGGTTGTATGTAAGTCAATGGTCTTGTAAATTCTTTAAAGTTATAGAAATAAAAGGTTTTGCCCTTCGGGGATTTTTCCTTAACTTTGTGTCGCATGCTTTATATTTGATGGGTTGATTTAAATGCATGTTTAAGGGTTGATTTTATTTGGCTTAAAAGTAGACGCTAATTAAATAAGGGTTCTTGGAAACTTGCGAATTTAATTTAAATCGATATTACACGCGTTCTCATCTCGGCCACTAATGGTCCTCTTATCTCTCAGAGGTCTCCTGAGCTTAATGGAAGGACCTACGAAATAGAGATGCTTAAAGGCTAAGAGGTCGTACTCAGTAACAATACTCTCTATCTTGACAGCCTCCGAGGTATCAACGTCACTCTCATGGTCATCATCCTCATCCCTAGTAACATCGGCTTGGGAAGATGAAGGAACACCATCAGGAAATCTCTCAGTGAACTCAACCCTGGTGGCGGCCGACAGAGGGATAACATTGATGGGTGGGGGAATAGCCACGCTTGGACCCATAATCTCGACATCAGAAGAAGTCTGTGAGGTGCTAGCACTATTGTGGGATGAGGCACGACTTTGGACCTCGTCCTGATCAGGGACCTGATCTTGCCTAATGGAGAAATCCATAGCCTCTTGGAAAGAGTCTACAGACATAAGGTCTGAGGTAGGCGACTTAGGCTCAGATATGGGTGCTGGTTCTACCAGAGCCTCTGCTGGCTCAACAGGCTCGGCTAGCTCAGGGTATATTACATTTAGAGGTGGAGGAAAGATGGGTCTGAGGGGTAAGGCCTCAGCCCTACGAGCTTCCTCTCAGGCTAGTTCTATCTGCCTAATTTTTGCAAAGGTCTTCTCTCAAAGAGAGGGAAAATCTTCTACGAGCTTATAAAGAGGTCTCAGCATAAAGAAGATGACCTTACACTTGGACTCTAACCACAAGTAAAGAAATGGGCACAACCTAAACTAAGGATCAAACTTGGTTTTTTATAAGAGTTCAAACCAAGAACAGTCAAGAATAAATTCACTAGAAAACTCAAAGAACCACCGAAAAACTCAAAAAACCATCGAAAAACTCAAATTATCACCGAAAATGCAAGAAATGGAAATACAAGGCTAAAAATGGCAAAGGAAAGGTAATAAGAAATACCTGATAAAATACAAGATGAATAATAAGATGATTGACCAAAGCAATCCACAAAACACAGCCTCGATCAAGCTCTGGAAGAGAGAGAAAACACAGAAGGCTCAAGCGGGAAAAATGAGAGAAATGAGAAGAAAGAGAAAGGTAAAGGTTTAAACCCTCAAATATGATTGCACGCATCCCAAGGCCCATTATTGCCTTGGGAGCCCAAAAGATAATCAGCATCATTACACTGTCAGGCACGCCACCCACTTCAGAAGTGGACACTTTTCAAAGAGATATTGGTACATTATGAAATACAGCCTCGGACATACATACCCCTTAGTCACCTACTTACATAGGTAACTAAGGGCTAGGGGTGATTGATATGCCCAAAGTGCACCTGTCAGCTCAGAGGAAGTAACCTCGGCCTATACGACGATCGAGGTAATAATAACTCAAGATTATCCATCAGTGATGTCGTCCTTCACCAGGTCGGCCATAGTCGACGTTGCAAGTTCCACCATGATTAGGCATTATCCGAGGTCTACACGACTTATGGGGTTAGTTATCCATCAGGTCGGCCATAACCAACGTTACAAGTATCACCTCGGTAAAGGGTATCATTCGAGGTAAGTATGGACATGGGTTATCCATCAGCATCACCATTAACATCGGCCATAGCTGATGTTACAAGTTTCACCTAAGATCAGCAGGACCTTGCAGGCTCAGCATCAAGTGTCAAGACAACATCGGCCCTGGCCGACGTTCTAGATATCTAACCTCGACTAACATCCCAGCCAAGGGTATCATACAATCCCCAACCAAGGCAGGGTCATACTTCACCAACCTCGTACTCATCCAGGCCGAGGTTGGTACCAAGCAAAGACAGCCGAGCATCTACACGCATATGTATGGCTTGGGACACGTGGACAAATCCGTTATAACTAAATCATTCCCTCCATGTGAGGGAATATTGAGGTCATCATTACTTAGTTGAGATCAACCAGGTGTCATCCTTGCACTGGCTAAATCTCCATGTACATGCACTTTGCATGCTTCGGGGGTACATTACACCTCCCAAGCACTATATATTGAGGTCATCCTCAACATTATAAAGGATCAATATTTACAAACCCTAGCCAAACTATGGTGCATTTACAGTAGAGATAGAGTGGAGTGATTATATTTCTAAGGCCATTAGAGCCCTCTTTTGACAGTGATACTTACACTCACTTGCACAGTGGACGTAGGCAATCGCCGAACCACTTATATTGGTGTGTTTCTCCTCTTCTCCTCATCACCTTCTACATATCTGTGTTGTTATTTACTGCCATTGTTATGACTGTTTACCTGGTGGTGCTGTTTACAGCATCATCAATTTTCACACCAATAACGCCCAAATCTCTATAATGCTTTTACGAGATTTTTTTGGGCGTGCAAACCCATTGATCTTTGACTAAACTCCTTCAAAACTCATATATTGAATTTTTTCTTTTCGATCTTTTTTTTGAAGAAATCAATGCTCATATATAGTGAAGCATCAATGTTCTTTTGAAATTAGCCTGACACTTTATATTTTTCTTTTTATGTGCCTTTCATCTTTTAGGCTCTTTTCTTTTTGCAAATAGTAGCTATCAATGTAAACACAAGCTATTCACGTAAACACAATTTGTCTTTCGCAGCGCAATTCTATTACTTTAAATATAACACAATTATCGGAGATATGATTTTCATTTTTTTCAATTCCGACAATGGTTCTTACAAGCACTACTTTCATTATCTCGTTTTATCGCATTTGGTTCGTTTGAAAAGCGGGATTGAGATAAAAACACTATGATCGACACGTGAAAGGTAAGTGAAATACTCAAATAAGTTCATGCTCGTACTCAATAAAGGTGACAAGGAGTCAAACGTGTGGTAATAGTCATCATATCACATCTTAATGACTTCACACATTATTAAGAACAAAATAAAATGATGTCACGTCTCAAAACAAAAGAAAATAGTCACATGAATATGGAATGAATGGGTGACTCAGACATCTTTAATATTCATCCACATATGGTGTAAAAAAAACTCTTTTTGGATTTTTCAAAAATTTTATCAAAAATAAATACTTTTTTGGATTTTTCACTTTTTCTAAAAAGAAATCGAAAATCTTTTTGTATTTTTCCAAAATTTTGTTAAGAAAAACAAAACTCCTTTTGGATTTTTTGAGAAATATAACAAAATGGAAAAAGATAAATACAATGACAATACAATGGTAGTATACACTAGCAATAAGCATAAAGAAATGAACATGAAAAGCATCTCATGCTAGCAAACAAGTATAAACCTCAGTCATTAGGTCCGGAGGAATTCTCCAAAGGAGATAACATCCTATGAAAAACATCCATTAAATCATGTGAAGTTTTGACCAAATACTCGACTTTCTCTTAAAAGCTCTCAAAATCTCTCATGTGATGTGCGGGAGCATACAGAGTAATCTGTGTGGGAGTGAGTGTGAAAATACTTGTAGTAACATATCGTGGAAGAAACCTATGAGACACATTACCCAACTTAAAGCAAAATTCCTTAAGGTGACCTCTTTTCTTAAAATAGGAGAAAACATAAACGGGTTTATGACCACTTCTCTCAAAATTTCTAGGACGCGCTCTCCTACATGAAATCAGACACCTGCGTGGGTTAGGTCGAGATTCATATGAATCTATGACAAACTTGGGAACCGTCTCGGGTGCAATATACGAAGTGGACGCACCGTCGTAACCTATTACTAGCCTCTCAACATTACCCAAAGCGGGACCGATGAACATTTTTCCTACCTTCATAGATGTATCCTCTAAAGTAACCTTGACCTCCCGGGCACGTTCGAGATCTTTCTCGAGTTGGGAGACACAAGCGTCAAGTTTCTCACGAGTCTCCAACGAGGATTGAATATATCTTGTAAGACTATCAACGGTGTTGGTCAATTCACTCTTTTTCGACCTAAGACGATTAACTGCTCACATAAAGAAACCTTTACCTTCTCGAGTTGACTCGCCGACACCTCACACACCCTCAAAACTTTCACCTCTCTCCAAATCTAACACCCTAAAACTCAAAACTTTATTCAACCTTTTGGTTTTCAACATCTTGATGTATAAATCAGGAAAGGCTTTTTGGAGATGCCCTTCTCCCTCACTTACAACCTCATCCTCACACTCACTCGAATGGCTTGAAATATCACCGATGATCTCACGTTTACATGTGTCTTCATTGTCGTGGGACAAACTAGAAGTACTCACATGACTAGCCATGAAAGCAATGCACTTTTTATATGGTGATTCTCCCCCGAATCAACCAACTCGATGCCATTATCATTAATAGTGACTTTATTTGCAATCTCTTTGCCCTTTCTCTTTAGCCTAGTGGGACTCTCATGTGCCTTGTGTCCATTGCCCTCGCACTTATAACTCCTTATCTCTTCATCTTTTCATCGCTATCCTTGACCTCATTTTTCTTTTCATTTTTTTAAAAACCCTTTTATTAAAAGAATTATTTTTGGAAAATTTGAGAAAATTTTTAATTTTTTTTACAAATAAGGCAAAGTCATAAAAATGAACCTCACCCTCAGATTTAGACACACACACTTTCTCTTTTTTCTGCTTCTTAATTTGAGTATTTAAAGCTACCCCTCTATCCTTAGGCTTAATGGTTTTTGAAAACATATCGATCTTATAAGTTTGAAGGTCTCCTGCGAGTCCTTCTAACCTAAGAGTGCCTAAGACCCCTCAAGAGTTGAGCACGGTGACCTTGGGAATAAATCAGGAAGGAAGTGACCTCAAAATCTTTTTCATGATTCTCTACTCCTCAATTTTTTCACCTAAATTAAAACTAGTGTTAACAATGTCCAACAACCGAGCATAAAATTCATCGAATGACTCGGACTCTAACATAGTGATGATCTCAAATTGGGTGGTCAAATTTTGAAGCTTAGACGCCTTAACAATATTGGTACCCCCATGTGTCAACTGGAGGATATCCCATGCTTCCTTAAATGTAGTGCAAGTCATGATGCAGCGAAACTCGTTAGGGGTGATGGCTCTAGAAATAGCACTAAGGTCGCGGGAGTTATAGGTAAACCACTTAAACTCATCATCAGTCCAGGAAGAGACGGGTTTAGGATTCGTGACATGATCAACAGTGACCGTAGGAGGAGTCCACCCTCTTTCACAAATAAGCCAAACATTTTCATCTATTGCTTTTATAGTGGATCTCATACGGGCTTTCCAATCGGCATAATTCGATCCATCACAAATTGTCATCATATTATATAAGTTCTCCATCTGAAAATTTACGATTTTTCAAAATCAATTTTTTCAAAGCAATTGATATCATAGAAAAATATTTTGCGAAAAAATGTTCTCAAGATAGTTTAGTGAAACCCGCTTTGATACCAATTTGAGAGTGTGCTCTTCTCTAATAGCATAAACTAATTTAATTAGATGTCAATCCCACAAACAAATATTTCTTCCTTTAAATCATAAATCATGCATATAGTTGATTCAAAACACTAAGTAGATAAAGCATGCAAGGAAAACACAATTTCAGAAAAAAAATTCAAGGGGGAAAAACCTTTTATTTCACTAATACAGTTTGCAAATCGCAACTTACAACCTCACAAGTGAAATACAGCCCGACGAATCTCCAGCGGGTGACCTTCGTCTTTTTCAGCAATGAATTCCCGCAAGAACTCACAAAGACCGCAGCCTTCCTTCAGCAATGAATCCACAAGAATAACAAGGGCAACAGTAGCGACTCCTTCTCTATACGAGTAACTTTAACATAAAAGAGTTTTGGGTTTCAAGGATGATTCACAAAAGTATATAGGATAGATTATCTGAATCAAAAAGTGTTTTTCCCCTTTAAAAGTGAAGACTTTTTGCAATAGGCCTGTAGTTTTCGTAAATGCAAAGTCTTAACAAAAAACCTACAAAAAATAGGTATTTATAGGCGGACACAAAATTTAAGGCGGCGTAGGGCCGTTCGAACGAAACTATGACTTCATTCTAACGACATGCTGATGTCGTTCGAACGACATAGGTTTCATTTCTATCGAGATCTAAAAATCCAAGACACTAAGCCCTCGTTTGGACCTCTTTTGATCAATATTTCAAACGACCTTCTAACGAGATCCAAAGTCGTTCTAATGAGACTGCCATCTCTTTTAAACGAAGTTGGCAAAAAAATAAAATAATTTTTAATTTCGAAAAACTGTCTCGTTTTGTAAAAAATCATTTTATTAAAATCTCTCAATACTATGTAAAACAACCACGAAAATCAAAGCAACAACTATACCAATATTACGTGATGTCGTGGAGCATGTTGAAGATGCTTGATAATCAGCTCCGTCTTCTTGAACGTGTGAATCGAGAAGTACCATGATGGAAGTAACAGGAGATGCCATACTTGATGTAACCTATAGATTCTATGGACATATCCTAGATACTAGGAGCAATGACAAAAATGTTGCCCTTAGAATGTTTTTTTAGTAAATAAAAATTGGGATGGAAAAAGAAAAATATGGGTATAAAAATAGAAAAAAAAATGTTTTTCATATTTCAATAGATACAAACTAGATGAATATAATAACAAAGAAAACAATTTTTTATATATGAAAATGGTATGAAAACGAGAAAAAATTAGGACTAAAAACGTTCATTTTTTTAAATGACGAAATAATAGTTTTTCTTAAAACTTTTGTACAAAACAATATTTTTCTTTAATAACGAAATGTATTTTATTTCTTGGCTTACAATTTCAATGAAAACGAGAGACGACACAACACGAAACAATACGAATTTATTTTTCTCGTTTTTGTCCCATTTTTCATATATAAAAAAATGTTTTTTTATTATTATATTCATTTAGTTTTTATCTATTAAATAAATGAAAAACATTTTTTTCTTTTTGTTTTTTCCCGCATCATTTTCTTTTCCCATCTTGGTTTTCATTTATGGAAAAATCGAACAAGAAAAGGGAAAACTGTTTTTTTTTTGTTAGGGCTCCCGTATATAAAAAGAAAATTATTTTTTTCATGTATAAAAAGGAGTTTTATATAAAAACAATTTGTTCATATATATATAAATACTTTTTTTCTTGTTTTTATCACAGTTTTATACCAAAAAAATTATGAGTAAAACTTTCATAAGTTAATTTATAAATATGTTTTAAAATTACATTTTTTAATAAAAATCTGCACAAACACGTGGTACAGTAACTTTGAAAAAGATTATTGCAACCAAAACTGTACTTGGTACGAATAGCCCAATTTTCGTTTTCCTGAGCCCCATAAAATAAATACAAAAAATAGAGAATTAAGAGTGGCCCACTCACAGATACTTCTAATTCATCTAAACCCACATTAACAATTGTTCAAGAAACCGGCCCTCCCATATATATCGGCCCTCAACTATAACGAAACAGAAGCACTGCACTTGTAGGGTTAAGAGCAGCTTTTTCTTAAGATTTGGAAAGATGCACGATCTTTTTTTTTCTCCCAACATGAAAGTCAAGAAAAGTGTGAGATCAAATAGAAAGCCAACAAAAAAACTTAATCTTAGGGTCCGTTTGGTTGGCATGATTTGTCTAGGCAAATGTCAAAAAGTTGATAAATATGAAAATTTGTCCACATTTTGGCTGTTTGGTTGCATAATTTGTCTAGGCATTATTTGTCAATGTACAACACCTCCTATGCACAATCTGTGGGCAAATTTTGCTTACCTATTTGAGTGGGAAATATTTGTCCACAAATTTGCCAACTTCTTAAACGGTTTTAATGTTTTAAAAAATAATTTAAAAACTGTTTTAAATAATTAAAAAACTGTTTTATAATGTTTCAAAAACTGTTTTTAATATTATAAAAAATTGTTAAGAAAATGTTTACAATTTTTTTAAAAAATCATATTAACAAAATATTGTAAAAACTGTTTTTAACATTTTTAAAAACTGTTGTGAATATATTATAAAAACAGTTTTAAAGTTTTAAAAAATAATTTTAAAGACTGTTATAAATATTTAAAAAAACAGTTATAAATATTTAAAAACTGTTTTGTAATGTTTTGAAAACTGCTTTTAATATTATAAAAAATTGTTAAGAGAATGTTTTACAAATTTTTTGAAAAACCGTAATATAAAAATATTGTAAAACAGTTTTAAACATTTTTAAAAACTGTTTTGGATATACTATAAAAACTGTTTTAAAGTTTAAAAAAATATTTTGTAAAACTGTTTTAAATAGTTTAAAAAACTGTTGTGAATGTTTAAAATTTGTTTTGTAATATTTTAAAAATTGTTTTTGATATTATAAAAAATTGTTAAGAGAATGTTTTACAATTTTTTTGAAAAAAGCGTAATACGAAAATATTCTAAAAATAGTTTTTAACAATTTTAAAAACTGTTTTGAATATAATATAAAAACAGTTTTAAAGTTTAAAAACAAAATTAAAAAATATTTTAAATTGTAAAAAAAAACTGTTGTGAATATTTAAAAATTGTTTTGTATTAAAAAAAATTGTTAAGAAAACGTTTTACAATTTTCTTTAAAAACTGTAATATAAAAATATTGCAAAAACTATTTTTAACATTTTTGAATATAATATAAAAATTGTTTTTAAATAAATTAATTGAATTGACTTTAATTTCGCCTAATGCTGTTTGATAGCGTCATCTGAATTTGTCTATGTAAAATTTGCCTAGGCAAAATTTGCCGGCAAATTTTACCATGCTCACGCTTTTGCCCATTGACAATCAAACGGACCCTTAGTTAAATTGGAGCCTTATAGCCGCTAGCATGAAGAGGCGTACTTTGTTATCTATTATTTAAAGGCTACATCACAATTCTTAGAGCGCTGAGCAGTTAGTAAAAACTATGTAAAATTTTAAAATCACAATTCTTTTCTCACAAACCAAACACTACAAAATTGACAGTACAACTACTGATTGTGATTAGTGAATGCTTAATTCAAGGTATATTTAACAGTCTACACCAAATAAAGTGGCCTATTAATTTATATTACATCCATAATTTAAAAAAAAAAAAACGTAAATGAAAACAAGTAATAATTTTATTTTAATCAGCAGCCTATGATGATTCCGACGAGAACAACGACGAAGATGGTGTAGATTTGGCACAAAACTGAAACGTATTGGCTTCCATTTTGCCCACCGAAAAATGACCCAACGAATCAATTGACCCCACCAAATTCTGACTACACAAGAACTCATTAAAAATCCAAGACACTAAGCCCTCGTTTGAACCTCTTTTGATCAATACTTCAAACGACCTTCTAACGAGATCCAAATTCGTTCTAATGAGATTGCCATCTCTTTTAAACAAACTTGGCAAAAAAATAAAATAATTTTTAATTTCGAAAAACTGCCTCGTTTTGTAAAAAATCATTTTATGAAAATCTCTCAATACTATGTAAAAAAAACCATGAAAATCAAAGCAACAACTATACCAATATTACGTGATGTCGTGGAGCATGTTGAAGATACTTGATAATCAGCTGCGTCTTCTTGAACGTGTGAATCGAGAAGTACCATGACGGAAGTAACGGGATATGCCATACGTGATGTAACCTATAGATTCTATGGACATATCCTAGATACTAGGAGCAATGACAAAAATGTTGCCCTTAGAATGTTTTTTTAGTAAATAAAAATTGGGATGGAAAAAGAAAAATATGGGTATAAAAATAGAAAAAAAAATGTTTTTCATATTTCAATAGATACAAACTAGATGAATATAATAACAAATAAAACAATTTTTTCTATATGAAAATGGTATGAAAACGAGAAAAAAATAGGAGTAAAAACGTTCATTTTTTTAAATGACGAAATAATAGTTTTTCTTAAAACTTTTGTACAAAACAATATTTTTCTTTAATAACGAAATGGTATTTTATTTCTTGGCTTACAATTTCAATGAAAACGAGAGACGACACAACACGAAACAATACGAATTTATTTTTCTCGTTTTTGTCCAATTTTTCATATATAAAAAATTGTTTTTTTATTATTATATTCATTTAGTTTTTATCTATTAAATAAATGAAAAACATTTTTTTCTTTTTGTTTTTTCCCGCATCATTTTCTTTTCCCATCTTGGTTTTCATTTATGGAAAAATCGAACAAAAAAAGGGAAAACTGTTTTTTTGTTAGGGCTCCCGTATATAAAAAGAAAATTATTTTTTTCATGTATAAAAAGGAGTTTTATATAAAAACAATTTGTTCTTATATATAAAAAATACTTTTTTTTTTCTTGTTTTTATCACAGTTTTATAGAGAAACAGTTTTATACCAAAAAAATTATGAGTAAAACTTTCATAAGTTAATTTATAAATATGTTTTAAAATTACATTTTTTAATAAAAATCTGCACAAACACGTGGTACAGTAACTTTGAAAAAGATTATTGCAACCAAAACTGTACTTGGTACGAATAGCCCAATTTTCGTTTTCCTGGGCCCCTTAAAATAAATACAAAAAAATAGAGAATTAAGAGTGGCCCACTCACAGATACTTTTAATTCATCTAAACCCACATTAACAATTGTTCAAGAAACCGGCCCTCCCATATATATCGGCCCTCAACTATAATGAAACGGGATGCACGATCTTTTTTTTTTTTTTCTCCCAACATGAAACTCAAGAAAAGTGTCAGATCAAATAGAAAGCCAACAAAAAAACTTAATCTTAGTTAAATTGGAGCCTTATAGCCGCTAGCATGAAGAGGCGTACTTTGTTATCTATTATTTAAAGGGTACATCACAATTCTTAGAGCGCTGAGCAGTTAGTAAAAACTATGTAAAATTTTAAAATCACAATTCTTTTCTCACAAACCAAACACTACAAAATTGACAGTACAACTACTGATTGTGATTAGTGAGTGCTTAATTCAAGGTATATTTAACAGTCTACACCAAATAAAGTGGCCTATTAATTTATATTACATCCATAATTTTAAAAAAAAAAACGTAAATGAAAACAAGTAATAATTTTATTTTAATCAGCAGCCTATGATGATTCCGATGAGAACAACGACGAAGATGGTGTAGATTTGGCACAAAACTGAAACGTATTGGCTTCCATTTTGCCCACCAAAAAATGACCCAACGAATCAATTGACCCCACCAAATTCTGACTACACAAGAACTCATTACTGGAAACTCTCTCCACCTCTCTCTGGAATTCATGCACAAAAACATGGGTACCACCACTACCACCTCTCTTACTCCTCGCTAGCACGCCGGCGGTGAACACTGCCGCCATCCTCCCTGGAGTCTCCGGCAAATACCCGCGTGGGCCGTCCACCAAAATGACATCCCAAGCCACATCGTATATATGGTTGGGAAGACCGTTGATTGCTAATTTACAGTCTGAAAAGAGGAGGTTTTGTACTGGCCTGCAGTGGGTGTGAAGTTGGTGTTTGGAGTGTTGGAGTAAGTGGTGTAGTTGGCTGACTTTGGTGGTGAAGTGAACGTCGTAGGCTTCGATTTGTGGGTGGTTCTGTTCGAGTTTGGAAATGGAGTAAGAGCTTTCGTCGATAAAGACTGTACGGCCGTTGATGTTGAGGGAGTTCCAGAGGAGGGTTTCGTGGGTGAGGCCGAAGATGAGGAAGTTCCAGGGGGTGGTGCAGCGGCGGAGGACGTTGGCTATGGTGGTGAGTTCGGTTGGGGACATGCGGGAGTTGGCGGTGGAGTTTGAGGCGTAGTGGAGAAGGGCGTCGAATATGGGCTTGGGTAGTGGGGAGTGGGTGGCGGAGATGGTAGAGGAAGTGGTGGTGAAAATGGTTGTAATGAGGGTGAGGGAGAAGGTGAATGTAAAAAAGGAGAGGAAGATGAGGAGACATATGCGGTGAGAAGGTGGCTGCTTGCGGTGGAGAATGAGGTTGGTCTTCATTTTCTGGGAGAAGAGGGATGCAAAAGAGCGAGTGATATTTGTTTGTAGGGGAAAGTGTACAGTTCGAGAATGGAGGGCACAGATCACGAGGTGATATGTGTACGGTTATACTCGAATGATATTAGATGCGGTTGGACATGATATTCAATTTTGATTGCACATGTGGGGTCTAAATCTGGTGTGGTGCGCTCGGACCGTGTTATAAAAAACAATTAACGTGTCGGATCGGAGTAATTCCTGTTTTGAATATAAAATCACGCAATTTATGTCTGTCTGGTCTCCCCAAGACATAGAA
Source organism: Sambucus nigra (assembly GCA_949130495.1). Lineage (NCBI taxonomy): Eukaryota > Viridiplantae > Streptophyta > Magnoliopsida > Dipsacales > Adoxaceae > Sambucus > Sambucus nigra. The sequence goes on along the minus strand of OX422212.1, from coordinate 149,930,312 downwards.
AACAACACGATACCATCCAATTCAAGACGCAATCTATGTTTGTACAAAGGCTCCGTTTGTTAAAAAATTGTGAATTAAATTAGAATGATAAAATTTGGGATTATCTATCCCCACATTCTTAATGTTTTTCACACACCCTCTAAATGTTTAAAGACATTATTACCTTCTAAATTTTTCTTTCCTCAACAAACTTTGAAAATTATCTCACTAATAACTTTGAAAATAAATAAATAAATAAATAAATAAAAAATTACCACAAACTTTGATGAAAAAAAAATACGACCAACTAATTACATACTACAAACTTTAATAAAAAAAAAGCTGCAACCAACTAAATATAGCTAAGTTTGATTAAAAAAATAGTCTAGAGTTAAATTTGATAAAATAAAAGAAAATTCTCAATTAACTATGAAAAAAAAACTGCAATTAACTTTTATAAAAAAAAATTACAACTAGCTATTTACAACAAGCTTTTATAAATAAATAAAAAAAGATAACAACTAACTTTGATTTAAAAAAAAAACTACAACTAACTTTGATAAAAAAAAATTACAACTAACTTTGATAGAAAAAAAAAACTATCGCTAACTTTGAAAAAAATCAACTACGTCTAACTAAAATAACAAAAAATTATCATGTGTGTAAATAAAATGACAATTAAAAGATTGAAAATAGCAAACTTTGAGGTAAGGAATTCATACTAAATACTAATATACATATTTATTTTGTTTAATGCAATTCGTACTAAAATGTTAAACACGTGATAATTATTTTTATATTTGTTAGCTATAATTTTTTTTATAGCTAACTACAGTTAACTTTGATTTAAAAAAAATTACACCTAACTTTCATTAAAAAAAACTACAGTTAACTTTTATAGCTACACGTGTTTTTCAAAGTTAGTTTTTCTTAATCCAAGTTAGCTCTAATTTATTTTTAATCAAAGTTAATTGTAGTTTGCTATAAAAAAAAAGGCCACATCCAACTTTGAAAAAAAAAATTACAACCGACTAATTACAGTTAACTTTTGTAAATAAAAAATAATTAAAGCTAACTTTGATGAAATTAAAAAAAAAACTAATGATTTTGTTAAAAAAAATTATAGCTAACTTTGATTAAAAAAAACTACAGTTAACTTTGAAAAAAAATTATCACGTGTTTAAAAAAATTATAGCTAGCTAACATTTTAGTACGAATTCCATTAAACAAAATAAATATGTATATTAGTATTTAGTATGAATTTCATTCCTCAAGGTTTGCTATTTTTAATCTTTTAGTTGTCATTTTATTTAAACACGTGATAAAAAAAAATTAGTTAGTTGTAATTGATTTTTTTCAAAGTTACCGTAGTTTTTTTTTATCAAAGTTAATTGTATTTTTTTTTAATCAAAGTTAGTTGTAGCTTTTTTTTTAAATCAAAGTTAGTTGCTATCTTCTTCTTTTTTTAATCAAAGCTTGTTGTAATTTTTTTTTATTAAATTTAGCTGTAGCTTTTTTTTTTATCAAAGTTAATTGCAGTTTTTTTTCCAAAGTTAGTTGAGCTTTTTCTTTTATTTTATCAAATTTAACTCTAGACTTTTTTTTAATCAACTATATATATATATATATATATATATATATATATATATATAGTATGAATTCCATTCCTCAAAGTTTGCTATTTTTAATCTTTTAGTTGTCATTTTATTTAAACACGTGATGATTTTTTTTTTATTTTAGTTTGCTGTAATTGATTTTTTTCAAAGTTACCTGTAGTTTTCTTTTATCAAAATTATTTGTAATTTTTTTTTATCAAAGTTAGTTGTTATCTTTTTTTATTTATTTATCAAAGCTTGTTGTAAATAGTTGGTTGTAATTTTTTTATTATTAAATTTAGTTGTAGCATTTTTTTTTTAACAAAGTTAATTGTAGTTTTTTTTTCAAAGTTAGTTGAGATTTTTCTTTTATTTTATCAAATTTAACTTAGACTTTTTTTTAATCAGAGTTAGCTATATTTAGTTGGTTGTAGCTTTTTTTTTATTAAAGTTAATTGCAGTTTTTTTTAATCAAAGTTAAACTTACCTTTTAAAAAAAATCAAAGTTAGATGTTTTGTTAATCAAAACTAGATGTAATTAGTTGGTTGTATTTTTTTTATCAACTTAGTGGTAATTTTTTTTTTTTTATTTATTTTTAAAGTTATTAATGAGATAGTTTTCAAAGTTTGTTTAGGAAAGAAAAGCTTAGAGGGTAATAATGTCTTTAAACATTTAGATGGTGTGGGGGAAGCATTAAAGGTGTGGGGATAGATGATCCCTTTATTTTCAAAGTTATTAATGAGATAGTTTTCAAAGTTTGTTTAGGAAAGAAAAGTTTAGAGGGTAATAATGTCTTTAAACATTTAGAGGGTGTGAGGGAAGCATTAAAGGTGTGGGGATAGATGATCCCTAAAATTTCTCTAGATAAATTTTGATTTGAAAAATATAATTTTATGCAATTTGATTGACTATTTTTGTATGCTGGCAACTCCCTGATTTATCTTATTTTTGTGTTTGATAGACACATTTTACTTACTGGAATATAATTATTTGCCTACTTATGTTGTGTGATAGCTATATTTTGGATTGGTAAATGAAAACTATGCCATGCTATATTTTCCTTATTATGAAGTTTTGTTAATAATTTATTAATAATGAAAAATAAAATAGTTAATACCATTAACTATTTTATTTTACAATCATGGATATTAAAAAACATAGACGGAAATTCCATAATAACATTAACACCAAATTTTCTTTATTGTACCATAATTGAAAACCTCTTTAAAAACATAATGGATTACAACATATGACATCCTGTGACACCCCGCCTAATAAAATACCTGGTGATCAGTCATATACCAAATTAAAACAGGAATCCCAGTTGGTTCATCCTTAGCATCACTGTCGAAAACTTTTTTTTTTTTAAACTTACTAACCACCTAGTATTCCAAAAGCTGGTGCCAAATTTTAACTTTTTAGTTAACAAAACAGTACATGCGAAAATAAAATAAACCATTCACACAACTGAATAAAACTCAGTTGAATAATAAATTAGATAAACATTTTGCCGAATAAACCATCGGCCATCAAAATGAAATTCAATACAAACATCCAACACTTGAATAAGTACATCTGAAAACTGTACTAAGAAGTATGGCCGACAAGCCCTAAATAAAACTGGAACTGATAAATGATTCCTACTCTAGGAATAAATGAACGATGCGTCTAATCCAAACTCTTGCTAGCATCCACATATACCGCAGCTCCGTGTCCCTGGAATAGAATATTAATCATGGCGTCCCTGTGCCTGGACACCTAAAAGGTTTTGAAAATAGTTTTATAGCAAGGGTTAGAACCCAAAACATTTTAAAAATATTTAGCAAGTGAATTAACTGCAGTAATTTAAAATGCATGAATACGCTTCATATTTAAGTTAGCGTCGCACTCCCTTGTGGATATTCTCACCCCTCCACTATTGTGCACACATATCGGTTACCTTAACCCCACCTAGTTGTACTACCCCATCCAACTAGTCCTGGTATAACCTCCCCTTGCCATACTACTCTAACCCGAGTATAATGATTCTTGAATTATAAGTTATCTCACAATTAACTTAATTAATTCCTTTTAAATAGTAGCATATAACTGTGTCACAAGTTATATAAAATAAATACATCACACACTGTATTATTACATGCATATAATATTGAATACCATTATATACGTACCTTTACTAAAATATCCACACATATACACGTATATCCATCCCTCCGAGTATACCCTCGTCGAATGATTCCTTCTAAAGTGCTATCTCACTAGGTGTGCTCACATAACCTAGTTACCCAAGTTGAAATCGCTCACCAACCTGGCCCAAAATATAAACAAAGTGGAGGGGGTCTTATTCATTCCCTGAAAGTGAGATAATCCCCTCACCCATTTACCGGACGCTATGACCTAGTGATATACTCCCCCTACTCCTCAAGCTAGAGGATTCACCCACATCGCGCAACCTCCCTTGATAGCACTAGAGTATATCAATTAAATAAATATCTACTCACTGATATTTAATATCACACACAATATATTCACGTATATATATACTATCACTACACCGTATATAAATAATATAAACTCCGGCTTTACCGTGTACTAAAAACCCGTGCACTAACCTGAAATTTTCTGAGTCTGTGGCCCGACTCAACATAATTAATTTTCTCACTTAATAATTTATCATCTTCCTGAGTCTATGGTCCGGCTCTAATATAATTAATTCACACCTCAATTAATATAATACTTTCCCCGAGTCTATGGTCCGACTCTAAGTAAATTAATTAACACACTTATTAGTTTAATACCTCCCCGAGTTTATCGTCCGACTCTAATTAAATTAATTAACACACATATTAATTTAATACCTCCCCGAGTCTATCGTCCGACTCTAATTAAATTAATTAACACGCATTTATTAATTTAATACCGATCCGAGTCTGTGGTCCGACTCCCAGTTAATTAATTTATACATTAATTAATTTACACCAATCCGAGTCTGTGGTCTGACTCTCAGTAAATTAATTTACACATTAATTAACAAATACCCTTTCGAGTCTACAATCCGACTCTAAATTAATTAATTACCACATCAATTAATTTAGGATAGAGCTAAAAACACTCCAAAAATTCTTCCTACACTCCAAAATTTTTTCAAAGGACAATACTACCCCTCTATCCTTTATTTCTTTACCCTTACATCAAATCCCAATTAATAATTATAGATTATGTAATAATTAAATACAATTTAAGCAAAGAATTTTTTTTAACTTTAAATAACAATTATTAACAACTTAAGCATCAATTGATTTATACTTTAGTGCTTACTTATTTTTTTACTAAATATGAACACGATTCAGTTAAAATGCCACAAAACACGAAATCTTATTCTTTATCTAACAAAAACACAACTCAAATAAAAGTGACACGACACGAAATCTTTTTTTAACCTAACACAAACGCAATCCAAGTAAAAGAGACGAAATTACACGAAATATTATTTTAATTTATTTACAAAAGCAGAAACACGACCGAATAAAAATGCGATACAATACGAAATATGTTTTTTACAAAACACAAATATGGTCAAGTAAAAGTGCTACAACATGATTTTTTTTCCAAACATAAATAATAATTTTTTGGTAATTTTTTTTACCAAATACAAACACAATTAAAATGCGACACAATACAAAATCTTTTTTTTTATCAATATGGCCAAGTAAAAGCAACACAACATAATTTTTTTTTTACCAAACAAAAGCCCAATCCAATGTGGTGTGGTGTGGTGTTTATGTTTTACTTCGATCGTGTTTGTATTTGTGCTCGGTAAAAAAATTGTGTTTTATTTGGTAAAAAAAATATTATTTGGGTTTGGAAAAAAAAATCATGTTGTGTCGCTTTTACTTGGTCATATTTGTGTTTCGTAAAAAAAAAGATTCCGTATTGTGTCCCATTTTAATTTTGTCGTGTTTGTATTTTTGTAAAAAAATTAAAATAATATTTTGTGTCATCTCGTGTCTCTTTTACTTGGATTGTGTTTTTGTTAGATAAAAAATAAGATTTCGTATAATTTTGTGTCGTGTCACATTTTAACTGGATTATCCATTGTAATTAAACCGTGTTCGTTTTAAATAGAAAAGAGTTAAAAAAAAAAGACTTCACCAAGGCATTTTTTTGTTTTAAAAAATAAATATATGTTTCTTAACTTTTAAAAGAAAAAAAATACAAAATTACATTTTAATTAGATCGTGTTCATGTTAGATAAAAAAAATAAGATTTCCTGTCATGTCGAGTTCTTGAATCAAGTCATGTCACGATATATTTGCGCGTGTTCTTGTTAAGTTAAAAAAAATATTTTTCTTTTAGTTGTGTTTTAATCACTGTTCTAAAAAATCCGCCTAGGCTTGAGGCTTGGGAGAAACGTCTCGCCTTAAGATTTTGACGCCTTAGGTTTGGTAAAACCCTTAAGGCGTACTTTTTCTCTAAAAACAACAATGTTTTAGTGAAACGATATCGCCTTTTAAATATTTTTTTACAAACTGGACCATTATCTCATACAAAATAATCAAATAGCATTTTTATTTGCAAATATTCAGACATATATTTATGATATGTACAATTTTAGTATTTTAATAGCTTTGTTATGGTTAAAAAATATTAAAATATATTAAAAAGACCTAAACGTCTTTTCACGCCTTTTTACCCCTAGCCCGCCTAGGCTTCTAAGGCTTAAGGCTTAAGGCTTGGCCTCCACGCCTCGATCATGCTCCGCGTTTTTTAGAACCTTGGTTTTAATTAGTTTGTGCTCATGTTAGGAAAAATATACGATTTATTGTTATGTCGCGTTTTATTTGGTTCGTGTTCATTAAAAAAAATAACTGTAGCAACGGGTTTACCAAACACGAATACGACCCAATTGTCGTGTTGCGTTTTAAGTGTGTTGTGTTCATAATTGGTAAAAAAATGAGATTTCGTGTTGTGTCATATCACTTTTATAGGACTCGTGTTTCGTTTTAGGCAAAAATAAGATTTTGAGGGGAGTCGTGTCCTTTTTATTTCGGTCGGGTTCGTGTTTGGTTAAAAAAAAAACATAAATTGTGGGGTGTCACTTTTACTTGGGTCGTGTTCGTGTTTATTAAAAAAATAATATTTTATGTTGTGTCTTGTCACTTTTATTCGAATCGTGTTCATGTTTGGTTAAAAAAGAAAATCATGTTGTGCCGTGTTGAATTGTGTTGTTTTTATGTGTTGTGTTTCGTTTTAATTGGCCATGTTTATGATTGGTTGGAAAATAAGATTTCGCGTGTCGAGTCGTTTGTATTATTTCATGTTCTGTCGTGTTCGTATTAGATTAAAAAAATAATATTTATTGTCATGTTATGTCGTATCGCGTTTTAATTAGGTCGTGCGTGTGTTTGATAAAATAAAATAAAAATAAATGGGTTCAAATTTAATATTCATAATTATTTTCATATGTTGTAAGGAAGTAATTTATATTTAGTTACTTAATGGGTATTAAATATTCTAATTACATATGAAAAAGAGAATTAGATCTTTTTAATATTTTTTGTTTTCAAATAATGAATTGTTAAAATAATAACATACAAGTGATAAGGACAATTTTGTCTTTGTGTTAAAATTTGGAGTGTTTGCAGACTTGGAGGGAGCGGCAATAGCCGCTCCCTTAATTTAATACTTTTTCGAGTCTACTTTTCGACTCTACTTTTATTAATTAACACATCCATTAATTTCATAACTTGGCGTCACCCAATCATTCTTCCCGAACTCGCTCACTTGGCCCATACCTTAATATTTTCCGAGTCTATGTTCCGACTCCAAATTAATTACTCTCTCTTGATAATTAATTTAATACTTTGGTGCCACTGAACCAATATATCCGGACTCGTTCACTTGATTCATTTTACATCTCATAATTTCATTCCCACATATTCGCCCACAATGTGTCACACATTTATCTCCATAAATTTCCCAATTATATTTACTTATAATTATCAACATACCCGGACTTGTTCACTTGGTCCATTTTTAACATGTAAAATCAGTCCAAAAATATTTTTCTCAAAAATTATTTCCATGTAGTAAAAATTGGCGGCACTGCCAGAATTTTTTGTAGCATCGATCGATCGAACCCCCTAGGTCGATCGATCGATCGTTCTAGTGTTCGTCTTCTCCAGCCCTCTGTCAGCCATGGACGAAACCTAAAGCTTTGATTCTCAATCTAAATCCTTACCCAAATACAATTAACATAACCTCCATATAAGAAAAGGGTCTAAACATCCCACAAACCTTAATTAATCATCAATATCCATTAATTCCAAGGTTTTCCCGATTTGGGTATTATCCGGGTTTCAAATCCCCAATACGAATTTCATTCATATTATCAACAATTAACCATTTATTCTCACTGATTTTAACATACGATTCATTCCTCTACATTCTAGATTCATAAACTTAATAAATCTCATCCTTAATCCCATTAAGGTATATCAATTTCCAAAAATCTAATTTTAATTTTGGTTACACACCCAAAACGAATTTTGATTTACACATCACTATGATATGAATTGATTATCATCAATTTAGAAATCACAACAGTTAACCACTTGCCTGAAATCATTCGTAGGGTCTGATTCCGTTGGTGTAGAGAATTGTTGATGAAGAACATCCCAAATTAGCCCCTTAATTTGGCTCCAAAGGATCCCCCAATTGACTTCTTGATTAGCTTCCTCTAATCCTCTCCCAAACCCTAGGTTTTGGATTTTCTATCTGCCATTCTTAGTCCCTTAATTAGGTTAAAAACACTAAATCCCGTTTTTAGCCTAATGGGCCTAATTAAAATAGCCAAAATCACCCCGTGTGGGACCGGTCATGCCCAAAAATACCTCGACATCCAATTACTACTCCGGGTACTCTTTTATGACTATCTCGATCCATCGAACTCAACCGTGCCCTCAGAATTGCTATCCGAAATACTTTTTGACATTGTCCAATTTTGCCCTCAAAATGCGACACACGAGATTTTGAACAATTAAACTTAAAAGTCGCTAGTTATAAATAATTCGACTCACTCAAATAAATTCTCCAACTTATGAATTTAAGTTTCTTCGATTTAAATATTTTTATAACTCCCAAAATAATTAAATATTAAATCCTCAAAATTACGGGTTGTTACATACTCCCCCCCCCCCCCCCCCCTTACAATTGAATTTCGTCCTCGAAATTAAGATGAGCCTAGTGCTCCAACCTTCAAATTTCACTCTATAGTCCTGTACCTCTAAGCTCGCTATATTTATCTCTACCGCTTCTAACCGTAAGTTACACAAGTATGCATTTAAATTAATCAGGGAGCCCATACACCCTATACCCGTGTTTAACCGCACAAAATTTGCCTTAATTAACCTGGGTGCCCATACACCCTATCCCCGTGCTTTACCACACGAAAGTTGCTCGACTATGATAGTCGTGACCCGTAATATAACTTCGAACCCGTAGTCATATCACACACACACACACACACACACACACACACACATATATATATATATATATATATACTGCCCGGGGTACCCAACCTGTGGACTAACGACCAAACATCTCCCCACTTTCTAACGTTGCGGCTAAGTTTCATGCGTGGGACGTTTTGCAAAGCGAAATCCAAACAAGGAACCCCCCAATACACTACTACCTAACATTGTCGATCGTCGAGATCCGTTAGACCCTCAGTCTATAGCACGTACCCCTAAATACTTGTCTCTTAACACAAAAGTATGTACGCTTGCCCTCATGCTACCAAAGACAACATAAAATACCGCGCCCTTACTATCACTAGTCCTTGCGCAAAATAAACCCCGAGCTATCTCTCTTTGCTCGAACATAATTCTAACCACCCTGATTCACTGTAGTAAACATCCCTACTTACTGGGATAAAATGTGAGAACACAAAACCTCACTATGTGCCTATTTCACCACGCAATACAACATATACACACATATATATATATATATATATATATATATATATATATATATATATATATATATATATATATATATATAGGTTATACTCCCTCTCAGGTGATACCTAATACAAATCATATCCTGGTGTCGCGAACACCAAAATTTAACACCACTATTCACAATAGTTCAAACCCATCGCTATCCAGCCGATATTTAGGAAATATTATCAACCCCACCCCATAATTCTCGAAAGAAGTAACTCCTCGCATAATTCAAACCTTCACTCAGTGTACACCTCCACTCTCCCGTGAAGAACACCAAAGAAACTCTGCTACCCCACGAAAAATTTATCCACATACTATGGCTGCCACAGCTAACGCACCCACTAAATTCGACTCACCTGCGAACTCTAGTGAAAAATAAGTCTTATATTATGACATCCTCATTGTCACTCAAAGATATACCCCACACCCATAGGGTAAAAATAAGTACCTCGATACTCCAGCTGTAACGGCTGATCCTCGGGTTCCGAAGCATCTTCTCCCAGTCCGAATGCACCCATGACTTGCTTTAGTGGCTGTACATCCAGGACCTCGTCCTGTAGTTGACCCCTGCATCGCTTAAGACAATCTCTCTTCATGTGTCTCACTTTCCCCACAAACGAAACACCTTATAATATATTCACCCTGCCACTAGTCCCTTCCATGCTGACCTTGTTGGAATTCCTGTCCATCCTGCCGATAGCCTCCAGTTCTAATTTGTTTGGCATGATTTTCCTGCCGGAAATCCTGCCCCTGATCTCCCCCAGTATGCTATTGGGATACCCCACTGGTATTGTTCCCTCCTGCCTTATCCGACTGGCTAGTTCCCACTCCCCTCCCGCTTCCTTTCACGTGGAAGCGATATTCCTGACAGTGCCAGAGTGCTGCGTTAACGACATCAGTATAATCTACTAATGCAGAATTACCAATTAAATTTTGTTTGATTCTCCAGACTAACCCATCCACAAACATTACTTTCTTTATCTCTTCATCGCTACCCTCATCCGGTACAAAATTTACCAACCAAGTAAATTCTTCCTCGCAATCGGCCACTGAACGGTCCCCCTGAGTCCTCTTTAAATGTTCTCCTCATTTCGGTCTCAACCGCTGGAGGAAGATACGTGCGGTCTAATCGCAATTGAAACTTTGCAATAGCTAGTGTATCCCTTTCCTCAACTGTGGTGATCGGCTCCCACCACAGTAGCGTTGCTCCCACTAAACTAAAAGTGGCTAGCATTTGCTTTCGCACCTCATCGCAATCTCTCATGCGTAGGTGACGCTGGATATCTCTCTTCCTTGACATGCTAGCACTACATCTGAACCCCCTCGCAACTCTGGTGGGTACCCACTCTTGAAAAATCTCTCTTACTTGTTACCACCCCGACGACCCCGCGTGAGCCTAAACATCTGGCGCCACTAACACTTGTGGCTGATCTCGTGGAAAGTACCTTGTCATTGCGACCATCGTCGCTTCAACTTCCTGTGCCACTAATTCAGTTACCTGTCCTGCCGGAATCACCCCTGGCAGTTGCTGCGGTAACTCTTGCTCCTGATGAGCCTCCCTAATCTCAACTCCCCCTGCTGCCCTAGCTGCTCCCTCTCTCCTGGGCGGCATTTGGAATGAGAATCGAATCGTATGAGTTCACTCTCAAATAAAATTTGGCAGAAGAACGTAAATGCGGATACGTATGAGAATACAACAATCCTATGATAGGGCTCTATATCAAAGATTGCTAAGCCAAAACGTGAAAAACCGCACAGATCCTAAGGACACTAGAACCTGATACTCTGATACCATCTGTGACACCCCGCCTAATAAAATACCGGGTGATCAGTCCTATACCAAATTAAAACAGGAATCCCAGTTGGTTCATCCTTAGCATCACTGTCGAAAACTTTTTTTTTTAAACTTACTAACCACCTAGTATTCCAAAGGCTGGTGCCAAATTTTAACTTTTTAGTTAACAAAACACTACATACGGAAATAAAATAAACCATTCACACAACTGAATAAAACTGAACTGAATAATAAATTAGATAAACAATTTGTCGAATAAATCATCGGCCACCAAAATGAAACCCAATACAAACATCCAACACCTGAATAAGTACATCTGAAAATTGTACTGAGAAGTATGGGCGACAAGCCCTAAATAAAATTGGAACTTATAAATGATTCCTACTCGAGGAATAAATGAACGATGCGTCTAATACAAACTCTTGCTAGCATTCATATATGCCGCAACTCCGTGTCCCTGAAATAGAATATCAATTATGGCGTCCCTGTGGCTGGACACCTAAAAGGTTTTTAAAATAGTTTTATAGCAAGGGTTAGAACCCAAAATATTTTGAAAATATTTAGCAAGTGAATTAACTGCAGTAATTTAAAATGCATGAATGCGCTTCATATTTAAGTTAGTGTCGCACACACTTGTGGACATTCTCACCCCTCCACTATTATGCACACCTATCGGTTACCTTAACCCCACTTAGTTGTACTACCCCGTCCAAATAGTCCTGATATAACCTCCCCTTTCCATACTACTCTAACCCGGGTATAATGATTCTTGAATTATAAGTTATCTCACAATTAACTTAATTAATTCCTCTTAAATAGTAGCATATAACCGTGTCATAAGTTATATAAAATAAATACATCAGACACTGTATTATTACCCGCATATAATATTGAATACCATTATATACGTACCTTTACTAAAACATCCACACATATATCACACGTATATCCATCCCTCCGAGTATACCCTCGCCGGATGATTCCCTCTAAAGTGCTATCTCACTAGGTATGATCACATAACCTAGTTACCCAAGTTGGAATCGCTCACCAACTTGACCCAAAATATAAACGAAGTGGAGGCGGTCATATTCATTCCCTGAAAGTGAGATAATCCCCTCACCCATATACCGGACGCTATAACCTGGTGATATACTCGCCCTACTCCTCAAGCTAGAGGATTCACCCACATCGCGCAACCTCCCTTGATAGCACTAAAGTATATCAATTAAATAAATATCTACTCACTGATATTTAATATCACACACAATATATTCACGTATATATATACTATCACTACACCGTATATAAATAATATAAACCCCGGCTTTATCGTGTACTAAAAATCCCGTACACTAGCCTAAAATTTCCAGAGTCTGTGGCCCGACTCAACATAATTAATTTTCTCACTTAATAATTTATCATCTTCCTGAGTCTATGGTCCGATTCTAATATAATTAATTCACAACTAAATTAATATAATACTTTTCCCGAGTCTATGGTCCGACTCTAAGTAAATTAATTAACACACTTATTAATTTAATACCTCCCCGAGTCTATCGTCTGACTCTAATTAAATTAATTAACACACATATTAATTTAATACCTCCCCGAGTCTATCGTCCGACTCTAATTAAATTAATTAACACACATATTAATTTAATACCTCCCCGAGTCTATCGTTCGACTCTAATTAAATTAATTAACACATATATTAATTTAATACCTCCCCGAGTCTATCATCCGACTCTAATACAATTAATTAACACACATTTATTAATTTAATATGAATCCGAGTCTGTGATCCGACTCCCAGTTAATTAATTTACACATTAATTAATTTACACCAATCCAAGTCTGTGGTCTGACTCTCAGTAAATTAATTTACACATTAATTAATAAATACGCTTCCCGGGTCTACAATCCGAATCTAAATTAATTAATTACCACATCAATTAATTTAATACTTTTTCGAGTTTACTTTCCTACTCTACTTTCATTAATTAACACATCCATTAATTCCATATCTTGGCGTCACCCAACCATTCTTCCCGAACTCACTCACTTGGCCCATACCTTAATATTTTCCGAGTCTATGTTCCGACTCCAAATTAATTACTCTCGCTCGATAATTAATTTAATACTTTGGTGCCACTTAACCAATATACCCGGACTCGTTCACTTCATTCATTTTACATCTCAAAATTTCATTCTCACATATTCGCCCACAATGTGTCACACATTCATCTCCATACATTTCCCAATTATATTTACTTATAATTATCAACATACCCGGACTTCTTCACTTGGTCCATTTTTAACATGTAAAATCAGTCCAAAAATATTTTTCTCAAAAATTATTTCCATGTAGTAAAAACTGGCGGCACTGCCAGAATTTTCTGTAGCATCGATCGATCGAACCCCCTAGGTCGATCAATCGATCGTTCCAGTGTTCGTCTTCTCCAGCCCTCTGTCAGCCATGGACGAAACCTAAAGCTTTGATTTTCAATCTAAATCCTTACCCAAATACAATTAACATAACCCCCATATAAGAAAAGGGTCTAAACATCCCACAGACCTTAATTAATCATCAATATCCATTAATTCCAAAGTTTTCCCGATTTGGGTATTATCCGGGTTTCAAATCCCAATACGAATTTCATTCATATTATCAGCAATTAACCATTTATTATCACTGGTTTTAACATACGATTCATTCCTCTACATTCTAGAATCATAAACACAATAAATCTCATCCTTAATCCCATTAAGGTATATCAATTTTCAAAAACCCAATTTTAATTTTGGTTACACACCCAAAACGAATTTTGATTTACACATCACTATGATATGAATTGATTATCATCAATTTAGAAATCACAACAGTTAACCACTTGCCTGAAATCGTTCGTAGGGTCTTATTCCGTTGGTGTAGAGAATGGTTGATGAAGAACACCCCAAATTAGCCCCTTAATTTGGCTCCAAAGGATCCCCTAATTGACTTCTTGATTAGCTTCCTCTAATCCTCTCCCAAACCCTAGGTTTTGGATTTTCTATCTGTCGTTCTTAGTCCCTTAATTAGGTTAAAAACACTAAATCCCGTTTTTAGCCTAATGGGCCTAATTAAAATAGCCAAAATCACACCGTGTGGGCCCGACCATGCCCAAAAATACCTCAAGACCCAATTACTACTCCGGGTACTCTTTTCTGACTATCTCGATCCATCCGGACTCAACCGCGCCCTCAGAATTATTATCCGAAATACTTTTTGACATTGTCCACTTTTTACCTCAAAATGCGACACACAAGATTTTGAACAATTAAACTTAAAAGTCGCTAGTTATAAATAATTCATCTCACTCAAATAAATTCTCCAACTCATGAATTTAAGTTTCTTCAATTTAAATATTTTTATAACTCCCAAAATAATTAAATATTAAATCCTCAAAATTACGGGGTGTTACAATTCCCATCCCCTATCTTGATTCAAAACGTGATTTGAAACATTAAAAAAAACATTCAAAAGTTAACATAATTTTATCGTCTGTATTTCCTAGGCAACCACAGAACACAACATAAGGCATTCCCATTCCCCGTCAACATATTAGGTAGATGATGTACTAAATCCATGTCCGAATCTAGCCCTTTGTAATCCTAGAGTTCCGAATCCTATTCATACATTGGATCGTCAAGTTAAGTATTTATCAAATGTTTATCATGCCACCGCTCTAGCCTTTTCTCTATTTGGGCAATTTCGTCTTCCAATAAACGAATACATTTTTCATTATCTTTATTGGATCTTTACAATATGTTGCCGATTTTGCCTGTGGCACGGGTAAACCATGCCACTGACAGAAACACTCCAAATTACAACGTCTATCATATAACCTAGGCCATTTCAAATGATCATCCCATGGAATATTTCCTTTTGTCGGCGTTAACCATTTCATCACATGATTAACATCACCAAAAGAATGGAGTGTGCATATAGGGATATTTTCAAAAATCCTTTTCTCACCAAACCAACTACCTCCATGGGGATCTTGATAGATCCCTAGATCAGTCAACACTTGTTCAACATTACAGCTCATTGCCTCAACATGTTCAATACCAAATGATGTTGATGCTTTAAACTTACATTTTGTCTTCTTGACCTGTTGCATCCTTCTTACCCCCCTGTTGAGAGGTAATCACATCGCACCACTCTTTTAGGCGGTGACCAGTTATAATACGAAAGTTTTTGCCCAGACAGAGTTTTCAGGGGAACATGGGTTAAGAAGGGTAAATCATCATCAGGCATGTAGACATTGTTATATGTTTTGAAGTTGATTATATGAGGAAGTATAACTAGTGTTGTGTGATCGAGTAAAAAAATCGAGCGTCCGTGTAATACGCTAGTCGTTGTTATTGGCTTCTAACCTCAATACAAAAAATTAAACTTGTAACTACACTATTAAGGAGTATAGTGGTGAGTCTGAGTATCGAATCCACAGGGAATGTTTGATAGAATTTAATTGATTTATTACTTCTAAACTAAAAGTGAAAAAGATAATGATGGTTGAAAAATAAAAAATAAAAAAAGTTAACTATGCATGCATGAGCAAACTAATTAAGATGAATGAGAAAGTAGGTTGGAATACAATCCCCTAACCCTAGTAATTTACCGTGTAGAATACTAGAATTGTAAATTATAAATTTGAATGAATCCAGTCTTTATAGATCCTAAGCATTACGTATATGAGGTTCAAGACCACATCATACGAAATCAAAGGTAAATATAAAGCGGTGCTAAATAATTATATGCATATCGTATTCTTAAACATCCCAAGTACCTAGGACAAGAGACATTAAAAGATTTACAATGGTTGTAAAATTATCTCGCACGATTCTTTCAAATTTTTAATTTAAATTATATTTTCTACATAAGTAATTTACATTGGGATGGCTTCATGCATCCCAACCCTTAAAAACTTATCTAGGCATGATTTTATTAAATGAAAATAAAATTCTAGATGTGCAGGAAGTCACCTTACTTAACCATTTCACTTTCCTTATGGACATTTGCCCTTATTCTCCATTTACTTTCCCACAATATATCAATTGGAACATTAATTACTCTCACAAGTTAGGTTATTCTGACTTATAACCCGAATCTTATCATGTTCCCGATTTCATCATTATCTTTAGAATTTAGCCAACAAACACGGACTTCATGGCCTTTCACCACCGGTCTCCACTGCCATATGCTACTGTAGTTACTTTGGGGTCTTTCACCAATAGGGACGTTATGCGCTGCTTAATTATTTCTCCGACATTATTTGAATACTCTATTATCTTTTCAATGTATTTAACATTATCCCAATGTTCACATTAATCAGTATTTAGGGGCCGAAACCAAAAGTACAGACTTAACTGCCCGTTTTTCTATTTACACTTGAAAAATTATTACTTTCTCCTTTAAGTCCTTCATTCACACCAAGGTTGATTTTATACCGAAAATCATTCACGTTTTAAGGACTTAATTCGATTTCACCCATACTAGTGTAAAAACATTCATCAATATTCATCAATATTGATGTTTTTTAAGGACTTAATTCGATTTCACCCATACTAGTGTAAAAACATTCATCAATATTTTTAATTAATAAGAATATCGTGTTTTCGTATCGTTTCTAAAATTGTCACTCCACACTATATATAGGGAACAATTACAACCTTTAGCAACGATTAAGAAAAATCGTCCCGGAGAATAAAATAAAATTTTCAATAATTTTATAAATAAATGGGGCACTTTGAAACCAAAATTTCCATTCATTAGTTGTCCATTTTTAACAAATGAATATACCACGCAGCTCATGTTACTACAAGAAATGAACGTACTTGGTCCTACTACGTTTGATATGTGGGCCTATTTTTATAATGGCTCAAACTTGACAAAAAATCAATTTAGTCAAAATATTAGTTTGTGTTAATTTTCTAACGAGCCTTACTCTCTCTCTCTCTCTCTCTCTCTCTCTCTTTGTGTGTGTGTGTATGTGTGTGTATATCAATTAGTAAGTTATTTTGTTTCAATTTTATTTTCTACCTTTTTTAATATTTTTTGCTATCAAATCAGTATATCTCGCGGTGGGCAAATTGTGTGGTTCTTAAACTAAGTGAGTTTGGACGAGAATGAGGAAAATAACGCTAATAGCATTAACTAATTTAGTGAAAATAATGGGTTGACGGTACTGTCAATCTAATGGTTAAAAGGTGTTATTGGCTTTGTATAAAAATTGCTACACACACATACACATATGACTTTTGTTTTGAGACCTGATTCTTAATTTGATCGAAAACCCCCTTAAAATACACCTATTTGGATTCGAATTGTTTTGATTCTCGATTTCACTTGGTATGTGGTTTTCCTTTTGGGTTATGGGTTTTCGATTTAATTTGTTTTTTCATTGGGTAAGAATTTTTGTAGTATTTTCATTTTGGTGGGTGACGGTGATTAATATTTATTCCAAGTTTTTATTCCAGAATAAATTTGGTATTTTTAGTTCCAATTTGTATTTATTTAATTTTAAATTTCAATCTTTCTTGTTGTTGGGATTTCTTTTTCAACTTCAATTCTCAATATGATTATTTCTTTTACCTTTTGACGTGTGATTTTCAATTTGATATGATTTTTCATTGGGCATGAGTTTGGGTTTGTATTTTCATTTCAGTGGGTGGTTTGGAAGATTTGTATAGAAGTTTTATTTCTGGTTTGATTTGGTATTTTGCCTTTGTTTTGGGTTTTCGAGTAGCATTTTCCTTAGTTTTTCATTTTTCATTTTTCATTTTAAACTTTAAATCTCTCTATCGTGAATTAACATTTGAAATCTATTAATTCAAAATTTGTATACTATTTGTATTCATAATCATAAATTGTTATTTTTAACTATCGAAGGCAATACTAATTTTGTTATTATATCCATTTATATGAAAACTTTGTCAATAAGAACGTCTCTCTACTTTAGTGATGGTTTGATACGAATTGAAGATATACTTTATCTTTCAATTTATTACGTATTTTAAAAATGTCCGCGTATTATGCAAGACTAGTGTCTATCGATTGGTAAAATGTAAAATATCTCTATACTATTTAAATTGCCATGTGGCAACCCATTGAAAACTTTAAAGTATATGAAAGTCCAACAGTTTCTGCTTACCTAGCAAACCCCTTCAACTACTTCCACCAAAATCCTCACTTACATTGTTGTCCCAGTTCTTCTCATGCGACACTACAAATATTTAAATGTTTTACTTGGTCCATCCACATGTATTAGATTAGATTCATAAGTTTCTTTATGGGTTTAGTGTATTCTTATTTAACATCTCAACTATAAGCCATTTGACCATTTCCACCGTCAAATCCAAGCCAGGGATGATATCAGTAAAGGCTTTACCTTTCAATTAGCTCGCAAAGGACTTAATTTGATTTTGGAGGGTCAAAACCCAAATAAATTAAATGAAGCTTTGGATTTGTTCCGAGCTAAATTCGACCAAACCCAGATTAAAACCGTGGTTGTTGATTTCTCCAGGGATTTATCTGTCGAGGTTGAGAGGATTAAGGAGACTATTAAAGGGTTGTATGTTGGGGTATTGATAAACCCTTAGTTATTCTTTCTCCCTCCAGATTTGTTTTCAAAAAGGTAAAAGATAGTCTTATTTTTAACATTTTCTCTTTATAATATTTCTCATTAATTCCAATAATTTATGTGTTTGTTATGGATTAATCGACTCGGATCTATGATTTTTGGGTTCTTATTATTTTATTCATTTGTGTTTAATTTCATGTTAAATTCACTTGGGTTGTAATTGTTTTAGTCTATGGATACATAATTTATAGTGTGGTATTGTATCATTAAAGTTTGATCAATTGAAAGAGGATATTTTTGGTAGATGAATGGTTCGTACTATTATTTGTTGCATTATGAAAACTCCTATAATACTATTTAAAAAGTTGCTAAATTTTTAGATAATTGGTATCGGTTATAATTCACATATATCTCCAATGCACTTTTAGCTTTCTGATGTTAATATAATCGTATATTATTGTAATTATATATATAAAAGAGCATGTAGTGTAATCAATAAAAGCATTAAACATTTCTCTAAATATCATTTTCTTGGGATTCTTTAGAAATATCGAATTTTATGTATCCATTTATTACAACTACAAAACAAATTGAAATTATTAAGATTTCAAATATTAGGAAATTAATTAAAGAAACAATTGAAAGATGAAAATGATTTTTATGAAAACTTTATTTCACAAGTGGACAACACTTATTATTGAGATTATTTGCTAGAATATGTTAACTGATTTATTGATTTTTGGTTACATACTCACATAAATGCAAAATCTCAAACTTCTCTAACTTTGTGTATTGATTTTTCAGTAATGAATTTCTTTATTTACAATTTTTTTAATTTTGAGCATTCATACACATACAATTATAATAATTATATTTAGTTCACATCATTTGTTTCTTTTTATTATCAAAATAAATATCAAATTTAATTAGATCACACATGACGTGGGCTTACATATAGTGTAATAAATAGTACTAAACACTCAAAAAAGACTACAAAATTAAAGATACTTTATTCACATTACATTAGTTTATACTTTATATCAAGCACATTAGTCGACATGCCTACTTATTTTCAACGACGACGAAACATAGCAATGAATGTGTCATGCATCCAGTTCCAAAATAAAAATTTGGCTACATAGATAGATCCCTGTGTTTACACGGTTCATATTTTATCCCTTCCCCCCCTCCCTTTTTCTGGAACACAATAAATTGAATATAGACATTCCCACAACCTCGTTTCTCCAATCACCTAGACGGAGTGGCCGACGAAATGGAATCATCCGTCAAAGAGCGATCATCTTGTTCATCCTCAGATTCACCGCTCACCTTCACAATCTCAATCTCCCTCACCACCTCCGCCATCTCCGGCCGCCTCTCCGGCGACTTATCACAACACCTCACCGCTATCTGCAAAACCCTCAGCATCCCAGGAGAAGCATTCCTCTGCCCGGAAATTTCGAGATCAAAAATCTCAGCCGTCCATTCCTCCCTAACCGCCCGATGAACCCAGGTACCAAGATCCATACCGTTGACGCCATGTGGGGCCGAGTGAGCCGAAACCCGACCCGTTAAGAGCTCTAACAGCAGGCAGCCGTAGGTCCAGACGTCGGATTTTGTAGAGATTTTTTTGGAAGAGAGATATTCTGGGGATTTGTAGGAAGCCATGCGTTGAGCGGCGATTGGGAGGGCGATGATGGAAGTGAGACCGTAATCTGTGACGAGTACAGTTTCATTGTCATCGAGAAGGACGTTGGAGGATTTAAGGTTAGCATGTGGGATGATGGTTTGGGAGTTGGTGTTAAGGTGTAAATAGTCAAGAGCCCGAGCTACACTGCGAGCCACGGATAATCGTGACCTCCATCCGAATGGAACCCGCTCCTTCGTCCCTCTTCCTCCTGCGTTTATAAATATCACATCAATATCAACTTTACTTATTACTGTAATACGTTTCATTGTTTCCAAACACATGAAAACCAACTACTTTTTGCCAATGACTTATATTTCACAAGGTATGGTATCATTACTCCCTTTGAAAAATCATCAGAATTCCCACCTTCCTCCAGATTTAGTTCACATTTCTTGGGAATTATTTTTCAATTTTACATAACAAGCTCCTACAATTTTCCTTTCATATACAATTTTTTTTAAAGACAAAAACATACTAAATTGAAATGAACAAAAAATGTTTTGCTCAATAATATTGAGAGTTCATTTTTCGGTTTGATACATAACCAATTAGTTAATTTTACGATATGTCAAGTAAAATGGTACATGTAGTAGTATTTTAACTCTTTAGTCAGGAGTTATTACTACTCCCAATTTTTTTATATCTCAAAATAGGAGCTCATAGTGAAAATTAAGGAGCTGAACAATATTTATTTTATATATCACTTACTATATAAAGTCGAAAAAAATATAAAAAATTAACTTTTAATTACTGATGACCTTCAATCAATTTACTTAAAGTTTTTGGTTTTGTAATGTGAACATTAAATTTCGGATAACATAAGAATTGTTATCTTCTCTTTTTTTCTTACCACGTGTTTGAATTATTTTTGAATGAACAATAATGAGAAATGGCAGAAATTTTAATCAAACAAGTTTTTCTGTTTTCACAATTTAAAAACCAAGATGAAGAACAGTAAACTGAACTGGTACCCATGAACAGAAAGTTACCATGGAGTCGATTGAATACGTTTCCATGCGAAGCAAGCTTGTAAACTAGAAACTTGTCATTTTTGGAATAATAGTAAGCAAGAAGAGGCAACAAGTTTGGGTGTTTCAGTTCAGAAAGCACTTTCATTTGCTTCACAAACTCCTCACAGCTTAACGGCTTCAAATCCCTCAGCCTCTTGACGGCCACTGCCCTCCCATCATCCAACAAAGCTTTATATGAATTCCCAAAATTACCCTTCCCCAAACCCTCAGCAGAAGCCTTGAGCAGATCGCCCACCTCAAAACTCACCACGTCCTCCATCAAAGTCAGCTTCCCACTCTCTCCTCTACCACTTCCTCCTCCTCCCTCAGCCGCTACCGCTTCCACCACTGCCACCTTTTCTCTCTCCGCCACTTCCTCCACATCTATCTCCTCATCCCTTTTCACTAATTTCTTCATCTCTCTCTTAAGCCTTCTCGATTTCTTGCAGTAGACAATAAAAAGAAGCACAATTATAACCAGACCCACAACATTAACAATAGCCAAAACAACACCTAAATGAGACTCCGGTGAATCATCGGATCTAAGGTTGCTGACGTTGCATGGTGCGGTAGAAGGTGGCCCACATAAATTTTCATTATTAGCGTACGTAGAAAAATAATTAAAAGATTGAAGTACTGTAGTGTTCGGTATGACCCCCGAGAGATTATTTCTTGACGCGTTGAATTCTTTCAAACTTGACTGGTTTAGCCCCGGGACTGAGCCGTTAAAATGGTTCTCTTGAAGTAATAAAGACTCTAAGGAGTTGAGAGGGAGAAGAGAGGTTGAGATTGGGCCGCCAAACTTGTTGCTTGACAAGTCAATTTTGGTCAACTTATGATTCGAAGAAAAATCCATCATGTTTCCTAGTATTGAATTGTTCCTGAAGCTTAGGGTTAATAGCTCGGTCAGATTGAAGAGTGATTCGACGTTGACTTTTCCTGTCAAACCCATGTTTTCAAGAGAGATTCCGATTACTCTGCCGCTAGAGCATTGTATTCCGTACCACTGTGGAGTGTTATTCATGTAACACATGATGCCGGTCCAATTTTGGTTGAGAAAAGTGTCGTTAAATACGGCCTTGAGACCCAAAAGTGCAAGTCTCTCTCCTCCGTGGAAGCCATCTGGAGAATCATCTTCCACTGCGATAATGTGTTTCTGAAGCACAAGAAGAGAGATAATAAGAACAAAAGGGTTGAAGAGATGAGAGGTATCCATGGAGGTATTCATTGAAAGCTTAATTTGTGAGTGTAATTATCAAGTAGGAAAGGGTTGCAGTTAATAATTAGATTTGGTTGGTAGGATATTCTCTGAAGATCGCATTACAGCTATGGATGCTCATTGCTGAAGAGGAAAACAAGGAGATTTGAAGTCGTTTGTGTTGGCGTTTCTAACTGAGAATCCTAAGAAAGCTATTTAGATTTTTTAAAGTAGAAATTCCAGCTACAATATTGGACAAATGAAAGCCCACGAACATTTTTAATATAATTTTGATAAAGATAATTCGTAATATAAATTTTTATTTATATTTAGTGTCAAATCAGATTAAAAAAATTCAAATTATTATTATCAAAAATAATTTATAATATTTTCAGAATAAATATAACACAATATAAAAAAATATATAAAAAAAGTCAGAAACGAATGGCCTGATTTTTTAGAGTCGCGTGTTCACTGACCTAAAGTCGTAGACAGGGTGTAAATGGAAATTCGAAAATTTGAATTCGTTCGGCATCCGAGTCCGAATTTTACGGATATTTATCCGATAAAATACGAATATGGATAGTTTGGTAAAATATTCGAAAAAACGGATACGGATACGGATACGAATAGTATGTGTATCCGACACGAATAATTCGTATTCGAAGCGGAGTATCCATATTTGCGGATATCCGTTTTTCCGGATATCCGCATCCGTATTGTGTTAAATAATAATTTATATTGGGGTAAGTTTTTAATGGAGGCGGGAAACATAATAAGTTATCAAATATAATGGGGTAAGTTTTTAATTTTAAAAACTTAATTGTGTTTAACATTATCAAAGACAACGATTGTATCTCAAAACCCACCACTATCTCAAACTCAAAAACAAATCTAGTGTTTTTTTCTCTCCACACCACACTCGCTCCTCAGTCGGCAAACTCCGAAAAATCAATAAATACGGTGTGTGATATCGATTTAAATTAATTCGCAAGTTTTCAAGTAAACCTTATTTAATTAGAGTCTTTTTTTAAACAAATTAATCCAGCCCCTAAACATGTATCGATAAATCATTCAACCCATGCATGAAAAAATAAAGACGACCGATTCAGGAAAAAAACCCTTTCGGGTAAAACCTTTTATAAACACTTTGAAGAATTCACAAGACCTTTGACTTACATACAACCTGATAATCGACCACAAGTGTGTAATGCACGGTGCCTTCAGCAAACCCTCAAAGATACGAGAGACAGCGAAAATACCCTCCAAGTGTTGGTTCATCGTCTTCGGCATGTCCACACGCAGAATGACTACGCTCGGTATCCACCAATCAAATATGGAAATGCCTTCTCCACAGAGGTTGAACAAAAGCAAAGCAGTGTTCTTGAACACTAAAACAATTCACCAAAGCATATGGAATTTTTGTGAATTGAAAACAAAAAAGGGATTAAACCTTAAAAGAAGAAGTCAAAAGGATTCTGCACTTTTGCAGTTTTCTGTCTTTCAAAATGCAGGGACTTCTTACTGAAATCGAAGCCATTTACTGAGTATTTATAAGAAAACGCGATGCCTCGGTATTAGAACTCGTTCGAACGAGATAAGCATGTCGCCTGAATGAAGGACACATGTCGCTCGAACGAGATCGCGCGACATGCCTATCTCGCGCGAACGACAGTGCTATGTCGTTTGAATGACTGTTGTGTTAAAAAAATATTATTTTAATGTCCGCTCCAATACTTAGAAAAATACTCATTCTCAAATTTTGACGAAAAAGTCCGCTCCAACACTTATAATTTTTTTTTGTAAAAATATCTCAAAATCTCTAAGTGGAAAGTTAAGGTGTTAAAAATATCATCTTACCAAAGTAAACTTCGCGGAGTCTTTTTGATGAAGAACATGATTAATTCGGATCCGTCTTTGATGCTTGAATGTTCTTGAATGCTGTTTGACGGTGTAGCGGTATATGACATAATAAATTGATAACGGACTTATAAAAATATGTCCTTACAAATCTCCCCCTATGTCTATGCCAATACATACATAAAACATCCAAATTATCAAAAATCAAAATGCCTATACAAATCTACCCTCCCATGAATAAATTTGCAAGTTCTCAAACTGTTCTTCAAACATCTTCGTCAAATTTCAAAGCTTTTCTCATCAGGGTGTGCAACATAATGATCTTCAGTCTTTGTACCTACACACATGAGATAAAGCAAAAACCTTTGTGACACATCAATTTGAAATGATATAAGAATAATTCAATTAATATAATCAAATCTCCCCCATAATGCAAAAACTCCCCTATAACATGATAATTCTTTCTCCCCCTTTTTATGATGTCCCCAAATAGACAGAAAAGAAGAAAAAATCAAAACAAGAAGTGTCATGATAAAATGCACAACAAACAAGAATCAAGCTACGCGCATGCAATGGTATATCCCAATAACACTAACAAACTATTTTTGGATTTTTTTAATTTTTCATACAAAAATAAGATACCAAAAATCACACCATGGATTTAAACTAAAACAACCAAGTCATGGAAATGAAATGTATGGGTGTGAACACATTCGATAGGAAAATAAACTCCATCAATCATATGTGCACGATGCATACGTGTAATCCTAACAAATGAACATCAAAAGTATCCTTAGGTGTAAAAATTGTTGAATTTAGATGACATCGTCTTATACAAATCAACAAATCAAAGTCAAAGTGATTTCCACACCAATAACCTCCAAAACTATTTAGCACTTTTTCAAGACTTTCAAAGACGTACAAACCCGTTTTAATTCTCCATTCAAACTCCCTCATATATATTTTCTTTTTAGATGTGTATAAACTAAATTCTCAAACATTGGAGAATTAGTGCAAAAACCTAATTGGCCCATAATTGACATGAATCTCATTTAATTGACTTTAAATTTTTTCGGGATCTTTTAAACCTCTTTGGACCTCGGATAATAAAATTCCTCAATTTTCTGGGTCCAATTTAAACGGTGTCTTAATCGCAAAGGATAAATGATAACCTTTCGTAGCCCTTCATCGCTTTCAAATAAAGCACACAACCTCACAAACGGCTTTTATATGCACAACTTTCTTATCAGGTTTTATCGCGCTTGGTTTGTTTTAAGGACGTGATTGAAGTAAAAACACCCAACAAACATATGATAAGACAAGCACAATAATCAAACAAATCCGTGCACGTGTGCAATAAAGGAAATCATGAGTCAAATATGTAGATAGTAACACTTAATTACATCTTAATGACTCCAAACATTATAAAGCACATGGATGAATTGACCTATTGTCTCAAAACACTATCAAACAGTCACATGAAAAATGAAATAATGTTGTGACTCGGTCATCCTAAGTGTTCATCCATAAACGGTGCAAACAAAATACAAAAATCTTTTTGGATTTTTCAAAAATTTTATGAAAAATGAAATCTTTTTCTATTGTTCAAAAATAGAAAAAGAAAAAATTTATACAAAAAGTACGTGTCACAACGATAGCAAACATAAATATCATGAAACAAAAAACTAGCGTATGACAAACATGCGAACACAATCATCTATATGATATGGCAAGAGAAGAATCATGAGCAAGCAAACGGAAATCAACTTGTCTAAAATCTAGTGCCTCTAAAAGTGATTTCCTAACCCAAATAGATGTGAAACGTCGTGTATGGGATTTAGGAACCAAGGGAACATTAGACATAAACTTCCTAAGACTTTTTCCAAGATCAAAACAAAAAGGCCTAAGGTGGCCTTTCCTACCACAATATGAACATATATAAACGGGTGGAACGATACCTATGGGTTGACCTTTTCTAACATCCTTGGAAACGGTTGACCCTCTAAAACAAATAATGATTTTATCTTTAGCACTAGAAGCATGAGAACAAAATGAGCCATTGCCATCACTATCAAACCTACTTGAATCATTTAAATTATTTTTCAACTTCAAAATATTTGATTCAAGCAACAAATTAGACTCTTCCAAAGAGAGGGATTTCTTTTTCATATTTTCAACAATTTCTAAAAGGGTATCTCTCTCTCCCTCAATTAAAGCGAACTTTTACCTAAGAGTCTCTTCACGTGCCACAAACTCATTGATTAAAATATTTTTGTCATCTTTGGCACAAACACAAACCATCGAATTTTTAAGGTCCTCTAATTCTTCTTCTAAAAATAGGACTGTATCTTCCCTTTCCTTCTTGGACAATTTTAAAGCAACAAAGTCATGGTCCAAGGAAACAAGTTTCTCATGATAAAAATCTCTTTGATTTTGAACCGTTTGTAAAAGATCCATTGCGGATTTAAATCTCTTTCCAAAACTTCAATTATTTTCTCAAACGTCAAATTCAAGCTATTTAAATCATTAAAACTTTGACTCGTATCATCAAAGGGGAGGCATCCGATTACATAAGTGCTCCATTGGAAAAAAATGCGATTTTTCACAAAAATTATTTATAAAAAAAAATTAATATCACACAAATTTTGCGAAAAATAGGAATACGCGATAAATTAGTGCAACCCGCTTTGATATCAATTTGACGACGTGAGAAGTCAAATTATATCAAAAAAACTAAATCCTTGAAAAAATCAGGATCACGCAATAAATTAGCTTAACCCGCTCTGATACCAATTTGTAAAATCAATAAATGCAGTGTGTGATATCGATTTAAATTAATTCTCAAGTTTTCAAGTAAACCTTATTTAATTAGTGTTTATTTTTAAACAAATTAATTCAGCCCCTAAACATGCTATAAATCATTCAACCCATGCATGAAAAAATAAAGACGACCGATTCAAGAAAAAAACTATTTCGGGTAAAACCTTTTTTAAACACTTTGAAGAATTCACAAGACCATTGACTTACATACAACCTGATAATCGCTCACAAGTGTATAATGCACGGTGCCTTCAGCAAACCTTCAAAGATACGAGAGACAGCAAAAATACCCTCCAGGTATCGGTTCGTCGTCTTCGGCTCGTCCACACGCAGAATGACTACGCTCGGTATCCACCAATCAAATATGGAGATGCCTTCTCCACAGAGGTTGAACAAAAGCAAAGCAGTGTTCTTGAACACCAAAATAATTCACCAAATCATATGGGATTTTTGTGAATTGAAAACAAAAAAGGGATTATACCTTAAAAGAAGAAGTCAAAAGGATTCTGCACTTTTCCAGTTTTATGTCTTTCAAAACACTGGAACTTCTTAATGAAACCGAAACCATTTAATGAGTATTTATAAGAAAATGAGCCGCCTCGGTATTAGAGATCGTTTGAACGAGATAAGCATGTCGCTCAAACGAATGACACGTGTGGCTCGAACGAGATCGCGCGACATGCTTATCTCGCGCAAACGACAGTGCTATGTCATTTGAACGACTGTTGCGTCAAAAAAATATTATTTTAATGTCTTCTCCAATACTTAGAAAAAATACTCATTCTCAAATTTTAACGAAAAAGTCCGCTCCAACACTTAGAAAATATTTTATAAAAATATTCCAAAAGCTCTAAGTGGAAAGTTAAGCTATTAAAAACATAACCTTACCAAAGTAAACTTCGCGGGGCCTTTTTGATGAAGAACTTGATTAATTTGGATCCGTCTTTGATGCTTGAATGTTCTTGAATGGTCTTCGACGGTGTAGCGGTATATGGCATAATAAATTGATAACGGACTTATAAAAATATGTCCTTACAGACTCCCTCATCATCTCCGGCAGCCTCTGCCCTTATGTCTGGTAGCTTCCCCCTACTCTCCGACATCTTCTTCACTTAGATCTCTGGAGGTAAGTTTTTTTCTTTTCTTTTTCACACAACACCAGCTTTTGATTTTGCAACATGAACAAAATATCTGCTTTTGATTTTGCTACTACCAAAATACCTGTTTTTGCTATATGAACAAACTACCTGATTACTTTTGCTACATGTTCTTATTTTTAATTTTTTACTCTGTTAATCTCTGTTTATTACTCAAACAAAAAATTGTGTTGTATCCCCTCAATGGTTATTTCCACCCCATAGCTCTTGTTGATATTCTTTTGTCCTCGCTTGGACTTCGATTCATGGGTCAGCTTACTATTTTGAGGATATGGAGGTTCTTTTTGTTCTATGTAATGGATGAGCTTTGGGGGAGTGTTGTGGTTTTTGTGTTGTTTTGGGGGTTTGCCAATCAGGTATAATATTATTACCAACTATATTTCTTTATTCATTCGATTGTTGATTCCATATGTATTTTGTTTCGAGGTACCAAAAATTTCGTATATTCTATTCAGGTTCTCCTATCTTGTATTAGGGAACGATTGAGAGTTTAAAATTCTTGGTATTTTCATTTTACATTAAGGATCTTGCTCTGTTGGTGGTAGCATATAGTATTAGCATCAATCTTGTTGAGTTCACATAGAAATCAAAGCTCAAAGCTCAGGTAAAACTAAATTGGCTTTGCAAATTATTGAAACTCCCCAAGATATCCCACCAATTGAAAATAACTCCCAAATTATAAAACGGCCCACTTGACCCCCTCACATGATGCCAAAAATTGGCATCGTTAAAACCTTTTCAGCAACTAATAGTGCAATAGTGAGAAAATTATCATATTACAATGCCTATTTGCTTGTTGTCCTGTTAATTAATTGATGTCTCATTAATCATTTAGACTGCATTAATTTGTGGATGTTTGAAAATTTTAAGACATTCACTGTTTTAATTTTCAAACATTCACATTATTAATGCAATTTATTTGTTGCCCTTGACTATTAATGCATATCTTTCCATCTTTATTGTATTATATTCTTTATTTTCTCAGTTAATATTTTAATTGAGTTACCTTTTCAGGTAAGATGAACATCCTTTTATACTTTAATTTGATGTTTCACACATTCTCTATATCTTACTTGGAGAATCATATATTTAATTCAGTGATTAAATTAGTTTTTAATAAGCTATGTATGTCTTAATGCATCCTAAATAATAAAAATGGATAAGGATATTATCCAAATCCGAGAAATCCGAGAGGATACGGATAAGAATAGCTGAAATTATTATCCAGGAGGGTAAGGTTACGGATGCGGACAGTGCAAGGAGTTGACGGATACGGATATGGATATTATGGTATCCGCTCCGTATCCGTCCGTTTTACACCCCTAGTAGTAGATTCCTCCCTCCATGCCGGTATTGACGGACATCTACCACTCTAATATAAAATCCAAAATCAAAACCAATATAGTTTTTGATATGCACGTATACCAATGGACAGAATTACCAAGATTTGTGTGTATAAGTTGTCCAAAAAATATAATAATAGTGAATATGAAGAAAATTTGTATGTTTTTTTAGTATGTTTTTTTTCTTACTCTCCTCAAAAGACAAAGTGATATATATATATATACACACACAAATAAATCAAAAACTATCAAAACCAACGGACATAAAATAAAACTACCAAGTTTAAAACTTTAAAAAATAACTGACAATTCCCCACAACTTTTAAACTTCACAAAAGATAAACACAAATATATATAACACAAAAATATACGTAACGGGTAACTATAATTCTATGTGATAGGTGTAGTAGTCTTCCGACTTGGAACTGCACTTAGTGATAGTATCTTCCATTTGAGAGCATCGTAGTGGATGAGGCGTGGAACTATGTCTCTTTGAGACAATGTTAGAATGCCACACACATAACTTAGACGTAAGACTTTGGTAACGGGTTTGTGCTATTAACGGCCATGCGCACAATCTTGATTCTCATGAGAAGTTTTAGAGAGTAGACTGTTTTCTCACGGTCGCGGCCTCACGGCGCCTCTCACTTAGGTGAGTCTCCAAGGGTGTATGTGACCCCCACTCTTTGGGAGTTTTTCGACCTCGAACTCATTAAGGGCGTAGTCCAGCCTTAACGTTCACACTAAATATAACATTGTGCCATAGGGATGGGTAGGAGAGAATCTACATGAGAAACCCCCTAATATAAAATGTGTTATCATCGAGTCCCACAATATGGATGATTTCTACCTATTGAACTTCCTTCATGGGATCTTTAATCACAGAAGATGGGTTACCTCCCTAGGTGACTCCCTACGAGCTTAATCCCATCTCCCCTCAATAATTTAGGACTACGGTCTTAGGAAAGACCTTTAGTCAATTGGTTTGCAATATTATTATTTGATTTTATATATTCCAAAGATATGATATTTTTATCAAGCATGCTTCTCATAGATTTGTATCTTATTTGAATATATCGATTCATCTTTTTATTTGTACGAGATTGTCGCACAATATCAATCACCGCTTTACAATTACAACGTATAAAAAATGTCGACAAAGGCTTATGTATCAAAGGTATATCCAATAATATATTTTTAACCCACTTTGCTTCAATACACATTTTATAAAATGCTATAAGTTCGGAGTCCATGGTGCTTCTAGAGATTATTGTTTGTATTTCAAAACCCCAGCACCACCTAACATAAATATATAACCACTTGTAGATTTTACATCTAAAGAATCCGATATCCAATTGGCATCACTTTATCCTTCAAAAACATTAGGAAATTCATTATAGCAAAGAGAATAGTTTATAGTTTATTTTAAGTATTTAAATACCTTTTTTGAAGAATTTCAATGATCTTTACTTGGATTATTTGTGTATCTACTTAGCCGTACAATAGCATATGACATATCAGCTCTAGTTTTATTTGCCAAGTATAATAAAGAACCTATCATTTGAGAATATCTCAATTATGAAATCGCCTCACCATTATTTTTCACCAAATTACAATTAGGATCATAAGGTGTAGACACCGACCCTATCATAAAAATTAAATCTCTTTAACATCTTTTCTATTGTGATTTATTGACTTAAGAAAATCCCATTCGTCGTTCTCTTAATTTTCATTCCTAATATCACGTAAGTTTCATCCAAATCCTTCATATGAGAGTTCATTGATAAATAATATTTAACATCACTGACAATCTTCAAATTAGTTCCAAATATTAAAATATCATCAACATATAAGCATAGTATGACACGATCTCCATTATCCTCCTTAAAATATAAACATTTATCATGACCATTTGTTTCAAACCCTTAATCCAAAGCAACTTTATCAAATTTTTCATGCAACTGCTTTGGAGCTTGTTTAAGACCATATAAAGACTTAACCAATCGACATACTTTGTGTTATTTTCCTTTTAATAAAAATCCCCGGGTTGCTCCATATAGATTTCTTCATCTCCATTCAAAAATGCGGTCTTAACATCCATTTAGTGAAAAAACTAAATTATGTATGGATACTAGAGCTATTAAAATTCTAATTGTAGTAATATTAGATACATGAGAGTGCATATCAAAGTAATATATCCCTTTCTTTTGGGTAAACCCCTTAGCTGCTAACCTAGCCTTATATTTTTCTATGCTGCCATCGGGTTATAATTTTCTTTTAAATACCCACTTGCATCTTATAACTTTATTTCCCGGAGGTAAATTAGTTAATACCCAAGTATTATTTTTCATAACTAACTCAATCTCATCATTTATAGCGTATTTCCATAAGGCACATCCACAGAAGACATGGCATCTTTATATGTGGTTGGATTAGCTTCTATTAAGAATGTAAAAAATCCTTCTCCAAGGTTCTTTTCGAATCTAGTTCTTTTACTCCTTTTAGGTTCTAATGGTTGTTCTACATCTTCAACCATTGCACTAGAAGATGGTATATCATTTGAAGGAGTAGATAGTCTATTGATTATTTGATTTTGTACTTTTTGGTTTATAAGAAAATATGTCTTCAAAATATGATGCATCCCTAGATTTTATTATAGTGTAATTTTAAATTTCATAACATCAGATTTAATTATTGAGAACTTATTTGCATTACTATTATGTCCATATCCTAAATATATCATATCTATAGTTTTTGGACCTATTTTCTTGCGTTTAGGATCAGGTATAGAAACTTTAGCAAGACACCCCCACACTTTTAGGATTGTAAGATTTGGTCTTCTACCTTTCCACATTTCATATGGTGTTCTATCATTATCTCCAATGGTTATTCTATTAAGTACGAAACAGGCTGTAAGTATTGCTTCCCCCCATAAGTTTTCGTCTACACCCAATGAAGTTAACATTGCGTTCACCCATATTCATTAAAGTTTTTTTCCCTTTTGGCAACACCATTAGATCGGGGAGAATAAGTTAGAGTGATTTGACGTATAATTCCATAATCTTCACAAAAGGTATTAAGAGCATTAAGTGAATAATCTCCACCACGGTCGAATCTAACAATTTTTATCTCATTTTCTAATTGATTTTCCTCTTCATTTTTATATATTCTAAACTTTTCAACTACTTCATCTTTAGTCTTTATTAGATAAATATAAGTGTATCTTGAAAAGTCATTTATAAATATCACGAAGTATTAATTTCCCGCATGTGTAATTGGTCTATTAGAATCACAAACATCACTATGTATCACTATGTATTAATTCCAAAATTTGTTTGTCTCTTTCTATAGACTTGAAAGCTTTCCTCGAATACTTAGCTTGTATTCATATTTCACATTTATGATTTACATCAACTTTGGTTTTAGGAACTAAATCAAGATCCATCAATTTCTTATTTTTTATATAATTTATATAATACCCCGTATTTTTATGGCTTTAAATTATGAGATTAATTAGATGAAATTGCTTTGAATTATGGAATTTATTAAATTAATTTGGGATATTTATTTGGAAACTAATCCGGATTTAAATACTCGCGAAACGAGAGTTGGTATTTAATTATGATGATAATATTGAATATTACTAAGTGAATATGGTAATATATGATTATTGAACTTATTCGGAAATTAAGTTGGGACGTGCGTGTCAGTCGCGTCAGGAATCAATTTGAATGAATTTAAAAGTAAATTATATTTGTATCATCCGTATGGTCATTTTGAGTGCGCTAATGTGTTTTGAAGGATCGAAATAGTCAGAAAACACTAGTTGGGGATTTAGTTTGGGTCCCGATGCATTTTTAGGCCTAACCGGCAATTCGGGAGTATATTTTAGTCATTTTAATTTTTAAGGAATAGTGACCTACGAAAATTAGGTGTTATTTATTAGCCAACCTTAGGTCCACTAGGGCCATTATCTGTCAAAACCAAAGAGTGGGCAACGTGAATAAAGAGGAGAAGTTCCAAGGGCTTCTATGGCCATAACCACCACACACCACGACTATCGCCGGATTTGTGATCGGAAAGAGAAAGAGAACTAATATTTATCGTCTTCAAAGGATCAGAATCTTCATTCCCAGGCAAGTGATTTAACTTTTTATGATTTAGCAAATATATATTATCCATGTAGTTTAGAATTGGAGACTAGACTTGGAAAATTGAGAATTTTATAAATTGGGACTATTAAACATTGAATATGGGTAGGTTTTGCATGTAGATGAACTTCTGGTATGTAGAGACAACGAAATTATAATCCATGTGTACAAAATCACGAATTAATATTGAGAAATTCGAAGTTCTATAAGAAATTTTAAAGAACTAGGTTTAGAGGAATATTTATGACTTTTGATGCAAGAAACTATTAATTCATGATGGTTTAATGATTCTAAAACGTTAGAGATTGTGGAAACTTGTTGGTGTAATGAGTATTATACGTAGTTGGGAGTTTGGGACATTGTAATGGAATATGTGGGGTGTAAATTTGGAGAACCCGTAACTGTGTAAAGAATTTCTGGGCAAACACCTGCTTGATCGATCGATCGACCCTTTGCCTTCGATCGATTGACCCCTCCTGATTTTTAAAAGTTTTCCCCTTTAAAGTTTTATATAAATCCCAAACCTACAATAATTCTTAGGGTGATTAATATAGTATTATGGGACTTAGTTAAGGTTAGTAGGGTCTTAGTTAATGCCCGAAAAAATGGTTAACCATATGGAATTGAATATCATTACTTACGAGGGTCTACCAAGTGAGGTACGGTTAGAAATCGTTCGAATTAAGACTATAATGGAAATGAATGATGATGTAAGGATAAGAACAGTAACAAAGGGACTTTAAGTTACTGAGATTATATTAGAAACTAATAGGAGACTTAGTAACCTTTTAGGGTAGGTTTAGGTACTCAAATTGATATGACGAGAGACTTATCAAGCTAAATATATATTACGTAGAATGTTCGGGATAAATTTACTACGTATGAGACTTATAATATGGAATGCGTGAATACATATATTGATACATGATTACTTAGGTTATGTGAATGCCTAGTGTATGGATTTCTTATGTGTATGACATACCTACCATACTTGCTATCACGGGAGGTTGGCTTTCGAAAATGGACCATATGATCTTTGTGTGCCTACGGGGGATTTAGATTGGTACCTTAAGGACATAGGGCTGTGAATGACATATTTGGGAGTTGATAAGTCAACTGACCATGGGAGCGTAGGTATGTACGTGACCCAGGGGTATGTGAACTATGTTCGCCTCCAATATGTGTGATTTTGTTTATTGAAACGGTTCCTGAGTGATTCGGAACGTGTAGTCCTTATGTACGTGATGTACCGGGATTCAATAGCAGAGTATGTTTGCACCGCAGCTTAGCCTATGGGTGCCATATATGTATATATATATTGAGAGTGATTTACATATATAATTGTGACCGGTTCACTATTTCTTAGTAGATGTGAATAACTAAGATATTTGAATGGGCTACAAAAATGAGAATTTAAATAACACTTGTGATGAGAAATTTAACGAATATGAATGTGAGATATAAATATAACTTATTTGTGTAATACGAGTAAACACCTTATATTAGGATGTGAAATCAGGGGTTCGTACGGACTAGTTAGATAGTGGCATAACTAGGATGGGTTCAAGGTATACGTTAAGTGTGCACGTTAGTTCAGAGGTGAGAAACTCATGTGAGATTACGCAACTAACATGTATATAATATTTACTGTTTAATGCAATTAAACACTTGCTATATTTTTAAACTATTTTCACCTCGGGCTCTGAACCGTTTGCTTCCAAATCTATTTTTGTAAAAACCTTTTAGGTGCCTAGCCACAGAGACACCAAGCATAGGAGTTCCATTACTTTGACGTGATGTAGCTACTGTGGAAGTTATAGGATCTCGGTATTAGACGCCTTCACATCCTGCACTTGATTCTATTCAGGGTTACTCATATGTTAGGGCATGTCGCCCATTTCCATTTAGAGATAGCATTCTCAGACTTTCAGTTTTATCTCAGTTTTTGATTTATTTACTTATTCAGACTTTTGTATTGGGATTTATTCAGTATTTGGTTTATTCAGGGGAGTGTTACTCCAGACTCATCTTATGTATTTCATTATTATTCTGTTGTGGTTATGATGTGGATGTTGTATGGTTAGCTTAATTTAATTGGTTGCATGTTAATCTAATTTAATAAAATTTGGAAAGTCACTTTTTAAATATTAGGTGGCTAGTAATAAATTAAATATTTTCGACAGTGATGTTAAGACTTAACCAACTTGATATTCTGTATTAATTTTATAAAGGAGTAGCTACACGGTATTTAATTAGTTGGGATGTCACAATTTACATGTCCTAACCTTTCATGCCAAACACCACTATATTCAACATTAAAAACACTAGAACTTCCATTATCATCCATAACAAAAATTAACTTAAATTAACCTTCACTAATATATCCTTTTCCCATAAATAAATTATATCTAGTAAGAAGAACTGTGTTAGACTCCATTACAACTTTATATCCTTTTTGTACTAAATAAGAACCACTAATTAAATTTCTTCTAACTTCGAGAACATGTCGCACATCTTTAAGAGTCAAAGTCATCCTCGATGTCATCTTTAAATCTATATCTCCAATGCCCAAAATATGTGCGACTGAGTCATTTCCAAGAGTTACACTTCCTCCACTTGGGTTCTGATGATTTTTAAAACAATCACGATCAAAACATACATGTACATTGGCACCAAAATCTAACCACCAGTCTTTATTTAAATAACTATGGTTAATAATTAAGATGTTATATATAAATGACGCTTCATTTGAGTTGTCTTGATCCAATAGCACATTAACTAGGTCCTTTTGACCCCTTGGTCCTTTGTTAGATGGACCACTTTAATCTCCATAAGTCTTGGGATTGTATGCCTCGATTTTCTTGAAATAGCGATCTTTCGCTTTATGATTGGTCCTCCCACAAACATAGCATGGTTGATTTCCTTTCACTCTGGGATTATAGGGTTTATTATTTTTTTATTACCATTATAGGTTTTTTGGTTATTTTTGTGATTTTTTTTGTGCTTAAAAAATTTACCTTTAGGACAAAATTTATTTTTATGGTGATTACTTTTGGAATCTTCAACTAAGTTCACCTTATTACCATTTTCAATTTCTTTCTTTTGCATTCGATGTTTCTCTTCAATTCTCATAGATTTGATCACTTGTGTTAAAGTTCCTTGTTTGTATTTAAGTGATCTAGCAAAGTCATTCCAACTCGTAGGTAATTTATCGATAAGAAACGACACTTTAAAATATTCTTCTAATTTGGTGTCATTTTGTCCCACTTTTCTCAATAATTCTTGAAATTCATGTACTGCAAACCTGAACTTGTGAGACTCTTACATCAATGCATGTCTCAAATCCTCATCTTTTGGGACCATGAGTCTCCCATTAAAGAGCAAACCTCCCTCTGAACTGATCGAATATGACTCTGCCCCATCAACTAACAACTGGCAAACTTTGTCCTAACAATAATGATTCCATGCCTGTGCCTTCACCACGCTCATAACGATTTCTGGCGTAACAACTAATACAAACATATAGGCCCTGGAAATCTCATAGTCGTGTCAAATATCTCTCCATTTTTCCTTCTAAACCTTCGTCATCTCCCCATCAGGCTACCAGCTAAATGCATCTGCCACCACGTTAGCCTTCCCAAGATGATACTGAATATCAAACTGGTAATCCTTTACAAACTCTAACCACTTCCTCTACCTCATGTTCAGATCCTTCTACGTGAACAGATACTAAAGTGATTTATAGTCCATAAACAAGGTAAACTTCTACTCATAAAGATAATGCCTCCCAATCCTCTAGGTAAACACAATCGCGGCTAACTCCAAGTCATGCGTGGGGTAATTACTCTCATGGGGATTAAGCTTATAAAATGCATAAGTTATAGCCCTCTCCTCCTATTGTAGTACACTACCAAGTCCCTATAAGGATGCATCTGTGTAAACCCGGTGCTCCACTCCTCCCCTAGGTAGTGCAAGTACAAGTGATGAGGTCAATTTATCCTTAACTCATCGAAAGCTAAATGACAATGGCCATCCCAAACAAACAGCACCCCCTTGTGAATCAAATTCATAAATGGACCCGCAATCTTTGAGAAAACCCGAATGAATCGCCTTTAGTATCTGGCCAGCCCCAGGAAACTACGAGCCTCAGTAGGTGTCGTGGGCTGTCCCACTCCCTCATCGTCGATATCTTACTCGGATCGATCACAATACCCATGTCAGATACAATATGGTTCAAAAATTGCACCCCTTAAAACCAAAACCCACACTTTTCAAATTTAGCGTACAACTGGGGATCCCGCCGTGTCTATAAAACCATCCGCAGATGCTCGGCATGATCATCCTCAGAACGAGATTAAACCAAAATATCGTTGATGAACACAATCATGAACTGGTCAAGGAACTCTCTAAAAACTCGGTTCATCAGATCCATGAACACTGCTGGCACATTAGTGAGCCCCAATGGAATCACCCTAAGCTCATATGACCCATACCGTGCCAGAAAAGCAGTCTTAAGAGCGTCCTCCTCTCTGATGCGCAACTGATGATAATCGAACCTCAAATATATCTCGTAGAAATAAGCTTCTCCACTCTAATGGTCGAAGAGATCATCGATCCGAGGCAGTGGATACTTATTTCGGATTGTGACCTTGTTCAACTCCCTATAATCAATACATAACCAGAGCGATTCATCCTTTTTCTTGACGAACAACACCAGTGCACCCCACAGTGATGTACTCTATCTGATGAAACCCTGCCCTAGGAGCTGCTGAATATGCTCCCTCATCTCAGATGGGGCCATGCGATAAGGAGCTCAGGCGACAGGTCTCGTCCAGATGCTAGGTCAATAACGAACTCAATTTCCCGTATAGGCAGTAGATCGGGTATCTATTGGAACACGCCCTCAAACTCTCTAACACCTGGAATTGACTCTACAGAGACAACTACCTCCTATGAGGTATCCTCCTAAATATAATTCAAATGTTTGATCAACCCTCCCTCCGAAAGAGGCATCGCCACTAAGAACATCTAATACCCTAGAATAGAGAACACATCCACCCGAAACAATCCACCATTACTCGATATCTAGGTAACCAATCCATACCCAAAATGACATCATACCCCTCTATATCTAACACTGGAAGTTTGACGGCTAAAAATAATCTCTCCAAATTAATATCCACACCTCTACCGATCGAGTGTATAAGCGATCCGCTACCCAACGGTGACTCTACACACATGAGGAGACTACTGGTTATCTCTAGTAGACCGATAACTCATGAAAATCTGGTCACTATGAAAGAGTGTGATGCCCCCGTATCAAATAAAATCTTACCCTCAAGCTCGTGAATAGGAAGCATACCCTTTACTGAAGGTGCTGCATGTGGGGCCTGTTGTATGACTACATCTCGGACGTTATAAACATATTTGTACTGTAACTAACCCTATTGCGGTGGGTCTGATGGTGCTGGTGTTGAAGGTGGTAACTGCGCCTGTAGCCCCTGCTGGACACCCTACTATTGTGGCGCTCTATCCTACTGTGGACAGTCTCTCCTCTTGTGGCCCATCTGTCCACAAGTAAAATAATATTCTGGGTAGTCTCTCTACCTTTGGCCCAGATAGGCCAATCGAGGCTTCCCCTGCTGCTGGCCCTACTGGCTTTCCTAATTATTCTCTTGGCCCAGAGGAACATGCTGCTGCAGCTAAAGGCCCTGCTTGAAACCTCCCTCGGGTCGATAACCCCCAGATCTAAACCTCTTGGCCAAATCCCCTTGTTAGGAATCCTTCCCCTGCTATCTGTCAGTCTATGGCTGTGTGTAACACCCCGCCCGCCCGGGGAGAGCGAACGGAGCGCTAATGCGATAAAATAAATCCAAATCCACAAGTGACAAGGTATAGATTATCTAAATAAACCCTCAATAATATAAATCCACTAATCTCAATCTCTTCAATTATAACAAGTCTCTCGAATTAAAATTACAACTATCTAATTCGAAAATAAAATACAAATCTCCAAAGCTCTATACATCAAAATAATACAAATCTTTCTCAAATAATCCTCGCTAAAATCAATCTCCATAGCGCCCCAAAATCCGCACTAACCTGCCACTAAAAGAAAATATGGGGAAGTACGCAATACGACAAGAAAGATGCTCAACAAATATATGTTAACGATGAATAAAACGTAACAACACGAGTACGAATGTTCAAATCAAAATGAAAATCTCAAAGTATTTATCAATATAATTTCTCAACAACACTTTAACCGGGTCACCAGGCCTCACCACATCCGTATATGCTTTATAAAGCCATAGCCCGGGAAACAGGAATTTTGGCGGGTGCCCAACATCCGTGCCATATTAAAATCTCATGACAACGTGCTCATTAACAATATAATGATACCACATGAATCACAATAATTTCAACAATTATTTTCCAGATTTCAATGAATTTATCAATTCAAATATGAGTTCAATTAAACAAGAATTCAAAGAGAATGACACCCGCGAGATTTAAGGAGCATATTGTGTAAAACCCCATACCTCAAACCATGATGAGAAACCAACGATCACATCCTCAAGATCAACACAAAAGATCTACAAAAGCTCCTCCAAGAACCTCCAACAAATAGCCCCAAGAACACCTCTAATCTAAGGTTGGAACTCACAATTCTCAAAGGCCAATGTATATTTAAAAAGAAGAGGAATATAAAATATATTTGCTGCCAAAATTTGTGCCAAAAGTATGTTAAAAAGTTTGCCCACGACTTCCTTTTATAATACAAAGAAATGAAGATTTGGAATCCAAAAGACTCTTTAAATAAGGCAAAGAAATGAAGAGTTGGAAGTCAAAACAACTCTTGAAAATTACTTAATGTTCGCCAACTTAGAATTCAAAGAGTTAAAAATATTTAAAAATCATTTTAATATCTGTTTTAACTCCGATTTCTAAACCGTTTGAAATTCTCATCTTTAAAAATAATAACCAACATATATGAGCAATAAAAATAATTTTATCAAAAACTTTATTTTCCTCCATTTTCCAAAAATTAATTAAAATAGCCCAAAATTACACGGGTTGTTACACTTCCCTACTAACAATGGAATTTTGCCCTCGAAATTCGCCGAATGCCTAACTCTCAAAATCAGGCCACTACACTAACTCCAAAAATAAATCACGTCTCCCAAAAATAAATTCCTCACATCTAATTCCGAAACTTATCACGAATATCACAAAAAAAATTCTATCTCCAAAAATTGTTAACCACGCAATGAACCCAAAACTCAAGCCCCGAGGGTTGCCGTATACCTAAGCTCTGATACCATTTGTAACACCCCGCCCGCCCGGGGAGAGCGAACGGAGCGCTAATGCGATAAAATAAATCCAAATCCACAAGTGACAAGGTATAGAGCATCTAAATAAACCCTCAATAATATAAATCCACTAATCTCAATCTCTTCAATTACAACAAGTCTCTCGAATTAAAATTACAACTATCTAATTCGAAAATAAAATACAAATCTCCAAAGCTCTATACATCAAAATAATACAAATCTTTCTCAAATAATCCTCGCTAAAATCAATCTCCATAGCGCCCCAAAATCCGCACTAACCTGCCACTAAAAGAAAATCTGGGGAAGTACGCAATACGACAAGAAAGATGCTCAACAAATATATGTTAGCGATGAATAAAACGTAACAACACGAGTACGAATATTCAAATCAAAATGCAAATCTCAAAGCATTTAT
Source organism: Sambucus nigra (assembly GCA_949130495.1). NCBI lineage: Eukaryota > Viridiplantae > Streptophyta > Magnoliopsida > Dipsacales > Adoxaceae > Sambucus > Sambucus nigra. Next base: position 149,888,330 of record OX422212.1, on the reverse strand, counting down.
CAATATAATTTCTCAACAACACTTTAACCGGGTCACCAGGCCTCACCACATCCGTATATGCTTTATCAAGCCATAGCCCGGGAAACGAGAATTTTGGCGGGTGCCCAACATCCGTGCCATATTAAAATCTCATGACAACGTGCTCATTAACAATATAATGATACCACATGAATCACAATAATTTCAACAATTATTTTCCAGATTTCAATGAATTTATCAATTCAAATATGAGTTCAATTAAACAAGAATTCAAAGAGAATGACACTCGCGAGATTTAAGGAGCATATTGTGTAAAACCCCATACCTCAAACCATGATGAGAAACCAACGATCACATCCTCAAGATCAACACAAAAGATCTACAAAAGCTCCTACAAGAACCTCCAACAAATAGCCCCAAGAACACCTCTAATCTAAGGTTGGAACTCACAAATCTCAAAGGCCAATGTATATTTAAAAAGAAGAGGAATATAAAATATATTTGCTGCCAAAATTTGTGCCAAAAGTATGTTAAAAAGTTTGCCCACGACTTCCTTTTATAATACAAAGAAATGAAGAGTTGGAATCCAAAAGACTCTTTAAATAAGGCAAAGAAATGAAGAGTTGGAAGTCAAAACAACTCTTGAAAATTACTTAATGTTCGCCAACTTAGAATTCAAAGAGTTAAAAACATTTAAAAATCATTTTAATATCTGTTTTAACTCCGATTTCGAAACCGTTTGAAATTCTCATCTTTAAAAATAATAACCAACATATATGAGCAATAAAAATAATTTTATCAAAAACTTTATTTTCCTCCATTTTCCAAAAATTAATTAAAATAGCCCAAAATTACGCGGGTTGTTACACTGTGGTGCTCGACTAGCACCGTTCCCACCTGCCTTGCCCGGCTAGCTAGGCTCACTTACTCTATTACTTCCCTTAAGATGGAAGCGATGGTCCTGGAAGTGTAAAAGTACGACATTGATGACATCTATATAAGTCCTCAGTGTGGGGTTACCTATCAAGTGTTTCCTGATCCTCCAGGCTAGCCCATCCATAAATCCCATCTTCTTCTTCTCTTCACTATTCACCTCATTTGGCATAAAATTATCCAAACACATGAACTCCTCCTCGTACTCAGCCACAAAATGATCTCCCTAAACAACCTCATTAAACCTCTTCTGCATCTTTATCTCAACGGCAATGGACATAATGTCCCTCTCCTTGGCAGTGGTAATGGACTCCCACCACTGTAAAGGTACCCTGACCAATATGAAGTGGCCAACATCTTCTTTTGCACGCCTCTACAGTCAACCATGCACGTGTGGTGCTGAATATCTTTCTTCCACTAGCACACCAAAATCACACCTAAGCTTCCCTAAACCTCGGGTGGGTGGACTTACTGATATGCCTCCCTCACTCTCTGCCAATCTAAGGGCCCCGGGTTGGCCTAGAAAACCGGTTCCACTAGAAGTTGTGGTGGCTGGGCCTGAGGAAAGTGGAGTCCCATGGCAGTCATAGCGTCATTAACTGCTTGCGCCATAATAGCGACCATTTCTCCTGCTGTAATTGTCCCCTACTGTGGTTGTGGCCCCTGCCGAGCCTCTCTCTCATCGTCTTTCTCCGTTGCCCTCATCAGTCGTCCTCTCCTCGGTGATATCTGAAAACAGATCGAATTGTATGAGTTCATAGTTTATACAAATATAATAGTGGAAGAACCTAATCTCAAATACTTAATCATGAATGCAAGAGTCCTAATAATAGGTCTCTATGTCAAAGAATACTACGTTGAAATCGTAATAAGCCGTACAAATCGTATGGACACTAGAACATGATGCTTTGATACCATCTATGACACCCCGCCTATTTTAACCATAGGTAACCAGTCTTTTATCAAAATAAACAGGAATCTCATTTGGTTAATTCTTAGCATCACTGTCGAAAATATTTTAAATTACTAACCCCCTATATAAATTAAGCCGGTGTCAAATTTTTATCTTGCATTAAAATAAAAACATGTGGAATAAGTAAAATAACTAAAACTCCACACAATATAATAATATGAATCAAACACACGATAAATGGATGAATGAATAATACCGAATAAACCATCGGCTCCCAAAATAAAATCCAACTACAAGTCGAAAGTAATAAACTGAATCCAAACATTGTCTGACAAATAAATGAATAACCGTATCAACTGAAGGGGCAAAATGCCCAAATAAAATACTAAAAAGTATATCCTAGTCTAGGAATGAATAACTGAAGTGTCTAAGCAAATCTCCTATAAGCCTCAACAAATGCTGCAGCTACGCATCCCTGGAACAAATCATCAAACTTGACGTCCCTGTGGACGGACACCTAAAATATTTTGGAAAACAGACTTGACAAGGGTCAGAGCCCAAAACCTTTTGAAAATATTTTGTAAGCATTTAAATCACATTTTAAAAGCCGTTATTAGATACACACATTAGTTCCTCGTACACTCCCTTGAGTTCCTCACCTCTCATCTAAAGTTCACACCTAACGTCTCCTACCTAGCTATGCTACCCAGCCTAACTAGACCACGTATCTAACTAACCACAAACGTTTAGCTCCTTGGTACCGCCCATACGATACGTTACTGTACTACTAATGATATATTTTAATCGCATATTATTATTGAATCATTTATTTAAGTTTATCTACTATAATTTCATTTAGATATACACAATCTATCGGTTATACCATCACACATAAGTAGATTAATCACACTTGTATATATTTATCACACTTATAATATATACAACTATAGAATCCCCCGAAATGACCCCTTGCTGCTTGCATACTCTGTTATCATGTCCATGTACCTCTCGTACCAAATCAAGGACTATCGGTTTAGAATATGTCCTCAAACCCTCAATCAAACAACACACAATGGAGGTGAACATAGTTCTAAGCCTTTGGGCTACGTACATACATAAAGTACCCTAATGACCTGCCAATCCGACTAATACACGACACATAGCGAGCCGCCCTAAGTTTTATGTTCTGGGCACACATCCATACCTCGCTAGAATTGCTAAGGTGTGAACGCCCTAAGCACGGAACGTCCCATGATACCAGGCAACGTCGGTATATTCACACACTTAACTCACCACTTAATAGGTAATCACACAACCTATATATTCAGTAGGTATACACACAACCTAACATATAAATCCATACGTAGTATTTATCTCTTTTTAATACTCAACGTACTATTAATCCTCATATAATGTTTGTTTCATATTTTTCAAGCACCACTTACTACCCGAAGGGTCTCACTTATCCCTTATGTTAATTCAATAATTTATACATCACTATACTACTGGTTTAAGCCTTAGGTTATCGTTCTTTCATCTCGTAACTCAAATCGTATATTCTAGATACGTCCCTCAATCGGTTAAGACGCATCGATCCAAGTCCCAATTTACCCCCATTAAGAACAACTGGACCTAAATCATGTACCTAGTGACCTTCCCTAAGTATTTGTACTAATATTAAACTTATCATATAGTTTTCCCATAATTAATATCTTGAAGAATTACACAAATAATTTTTTTGTCAATAACAGGTCAGTCGAACCGATTCTGCTATGCAGATGAATCGAGTGTCATATTCTTCACTGTTACGGGTTTCGTCTATTTTTATACGATAAACCTTTATGTATCGTACCCAAACTCCAACATAATTCAACCCAAGATCAAATAAGAGTATATGAACAGTTCTAATGAACTTCTAATACTCAAACATCATTAAATTCATAATAATCAAGAGTTTATCAATGGTTTGTGTACAAAACCCTAGTTTCACTTTTTCCATGCACGTTCTTTAAGAAAACCCTGATTTCAATCCCTTAAAATCTCCCAAAAATTAAATTTTGTGTTATAAATCCCAGAAATCAAGACTTTAATATGAATCCTAATCATTTACATGAATTAAACACATTGTTTTATCTCAAAATCACATGATCATGCTAGATTTCATTAAGTCCTACTATGGGTATTATAACTTCTTTAAAAACATGCAAGATTAACACTTGCCTTTGGAATAGCCCGTCTGATTTTGTTTTTGTGTGATGAAGATGCCTTCCTCTCCTTCCGATTTGCACTCCGATGGTTAAGGCAATACAAGAAAGGCGTTGAATCTCCAAGAACTCTCTCTTTTTCCTCTCTAATGGTCTTTCTTCTCTCAAGCCTCTATTAACCCTAGTCTTTAACTCAAAGGGGCTGATATAGCCTATCAATTTTAGGAGTTCTCGCTACCCTAGCCCACCAAATGGCCGAAACTCCCTCATATGGTGCCAGGTTGGTCTAAAATTGACCCAGGACCCAAACAGCACTCCCGGGTATACTATTCTGACTATTTTGACTCTCTCGAAATCAATCGGGACCTCGAAATCACCATTCGAGCCGCTCTACAAAAATTCATATATCGATCTCAAATAGTCTACACGACACCCGATTGAGATATAGCATCGTCACGTCACTATCACTCTCTAAGGACGTATATTAATTATTTACTATTCACATAGTAATTTTATTCATAAACATTAATCATTCTCTCCTGATTAATATCTTAATCAAAATATAATATTTAATTAAATTAAATTACGACACACGTGTAATTTAAAATAACTAAATTAATTAATTTATAATTACTTAGAAATACGGGGTGTTACATATTTCTCCCCTTACAAAGGAATTTCGCCCTCAAAATTGGAGCGTACTTGCGGTGAATAACTCTGGATACTGCATTGGTTACCCCCACTGAACTCGAATAAAGGGAATGTGCAGAGAATGTATTGAAAGTGATGTAATGAAAGGTTGCCCCTAGGGGGGGAAGCATGGCACTTAGTCTGCTAATCAACAGGGATGCTATACTTGGCGACCTAGTAAAGTATCATGTACCTCCAAGTGGGAGATCGGGTACATATAGGCATATTAAAAATGGATTTTTTGAAAAAATCATCGGAAAATGAAAACCGTATATCCATTTCGCACATGTAAAGGGCCTTTGGAAAGATTATTCAGAGATTCATGAAAGTGCATTGAGACATTCTCATGTCTGAGAGTTTATTAAAGTAAAACGGAGCCCGATAAGCATCATATGACCTTCGATTAGGGTTTTTAGGTAAAAAGTTTGTTAAATGTGAATTATAAGTCAAATTTGAGCATGTTATGGACCACTAGAAATGGAATTCAGAGACCTATGAAAGTTTGTTGAGATAATCTTCGGTCTGAGAGTTGAATAAAGTCAAACGAAGCTTGGGGAGCATCCGATGACCTTTAATTAGGTTTTTTATGTAAAAAGGTTGATAAATGCGAATCATAAGTACGATTTATGCATGGTATGGACCGATAAAAAAGGGATTTGGAAATCTATGAAGGTGTGTGAGATACTCTGAGGTCCGAAAGTTAAGAAAGGTCAAACGGAGCTCAGAGAGCGTCTGGTGACCTATGATTAAGGCTTTTAGGTAAAAAGGCTGCCAAATGCGAATCATAAGTTCGATTCACACACGGTATGGACCCTTGAAAAGGGTATTCAGAGACTTATGAAATTTTGTTGAGATAATCTCGGTTACAAGAGCTGACCAAAGTCAAATAATGCTCGGGGAGCACCTGATGACCTCTTATTAGGGTTTCTAGGTAAAAAGGTTGCTAAATACGAACCATAAGTCTGATTTTCACTGGGTATGGACCCTTGTAAAGGGGATTTAGATACCTATGCAAGTATGTTGAGATACTCTCAGGTCTGAGAGTTGACCAAAGACAAATGGAGCTTGAGCATCATTCGGTGACCTCTAGTTAGGGTTTGAAGGAGAACTAAGGGTCTAAGGTTTAAAGGGGCTTTATTTGGAGCCTTTAGAGTTGTCTAAGGGAGACTAAAATGAGGTGTTTATAGATCCTCTCTTTGAGCGATCTTAGGATAAGCGAAAGTTGTCGAAAGATAGACAACTTGATGGAAATTATGAGTGTTGAGTTTCAGTGTGATGAAACTATGGTGGGGATGAGTATATTTTGATCAATGGGGGGAAAAAGTTCTAATTCTGATCACCTAGGCTGTGTTACTGACCGGTTCAGAGAGTCATGGCCAATTTTATGGGCTTAGGTCAATTTTAAGGACCTAAAGGGTGTATGTGACTGTCACACCCTGCTTATTGGTATGAATGAATAAGAAGTACACATAAAGAAATCAATTAAAGCTAAGGCAAAATAACATAACTTTATTCATTATTAATATATTTACATATGGTTGAACCATCGCAAGGGTGAGTTACACGTTTTTAGTACACACGGTAATATAAAAATTGAAAAGTGCCATATCTTGCTCCCGTCTGGTTTAATCTCTGCCCACATGGTCACATATGTCAATAAGTGACCTATTTCTGTCTCTAATAGGGAAGAGATACTATTTTATTTCTCTTGGAACATCTGGAGAAGGAAGGAATTAACAAAAATATGCTAAGCAGGTTCTACCAGTTCTATAACAATGATATCGATATAAATGAGAGTTGGAGTGTGTATAGAATCAGTGTTTAAAAAACATTGACTATAATAAGATGATAATTCCATATTTATCAGGTTATAAGAACATTAAAATGTTGGAACTCACAATTCCATAGTGAGTAGTCCGTTTAAGAAATACGATTCATTACCAGTTATTTGGGATCATGTAAAGAAGTTAAATACTTTTGAACTAATAATCCCATTCTTACTAGTTCACTGAAGGCTATAGAAGTAGTTAAGTCATCTATTAATTCATAATAATAATAAGTAAACCCAAAACTCTGGGGAAAAGTAATCTGCTATGTACACAATTAAAGTGGCACTCATACGTATGTATCAATAATTATGGCCCTCGATCTTCTGAGACTAGTAGGCCAAGTAGAAAATTTTGTGGGATAATACGTCAGTGTACTTCATAGTTAATAGTGATGCTTATAGCAAAAATGGCATAAAGTGCTAGGGGGAACTAAATCAATAGATGCATGAATCAGTTATTAGATGAGAAGGGTTAAAATTAATCCTTAAGTTTAAATGCTGGTGATAAATTCAAATACTATTGCAATATAATAACATGCACACACTAAGAGTAAATGGGGCTATCACATAGGGACATCAATAGCAGTATCTCAAATACGCAAAGTATAACACTAAAAAGGTAGAAAAAACTTACTTGTTTGGTATTCGATTGGCTTGCTATCACATTGGTATATTTGGAAGAATTGGGGCTTGATCTTCTATTATATAATATGCGGTATATGAGTATTTGGGGTATAATCAGTTAGTTTTGCATTAAAACTGTCTTTTTTAAAGTTTCGGGGGCCTATTTATAATTATCTTGGGACATTAAAATACTAAACTTAAGCTCGTTATTGAACTTTGGTGCAAGATAGTTTTTTATCTTAAAATACTTTGATGTATGTATGGGCAAAGTTTGGGGATCAAACTCATAAGTTGGAAAAGTTGATAGGGGTTAATTTGTAATTTTGAAAAAGTTTTTTAAGTAAAAACCTTGTTTTTGCATAAACTGAGCTAGGAATATCAAAACATGGCTTTATCTTATACCTATTTTATCAGAAAAATTTAATAAAAATTTTGAGAAAAAATCAAAAGTTCCTGATTGGTCACGCGCCCTCACGCTCATGGTTAAGGTTTCTATAAAAAGTCATCATCTTCAACCTCTCGATTTTGAATTTTTAGGCTTTCAATTTTTGACCGAGGTTTTCTCCTTCGTTTCTATACCGTTTCAGATGATTCCTTAACAAAAGTTAACCTAATTTTTCATGAGGAATCCAAATATATAAGTTTTATGGTTTGACATTGAGTATAACTCAAGTTTCAAAAATGTGTTTCTTTTTCTTTTGAAAATTTGATGCGACTTTCGATGATTTCTAGAGTATGACAAGGTATCTAATGAATTGGGTTTGGTTTCTTTTGTATGTGGGAGTAGATTGGTTTTGATTTCAAGAATTAAGATGGATTGTACAGGGGGAATTTTGAATTTTCAGGTTTTGAGTTCAAAAAATACTTTTGATCGATTTGAGCTCTACATGACCATTCATGGCCTTTAACCATTACAATTGATATTCTTATGTTATAATGAAGTTATACATGGCTTCAAATCAACGTTTTAGGCAATATGTCATGTTTCACCATTAAAGCTGGTGTTCCTACTGATTTTTACTATCCTAGGCCATTCTACACGTAAAAGATTACATATTATGATTGTTCTAACTATATTAACTATGCAGAAAACTACTGGAATTTAACGAATTGGAAATGAATTGGGAGAGATTTTGAGATTTGAAAGTAAATTATGGGGTGAGTTTTTACTGCTTGGGTCGATGGGGTATTTATATGAGAGGATTTGATTGGAGATAAAGGGAGGTGGATTTTAATCAGTTTAGGTGAGGTTTTGGTTATGGGTAAATAGGGTGAAAATGGGTTAATGGGGGTTTTCATGTGGTTTTAACTTCTTATACTAATGTGTGGCAACATGTGGACAGGGGTTGAAGTTTAAATTAGGAAGGTTTTGAATTTAGTCCTTCATTGTTTGTATATTTTCTTTTATAGCCCTAAAAGTAAACTTTTTGTAATGTACAAGGGTAATTTGGTAAATTCAGTAAGTTTTTAGGGTTGAAACTATAATTTTATGTTATTTTAAGGTCTAAAGGATTAATTTGATATAAAATAGGGATTTAGGGGTTAAATATATCTCAAGTTATCTTACTTTGAAAATTTTAGGGGCTCTTTTATAATTTATTAAAACTTCAAGGGGTCTAAGTTAATATAACAAAGTTGTAGGTTTTTAAACATAGCTTCTTTCCTCTTTAGAATACCTTTGATTTTACACATCTTATGAGGATCTAAATTAGGTTCGTAGGTAAATTAGGGTATAAATAAATTCTCGGTTCTTACAGTGATTAATTGAGGGAATCGCGGCCTAATTATAAGAGGATCACATCCTAATTCTAAGAGACCAGGTCAATTCTGGAGATAAAAGAAGTGTGTGAGACCAATTAAGAGGATTCGTTCCTAATTCTGAGGGCCTTTATTAATTTGCAGACTAAAAGAGTGCATACAACTGAATCAGAGGGTCGCGACCTAATTCTGACAGCCTAGGTCAATTCTTATAACCTAAATAGTGGAGACGACCGATTTATAGGATCGCGACCTAATTATTAGGGCCTAGATCAATTCCAAGGACCTAAAAAGTGTATGCGACTGATTCAGAGGATCGTGATCTAATTTTTAGGGCTTAGTCCAATTTTGCGGACCTAAAGAGTGAAAGCAATCGATTCAGAGTGTCGCACCTGGATTCTAAGGGTCGAGGTCAATTCTGAGGACCTAAAGAGTGCATGCGATCGATTCAAAGGATTGCGATTTAATTCTGAGGGCTTAGGTCAATTCTTTGAATCTAAATGGTGAAAAATATTTTTGGAAATGAGATGTGAGAATGTGTGGGTTTTGGGGAAAGTATTGGATTTTTCTCAGAGTTCTTTGCAATTTTGTATGATTTTTAGAAATTATTGGAACTTTTTAAGCATTTTTAAATGCATGTTGAAATTATATGATTTTTAATAGAAAACAATTTGATTTGATAGAATTTGAGGTTTTTATGCATTTCGATTTTTGAGGGAATTTTCGAAATATTCTGTGGATTTTAGGAATGCTTGTGAATTTTGAAAATTATTTGGAGTTTTTGATGATTTTCTAATGGTTTATAAAAAATTTAGAATTGGGTAATTTCACATGGAAAAATTTTGATTTTGATGAAATTCGAGATTTAAATGATTTTTGAATTTTTAGAATTTTCTAAATATTTTTAGGAATTCTTTGTTATGTTTGAGAATTATTTAGAGTTTTTGATTATTTTCTAAAGGTTTTTCAAAATGCTGAATTAGATAATTTTTCATGAAAAAAAATGTGATTTTGATGAAATTTGAGATTTTATGATTTTTAGGGACATTTTTGCATTTTGGGGGATTTTTTTCATGTTTTTTAACAAAATTGGAGGGGTGCTATTTGGCGCTAACATGCCACAAAAAATCAAGGGGTTCTGAGGATTCCCAAGGGTTACGGCCAGCATGCACACCCAAGGGGGTCCCAACCGGCATACCCCTTAGCCTCTTATAAAATGGAGTAAGGGAAGCCTCATTCTATCATACCTCTCTCTCTTTCTCTCTCTCTCTCAAACTCTGTTAAGCAATTTTTGTGAAATTTTTGCCTAAGAAACTACGTAACCTCTAGATTACGGTTAGACGAGTCAGCAAAGGTGATTGGATTCTTGCCATTTTGGAAGGCCATCTCCCAGCGATATACCCAGGAAGTGGATGGTAGGGGTATCCTTTGATGACCATGTGGATGAGTGTGGATGACCACATGTCTGTTTGATGTGGATGGTGGTAGTGGAACACGAACATTGGGAGGAGACTTGTCCATCCTCCTTTTATTGGCACGATTGGCCTATCTTTCCCTCTCCCTCTACTGATCCATCTCGAGTGCTTCCTTTTTAATGAGGGCCATTACTATCTTCATTTGAGCAACATCACTTTGGGCAACTTGTTTGGCTTGTCTGCCCTATTTCTTTTTATTGACCTTGATGACCGTTAGATCTACTTATCACCTAGGATGACTAGTCGTCATTTCCAAGTTGTCATTAAGAGGGGGAAAGGTGAAGTCTCCTAGTTGGAAGTTCCTATTTTTCCTCAACTTCTTCCCAGTGGCGGCCAAAAATGTCAACCTCCTTGTATGAGAAAAAAGGAGCAATATCATCAAATAGATGATTTGATTATATGTCATGATTGTCTTCCTTTTCCTCATCTTCTTCTTCTTCTTCTTCTTCTTCTTCTTCTTCTTCTTCTTCTTCATTTTTCTCTATTTTTATTCCTCCTCTTTGTCTTCATTGGAATCGGTTAATACAATATAAATATGGGATGACTAACATATTTAAACACCCGTTATGGACTCTATTGGAACCAGGGTGACATTAGGAATGGAGGGATCGCTGATCTTGGTGTAATCGGATATCATTACCTCTGGGATCGTTATGTAATTACTGGAAAAGTGACTGTGAGATCTAGCCAAGTAGCACATCTTCTTTTTCTAAACGATCTCAAGATCGCATAGGTTGAGTTAAAGTATTGATGTTTTTTTTTTCAATTGAGATCTGCCCGCAAAGTAAGTCGATTAGTAACAAAATTAAAATTTTAGTTTAAAGCTAAAAATGGTGGATGAACTATCAGGATATACGGGCGTTGAAGACACATGGATACCTTTATAGTTCTCACCATATAAAAGCCCATAAACACTAAAACATTCTTTTAAGTGTATTTTTGTGATGTAGGAAACCACATAACCAATATACGAGACTTAACCTGACTTGGAAATAGTACGTATCAGACCCAAGGGAACCCCTCAGGTCGCAACAGTACTTGATTTCGTCCAAACCAAGGTTGGTCCCACATATTTGGTTTAGAGAAATTGTGCCCATAATAATTCAGTGGAAGCTACCATTTGCCTGGATGGGGAGTATTTCGTAATAGAGGAGTACTTTCATCAACAATGAGTGGAGGGGAAAGCGAACTCCCACTCCATTACGGTAACCATCATAAAAGTAACTTCGCGGTCAGGTATACCCTCCTCTTCTGGTGACGTCCTGATATAAGTGTTGTTTCGTATTAAATAATTTGTGCAAAATTCTTCAAAGTCATTTTTTGAGGAAACTTGATACTTTTTCAAGCGCCTAAATATGATAAGAGAGTATAAAGAGAGAGAAGATTATGAAAATAATGAAGAAATTCTATGGTTTGCACATTCTAGAGAGAGAGAGAGATAAAGGAAGTATACCTAAAAATGTTATTATAATGGCAAAGTCATAAGGCTCCTAAGACCTTATACCATCTTCTGCCAAAATCACATCAAGTGGTGGCTTGGTGTTGGGCAGGGAGCCTACACCAAGTGTTCCCTAGGCCACATTCCCACTTACAATGATTGTCTGGGATAAACCACTAACGGTTCAAGAGACCCTATTCACGGAAAGCGTGAACAAAATATTGAAAATGATTACATCCCACTTCAAAAAGTGGACACTTATTGAGTCAAATGGCGACGGTTGAGGAAACCCATGCCGATACATGTCCAGATAACGGCAAGACCGGGGCTACTTGAACTTCAAGACCGATCGCCTAAATTTTGGGGGAAATTTAATGGACGTATTGCCGATTGTGCCACTAGAGCTGACACGTGGCCCCTAGGTGTTAACGGACATAGCTAACTAAGTATTAAGGAAGAGCTAGCTTAGAATCTAGGAAGATTATAACAAATCATGGACTATTGATCCTAATATAAGTCTACCACCATGAGATAAGCTCAAAGTAGTGAAACCTTTATTTGTAGGAACCTTGTACTTATAAATAATAGCGACCTCACTATATATCGGGGCATTGGTATGTACTTTACACATGAAGACTTGGACTCTCAGCTAGAAGCCCTAGAACACCAATTATCCTTTATTCTTCCATATAATAAACAACTCTCCCTCCCTTTCCCGTGGACGTAAGCACGACAATATGTGAGGCCGCATACATACAATGTCCTTGATTTTATTGCATTCATATTCTTAGGGCCAATTCATATTACTTAATTTGTTGTGGGTTTAATATCCCCTATAAGTATGAATTATTTCAGAGGTGGTGGTGATAGTGGTGAAGGAAGAGTTTATTAGTATATTAATTGATATTATTTACGTCTATATAAAGTAATGTTATTAAATTTTTAACTTTCAATCAAAAAGAGATTGACATTAAACTCATTATATATGTTTTTTTATTATAAATTATATTAAATTTATTAATGATTATGTATACATAATCAACCTTTTATGTGGGTAGTTATTCAAATTATACATTTTGTCCTTACACAATATTTGTAATTTTCAAAGATAGTGATTATTTTGAGTGTACTAGACAATGTATCCCCGGGAAATCATATCTCAAACCAAGAGCTCACTTTCATATTGTTTATCCACAGTATATTCTTTCAGAAATATGATAGATACTTTGATGAATTAGCATATACTTTTATTTAGTTAACAATTGCATTGATAATCTTATAGATACTTAAATGATATTATATATACTTTGAATTAATTTAATGATACATTTGATCAAACTGTGGAGCTATTTGTGGTGGTGGTACGATAGGGGTGATGGTTACGGTGGTTGTGAAATGCTAGTGGTGGCAGTATAGGTGATAAATTTTTAGTGGTGGTGGTGGAGTAGAAACTGCGATGGTGGTGGTAATATGATTGTGGCAGTGGTGGGGAAACGACAATGGAAGTAGTGTATTGACAATGATGATGGGTGTAATCGTAGTTTGAATTTAGGGTTTGAATATTTTGACAATATTACATAAGTAGGGGGTAATAAAAGATAACAAAAAAGGGAAGTTCTTTGTCTTGGTCTTTTTTACTTATTTTAGCTCTATAGAGCATGGTGAAAATTTTCATTCGCTTAAGAAAATTAAGAGAAAAATTCTCCTGAAATTGTTAGTTATGATTGAGCATCCCTCACGCATACGTGACAACCGCAAGAAGGTGTAGCGTGACAACTGGAATGTAACAATTGTGAATTTTTTATTATTTTTACAACACTAAAAGTCAATCACAAAGCCAATTACTGATGACAAACACTTTCAATCAGGTATAGAGCCACACCAGCGTGGTTGCTTTTGTTCCACACTGTCCTCTAAATGTCGGGAAACTACAAATGCCATTTCACGGAGAACTAGTTCTTCATAAATTTCATCTAGATGACTCATTAGGAATCTTGCGAAGTCACCGGATAAAAAATACATCATCTCACAATAAAATAACTAAAATTTCACGACTCATGTTTGTGGATTGATGATGAAGATTGGTGGTGAAAATGATTGCAATTGTCATTTTTATAGAGAATTTGAAAAACTAGTTACACACAATAAATGAGTCGGTGTGGGTTGCGCACGCTAACACATAGTAATCAGTTTGTATATGAACATATATGAACAAACTGATTTAATGTAATAATACAAACTAAAAAATTGTACAATGCTCATAAAGTAAATACAAGTGTAAATTAATATAAATACACCATTGACTTATGCCCATACAAATCTCAATATGAAATAAAATAACCAAATGAAGAAGTGAAAACTATACTATAATCAATGGGATGGAATTCGCTACATCTAATTTAATTGCAAGTCTGATCCATCGTCAATCATGTTATCCCTGTTTATGAGAAAACCTGGGAGAAAAACGTTTATAATTTTGGGTCAGAGATCTAGAGTTGAAAGGATTCTTCACTAATAAATATGCAAAATGTAACTAACTCATATTTCACGTCTCTCCATCGCCGCTCGCATGTATCAAGTATCTTACCTCTTTTCTAGAAGCAATCCTACTCGTATCCTCAAATAAATACCAATTATAAACTCCAATGTTTAATCTAACACGCGGTAATAAAGTTATATAATTGTGCATTAACTAAAAGTAGGTGTTACATCTAAACACTATTGTCCCCGGATTTAACTATATAGTGTTGTCCACTAAGTTATTTATAAATTCACTGTATACTTTTACGTCATATAATGTTCCTTAACTTTAGTATATCCCGTCGGGCTATTAAACTTTTAATTTACACTAATTATCGCCTACTCCATTTAAACTATAGGTTTCATTTTCTTTAATTATCGTCTATAACCTTAGACTGACCAATTATTATTCTCATTAATAATTGTCTACCGTATGAAACATTAGAACTCAGTTTTGTTACCAATTATTCATATCACTTTGATAATACAACTTTATTATCATTAAGTGTTGTCTACATCTATAGACTATGAGAATGCATTCTCATACAAGGCACGCCATAAAGTGTATATAGATAAATACATATGTCCGCACATATATGTATGACACACGAAGACTTCTATCTTCGGCGACCTATCCGTGATCTATTGGTAATACCCGGAGGAGCCCCTCATCCTAAAGCGGGTAACAACAAAACATTAGCAAGTGGGGCGGTACCTACGCAGTACACCAGTTCACGACCCATACCCAGCAGAGACAAAGGATCCCAACATCAACACCTACCTCTCGTAAGTGGAGCTACTATGTAGTACCTATAATATGACCTAACACTACGCCGAGCCTACCTATGCCGACATGTGCTTCGGTCCCGAACGCGCGCAACCCCAATCGATAGGACGGTCCATGAACCCAAGTATGTCCACGTAAAATAATATAATACATACTATTTTAATATGTATAAGCAGTTACTCTATAACTACTTTTACCCCAGAAATATCCATCCCTATAAACATAGCCTTCTTGGCTTAATTATAACATGTTTGTAAGTTATTACATAACCCATTATTACGTCTCTATCCTATGACTACTCCCCAATTAATTATTAAGTCCCATATAATGCCTCCTAAGCTCACTTATTCATTTACTTGATTATTTACTTCATTGTATACACATGTATAGTTATCTTATCCTACTTCTTTCAATTTAAGAATTACTACCCATATATTGTTCTCTTAGGTAGAAGCTTGTATGTACATATATAAGGACTCAACTAAGTGAATAAGGGTTATATGTACATATATAACGAATCCACTAATATGAATAAGTAGTTTCACCCTAGCTACTATTATAAACGATTTTAACCACTTAAACTTAGCCCACTAGGCTTATGGTGCATTTCTACTTAGTATCTTTATACGGTAATAATTTGAGGTCGCTAACAATTAATTATATTCTCAAACATTCGACTTATCTCTGATGAGTAATTCTTTTATTTAAACTTACCCCATCTTAATCATAAATTTATCATTATATCTTCTAGGATCTTATCATCAATGTGCCCCTACCAAAATTGCCCAATCCTCAAGGTGCATCCATTCCTTTTAATATTTTTATTTCGTATAGATTTATTCAAGACTTTCACGTAAATCATCTTGTTCATATAATTAACTTGTAATTTAAGTTACCGCCATATCACTAACCCATCCCGGTTTAACTACGCAGATAAGAAGTTCATAACAACATCATTAATATTTTGGAATAAGTCTCTATCCCTCACTTGGACAAAAATGGTCTCGCACACCCTTTCGTAGAAAAATCATAACTATCTAAAAAAATAGAAAAATACACGGTCAGCGCCCACGTGATCTTAACGAAAAAATCTATAAGAAGGTGCCCCGAATCAATTCGGTCGGGAGGTCAAATTAATCTTCTTTCCCAGTAAGTCGAGAATAGTTTTCTTCTAAGGCGGGATTTTTCCAACAAAATTAATATGTGTCTCCAATCTGTAAAAAGGCTTCAAAATCTTATTATATAGGATGGATATGATCTTCAAAATGACATGGGATCATTCAAAACATGATTCAACATCCAAATCATTCTAAACATGATTCATTGCAGATTTTGCTATGTTGTAAGTTGCGATTTATTATTCATAGTGAAATAAAAAGGTTTTACCCGAAAGGAATTTTTCCTGAAATTATTTCTTTTACCGCATGCTTTAATTGTTTAATGGATAAAATCACTTAGATGCATCTTTAGGGTTTAAGAAGATAATATTGGTTTTTACTATAAAATTGAAATAGTTATTTTTACCTAAAGCACACACTATAGGGCCTTATCAAATTGGTATCAGAGCTCGTTGTACTATTTTATTGTGCTCGTGATCCCGTGACTTTAGGTATGCCTTTCGGTAATTTTGATGATTTTAGAATTCACGTGTTTGAAACTTTTAATTGGAAATCACACAAAAAGTCTACTCTTAAAAATTTTGTTAGGGGTTCGGACGTAAGTTAGATGAGTGCCCCACTAAACTTAAGGAGCATTTTAATAAATCGATAAATTATGTTTCTACCCTTAGTGAGAGTGACCCGAAAGAATAAAAATTTTATGCTAGTAAGCGAGACCTTCCCACCCTTGTAGCTAATCATGTGAGTGATGACGACATACTTTTGCATGATTCTTTCCTAGTAACAGGTTGTGATGCCCTAGAGAGTGAGGGTGAGGTGAGTGAGGATGAGAGTGAGGATAAGAGAGATTTGCAAACTGCCTTTAATGAGTTATATGAAGAAACTTTGAAACTAAAGAAGGAAGACTTGAAATTAGAAGCTAAGTTGAAAGAATGTGCCATAGAAAATAATAATACCAATGCTTTAATTGAGGAACGAGAAAAAAATTCGAGTGAAGCTAGAATATGTCGAGGGTGAGAGAGATAGTCTTCGAGGGTTAAAGGAGGCTATGAAAAAGTAATTACTTGAGTTTGAGGATTCTAGGTGTTAACTTGAGTCGAGGATAGGTGATCTTGAGGAGAAATTGAGAGATTTGAGTAAGGTGAAATTTGATTTGGAAGCTAGGTCCGAAATAGTAGACAAAATCTTAGGAACCGTCCAAATCAAAGATAATAGGCATGGTATTGGCTTCGAGAAACATGTTGAACCTGTTCCCAAAGACAAAACCATTCAAGCAAGAGAGAGACCTAAAATTATTAGGAGAGATCCTCCTTAGAACGTTAGGAATAATCGTTCCATAGCTAACATTCACCGCCGTATCTACACTTACGCTCATTGTGGTATGAGAGGTCATCTTAGATGATTTTGCTACGATCTTAAAAATGCTCCTAGAAAGTCTAAGAATAAGGCCGTTCTGGTTTCCCAAACCCTTAGTGGTCGTTTCACACCTACTTGGGTTAGGAAATCGGATTTAGAGGCGTTAAGTATTAGACTTGGTGACACGTGTGTCATTGCCCATGTTTCTCCCCATGTTTCATCTTTTGGTTGAGCATGTTCTTCGGTTTTTCATACTCTAGTATTTGCATCATGATTTTTTATTTGTTAGTGTTATGTCTTGTATCTCGTTCTTGAGTCTTATTAAAAAATTCAAAAAGATTTTATTTTTGGGTCAAAAATATTTTTTTCCAAAAACACAAAAAGATTTTCGATTTTTGTGACGTGAGTTTACATGTTTGATGTGGCATATTGGTGTGCTTGGACCCCCATCCTTTCATTATTCATGTGACTAGGACACTTGGTCATAATTATTATTGCGTTGAATGATCTTAACCATTGTTTTAATGGGGTTGTTTCGAAGTTGATAAGAATTTTGATTCAACGTTGTATATATGCCATATTTGAACACATGCAGGAGTTTATATGATTGTTTGACATCTCTTTCATATTTGAGTTTGGTGATACGTTCTTTTATCAATTTTTTCATCTATGCGTAAGTAGACATAAGGAGGAGGTGTGCATGTAAGAACCGTTTACCGTGAGGATTGTAATTGGAAAAATGATGAGTGTTCACGGGAAAGGGCTGAGAGAGTGTAAAATTGACTTGTCGTGAAAGCCACCATTTAAAAGAGCCCCAAAAAATTAAAAGGCAATAAAAAGAATCATATGCCAAAATATGGGCCAAATTAGTTTATGTTCATTCCAAAAGAAAATCTGATATATATTTGAGGGAGTTTGGATGGATAATTTAAACGGTTTTGCACCACAAATCCCAATGTTGAAAAATCGTATTGTGACGCTATTGTTTATAGAATCGTCAAAATTATGAATTTGTGTGCATGTTTGATTGTTTAGTTCATTTATCTCACACTTTAATTGTCATATATAGCTAAAATAAAGTTTGATTATAATTCGCTATCAATTAGAGCTTCTTGAATGTTTTGACATGTTAAATTGTGACTCGTTTGTTGTAGTTCACGCCCATACGTTCCATAACTATGTTTGAGCTCATCGGTACTATGTTAGCACGTAACTCACATCGTTTCTTTTTTTTTTTTGGAGTCTTTTTTAGTACTGTTTGGCCATTCCAGAAAGCTTTTTATGAAAAAAAAAATCACTTGACAAACCCTTATCATTTTTGGAGTTTTTTTCGAGAACATCTTCTTGTCGCTCAAGCAACACATCTATCTTGTTCGAGCGAGATCTATTGTCACGGGATATTATCGTTCAAACGAGACTGCTTTTTGTTCGAGGGACACATTTATCGTTCGAGCGACATCAGGGTTTCTTACTTATATCGCTGAGTTGACGTCTTTAGTTCATATCTACTCTCTCTCTCACTCTTAGAACGATGAGTTTGTGCAATTTTTTCAAAACAATCCTCTATTTTTCCGACTCGAAGCTTATGTTTACTCCGTTTTTGAACACTGACTTCGTGTTCTGATTAAGCTTCTGGTTCTTGGATTGTATTCACCTATTTGTACCATTCCTGAGATAGTTTGGAGTTTAGAAAAACACTATTTGGGGTTCGCATGTTTTTTCTCTTGAGTTGGAGCTCAAATTTCTGCCTTTGACACCATTTTCGTCCCCATTTCGTCACAGAGATTGAGACTCACTGATCCGAGGTATTTTTTTTATTTTTGTTGGTATTGGTCTTAATTATTTGGGTTTTTGATGATATTTGATTCCTCATTTTAGCTGAAAATAATATACACTTGATTTCTATTGATTTTCTACTACTGCTGTGTGTGTTTGGAATCAAACATCATTATCGGCTATCTAATTTTTATTTATTTAAACACACATAAATAGCCTACGGATTTTTCCTTTTAAAATCATAATATAGGAACTTTTATGGTGTTTTATCTCAAAAGACTTCGGATTGGGGATGTACTACTATGTTAGGATATTTGCCCCTATGTGTATCTCAAATTAATCCAAGAATTTTTATTGTTTTTTTATCTCTTTTGATTTTTTTGGGATACCCACATTTGTGTCTTTTTGTTGGGATTATATTAGGTGAATATTTTTTATCTGATTGATTTGTGTTGCTGTTGTGATTGGTATACGCGGTGGTTCAGTTCGATTTATGTACGGAGATAGGTTTGTAGTTATCTGGGTTTAGGCATTTGTTAAACCCATCTTTCCTTACACTACGCGATATTTTTTCTCGATAGGTGTGCCTCCTGTATGTCGAGGTGCCCTTTCTGGTCATCTTGATGAGCTACATATGTCCCCTCGCACCCAGCAAGCTCGGACTCATCGCCCTCCTTACTCTATTGTGAGAAGGAAAACTGAGGTCAAGTACGAGCACTATTGTTTGCTCGGACTTCATATCCGTGCGATTGTTAGGGGGAGAGTTTTGTGGTCTCTGCGTTCGTCCAGTTATCCACTTCTCATTGGATGTTAGGTAGGGGATGAGATTATTTATTTGAGGCTTATGGCGTGGTCTATCCTGACATCGTCAGAGAGTTTTTCTATCGTGCAATCCACACTCCCGCAGGGATTCAGTCTACCACTCGTGGCGTTCTTATTCTCGTCACAGCTGATCTGATAGTCGAGATGCAACAAATTTCACGCATCCCTGACGCTGTTTTTCCATGGATTACTGATGATAGTCCATCATCTGAGGAGATTCTCCACCACTATTTTTGGGAGATCCCTCCGATCGGCATTACAATGTATCATTGACACCTTTACATTGCATTTCGCATTCTTAATAGGTTTGTGTCATCATCAATCTATCCGAGGATCAATCACACTCAGATTGGTTTTGATATCGTTTATTTCATGTACGTTGTGTCCCAAGGGTGGGACATCGATTTTCCTACTACCATGTTCCGAGTGATGTCATCTATTTACCATCATTGGTAACACCCCTGTATGCACTGCTCTTCCCTATGGGCTCCCCATTTCTAGTATTTGCACATCTGCTAGAGTTCCAGTTTTAGAGGATGACTTGTGTTCGATCCTGCTTTCATTGATTATAGTATGCTTACTCGTTCAGAGAGTCATCTGAGTGCATAGGCGAGAGCGAGACCTCCACCCACAGAGGGTGCTTCTTCAAGAGCTGGATGTTCGTCCCAGCCAATGGGTCCCACTGATCCCTTTCATAATGCCTCTCAGCCTTGCCCTTCCACATCCGTACCAAGACGCCCTACGAGGAGGAGTTTTATACTTTAAGGCACCGTTAGCTTCTCAGGCCAGGATGTATGACGCTATGATGTCTAGATTTGATGCTAAGGCTGAGGCCCGTGCTCATAGAGATTCACAAATGATAATATTTTTTTACGAGATGCGTCGCAGAGAGCAGAGCACAGGAGCTGGTTCTTCTGTCTTAGGGAATATTGCATCCACTTACTTTGATGATGATGATGATGATACATATATTTAGTTGTATATTTGTTGAGACATTGTATTTGAGACTATTGATATGTATGATGTATTTATTATTTCTCCGATACGATGTACTCTTTTACTGATGGACATTTTATATCTGCATTTTTGTTTATTTATAGCATGGATGCTCATTCTTATTAATGATGCAGTCCGATTGAATCTGACTTTTATCCATTTACTACTATCTTTTACTATCCATTGGCATGCTGATACTTAGATTTATTTATCTAGTCATGCAGTTAATATCTATTTATTCTTACTAGATTTGGTTTGTCTGTCCCACATTTTGTCTATTCCAAGCAAAAGGGGGAGATATATGTGATGTAGGGGAGTTTACTTATTCATGCTTTATTGATATATATTTTTTGTTCCTCCATACTTCACTTGGGTATATGTTTATGTCTCGTGTGTGTAGGTATATTTTTTAGAGATTCATATATTTATAACTGCATCACATGCAGAGACAGATTTAGATGCTTGTCGGTTCTACAGTTTTTGTTCATATCCTGTATTTTTATCATTTTGGGTTTATGAGATAGGACACGTTTTACGACTTATTGCATATTTATTTTTTAGTCATGACCCGGAATAGACAAAGGGGGAGATTTGTAGGAACAAATTTCTAATCGAGTCAATTTATATATAATTGGCTTAATTCCAGACAAATTAATTTGAGTCTAGGCTAGTTTTTAATTTGAGAGAAATTTGTAACACCCCGCACTTTAAGGGATAATTAAACTTCATAAATAGGTGTAATTTGGAGATTAGGGGAAATTCTGTGAATGGTAATTTTAGGATTTATGAACGTTTGATTATTACCGGTGTGTGTTATATTTACTTTTGAGACTAAGTAAATGAGTTCGATTATTTTAATTACATGTCGCAGTTGGGTAAAGCGACAAAGGATATTATTTTAAGTGAAAAACCCGTATTGAGATGTCTTGGGTTTAATTAGTAAATCGTATTTAAGTAACTCGGATGGAGATTTCGAGTGTGCGGTTGATTCCGGAATGGCCAAGATAGTCAGAATAGAGTATCCGGGGGTAGTGTTTAGGTTCCAAAATTTTTTGGACTAATAGGGACTCGCAATTAAGTAAACAAGTCATTTTGGATTTTAAAGGGGTAAACCCTCATTTCTCTCTTATATAAGGCACGAGAGAGGGAAAGAGAAGGAAATAAAAGAGAGAAAAGAAAGAGGAGAAGAAAGGAAGGAAGGAAGAAAAGGAGATTCCAGCCAAACTCCGTAGGATTCGACTCGAGGTCATCGGATTTTATCCATGAGGCAAGTGTTTACTTGCTTTATTTCTTTTTGAGCATAAATCTCATACCATTATTTATTAAAAACAAATTAGATAATTTTGGGTTGGGTTTTTGTGAATCAAAACGGGTTTTCAGAAGTTTAACGAATAAACCCCGGATATTACCCAATTTAGGGAAACTTAGGAATTTATTGAAATCAATTGTTGATTATGGGTTCTAGGATGCTAAGAACCCCTTTTATGTGTGTATATGTCATTGATTGAGGGTGGAGGATGTCAGGAGAGGAGATAAAATATTGGGGGGAAGCTTCAATGGCCAAAACAGCTTCTCGGAGAAGAAGTTGTCCGGATCAATCGATCGATCGATAGCCAGGGATCGATCGATCGACCGTTCAGTATATTTAACAATTTCGGCTAGGGTTGTTTAAATGGGATACATTCCAATTTAATTGTTTTTAACATATTTATTTGAGGAAATAAATATTCATTTAGGAAACAAACATCTAGCCATTTGAGGAAATTTATAGGGGCTGGGATGGTGCTAGATTGTGCGGCACTAAAAGTGCATTTTCGAGGAAAATAAATAGGTTGAGGAATTAAATGTTTAGGGTTTCTAAAATAGAGTGGGAACTTTTAAATTAATTTTTGAGCGGTATGTGAACTTTTGGTTCATGGAAAATAGAATCCATGACTTATTTAATTGGGGGTGTTTGGGGTGAGAAGCACTCGAGGGAGTATTTCGGCGGGTGATTATATATAGATAATTGTGAGCGTAGATAATGTAATTATATCCCGATTGTATTTGACTAAATCCTACGAGGCGACTAGGATGGAAAGTTGGGATATCGGCTAAAGATAAATTGATAGTATACTTATCTAGTTAGTACGAATTGGTATATTCGGAGAGTATATAAATCCTTAAAGCTGATTAAGGTACGAGTTATATATGAAGTGAGGGAATACTTATGGATTTAGTATTTTAAGCATGTAAATACTTATACTATATCAAATGGGAGCTTTTGGGTTCGGCTATTGCTATATGAGTTGGCAATGATAGCCGCATATACATTTGAGGAGTGATATATATATATATATATATATATATATATATATATATATATACGATGTGATTACAGTATATATATTATGATGTGAATACATATATATCTGTATGTGATTGGTATATTTGTATCTTAGAGGCTGGTTCCACGGGCTTTTCTTTGGCGTAGGGCTGGAACAGCCAGATTATATATATTTCTCTAGTGCGATCCGAGGAGGTTGCGCAGTGTGGGTGAATCCCCAGGCTTGAGGAGCGGGAGAGTATATCCCCAGGTCATCTCGTCATGCGTTCGAGTGCGATGTGTGTGTACTCCACTTGCAGAGGGAATATGACCGCCTCCACCGTTATATATTTTTATCATGACCATGAGTACGTCTGTCTTGGTACCATGGTACAATGAGTAAACCCAGATTCGGATTGGCACTATGAGACTGCATCCTCGAGTTATAGCTCGATGGGATGGTTACTATTATTGTGATAGGTATAATTATATACTTATTGTGTATAGTATATTGTTTGTATATGGAGATGAATAATCATATGTAGTAAACATATATAAGAATGGAAAAAATGATAAGAGTTATTCTTTTCTGGTAGATTTATATCCGGATTTATGTGAATATGGGTAATAGGTAGTAGTGAGATATAAAAATTGATATGTACATATTTATACGAACTATATATATATATATATATATATATATATATATATATATATATGCGTCATGTGCTGAGGGCCTAATGGATCTCGACGATCAACATTCTCAGGTAGTAGTGTATCGGGGGGGTTTCTTATTTGAATTTCGCTTCGCGAGACACCCTACACACGAACATAGGGCAGTGTTGGGGATGGGGAGAAGTTTAGCCCTTAGTACTCGGGTTAACTAGGAATTTTAGAGATTGGGTGGATCGGATTAGTTAGGTAGGGTAGCTTAACTAGGTTGTTTAATAGGTATGTGATAGGTGTGAAATATTAGAAGATGGGTGAGGGGTATCTCATGGGAGTGCGATACCAAATTAAATATGAGGTAAAGCATATTTTTAAAATATAGCATTTATGCACTTGCAAAATATTTTCACAAATCAGGCTCTGACCCGTTTATCTATTTTTCCTCTCTTTTTTCTATATATATATATATATATATATATATATATATATATATATATATATATGTGTGTGTGTGTGTGTGTGTGTCCAGACACGGGGACACCTGGATGATGATTCCTCCGAGTCAGACGTTTGCTGCAGCAGCTATGGATGCATGCAGGTTTCTTGTAGGCACTTTTATCCTTGAGATCTAGATAGGAGGTATTGTAGAAACATTCGGGCTAATAACCCAACTGTATTTATTTATCTTTTTATCGCCTTTTAGTGAGGCATTCGATTAGGTTGCATTATGTTAAACCGAGTGTCCGGTTATTTTATTTCATTTAGTTTCATTTATATTTAAACTGTGTGAATGTTCTAATTGAATGGTTTGATTAAAAAGATTAGTTAAATAAAATTTTGACGACAACCTAAAAGGTTATTAGTAATTAAATTGGTTTCCGACAGTGATGCTGAGAATGAACCATATGAGACTCCTATTTTAATTTGGTACAGGATTAATTGCCCGGTATTTTGTTAGGCGGGGTGTCACATAATTGAAGCCTACGACATTTCAAGATTGAAGAATTTGCAATTGAATGCTTTGAAGAAGAAATCAAGTCAAGGTGCATTATTCGTACTCAATTTGTTCTTGATCACACAGGTAAGAATACTTACAAGAATTGATGTGATTTAGAATTTTAATTAAATGATGGATGAGTTAAATGTTTAAATACTGGGAATTAAATATTTGCGAAAACATATTTTATATATTTTTTACTTAAAATAATTATTGAAAATTCGAGGAATTTATTTAAAAAGAAAAGAGTTTTAAACTGTCGCTCGAACGACAGCATACATCGTTCCAACGACATACTTATGTTGCTCGAACGACGTGGCATGTTGCTCAAACGACCTACCGCCTCGATTTTCGTGTTTCGTTTTTGTTCGACTCTTGTTTGCTCAAAAATAAATACCCACTGCTTAGACGTTTTTTCAGAACAAAATAGTTTCAAAAATTCCCAACGAGTTCTTTATCATCCAGAGTTTATTCAAGATCAAATTGTTCAGTTCTATAGTTTAGGATCTTGAACGCGTTTGTCGGAAGATAGTTCATTCATTGATTACACTGACTGAGGTCATTGGGGATGCTTGCGGGTCTACCTTGCTGAAGACGAGAGTTGCGGTTCTAGAGGGTTGTTGTGAGAGTTCTTTGCTGAGTTAGACTGCGTGTCTATGTGGATTTGCTGCGATAGATTCATTGCGGATTTTGCTATGTTGTAAGTTGCGATTTACTGTTCATAGTGAAATAAAAATGCTTTTACTTGAAAGGTTTTTCTCCTAAAATTTTTTTTTTTTACCGCATGCTTTAATTTTTTAATGGATTAAATCACTTAAATGCATGTTTAGGGTTTAAGAAGATAATATTAGTTTTTACTATAAAATTAAAATAGTTGTTTTTACCTAAAGCACACACTATAGGGCCTTCTCAATTTACACCAATTATTGTCTACTCCATTTAGACCATAGGTTTCATTTTCTTTAATTACCATTTGCATCCTTAGACTGCCCAATTATTATTCTCATTAATAATTGTCTACCGCATCATAAATTTATAATCGTATCTTCTAGGGTCTTATCATCTATGTGCCCCTTACAAAACTTGCCCAATCCTCTATGTGCATCCCTGCCTTTTAATATTTTTATTTTGTTTAGATTTATTCAAGACTCCCACATAAATCATCTTGTTCATATAATTAACTTGTACTTCAAGTTATCGCCATATCACGAACCCATCCCGATTTAACTGCATATATAAGTTCATAACAACATCATTAATATTTTGGAATAAGTCTCTATGCCTCACTTGGACAAAAATGGTCTCACACACCCTTTCATAGAAAAATCATAACTAACTAAAAAAAATCAAAAAAATAGGCGGTCGGTGCCCACGCGATTGTAATGAAAAAAATATACAAGCAGGTTCATCGAATCGATTCGGTTGGGAGGCTGAATCGATCTGCTTTCCCAGTAAGTCGAGAACAGGTTTCTTCCAAGACGGGATTTTTTCAACAAAATTAATATGTGTCTTCAATCTTCAAAAGGCTTCAAAATCTTAATATATAGGTTGGATATGATTTTCAAAATGACGTGGGATGATTCTCAACATTATTCAAGATCTAAATCATTTTTCAACCAACATTAAATATTCAAGAATTTCTATGCTTGCAAGTTCTAAAGTTTCATCTTAAATCTCAACAATTCTTTTTTTCCAGAATATGATATCAATCTTACAATATGATTTCTCTAATCAAATTAATAGATTACATAACATCAATTGATATCTAACATGGGATTTGTGGATCTACATATGGGTCATCTAATTTTTATCAATTCTTGCACAATTTAAAGTACCTCTAGATATGCAACCCTAGATCATAATTCAAATCACATTCTACATGGATTGAACATTAATACAAAAAAGAACATTTTGAATAAGAAAGCCAAGAGAATCATTTCCCGAAAGATGGAGAAACTCTTCTTTTCTTCCTCCTAAGGTGGTTCTTCCTCTTCTTCTTGGGTCGGTGTGCTTAAGATTCTTAGATATAACTCCCAAGGAGTGGGTTAACTCTAACTAAATATTATTAGTCTTCAAATCCCGAGTTGGGCCTTAGATCATAACTTTGGACCCCCAAATGAGCTCAAATGCATTATTTACTTAGCTCGATAACTACCCAACTCATATATATATATACCCCGGGATCAATCCTATTGGTCCAAAATGCCCTAACGAGCTCGTAATGCCTTCCAAAGTGTGTCCCGAATATTTTTATCACAAAAATATATTTTAGCGGTGACGTGACACATATAAATCTTCTTGTTTAAAAATCAAAATTCCATTTAGATTTATTCAAACCATTAAAGTCCAACTCTAAAATTTATAAATAATAATGAGTCTAATTACTCCCTACCTTCATTAATTTATTCCACCGAATGAAATTAATTCCCACTAAGTTTTATTTTATTCCAAAAATATGGGGTATTACATTCTTCCCCCTTAATAAGAAAATTTCATCCCCGGAATTCACTGTGATAAGAAGTCACGTTTTAATTCGTACCGTTATCTTATGTTTATTCTCAATTAATCCATACTCATATCCCATGAGATAAATGAAAGGCTCATCCCCGCCTGTCATAACACTACTGGGAATCCATATATTCCACATTATATGGACACACACGTACCATTAACAAAGATGAATGACACATATACATACAATATGTACCATTCATAGCAAGAATATCCATACATCAAGTATACCACCACATATGTACATGTAAAAAGAAAATAACCATCTTAGTATCTAACTTCCCTTAACTCTCGACCTTTGCCAAGTTCGTGCGTGGGACGTCTCGCAAGAGAAATCCAAATAAGGAACCCTCCCGATATACTATTACACGACTTAGTTAGTTATTGAGATCCATTGACCCAAGAATAAAGGGAAAAATAAAAATAAATGTTTTCGATAATCATGTAAATTCCAACTTGTGTCGATTGCCAACTAAAATGTCATCACGCTTATGGGATACACTAAATCCCGATAAATTACCAGTGTGATAATACCAAGAACAATAACAAAAATGTCCTAGAATCCATCATCTCTCAACTCCCGACATTTGCTGATTTCGTACGTGGGACGTCTCACAAGTGAAATCCAAATAAGAAATCCTTTCGATACACTACTACATAGCTCTGTCGGTTATTGAGATCTGTCGGTTCAGGAATTAAGTCTATTAATGTGTTTAATCAATTTATATGGCTCCAAATGCCTACTCATTCCAATAAAGGCTATCACTTCCCATTTCCAATGACATCATCATTATAATACCATTATTTATGATCGTACACCTCATCATGCAACCGGGACTACGACTATTCCTTATATTCCCAAAGGAACCAAATATTTCTAAAATACGAATTCTTTCCGCTTTGCATACTCTTAACATAAATAGGAAGGTTTCATCGCTGGATAGTTATTTTACTACGACATAGCTTAACAATTAGGCCTAAAATAAGTATAAGCCTCCCAGTAGACATTTCTATACATCAAAAACACTATCCCAAATACGAAATTTATCTTTTCCAATGTATTAACAAAACCAAGTGGACACTAAGTCCTAACATCAAAAATCACATATCCTACATACTCCTGAGTTTGGAAAACACAACATTTATCCACGATACTATCACTAGTCCCCTTTTTTGCAAATAAATTCATCTGTAACCTAATGCCCATATCACTGTGGGTCCTGGACTTGTCATCCCTACTTGCTCTAACCATAGAAACTTTTATATCCTTTACATAGACTACCCACTTAGAACCCCTAAAACTATCAGGTCCTTTAACAAATGCTATCCCCGATGTCGTCATGCTGGCATGGCATCATAAAAGCTAATTCTCTTTCCCATTTTGTTCTTTATTTATGAATTCATAATGCATGGGAAAACTTTCCATCGAACTTCATCTGAAACTAATCACTAATTAATCAGTCTCGCTTTTCCAGCATAGTGACGGACCTCTACTCCCATAACATCGATCCTACTAGTTTAAACGAACTTACCTTTGCTTGCGCACTATCGTTATTATCACCTCCTGAATTTCTCTAAATGTATTCCTCTAGTTTACTAGGCACTAAATTTACAAACTTCTCGTAATTCTTACGAGTGACCCACGCGAAGGTCTCTATGGCTCTCTCTCCAAAATTGACCCCTACCTGAACGGATAATAATGACTCGCAAAGAATACAATGATTCCTAATCATAGGGCTCTACATCAAAGGACGCAATGCAGAACGTAATGAGATCAAACACATATCCTAAGGACACTAGAACTGTGCTTTGATACCAACTATAACAACTCCTATTTTCTCACGTAAAGGTTGGTCAGACATGACGATACGCCGAAAATGAGGCTTATCAACACTTTCTACCATGCTCAGTACCAATATATATATATATAATAATGTATGAACAAAGTGATTTAATGAAATGATACAAACTGAATCATTGTACAATGCTCATAAAGTAAATATAAGTGTAAATTGATATAAATACACCATTGACTTATGCCCGTACAAATCTCGATATGAAGTAAAATAATCAAACGAAGAAGTACAACCTATACTAGAATCAATGGGATGGAATCCGCTACATCCAATGCAACTACAAGTCTGATCCATCGTCAGTCATACTGTCCCTATATATGAGAAAACATTAGGGAGGGGGGGGGATTTATACTTTTGGGTCAGAGACCTAGAGTTACAAGGATTCGTCACCGAGAAATATGAAAAATGTAACTAACTAATATTTCACGTCTCTCCATCGACGCTCGCATGTATCAAGTATCTCACCTCTCATCTAGAAGCAATCATACTCGTATCCTCAAACATCCAATCGATTGGACGGTCCATGAACCCAAGTATGTCCACAAAAAATAATATAATACATACTATTTTAATATTTATAAGCAGTTACTCTATAACCACTTTTACCCCAGAAATATCCATCCCTATAAATATAGCCTTCTTGGCTTAATTATAACGTGTTTATAAGTTATTACATTACCCATTATTAAGTCGATATCCTACGGCTACTTCCCAATTAATTATTAAGTCCCATATAATGCCTCCCATGCTCACTTATTCATTTACTTGATCATTTACTTTGTTATATACACATGTGTAGTTATCTCATCCTACTTCTTTCAATTTAAGAATTACTTCCCATATATTGTTCTCTTAAGTAGAAGCTTATATGTACATATATAAGGACTCAAGTAAGTGAATAAGGGTTATATGTACATATATAACGAATCCACTAATATGAATAAGTAGTTTCACCCTAGATACTATCATAACCGATTCTAACCATTTAAACTTAGCCCACTAGGCTTATGGTGCATTTCTACTTAGTATCTGTATACGGTAATAATTTGAGGTCACTAATAATTAATTATATTCTCAAACATTCGACTTATCTCTAATGAGTAATTCTTTTATTTAAACTTACCCCGTCTTAATCATAAATTTATCATTATATCTTCTAGGATCTTATCATCAATGTGCCCCTTACCAAAATTTCCCAATCCTCAAGGTGCATCCATTCCTTTTAATATTTTATTTCGTATAGATTTATTCAAGACTCCCACGCAAATCATCTTGTTATAATTAACTTGTACTTTAAGTTATTGACATATCACGAACCCATCCCGGTTTAACTGCGCATATAAGTTCGTAACAACATCATTAATATTTTGGAATAAGTCTCTATCCCTCACTTGGACAAAAATAGTCGCGCACACCCTTTCGTAGAAAAATCATAACTAATTAAAAAAAATCAGAAAAATACACGATCAGCGATCACGCAATCTTAACGAAAAAATTTATAAGAATGTCCCCCGAATCAATTCGATCGGGAGGTCGAATCAATCTGCTTTCCCAGTAAGCCGAGAATAGTTTTCTTCTAAGACGGGACTTTTCCAACAAAATTAATATGTGTCTCCAATCTTCAAAAGGCTTCAAAATCTTAATATATAGGATGGATATGATCTTCAAAACGACGTGGGATCATTATAAACATGATTCAACATCTAAATCATTCTAAACATGATTCATTGCAAATTTTGCTATGTTGTAAGTTGAGATTTATTGTTCATAGTGAAATAAAAACGTTTTACCCGAAAGGAATTTTTCCTTAAATTGTTTCTTTTACCGCATGCTTTAATTGTTTAATGGATAAAATCACTTAGATGCATCTTTAGGGTTTTAAGAAGATAATATTGGTTTTTACTTTAAAATTAAAATAGTTATTTTTACCTAAAGCACACACTATAGGGCCTTATCAAATTGGTATCAGAGCTCGTTGCACTATTTTATTGTGTTTGTGATCCCGTGACTTTAGGTATGCCTTTCGATAATTTTGATGATTTTAGAATTCACGTGTTTGAAACTTCTAATTGGAAATCACGCATAAAGTCTACTCTTAAAAATTTTGTTAGGGGTTTGGACGTAAGTTAGATGAGTGCCCCACTAAACTTAGGGAGCATTTTAATAAATCGATAAATTATGTTTCTACCCTTAGTGAGAGTGACCTGGAAGAATAAAATTTTTATGCTAGTAAGCGAGACCTTCCCACCCTTGTGGCTAATCATGTGAGTGATGACGACATATTTTTTCATGATTCTTTCCCAGTCACAGGTTGTGATGCCCTAGAGAGTGAGGGTGAGGTGAGTGAGGATGAGAGTGAGGATAAGAGAGATTTGCAAACTGCCTTTAATGAGTTATATGAAGAAACTTTGAAAGTAAAGAAGGCAAACTTGAAATTAGAAGCTAAGTTGAAAGAACGTGTCATAGAAAATAATAATACCAATGCTTTAATTGAGGAACTTAGGGGGCTTAAGAAGAAAATTCGAGTGAAGCTAGAATATGTCGAGGGTGAGAGAGATAGTCTTGGAGGGTTGATAGAGGCTATGAAAAAGGAATTAGTTGAGTTTGAGGATTCTATGCGTTAACTTGAGTCGAGGATAGGTGATCTTGAGAAGAAATTGAGAGATTCGAGTAAGGTGAAATTTGATTTGGAAGCTAGGTCCGAAAAGGTAGACAAAATCTTAGGAACCATCTAAATCAAAGATAATAGGCATGGTATTGGCTTCGATAAACATGTTGAACATGTTCCCAAAGATAAAACCATTAAAGCAAGAGAGAGACCTAAAATTATTAGGAGAGAGCCACCTTAGAACGTTGGGAATAATCGTCCCATAGCTAACATTCCCCGTCGTATCTACATTTACACTCATTGCGGTATGAGAAGTTATCTTAGATAATTTTTCTACGATCTTAAAAACGCTCCTAGAAAGTCTAAGAATAAGGCTGTTCCGGTTTCCCAAACCCCTACTGGTCGTTTCACACCTACTTGGGTTAGGAAATTGGATTTAGAGGTGTTAAGTATTAGACTTGGTGACACACGTGTCATTGCTCGTGTTTCTCCCCATGTTTCATCTTTTGGTTGAGCATGTTCTTCGGTTTGTCATACGCTAGTATTTGCATCATGATTTTTTGTTTGTTAGTGTTATGTCCTGTATCTTGTTTTGGAGTCTTATTAAAAAAAAAATTTTTTGGTCAAAAATATTTTTTTTCAAAAACACAAAAAGATTTTCAATTTTTGTGTCGTGAGTTTACATATTTGATGTGGCATATTGATTGCTTGGACCCCATCCTTTCATTATTCATGTGGCTAGGACACTTGGTCATAATCATTGTTGCGTTGAATGATCTTAACCATTGTTTTAATGGGGTTGTTTCGAAGTTGATATGAATTTTGATTCGACTTTGTATATATGCCATCTTTGCACACATGCACGAGTTTATATGATTGTTTAACATCTCTTGCATATTTGAGTTTGGTGAGACGTTCTTATCTCAATTTTGTCATCTATGCATAAGTAGACATAAGGAGGAGGTGTGCATGTAAGAATCGTTTATCGCGAGGATTGTAATTGAAAAAATGATGAGTGTTCACGGGAAAGGGCTGAGAGAGTGTAAAATTGACTCGTCGTGAACGCCACAGTTTAAAAGAGCCCCAAAAAATTAAAAGGCAATAAAAAGAATCATATGCCAAAATATGGGCCAAATTAGTTTATTCTCATTCCAAAAGAAAATTTGATATATATTTGAGGGAGTTTGGATGGATAATTTAAACGGGTTTGCACCACAAATCCCAACGTTGAAAAATCGTATCATGACGCTATTGTTTGTAGAATCGTCAAAATTCCGAATTTGTGTGCATGTTTGGTTTTTTAGTTCATTTAGCTCTACATTTAAAGGATGTAGAGCGTTTTAAATTATTGTAAAGATATGAAAAGGCAAGTTCAAAAATATTGTAAACTACCATATACTAAAATCAATTTCTTTTTTTTTTCTCTTTTCAAACAAGAAAGATTTATTATATATAAGATGAAGTTGATGGCTTAGGGTTTTTTGGTGGAGATAAAGTGAAAAAGATGAGAGGGACAACGCATAAGACCAAAACTCGATTTATACTGGAGCATTAGTTAGGTGAAGAAATCTAGCACCATTTTCTAATTATTTTCTCTTTCTTTATTTGTTTTGAAAACTATTTTGATTTTATTGAGAGATGGGATGTGTGTTGATATACATTAGTAGTTATGCAAAGTTTGAAAAATAGTTCGCTCTACAAAGTCTAAGTTTGCAGATATATAAAGTTTAGAAGTTGGTATGTCAACATGTTGGCGTGATCTATTAGTTTTTAATAGTTACTTTATATTTAATGTTAATGGAGATTTATTCATGTGAACAATTATTCTAATGGTCTTTTTTTAATATTGTCATCTTTCATTTTGTTGTATTTGCTTTGGGCTTAAAAAATAAATAATGGTTAATCTTAATAATTAATTCCGTGTCATATAATTAGTTAAACTAGATAGTTGTTTTCCTATTATTATGCTCTTTGGAAATAAAGTATTAGTTAAAGGCTAGCATGTGCATCGTGCGGGTTTACACCATTTTAAATATTATAAAACTTAGTACAAAAATCAATTCTCAATTATCCATCATTCTAAGAGTATCCACGTGGATCAGGAGATTATTATTGCATCAAAAAATTTCAACTTGCTTTCACATTTGTCTACTCACACGATACGATTAATAAAATTAATAATTTTTACACCAAATTAAATACGATAATATATGAAAACACGAGTTAACGTCAATAACACAACTAATACAAGCCAGGGTTTCACACAAATACGACATGAGACAAATTTCTACAACAATATATATCCTCACACGAACACGACACGAATAAGACATATCGTGTCAATTGATGTTTTATTGTGTCGTGCCTAAAATTGTTATCCTTACATTTGGTTTCCTTATTTTTAATTGTTCACCAAGAAATATTAAGCACAATATATTTACATATGCTATTAATTATAATGTATGCGTATTTATTGACTAAAACTATTTTAATTTAATTTTAAGTACTTATTTTTTATTGTATCAAACGTATGCATATCGTGTGGATTGCGTGCTAGTTGTCTAATATTATTGACGACAAAATTAATTGACCTCAACAACACCCTATAAATGTCCCATGTCATTATTTTTTTAAAAAAATGTGTAATTACTGTCATTTCACACATCATTTGCAATTTGTATATAATTAAAATTTTAAAAAAAAAGTAATAAATATAACATTTTCCCTTTTCCATCCATTTCTTGGCTTGTTCCATCTTACAAGTGACTCTCACAAGAAAACAGAAAAGAGTGCAATGCTAGCAACGTGGTGGTAGGATACATTACGTTACAAACGAGAATCCAAAGTGAAAGAATTTGAGATTCTCGCCGGGGAGTGAACTCAAAGCATGAAGAAATTATTAATCCAGCCTCGTGGGTTTTCTCTAAATCCATATATACTTTTTACATCAAACATCAATCAAACCAAACCCTTTACAAACCAAGAGCTCCAAGGGGAGTTTTCCCTTGTCCAGCCTCAAAGTAAAAAATCAACATAGCCAACATGGCAAGCCTAGCATGCTTAATCTCCGCCAGCTTCAATCTCTCAAGCTTCTCAGCATCCGCAATGTAAACCCCATCATTAATCGACCCAGCGAGACTCAACGGGTCAAAGAATTTTCCACCAGGGTAGCCCTGGTCACCGGTGGAGTTAGCAAAGTTTTCTGCGGTTCTAGACCAAGGTGTGGCCCAGTCGACTGATTGTGACTCAGGGTTAAAGAAATCAACCCATCTCTTGCTCTCCACCCACCCCATGAGAAGGAGTTGAGTGCCCAAAAGGGAGCCAAATGAGAAAGGCGCAATGGCACCAGGATCAGCACCGGCCTCGAACCATGGGATGCCACTGTAGGCCTGACCCACGAAGATGCCAAGAACAGCTGCCATGGCCCATCTCCCATGGATAAGCTCTGCTTCTCTGTACCATTTTAGAAATGCTGGGTCCTTGCCTAGTCCTAGTGGGTCGAAACCAAAGTCACCTGGGAGCCTGTTATTCAACAAACACACACCCATTTGAACATACAAAACAACATCAACGTGAAACATTAAAATCGTGATAAGAGAAAGTGAAAAGAACGTACGAGCCATCTAGCCAGTCAGGGTCAACCAAGTTGCCACCACCTTTAACAGCAGGGATCCAAGACTTCTTAGCAGTAGATGCAGCAGCTACCACAATAAACCTCTTGGGAGCTACAACTGCACCACCACCCACTCTAGCTCCAATGGGTGCTGCCAACAAGCTCTGACCCCTCTTCCCACCACACAAGAAGGCGGAACCCAACCCATTTAGGACTGCACCAGATGTAGCAGCCATCTCTCTCTATGTATGTGTTTTACCCACAGGGATGGATTAGAATGATGGTGTAAGATGCACAACTGGGCTGTAATGTGGGAAGTGAGTTGGGTGATAAAAAAAATGGAGCTTTGTATGAAGCCAGGTAGGATAAGTGAAATCCGGAGAGGTGATCAAAGCTCTGTCTTGGATATATTTCTGACCAATGAGATGTTAGCACAATCCCCAGTATTTCTCGACCACTACTCCTCAGGTCCAAGCACGTGACGATGTGTAACTTTTTTTTTTTTTTTTATACCACACCATGTGGTGTTCGGGCCAACTTACGCGCGCCTCGACTGATCTCCATTCGCGGCTCGTAGCTTCCGCTGGTCAAGCATTATTTTGACAGTGTCATCGAACTGGGAACCAAACTCAATCCAGCTCCAAGACTGTCCGAGTGACAGCCTTATACCACTAGACCAAGAGACTTGGTTCGATGTCTAAGTGTTTTGATCTTGTGCACCATTCAACAAACTATGTACAAATGTACATGTGTATTTCATATTGGAATAAAATAATTTGGACTGACTTAATATATATTATATATAGGAGTGATATCCTTCACATATCAAAGAAATAAAAAGTTGTTTTTTTTAAATTATCTATGTATCTTATTTATTTTACAACATGTTATCTTCACATGTTATTATAATTTTTTTCGTGCTAATCAAAACTAATATTTAGCTCCTTTGATTCATACAATCTCCTTTGATTCATACAAGTCGACTTGACTCACCTCTTGTTTCGGTGCATTCTCTTACGCTCAAAGACATAACGAGTTCCCCAAATTATAGATTGAGATGATAAGTATCAACAAACTAATACCAAAAATCAAAACTACAGGGACAAAAACACGAAATCAAATATGTTAATATTGTGATGGGAAAACACAATGGTCGTCAAAATCAACTATGAAAGGTATCTTTTGGGCTCACGGTGATTACATTTATTTCAAGTCCCACGGTTATTAAGTGATTTATGTTGACATTCTACGTGTATGTAACCATCATGAGTGGTTCAAGCATTTGAGAAGTATTTGGATTCCATTGATGTTCATTATGACTATGTGACTCAAAGCCTCAAATTCACGGTCCTTCCATATCATTTCAAATGTCAAGCTAAGCAAACAATGAAAAACTCGCACTATACTGAAAAAATAAGAAGTTTTTTCATATTTGATATGTAATATAGTAAAAGTTTCAACCATAGTTGATCCTAAGGCTCCAGAAGAGGCTATGCAATGTTGTTATATGGTACCGTCCACTCATATGCGATGAGTAATATCAATGCGATTCTCTAAGAAATTTACATCGTTCAATGGCATAAGAATACATGGGTACCATACTGAAATAAACAATGAAAAGTAATTTTGCACTACTTCTAATATTGTAAGCGAGAAGCTTACACTACCAACAAATCATTTCACTATTCATGGGATTATACTATACAATATTTATTGTTGTAGAATTTCATTTTATCATGAGCTTGAAAATTCATGATTTAACTATTTGATTTTATACAATGCTCAATCTTTGATAACTATTGTTATCACAACGATATGTGTATATTAGTTGTTATTCACCCTTTATATGGACCATTGACAAAAATAGCATTTATCACCTATTTTGCAAAAAAATATTCTGATGAGACAATCATATTGTCATTAGGGGGAAGTAAGAACGTACCTGAAGTGTATATTGTTCCTGAAGAATGGAAAAAATTATCGTGGAATACTTTCACTTTGTCTCATTTAATTCTTCATATCACTCAATGTGAAAATGAAGTGAAAAATGATAGGCAACATCAAATGATTACTAAACTGAAAATGTTAGATGTAGTCGGATGGACTAGCTACAAATGTGCTTGTCAAAGTCATTGTCCCATTAAGACAAAATAAATTTGACAACAAATAAATTTATTACCTGCCAAAAATATGGAAAACCTATATGTCCCAACTACTTAACTCTCAAGTAGTGGAGGTCAAATACAGTCATGCCCAAATAACGTCCTAGAAGAGGTTATACACAATGTTCCAAAAGAGGTTATGAATAACAAAAATCCCATTTATCTAGAACCCATAAAGAGGCTATTATCTATGAAAAGACACAAGTCCCCGAAGTTACTATAAAACCCCTCAAATAGGCAAAGATACCTAACAACAATGAGATCTTTATATTTTATACATATGCAGGCGAGAAGTGGGATCGCCAATGATGATCATCGATGATATAATTATATATTTTATAGCTACTCAATAATCAAAGGTCAATGATACTACAAATCCACGCACTATAAATGAACGTCAACGAATAGTATATTGGCCAAAATGAGAAAATGCCACGATGGCATATTTCGAGTCTCTAAATATACGAGGTGTATTTAGACCTATAGTACAAACCCCATAAGACGTTAACCCTGAAGATTACGAATGAGTTTTGTACGATCTATAGCAAAAGATTTTTTTCAAAAATCAAAAATTAATTATATACGAACATACCATCCCGTTACGACTGTAAATATTTTGAAAGAAAACTGATTATCTTATCAGTTTTGAAATATATTATATATGAGACTCATGAATAATATAACTCCTTATTTATACAGGACTTGGACAAAGAATGCATATACAAATTCTAATAGGATTTTCTTTTCCTGAAGAAAAGCCAAAGAGTACGTACTCAATTCGAATAAAACGTTCATTATACAGCATGCAATCGAAATGAATATAGGTAAAACTGTCCTACCAAATACTTGTTTAAGGAAGGGTATGGAAACAATCATATATGCCAATGTGTCATTATAAAAATATCATTAAAAGGATGTGCTCCTGAAGAACTCAATTAAAATATAAAATATCCAAATAAGGAATTAAAAAATGAATGACCTTGGGGTAACTAGTTATTGTCTCAGCCTGCAGATCGAGCACATTTTATATTAAACTCAAATACATTAGTGAAATGGATTGACAGGTCCTGCAACGCTTTAAAATATAATAAGAACATAATTTTAGTATACCCATGATCTCTGGTATTTGGATATTAAATTGTCCATACCATCCTAAAGAGGATAACAAATATAAATTTGGTCTAGAAATACTAAATGTGCATGTTATTTTTGCATTATTAAATTTGTTCCAGATGTCGCATACTTTCACATTATTAGTATGTTATTATACATTGCACGATGCATGAGCCCTGACATAGTATTCGCAGTCAATATCTTGAAAGAAATAATTACCATTGACTTGCAAGGACGGGAGTAATATCAATCATATTGTGTGATAAGTCATAAAATTATTGGTGTGATACTTTTAAATCTAATGATCCACATCTATTTAGTTATGTACATGCAGGCTATCTATGGGATCCTCACAAAGAACAATCAATGTACATTATATACTTATAATTTGTTACTAACGCTACCTATGAAGGCAATGATGCATGTATATCCTAAATTCAAAAAGGTTACATCAAGGGAGATGTGATCAGCACATTTTGATCTTTATCCATCCATGAACTTTAGAATAGTTATATAACACGTGAACACCAAAAAAGTCATGTTATTGATGTCAATTACATTCGATGAAGTTACATGTTTACCCCTTTTCCTAAAAGTCGAGCTTCAAAAGAAAAATGAGATAGTAATAACTTATTTGATCTCTTCACCAATTAATACCGAAAGAAACATTCCAAAAGTTTATGTATGAGACTGATATGTGTCGAATCGATCATCAAAGAAATGACATAATAAGGGGGAGTATTCAATCGGGGGGAGAGCATTTTATCAAGGGGAGAATCAAAGAACATGACATTTAAGAACATGCGCGCATGGTACTCTTTTTCCTTTCAGTAGTTTTTTTCCCATTAGATTTTTTCGTTAAAGGTTTTAAAGAGGCAACATTAAGCGCCTCCAACACCAATTCAATGATTACAAAGTTTTACTCTTTTTCCTTCTTTTTGTTTTTTTTTCCACTGAATTTTTTCTAAGCGAGGTTTTAATGAGGCAACAATCATTGAATGGTGAAAATAGTGTACATCCAAGGGGATGTTATAAAATGTACAAAATAATGGATGTCCACTTGTATTCTTCATTGAATAAGGGATTTTTTTTTTATGACTTACATTGTACTACAAATAGGGGTGATACCCTTTGAGTATTTATGGAATATTATAGGTATTTATCTCTACTTTGAGATTTTTATGAATTTATGTATTTATGTTTTAAGATGTTACCATAAATTTCTTTTTATACTTCAATTATATCATACTCACTCAATCTCGAATTGATAACTTCACTACACCAAAAAGGCTAAATTGGCACCCTTTAGCCGGCCAGCCTTGTCACGGTCATTGACCGTGACAAGTCCGTGACAAATACTTATAATATTATCACGGTCAAGGACCGTGATACGTCCGTGATAATTTTTTCAGTAAAAAAAAAACTACGCTTTCTTTTTTTCCCACCGTTTTTGGTTTTCCCTCTCTTTCTCTCTCTAAGCGATTTCCAACTCTCTCCCTCTCTCTCTAAGGTATGTTTTTTTCCTCTCGTTCTCTTTCATTTCTATATGTGTGTGTATGTGTGTGTATATTTGTGTGTGGTGGTGTGTGGTGGGGGGCAGGGGGTGGTGGGTTTGGGGTGGGGTGTGTGTGTGTACGTGTGCGTGTGCGTGTGGTGGGGGGAGGGGAGGGGAGGGGAGGTACAAGGGGCTGGGTGGGGACCAGGGGGTGGTGTGTGTGTGTGTGTGTGCAGGTGTGTGTGTGTGTGTGTGTGGTGGGGTGAGGGGGCAAGGGGTGGGGTGTATGTGTGTGTGCAGGTGTGTGCGTGTGTGTGTAGCGGGGGTAGGGAGGCAGGGGGTGGGGGGTGGGGGGGTGGGGGGTGTGGGCGGGGGAAATCTCAACAATTGTATAACTTTAATTAATAAATTGTATAGCTTTAATTGTATAGTTTTATATGAAAGTAAATTAATAATTAGTGCCCATTTCATATGAAAGTAGGATTGCCCCTCATTGTAAATTAGTAAATTAATAATTATATACTTTAATTATAAGCTTAATTGATGAAATCAATTAATTGAGTAGATGAATTAGAAGGAGTACGGGATACACATTTGTTGTTGACATTGTTGTTGGATTATAGTGGATTGATGTTGGGTTGGTTAGTTTTAAAAGTGGCATGACCACTAGATTATTGTCCATATGGGGGTGGGATTTTCAACTTTTTTTTAAAATTACTTTGTATATCGATCAATATATATATAGTATGATAATTAAATGAAATATACTTGAAATTACATATAGTGCGCATAGATACTGGCCTTCAAATTCTTATGCGTAAGCATTCAATAGCCCTTAGACCCGTTCGAGAGTCATTACCCCTGTAATGAGATCTCTCGAATTGTCCCGTTTGGACAGTTTGGGACTGCATAATTTATGTATAATATTCTTAGTGACTTAAAGTTGTTACTTTTTGAGGAAGTTCTGCAGTCGTATCCTAATGTTCTCTGGGTACATACTAGATTGACAAGTGTGATTGTTATTTCAATTGATCAATTGAAATAACACTCACACTTGTCAATCTACGTCGTGTACTTGGAGAACTACAAGGATATGCTATCGAATTTTTTTCAAATTGTAACAATGTGCATGAACTGTTAAGTACATTACAGAAAAATGCGGTCTTGAATGGGATAGGACCACTCACCCTTTAGAGGAGATGGAGGAAATAAAAATTTCTATTATAAATTGAATTTGAATATAAATAAGACATAATTAAATGAAACATACTATAAATCTAAGTTTTGTTTATACTAATCCATGAATATAAGCTTCGTACCTTTAATAGGTGATTAGCTCAAAAAATGTATACCATTGCCACAGGAGATTTTTAACCCCGGCTCATAGTTTCAGATTTGAGAAAGGTTCCAATTTTTTATTGGACAGGGTTGAACATAGGCTACCGCCGAGACAACTATCGGGTTCAGAAATTAAAAGTAAATCTTTTGAATGTGACCCTAATATGCCAGGTAAGAATCCCAAATTTAAGAATGTCAAGCATAAGAAGACCCCAACTGGGAATGAACTGAAACAAGAAAGGCATGGTCTAGGAGGTCAATTTTATTTGACTTGCCTTATTAGAATAACAACCCGGTGCGCCATGTATTGGATGTGATGCATGCAGAGAAGAACTTCGTTGAACATATTGTGGGCACTTGCCTTGGGTGGAATCATTAGAAGGATGGAGAAAATGCACGAAAAGACCTTAAATCGTTTAAACTTAAGCCACAACTATGGTTGAAAGAAGATAGTAGGGGAAGGACAATAATTCCCCCTGGTGCATTTACTTTGACGAGTGGGGAAAGGAAGGTGCTTTTAGACACAATATATAATTTGAAGGCCCCATCTACTTTTTCGTCCAACTTGCAAAGGATTGTGAATTATGCTACTCATGATTTACATAAGTGTAAGTCCCACAATTGGCATGTGATCATGCAATTGGTTCCTCTATTGTTTAAGCGTTGTTTCTCCAAGCACAAGGATTTACGGAGGGCTATTATGAAAATTAGATTTACCTTCTCACTCTTGTGTGAGAAGGTAGTCAATCGAGAACGCATAGTGGCCGCAAAATTGGCGATGACCGAAGCAATTTGTGTGTTGGAGAAGTACTTTTCCCCAACATTCTTTGACATAAGTGTTCACTTGTTGGTACACCTATGCGACGAGGCACTTCTTTGTGGTCCAGTTAGATATCGGTGGATGTATCTGTTTGAAAGATTGATGAAAGTTTTTAAAGATTACGTCAAGAATACGCGATACATTGCAGGATCAATTACAGAGGAATACATAACCGTGGAGTCATCAATATATACTCGGGAATATATGCCTGACTCGACTAGCGTTGATGACACTGATGAGTTCGTCGATGATGGTGGTTATGTGATGGGAAAACGAGTTACATTAACGAGTTTGCAACATGAACAAGCAGCTCGTTATCTATTTGACAGACATGAAAATGTCGAAGAATGGAAAAAATAAGTTTCGATTATTATAATGTTTAACATTATTTTAGATTATTTTATACATGATTAATTTTGTAATATGCAGAAAATATGAAGCCTGTGAGAACAATAAAAGACGAAAAACAGTGGTACAATCAGACAGTGAATTTAGGCTGTAGTTGACACAAGAGGTAATTATAATGAAAATGGTTGTTATATAACGTTACATTACACTCAAAATTTACAACTAATATAATTAATTTATCTATATTCTCAGCTCTTAAAGACGGGTGATGCGACATCAAGGCTTAATTGTCTATCCACTGGACCCTTGTTCGTGTCACAAGAGTACAAAAAGTATCGATTGACCGGTTACATTTTCGGCGCTAAAGTGTACGAGAAAAGTACAAATGTACAGAACTCGAGCATTTCATACAAGGCTCTTACTTTCTTTCGAGCGAGCGCAAAACATAAAAACCTCGTTGAAGCTGAAATGACTTACTATGGTGTAATCCGATATATATTTGAATTGGATTATATAAGCTTCAAAGAGGTTGTATTTTACTGTGACTGGGTAAGAGTTGAGGATAAAAATGCTTGTAAAGTTGATCATGTCACCAATTTGATCATGGTTGACTTGTCCAAGTTGAAGAGCAACGACCACTTGAGCGATGAGCCATTTGTTTGTGCATTTCAAAAGGTTAACCAAGTGTTTTATTCAGATTATATCAACAACGA
Organism: Sambucus nigra; assembly: GCA_949130495.1. Taxonomy (NCBI): domain Eukaryota; kingdom Viridiplantae; phylum Streptophyta; class Magnoliopsida; order Dipsacales; family Adoxaceae; genus Sambucus; species Sambucus nigra. The sequence continues at coordinate 149,844,565 of OX422212.1, read as the reverse complement.
GCCATGGTCAATTATCCAACACGCGCCAAAACATCTAAAAGTGGTGTGGATGACTTAGTTGCTCCTACCGAATATCAATTCATTTTTTATGATAACCCGAATTTTAAATAATTTTTCAATTTGTAATAAATATTCCAATTTGTACCGAAATATTCCAATGCATTTGGACTGTTTGGGAGTGCATAATTTCTGTATAATATTCTTAGTGGCTTAAAGTTGTTACTTTTGGAGGAATTTTCTATTATAAATTGAATTTGAATTTGAATTTGAATTTGAAATTTAAGTTTTGTTTATACTAATCCATGAATATACACTTCTTACCTTTAATAGGTGATTAGTACATAGTTATTGGGGTGTCCTATTTGTGGAGAGGAGACTGAATCTCTCCGTTTATCCTTTATATCCGAACACTAAGAAATGTCATAATCCTATGGAGTGATGCTCTACAAATTCCTTCCAACCGTTGTGTAGCCAAACATCACCAGTTGAAGTTGTCAATTACACTTTCCATACCCCACCACTTGGAACCTCTAGCAAAACATGGGAAAATATGAAAAGTGGAATTGACAACTTCAACTGGTGATGTTTGGCTACACAACGATTGGAAGGAATTTGCAGAGCATAACTCCATAGGATTATGGTATTTCTTAGTGTTCAGATATGAAGGGAATTATATTTGACTCGATTGTCCGGGGTACATTACTTGGAAAGAGGTGCCATATGAGCTCAAGTTAGCTGTTTGGGTGGCACTACAGGTAATGTATTTATATTTATATTTATATTTATATGAATATTTAAATTTAAATTTCAATTTCGATTTCGATTTTGATTTTTATGAATATTTGCTTCTTGGGTGGCACTACACTCTTGTGCAGTGTCTTGCAGTGTTTGATTATTATAGTGGAACTAGAACTGGAAATTGGTGCTGGATTTTCTCAAAAGTTGTCCTCTTCTAGAGGTTCTTATCTTTGAGTTACGTCTAACATCACTTCCAGCTAAATAGTTTGTGTATTTGAGATAATTGATGGTGATGTTGTTTCTTCTTATATTAGGGTTTTTCATTTTGTTGTGAACATATCGGGGCATCGTGGTTGGAATGGTATGTACCTGATTGTTTGAGACCACACCTAAAGACAATCAAAATTACGGGATTGGAGTCTAACAATGGAGTTGAACAGTTGTGGTACTTTGTGGAGAATGCCAAAGTTTCGAACAGGCACGGGATTTTTTTTATTTTGAATATATATTTGCACTATCTCTATTTTATCCCGATATATAATATTTGAACAGGTACAATGTTGCTATAATAGGTACATATATACTGATGGCCAGTGGCAGTGGCCATATTGCCTAGCAGATTTTTTTCAATTCTGCCTAGAATTGTCACGGTCATTGACCGTGACAAGTCTTTGATAAAGAAAGTTGTCACGTACTTGTCACGGTCAATGGCCGTGACAATTTTTTTAAACACTGTCACGGTCCTTAATCGTGACAAAGCTTGTCACGATCATGACCGTGACAAGTCCGTGACAAAAAAAGTTATCACCCCCAGAATTGTCACGATCATTGACCTTGACAAGTCCAACTTGTCAAGGTCAATGACCGTGACAATTCGGCAGATTTGGTGTAGTGCTTTTCTTTTTAATATTTTACAAATTAATAGTCATGTTTCTAGAAATAATATGTAATATATGTGTAGTGAGTTCAATTCAACAATCAACTTGTTTAACTATATCGCCCAGTAGTGCTATGAAAAAATTAAGCTAACACATTAATTTAACATGGTTAAATAAGTATTTCTTGTCTATATCCACAGGGGAAATGGGGAAAGGTTATTCTTATTATGATGAAGAAAATTTGAGTGTTCATATTGCTAGATGAGAATCCTGATGACAAGTACTTCAAGTGCGATAGAGTGTCAACATGTGTCCTCTTCCTAATGAGGGGCCTTATTTCTAATACAAAAGAGTCCTAATAATCTACAGTTGTAGTATATTATAATTCACTAATGATACATTTTTTTGGAGTCTATCATAAATGTCTTAGTTGAGTTGTAGTAGGATTTTAGTAGTTTTGATTATTATCCCCTATACTGCCATGATTCTATGAATTTGAGTTAATTTTCTTCTAATTATCGCATTTCATGTGGTTATCCAAATTTTAATAAAAGACTAGGTCGGTAGTTGTTCATATCTAGGGATAATCCATGGAGTCTTTTGACATGTGTTTTGATTGTGAGTTAAGTTGATTTCATCCTAATCCATTACCCATGTGAACGATACCCATAATAGAATAACAACTCAATAACGTGTATTGAATTTAAGGTATTATCATCATTTTTAGGGTGATAAATTTATAAAGTATTTTTTTTAAATGTTTGACTTTAAAAAAACAACTTTCTATTTGAGACAAAGGGGATATATAGAAAGCCCTCTTTGTATGTCTAGGTTAATCATTATACAAAAGCATTACCAACTTATTCAAAAATGACATCAAAATGAAATCATACGAACACATGAAGATAATTTTCTAAATGGGCATTTGACTTGGCCTATTATTTAGTTATAATTGTTACTTTGCCCACGATTTTGTTTTGCTTAAGAATTTGCTCACCATTTTTGACAATATCTTTTATGGTTTATTATTCCCACGATACCACGTGTACCAGTTTCTAATTATAATAACTAAACAGTTTCCACAATTGCAATAATTCCAATAGATCATATATTGCCTTGAATGCCAGTCCAACAAGTACTATCTTTAATGCATATTAGAACATAGTCATAGGAATCTAACAAGCCAACACAACACAAGGTCAAAAATATAGTCGTAAGAATCTATTTCTCAATCTCTATAAAATCTAAATCTTCATAACCCAAAATAGGACAAACCCCATTATCATTTTGCCATTTATGAAGACTACCAAATAATTACAACAAACGCAAATTAAGATGGGTGGTGGATTTAACAAGGGGAAAGGAGAAACTTCCACTCAAGATGTAATTACATGTTAATTTTATGACATTGAAGACTACAAAGCATCTAATCGTCTATAGATATATACAAAATGCAAGGAACCATAATGAAATTATTTGATGATGATATATAAACAGGGGTAATATAGGAGGAAGTTACTAAAGTGTTATTTCCACACATGTAAATGATTTAAAATACTTGAAGATTCCATGAAAAAAAGGAATGCAAAGAAGATATCAACCAATTAATTGCAATATCAAAGAGCATGTTTTTCATGTAAGCTATCTGTCATTGGGCTAACAGTTGTCCATGGAAAAAAGTCAAATATCCTAGAGGTTGTGTTGGGCATACAAGACTTTGGATTTAAATTAAAGAAATAAGAAAAGATGCTACGGTTTTAAAATGTATTAATTATAGTAAATTTGAGTGACTATCAACTATAGTGGCTTTGTGAAGTGATGATGATTTGTGTGAAGAAATTGAAAGAAAATTGTAAGTAATGTTGATTACTTATGGATGATGTCATTGAAATATTTTATATTTGGAGGGACTATGAGTTTCCCGCATGGCAGTACACCTAGCATTTAAAAAAAATCCAATGTTACTATAAGTCCTAATTTCCCACTGATTATGGACTGGATAAAGATCCTATAAATGATAAATATGAGATCACCTAGTTTAGTCCTATTGCACCTCAACAAACTAAAATATAAGGATACAAATTAAGGCAGTCCATCATAAATGCTCAAGGTAATAATTTTAATAAATATGACACTTGTATCTATGAATAAAACACCCCTATCATGAGAAAAAATAATACAAAGCAACATTGTCCCCGTGACCTTAACTATTAACTAGCATTTTTTAGTACTCAAAGTTGTCCTTCTCCCAGACTAATAAAATAATCCCCATATCCCTTCCCTGTGGACGTAGGCGGAACAAATCTGCCAAACCATGCACATTCTTATGTTATTTATCCTACTGCATTCAAATTTGTGGGTAACTTTGGTATTTAAAATTATTGTAGATTTGATCCCCCTATAATTTGGCACCGTTTATGGGAAGCTTTTGAATTAAACCTTTTGATATTACCAAGACTTTACCATTATGAGTGCACACCGTCCCTACCGCTCCCATATTGAAAATCGAGTTCAATCTGAGACACAGATCGTAAGTAGGGAACAGTCTCCTTAAAGATCTACTCATTCCTTAATAATGCCAGATCTCATGGGCGTACTCCCCATAAATATGGCCTCGGTCTTCATCACAACACTCCCTCTATGAATCCTCTAATGAGTAATCCCACACCACATCTCATTAACTTCTTTGAGGAACATTTGAACAAACATGATGAAGAAATATCCAGGTTGAGAAAATATCTTACAGAACAGTTTTAAAGATGTAGCTCTAGCTATCACAATCTTATACGACGTAGAAAGAGGAAAATTTGTTCACCTATGATTCCTCCTATTGACCATCATGTTAGCATTCAGATATCGACTACCATGCATCACACATGTTAATTGGCCAAAATCGTGCACTTCATCCATTCATAGCTAAGTCCGTTGAGGTGGTCAATTAGTTTGGCCAATTTAATCATGTCATGGTTTATCAAGGATAACTCCACACCTCAAGAAGAGCATAAGTCGGGATGCTTTGCATGATTTCATCAAGAATGAATTGGAAGGACGCTTGAACCTTATTCTAGCACGAACCCCTAAAGACCTTTTTAGAAAATCTCTTAGACACGGGTCAACTTCTCCATTGATCATGGACTTTGACAAGTCGAAGCTTCCCAAGAAATTATGTGTTCCAAAAATTATAACATATAATAATAAGATCAGTCTATCCCATCACATCTGCCACTATAAACATAAGACTGGTCTAACCCATCGCATCTATCACTTTAAACAGTCCATGTCCATATGGAGTCATCATAACACCATGATATGTCGTGTTTTCCTATCTACTCTGGGCGAGATCGGGCTAAGGTGGTTTGAGAATCAATCCCCTAGGTAGATATATTAATTTAAAGATTTGGCGAATCAGTTACTTGCCCTTTTCGTTACCAGTTATTGTAAATAACTATGTGTGATAAAGAGTCGAACAAATGCGCAAATCCCAATTACAAACTTATTTAATTAAAGTAAATTTTAAACCAAAATAAATCAGTCCTTAAACAAGAAACTACATGTGTTGTGTCAAACCATCCTAAACACCAACATGCTAATTCACAGATTTCAGGAAAAAAATTCGAAGGGCAAAACCTTTTATTTCACTATGAATTAAATCGTAATTTATAATCACAATGAAATTTGCAATAAGTTTACCTCAGCAAACCTACATAGACACGCAGCCTAGAGTCAGCAATGGATCCCACACAGTGAACCCACATGAATCGCAGTTCAATCTTAGGCAATGGAACACCCTCAAGTAATCCTCAATGACACTCAGTCAACAGCCCAGAACCATAAAAGGCACCTAAATCAGCATCATAAAATTTTAGCAAAATATGTCTTGGGTTCCACAAAACAACTCAGATAAAAGTAATTGGGATTGTGAATTGAAAACAAACTTTGAACCCTTAAATTGTTGGAGAAGAAAATAAAACTGCACAAGCAGTTATTGAAACATAAGTTTTTCTCTCTGCAAAAGTCTTCTCTGCACAAAAGAAAACACTAACAGCTATTATATAACAATCAAAAAGCAGCGTCGCTCGAATGAAACAGTTGTCGCTCGAACAAGACATGTGTGATCTCGCTTAAACGATCAGCATCTCGCTTAAACGATCAAAGAGTCAATCCGAAGGTTCGCCATCAGATTTGGAAAATATTTCAACCTCAAAAACAAAACTCCTTTCAATCATTCTGTACGAAATAGTTTTATATAAACATAATTTTTGAAAAAAATATTTATAAAAACTTTCAAAATCAATTTTTTATAATTAAAAAAATATTTTAACCTTTATAAAAAATATCCAAACACTTTTAATATGAAATGCAAATGGAACTTAAATATATTTTTACCAAAATCATCTCGTTGGGCTTGAATGTTGAAGTCCACTTGAAATTCGGATCCGTCTTTTGTGGATGTAAACTTTATCAATTCTTCAACGACTTGTAGCAGTATACGGCATACTTAGTTGTGACGGACATTTATAAAATCATGTCCATGCAAATCTCCTCATATGTCTATGCTGGTAGAAAATAAAAACATCCGAATTATAAAAAAAAATTACCTATACAAATCTACCTTCCCAAAAACTCAAGAGTGGAAAGATAATATGTCAAGTCTTCAAAATTTGATTCAACAATCAAATCTTCAAGCTTTTCTCATTAGGGTGTGCAAAAAGATCATCAATTTTGTCCCTACACACATGAGACAAAGCAAATACCTTTGTGACGCATCGAATTTGAAATGATATAAGCATAAATCAATCAATATAATCAAATATCCCCATAATGCAAAAACTCCCCCATAATTCATGCTCCCCCTTTTTATTTGTCCGGAAATATACAAGGAAAAGAATAAACAAAATAAACATGGAGTTGTCACGACAAAAACAAACTATGCTCATGCAAAGGAATCCTCAAAGTCTTCCACAAACTATTTTTTATTTTTCAAATAAAAAAAATGCAAAAATAATTTTACAAAAATCACACACCATTAATTTACACTAAGACAACCAAATCATGGATACGGAATGAATGGGTGTGAACATATTCGATAGGCAAATCAAAGAAATCAAACATAATATATGTGCACTCGTGTACTCCTATCGAATGAATCTCAAAATAGCCCTTAGGTGTTGAAAGTGTTGAATTTAAATGACATCGACTCAATCCATCAACACATCAAAGTCAAGAATGATTCCCACGCCAATAACGTCTAAAACTATGAATGCTTTTCCAAAACGCTGTCAGGACGTGCAAACCCGTTTTTCATTACTTTCCATCCAAACTCCCTCATGAATAATAATAATAATAATAATAATAATAATAATAATAATAATAATAATAATAATAATAATAATAATAATAATAATAATAATAATAATAATAATAATAATAATAATACATTATGTTTTTCTTTTGAGGTGATGAAACTAAAACCTATTGGCCCATTTGATTTGGCATATTTTTCTATTTATTGTCATTTAATTTTTTTTGGGCTCTTTTCAAACGGTGGCTTTCACGATGAGTTAATTTTGAACTCCCGCGGCCCTTTTCCATGATTCACTCACCATATTTTGTTGCAATTAAATACCTCATGGTAAACGGTTATTACATGCACTACTTTTATTGTCAAGTTTTATCGCATATGGTTCTTTTAAGGATAAAATTGAGATGACAACACTCAGACCAATATGTGATAAACAAATACAATAATGAAACAAATTCGTAGAAGTGTGCATTAAAGGAACTTATGTGTCAAACATGTAGGTAATAACAAAAAATCACATCTCAATGACTCCAAACATTGTAAACCCAAAAATAAAATGATGACGCATATCAAAACACTATCAAATCGTCACGTGCATATGGAATGAAATTGTGACACGGTCATCCTAAATGTCCTTCCATAAATAGTGTAAAAATAAAATACAAAACTCTTTTTGTCTTTTTTCTAAAAATTTTATCAAAATAAACTCTTTTTGAATTATTTAAATATGACAAAAAAATATGAATGGACACCCAAAAAAATAATACAAAAAGTATACATGTCATAACACTAGCAACGGTATATCAAGAAACACAACTAGCGTATGACAAACATGCGAACGCAATCATCTATAAGATATAACAAGAGAAGAATCACGTGCAAGCAATCGAGAATCAACCAGTCTAACATCTAGTGCCTCTAAAAGTTATTTCCTAACCCAAATAGGCATGCAATGACGAATGGGGGTTTGGGGAACCAAGGGAACTCTAGACTTCAACTTCCTAGGACCTTTTCGAATATCGAAACAAAAACGCCTAAGGTGACCTTTCCTACCACAATGGGAACATGTGTAAACGGGGGGAACGACTCCGATGGGGTGACCTTTTCTAATGTCCTTAGGATTGATTGACCCTCTAAAATAAATAATGATCTTGGCTTTAACAATCGAATCATGAGAACACGACGAGCCACTACCATTGCTACCAACACTACTCAAGTTTGTCAAATTATTTTTTATCTCCAAATTTTTTTACTAAAGCAAAGAGTTAGACCCTTCCAATTTTAGGGACTCCTTCTCTAAATTTTCAATAACTCTAGAAGGTTATCACGTTCTCCCTTAAAATACGCACACTTATCCCGAAGAGTCTCCTCATGTGCCACAAACTCATCGAGTAAAATACTTTTATCCACTTTGGCACAAACACAAATCCTAGAATTTTTAAAGTCTTCCAATTATTTTTCTAAAACAAGGACTCTATCATCACTCTCCTTTTTGGACGATTTTAAAATATTAAATTCATGGTCGCAAGAAACAAATTTCTCATGATAAAAATCTCTTTGCTTTTGAACCATTTGCAAAAGATCCATCGCGGATTTAAAACAATAATTTTCTTTTTCCAAAAAATCAATTCTTTTGGCAAATGTCAAATTCAAACTATTCAAATCACCAAAATTTTGACTCGTGTCATCAAGAGGGGGCATCCAATTACATAAGTGCTCCATCAGAAAAACTGCGTTTTAAAAAAAAAATCCATATCACATAATATTCCGAAAAAAAGGAATACTCGGTAAATTTGAGTAAGCTGCTCTAATACCAATTTATAAATAATTATGTGTGTTAAAGAGTCAAACAAATGCGCAAATCCCCATTACAAACTTATTTAATTAAAGTCAATTTTAAACCAAAATAAATCAACCCTTAAAAAAGCAATTACGTATGTGTGTGTCAAACCATCATAAACACAAACATGCTAACTCACATATTTCAGGAAAAAATCTCCAAAGGGAAAAACCTTTTATTTCACTATGAATTAAATCGCAATTTATATTCACAATGAAATTTGCAATAAGTTTACCTCTGCAAACCAATATATACACGCAGCCTAGAGTAGCAGTGGATCCCACATAGCGAACCCACATGAACCGCAGTCCAATCTTCAGCAAAGGAACACCCTCAAGTAATCCTATATGACACGCTGTCAACAGCCCAGTACCATAAAAGGCATCTAAATCAGCAACATAAAACTCCACCAAATATGTCTTGGGTTCCACAAAACAACTCACATAAAAGTAGTTGGGATTGTGAATTGAAAACAAACATTTAACCCTTAAATTGTTGGAGAAGAAAACAAAATTGCACAATCAGTTATTGAAACAAAAGTTTTTCTCTCTGCGAAAGTCTTCTCTGCACAAAAACAAAACATTGACAGCCATTCTATAGAAATTATTGAGGCGGTGATGTGTCAGGTCAAAAAAATAGTGTCGTTCGAACGAACAGCTATCGCTCGAACGATAGTCTGATCTCGCTCGAACGAGACATATGTCGTTCGAACAACACAGTGATCTTGCTTGAACAATCAACATCTCACTTGAACGATCACAGTGTCAATCCCGAGGTTCGCCATCAGACTTAGAAAATATTTAAACCTCAAAAAAAAAGTCCTTTCAATCCTTCTGTATTAACAGTTTTATATAAATATAATTTTTGAAAAATATATTTATAAAAACTTTCAAACCCATTTATTATAATTAGAAAAATATTTTAACCATGATAAAAAATATCCCAACACTTTTAATATGAAATGCAAATGGAACTTAAACATATTTTTACTAAAATCACATCGTTGGGCCTGAATGTTGAAGTCCACTTAAAATTTGGATCCGTCTTTTTTAGATATAAACTTCCTCAGTTCTTCGATGACTTGTAGCGGTATACGACATACTTAATTGTGACGGATATTTATAAAATCATGTCCTTAAAGTAATAAAATAGTCGAGGAAGTATATTACATCATCACTCTCAAGAGGAGAAAGGGTAATCCCTCGGGAACTATAATCAAGTGTGTCGGGAGTTGTTCAACGAAATTAACCATTTTAATGAGGAGTTGGACATCTCACGTTCAAGTTTGGGATTTCCCAATTTGATGATATTTATCAATCTCTCGCTATGAAGTAGACATCATCTATGGATGATCTTATGACTCGTATAAAAAAATATGCCAAAGTAGAGGAGTGGATCCTTAATATAGATAATTATATTGATCATTATTCTAAGTCGGCCAAGAAAAATGAGATAAGGAAGGGAGGAAAGTAGGAGTACATCTATCCTCTTCTAAAAAATAAGGCACAATAAAATTCCAAAGGGCAAACGAAGATGTTGGCCAATGGAAGCGCCTATCAGCTTGTAAACACCGTTTTAAGGAGTTAATCTATAAGATCCTTCCTCATATAAAGGATAAAAACTAATACAAGAAACCTTTTAAGATGGAAAGAGATCCCAATGACATCAATTCCAATCTTTGATGCACATATCATTAAGATCATGGCCCTAAAATTGATGATTATAAGATATCTCAAGCGCCAGCAAGAAGATCTTGTTCAGTCCATCCACCTTAAGGAGTACATTGATGTCGATAAGATAAGGTCTTCAAATTAGGTTAATGTTACTCAAAAGAAGGATGATGATAATATTTCCCTCCATATAGGATGATCATATCCATTTATGATTGTACCGATCCATCATAGTGTATAGGAAAGAATCTTCGAGAGAGAGACATAATCTATGCCGATATACAAGAAGCCTTCTATGTGAAAACCTCCAAGATAAACCTTAACATGACAGAACAAAAAAGAGATTGATTTTGATTAGATAATTATGTTCTCTTATGTAGACTTGACCGACATCAATCTTCCCTATAAGGACTCTTTGGTCCTCACCCTAAGGCTGTCCAACATCGATGTGAAGAGGATGTTGGTTGATTAAGGAAGTTATTTAAGATCATATATGTCAAGTCACTTTACAAACTTGTCTATAACAATGAGAATTTGGATACAAAATTCACCCCTCTAATCGACTTCAATGGAAATGTGGAAACACCATTAGAGAAGATTCAGTTGCCAATCAAGGTCGGCTCTGTGAATCAAAAGATCGAGTTCTATGTAATTGAATTGGAGTCACCCTACAACACCATTATGGGCAGGGTTGGCCCCACACTATAGGCACCACATTTTAGGACCCCTAAGTCTCTCCTTATATCCCTAGAACCTCCCCATTTCACTACAAACCCTAGGTCATACTCAGAGTACTGATTTAGAGGTCATCGGATGCTCTCGGGCCCCGTTTAACTCCGATCAACTTTATTATCAAAATGAAAGCTCTTTAAATATTCGAATGGATCTAAATACCCTTTCCATTGGTTTGCCTCATGCATGAATCAGCATAACGTTGCGGACGAATGGACCATTTATTATCGAATATTAATCTGGAGGCCACTGGGCGCTCCCGGACCCCGATTTGTCCCCAATCAACTTCATTGACAGAGTGAAAACTCTTTAAATCTTCGAAGGGCACTGAATACCCTTTCCAATGGTCTGCCCCGTGTGCAAAATGGAATAACTGGTCGAACGAACAATCCATTTTCCCTAAAAAATTAATCTGGAGCCCATCGAGCGCTCTCGGGCTTCGTTTGACTAAGGTTAACTCTTCAGCTCAAATGAGACTGAATGAATCTCCGAAAGGAACTGAATACCCTTTACAATGGTCCACCCCGTTCACGATTCTGACTTACGATACGGACGAATGACCCGTTTTACTTCGAAAGGTCATCGGGATCTTTCGGGACCCGATTGACCAAGGTCAACTTTTTGAACCGAGCAAAGCATTTTGGTATGTCTAAGTGTGACATGTTCTTTTACCTGTTTTGTGTCAAATAGGCTTGCGACTCCATCTCTTTACATTCACCCCACACCGACGATGGTCGAACCGCTCCTAGAGTAAGAGGGCGCAAGACCTTTCTCCTTCCCCACTTCCCCCACCCCCCCTCGGGAATAGTGTATGGACACATTTCGGAGATAGCCACAGTGGATACTCCACTGGGGATTATTTTTCATAAGAGGATTAGACTCTGTTTGCATGGGTATTTTATTTTCTGCTTATGTTCATATGCACCTACCTGAATGTTCCCTTTTTTCTCCTCAATTATTTCTTGCACATATATACCTCATGATTATATCACTACTCACTCATACACTTCTAGATACTCTTCATGTACACTTCACACTATGTGCACCTAGGATGACTTATATCCACATATTGCACACACCACTTAGAATATCCATACTTAGGTGTCACTAACACACACCTTCACTTATCACACTTGTATATGTCCATGATCGCTCACAGTTGTCTCACACCACTTGTAGTTGATCAGTGCTTTGGTTCATTACCACGCACTCATTCATAGATTGTCACACATCACTTGCTCTCACATATCCATGCTTAGCGTAATTTTCATGCTTCGTGTTAGATTTATTTTTTATACTTGTACATTCTTCCCTATTAGTATAGTGCTCATCATGCTAAATAAAATACTATCTTCATAATATACTAATCAAGAATCATACTTTTTTGCACACTACATCGCCAAAGATCATGGATATTGACCAAACTTTATCCCGTAACTGGAGGGTCACTTCGTGAAGGGTGATGGTTTGACAGGTCGCAGTTAGCCTAAGAGATATGACTCTCACCTTCCATTGGCCAAGTACTGTCAACGTATATCAAACGGTTCCCCCCGCATCATACCGCTTGATCGAAGTCATGACGAGAGGTATATCGCAAGGAACTCGTTCACGTATGTCGAGTATATCAAATTCTCTCTCACACATATTGTCCCTATGAGGTATATAGTGAGGCAATTTACGTACACTCAGGTATATCAAATGACTTATCCACACGTTTCGATTGCCCTCAAAAGCAAGACATATATCGTGGAAGTCATGCCAAAGGTAGGAACCCATCCAATTAACCCAACAACTGCATACCATTATATAGGTGTCAAACCTAGGGCACTTATATCTAGTTTACCGATTATTACCCGATACTCTATCGAAATGATGGGTTGGCAAGCCGCCCAAATTTTTGCGCGGTTTTATTATTTTTAAACAGGACCCTATCCACGAGCCTAGCAACAAGTCCAACCATGTTTTTACATATTTTTTCAAACACAGTTTTCCCAGGCTCGGGTCCCAACCGACATTTATTTTTGCATTTAGGTAAACCTAATACAAGTGAGAACATAATAAACATAATAATAATAATGCTGAGACCCGTCTCTCTTCTTTTCTATTTCTTTACCAAAAGTATCAAAAACTTCCCCCCCCCCCCCCCCTCTTATCAAGAATACCAAAAGCATTATTCCTTCCTTATACTAAAAATATTTTTCCTCCTTTTTACCCAAAAACATTTTGTCTTTCCTTTTCCAAAAATGTCAAAAAAAATTCCTTCCCTTTCAAAATAACAGTTTTCCCCTTTCTCTTTTGAAAATAACTTTGAATTTTTCTCCTTCTCAGGTTAATCGCATACCCGACCCTTGGCCTGGCTCCCTATTGTCTTCGATCTTCCATCGAACCGCCCCAAGGCTCCGTAAGTTCCCTCGCTACTTCCTCAGAGTCCGAAATTCACCCCCATCCGCTTTTCACGGAGAACACAGACCAGGTACCGAATGTGCAGCCTGATTTGATGACGGTCCTAACCCAACTCACTGCCAAGATTGACAACCTTCAAACCAAGGCTCACGAGATACAACGAAATCGGGTCCCTATTATCGAAGAGCCCAAGGTCCTTTTCCCTCGCGCTATGGGTCCACCTGCACCCGAGGCTTTTTGGGTCCCTGAGGAATATCAATATGCTCTACGTGCCCCTCCCGTTAATGGGTCGCCGCCAGCCCAGCTCCCTATGTCGAATCTTGCCCAACTAGGGGATAACCTACCCATAACTGTTGATCCGAAGGATGAAGAATTGAAACAAGTCATGGAAGACCTCAAGATGTTGATCAAGAAGTTTGACCCAGTCCGAATCTCTAGCAACTACATGGATTAAACCCATATTTCTCCCTATCCTAAAAAAAAGCTACCGAAAAAGTTTAAGATGCCTAATATCGAGAAGTTCGGTGGTAGTGGACCCCTAATTGTTCATCTACAAAGTTACCACCAAGCCATGACTCTACTAGGTGCCTCCGAGGAAATAATGGCCCAAATGTTTCAACAGACTTTAAAGGACAACTCTCTTCGTTGGTTCTTATCTCTCAAGGAGTCCACAATTTGTAGTTGGGAAGATGTTGCTCGAGAATTCACGTCACAATACAAGTACAATGAAGAATTGGAGGTTACCCACCGTGATTTAGAACTTCTTAAATAGAACCCTGGGGAATCAGTCAGTAATTTCATATAAAGGTGTAAAGAGAAAGCAGCTACCATGACCAATCGGCCTTTCGAAGAGGAGCAAGTCAATTTCATGAAGAAGAATTTATAACCCTATGTCCGAGCAACAATGGGAGGACAGTATTACCCTCATTTCCTAGCCCTCCGAGAAGCATGGGTGGAGATCAAAGAAAGTCTTGCCGAGATAGAAGTTGAACCGAAGAAAGTATTCGGACATTTCACTTCCAGAAAGTATGAGAAGCTTGGCAATATCGCAGTTTGAACCATCAACAACATCTCTCAGCCTACTACTTCATGGGCACCAGAAAGGCTCCTTAACCCAGTCAAAAAGGAATACATTGAGCTTCATGCTCCCCTCTCCAAAGTTTACAAAGCCCTTTAAAGCCGAAATCTTATTAAGCCATTGGACCCTTATTCATTACCAAACCCATTTCCCAAAAATTTCAAACCAGATGCCCATTGCGATTTTCACCAAATCGTCAACTATACCACAGATCAGTGTTTCCACCTCCAAATTGTAATACAAGGTCTTATTGACCAGGGTATCATCTCTCCACCAACCAAACCTAAACCAAGCACTACCCTCAATCCACTCCCAAATCATACAAATGTCATCTTCCTAAAAGAAGACCCTGAATTTGATCCTTCTACCCAGATCGTACCCAGTAAATCACCCATAATACTCGTATACTCTCCTAAACCTATCCAAGTTTGCCCCTACTTTCTTCTACATCTTACTAGAGCATGCATTGTTGTTAGTAACCGTTCTGAAGGAAAAGATATGGAATCTTTAGTAGTATTAAACCAACTTCTAGAGTTCGGGCTGAAATTACCCTCCAATATGACCATTGACTGTCAGAGATTCAATAAACTATTCTTGGAAGCTCAAAAATAGGCTCGAGAGTCATATAATCAGGTGGTACCTATCGATGAAGTCAGTTTAGATGATATTGTTCAGATCATGACAGACTTATTTTGAGAGGCCGGTAAAATTTACAGCATGTTTGAGCTACTTGATGCTTTAAAACTATAAGGGTGCCTGATCCCTTCACTTCTACATATCCTTATTGAGTAGGAGGATCTATACGAAGAGGCTGTTAAAGTTATGAATGTATTGACTTATCGAGGAAAGATGGTGTTATTTCCACCAGATGAGGGGATGAATTCGATGATTAAGATGAAGAGCAAAACCCAAAAAAGACTAGCCCAATAGTCAGCATATGTTGAATGATTTCATTTGAGGATATTCTAGGAGAAATCAATAAGGTGGTTCAACAACTCGAGATAGATGAGAAAATGGGATTTCTATTTTTCCCCTCTTTTGTCAACCATATGACCAGATCAGGGAGGCATTACCAAGTTCCAAACTTGTAGTCATCATCGATTGACAAAGGAAAAGGTGTTAAGAATCTTCTTATGCTAGAAATGACCCTCGAGGAGAGCAAGATACTGGATCTGTTGAAGAAGTCCTAAGCTAACATCACTCTTTGGGGACTCTTTATATCTTTCCAGCTGCACCAAAAGGCCTTGATCAAACTACTCACCAGACCCACAGTCCCTCATTCCACCATGCTAGAAGAAGCAGTGAATATGGTCGGATCCCTAACCTCTACTAGAATGCTCTCTTTCTCCAAAGAATATATCTCTAAGATCGGTTTGAATCGTAACTATGCTCTCAATATCTCTATCGAAATCATGGGAAAGCTCATCCCACTTTCGCTTGTTGATAATGGATCAGCTCTTAATGTTTTTCTGTTGAGAACCCTCAATTATTTGGGACTAAAAGTGAGCGAACTTGCTCCAACCTCTACCGCGATGCGTGCTTATGATAATACTTTTTGAGAAGTGATGGGATCCATAAAGCTTATAATTTGGGTCGGCCCTATAAATCTTATTATTGAATTCCAAGTCATCGATATCCCAGATTATTTCAATTTATTGCTTAGATGATTATATCTCCATAATATCATGGGTGTGTCTTCTTTCCTTAATCAGACACTGAAGTTCTTCACCAATGGGTAGGTCATCACCATCTTGGGTAATGATGATAACACTGAGAATGCAAGCACGAGAAATCGAGTACTAGAGTTAAAGCATAGAGCGAATGATATGATTCTATCAGGTTTTCAAGTTGAACCACTTCTACTCCCAGCAAAGGATGATTTCAAATATAGGGTTTGTTCGGAGTATAACCCTCACGAAAGCGTCAATATGATCCAGATGTTAAAAAATATTCACTTCATGCCTGGACTAGGGTTGGTACAATGACAACAGGGGATACTTGAACACATTGTGTTGAAGAAAGCTTTTCCTTCTTGTGGCTTAGGTTACCAACCATCAGAATAAGAACTCTAAATGCTCCGCTAACATCGGCTAAAAAGAAGGCTAGAAAGTGCTAAGATTGTCTCAAGAGATTCCTTTAACAAAATATTCATCAAATAAGGTGAAGATTTTCCCTTATGCGAATTTCTTGAATCGTGGTATGATCATGTGAACAAGAAGATGAAATCGAGAATGGAGATCTTTTTCCAATATAGTTACTCATGGGTCGAAAGTTCCCAACATCAGGTGAAACCACTCATTAAGAAGACCATAGCTGATACCGGAGATTCTAAGGGAAGTGACTCCGAGGATTCACTTAACTTGTAGACATTGGGGCTGATAATCTGTATGATGCACTCAAGCACTACATCATCGGATCCATCCCACTTGATCGAAGTTGTTAATACACCTCTCCTCAACTGACATGTTGTACCTATTCCTCCAGCTAAAATTCAACCCAATCTAGATCTTTATCCCATTTCCTCTTCTTTTGTTATTCCTCCATATTCTGATGTAATCAAGACCTCCTTTTATGAGGTTCTCAACACTGTTTTTCCCAATAATTAAATAAATGAAGATTTTGAGTATCTTGTTGTGCCTTATATTAATTGTCTTGATTATAATCAAACTCTTAATGGTGATGATTTTGCAAATGAACAATTATTAATTGACCTTAATAAGGTTAATAACAAACAACATAACCGCGTTTAATTTAATGAAGATGAAACTATTATTATTAATCTCGATTCTAGTAGCCAACTATACGAGATTAGGATAGGGTCTATCCTTGACGAGCATGAGAGCGCACAAATCAAAGAGTTATTGAAGTAATTTAGGGATGTATTCTCATGGTCCTACGATAACATGCCCGACATTGATCCCTAGATTGCTCAGCACGATATTCCAACTCTCCTAGAATACAAACCAGTCAAACAGAAACTGTGAAAACTCCGCACCTAATGGTTGCTCAAGGTTAAGGAAGAAGTGGTCAAACAGTTGAACGTGGGTTTCATTTATGTGATCGAATATCCCACATGTTTAGCCAATATCTTACCCATGTTAAAATCAGAAGGAAAGTTTGCATGTGCATTGACTATCGAGATTTAAGCAAGGCCTCTCTAAAGGATGATTACCATCTACCCAATATCAACATAATTGTGGACGACGCAACCATTCATGCTCCTAAGTCATTCTTTGATGGGTTTGTCGAATATAACCATATCAAGATGCACCCAGATCATCAAGATAAAACCACACTCATCACCTCTTGGGGAACCTTTTGCTACACCGTCATGCCATTTGGTCTCAAAAAAGCAAGGGCTACTTACCAAAGGGTTGCCACAACCATCTTGCATGATCTTATACACAAAGAAGTCGAGATCTATGTGGATGATATGATTATCAAGTCTAAGATTAGGGAAAGTTTTGTTACCGCTCTCCAAAAGTTTTTTGAGCGACTACGACAATATCACATGCGACTTAACCCGCAGAAATGTGTCTTCGACGTTACCAAAAGAAATCTCTTGGGATTCCTGGTTAGTGAGAATGGGATAAAAGCAGATCCTGCCAAGATAAAAGTCATACTCGAGATGCCACCAGCCCGAATGAAGAAGGAAGTCTGGAGATTCCTTAGAAAGTTACAGTATATTAGCCGGTTCATCAGCCAGTTGACTTTTATCTGTGAAAACATCTTCAAAATCCTTTGAAAGGATTCCATTAATGTTTGGAACGATGATTGCCAATAAGCCTTTCATCTAATCAAATAATACCTAACCCGACCTCTGATACTCATGCTGCCGCAGCCTGGTCTTCCCTTACTACTATACCTGACTGTAACAGATACTATAGCTTGGTGTTTGCTAGCCCAATACCTTAAAGAGTCCCAAAAAGAGAGAGCCAACTACTATTCCAGTCGCAAGTTGGTCGGGTATGAAGTTAATTACATCGCCTTGGAAAAAGCATGTGTCGCCCTTGTCTGGGTCAATTAAAAATTACAGCACAACATGCTAGCCTTTTCTATCAAACTCGTATCCCGAATGGATCCTCTAAGAGAGTAGTCCAGATTTGAGGAAGTATCACATTGAGCATATTTTATACTTGAGCAACGTTATTGTGCCTAAGTATCCATCTCTTCACGGAATCAAAGTTTGCGTAGTTCGAGGGTCCATACGATACGCCAGAAAACTCAGTTCTTGGGTGATTTTGGTACGTGGGGGGTGACGAATCTGGCAAGCCGCCACCAAATGGCCATATACCGTGTAAAATATGTACAACTTGGGATAAAACCATGACAGTTCGCTTGTCACCATTAAACCCGTGATGGAGCTCAAGAGGCTCGTGAGGGGAGAAGAGTTAGATTCCCTCTCCTTACCTTGCCCCCAAGACCATCATCCTACTAAATGAGGGGAAACCCTATTTTTCTATAAAAAGTGCCCAAGCGGTCTTGACAAATGTCATCTTTTTTATGGAGCCAAGTGTCCAGTATTTATGGTACCACTTGTCACAATATATGTGGTGGCATCTCAAATAATTAATTTAAATCATTACTACAATATTGTCTAGTTCAATTCGTCAAACTCGCGGTATATTAAATCGCGCGTAATAATATCTTAGTTTGTGTAGAATCTAAATTGTAGTAAAACTTGATAAATCATAAATCAATATATGATCAAATCTGTGGGGTAATTCTATTAGAGTATTGGTGGTCAATTTATTTAACCCCGCTCTACATTTTCCCCCTCGTACGCATAGTTGGTGTGGTGATGCTTTGATTGAGCCATGTCAACTATGTTTTAACTTTGTCTAAGCCATCATGTGATCACGTTTGATTTATACCATGCATATAAGTGCATATAATTTTGAGGGCTATCATTGCCACCTCTGTTTTTCATTTTGAAGGAGTATTTTGGGGGTTGCCCCCATTCCTTTAGTCAGTTTTGATATGTTCGATCAACTTATGGATCGTGGGTAATAATCTCATATCTCATTTCATTTTGATGATATACTTCTATCTCATATCTCACATTTTAGGCTTTGATCTCATGGGTTATTTTCGAAGAACCTCGTGATCATTTTTTTCATGCAAATGAAATACTATGAATTGAAACGAAGAGTAAGAAGGAAAATATATCTCCTTAATAATGAAAACCACGTGTTAAGTCTTTTTCGCAATTTCACACTTACGAGGTGACTTTATCAATGAAAACACACTTGTTAAGATTTTTGCAAATTCCATCCAAATATGTGACTTAACAATGAAAACCACTTGTTAATATTTTTCTCAAACTCCATCCAAATATGTGACTTAACAATGAAAAACCACTTGTTAAGATTTTTTGTAAACTCCACCCAAATATGTGACTTAAAAATGAAAACCACTTTGTTAAGATTTTTCGTAAACTCCATCTAAATATGTGACTTAACAATGAAAACCACTTATCAAGATTGTTTTTTAAACTCCACCCAAATATGTGACTTAACAATGGAAACCACTTGTTAATATTTTTCGTAAACTCCACCCAAATATGTGACATAACAATGAAAACCACTTGTTATTGTAAACTCCACTCAAATATGTGACTTAATAATGAAAACCACTTGTTAAAATTTTTTAAGCGTCCTCAATGTACCTAGTTGAGCGACCATAAAGGTGCTTTAGGCAAACTGGAACTTCAAGAATGCCCAATTTACTTAGTCAAGCTTCCATATAGGCCCTTTAAGTAAACTGGGACTTTTGAAGTGACAACAATTTACCAAGTCGAGCAACCTTAAAGGTTCTTTAAGTAAACTGCAGCTTAAGAATGCCCAATCTTACTTAGTTGAGCAACTATAAAGGTGCTTTAAGTAAAACTAAGACTTTTGAAGTGACAACAGTTTACCTAGTCAAGCAACCTTAAAGGTGCTTTAAGTAAACTGCGGCTTAAGAATGCCTAATATTACTTAGTCGAGCAACCATAAAGGTGCTTTAAGTAAAACTAAGACTTTTGAAGCGACAACAGTTTACCTAGTCGAGCAATGTTAAAGGTGCTTTAAGTAAACTGAGACTTAAGAATGCCCAATCTTACTTAATCGAGCAACCATAAAGGTGTTTTAAGTAAAACTGGGACTTTTGAAGTCACAGCAGTTTACCTAATCGAGCAACCTTAAAGATGCTTTAAGTAAACTGCGACTTAAGAATGTCCAACCTTACTTAGTTGAGCAGCCATAAAGGTGCTTTCACTACACCATAATGGCTATTTTATAAGTAATAGATTATTTAATTTGTAAGTGTTTATAACACTTACAAAAATTACAACAGTTTTGGGCACTTACAAACATTGTAAGTGTTCAAAACCCTTGCAAAATTTGTCATTTCATTAGTGCAAAATTTGTCATTTCATTAGTGCCAAGTTTACCAAATCACAAGGTGAAACAATTGGCCAACATTTGGAGCAGTGTCTATTGGGGTGGGACATTGAGAAGGTTATTACGATAACGGTTGACAATGCTAGTTCCAATGATGTAGCTGTTACGTACTTGTCTGAAAAAGTTAATAATTGGAATGGGGAAATTTTGGGGGGTGAGTTTTTGCACATGAGGTGTTGTGCACATATTTTAAATCTTGTTGTCACCAATGGTTTGAAGGAATATCTTGTCTCAATTAATAGAATTCGTAATGTGGTGAGATATGTTAGGGCTTCCCCAACGAGGTTAGATAAGTTTAAGGCTTGTTGTGAAAGGGAAAGGATACCATCGAAAAAACTTGTTTGCTTAGACGTTCCCACAAGATGGAATTCGACTTATTTAATGTTAGAGGCAGCTAAAAAAATTCAAAAAGCATTTAAACGATTAGAGGTAGACGATTCACAATACCGCTGTGAGTTTTGCTTGTCTAGTGAGAGAGGTGCTCCAGATTTTGAAGATTGGGAACACGCCCGCTCATTCATTAAAATTTTGAAAACGATTTATGATGCAAAACTTAAGTTTTTTGGATCATCGTATTCTAATTCTAATTCTTTCTTAAGACAATTGAGTTTGATTTGCACTCAAATAAGGTCCTGGGCAAAAAATATGACAAATATTGGGGTTCTTTATCAGTTATTAACCCGATGTTGTTTATTGCTGCCTTACTTCATCCACGGCATAAGGAAAGATTTTTGGGTTATTGTTTGAGTGCCTTGTTTGGGGAAGATAAGGTTAGTGAGTTGACAATTAAGGTGAGAAACAGTTTGGATGGTTTGTACAATTACTACATATTGCTTTACCCTAGTAAACCCGTACAAAATCGCAATTCTCAACGAATAGCAAATAAAATTGAGGTTGATAGTGATGAAGTTGATGTTGATGTATTATTTAATGCGGGTTTTATGAGGTAGTTAAAAGATACCAATGAGAAAGAATGCAAAACAGAGGTTGACCGATACTTAATGGAGTCGTGCGAGGACCCCACTGATTTGGAGTTTGATGTATTGGTTTGGTGGAAGATTAACTCACCCAAGTATACGATTTAATCTTTAATTGCACGAGATGTTTTAGTTACTCCCGTCTCTACGGTAGCTTTTGAATCTGCATTTAGTACCGGTGGTATAATTCTTGATCCCTTTCGGAGTTCTTTGTCTCCAAAGACCGTGGAGGCCCTCATTTGTGCACAAAATTAGATACGTACAAAACCTCAAATTTATCTTCATGCATCAATGGATGAAATTGAGGACGTTGAATCAGGTAATATTTTTATTAATACTTATTAAGTTTTTTGTTTAAGTTCATTTTATCCTTATTCTATTTGTTGACAAGTCATTGTTTAATTTGTTACAAAGATTTTGGGTTCATCCACCTCGACAGTTACGAGAGTCAGCTTTTCCTTTTAGTACCAATTGGATCGAGGTAATATTTTGATTTTGTAAAGTTTTTATTTAGATGTCTTTGCTTGAGTTATTGATGTTTAGATAGAAACATTTTTTGTAAATTTTAATTTGATTTTGTAGCAGGTTGTGGGCAGCAGGTTTTGGATAGGTTTTGAATCATGTAGCAGTAGGTTCTTTGAAGGCTTGTAGCAGGTTTTGGGTAGCTCTTAATGTGATGGGTTTCGGAGAAAAAGCTTGGAAGTTTTTGACAAGTACTTTCATACTTGTTGGAAGTTTTGGACACCTAAATGTGATGATTGTGTAATGTATTTGTACTAAAACTTTATATTTAGTAGGTTTAATGTATGTGTATTGAACCATTGTTATTTGTACTTGGTTGTTTCGTTTAATGTGTTGTCAATATCAATTATTAAAATTTTTGTTTTGAAAAAAAAATTCGGATAATTAGAATTATAATTTATCAAATATACTGAAATAAACAAAAATATGGATTGGATTGGATTATTAGATCCAATTGGATCAGTTTAATGGATTGGATTGGATTGGATTGGATTGGATTGGATTGGATCCAAATCCAATCCAACTATGATAAAAAAAGGACTCAAATCAGATGCTCGAAAGCGATTAAAAAAAATGATCCAATCCAATTACAATTGGATGGGATTTTAACTCAATATCGACTTGGATTAGATTGCGAAATTTAAAAATCGATTTCAATTGGATTGGATTAGGTTTGACCCAAATAGGTCGGTTTCAAACTGATCCACACCCCTAGAAGGTGGGGCATCCTCTCCTAACTTTTTCTTGTTACCCAGGTTGTTGTTCTTACGTTTGAGGCCTCCCTTTTTACCCTTTGAACTTCCATCTACATAATTGACTGCTTGCCTCCTCGAAACTTGAAACATTCAAGAAGTTAATGGCACTTGTGTCCTCTAACTTGAGGACCTAGGCTTGATTATCATAGTTATATTGCTAGCAGCCCTGGTAAACTCTCCAAAGGTTCTATCTATGGTCTCATTGACCAAATAAAGCTTGTATTCCTCCACGGTCCCCTCGACATATATTTGAAGCAGCCTTGCCTCTGCTACCTCCTTGATATACTGCATTAACTCCTCACCAGGATTTTGCACCTCCTATGCCAGGTGTCTCAATGTGAACTCATCCTAAGTTATAAAGAACTTTTAGAGGAATTAACTAAGCATTTATTCCCACGTGGAGATGTTATTGGGTGCCAAGTGGAAATACCACGTGTAGGTCTTTCCTATAAGGGTCTTGGAGAACTCCCTCAACCTCAAAGTTTTGTCATTTCCATGCGCTCCTAGGTACTCAATGAACCTATTCACGTGTTCTCTTGGGTTCTCCACTTTGCCATTGAACTTGATAAATTTTGGTGGAATGTACCCTTCCGAGTATGGCTTTTCATTTACAACCTGTGGGTAAGGGTCTTGCAGCTCCTCATATATATAAGGTGCTTCTCTTTGAGAGGAGGAAAATAGCTTCCTCACCTCCTCTATAATAACAACTTTGGAAGGGGATTCCTCTAAACGCATGCCCTTTGCTGCTGGTGAACTTGATGGTGCCACAAATTTCTCCGGCACCACCTTCCATGACGGAGCCATTTCCGTCGAAATCGCTGCTGGAGTGGTTGCCCCTCCAAAGGAGGCAGCTGATGATGTTACACAGTTTTGATCCAAACTTTCCAGGTCTACATTATTTTATTTCAAAAACTCAAAAAACATGCCCATAAGGCTCATACCTGTCATCGGAGCTACTGTCGGTGAGTTGGTCTACCTTCCCTGAGGAGCAGGTATCTTAGCTCCGATCACCACCACATCCTCCAGAGTGGTCTAATCCCTTTAAGTTCCATTCCCAGGTGGAATGTATTTTAAAACTAGTTGCTCAAAAATGTTAAAACCTTATTTGTCCATGAAAGTGAGGATACCTCCCCAACAGAGTCGCCAAATGTAGGAGGGTAATGTGACTGGAGTTTGGTAAGATGCTTAAATGGGTGAGGTGTGACCCACTTCAATGAACTCTGCCTTTAAGATTTTTACGAATTCTAGAGCATCACATGGTAAAACCTTCTTCTTTTGGTAAATATGGAACCCAAGCAAGAATTAGTCCCTACAAGAAGATGAACTTCACAACAATAATAGTAACTTTTCTCAAGAGGGACTCCTGAGAATGATGGTTATTAGTGTGGAGGGAAGGAAATGATGGTTATTAGTGTGGAGTGAAGGAATAAAGCACTTAGCACTAGAGAGAGAGCAGGGAGAGAACACTAGGTGTCTGGTGTGATTTTAGCAGAGTAACTGTATAACTTGAGTTCTGATTGTGACTTGACCTTGTCCAGGGATCCTATTTATACTTGGGTACTAGGGCTGAGTTGGCACTTTGGGGCGCTAAAACTGAGGGAGTTGGTGAGGGATAAGGTATATAATGTACCATTTGTCCCTACCTGTGTCCAACCGCATGCTCCCTCTGACAGGTGCCACCTGGTGCAAACTAAAGTCAAAAATCAAATATGTATGCGCCCCAGATAAAATATCCGATTTAGTAAATACCCTTTGAAACGTTAACTTGTTGTATAAACTTTGTAAACTTGAGGATGGTCTCAAGGACCACCTCCTATAAAATCCTTTATAAACTTGAGAAGGTTCTCAAGGACCACCTCCTCTAAAATCTTTTATAAACTTGAGGGGAGGTCTAAAGGACCACCTCCTCTAAAATCTTTAAAATTTTAGTGGGGCCTTAAGGACCCCCTTTATCTA
Organism: Sambucus nigra; assembly: GCA_949130495.1. Classification (NCBI taxonomy): domain Eukaryota; kingdom Viridiplantae; phylum Streptophyta; class Magnoliopsida; order Dipsacales; family Adoxaceae; genus Sambucus; species Sambucus nigra. The sequence continues at coordinate 149,819,271 of OX422212.1, read as the reverse complement.
AAATCATTTTATAAAATTTTCATTTCTTGTGAGAAACCTCTTGGTTGCTTACCTCAGTTATGATTGGGTGTGACTGTGCAAGGACTCGGTAACCCCAAAGGTCTTTCTATTAGTATTCTATCAATCTTAAAGTGTTAAGTGGTTGAACTTGCTCAACAAATCTTGTTTTGTCAGCCGCCAAGACAAAACTCATAAGAGATCCCAACGGGACTATTTAAGCCCTGCTTGCTTAACCAGGCTACCTGTATAAGAAAGTAACATATCAGTACTTTAATATATATATATTTGAGCAACACATCTTGGGGAGGAAGTCACTCTAGGTGGACCTCCTCGCCCACTAGTTCTTTTAAGTAAATCATTTGGGAGTAGAGGGATCATTCTGAGTAAGCCTCTTCACCTTTCTTTCATTTATGTGACATGTCAACTGGGGCAGAGGGGGATACTCATAATGAGTCCCCTTACCTTGGCCTTTTTCGATGGCTTGAGTATATAACAAAGAGCTTCTCACCAAGGTCTTACTTGTTTCTATTTATTTCCTCAGTGTTATAAGCTTTGAGGACGAGGGGCTCATCGTGATGGGCCTATAATATGTAACTTCATTCTTGTTTCCTTTGGAATTCTGGGGACGAGGATCTCCTCATAGTGGGACTCCTCACCTAAAATTTGTTTATATAATATATGAGCATTTTGGGATGAGGAGCTCCTCATGGTGGGCCTCCTCGCCCAAATTTCCTTTCTGTGTTCTTTGAGCATTTTGGGCCGAGGAACTCCTCGTGGTGAGCCTCCTCATCCAAAATTCCGGTCTGTGATTTTTTGAGCATTTTGGGACGAGGAGCCCTTCATGGTGGGACTCCTCACCCAAACTTTATTTATGCAGTTTATGAGCTTTTTGAGACGAGGATCCCCTCACGGTGGCCTTCCTCGCCCATACTTTACTTCTGTGATTTTTGAGCTTTTGGGGGACTAGGAGCCCCTCATGGTGGGCCTCCTCACCCAAACTTCATTTATGTGACTGCTCAAGCTTTGAGGATGAGGAACTCCTTATGGTGGGCCTCCTCGTCCAATTGAGTCTTATTTTGTCTTGGTCAGGGCACTCTTTGGAGGGGTCGCTCATGGTAAGGCTCCCCTCACATATGGATCTGCTCGCCCAATTATTTGGGCAAATGAGTGTATGCCCCTCTAAAGTGGGCCATTCCTCAAAGGGCAGGAGAAGAGCATCCCCGAGAAACTTTTGTTTTGTCATAATATAAGAGTATTATCACCTATCTCGTTGCCCGACCTGTTTTTGTCTTGGCTCAGTCACCCATTAACTTGGACGAGGAACCTGTGTCCACTTCTTCTACTGCTGAGTCAGCTGGAGTAGAGCTTACCTAAGGAGGAACTTCTTCTTCCTTTGAGTTTCTTGATATCACTACTTTCCGCACTTCACCAACTGCAGAGATGGTGAAGAGAAAGATCCCGAATTTGTTGGTTGGGTCTGGGTCGCCTCCCCCTCCTTCTAAAAAGACCACTACAACTGATAAGAGGTCTCAGTCTATTGATAAGTGGCCTCAAGCCCTTACTACTTAGGAGGCCCAAATTGAGGAACCTCAGTACAAGAGGTGGAAGAAAGGTCTACCGAACCATGAAAAATTAGCCAAAAAATCTGCTGAATTGGCCAACAAGTTTGTTGTCGAGAAAGGCAGAATTAAAGATGCCTCTTTGGTAATCAATACTGGGCTAGCCATTGATTTGACAAAGGTTGATACTCTTTCAGCATATAGGTCGGTTGCAGTCCCCATGACCAGAGCCCGACTAGCTGAGAGGGGTATCCAGACTTTGGCATTGTTAAGTTCATAATTCTTTTTATTTGTTTTTCATAATTTTTACTGCCCCTCTTTTGGAATGATGTCATATACTTTACCATTTTGCAGTTCCTGGTAAACTTTAACCAGATGCTGGAGAAAATGACCAGCTAAAGGTCTCCTTGGCTAATGTGGAGGAAGCTTTTAAGGATTTACAAAAATCCTTCCAGGCTTCTGGGGAAACTCTAAAGATAGAAAAAAACTGGCATGATAAATTTATAGTTACAGAGGATAAGGTTAAGGCAACAGGGGACCAACGAAAGACTGTCCATGATAAGTTGACCCCCGTTAAGTAAAAAGCAGGGCAAAGGGTGCTAAAGATGAGACTTTTAATTTGACTGCTAATAACATTGTTATGAAGGACAAAGGCAAGAAGGACAAAGAAAAGGCTACCAACAAAGGCTAGAAAAAACTTTTGCTGCAGTAGCCATTCAAATAGAGTATGCAAAGAAGTTGTCCTTCAAAGAGGGTTAATCGGAGGCTTTAAAGGAGGTCGACACCCAGGCAGACTCTGAGTTATTTGAGAGACATGACCCATGAACTCCTCCTAACCTGGATGAGGATTTTGATGAAGAGGAGGAGGGTTCTAGGGAATCCTCTATGGTGCCTGTATATAATGCTGACATTACTGTTGCTAACCAAGATAAGGCTAAGAACAAGGAGAAGATTTAACTTTTTCAACTAGTTTCGTTTTGCTTTTTCTCTTAGTATTTTCCATTTCTTCTTCTTTTTCCTTTGTAATGTAATCAACTTTGTAACCCTTGATTGTCAATGAAATGACATAGTTTTGTTCACTCTTTCCAACTTTTATGTGATGTTAATTGCTTATTTGATTCATTACTGTTTGTTGTTTTTGGTCAGGCCTATATACTTATACTTGTAAGTTTCCAGTTTGATGCCAGGAAGAATGTGATAGTTTTTGTTAAATTTGACCAACAGAGGCGGTGCACGACTCTTATGGAGGCTAGTCATGTGCCTTTAACTGAAGAATATTTGATGGGGTTATTCGGCCCATATGCTTTCAACCAAGTGAAAGATGCCTATATTCATCTTCATTGTCTTCAGGATAGAGCATTGGCGAACAACGCTAGTTATTATGAAATAATTGAACAACTGTAAGAAGACCACAAACTTTCTATGGCATTACCTCATTCTGATTATGAAGATAAGTATAAGGCCTTGAGCGAAGGTTGGGGTTTTGATAAGAATGTGCAATATATTACTTTTTCTCTGAATAAGAAGGAGATGGTGTTGAATAAAGAAGTTAAAAATGCTCGGGCGATTACTACACTTCTGGAAAAATAAAATAATGTCTTAAGGAATGAACTGAACAATCTGAAGAAGTCAGCCAATACTGGTCCAGATGAAGGAGTATCCTTTTTCGAGATGGGGAATATCAAGTTGTTGGAAGAGCTGGAGAACCTGAAGAAGAAGAATAAAACTAAATCTAGTCAATCTTCTAGGCTAATTGTGGTTGCTTGGCCAATCATATATGAAGAAAGAATCAAGAAAATATTAGCCGACCAAGATGCTTTACTCTACGAAAATGATAAGGTATCAGGAAACTCCCAAGACAGGGTGGACTGACTAACTTTCCACTTTCATAAGTAATCGAGGGCTGTTTAGATGAATGGTTACAATAAGGTCTCAACTTAGTTGGATAAACACATGAAGCAGAAGAGGTCGGACGTATATAAATGGGGTTGGTTGAACTTGTTTGAACTGCTGAAGATACCTGGGGGCAATTAATTGTGGTATTGATATGATATAGGCATGTTGGATTATCATGGTCCACCTTTCAAAATTGATGTTAGTTGGTACCCACATAATGCCTTTCCTCAGAGTTTAATCATAAAATATATTAGGGATTACGGACTTGAAGAAGAAGAGGAATATGTTCTTCCTTAGCACCCACTGGATCGACTGAGTAGCAAAAGACATACCAGAATGAGGGAATTTAGATCTACTACTTTGCTGATCACCCTTGATGAGCGTCCTGTTGGGATGAGCAAATTTGAAAGAAAATATCTAGTAGAATAGGATGGTATTTCTTTCTTTTTGTATATTTACTTCATAACACACAATTCTTGCAATGAAATGAAGTTATTTTTATGGTTTCGATCCCTTGTCATCTTTATTTAAACTTGTGATTAGTATTAATCGTATTACCGACTAAGTAATTTGCCTAATGATTAGTTAATTATCTTGTCAACTAAGTAACCTACTTAAATGATAAATGCTTTATTCATGGTTCAATATATTTATTATGCCTTAGATTTGACTAATGCACTTAGATAAAACTGTAAATAATTTTATTGAACTAAGTTTTTGCATTAGTTATCAGTAGCGACCAGGTGTATTAGGAATGTATAGTGATTCATGTGTTTAACTTGGTTGAGTAAAACCTTTTGTGTTTAACTTTAATTCATACATGAAGTTTTACTGACTTCTTATTCTTGATTTGTCGAAGACGAAATCATACATGAAGTCTGTAAATATTCGTAAACTTTTCTGAAGTTGAAAAAGTTTGAATCAGAAATGAACTTTTCTGAAGTTGGAAAAGTTTGAGTTAGAAATGAACTTTTTTAAAGTTGGAAAAGTTTGAATCAGAAATGAACTTTTCTGAAGTTGGAAAAGTTTGAGTTATAAATGAATTTTTTTTGAAGTTGGAAAAGTTTGAGTTAGAAATAAACTTTTTTGAAGTTGAAAAGGTTTGAATTAAAACTAAAACTTTTTTGAAGTTAGAAAGTCAATATGGTGGTAGCACCATACTCCGAAAAAACATAAAAAAGGAAGCATAAATAATAGAAAATTGCAACTTCATTAAATTGAATAATCGATTTTATTAAGGTAAAATTACTGATAATATTTGCGAAGGTGATTTGCATTTTAAGGATTTTTAAATTATTTGCCTTCTAATGTTTTCAAGCGATATGTCCCTGGTCGGATAACTATCGAGATACCACATAGGCCATGCCAATTTGGCTCCCCTCATGGATTACCTTCTTAAGTACAATATCCCCCTGTTTTAAGTTAGTTAGCTTGACCCTCCAGCTGTAGAACCTAGTAGTCCTTTATTGATAAGCAGCCATCTTAATCCCGGTATTTTCCCCGACTTCCTCAAATCGCCTCATGAGATCACTTTTGGGTGAATCAAAATTCAACACTCCATGAGTCAGTGGACCTATTTCATTTGGGACCACTGCCTTAGAGCCAAAAGTGAGTATATACGGAGTCTCTCGTGTCATTGTTCTTAGTGTAGTCCTATAATCCCAAAGGACACTGTGCAGTTCATTGATACAATTTCCTTTAGCATCATCCAAACTTTTCTTCAATCTGTTGACCAGAGTCTTGCTAGTAATTTATGTTTGACCGTTACATTGTGGATGTCCAGGTGCTGAATGAAGCTTTTAAATTCCAGACCGGATGCTGTATTCCTCGAACTCATCATTATCAAACCGGGTACCATGATTGGTGATGAAAGCATAAGGCATCCCATAACGGCATATGATATGTTCCCATATAAATTGAAAAATTCTCTAATAAGGCATATCCACCAAAGTTTCAGCTTCCACATATTTGGTGAAGTAATCCACTGTTGTAACCAAATACTTGAACCTTCTTTTGGTGGTCAACAATGGTTCGATCAAATCTATTCCGCAAATAGCAAATGACCATGGAGAGGTGATCCCGGTATTCTATGGATAATGGCAAATTTTTGGCACCTATCACACTTTTGGCAAAAAGAAATACAGTTTGCCTTCATTATCGTCCAGTAGTAGCCAGGCATGGATATTCTTTGCGTTAAATAATCGGTTGATATAATGAGCACCATATAATCCTTCATGTACTTCTTTTATCAAATCATTTACTTCAGTTAGATGAACACAATGAAGTAAAGAGATAATATATCCTCTTCTATATAAGATGCCCTTCTCCAAAACATAATTGGCTGCTTTGTATCTCATATTCCTAGCTTCTTTTTTATCGGATGGTAGACTTTTTCAATGTAATCTTTGATCGGATCCATCCAAGAAGAACCCAATTCAATAGAAATTATACTGACAACTTCCAAATCAATACTCCTATGGGTGAGAATAATTACTAAACTAGTTCGTCTGAGCTCTATCTTAGTTGCTGAGGCTAGCCGAACAAGGGCATCTGCTCAGGCATTCTCCACCCTCAGAATTCGAACCACTCTGACTATGGGATAAAGAGATAACATCCACATGCTTATTCAAATACCTTGCCATTGTTTCTCCTTTAACTCCATATATCTGAAGCGTTTGATTGACAATAAATTGAGAATCACCATGCGCTATCACGTGCTTGGCACCTAGTGATAAAGCTAGCTTCAACCCTGTAATTAATGCCTCGTACTCAACTTCATTATTAGAAGCTTAAAACTGAAATCGCAAAGCATATTCCACAACTAAATTATCTAGAGTGTTGATGATAAGTCCAACTCCAGTACCAGTAGCGCATGAAGATCCGTCTATAAATAATTTCCATATTAGAATGTCGTTGATGAAGCCTCTTCTAACAGCACTCCATATCTGAATATCTTCTTACTTTGTCCAACCATTCGTTGAGCACTTTCTTGATCAATTAATGATTTTGTTTGGTCGGCGACATCCTTAGTTTGCTTTTAAGCTGAGCTCTCTTTCAAAGAAGTATGCTCGGCAGGCAAACTTGGATTATTTGATACCTCTGTATATATGAAATTTGCAATGAAGTCTGCCACCACTTGTCCTATAATGAAGTTCTTGGCTCATAGACAATCTCATATTCCCCAAGCTCAACTGCCCAAGACATCAACATTCCTGACTTCTCAGGTTTGTGCAAAGCTTATTATAGAGCTAAGTTAGTGTATACCACAATAGTATGGCCCTGAAAGTATGGTCTCATTATTCTAGAGGCTTCAATAAGTGCTAATGTCAGCTTCTCTAAGCGTGGATATCTAACTTCTTCTCCTCAAAATGCTTTGCTAGTGTTGTACACCAACTTTTGAACTCCTCCCCTAGTTGGATCAAAGTCGAGCTAACATTTGATTATGAGATAGCCTCGAGCATGTCATCCATATATATTTCTATGTTCTTTCCAATATGGTCTTTAAATACTCTATTAACTAGCTTATGATATGTTACTCCAACAGTTTTTAGCCCAAAGGGAATAACGTTGTAGCAATATGTTCCTCAGTTAGTGATAAAGGGCATTCTCTTCTTATTTTTTGACTTCATTTTAATCTGGTCGTAACTAGAATAAGCATCCATAAAGATAAGTAGCTCATAACCTGTAGTTTCATTTGTTGAGGTCAGTAGAGTCTACACACATGCGTCATTTATTATTCTTCTTTTTTACAATCACCACATTGGCTAACCAACTGGGATATTTGACATCATCTATAAACGGTGCTTTTTATAACTTTTTTACTTCCTCTTGGATTTCCATATTCTTATAGGGACTGAAAACTCTGTGTTTCTGCTTAATCGGCTTAGAGTCCTTGTAAATGTTGAGCTCATGGCGGATAAAATTAGGATCAATCCCCGGTATATCCTCATGGCTCCATGCGAACATATTATTCATCTACCTAAGGAATGTAACCAATTCCTGTTTGAGGGAAAGAGTTAATCTTAAACAATTTGAGTGGTCTTTTTTGGCTTTTCATCATCAAGAATAATAGTCTCTATTGCTTCCATAACCTGCCCCTTTACTAGATCTTCCTCTTCCTGAGGATCCAAAATGTCGGTATGATAAGTAATAGTGCCCTTATGTACTTCATGTTAGTCGACTGAGGTATAACAACATTCTCTAGCTTCCATTTGGTTACCATTCACTATGTTGGCTCCATAATTCATAGGTTACTTCATGCCTTGATGCACGATGGACGATACTGCTTCTAATTTTTTCATTCATATGTTGTCAAAAATGATGTTGTACGCTGAAGGGACATTTTTGTCTAGTATAAAGAAACTAATCCTTTTTTTTCTGCTTATCGACCAAGTACTGACTAACACATTCAACTTGATTATTCCCAAGGAATACTCCTTTCTCCTAATAACCTTATAAGAGGCCGGTGATAAGTTTTTAACTTACTGTTTCGCAACCTTATACTATGGAAACAACTGTAGAACATGATGTTTGTAGAACTCTTATTGTCGAACAGGATCCTTGCCACTTTAACATGGTAAACCTTGCAAGTGATGATTAATAGATCATCATGAGGATAGATCACTCTGCTCAAATAATTCTTAGAGAAATCGATCACCAATTTGTCCTTATTAACCCTCATAATCTTGCCATCTGTGTATTCAGACATGTCAATATATCTAATAAAAGGAAAGTCTTGGCCTCATTCATATAAGCTTTTGTCTCTATAATCTCATCTCCTCTACCAACGTCTCCTCCTAGACAGCCAAAGGAGATAATTCATACCTACACTTTAGGTTCATCAAGTTTCTTCGATAAGTCAGGATCTTCCTTATAGTTATTATTACATGCCCTTTTCGTGTCATCCTTTCCTCGACCATGTAACTCATATCTTATTCTGGCATTTCGACTGCTATTTCGATCAACAAATTTAATTAATTTTCCTCTCCGAATAAGATTTTCCACTTTATTCTTCAGGGTGATGCAATTATCATTAGTATGCCCATGATCTCTGTGAAAATCACAATACTTGGATTTATCTCTCCTGTTGGAAGGTGGTTTTAGCTTCCAGGACAATTTAAATCTTTGTTGCCCCTAATTTCCTTCAATATGTGATGGACAACTTTGGTGAGAGGAATATGTTCATCACACTTTTTGATTTTTTCAAGCTTCTTATCTTTTTTATCTTTTTGGATTGGATTCTTCTGACTTTTGATTTTTACATTCGGAATTTCCTTAGCAACCATAGTTTCCTCGGCGTTCATAATCTTCCCATCCTTAGCCATCAGCTCCGTCATAATTTTAGGAGGATTCTTTGCAAGAGCATAGTAAAGATCTTTGATGAGTAATCTATTCATCGGTGTTGCAATGGTTATATTCTCTTCATAATATACCATTTATAGTTTCTCATTACTGAAACACGTAATATACTCCCGAGTACATTCTTCATATTTTTGATGCACAGTTAAGAGATGAGTAACACTCTTGATCGGCTTAGCCCCAAAATAAAAGTTATTAATATATAGATCAGGCAACTGGTGAAAACTAAAAATTTTACCTCTAGGAAGATTATTGTACTATATATGGGCTAGACCTGTGATGGAACTTAAGAAATCCATGCCCCTCATCTTATCGAGGACAGAATAGATATTAACAGCAGCCTGATACTGCTCAGTATGGAGGACTGGATAAGTCTTCCCATCATATTTAGGTTAACAATTGGTGGCTTGAATTTGGAAGGTATGGGGTAGTCCACAATAGCCTGGATAAAAGGTAATCCCTTGACAAAACTTATTTTAAAGGATTCTTAGTTTTAGACATTTCTCCCAACCGATCTTCTAGTCATTGCATAAGTCCGTTCCAAGAATATTCCTCTGGCTTAGACTTGACTGAAGTAGCTTTACTGTGCACATGCACTGAACCCTCTTCCTGAGAAGTCTGCTCGACGCTCACAGAGCCTCTCATGCTAGTCCTAGATCTCACGAATCCTTCTCTGCACTCGCGAGGAAGATCTTGTTCCCTGTGATAACCTCTGGTTTCTCGGGGACCCAAATGATCAAAAAAATATTCCCTACTAAGTCGTTCTAATACGCTCGATCACTCGTTGAAGAAAGATCGACCATCGTAATAATCTATTGATTTGAATGATGGCGCTGCTCTAGGATGATATGATTTGTCATGAAAAGATCTGGAGTGATGACTTTTCTCATTTTTGGCTGGCGGAGGGGGCATGTCCCTCCTAGAAGGTTCATTGGCAGATTTTTCTCGCAACGTATGAGCCAGTTGCTTAACTGACTCCTGCATGGCTTCCTGTCCCCTAGTCAAGTTAAACAAAATTCCCTACAGACCTGTCACTCTAGAAGGAGCAGATGGATCTGGATTGTTACATACAATCGTAAGGCTGCTCTTAGGAATAATGTTCATTCTTCAGAAAATGAGCAAAAGAAACACAAGAGGTAGAGAACGATGATAAACAGTCGTTCCCACAAATGACGCCAATATGTTGATGTCTAAAAATAGGTTAAGTCCAAATTTATAATCACGGATAAATAAATATAACCAAGCTAGACAAACACACACAACAACAAGGTTTTTAAAATGCAACTATAAGAAAGCCTACGTCCACTGTTGGTATTATTTCTGAGGATTACAATAGATCAGTAGTGAGTGTGCTAGTGCTTGATTGAATTATCCCTTTGAGCTAAATGAGATTACGTATTTATAGTGGGTAGGAACCCAATATATATAATGCATTTATATCTATAGGCACTTATATATGTATACAATAAATGAGACTCTTGATATTCAATGTTGGTCGCTATTCCATCTGAGTAACCTTTGATATTCTTGACGGTTCACGTTCTTAGTGTTGGTCAGCATGCCAATTGATTAGGCATCTCTAATGCCGACCAAGATAGCTGAGTGGCCTCATAGGAGGACATGTGCCCACTATTTATTAGTCCACGTAAGAGACTAATTTTTACATACAACACTCCTTGACCTTGTAATATAATGTAAATAATTGACTGATCGTAATTTCACTATGACTCTCAAAATATGATTGTCCATTTGTCTAAGTCTATAGTAACTCGGCTTCTTCTTAACACACATATCTCTATCCTCGATCTCTTCTTCATCATCGATGTTAACCTCTATTTTCCTCGCCCGACTTGTACGATCGACAACAAATGGAGAAATTGAATTTGTTAGGGTTTCTAGCTATAAAACGCTAATAAGGTAGCCCAATTCTATACATCATTTAGTCTCGTTGTCCTATGTCTACATCTCAACCAAACCATATGTCCATTATTAATTACACCTAAAACAAAATGTAAACCCTGGTCATATCAGATATGAAGAAGAAGTAATTTTGGGTCATGTTTGTTAGTTGTGTTTAGCAATAAAGAATCAATAACATAGGTTTCCCAATCCTTATATTGAAGCTACCATATTTGTATTACCATTCTTCGTTCGTTTGTTTCAATATGATTATGAAGGTGATGTTATATCTATTGTGCAAAAAATTGGTTAATAATATTAGTTTTGTAATATGATTTAATATTTAATTTTATGTTTTTATATGTTGATATGATGTTTTAAAAATTATCGTACGCTCCTTTCTTCCTTTTCTCGTAATATAAATTAAACCCAAAACTAAAATGTGAACCCTTGTTATTTTGAACTTCTACTTTTGAAAATGATATAAATCTTATGCCTAATTTTGATAATACTTATGAGAACCGTAGGAAGAGATAAGAGTTATGTGTTCACCTTCTCCCCATCCGTTATTAACCGTAAACGCTATAATCTATGCCATCAATGTGTTTGAGAAAATGCATACATAGTGTTTTACTTTTTTTCCCCAACTTCTTAGTATTTGTTACGAATGTCTATTTCCATTATTTTTTTACCGTGACTTTTGTGTTTTACTTTTGTTGAATATGTTTTACTATTATATTTAAAACATTAGTTGTCTTTTGCAACTTGAAGTAAATGGCCAATTAAATTTATGTTGAATATACGTACAAGAACATATATTCATGTTTGTAAATAAATCTATGTAATAATGGGTTTAATTGATTAGCCAATTCGGCCTACTTACATTATTTAAGGTATGGGAGTCCGATATGTATCATATTGCTTGTTTTCTATTAGATGGATATTGGATAAATAAAAGTATTGACCTATTATCTTATATGTGATATCACATTGCATTTTTATTTTGGTCATATTTAGTTTGATTATTAGGTGAACAATTCTTATATAATCATTTTTATCATCTGGTAATTATATTGTTGACATTTGATGTGATGAATTGGCATTATTGGCTATTTATGGTAGTTTTTGGAGCGTCAACTAACTTAATAATATCACATGAAACGATGGTATTTTGTTTAAAACCAACATCAATTGTTTTTTATTTATTGATTTTGTTTAGTTTATTTGACAAAATCGTTGGTTTTTACACAAGAGTATGTTTTCATGGGGGAACGTCATTGGCTTTTGTCTTGGGTAACTTTTAACTAGTGATTTTGTATTGTTAATGGTAATGCAAATTCATTAGCAAATTGCAGATATAGCTGCTCAAGATGATATAAGTTGGGACGATTCAATTTCCCTCTTTGTACTATAAACTATTACTTCAATACGCAAGGATGGTACATCTTTCCATTTTTGTTTATTGAAGCAAATGATACGTGTGAGTGAAATTGTGTGTGCAATGTGTGCGTGTGTAATGTTTTTGTAACTATGTGTGATGTTGTAATTGTGTGGGTTTGTGTGTGCATTTGTGTATCTGTAATGTGAAACTGTGTGTGCATTGTATGAAGCAGTGTGCATGAAACTCTATACGCTATGTGTTTGTGGATGCTTGAAACTCTTGTGCCCTATTTATGAATAAAACCATGTGTACAATGTCTGCATGTGAAAGTGTGTGTGTGCAGTGTGAAGAAGTTTGTGTGAAACTATATGCGCAAATTTGTGTGTGCGTCGATGAAACTTTATGTACAATGCGTGCGTGAAACTGTGCATGCAATGTGTTTTTGTGGATGTGAAAAATCTAACCTCAAATTTTCAAACCGAACAATGGAATTGGAATTCAAGTCCCTAATTCCAAAGCATGGAATTAGGGCTACCAAAGACGGTAACAACCCGGCTTTTTAAATAGGTATTTTTATATACGCGACTTTTGGTAGCATGTGTAGCGCAGGATGCGAACCTGCGTGATTTTTGTAGGACATTTTATTGGGGTTAAAAATAATTTGACCATATTTATTGGATGCTAAAAATAGGCCTAAGAGTTCCATGGGGTCAATAGTCGAAAAATGAATAAATAAATAAAATATTATTATTTTATTAAAAATAAAATAAAAGTGCTGAGAAAATTCTGAAAATCACCATACCAACTCAAAATTTAATTTTGAGCAACTTTCCATTCTTCGACATTTCTAAAAAACGTCATTTAGACCCGATTTAGACTATTTTATGTTCGGCCAGATTTTTTGTTTTTATTATTATTTTATTTAGTCTCCTAAATTTTGATGCCTTATCCTTTTTAGGTTGGTGCATGGCTGCCTTTTTTTTTGGGTTGGGACGTGTATAGGATAGGGGGGTTAGTATATCCTTATAATACTTGATTCAATGTTTTGGGTGTTGGTAATTATTTAAGACTATTTTTAGCCTTACTTTAAATATAGACTTTGACTCACTTTTCAAGAAAGTGACGCACAATTTTTCCAAATCCTTTTTTTCTCTACACAAAGCACAAATACTCATACCCTTATATTTCAACTTCAAACCTCCATCAAACAAAACTTCAATCATATTTTGGGAGGTCTAAGCTACATATTTTCAAGAAAGTCCAAGAACATAACTTACTTATTTTCGCGAGACGAACGCATTCGAGTATTCAGAATTTTGAACCGATGATTTTTTTTCAGGCATGTTTATCCTATTTTTTTCCTTAGTGTTATGTGTCTTGATTGTATCCTCCATCAAACTCATGTGTTATAAAATAAATTACGAACATAATTTTTTTAAGAAATTAATTTCGGGACTGTTTTGTATAAATTATTAATGACACCAAATAACTATAACTTTGTTGTTATTTGGATTGTATTTACGTGGTTAGTTATATTATGGGCATATATATGTAGAGGAGCCCTTAGCAATTTAATTTGGGTGTTAATTGTAAGAATTTCTAAATTAATTAAATTAACCGTGCTACAAAATAATAGCTAATATCTCTGTTATAAAAGGCCCACCTAGGCTTAAGGCTTGAGAGAAACGCATCGCCTACGCCTTATTATGCCTTATTCTAGGTAAAAGGCTTAAGGCACAGTTTTTTTAAAAAAAACAAAGGATTAGTTGACAAATATTGGTTATGGAGCATGAATATGAGAAAGATGGCTACCAAACATATGGATATATTTTCAAAATTCAAGGTATGTACTATTTTATTATATTACTAGCCTTGAAATAATTAAAATAATAAAAAAAGGAAAAACGCCTTTCTACGCCTAGGCTCCTAAGGCTTGAGGCTTGACCTCTACGCCTCGACCACGCCTCGCGCCTTTTGGAACCTTGGCTAATATTGAACTTGCGAGTAACGATGATTCGAAAAATCATAATAATTATGTGTTATTGTTTCCCCCTATTTAGATTAAAAATCATTGATTTGGAAATTTAGTGTTGTTGAGAATATTATCATAAATTGTTGATTGTGTCACTTATGAAATATTATAATTTTGAATATCTCGGGAATGTTGGTATTGTAGATAATAGGTTTTCACCCATATAGTACACTTGTTAGGTATGGGACTAGTAAGTGGACCTTAGTTGCGATTTATGCTAATTAGGTATGGGACCAGTTAGTATGAGTCTATGCGGGTTATATAAATTGGGGTGGGGGCAAATTCTCTATATTTACCGTTATTGCGATAACCTATGATTGATATCTTGGCGAAGTGAAATTGTTATAATTATCCTTTATTAAAGATGGGACAAAATTGTGTTATGGGAACCTTTAGTTGGGACTAAGGTGTATTTTGAGGATTTTCACATCGCTTTTAAGGGTGGGGGAAATTTATGTGAATAATGAGTATGAGAAATTTTGGAAAATTAATACCGAAAACTAAAACGGATATTAAAATTTATTGGCGACATAATGTGTCCAGGGCCGACAGTTTAATCGGGTCAGAGGACGATTTATGTCATGTAGTGTGTAGAACCTTGTCATATCGCGAGGATCGCATGATAAAATGGATCAGACGGCGGACTTGACAAGGGGATGTGTATTTTGGTGTAAATCACCCATGACGGGAGGACCGTTAAAATTTTGGTGGAGAAATCATCCGTGGCAGGAGGGCCGCTATAATAATGTATTTTGGTGTAAATCACCCATGAAGGGAGGACCGTTAAAATTTTGGTGAAGAAATCACCCGTGGCGGGAGGACCGCTATAATAATGTATTTTGGTGTAAATCACCCATGGCGGGAGGACCGCTATGCCTAATAATAAAGTGAAAATAAATAATCCTGGTTAATTCAAACACATTAACATCGTGGGACTTGGGATAAATTTAAAACAATATTGGTGTGGCACATTTAAACCTTGCGGATACTTAGAAATTTACTATTGATGATAATAGACTTTCTTTTAATTAAAAGATTCTATTGTTATGGTCGTTATGTATAGCATTATTGTCTGGGTTCAAGGACCCTAATTGAAAGGAGTAGACGGTATTCATGCTCAGGGCCTTGGCTCTGACATATGTGTTGACTAATATTTTCAGAGGTTCAATTGGAGTAGCTGCATAGGAGTTATTGAAGATCTTTCGAAAGTGCAGCTGGAGTTATATTATTATTTTAGTAGTTTGTTTCTTCTCCTATTCAGTCGTATTTATTGTGAGACTATATTTGGATTTTATTGGGCCTTTCGGTTCCAAAGTTGTTTTAAGATTTCACTTGGGTTTAGTTTATTATAATAATTGAGATATTCGAAGATTGCATGTGACGGACTTTATATCGCACTTGGGTGAAATCAGTTGGATGTTCTTATCATTTGGGATTGATTTTAAAAAATATTTATCTTGTGGATTAAAATTTAATATGTCTCGTATCTGTCGCGTGCTAAGGATGATATTTAATTTACTAATGCCTGGCTTAATTTTGGTGGCGGCCGACGCTGGAATTTAGCGGGGTGTTACAAAGACACCCTAAAAGTTTTTGTCCAAATGTGTTATACAAATATAATAATCATTGTTTTTTTTTATCATCCCTCGTCCTTTTTTTGTTTTCCTACGGTAATAAAGTTAATAAGATTTGCTTTGCACTGGCTATTGGGTGTTTTCAATTTGTAGATTACCTCTTATTTCTTTGTTTTATTTTATTCTTTATGTGCTACTGCTATTGATATAAAAAAATTTAGGGTGAATTCACTAGTGTTGTAAATATAAATATACTAGCCATATTTGTTTTTTATCATCTATGTTGCCATTTAAAATCCCTTAATTTTTATATGACTACCCTTAGAGTCCTCCCAAACACATGCCTTTTTGAACTCAGACATAACCCTTTGCTTAAACTTAATACTATTACTAACCTTCTATCTTATAAATAATTATAATTTCACGGTGTTTTGTATTAATTTAATCTTGATGCTTGTAACAATATGTCTATATACACTTTCAATCGCGCGAATAAAGTATATTTAATCACCTCATTAAGGTTTATGTGCTTGGATGCACTTGGTGTTCCTACTTAATTGATTTTAGGGTTAGTGATTTCCATACGGATTAGTCTCTAACCTAATTGCTTAAGTATTCAAATGATAATAACATTAACTTAACAAACATATATATTTTCTTGCACTATCATTCCTTTCATATTATTTCTTTTTGGCGCCTAATACGTGATATATATGAATTTACGTTTATGATTATATTCTCTTACTTTATACATGATCGTAACTGGTGTGAATTTACTATTCATATATGTAGATTATATTTTAGTTGACATATTTGGTATTGTGATGTATATTGGCTCTCCGGTGGCTTCCTGTTGGTTCACGTCTGTTTTGGGAGAAAAACATATTTTTCTCGATATTTACAAAATTGCCACTTTGAAGAAAAACTATAAATGGCAGCAATCTATTTATTGTTTTAGAGTAATGCTGTTTTTCTAGCAAGAGCAAACATTTTGTGAGTTTTTCAAAGAGAAACGTGAGCGAGAGCTTCTTGTGTAAGGATTAGTCCTTGTGCTCGGTTTTCGAGTGACTTTCTTGGAGAGATAAAGAGTGTGAGTGTGTAACCTCGTGGTTCCTCCATTTATAAAAGAAATAAGAAACCCTACCATTGTGGATGTAACCCTAGTTTGGGTGAACCACGCTATATTGTTGTCGTTTCTTTGCTTTGATTGCTTGTATGTTTTAGTTATCCTACTTGTTGATGTTTGGTTGGATTCGTTTTGAGTTTGCACACTTATTTTTCATTAGGAACAATGTCTTGGGTGTTTTTCGCACACTAATTGTTTAATAAAATTCCGAAGTGAGTTTTATGGTCCTAGTTGTTTAACATAGGACTGTTTTAGTGCAACAAGTGGTATTAGAGCTTTGGTTACTTAGTTTGCTCGGTATTTTAGTTCGGCTTGAATCAATTTGAGTGATATTGGCATAAGTCTGTAATTTGTTCCAAATGGCGAAAGAGGTGTTGCGTACTCTCGAATCAACTTCTACAAGCAGAGGATCTAAGAAGTGGGACCCTAGTAATGAATTCGGAGGCTCAATGAAGTTTGAGATAAAACCTTTTGATGAGAAAATTAATTTTGGCTCGTGGAAAAGAAGGACATGGGGTGTTCTTGTTCAACAACGGTTGGTTATAGCATTGTTGGGTATAGAGAAGCACTACACCAAATCTGTCGAATTATCATGGTCATTGACCTTGACAAGTTTTATCACGGTTAAGAACCGTGATAAACCTGTGACATTTAATAAAAAATTATCACAGTCATTGATCGTGATAATTCTGGACAGAATTGAAAAAAAATTTGCTGGGAAGAATGGCCACTACCACTGCCCAGCAGTATATTTGTTCTTGTTATAGCAACGTTGTACCTATTCAAACATCATATATCCAAATAAAATAGAGATAATGCAAACGTACATTCAAAACAATATGCATCACGATATAATCCAAATATAATTCAAATGTAACAACTTAAAATAATTCAATTCAAATAATGTCACTACATATCTGGGGTAAGGTTATCTCTGAGGAGGTGAGTAGGTCACACGATATACGAATTGACACACCCATCAATATACATTGTGCCGCATTGTTTCCGCAACCACAAGGGGGTGTTCTCCTTCCCGGGTATCACATGCGTGACGAGCACCTTGGACTCAATGTCTTGAAGCAAACATCCATGAACTGGCATACCATGGACAGTATTCGGGTCCCTCAACCCTCGCCCTATCTGCCCAGTAAAAACACGCTCGTCCAACCAAGAGTCGACATCGGTCGATTGAAGGGAGCCAAATAAGGGAGTGGATCATCAAAGTTTCCATGTGTCGGCGATGAAGCAGCGAGGTCCACATCCTCGTCATCCTGCACCTCCTCCTCCACCACCTTCTCCTTCCCTTTCCCCTTACGATTTTCGCCCAACGAACGCTTTATGAATGAGAACATATCTTGGACCGTCGCCTCCAAATGGGACGGCTTCGCGTCATGCGAGTCCACTGTTCGAGCCAACCCAGTGTCGCTCGTCTCCAATTCGATAACCCTAGATTTGGCCACCCGCGAGCTCACCACCTTGTCCTCCCCTTGCGATCATCGCCAAGCACTTGGTTGAGTGCGTCTGTGGACAAAGATGCCTTGTCGGCATTAGACTGCGACTCATGCACTTTCTTAAGCTTTGTCTGAAACGACAAAAAGCACATGATTAGTAAAATAAGTAAATAAAAAAATTATAACATAATTAATAAAAATTAAACTGTCGGATTACTTACAATCGTGGCAGCGACGCTCGGGGATACCTCCTTATCCTTCCCCTTCTTCGCATGAATAACCACATAAGTATCGAGCCTATGTGGCCTACTCCCAGGGCCACTCCCTATCCCCTGAAATAAAATAAAGTAAAATTAGTATCGACTCTGCAAAGTAAAATAATGCAGAATAATATATTTTTGTAGTTATAGAAAAATTAAATCTTACCATCATCCTATGCTCCACCTCGGCGTAAGACGTCCGACCGGAGTAGTGCACGTCCGTCTTTTTTGCTCGATTTTCCCTCCCCGATTGGCGAGATGTCAATTGTCGCTCCCCGATCTCATTGTCAATGAACTTTTGCCATTGTGCTAATGAGATCGGCTCCTTCGGCGGGATGGATTCACGCATTCGGATAACGGACTCTCGGGTTTTCCCAAAGTACCGGGTTCGCATATTTTTCTTTCATGTCTTGTGTTGTTCCCTCAACTTTTCCAAGGAGGAATCGCATAGCTTTGGATCCAGGCTGAATTGTTCCTGTCCAACAAATACAATGTTAGTTGCGAATAAATATAAATATAAAATGAAATCGAAATTGAAATATTCATATAAATATAAATATAAATTCATTACCTGTAGTGCCACCCAAATAGCTAACTTGAGCTCATTTGGAACCTCCCTCCAACTAGTGTACCCCAGGCCGATGATCATCTTTACTATCTCGAAGGATCTCGCTAATATCCCCGTTTTGTTCTCGATGCCCATCCCCAATTTGCCATATTTGGGGAGCCTAGGTGTGACAACCCGAATATAATTATGATAAATTATCTTCAAATCATGATTCTCTTATGTGATATGAATAATGTGCTATTAGTATATCTAATGTTAAGTGATTATGTTTATTATAATCCTACTTTCATAAATCATGAAAGGTCGAATTATTTACAAACACAAATTTTGTTGTTTTCGGTAGAAATGTTCCTGTTAGAGACTAGTTTTGACCTTTATAACATTATAAATGACTTGAGGTGAAAACTATATAGTTGTGTATATGTGAGTTAGGGTTGTAACACAATAAACGGATAATCAAATGGATGCCCGAGTAAAGAGTTATACCGAATTTACGAACAAAGGGCAAAGTTGTCCATTCCCTTTAAGTGGTATTTTGTCTTTTATTAAACCAAATGGTTTAAGTTGATTGGTTGGCTTGGGAGGTGGCCTTGGCCAACCTTATACCCCTGAAATATCCTTATCCTTCATCCAAAATCATCCATGAAAGGGTTTCACCTTGAGGAAAGAGAATTTGGGAGTTTAGGAAGGAAAAGTGAGGAGAAAAGGTGTAGAAAAATCCGTGGAATTACGTAAAAGTCCCGAAGGTAATCCTAATTGCAAATCTTGTCATTTATCTTATATTACTGATTTATATGATATAAATCATCATAGGTTTATGAAAGTTTCATCCCTTTATATGTATGTATGGTGAGATGCAAGTTTATGTTAAGTTGAATGTAGAAACCTAAATTGTTTTGTATTGAAACCCCTTGCATTCAAACTTGTATATCTCTTTGTGTGATTACTGAAATTGATAAATTCCAACTGGATATGAAAGTAGACTCATATATTCATATCATATCCGAAGATTAGAATTTATCTCCTTGTGGTTAGGCCGTAATGATGATTTCAACTTGGTATATAATTGTTGTTTGTATACTTGATTTCGGTATGCCCTAAGTTTAGTCGAGATTTTGAGATAGAAAATGAAGTCACAAAATTATGAAACTTTAATTCCGTACTATTAAGTATGTGTACTGAAAATGGGTTGAAAATCATGGAAAGTTACGTTGTAGAAAAATTATGAAAATTCTGGGAATTCAAAGGAACAATAAAGGAGCTTATAGGGCAGATTTCTTGTGTTGTAGAGAAATGGTCATAACTTGCCCTAGGAAGCTTGAAAAAATACACCGTCACTTGTAATGGATAGTATATTCATATATGTTTTCATATTGATAAGGTTGGACCCCTGTATTTGTACAATTTAGGAATATAGGATAGTTAAGTATGTAGGACAATAATTTCAGGCCATACTGGATACGCCTTGAATGAATGTTTGTATTTCGTCCTTACAAAGGGTAATTTGAGTACATGTTTCATGTGTATATACATTGAGAAGTATAATTTCATGTTTACTTGACCTTGGTTATAAATTACTTATAAGGTATTTCCTACGGTTGAATGTCCGTAACTTTATCAACATGTATATCATTGTTTTGCCTTTACCTATGTTTTATGGAATGTGACTTAATTGGAATTATATTGTTGATGTATAGTCATAGAAAGTTACATAATTATGCTAGGATAATATTTATGATTGAGGTTCAGTACTGATTTAGTTGGATTGACAGGTGTAAGGTCTAGTCAACCCAGTTCAGCTCCACCAGAAGGAAACGTGAATACATAGTTGTCAACCAAGGTGAGTGTACTCACTAGAAAGAGATATTTGTATCGTGTTGTTGATATGACCAAAATATAATGAATATGAAATTGTTCATTTCGGTTTACCGAAATAGGAGGTTACTCCCCGACCCGGAATGGGGGAGATTTGTCTATTAATGACAAGGGGTTACTCCTCGACCAAGAATGGGGGAGAATTGTCTATTTAGACAGGATATGTGAATCATGATTCGGAAAAGTTGGTCATTCATTATGAATGAGCAGGATAAGTTAATACATAATTATATGGACATGATTTATTGCATTTAAATTTATGCAGTAGTACAGTAGTGATGCATTCAATGGGCTATTTTGCTCATGGTTCCTATGTTCACATTTTTCAAGTAACGCGATGTCACTGTCAAATCTAGGAAGTCGGGTTGGGTTAGCGAGGAATGAGAGAAACAATGATTTTGTGTAAATGTAAATGATGTAATTAAGTTATCTTATCATTCAAGAAAGTTTTTACGGACATGACTACTCTGATGTTGTAAAAAGGCTTTCAGTTATATAGTTTTACAATGATGACTCTAAAATTTAAAACTCGTGTTTATGGTTTGGTTAAATTAATTATGGTTTGACTCACTTTGACTTTTAGACTTAATTATAAGTAACTGGGTTGGGGTGTGTCACTAGGGGTCGAGGAGCCCTCCTCGCCTCGGCTACCACCGAGCCCAGATGGCATCATCATAATCAGCATCATTATTTTCGCCTTAATACCCGAAGTAGACATTTGCTGTAAAAAAAATGTTGTTATTAGTACAAATCAAAATGAATTAGAAGAAGACATGCAAATATGTACAATTACTACAAATTCAAATGAATTGTTATTGTTTAACACCTCAACTCTGAATTCCAAAACAATAGCATCTAGCTCATAATATGTACAATTACTACAAATTTGAAACATCCCCACCCCCACCCCTACTGCCCACACACACGCACACTACACAAGAGTGAAAATGATAAAGTGCAAATCAATTAAAAGCATTAAAAATGGATTGATAAAGTACAAATTGGAATATTTATTACAAATTGAAAAATTATTTCAAATTCGGGTTATCATAAAAAATGAATTGATATTCGGTAGGAGCAACCAAGTCATCCACACTACTATTTAGACGCTTTGGCGCGTGTAGGACAATTGACCACTACTCGTTGTTGATATACTCCGAGTAAAACACTTGGTTAACCTTTTGAAATGCACAAAAAATGGCTCATCGCTCACGTGGTCGTTGCTCTTCAACTTGGACAAGTCAACCATGATCAAATTGGTGACAGGAACAACTTTACAAGCATTTTTATTCTTAACTCTTACTCAGTCACAGTAAAATACAACCTCTTTGAATCTTATATAATCCAATTCTAATATATTTCAAATTACACCATAGTAAGTCATTTCAGCTTCAACGAGGTTTTTATCTTTTGCTCTCGCTCGAAAGAAAGTAAGAGCCTTGTATGAAATGCCCGAGTTCTATACATTTGTACTTTTCTCGTACACTTTTGCGCCGAATACGTAACCATTCAATCGATACTTTTTGTACTCTTGTACCATGAACAGGGGTCCAGTGGCTAGACGAGCAAGCCTTGATGGCGCATCACCCGTATTTAAGAGCTGAGAATATAGATAAATTAATTATACTAGTTGTAAAGTTTGAGTGTAATGTAACGTTATATAACGGCCATTTTCATTATAATTACCTCTTGTGACAACCACCGCCTAAATTCATTGTCTGATTGTACCATTATTTTTTGTCTTTTATTGTTCTCACAGGCTTCATATTTTCTGCATATTACAAAATTAATCATGTATAAAATAATCTAAAATAATGTTAAACATTAAAATAATTTAAACTTACTTTTTCCATTCTTCGACATCTTCATGTGTGTCAAATAGCAAGGAGCTACTTGTTCATGTTGCAAACTCGTTAATTTCACTCATTTTCCCATCACATGACCACCATCATCGACGAACTCATCAGTGTCATCAATGTTGTTCGAGTCAGGCATATATTCCCGAGTATATATTAATGACTCCACGGTGATGTATTCCTCTACAATTGATCTTGCAATGTATCGCGTATTCTTGACGTAATCTTTAAAAACTTTCATCAATCTTTCAAACGGATACATCCACCGATATCTAACTGTACCACAAAGAAGTGCCTCGTCGCATAGGTGTACCAACAAGTGAACACTTATGTCAAAGAATGCTGGGGGAAAGTACTTCTCCAACACACAAATCGCTTCGGTCATCGCCAATTTTGCGGCCACTATGTGTTCTCGATTGACTACCTTCTCACACAAGAGTGAAAAGGTAATACTAATTTGCATAATATCCCTCCGTAAATCCTTGTGCTTGGAAAAATAGTGCTTAAACAGTAGAGGAACCAATTGCGTGATCACATGCCAATCGTGGGACTTACACTTATGTAAATCACGAATAGCATAATTCATAATCCTTTGCAAGTTGGACGCAAAATTAGATGGGCCCTTCAAATTATATATTGTGTATAAAAGCACCTTCTTTTCCCCACTCGTCAAAGTAAACGCACCAGGGGGAATTATTGTCCTTCCCCTACTATATTCTTTCAGCCATAGTTGTGGCTTAAGTTTCAACGATTTAAGGTCTTTTCGTGCATTTTTTCCATCCTTCGAATGACTCCCCCCAAGGCACGTGCCCACGAGCATACACACAAGCATGAATCGATTTAAGGCTTAAGTTTCAATCGGACAACGATCGAGATTTTCATACTCCTTTCGGTATAGTATGCAGTCATACACACAAGCATGAATCGATTTATACTTCATTCCCAAACCTTTCAAACTGTTCTTCATAACAGGATAGCGATTTGGAAGCGTATTCTCCTTGGGTAGTAACCCTTTCACCCATTTTAGAATTACTGTCACGCTATTACCAGACAAACCGTACTGCGTCTTCAAACTGTGCAAACCAACCATGGCATGTAAAGTTGTTTGATCTTTCTCACAGCCAGAGTATAACGGTTGGGTTGCCTTAAATTTTAAACTTTGGTAGTCATCGTCAATGTTTATCGTGATATCTTCACGAGCACTTGAAACTTATACATCATCAGTAACCTCATTCTCCTCAGCTTCATAAACTCCGTACGCATCATCAACTTAATCTTTTAACATATTAAGATCTACGTCGTCCCCTTCTACATTACTTGTTGAAGGTTGTTGTGAAGGTTGTTCGGGGATAAAAGGAACTTTTAATTCACCGTGAAAACTCCAAAATCGATAACTATCTTGCATACCCGATCTTAACAAATGTAGTTCAACTGTTTTCCACTCAAACACCTTACCATTCTTACACCTAGTACACGAACACGGAAACTCTTCATCATTATGACATCTCTTTGTGTATTTCACAAATTCATTAGCACCTCTGCGAAATACATCCCCCATTCTATTTGTCTCACCCATCCACTCTTTGTATTTCGGATATCCCATCACAACTACCACGACTAATCACCTATTAAAGGTAAGAAGCGTATATTCATGGATTAGTATAGTATGTTTATATTTGATTTATAAACGTAGATTTATAGTCAATTTATAAACGTATATTCATGGATTAGTATAGTATGTTTCATTTAATTATGTCATATTTATATTCGATTTTTAAATTTTAAATTCAAATTCAATTTATAATAGAAATTTCTATTTTCTCCATCTCCTCTAAAGGGCGAGTGGTCCTATCCCATTCAAGACCGCATTTTTCTGTAATATACTTAACAACTCATGCACATTGTTACGATTTGAGAAAAATTCGACAGAATATCCCCATAGTTATCCAAGTACACAACGTAGACTGGCAAGTGTGAGTGTTATTTCAATTGATCAATTGAAATAACAGTCACACTTGTCAATCTAGTATGTACCTAGAGAACATTAGGATACGCCTGCTAAACTTCTTCCAAAATTAACAACTTTAAGCCACTGAGAATATTATTATACATAAATTATGCAGTCCCAAACTGTCCAAACGGGATAATTCGAGAGATCTCATTACAGGGGTAATGACTCTCGAACGGGTCTAAGGGCTATTGAATGCGTACGCATAAGAACTAGAAGGCTAGTATCTATGCGCACTATATGTAATTTCAAGTATGTTTCATTTAATTATCATACTATATATATATTGTTCGTTATACAAAGTAATTTTCAAAAAAAGTTAAAAAATTCCACTCCCATATGGACAATAATTCAGTGGTCATGCCACTTTTAAAATTAACCAACACAACATCGATCCACTATAATCCAACTGCAATGGCAATAACAAATGTGTATCCCGTACTCCTTATAATTCATCTACTCGATTAATTCTTTTCATCAATTAAACTAATAATTAAAGTATACAATTATTAATTTACTAATTTACAATGAGGGGTAATCCTACTTGCATATGAAAAGGGCACCAATTATTAATTTACAAAAAAAATTAACAACCAATCAATATTAAATCAATCAATTCTTTTACAAGGGGCACTACAATATGAGGGGCAATATCTAATAAACCAATAAAAATTTAATAAAAAAACACACACACACGAACATATACACGCCCCCCACCGCCCTACCCCCGGCTTCCCCTGCCCACTCCCCCCCGGCTGCCCCTGCCCCTGCCCCTGCCCACCACATGCACACACACACATATACACGCACACGCACATATACACACACACACATGCATATATACACACACAAAAACACACACACGCACATACACCCCCTCCCCTCCTCTCCCCCCAGCCCTGCTGCCTCCCCTCCCGCACACACACGCATATATACACCACCACACACACACGCGCGCACATTTACACACACATATATACACACATGCATATATACATACATATATACGTAAATGGAGGAGAAATAGAGAGAGAAAACACACCAAAGTTGTAGAGAGAAAGAGAGAGAGAGAAATGGAGGGAACAAAATCGATGGGAAAAAAAGAAGAGGGAGGTTTTTTTACTGACAGAATTATCACGGACATATCACGGTCATTGACCATGATAACTTTACAGGCTTGTCACGGCCTTGTCACGGTCAATGACCGTGATAAAAAATGTGTGTGTTTTTTGTCACGGTCAATGACCGTGACAAGGCTAAGCGCTTAAACGGTGTCAATTTGACCATTTTGGTGTAATGAAGCATCCAGTGGATATGATCGAAGCCGAATGGAGCGATATTGATCAAAAGCCGATTTTTTCAATTGAAATGTATATCACGGGTTAGGTGATCAAGCACGTGATATCGAAAAATACGACCAATGGCATGTGGGATCAATTGGAGGAGATTTATTTGGGCAAGTCTTTATCAAATAAATTGTTTCTAAAGAAGATGATCTTCAAGTTAAAAATGAAGGAGGGAGGTGATATGATGAAGCATATAAATGTCTTTAATGCTTTGATAAACGATTTGAACCGGATTGATTTTTAATTTTGCGAGGAGAATCGAGCGTCGTTGTTGCTTGCTTTGTTGCCCGTTCATATGAGCACTTAGTCACCACACTTATGTTTGGAAAGACTACTCTCAAGTTCAATGATGTAATGAAAGACATCATTTCTCACGTGGCTATGAAGAAGAAAAATGGGTAGCGGTGGAGGTAGTTCATCTTCTCAAGGTGAAGTCTTGGTAACCAAGGTTGGTGGTAGTGGACGAAGAGGAAGGTCGAAGTCTCGGGGTGCAAATAATCGAGGCTCCCAAAAGTCTCAATCTCGAGACATTAGCACGGTTGAGTGTTTCAAGTGCCATAAAAATGGTCACTTTAAACGTAATTGTCCGTAGTGGAAGAAAGATGATAAGAAAGGAAAAGCTACTACGGATGTGGCTGGTGTTGCTACTCAAGAGGAAGGTGAAGAGGTTCTTACTTGTCTTTTCGCCGATCACATTAATGGTTGGATTATAGATTCCGGATGTTCATACCACATGTGTTCGAATCGGGAATGGTTTAAGGATTACAAGTACAATACCAATGGTGATATTCTCATGGGAAACAATACTACGTAAAAAGTAGTAAGAATCGGGTCAATGTACATAAAGATGTGGGATGGGGTTGTCCGAACCTTAAGTGAAGTGAGGCATATTCCAGCATTTAAAAAGAACTTGATTTCCCTAGGCTCACTCGATTTAAAGGGGTGTGTGATTCAAGCCGAGGGTGGGGCTTTGAAGGTGAAAAGGGGATCGATGGTGATTTTGTGCAACATAAAGTTACCGAACAATATTTATAGGTTGAAGGGAAATACGGTAGTGGGTGGAGCAACAGTCTCCACGGAGCTGGAAATCAACGAGACACAATTGTGGAACATGAGACTCGGTCACATGAGCCAACGGTGCATGGAAGAACTTCATCGACGAAAGTTGTTAAAAGGGGTTCGCGGATGCAAGCTCGATTTTTGCAAGTATTGTGTGATGGGGAAGCAAACTTGAGTGCAATTCACTATATCTACGAACAAGAGCAAATGGACTCTAGACTATATTCATTCCGACATGTGTGGGACTTCAGATGTTGTTTCCATAGGCGGCTTTAGATACTCTGTGACTTTCATAAATGATTATTTACGAAAAGTGTGGGTCTACTACTTGAAGGAAAAATTATAGGTTTTTGATAAGTTCAAGGAGTGGAAAGCTATGGTGGAGAATCAAACGGGGAAGAAGGTCAAGTATTTGAGGAGTGACAATGGGGTTGAGTATAGAGATGGTGGGTTTCTCAAGTATTGTAAAGATTCGGGCATCACAAGGCACTTTACCGTTAAGAAGACTCCACAACAAAATGGGGTGGCGAAGAGGATGAACCGTACCATTATGTAAAGGGCAAAGTGCATGAGGTTTCATACCGGGTTACCGAAATCGTTTTGGGTAGCGGCTCTTGATCACGCCGTGTATTTGGTGAATTGCTCACCAAATTCGATCTCTTGGTTTCAAGTGTCCGGAGGAAGTGTAGTCGGGGCACGATGCCGACTACTATAATTTGAGGGTGTTTAGAAGTTCGGGATATGCTCACATTCCTAGTGACGAGAGTATAAAAAATGACCCGAGAACTCGTCGATTTTTTTTCTTAGGCTATGGAAAAAGGGTAAAGGGGTTCAAGCTTTGGGATCCGTTTATGAGAAATCTAGTTGTTAGCCGAGATGTTAGGTTTAACGAGACGTCCGTGTTGAAGGCCAAAGAGTTCCTGGAAGTTGTCGATGGTCGTGGTGTTAGAACCGTCGAGATTACTCTGGTATTTTCGAGATCATCAACCACCAATAATGATGGTGCATCTATTAGTGGTATAAAATATTCTTAACCGAGTGATGGCACGATTGAGGTGGAGCCAAATGAGGATGATTTAGAAGAGGAATCGGTTTAGGTGGAGGGCACTCAACGGGTGGAGCAAATGATATCCATAGAACGTGATCGAGAGCGTAGGGAGATCGAGCCACCATCTAGGCTTGGTTGTGAAGAGGTAAATTACACTATAATTTATAGTGAGGGTGATCCAACGACATGCAAATATGCCATTATTTGTGATGTCAAGGCGAGTTGGATAGGTGTTGTGTCGGAAGAGATGAAAGCTTTAAGATAAAACTTTGTGTGGGAGTTAGTTCCTAAACCCAATGGGCGACACATTGTTGGCTCTAGGTGGGTGTATAGGAAGAAAGAGGCAATCAACAAAATAAAAGAACTGAAGTACAAGGCAATGTTAGTAGCGAAGGGGTTTTCACAAAAGGAGGGGATTCACTATGATGAGATATTTCCCCTGGTGGTGAGACATACTTCAAGATATGGAATTGGAGCAAATGGATGTGAAAACGGATTTTCTTCACGGTGATTTGAAGGAGCTTATTTACATGGGGCAATCAGAGGGGTTCAAGGAAGTGGGAAAGGAAGATCATGTGTGCCGGCTTAAGAAGTCATTGTACGACTTAAATAGTCGCCACGACAATGGTACCTACAATTCGACACCTTCATGTTGTGGGTTGGTTACACGAGATGTGACCATGACCATTGTGCATATTTTCGAGTTCTTGAGGATGATTCATTTTTTTGTTAATGCTTTATATGGACGACATGCTCATTGCGTGTCGGGACATGTCACGAATAGTGGAGCTCAAGGTGGAATTGAACCGGTAGTTTGACATGAAGGATCTTAGTGCGGCGCAAAATATTCTTGGTACATAGATTAGACGAGATAGAAAAGTGTCAAGTTGTGGTTAACTTAGAAAAATTATATTTCACATGTCGTTGGGAATTTTGGCATGTTGGATGCCAAAGTCACTTCTATACCATTAGCTTCACATTTTTCTTTGTCTGTAAAGCAATGTCCCTCTACGGATGATGAGTTAGAGGAGATGGCTTCAACGCCATATGCTTGTGTCACGGGGTGCCTCATGTATACTATGGTTTGCACGAGATCGGATATTGCCCAAGCCGTGCGTGTGGTTAGTAAGTACATGTCGAATATCGGGAAAGAGAATTAGAAAGCGATGAAATGGATTCTTCGCTATCTTAAGGGTACCAAGTCTATGAGCATTGTGTTTGAGAGGAAGAAAAGGGTCGAGTTTGTTGCGGGTACGTGGATTCAGATGATGCGACGGATCTTAATCAGCGAAAATCTACATCGGGGTATGTATTCACTATTGCTAGTGGGCTGGTATCTTGGAGATCCATGTTACAAGTGATAAGTACTTTGTTTACCACGGAGGCAGAGTATATGGCACTTACAGAAGCGTCAAAGGAGGCAGTTTGGTTAAAGAGTTTGGTGAGTGAATTGGGGATGAAGCAAGAGAGTGTTCGTCTTTATTGCGACAATCAAAATGCCATGCATTTGGTTAAAAATCAAGTGTATCATGCATGCACAAAGCATATTGATGTGCGGTATCATAGAGTTCGGAATTGGGTTAATTCCGATGAGGTTTTGACTGAGAAGGTGCACACGGATGAGAACGCAACACTCAACCTGTGACTACGGAGAAGTTTAGGCATTACCTAAAGCTTCTAAATCTCACTTTTTATTGAAGTTCGAGGAGAGGCTTGGTTAGGTGGAGCAGCATTGAGCTTGGTAGATTTCAGGGTGATCTTCAAGCGGGTTCAATGGTTTTTATTCCGGCATTTTGGTTGGATCATTTGGATCGCCAAGGTGGAGTTTGTGATGTATATTGACTCTCCGGTGGTTTCCTGTTGGTTCACGACTGTTTTGGGAGAAAAACATATTTTTCTCAATATTTACAAAATTGCCACTTTGAAGAAAAACTATAAATAACAACTATTTATTTTCTGTTGAAAGTGCGGAAGCGTAAAACGTGATGGTTCACAAAATAAACAAATGCGAAATTTTAATTTTCTTAAACAAATTAAAATTACACCAAGTGAAGTAAAATTAATCAATTAATATATTCACTTAAACCGAGTTAATTAATCCAAGTCCTAGAATTTGCCTAAGTCATATTTATCAATATTAGCAGATTAGGCGAAACCAAATTTTAGCAAGTGACTTGAATTAAGAAAACTTTACCCAATATTTAATTTAGTCCCAATTAAAGTGAGTGTGATAATTTAAGCCGAATTTTATCTTGAATTATCCTAAGCATGTGTTCTAAATTATTTAAGCAAGATAAAATAAATCAATTACACTACGCCGCGATGTACGAGGAAAAACCCAAGACGGGAAACAACCTCGGACGACCCTAGCCACAAATCCACTAGATACGAAATTACAATTACAAGACAGATAGACTTTCAACACACGACTCGATCCCTCTCAAGCCCCGATGCTTCTTCTTGTAGACACCTCTTCCTAGCGAATAACCTTGGAACACCACCGTGGTCTCGGAATCCACCGATAAGACTTTATATGGTCACCGTCACCCGAGCAAGGAGCCTTTCTCCAAGTGGGTAGAATCGCAACAAAATGTCTTCTTCTTTGATGGATGTAGAAGCAAACCAAAACTTCTCTTTCAATTCGATGTAGAGAAAACCGGTGCCAAACTCCAAGCAATTGATAAGTATATAAGAACTTGGAATAAACTCCTTTGGGTGTAAACACTAGAGTGATGGAATTTTTTCTCTAAAAATCTCACTCAAAACATGAACATTTTCCTAAACAAATTTTGCTCTCAAACTCTCTCTAAGAGATAAACTAGGATGGAAAAGTTAGGAAAAAAAGTTAGATTGGAAAATGTTATTCCCGCACATAATAAAGTCTGAAAAAGTTGGTTAAAAACCAAGTGGGGAAGTGGGTGCAAAACTGCCAAAAAACTGTTCCCGCCTGGCATCTCGTTCGAACGACATTTCGTTCGCCTTCTAACGACGTTCCAGATTGAACTCGTTAGAATCTCGTTGGATATCTCGTTCGAACAGAATGTTCGTTCGAATGACATATCGAACGACATGTCAGTGGCCTAATATGGGAAATCATTGGGAGGTTCATTCGAAAGACATTTTTGTTCGAACGACAATCTCGTTCGAACGACTCTATCGAACGAAAAACCAGAAAGTTTGAAAATTCTTGTTTAAGCCCAGAAAACTTTATAACATTTATTTAAAGTTTTAATTAATTCTTTCTTAAAACAAAACGCAATTTTTATAAAACCTAACACCCAATAAACTTGTTCCAAGCTCCTATATATATAATATTGCATGCATACCTTGGGAGCATGGAACTATGGTTGATGACGTAGAAACGAGGCACACAAACTGGCATATTTGATAAAGCTTTACACTCTTTGCCGCTACGTCTTCAACAAACACTTCATAGGCTTGAGAGTATTACAATAACATACTATCCTATGAATAAATGTTTTTGTCCGGAATTGAGCCAAAACTATATATGAACTCAATTGGAAATTTGTGTCCTTACATCTGTTTTAGAGCAGTGCTGTTTTTCCAACTAGAGCGAACATTTTGTGAGTTTTTCAAAGAAAAAATTGAGTGAGAGCTTCTTGTGTAAAGATTAGTTCTTGTGCTCAGTTTCTGAGTGACTTTATTTGAGAGATAAAGAGTGCGATTGTGTAACCTTGTGGTTCCTCCATTTATCAAAGAAAGAATAAATCCTACCATTGTGGATGTAACCCTAGCTTGGGTGAACCACATTATATTGTTGTTGTTTCTTTGCTTTGATTGCGTTTATGTTTTAGTTATCCTACTTGTTGATGTTTGATTGGATTCGTTTTGAGTTTGCACACTTAGTTTTCATTAGGAACAAGGTCTTGGGTGTTTTCCTCACACCAAGTGTTTGATAAAATTTCGAAGTGAGTTTTATGACATTGGTTGCTTAACATATGACTGTTTTACCACAATGCGATCGGTTCCCACCATCAAGCATTATATGATCCTCTTATTAATAATTAAAATGCATTTGAAAAAAAAGTTAGGGCCCGTTTGGTTCGCTACTCAGAAAACGCAATTTAAACGATGTTTTTAAATACAGTTTTAAAATTCATTTTTTTGTATTTATAATTATTGGTGTGCGTTTGGTAAACTTGTTTTTAAATACAATTTTTTGAAAATTTGATAAAATTAGCAATCATGTATATTTATATTGTACATATATATATGTGAGTGTGTGTGTGTGTGTGTATATATATAAACATATATAAAACTTTCATACATACACACATATATATATACATACATGCATACATGCATACATCATAAATTATATACATGTACATTTAATATTATGTATTTTTAGGTATATTTAATGAAGTATGTTGGAAAGTTTTTTTTTTTTTATATATATATTGCACGTATAATTCTCTATAACATTATATACATACATGAATTGGTAATATTTTTTAATACATATGTACTATATGTATATTTTATATTATTCCATATATTAATAATACATGTATAAAACTATATATAAGTATCATGTATCTATTGATAATATTATTTAACTTTATATTATTCCATACGTAATTTTGTGTACATGTACATATATATATTTTTTATTTATAAGAATTATACACATATTAATGTATTATGTATGTATATTATATATTAAGGTATAGCTGCATTAAAATATTAAGAATGAATAAGTTTGACTTGAAAAATAAAAAAATAGAAGTTATAAAACAAAACTTGATTATAATACAGAAATATTATAATTCCGTGTTTAAAAACAGGTTGCCAAATCTATATAACTATATAAAAATTGTAGACCAAAATCATGTGAGACTGACACGTGACAACTTAATAAATGATATCATAAATGAGAGTCTCTCTCTAAAGAAGGATACGTGAAGATAATAACTCATCTTTCTCTACACTCCAATACAATGAATTTACTCCATCTAACCGGCTTCCTATTCAATGTACTCCATTTTTAATTTTTCAAGAACCTACATTGAAATCTACAACCTTTTCCTCTTCTTCTTCTCTCTCTCTCTCCCCTTTAATATATAAACCATCCGTTAAGGCAGACAAAGAAAAAAAAAACACAAGCCCAAACGACGACAGTCGTCTATCAATGCATTCTCAGTTGAATCATTGGAAAGGTATGATATAGTCACAATTTCTTTCGCACAAATTTATACATTTTTACGTATAAAAATTGTCTTCGTTTTAATTGAATTCTAATTTTATTTTGTCAGAAAATTGGTTGGTCTCCATCAAATATCTGGTCAATTGAAAGGTACATTCGTTTATTTTTTATATGTGAAATATTGTATATCTCATGTTTATCCTACCGTTTTATGTTATAAGGGATTTCAGCACTTTAGAGGAGGATTTATTTGGAGCCATAGACGTTTATGGTAATAGTTAAGAAAAATAGTAAAATGCAAATGATATAGACGTATCACTAGATTTTTAAATACGATTCTTGCTTTCAATACAATCATGCTTCTAGAGAGATTTTCTAACCCAATTCCATCCATAAACAAATGTAAGTCTGGAGAGGGCACATCTACTGTTCATTCATTTGGTAATGTGAGGAAAGTCAACATTGATATAGATCATGTCAGTGATAGTACACCCACGCTACTGCGCACTTTATTTTCAGGTATCATTTTTTGGGGGGTTAGTTTTGTTTTCCATTTATTCTACAGATTTAGTTTGTTTCACACTTCAAATTTAGTTTAAAATTTTTTATGTTTGTGTGTGTTGAAATAACAAAACTTATTGTAAGTCTCAACACTTATTGTAAGTGGGTTTTGGTATCCAACATCTAAAATTATGCCATTTATTAAATTACCTTATCACTCATCTTTACTTATTACTTATTTAAATTTTTTCTAAACATCCGATTATAAGTTCGTTTGTTAAAAACTAATTCATACAGTCTTTATACTGAAATACAAATTTATATTCGGCCACGCATCGCAAGGCTTACTTATTGCTTATTTAATTTTTTTCTAAACATCCGATTATAAATTTGTTTGCTAAAAAATAATTCATACAATCTTTATAATAAAATATAAATTTATATTCGATCATGTATCGTGTGACTTTTATGCTAGTACAAATTCTTATTAAAATTATATTTAAACACATAAAACGGAATTATTATTTCAATCCAATCAACCCTTGAAAGTTGAAGTTAGCGGCAAAAATCCAAACATAACGACCGTCCTCTTTGTATCCACACAATTGACATCGAACTCTCAACACTTCCACCCTTCTTTCTCCAAAACCCCAAAACAATTTCAGAACCGAGCACACATATAATAGTCAAAGCTCTTTTGACCACATGCTAATAACAACGATGTCTGATCTCTTGTGTGCCTTCCTCGATTCTCGCCCTTTCATCTTCATCCCACACCACACACTTTCAAAACCCTTGTCTACAGTTCTCCCACTTCTTCCCTCTCATTACTCAAAAACCAGACCAATAATAAGAAGAAAACCACTTCACCTGACCATGCTCTCCACTCCCATTTCGCCCCTCCCCTCTTCTTCACACTTGGATATTATTTCAACAACCGGTACACTCCCTAACTCTTGCATTCCTTTTTTTTTTCTTCTATACTAACTAATAAGTTGTTTTATTTTAATCTCAGCTTATTCTTTTGATGGCTGTTTTGGCAGAGTTTTCTGATGGTAGTGTTGTGTTTCAATTTGGAGTTGCTAGTGATTTGGAGGAACCTGATTCTAAACAAGGAGCTTTGTTTATTGAAGATGTACAAAAACTTAATGCTGCAAAGGTTTTGGATGGAGATCATGAGAGGGAAGTGGTTGCTAAGGCTATACAGAGACAATTGAGAAATAGTGCTCTCAAATTAAATGTTTCTGACCAAGACATTAGTGCTACAGAGGGAGATAAGATTGGTGAATCCGGACTCGAATTAATTGAAACGCTGTTCGAAATTTCAAAGGGAGGAGAGTTATCTGTTATTGATTCGGATACGAAAGCGAGTCATACTTCTGGGTCTGTAGATATGGAGGAAGGTTCAATCCATAAGGAAAATGAGGAGATTTTAATCGAAAATAGTGTTTCTGGTGTTGACTTAGAAGATGGTGGTGA
Source organism: Sambucus nigra (assembly GCA_949130495.1). NCBI lineage: Eukaryota > Viridiplantae > Streptophyta > Magnoliopsida > Dipsacales > Adoxaceae > Sambucus > Sambucus nigra. Next base: position 149,783,828 of record OX422212.1, on the reverse strand, counting down.
TTATGACAAAGTTCTTGAAGAGAACAGTGATACTGAGACATCGTTACAACCGGTTTCTGTGGTGAAACCTGACACTGTTATTGAAGTTCCAAATTCTGATGGTCGTCAAGAAAGTAGTCAAGACAATGTTGACACGAAAGTTTCAGATTCGCCTATTGATGATAAGGATCTGAGTGTTGAGGCTGGAATGGATTATGTGATTGTTGAAGATAGTTGTGAAAGTGGTTTGATCGTAGTGCCTTTGGTCAATCCCCTGGAGGCCGAACCAGTCCTTGATGACGAGAAAAGTGATGATACAGTGGAAGAATCTGCAGAAGCAACCGAAAGCCAAAATATGGTTAGCTTTATTCACCTTCCCTCTAATATGGTTGATTATGTCACTATGAAAGAACACATGCTAAAATGGCTTTGTTTTGACAATGTATTTGAAATGATGTGTGCTGCTTGTTAAAAATATAATGGATTGGTGCTAATCATTGATTTAAGTTATTATAGTAAAAATTTTCTTGTTTTCACAATAAATTTTCTTAGCGCATAGTTAGTAATTTATTTTCTGTTACATGAGTAGACCCAATACACCCTGTTGACACCCTTTTCTTCATGATTTGCAAGGCTGCAAGCTTTTGTCGTCAATTATGATATTCTATATTTAAGATAGTCCTGTCTTTTCCATTAAAAGTTTTTATTATCCAGTTATATAGTTAATATTGGCTCTATACATTGCTCAATTACTTCAATCTCTCTCAAAACTATTTGAAATATATCTTCTTCATTCTGTCCTTTTTTGTCAGTTTATGCATATACCTTAAACCTCTTTACGCCTCAGCAATTCCAGGGTCTCTCCTATAGTGATTCTCAGGCTAGTCAATGTTCCATGGTATTTTATTCTTATTCACATCTTTTTGATAGGCGTTTCATGGCACAGTTTCTTAATCACCATGATGTGTCCTTTTCATTTATTTATTTATTATACTCTTCCATGGGCCTTCGTGGACGTACTACTCATCTCGTACCTAAGGATGGGAGAAGTCTTGACCTCCCCCAAGGTGGCTGCGCCACAAGCCATCAAGGTACTTTTAATCGAAGGTGTTCGGTTTAAAAAAGGCTTCACTTTATCCTTTTTCGCGTGTATGCACCCAGCCGAGTCGAATATGTGCCGAGAGAAGTATAGGATGGATCGTGCGGATGCCACATGTAAGGTATATCATTGGTAAAGAGGTTGACAACTCAAGATAATACTGGTCAATTTAAGACTTGAAGACCTACGCCTAGAAATGCAAGAAGTGCCAAAGGTATGCCTCCATACCTCATTGGTCAACCAAAGATTTTAACTCTCATTACTTGCCTTTTTGATGTTACACGACATATGGTGCATAAGAGCAAGCTAAATAGGAAAAGTCACACTTTCTCAATAGATATAAACTGGTTTCAATAGGGAAAACGAGTCTTGCTAGCGAAGAAACTCTAAAAATGTAAAAAGACTAAAAGGGAACTCAGATGAATATAACTTCCCAACTAGCATGCCTAAAATACTAACCTAAACTATGTAAATAAAGGAATACAATAAAAATAACTGGGAATAATTGGAGTACAGTTAGTGATATTACAATAAACCCCACGTACTACTCTATTCTCATCACTCTCCCCTTGTACGAAAAAGTTTGTCGACTAGCTTTGAAAGTTGGAGCAGAGTGAGTGAAAAATCCCTAAAATATGTGCTGGGGAGAAAAATGGATGGTCCAAAAAACAATTTTGTCAAAATTAGGGAGCGTTCAAAATTTTATCATTCAAAACTTTACCAAAACATAATTCAACTCTAGTATTCAACCCCTAAATCAGCATGAAACTGCCCAAGTATTGATAGTAACTCAAGCCCAAAATATCTCAATTAACAACGTAAATCCTAGATCCTAGAGAAAATCCAAAATTTAGGCCAAAATAACCCATGCCCAAAAGGACCAACAACCTTATGAGGATTCCATTATTTTCTCAAAAAATACAAATCCCCAAACCTGGGCCCAACCTTAAACAAGCCCAAATGAGTTTCATCTCATACAGGCCTAAGCAAGGTGACTCGACCCCAACATGAACATAGACTTTATGGTTCACTTACAAACCCTAACGCTAAAGTGCATGCAATCGGATCAAAAGAAAGGGAGAGTTTCCTGAGAGGAGAAGATGGCGGGTTGCTTCAGTAATGGCGTTCTGATGGCGAGTCTCTGACGATTGTAGTAACACCCACCGAGTTCCTCTATCTCTCTTCCTCTTCCCCTCGGTTTAATCTCTGCCACCATGGACTCCACGATCAAATATGAAATTCGGGTTTCGAAGCCTTAGATCTGTCCCTCTTTTGCACAACGCTAATACTCAGTCGATTTTAGGGATCAATTCAAGCCGACCAGCAGTAAGGATTTTTCGGCTTCTTTGTTGTTGAAACTCCTATTCTCGTGGGTTCTTGTCGATGAAGTCGTTGGGCAGATTTGGGTTGCAATTTGACTCCTTTCTCCCTCTTCTATTTTTTTTTAGTGTTGGCGATAGTTCGGTGGGGGCTCACCAGTGGTCGTCAAGGGCTCTGGCTCCGCCTCATGAAGCAAGGCACTGGTGATGGTAGCGGCTTGTTATTTGTTTGGGTGATTGGGATTTGTTTGGAAAATAATGGTGGTGACGTGTGTGTCGTAGGTGATGGTGGGACAGTCTGAAGAGGGGTGGAATTTGTGTCGATGGTTGTAGGGTGGAGAGAGCTGCCACGAGGCATTATGTCAGAGCTAAGGGTGTTGAGGTTTCGTGGAGGCCAACTTGGCTTGAACTCCCATGTGCCATTGAAGCTGCCAAGATTGTACAATGACATTTTTTTTTTGGGGGGGGGGGGGATGTGCCAGTCTCTCTAATACCAATTTAACATAATATGATATGACAAATGGCACACAAAGAGCAAGCCAAATAAGAAAACTCTCATTCCCACTAAAATATAAACCCACTAAAATATAAATTGGTTTCAATTAGAGGCCAGTGACCTTATATATACGGAAAAAGTGTCTTGCTAGCCAAGAAAATCTAGAATGGTAAAAGGAACATTAGGAATACTCGAATTCTACCCATGACTTACATAACTAAAATACGGAGCTAAACATAATAAAAGATAAGTGAGAATAAAAAGAGTACAGTTAGTGATTTCACGATGACCCCCCCGTACTTCTCGATACTCGTTTTTGCTTAATGGGTAATGATAGTTACTTAAGCCATCATCATGGGCAGTTCCAAACTATTAATCAAGATAACGGAAGCAATTTGTTTAAAAAATAGTGAGTGGGTATGAGATCCGTAAGGCTTTCATTGCTGACCATGACAAGCAGTTTGGTAACACTTTAAGGAGCTATTGTTTGTAATATGGCATCCATAATCATTATTGTAGCTTTGGACATCCTTGAGCGACTGGGTAGATCGTGGTCACTGATAATCAATGGATGATGCTGGAAGACGCCAAGGCTCGGTGGATTAAAGAGATGCACAGTGTTATTACTTACATAACAACTATGAGGATACCAACTAGAGACTCCCTTTATATTAGCATTCAGTGTTGAGGCGTATTACCACATAAATTGATTTGCCAAGTCATCTTGTGTTGAACTGCAACAAAACCTTAACTGATTGAGGAGACTAGATTAACCCTGTTAATAAGACTGACAACCCGCTACTACAATAAGAAGGTGAATGGTTGAGTTTTACATAAGGAAATATGGAAGAAGGAGATCTATTGACAAAGAAGGTGATTTGGAAGGAAAACAAACTTAAAGCGAGTTAAGATGGACTATACAAAGCCATAAAAGTCGTTTGTCGAGGAACTTATAGGATTGACATTTGAAGGAACGTGATGAGAATAGAAGCGTACATAGGCTTATTGGAATTTTTAAATTTATATTTATATTTATCTTTATCTTTATTGTATTTCTTTATTTTAATTATTTTAGTTTAGTTTGTATTATTCATTTGAAATATTCCGAGGTTGCCTCTTTAAGTCTTCTTACCTTTTTAAGAATTCTTGGGTAGCAAAAAACGTAAGCCTATAAATAAAGCCTTAGGCCATTTATTGTAATCTTTACATTTATTACATAGAGAAAATAGTTTATTATAATTTCGGGGTTGCTCAATTGTCTAGCTACGTGAATTTGGTATGAGAGTCTTAAACTCCCAAGTTGTTGTTGTTGTAGCATTAATTATAAAACACAAATCATGGCAACTTCAATGGCGCATTGGAGGTCAAGCCGAGTTAGACTTGGACAACTCTTCTCCGACGTAGAGGACACCCTTACCACCTTCATGGAATAATGTCGGAGCTTCATCACCGCACTCCACTAGCAGAGGGTAGAGACCGCCTCTTTTTTTCTCTACCTCCACCACTGTCTTTACCCAATCTTTCACCACCACAAAACTCTTGCCCCACCTTTGTTGAAACTCAGAAAAAGAAGAAGGGGTGGCAAAATCCACCCTAAGGGTCTTATAAAAAGAGGAAAAGGAGAAGTAAAGAGATCGTCAGATTGAAGGCAAATCAGCCAGCCTCGCCATTGTTTCAACACGAACGACCCTCATGCTTCAACGAATCCCAGTGAAGTCATATAAGGTTGTTCATGGCTATAGAGGGGTAGGTCTAGGGTTTTGGCCCCCTTGGTTGGTTTTTGACATAGGCGGATTTGGCTTTGTTCAAGGAGAAGGTGCAAAACAGAGAGAGAAGAATCGATACCACATAGAAGAGAAGTCGAAAGAAGAATTGAAGAAGAGGCTGCGAATCGGAAGTCTGTTAAATTTAGCGATGGCCTTGTCATCGGTAACGATGATCGGATTGCGATCCTTGTTCTCACTGCCATCGAACGCATTGGGAGGAACCACTAGAAGCACTTAGCACCTAGAGTTTGTGATAGAACCTAGAGTTTGTGATAGATTTTGATGATGGGACTTTCCTTTGTGGATGGGTCATTACTTCTTTTGGGCTTCTATTTCAAAAGAAGACAAAAAAATACTGAGTTGGTCCATTTGGGCCTCAAGGCTCAAGATTTTTTGATTTGAAGTTGTGGAGCAGCTTTGACCTCAAGGTATTTTAGTGTTAGGCTGGACATTTTAAGTTATTGTGCTAGGGCCTTCTTTGATACTTTTGGGATTGAAATTTTGAAGTTGAGAAATTCTGTTTAGGTTCACATTTTAAGGGGGATTTTAGGATGATAAGATTTTAGGCCCTCCCTCATTTTTCAGAGATTCATTTTTAGGACCCCAAAATTTTTCTTCTCTTCGGCACATATTTTGAATTTTGTCCACTCAAGTAGTTCTTGACCCAGGCAGATTTAAGTTTGTTTAGGGAGAAGGTGCAAAACAGAGAGAAGAATCGATACCAGAGAGAAGAGAAGTTTAAAGAAGAATTAAAGAGGAGGCTGGGAACTGGGAGTCTGATAAAATCAGCAATGGCCTTGTTATCGGTAACGATGATTGGATTGCGATCCTAGTTCTCACCGCCGTAGAACGCAGTGGGAGGAACCGCCATAAGCACTTAGCACCTAGAGTTTGTGATGGAACTCGGAGTTTGTGATAAAAACCTTAAAATCCCAAATGAGATTGATGATGGGACTTTCTTTTGTGGACGGGGCATTGATTCTTTTGGACTTCCATTTCAAACGAAGACAAAAAATACTAAGTTGGTTCATTTGTGCCTCAAGGCTCAAGATTTTTTGGTTTGAAGTTGTGGAGCAGCCTTGATAGGTATTTTAATGTTAGGCTGGACATTTTAAGTTATTATGCTGGGACATTTTTTGATACCTTCGGGACTGAAATTTTGAAGTTGAGAAATTTTGTTTAGGCCCCCCTCATTTTAAGGGGGATCTTAGGATGATAAAATTTTGGGCCCTCTCTCATTTTTCACAAATTTATTTTTGGGACCCCAAAGTTTTTCTTCTCTGCGGCACATATTTTGAATTTCATCCACTTGGTTCCAACTTTCAAAGCTCGCGGGCGAGCTTTTTCGCAGAAGGGGAGAGCAGGGCCGGCTGTAGGCATAGGCCAACTAGGCCATCGCCTAGGGCTCTCTCGCTTAATTGAGGCCCCGAAATTTTAAAAAAAAGTTAGTAATTTTTTTTTAAAATGTAGTTCTAAAAAAAAAAAAATTAGAGTTTACCACTTTAAGGCACCCAAAAAATAAACCCACTTTACCACTTAAAAATGACCTAAAAAAAGTCTAAACCCATTCTAATACTAAACTCACAAAATTTAACCCACTTTTAACAAACTCACTCGCCACTTTTAACACACTCGCTCATAAAATTTGTTGATTTCTATTATTAATTGGGTGAAAAAACATGAAAATAATGTTTAGTTTGAATTAGATAAAAAAAACTGTCAGTTTATAAACTGACAGTTTTAGACCCATTTGTTTAAAATAGTAAAACAATACATGAGCTATTTTTTTTAGGGGTATTCTGAAATGTTAAGAACCCATAAAAAACAATTTAGATAAAAACTATTTTTTACTATTTTATAAAAAATCGTCTATTAATCTGTTTTAGCCAAAGACCAAATGATAAAAAAATTGATCTTCCAGTGCTTTGGTGAAGTTCCATATCAGTTAGATATGAGAATCTTCTTCCAATCCCTTCTTATAAAACCTTGCTTTCTCTCTTTAAATCCAAGTTAACTAAGCTGTAAATAGTTGCCAGACTTTTGAGTTTAAAGTTTGGTGTGCATGGTTAATATAGTAAAAAAAATTTGACTGATAAAATGATGCTAATCCTATCTTTTTTTGGTTCATTTTTTTTGGATAATTAATTTATTTCTATCATTTGGTTAACATCATTATTTTGTTCAAAAAATTGGCTAAATAAAAAATAATTTAACGTGATATATTTTTTTTTAAATTCTGGTTTTTTGAAAGTTTTTGATACTTTCAAATAGTAGTTGGGTAAGCTGTAATGAGCAGGTCTAAAGTTAATTTTCAAATTTCCACTTTCAATTATTTTGGTTAGGGCTGTGCTTTTTTTCCGAACATTCCGATTTTTCCGATGTCCGATCCGATATTTTCCGATTTTGGAACATATATAAGGTTTCCGATTTCCGATTTTCCGATTTCCGATTTTTCCGAATTAAATTGGATAGGAAATTGGAACTATGTTTTAAATTCCGATTTTCCGATATTTTAGCCGATCCGATTTTCCGATATAATTTTCGATTAATTTTTCGAATATTTTTTCCGATTAATATTCCAAATATTTTATATATATTTTTTACCTTGGATTTCCATTGTCTAATAATAAGAATGTTTACATTTACATTTCCCTTATTTTTTTACCTTACCCATATATATATGTTGTTAGTTTTAGGGTTAGACATATATTTCCTCTCTCTCAATACAGCGCATACCACCGAGTCCCCTCTCTCTCTTTCAACTCTCGTCCATCTACTCACCTCTCTCTCTGGTTTCTACGCTTCTCAGATACGGATCTGTAACGATTAGAATGCATCTCTTCATATCCAAGTCGAACGAAGGATCAGTAAGCTCTTTTATCTGTTTCCCTTATCTGTAACGTTCGGATCTGTAATGATCTGACCTGTTTATATTGTTATAGGATGGGATATGTAACGATAGGATTGTTATAGGATCTGATCTGTTTATAATATAAATTTTTGATCAGTAAGCTTGCATATCCTCGTTATGGGATAAACTTTATATTGTGTAACGAGCAGTTTATAGGATCTGTAAGATTATACATGTTTTTTGTTTCTATAGGATTGTTATATGATATGTTTATACATGGTTTTTTGTTTCTATAAGATTATACATGTTTATAGGATCTGTAAGATTATATATTGTGTAACGATCGTTTAATTACATGTTTCTATACCTGTTTTATAGCTGTATTATATTGAGATCAAATATTAATTGCTGATTTATACTGAGATCAAATATTAATTGTTGATTTACACTTGTTGTTTCTATACCTGTTTTATACGTGTTTCTATACATGTTTCTATACCTATTTACATGTTGGGTTAATTGTAGAGTCGACACAAATGAAAAAATGGTTAAATCCTTACATATTTACATGTTGGGTTAAATCTTTATTCCGATTTCTTTAAAATGAGAATTTCGAGTAATCGAAAATCCTATATTAATTTTTTTGAAATTTCGGAATTCCAAAATTTCTGAATTTTTATTATATGTTTTGAATTTCCGAATTTTTCCGAATTTTTTCCGATTTTCCGATTTTTCCGAATTCGGAAACTTTTTTGATTTTCCGAAAAAATTGGATAGGAAATTGGAACAATTATTTTATTTCCGAAAAAATTGAAATTTTTTCCGAAAGGTCATTTTCCGATCCGATCCGGCCGAAACACAGCCCTAATTTTGGTCATGGTTCAGTTTTCTACTTGATGATTTTTTAATCATTTTTCGGAATTTATCGAAAGAAAGTGATTTTACCACAAACCACACGGTTCGATCTTGGTTTACGTTAGGTTGTTCCGAGCGGTACAAATGGTAATTTCGATTTTAGTATATTAAAATTGATTTTGCATCGAAAAATGCGAGGAACACATTTTATTTAATTTGATTTTTTTTTATGTAAAAGGGCTCCGAATTTGGCTTTTCGCCTAGGGCCCTAAAAACTACAGACCTGGGGGAGAGTGACGAGAATAAAGAAGGATAAAGGGCTTATTGTAATATCAACATATATAATCTTTTTATTTTTGTTGATCTTTTATTATATATATATTTTTAGGGTTATGCTATTCCCACTCCAAACAAATACTGAGGCACTCCAATTCTGTTTCTAAATTCTAAAAAAGACCATTAAGACCTTATATCAAAGTTCATCATTTATCTTCTCCACTCTCCTTTACTTAAAACAAGCCCACATACCTATACTTTTAAATTATAGTTTTAAGGATAATTTTTTTAAATAACGGGTGTTCGCTTTCCTTCTTTTTTTTTTTCTTTTTTTTCTTTTACTTTTTGTAACTGTTTTATAAAAGAACAAAATTGTTTTAAGATAAAATGTTTAACCGTTTTAGATAAAACCTTTTTTTTTGTATAAGGAAAAAACTGTTTTAATTGTTAATAAAATTGTTTTTAATAGAAAAACAGTCTTAATTATTTTTTTTAATGTTTTTTCAGTTTTTATTTATAAAAAATAGTTGGTCCACCAAAGCGGTATGTATAGGTGACCAGACCCCCTATACACACCACTGGCGCGAACAATTTTTTTTTAAATTGCAAAAAGATTGTTTTTAAAACAGTAAAAAATGCTCCGCGTCAGCAGTATGAGAAAAATATGACCCCATGCCATGTCGGGTTTTTTGGATCGTGATCGTGTTAGTTAAATAAAACTGTTCGCAAATAGGATAAAATACTGTTTTTTAAATAGGATAAAAAATATATTTTTTAATTTAAAAAATATTTTTTAAAATTTAAAAACTGTTTTTTAATTTAAAAAAAAAACTGTTTTTATCCTATTTAAAAAGATATTTTTTTTATCTTAAAAAACTCTTTTTTATCATATTTAAGAAACTGTTTTTATCCTATTTAAAAAACAGTTTTTTATTCCATTATAAAAATATTTTTTTTAACTTTGAAAAGAAAAAAGGAACTTTAAGTTATTTTAGGGACTAAATTAGTTAAATTATTAGTTTATGGAGTAAATTATTAGTTTATTGTCTAAATTGGATATTTTAAGCTATTTTAAATTTTTTTTTTTTTTAAAAACAGTCATTTTTACAGATAAACTTTAAAAAACAGTTATTTTATCCTTTTTTTAAAATCCTTTTTTTTTTTAAATCAATTTTTTTTATTTGGAGTACATTTTAAAAGTTTTGACTCTTTAAAAACTCTGAATTTTTTACTTTGAAAAAAAGACAGTTTAAAACCGTTTTAAAATATATTTAAACAGTTGAAAAAACAGTTTTTTTTTTATTTAAAATACTGTTCTACTAATTCCTAAACTAATAAAAACTGTTTTTTATCATATTTAAAAAACAGTTTTTTATTAAATTTAATAAAAACAGTTTTTTTATTAATTTATGAATTAAATTGGGCAAATTTTAAGGATTAAATTAGTCAAACTTGTGTAGTTTAGGGACTAAATTTATAAATTTTTAGTTTATGAAAGAAATTGACCAAACTTGTATAGTTTAGAGACTAAATTAGTCAAATTTTTAATTTAGGAACTAAATTGATCAAACTTGAATAATTTAGAGGGCCTTGAGTTTTTTTATTTAAAAATAAGGATTGTAACTTTGGTGAATAGCTTTTAAGGGCTTAAGGGTTGTTTTGTCATTTTAAATTATTTTGGAGTGTTAGAGTAATGGGAAGGAGTGTTTATAGCGCTACCCTATTTTTATTTTAATTAGTTTGGTTAGTATTTTAGGTTAGTGGGTAATATTCCTTTGGAATATTCTAAGTTTCCCCTTTTAGTTCTTTTACCTTTTTGAGGGTTTTTAGGTAGCAAGGCATATTAGCTTGTAAAGAAACCCTTTGGCCATTCATTGCGATCATTACACTTAATGGAAGGAAGAGAGTTTATTCCAATTTTGGTGTTTGCTTATGTGTGCCAATTGCCAAGTTATGTCAAAGAGCCTTCCATAAATCCCTTGAATTCTGAACATTTAAAGAAGTATTATTATTGAGAGCTCAGTGTCTAGTCTCTGTCTAATCTTTACTTCAGATGAATGAAAAAGGCTTGATTTCCCATGAAATCTTCTTTGTAAATTCCCAAAATAATGCATTTTTATTTTAAAAATATTTTTCGGATGATGAGCTAAGCCTAATCGAGCTCGATTCTTCAAAGAGCTTGAGATCAAGTTTGTGCTTCGTTAGTTTACTTGAAGGAGCCGAGCTCAAGCCCCTCGATTCCGAGGGGTCTAATCAAACTTGTTTATTCCTTCATAGACTAAACGAGTCAAGCTCATCGAGCTCGATTTTTTTAAAAGAGCTCAGGATTGGGATCGAGTTCGATCCGTTTGCTTAACAAAGGATCCGAGCTTGAACCGTAAACGAGTTGAGTCGATTTGAGTCGATGTTAAGCAGTTTGATTCGTTTGCAGCCTTACTAAAAAATTAGAAGACCACTCATTGATCAGACTCCGATCACAAGACCTTGTCCTTTAGCACCTTGGGAAGGGACTTAAAAATTCGCTAAGGCCACAAGATCTCTTGAGGCAGGTAGTATAACTCATGCCTAATGGCATAATGGCTTATTAAGCAATTGTGGCCGAGGACGTGCCCAACAAGGTTATGTAAAAATTGGATTTTTTTGCTAAGTGTTAGCATGACTGCAAATGTTTATGATGCAGGAGTGTATATGCGCCTCATGGGGCGGGTTCTTCTGTTTTATTTAATTATTTAGTGTAGGATTATTTTTGTCTTTCGGATCCTTATACTTTTATCCCTAGTTGTTTAGATTTCATTATTATCATTATGTTTTAGAGAGAGATTAGAGAGAAAATTAATGGAGATTCACTATTTCATCGTTTCATTCGTGTGTGTATAATTAACTTGTATATCTTCTGATGTGTTACATCAAAAGTGGTATCAAAGCCTTAGTTTTGATCTTGAAACCATGATAATTGGCGATTGGGATTTAGACTGGAGGGCCATGCTGGTGGAGGGTTACAGTGAGGTGGAAAACAACCATTATGCCTCGGTGGTTGCCGATAGCAGCAACGGTGAGACACCCGCAAGTTTGCGGGTCATTGGCAAACAGGAGGGGGGCGGAGAGAAGCCCGATGCGTCGGCCATTGCCACGCCCAACCATAACGAGCCAGCGGAAACCTTAACCCTTGCGGCAACTATACCTCTCGCCCCACCACGCAAAGAACTTAACCCACAACAACCTCACCCCCACGAATAGTAAGACCCACCAGCCCTAACCCACCCGATGCAACGCTAGTCGAGATAGCCACAAAAGGGTTGTTTTTGCTCACGAGTCACTCTCTGGGCCTCAAACCCATAAACCCAAAGGTTCCCGCAAGCACCTGCGCCTCCATTTATTGTCGGCGAATAACCCACATCCGAGCCCAACTTCATTTGTTAAACAAACAGTACTACACCCCGTCCTAACCCTCAAAACTACCACAATGACCAGCCACACCACGGTTTCCCCAAACCACGACCCTTCCACTGAGTACAACATCGCGCCCTCATCCTTCCCTTTGCCCTTGTGTCCAATTCAGTCGTGACACATACAGATTAGTGGCAACGACAGTTTATTTTACATGCAGTGTGTTGGAAATGACGGTTGTGTAAGATCATAATTGACGGTGGCTTTAGCGTCAATTTTGTCTTGTGGGAGATGGTGGAGCGGTTGGGTCTTCGTGTTGAGCCCATCTAGAAGTCTGTGTAAGATTGGATGGCTGGGATTTAAGGACAAAGCGTGTCCTACGGGGCAATGCTGAATGTCATATACTATTGGTCCATATTCAGATGAGGTTGTGTGTACAGTTGTTGATATGGACGTGTGCCACCTTCTATTGAGATGTCCCTTGATCATGTCGACATTTACGATGGTCGTTCTAAAACTTATTAATTTATGCATCAGGGCTATGAAGTAGTACTTGGCCTTATGCTGTAGCTCAGACTCTCAGGTGCACTTATGTCCCTGACCTCTAAGCTCGTACTCCTTACCGATGCTCTCAAGCAAGGATTGTGTTATGCCCTTGTTAGCCCGTAGGGTGCCGCATCGACTAGTGTTCTAGGGGCCCTTCGAAATATCGTGGCTTCTTTTTAAGATGCGTGCACCCTTTCCGTTTTTCTTCCACCATTGAAAGACATAACATGCAATTAATTTTATTTCGAGAACCAGTTGCCCAACCTCCCCTATTACAGGATGTCGCTTGCCGAGCTTGCTGAGTTACAGCGACTGAGTTATGTGATCGTGGCCTTATATGAGAGTATATTCCCTTGTATGGTGCCTGTTGTTAACGCCGAAGAAGGATGGTAGCCAACGGATGTGTGTGGACAGTTAGTCTGTGAATAAAATCACAGTCAAGTACCGTTTCCCCATTTTGAGGAGAGGATATGATTGATCAACTTTACGGGGCCACAGTGTTCTCAAAGCTGGATTTGAAGAGTGGGTACCATCATTGTTATTTTCTAAAACTGGTATTAGGATGTTTTAGGTCTTAGGTAGTAATACCAGTAATAAGCTATAACAAATATAGAACAATTTGAACTTGAGGGAGACGAGAGATAGAGAATGAGATAAACTATTTAACGTGGTTCAACCCAATGAGGTGCCTACATCCACAGGTGCAAAACTGCTTTATATTAGGACAGGGTACAAGCTCTCAAGAGTGTCTCTGGGGTTTAGTGTATGCCGTTTTCTTTATCCCCCAGTTATGAGATATGGTGTGCTCTTTATAGTAGGAGTAATAATAATAATAAGAGGAGGTAGAATGCCTTTATTAGTTAAGCAGTTACACCTTGTTACATTCTTGATGACAACTAATGATGAGCTACCCGCAGATAGCTCGGAGGTTTAACCCACGTGCATATATATAAAGAAACTGTACATATTCCCACGTTTATCTCACAAGTATGCCTTGATAGTATGAATTGCTGATGGTCGGCTATCCTGCCGACCACAAGAGAATACTAAGCCGATCAAGCTAATGATTTATTGACAATCCCCATATGAGTATTGTATGATGACAGAGGCCACAATTTCATTGGTACATGTCATACTCCAGTTTTATGGTATAACAAAAGCTTCCAATACTTCATTCCTGATTAGAGCGAGCAGTGGATAGTGGAGTGAAGTGATGGAGTATTAACCAGTATGTGTTGGTCTATTCCATGGAAACTTGGTTGCAAGCCTTCGGTTGTGGTTTTGGCCTGTTGAGGTGAATGGTCGGTAATCGATCTCTGAAAGTTTGCATTTTTTGGGGAAATGATTTTACTTCTTGAGGCAGTGGCAATTTTATAAATAAGAGCAAAAATCGAGAAGCGTCCGGGGGGTACACCGATAATAAAACTCGTTGGATAATGAACCGGCGTCAAAATAAAATGGCAGGTACTTTTAATCATACCAACTCGGTGCAACTGGAGAGACGTCATGTAAAGCATCATTTTTCTCCTTTGTTCACTTCACCCTTAATTCAAAATCTCTTTCTTCTCCAAGCCATGTTCTTTCGTGAGAGTTGTGTTCCTCCCTTTTTGCTGTAAGAACTCCTTATTTGTATTTCTTTTGTAGTTTTTTTGCTGAAAATATGTTTTACACTGTGGATGGGGGTTGCTTTTTAGGTCCACTCATAGAATCTCTTCGTGCGTAATAACCGAGTTATTGGCTGGGCCTCTTGACCTTTGTGCTTTAACGGAGGGCCATTGGTTACCCATTATTTTTACTGCTGAATGTGGGGTCACTTTTTCCCCCATTCACTTGTTTCTGGAATTTTGTCAATACTTTGATGTAGTTCCTGCCCAAGTTGCCCCAAACACTTGAAGGATCATTAATGGGGTTTACCGCATTAATGAATAATACGGGACAAACATTGGAATACGGAAGTTGTACTGCTACAACTAGGATACAACCAACGAGAACATTTATTATTTGAAGACGAGACAGTCCAACAGAGCTTTAGTCGTGAATCTGCCTGATTCCAATAAAGATTACTGGGATCACAGTCTAATTGTAAAGGATTGACAATTTGCCCTTCTTCTTGAGGATGATGTATTCAATGGCCTGAGGCATGGTTCAAAGACTCGACCGAGTCAACTTGGAATCGACCGAGTTGACTCGGACTCGGTAGGCAACGATATGCATTCGGGTCACGATACGAAAAAATCTTGGAATCGTTACATATCGGCTTAGCTCGCCGATATTTCAGCCGATCCGAGATGACTAGGCGATATCTCGTCCGAGTTGAAGAAAAATCGGGCGTGATGAGTAGGCAACGCAATTATTTTTGCAATAAAACGAAGATGGGACAAAATGTAAAGAATCTTGAAATTTCTAACCTTTTGTTGATTTGTGTGTAGGAGATAAGCTGTCAAAGTACGGTGAAAGAATCCAAGTCAAAGGACTAAAATCCAGTTACAAATCAACCCTTTGAGATTCTCAATCACGCAAACACACTTGCCTCCAAAGCCCATAGCCGAAAAATCTTCTTACTGCTGCTGAAACCCCCAAAATCTCGCCGGATTTAAAACCCTAGTTGTCTTGAGCCACCTCCTGCGTTTTGTGTGGAAGAAGCGTGGGTGGGTTGTGTTATAACTCCGAGGTATACAACTGAGGTAAGTAAATAACTCCAAATTTGTCAAAAGCGTGGGACGGTTGTGTTTTGTGTGGGCCGACCATGTGGGTTTTGCACATTTTGTAAAATTGTACATTTTGAAGAGCTAAAAAGTTGTACATTTTAAAATAATTAATTTTATAAAAATTGTACATTTTTTAATTGTTTTTAAAAATGTTATATTTTTTACAAAAAACATACGAGAAATGTTGTTTTCTTACAAAAAATATACAATTCTTTTTAAAAGAAACTGACTCTACTAAAAAACAGTTTTTCAAAGACATGTTATTTTACAAAAAATATACAAATATTGTCAAAAAAATTGACTGTACTGAAAAAAAACATTTGCATCGTTTTTAAAAATAATAACTCTACTTTAAGAAAAAAAGATGCAAATGTTACTTTTTTAGTAGAGTTAATTTAAAAAAAAAAATGTATTGGTAGATAATACTTGAACATGTCATTTTTAAGCTCAAATTTTTTTATGGTAAAATTGTATTGATAGAAAAAATGCAAATGTTATTTTTTAACTATACTTTTTGGATGTTATTTTGTAGAATGGTTCCTAAACTATTGGTTTATTATGGAATATTGAATTTGATAAGTCTGCTGTGCATAAGTGTAACCATTTCTACAATGCAATGCATATTGAATGATGGGTTTGAATGTATCTCATTGGTCCACATTGTTAATCTTATTTTTTTTAAATTTTCTACATTTTTTCCAGAATTTTTTGCGCTCTCTAAATAGCGTATCTTTGCGTATCGCCCGATACCGCGATCGAGTTGAAAATCGGGTGCTCGGTTCCGAACCGATACCGAGACTTTGAACCATTGCTTGAGGTGCCCTCAAGAAGGCCAAGGAATAGATCTCCATATGCACACACAATTTAGATATATTTCCTTTTGTCTTCTGCCTTTTATTTTATAGCTAAAACTGTATGTCTCTGTTTTCTATTTTGTAGAAAAGAATAAGAAGAGTATTCCCCGTATTTTCGAAGTTAATTTCACCAATTTGGAAATTGTCTAGTCCATTTAATGAAGATCATTCCCGCTCGGCTTCCTTCCTGCTCGGCTACCGGAGTTTTCTTTTTTGTGGTCAGATCAACTGAGGAGATACCCTGAGCCCCCATTTGTTTGGATGACCCTGCCTCCTCCACCTCTGATACCTAAGGATTTGTATATGAGTTCTTTTACCGAGCAGAGGGCAATTTCTCGTCAGAGAGTACATCTTAATCCTTTGATCCCCTAGATCTTGCTCTAATGCCGAGCAACATTCCTTCTTCAGAAATGGTGAAAAGAAAGATCCTCAACCTCCTTGTCGGAATCAGTCGCCTCCCCCAGTAAGCTAAAAGCCTGAAGTTGGGGGTTCCAGTCATCCTATCCTCTTGGACACCTCCCCAGCCAAGGACTATAAGCCTTTGTTTGAGAGGTTAAGGAGGGATCGATCTACTCCTATGGAGGTGGTAGGAAAGAAGCCTCTTGATAAAGGCAAGAGTACTGCTCAGTCAGTTGCCGTCAAGAGCTTTCTCGCCAGTTGATAGGGTTAAATTTCTTCCTGTCGATGAAGTGACTGCATCTTCTCTCTCACTCAAGGCTAGTTGATCGGACAAATCACAATCTGGCCTTGTAAGTGTATTGTCCATTATATACTTGTTACCATGCTTGTTTCCATTCTTCTTTCATTCTTTTTGCTAACTTCCTTTTCTGAATGTTTGTATTGCAGTTCCCGATTGACTACGACCAGCTTCTGAGGAGGAACGACTAATTAAAAGAGTCATTCTTATTAATGCACTATCTCTAGCGTTAATAAGATCATACTTTTGCATTAATTATGGTCAGTCCATTTAATGCTAGCAAGGTCACTCGAGCGACCTTGCCCCTATATAAATACCCCAACAACAAAGTTTACAAGGACATCAATTTGAACCTAGAATTGTTGTTAAAATTTCTCTAGACAAGAATGTTTATTGTGAGAACAATTTATTATGTGATTATCTTCTTACCTCCATTAATACTATCTCTGGCCATTTATTGTGCCTTGCTATTATTGCACTAAGGGTGCTTGTTCCTTCTCCCTCCAATCAAGTTACCAGTGGGGTCCCTTCTATTTATTGTGTTTCTGGAGCATTTATGTTGTAAAGACCTCATTTAATACAAGCTTTTGATTATTAAAGATAGTTTGTCTTTGACCTGCATTTATTGTCACTGTGGTTGTTCTTTGACACTAATCGTCATCTTGACAAGTGGTTACGCCTCACTTGATATTAATTGTATTTCAAGGACCCACATCTTACAATAGTTAACAGATTTTTTGACGGTTTGTGGCAACGGCTAATTTTTAAATAAAATTGTATTGAAGTCTAAAATCGAAGATTAGTAATGCATTAAAGTAAAGAAAAACCCTAATTTATGTTTCTGAGTTTTATCACCGTCCTTCCCCTTTTACCCAACATTAACAGATATTTGGCTATAAAATGAACAAATAACTAAATATGCTAACTTTAAAATTTTGTCTACATCAGTTGAGGTATTAGATGTTGATTGGCAAAACAAGAAAAAGGAAAAGAAAAAGAAATACTCAGGGATCACATGTTTAAAAGATAAAAAATTGTAATTGTTAATGCCTAAAATTGTTGTATGAATTTGTGTCTTAGCTAAATACCACTGTTCTAAAAAACCCGCCTAGGCTCCGTCTAGACACGCCTAGGCTTGAGGCTTGGGAGAAACGTCCCGCCTTAAGCTTTTTACGCCTTATTCTTGGTAAAACCCTTAAGGCGCACTTTTTTCTAAAAACAACAATGCTTTAATGAAACGATATAGCCTTTCAAATATTTTTTTTTTACAAACTGGACCATTATCTCATTAAAAATAATCAAATAGTATTTTAATTTGCATATATTTAGACATATTTTTATGATATGTACAATTTTAGTATTTTAATAGCCTTGTTATGGTTAAAAAATATTAAGAAGGCCTAAACGCCTTTTCATGCCTTTTTACGCCTAAGGCCCGCCTAGGCTTCTAAGGCTTAAGGCTTGGCCTCCACGCCTCGATCGCGTTCCGCATTTTTTAGAACCTTGCTAAATACACTAATCTTAGATTCGCAACAGATAAAGAGAGACTAATCACAAAAATGTTGATATAGAGTAAGAATAATAGAGAAAAGATGAGAGAAAATGGATTGGAACCAAGTTTACGTGGTTCGACCCAATGTGGTGCCTACGTCCACAAGTGTAGCAGTTGTTTGTATTAGATTCAATGGGCAAATGCCATGAATTAAAGGATGATTACAAGTCTATCTCTCTCTAGAAAATGGAAGCGTAACAGTAGTCAATCTCTCAATCAATCTATCCTCCCTAGCTGGAAGATAATGCGTAATATTTATGCCTGACGTGTGTGGGTTTAAAGAGAGAATGTAGTGGAGACAAAGAATGTTGGTGACAGGTGGCCTGCCTTTACAGATTAGGCAGGTATACCTTTTTACATGACTTTATGGAAAAGAGTGATGGGTCCCCGTATCCCATCAATAATGGGGGAACAATAAATCGTAGATTCCTCATGCTTGTCTCTTGAGTGCTGTCGATGTCATGCCACTTGTAGATATCCACCTGTGTTCTGTGAGTTGGCAAAGCTAAGAAGATTGCCTATCATACTGGTGCCGACCAGAATGTACTGGACGACCACAGGTGGACCTGAGTTGACCTCATTATCTGATCATAAGAGACGTCGTTTTGTCTCATAAATGATCTTTCGAGCACACCATATTTATGGTACAACAAAAGCTCCCAAGACTTTACTAACAATTAGGGGACGAGGTAGATTCTGTGAAGTGTTGTGTCTTAGGAGTATCTGCTGTGTTGATGGGAGTAAGTGAAGTTTTAGCCGAAGAGAATGTCATCGACCGAGGAAAATCTTCTCGGCGCAAGCCGAGGAGATTGTTTTGCAACCTTTTCGTTCCAACGTGTGGCTTGGACACGTGTCAGCTGCTGGGTTTTTGCGCTTGGGGTAATCATCATCCACGCTTTGGGCAGTGCACGTGCTTTGGGTTATCATGTCCGCATGTCTTCCCAAGCGTGACGTTAAGGGTAATGATTAATCATTACTGCCTTTTTTTAAGTGTAAATACCCAATTTAAACGCTATTTTTCCTTTTTCATCCAAACATCGTCTTCGTTTTAAAGAGAGAGAGAGAGAACAACCTTCCAACTTTCTTCGTTCCCGCCATTAACGACTGCGTTCCAAGCTTTCCTCCGTCATCTCTAAGCTCTAAGGTTCTTTCATCCATCTTCCAAAACTTGTTAGAGGTTACAGGTACACCTCTTCACCTTCCTTTTGCAATATAGGGTTTCGTTTAGGGAGAAATACCCCTTTTCTTTTGGTTTTTGTTGCGATTGCTTGGGTTGTTGAGAAGGTGGTTGATTGTTGGAGTATTGAGGGTATTTTAGACGGCCATTGAGTTGGTTGACCTAGGTCTTTCCTTTCAATTAGGGTTTTCTTCTTTCCAAACGCCATTGTTAGTTATTTCTGTGTCTGAGTAGCCCCCAGTTTCTAGGGCTTTGTTTTTTCCTTTAATGAACTACCCTTCCCACGTTCAACATCTTTTCGAAATCTTAGCTGAGTTAGAATTAACTTGCCCTGGTATAATTTCGAAGAGATTTTCGAACTCTCTCCAAGTTTTACACCTTAAAGACGACCCAAAAAACCTAGATTTATCCCCAAAGTTGCTTCTTCCATAGGGTCCGCTTTAAACCCCCCTTCAGTAGGGTCGAGTCTCCTGTGATTGTGGATAGCTCAATTGTTGGCTGCCCTCTTGACAAAGAGAGGTTTGTTAATACTGTGTCAATGTCAGTAGTTGATATTGAGACCCTTCTCCTAGTCCTTCTCCAAACGAACGGATGACCTCAATCTCTCCTGTGATTGTGCCCCTCACTGATGAGGGGATATCTAGGGCTTTTGATTCTTGGGACCCAGCGTCCATCGATGCTGCGAACCATTCCTGTGTCATTACAGAGGACGGTTTAGATGATCTAAGGGATAGATACGATATCCCTATCATCATTTCTCTCCGTCTTCCTGAGCCCGAGGAGAAACTTTACGACATGCACGACGCCGATGAAATTTGCTTCCCTGTGTGGGCTTTGTAGGTGGGAGTTCGATTGCCCCTTCACCCCTTCATACAGTCCATCATAAGGGGTTATGGTGTGGCCCTACACAACTCCCACCCAATGCCTACAGATCCATACTTGGGTCGATAGTTTAGTGGCGAACCCACTTTGAGTTTGACCTGACTGGAGATTTCTTTTGTATGGTTTATGATGTTAAGGCCAACGTCAAGGCCATCGGCTATTATTACTTCTCCCCCGAAAGGTCGATTAGAAAATGGTTTTAGTTGTGCGGACGAGCAACTATAGTTGGAAAAAACAATTCGTCTTCCTGAGGGGTGATTAGGAGTTCCAGTCTGAGGAGACACGTCATCTAGTATCCCTCGTGATTGGTGCTCCCCCAACCACATAGGTACATCTCTTAGCATATCCCTATATTGTTTATTTCTTTACATATGTTTACTGACCACATTTTTGTTCGCCTTTTTGCAATAAAGAAGGCTTTCAAAGTTCCTCCTGCTCTAAGGGAGTTGATTAGGACAACCTTCACTCCCAACCCAGCATACTTTGAGGATCTCTTTTCTCTTAAGAAGTTTGTTGAGTTGGGCTACTACGCCCCCCCCCCCCCCGCCCCCGTTGGTGTCCTTCCTTAAGACGAGCAAATTGACTTGTTTGCAGAACGTGAGGTTCAAGGAGGTTCTTTTGAGGAAGTTGAGGAAGGTAACCAAACTTGTTGGTCATCTTAGCCGAGCATATTTACTTTTCCCACATTTTAAATTTTAAACTTCTCTATTTGTGCAGTCTCTTCCAGCTCATTTGAAATAGTTAACTCAATGGTGCCTCCAGCTCTTGATCGCACGGCGATGGAGATTGCTGGGAATAGAATAGAAGAAGATAAGCGGGCAGATGTTGAGGCCCGGCAAAATGCAGAATTTGAGGCCAAGAGGTAGGCTGAGGCCGCAGCTGCTGCCAAGGCCAAATGCGAAGAAAAAGTCGTCCAAGAGGATGGGTTGCTCGCCAGAAGAGGCCTCTTGAGAACCCTCCTCATCCCAGTCCTAAACAAAGGAGGACTGGGGTGAGAGTTGAGAGGGTGACCATCGAAGGGGCTCCTTCTCGTCGGCTAGTCCGTAATGCTTGATCTCCTTGCCCCTACGGGGAGGTGGATCCTTTTCACTAGGATCCCGAGAAGTCTGTGACCAGGGAGCAGCTAAGGGCTGATAAGAATTCCATCATCTGTAACAGGAATAAAGCTGCCGAAGTCCTGGGATACCATGGTTACGCTCGTGATTTCCAGCATCTCAGGCAGTTTGATTTAGACGAGCTCTGGAACATGACCTAACACAGCATGATAGAGGTAAGTTTCAATCCAGACTTGGGTTTTTATTTCTATTCTTCTCGTTTTGACCCACTAATCTTGCCATCCTTCATATTTCAGGGTGCTATGGGCGCGCCACTATCATGCGAGAGCAAGTGGTCTCCTATCAGGACACTTATGACAAACTGAAGGCCGATCATGACGAGCTCTTTCAGTTGTATGACACCTTATCAGTCGAGCTGAAGGACGCTAAGGCTAATCATGATAAGGTCTCATCTGAGCAGAAAGAGAGGGACGACCAGTTGGTGGTGAAAATAGGTGCTCTAAGTCAGGCTGAGGAGGAGATCAGGAAGTTAAAGGAGCAGGCAGAGATTGATACTGCCAAGCTCAAGTCTTCAGAGGAGGCTATTACCAAAGGGGCAGAGGAGATAAAAAAAGACTTACTTGTAAGGACATTTTTGTCCATTATCAATATGTATGTCATACGCCGTTACACCGTTGAAGAAATTCAAGATCGCATCTACATCAACGGATTCGAATATCAAAGCGTCTTCAACATCATAGCCTCTGCGAGAATGAACTTGGTAAAATTTTGTTTTTACGTTCCTTAAAGTTCATATTTAGTATTGGGAAATTTTCATAAAATGTTTTTTATAAAAATTAGAAGTAAGTTTTTTCAAGCAAAATGAGGCTTTTAAAAGTTTTTTATTTTTTCTGGGAAAACCGGATCGGTCCGCCTCCCTACCGGACCGATCCGCCACCGGACCGGTCCACCCTCTACCCGGACCGATCCGCCTTGCTCGAAGGCCAGTATACCACGAATCGAATGCGAACCGAAGAAGGAAAATTTTAAAAGAACCGATCCGAGGTCGGACCGATCCGCCCCCAAGCCGGACCGGTCCGCCTGGGATAAACTCGAACAGTTCCGTGAGTTGTTTTTCCACCAACTTATTTTTCCTATATATATACCTATTTCGGTGGTGTATTTTTTAAGTCTTTGAGAAAACGTTTTTAAGAGTACAAACACAACAAGACTTCAATTTTTGATGTGCCAAACATCTTTTTGATTCACACACAAAAATCCCAATTACTTTTGTGAATCTTTTGGAACCCTAGAACACAAACTTTGTTGTTGTTCATCTTTGTGGAGAGATCTTTGCAACCGAGGGCTGCGTGTCATTGCTGAGGGAGTCTCTACAAAGTTTTATGGCTGCGTGTCATTGAGGAGAGCTGTGGTTCTTCCTTCGTTGTTTGGGCTGCGAGTCCTTGGAGGGTGCTGCGTGTATTCTCTTGCTGAGTTCAAGACTGCGTGTCTTTGTGGGTTGGCTGCGCGTTGATCCATTGCAGATTTCTCTATGTAATTGTAAGTTGCGGCTTGTATATTCATAGTGAAATAAAGGTTTTACCCGAAAGGGGTTTTTTCCTGAATTCTGTGTCTCAGCATATTTTTGTGTCACATGCTTTATTTATTTATGGGTTGACACACGCACCTTAGATGCATGATTAGGGGCTGAAATTAAATAAGTGTGCTATATTAGAAATTTGCGAAGTTAATCAGTTATCACACGTTCTCAAATTGGTAAAATTTTGAGAAAATCCAAAAAGATTTTTGTATTTTGTTTACACCATTTATGGATGGACACTTAGGATGACCGAGTCACAATATCATTCCATTATTTTCATATGACTATTTGATAGTGTTTTGAGACAATATGTCAATTCATCCTTGTGCTTTATAATGTTTGGAGTCATTAAGATGTAATTAAGTGTTACTTCCTACATGTTTGACTCATGTTTCCTTTAATGCACACTTGCACAAATTTGTTTGATTATTGAGCTTGTCTTATCACATGTTGGTTGGGTGTTTTCACTTCAATCCTGTCCTTAAAACGAACCAAGCGCGATAAATTTTGATAAGGAAATTGTGCATATAAAAACCGTTTTGTGAGTTTGTGTGCTTTGTTTGATAACGGGGAGGCGCTGCGAAAGGTAATTATCTATCCTTTGCGCAAAAGCCACCGTTAAAAAGGACCTAAAAAATTGAGGAATTTTATTATCCGAGGTCCAAAGAGGATAAAAGAGCTCGAAAAATTTAAAGACAATAAAATGAAATTCATGCCAATTATGGGCCATTTAGGTTTTTGCACCAATTCTCCAAAGTTTGAGAATTTAGATTACCTCTAAAAGAAAATATATATGAGGGAGTTTGGTTGGAGAATTTATAACGGGTTTGCACGTCCTTGAAATTCTTGAAAATGCGCTATATAGTTTTGGACGTTATTGGTGTGGAAATCATTTGACTTTGATTTGTTGATTTGCATAAGACGATGTAATCTAAATTCAACAAACTTTTACACCTAAGGATACTTTTGATGTTCCTTCGTTAGGGGTACACATATGCATCGTGCACATATGATTGATTGAGTTGATTTACCTATCGAATGTGTTCACACCCATTCATTCCATTTCCATGACTTGGTTGTTTGAGTCTAATTCCATGGTGTGATTTTTGTATCATATTTGTATCATATTTTTGTATCTTTGTATGAAAAATTTGAAAAATCAAAAATAATTTGTGTATTTTTTGTATACCGTGACACCCCGATTTTGCTTATTTGATTCATTCTGCTCTTTTGTCTATTTTGGGGACATCATAAAAAGGGGGAGAAAGAATTATCATATTATGGGGGAGTTTGAATTTTAGGGGAATTTTTGAGATGTAGCTTATGTTTTTATCATATATTGGTATCCATGTTTATCTCTTTCAAACTCGATATGTCACGTGGTATTTGCTTTGTCTCATGTGTGTAGGTATGAAGATTGAAGATCAATATGTTGCACACCCTGATGAGAAAAGCTTTGAGATTTGATGATTGTTGAAGATTGAAGAACAAACGATGAAGATTTAAACATTTGTATCTTTCCATCTTTAGGGTTCATGGGAGGGTAGATTTGTATAGGTCATTTGTTGATAATTCGGATATTTTTTATGTATGTACCGGCATAGACATAGGGGGAGATTTGTAAGGACATTTTTGTCCATTATCAATATGTATGTCATACGCCGTTACACCGTTGAAGAAATTCAAGATCGCATCTACATCAACGGATCCGAATATCAAAGCATCTTCAACATCATAGCCTCTGCGAGAATGAACTTGGTAAAATTTTGTTTTTACGTTCCTTAAAGTTCATATTTAGTATTGGGAAATTTTCATAAAATGTTTTTTATAAAAATTAGAAGTAAGTTTTTTCAAGCAAAATGAGGCTTTTAAAAGTTTTTTATTTTTTCTGGGAAAACCGGACCGGTCCGCCTCCCTACCGGACCGATCCGCCACCGAACCGGTCCGCCCTCTACCCGGACCGATCCGCCTTGCTCGAAGGCCAGTATACCACGGATCGAATGCGAACCGAAGAAGGAAAATTTTAAAAGAACCGATCCGAGGTCGGACCGATCCGCCCCCAAGCCGGACCGGTCCGCCTGGGATAAACTCGAACAGTTCCGTGAGTTGTTTTTCCACCAACTTATTTTTCCTATATATATACCTATTTCGGTGGTGTATTTTTTAAGTCTTTGAGAAAACGTTTTTAAGAGTACAAACACAACAAGACTTCAATTTTTGATGTGCCAAACATCTTTTTGATTCACACACAAAAATCCCAATTACTTTTGTGAATTTTTTGGAACCCTAGAACACAAACTTTGTTGTTGTTCATCTTTGTGGAGAGATCTTTGCAACCGAGGGCTGCGTGTCATTGCTGAGGGAGTCTCTACAAAGTTTTATGGCTGCGTGTCATTGAGGAGAG
Organism: Sambucus nigra; assembly: GCA_949130495.1. Taxonomy (NCBI): domain Eukaryota; kingdom Viridiplantae; phylum Streptophyta; class Magnoliopsida; order Dipsacales; family Adoxaceae; genus Sambucus; species Sambucus nigra. Next base: position 149,758,346 of record OX422212.1, on the reverse strand, counting down.
CTGCGGTTCTTCCTTCGTTGTTTGGGCTGCGAGTCCTTGGAGGGTGCTGCGTGTATTCTCTTGCTGAGTTCAAGACTGCGTGTCTTTGTGGGTTGACTGCGCGTTGATCCATTGCAGATTTCTCTATGTAATTGTAAGTTGCGGCTTGTATATTCACAGTGAAATAAAGGTTTTACCCGAAAGGGGTTTTTTCCTGAATTCTGTGTCTCAGCATATTTTTGTGTCACATGCTTTATTTATTTATGGGTTGACACACGCACCTTAGATGCATGATTAGGGGCTGAAATTAAATAAGTGTGCTATATTAGAAATTTGCGAAGTTAATCAGTTATCACACGTTCTCATTACTGAAGCCTTGGAAATGGCTACTTCTGCTCTAGCGCAAGCTGAGGGAGTAAGAAAGTTTAAATCCTCTGGAGGGTATAGCGTTGATTTGGTGACAATCTTCATGGAGGGCTATAACGAGCTCAAGCAGAGGCTCATCAAACATTACTGTTGATACATAAATTAGTCAGTTGACGTGGACCAGTTATGTGAAGACACGTGTCATCCAACATGGCATGAATATATATACCGAGCAATTTAAAGCGCCGAGCTACTCAGCGTACCGAGCTACTCAGTATACCGAGCAACTAGCTGGGAAGACTAAACGACCAAGACAGATTCAATGAATATGCTTATCATGTACAGATGTATATGCCCATTTAATGACGGCATATTGTCTATTCATACTGACAGCCCAAGGGCTATAAATACATTGTAATATCCTCAGGGTAAGCTATCATAAGCGAGCATAATCGAGATTAAAGCAAGACACTCAGTAATACAAGACAGTGGACGTAGGCCATTTCATTAAGGTTGAACCACTTTAAAAATCTCTTGTCTGATCTCTTATTTCGTATTTATATGTGATTAATTAATTAGATCAAATCTAGTTTTTTACATCAAAAGATTGGCGCCGTCTGTGACTTGATGAATTAGGATTACCTACTCATAGGGTGCTCAATTTCAATTCTCCGGTAAGTGACTTGATGAGACGCTTGGACTTGGATATGCTCGAAGAAGTCAGAGAAGAAGCATCAATCCGAAATGCAGCTTATCGGCAAAGGACTGCCATGTTCTACAATAAAAGGGTCAAGAAGTGCGATCTCAAGGAAGGAGATTATGTGCTCAAGAAAGTAATTCAAAAGAATAATAAGTTGGAAGCCAACTAGCATGGACCCTATCGTGTCACAGCTGTTGTTCGACCTGGCACCTACAGAATAGAAACTCTAGAAGGGAAGGAATTCAAGAATCCTTGGAATGCAGAGCACCTGAGAAAGTATTACCAGTAATGTAACTGTACATGTACCCCATTGTTTTAGTATGAATGAAAACGAGGTTTTCTAAATATTCGTTTGTGTTATTTTTTTCGGAGTCCTAGTGCTACACACTGCACTTAACTCACTTTGCAGCAACAAAAAACTTTTTTTCTCTCAACTAAAAGTTGATCGGCATCACCACAAACACCAACAAAGTTGGTCGGCATCAGGACAAACACCAATAAAGTTGGTCGGCATCAACATAACCAACAATGTTGGTATAACAATCGAGCAAGGCAAGGCCTGTTTGATTATGGGTGACCCAAGTGGCATCTAAACTAGGCAAGAAGATGGGTAAAATATCCACTACCTAGGCACCAGGGCAATTATTTACTTAAATGATTGCTACAACTAAGCAGGAACATGGGATAAGAATAATTCCATTCCTTAGGCACTTAGGGGTGATAAGTCACTACAACTAGGCGAACATATGGGGCAAAGTTCCATTGTCTAGGTAACCAAATCAACAAAGGACAACTTGTCCATTTTTATATATATATATAGAGGCAGGCTCCTGTGCACACTAAGTTTGCACACTAAGTTTGCACATTACCTTTTATATATAGAAAAAAAAATATTTTTGAGTTGATTTTTTTTGTGTGATATTTAAACATTTCAAGGAACCCATATAAAAAAAATTAGCTAAAAAAAACTTTTTTTGCTATTTTTAAAAAATCGGTCAAACTTTCGCAGTTTTTAAGCCCTTTAAAAACTGCGAAAGTTTGACCGATTTTTTAAAAATAGCAAAAAAAAATTTTTTGAGCTAATTTTTTTTATGTGAGTCCGTTGAAATGTTAAAATATCACATAAAAAAATTGGTGTGCGCCAGCACTAAGTTTGCACACTTTTAAAAGGTAATGTGCAAACTTAGTGTGCACAGGAGCCTGCCTCTCTCTCTCTCTCTATATATATATATATATTCAACGACTGACAAGTACAACATTATTATAGTTGATCTCATAAAGATTGACAAGCTAAACATCATACAATTAATTTATTTCCAAGGAAACAAAATTACAAAAAAGATGATTTTTCTTCGTTAAACTATCACTAACGAAATATAAATAGCCTACTCTACTGGTTTCTTTCCTTCAGATTTAGGTATAGGATCCATTCCAGCTGGAGGATCATCTAAAGCAAAAGAAGAGTTGATAAAGTTCAAATCTCGCAACATCCTGGTATTGCTTGTACTTCGTCGGTCAAGCAGATGTGGAGGTCGGGCTATTTCAAAATCTTCGTGAAGATTGTAATCACCAAGGTATTTGGAAATCAAACACTGAGGAATGCATCTAACTGGAATCCAGCTAACATCTAGTTTGAAAGGAGGTAATGGCAGATCAAGTAATCCAGGGTCATACCAATCCCACAACTCCGTTCCCTCCTCAATCTTCATCACCGTTAGCGCATTCAACCACCCTTGTTTGTATCCCTCATTGTTTGATTCTTCAACCTGGCATCAAGATGACATAAAGCTTCATCGTATCCCCCCATCCAAAACTCTCTGGGCTGCTTGTAGAATTAATAAGTCAATCGTTCAATATGCTGATGAAGCCTCTTCACCAAACTTTCTTTATTCTCCAACGCAGAACTCTGATTGGAAAGCTGCTCGGTAAGAGTTTGAATTCTTTGGGACATCTCAGCTAAAGCTTGATTTTTTGCCTTCAGTTGAGCAGCCTGGTTTTCTAAAGCCTGTTGAGTCCTAGTCTCTTCGATGCTGTTCCGACCAGCTCTTGCTCTACTCGGGAAGAGGATGTAGGTCTGACTCTTTTCAAAGCTTCTAATTCTTCTCTTAATGAAGCATTTTCAGTCTCCAAAAAGGAAAAACCTTCATCATTGACTGGGACCAGAGCTACAGAGGAAGAAACAGATTTTAGATGTCTCAATTCTTCTCTTAAAGTATTATTTTCTTCCTCCAGCAACTTGGCAATATTTCTGTGATCTTCAACCTCAAGCTTTAGCACACCCTCTCTCTTATTATGGACTGAGATAAATTTGTCATAGCCCCGATCAGCGCTCAACTGTTGGTACTTCTTCTCATAACCTTCATGTAGAAGAGCAGTGGCTTCCTTGTGTTGAAGTTGAAGTTCTTCAATCATTCCTTGAAAGTTTTCAATCATCTCATAGTAAGCCACGTTATTTGTTACAGCTCGATCAAGTAAACATTTTAAATATTGGTAAGCATTAATTGCTTGCTCAGAGGCATCAGATCCAAGAATATCAATTATTTGTGCGTCAGTGAAGTCTGCACGACCAACTTTGAAGTAATCAATACACTTCTTCATCAACTATGTATCATGAGCTGACAATAATTCCATCCTGGTAATAAACTAGCAAGGAAAAGTACAAACAGATCAACAACAACATGCATAGCTATAAAGGAGAAACTTAGAATAAATAACAAAGTCCATTTTATTGATCATAAGAGAAGAGGATACAACCAAAGGTGTAAAACAAAAGGGAATACAGAGAAAAGCAACAAATTGCCGAATAACTTTACACCTTCTCCTTATTCCCTACAACATCCTCAGCTGATTTTGAAGAAGGAATTGGTTGCTCGGTGGGCAGCTGGCGTTGCTCGGTAGAGGTTGTTGCCTGCTGAACTTGCTCGGAGGACTGAGGAATAATGGCAGTAGGTGTTTGTTCTATTATCAACAAAGAAGATTCATCAGATCCAGCTTCATCTTCATCTTCTTCTTCTTCTTTAATAGCAGGAGTTTGACCATGAATGTGTCTCTGAAATAGTTCAGAATCCTCAGCAACGTTCAACTCCTTCAACGCTGCAACCCATCCATCCCTAAAGAATTTCAAACTTGCATACTCCATTTGGGTAGAGGCAGCGGTTACAACTTTGTTCCACCCTTTGTCCCAGCCAGAGCTAAAGGACTTCTTCACAACAACTCTTCTCTTTGCCCTCTTCGAAGAATTATTTTCCCCAAGAAGCTCTTCAACAGATTTTACTTTCTGTTCAAGATCTTTCTTACGCCGTTCAGCCTCTTCAAGCTTGCCCTCAACTTCCTCTTTGCTGGAAACGACCATATTCAATTTCTCCTCTGCCTCCTTGGAAGCATTTCTAGCCTCTTGTGCAGCATCCACAGATCTCTGCCGAGCTAGATCAGCCTCTTTGGCAGCTTCCACAGCTTTTTGAAGAGCTGTCTCAGCAGACTTGATTTTATTTTCCCAAGCAGCTTTGTCATCCTCATAATTCTGCCGCGATTCCTCTAAAGATTTTGACAACCCAGCAAGGGCTTCTTCTACTCCACTGGAGGAAGTTGTAGCTTTGATGGCTTCATCCTTCTCCATGATATTATTAAAATACACCAAAAATTGCAAGATGAAGAGAAGCTCAAATCAGAAAATGAACGTTGTACGAAGAATCAAAATGACAAGTATAATGACACTTACTGATGCAAGGTGTTGGGCTGTCAAGTCAGTGACCTCACGAGGAGTAGAAGTCTCAGCAGCTCGGCTGTCAGGAAGAGTTCCAGACTAGATTAATTTCTTGGCCAGGAGAAATGAGTGCTGGGGAACTAGCTCTCAAAGAAGGTACCTCAACCCCAGAAGGTTGAGCAACAGCATCCACAGTCTTCTCAGCAAGACCCCTTCTCAATCTTCTCAGAGGAACAACTTCAATCAAAGGTGCTGTCTCTTCTCGAACAACAGCAACCCCTTCAATCAAAGGTGCTGCCTCTTTTGGAGCAACTGGGGGCTTCTTGCTGACTTCCTTGACAGTTGTGACTGCTCTCCCAGATGGAGCAACATCCTTTTTTTTAGTCCCCTAAGCTGGGACATCTTCTTTGCTCTTCTTTGCCCCATCAGCACCAGGGGCAACCTTAGCAAAGAGATCAGGCATTCTCCTCTTCTTCGTCATCAGGTTAGCAATAGAAGTGCCCAAATCAGAGGAAGATTCTTCAACAATTGAAGAAGATGCTGGAGCCTGCTCAAGATCAATCACCAAAGGAGGAGCAAGAGGCCGGGTAATAAAAGAGGAAGTGGTGTTCTTGTATCTCAGCAAATAGGAAGCAGACCCCACGTGTTCCCCAGCTATTGCTTGATGCAAACCCTAGATAAATTTCAAATCTTTTATATTAATATCACTCTCTTTTGGGGATTTTCTCTTGCTGTCAACTGCAACATAAAAAATAAATGCCAGTGACATTTTATCAAACAAAAACAGAGTTAATTTGAAAAACAGAACAACCTATCCCATTGCCATAAAGTGGACATTTGGGACCTTGGTACACGTCTTTCCCCTTTAGTGGGGGATGTTGCCAATTTTTCATCACAACCCCGTGTTCAAAATAATCCCTATTAGCATCAGGGAGATTGACCACTGAAGCCCTGTTAGAAAACCTAGTTTTTAAATAAAAGGTGGTGTCGCTGGTAACCCATTTATAACAATACATAATTTCAGAAATCCCTGGACGAGTTCCATGAATTTGATTCAATCTATGTGCGCCATTAACTACCCTCCATGTATTTGGAACTACTCTTGCAGGAACAATATCAAAATATTGGCAAAATTCCAAACACAGAGGATTAGGCGGGAAAGAAAAACCACATTCGGCCTCAAAAATAGAAGGAAACTAATATCCCTCAGCTAGAGAAAATAAATCAGAAGGGCAAGAAGGTTTTTCCAGAATAACCCAAGAAGGAATCCCAAAATCCGCCCTAAACTTATCCAACGATTCGATAAGGTAAACCATGATGGCTTAAATAAAGAAAGAAGAAGGAAGAAGTTCTTACAGAAAATTAAGAAATCAGCTAAGGCAGATGACAGAGAAGATGATCGTAAGAAGAAAAGCGAGAAGACGAGTTTGGGAATCTAGATGGCAAAAGGTAGAAGACAATTTGCTTTTACCGCCTTTATATACGCTGCTTTGGAAAATGGAAAAAGTAATGATCACAGATGACGACGATTGCGTTTCCGGCGGCTAATCAAGGAAAAAGATGCAAGTACCCAAGTTCTCGCTAAAAATTCGAAATATTTACAAGTTTGCCACTTCGCGCTCAAAACTATTATGCTAAGAGGAAAATTTCACAAGTGTTGAAGGTCTGTAACCAAATAGAACATGAGAAATATGCCCGAGCAGCTTTTGGGTATAATATTCCACACCCTCGCATCAAACATTGGGGGAGTCTGTTGATACAAAAATTAGTCAGCTGACGTGGACCAATTATGTTAAGACACGTGTCATCCAACATGGCTTAAATATATGTACCGAGCAACTTAAAGCGCCAAGCTGCTCAGCGTACCGAGCTACCTAGTATACCGAATAACTAGCTGGGAAGATTAAACGACCAAGACAGATTCAATGAATACGCTTATCATGTACAAATGTATATGCCCATTTAATGACGGTATATTGTCTATTCATACTGACAACCCCAGGGCTATAAATACATTGTAATATCCTCATGGCAGGGTAAGCTATCATAAGCGAGCATAATGGAGATTAAAGCAAGACACTCAGTAATACAAGGCAGTGGACGTAGGCCATTTCATTAAGGTTGAACCGCGTTAAAAATCTCTTGTCTGATCTCTTATTTAGTATTTATCTGTGATTAATTAATTAGATCAAATCTAGTTTTTTACATCAACAATTACCCTGACTTCGTCGAGACTATTCAGACTTGGGAGGGCGATGATGATGAAGCTAAGGCTCTGGTTGCTGAGAGGGAGGTTGCTGAGGAGAAGACTGCTGATGAAGTAGCTATCGAACAGGTTGAGGTAGCTGTTGGTTAACCAGGTGCTCCAAACGCCAACTCTTCTATTACCATTGATGTCCCTATACTGAAGGCCACAATTGACCATGCTCCTGAGGCTTGAAGTGTATATACTCCCTTTTTTGTGAAGCTTTTTTGTATTTCATTCGAACAGATTCTCTTTTTTGCTCCTACTTGTAATTTGTAATGAATAAATTTATTCATTGAAATGATCAGCCTCTCATCTTAACCGTTTCCATTCTCTATGTGTGCATGTTTACTTTTGCTATCTTTTAGAGATGTTCACACATGCTTGATTGGATCATAGTTTCAATTCACTAATTATTTCTTGCATTCAGAATAGGCCAGTTGGTAGTTTGGGTGTGCATTCATTTGGTTGTCAACCTGATCGGTCTTACCAGCTACTAGTTGGACGGACCTAAGTTGTTTTGACCTAGGTTCTACCCATGCTTGTGTTGGCTTATTGGTCGTATCAACCGATCTTGTTGTTCTGATCACGTGTCAGCATAGGTTACCAGAGTCGTTGAAGTTTATTAGGATCTGAAGTTTTGGACGAACCTGCTGACCTAGGTTCTACCCATGCTTATGTGGGTTCACTGGTCGTATGAATGGATCTTGTCGTTTTGACCATGTGTCAGCATAGGTTACCAGAGTCGTTGAAGTTTATCAGGACTAATCCTTGTGTTAGTGGATTGTTGTTGGATCTTATCGTCCACAACACTGCTTTGGAATTTTCATACTTGAAAAGGACTTGTTCGCGATCTGTCTAAGGCGAGATTGTACATGAAGTTTTGGACGAACCTAAGTTGTCCTGACCTAGGTTTTACCCATGCTTGTGCTGGTCGTATGAACAGATCTTGTCGTCCTGGCCACGCATCAGCATAGGTTACTAGAGTCGTTGAAGTTTATCAGGATTTGTCCTTGCGTTAGTGGATTGTGGTCGAATCTTGTCGTCGACAACACGGCCTTTGATTTTCCATACTTGTTCGCGATCTGTCCAAGACGAGATCTTACATGAAGTTTTGGACGAACCTGAGTTGTCTTGACCTAGTATCTACCTATACTTATACTTGTGCCGGCTCACTTGTCATATGAACGAATCTTATCATCCTAACCACGCATCAACATAAGTTACCAGAGTCATTGAAGTTTATTAGGATCTGTCCTTGCATTAGTGGATTATGGTCGGATCCTGTTGTGAGATCGTACATGAAGTTTTTCGTTTGACTGTGAACTTATTTTTGATTGTGGATCTCGATGTGATCGTTTTTTAGGAATTTTCTGCCTTGGCTTATTTGTACCCCTCTTACACCGATGAAAATATCTTTGAATAATTTAAAAAAATCCACATATGTAGGAAACAAAGATCTTTTCATTAATCACTGAGTGGAGTTTACACAAGAGTATAAAAGAAGGATTACATTTTGATTCTTCCACCATATGCTGTCTTCGTTGATTCGCTACTGGTAATATCTCCTCAGATGCTTGGAGTTTTGAGAATTTTTGAATTGCTCACCATCTAGACTTTCAATTCTAGATCGCACAACGGTTACTCTTTATGGGCCGTGCCAGTTGGCTTCCAGCTTGTTTGTCTTCTAAATAACCTTCAGTACATAATCTCCCTCCTTTAGAATACTAAAATCGAGAATTTCTCTGCTGATAAGCGGCGACCCATAAAGAAGAGCATTCCTTGACCTCTTCAACTTGGTCAAATTCAAGTCTCCTCATTAGATCGCTCTTTGGTGAGTAGAAATTAGGCACCCAATGGTTGGGTAGGCCAATCTCGGTGGGCACCACTGCTTCAGCCTCAAGTGCCAGCATGAAAGGGGTTTCGCCTGTTGTTGTTCTTGGCGTGGTACTGTATGCCCATAATACGCTCTGTAGCTCATTGATCCAGTTCCTTTTACGTCATCCAGCCTTTTCTTCATTCCGCTGAGCAGGGTCCTATTTGTTATCTCCGTCTTCCTGTTACATTGCGGGTGACCAGGTGCAGATTGCAGTTTCTGAATTTTTAATCGAACGCAATAGTTTTCAAACTCCTTATTATCGAACTGGGTACCCTGTGGTAAGTGATGAACGCGTATGGCACCCTATAGCGGCATATGATATTCTTTCATATAAAATGTAACACTTTTTCATACGACATCTTGACCAAAGGCTCTGCCTCAACCCATTTGGTGAAGTAATCTACGGCTATGATAAGATATTTGAACCTGCCCCTTGTCTTTGGTAGTGGGCTGACCAGATCGATTCCCCACATGGTAAAGGGCCAGAGCGATGTGATCGGAGCTAATGCTGCTCCTGGACGCTTATAGATTACTGTGAATTTTTGGCACTTGTCGCACTTTTTTGCATAGTCTCTACAATCTTCTTTCATTATTGGCTAATAATACCCTTGGATGGCCACTCGCTTCATTAATGATCTGCCTGCTGAATGAGCTCCACATGAGCCTTTATGCACTTCTTTAATCAAGTCGTTAACTTTTGCTGGATGAACACATTTGAGCAATGATATTATGAATCCCCTTCTAAATAGGACTCTTCCTTTGAACACATATCTCGCTGCCTTGTATCGAAGTCTCCTTGCCTTTTTTAGGTTGACCGGGATTGTCCCATGTTCCAGATATGCTCGGATGGGGTCCATTCATGAGGGACCTAAGTTTACTTCCACATCCAATACAATTTCCTCGTCTGTACTGCGATGCGTTAAGATCCCTACGGGCATCGTTTTGCGCAGCTAGATTCTCGTGGCTGATGCTAGGCGGGCAAGGGCATCTGCTCGGACATTCTTCGTTCTTGGTATTGTAAACCATCTGAGCAACCAAGAGTGCTTTTGCCTTTGCCAAATATTTCATCATTGACTCCTCCCTTGCCTCGTAAACTATAAGGGCTTGATTTACTATGAGCTGGGTGTCATTATGAGCTGATAACTTTTGAGCGCCAAGCGATGATGCCAAACCCTAAACCTGCTATGAGGGTCTCATATTCCGCCCCATTATTGGAGGCATAAAAGCGGAATCTTATGGCGTACTCCACATTAACCCCATGTGGTGTTGTGATAATTAGACTTGCCCCACTGCCATTCACACATGACGAGCCGTCTACTAATAATAGTTGCCAAACAGGTGGCTTTTTTTTAAAGCTTCCTTCCATTAATTGCCCGTTTTTGAATATTTTCCTCATTTGCTTGAGATCACGAGCTTGTTTTTCCTGTCCAAATGAGGATTTTAGTATATTAACAATCTGGTCAGCTGCGTCGGCTATTGAGCTATTTTGTGTAGAAGTTTGCTCGGTAGGAAGGATTTTTGAGCTCTCTCCCAGAGGAGTCTGCTCTGCTGGCTGGATCGTCGAGCTCTCTTCCGTAGGAGTCTGCTCGGTTTGTTTCTTGGTTGAGCTATCTTCCGTAAAAGTTTGCTCCTCTGATCTTGTGACTGAGCTCTCTTCCGAAGAAGTCTGCTCTGTTGGTCTTTCTTCATAAGTGAACTTCACTATAAAGTCGGCCACTGCTTGGACTTTGCTAACTGTTCTGGGCTCATAGAGGATGTTGTACTCTCTAAATTCTACTACCCAAGCCATTAGTCAGCCCGATTTCTCGGGCTTATGGACAACTTGTCGTAGAGGAAGGTCAATATAGATGACAATGGTATGCGCTTGGAAGTACGACTTCATTCTTCTTGAAGCCTCAATCAAAGCCAAAGCTAACTTCTCCAGCCTAGGGTACCGGATTTCTGCTCCTCGGTACGCCTTGCTAGTGTAATAAACTGGTTTTTTCTCTCAGGCCTCTTGTCTAACTAATGCTGAGCTGACAACTGATTCTGAAACTATCAAGTATAAATAGAGCTTCTCACCTTGGACCGGCCTAGATAGCAGTGGTGCGGATTCCAGGTATTTCTTCAACTATTGAAACGTTGTCTCGCACTATTCGTTCCACTCGAAGGTCTTTCTCAAGATTTTAAAGAACGAGAGGCATCTGTCTGTGGCTCTAAATACGAGTTTGTTCACAGTGGCCACGCTTCCTACTATTCTTTAGATATCTTTCTTGCTTGTGGGGAACTGCATGTTTATCAGTGCGTGAACTTTGTCTGGGTTCGGTTTCATGCCTCTCTGGTTGACTATGAAGTTGATGAATTTTCTTTCTTTGACTTCAAAAATACATTTTGTTGGGTTCGACTTCATTTTATATTTTTCCAGCTAATCGAAGGTTTGTCCCATATCGCTGATGTGGTCGGTAGTTTTTTTTGCTTTTTGTCAGCATGTCATCCACGTACGCTTCCATAGTTCTGCCGATCTGATCTTCAAAGACCTTGTTCACCAGTGTTTGATACGTTGCCCCTGCATTTTTCAATCCGGAAGGCATAACATTGTAACAGTACGTACCTCGGCTGGTAATGAATGAAGTCTTCTCCTGATCCTCCGGCTTCATCTTTATCTAGTTATACCTCGAGTAAGCATTCATGAAGCTGGGGAGCTCGTGTCCTGCTGTAGCGTCGACCAGTTGGTCAATTTTGGGTAGCGGATAATAATCCTTTGGGCAAACTTTTTGAGATCGGTGAAATCCACGCACATGCGCTAGTTGTCATTTTTCTTTCTGACCATGACGACGTTTGAAAGTCATTCTGGATATTTCACGTCTTTGAAGAACTTCTGCCCTCTGCAATTTATCCACCTCTTCCTGGATTTTCATGTTCTTCTCGTGGCTGAACACACGACGTTTCTGTTTTACTGGATTTGCATCTTTCATTATGCTGAGCTCATGGCAAATGAATTTCGGATCTATGCCTGGCATATCTTCATGGCTTTAGGCGAACCCATTCCTTCTCCTTCTCAAGAACTCAGCTAATTCTTTCTTGAAAGCAGGGTTAAGTGACGAGCTGATCTGGGCTGTCATTTCCGGGTGTTCGTCATCCAGTACCACCTTCTTTGTTTCCTCTATTACTGGCCCTTTGACTAGTTTATTTTCATCTCGAGGATCAAGCGTTTCGATCTGTAAGTGGTAGTTAATTTTTTCTGCTCTTGTTCCGCCGATGTGTAGTATCATTCACGAGCTTCCACCTAGTTCCCTTTCACCACACCAACTTCATAATTGACGAGGAATTTCAGACATTAGTGAACAGTGAACGGAACAGCCTCGAACTTCTTCAATCCGACCTTTCCAAAGATGATGTTATACGCATAATGCATGTTCTCATCCATCACGAAGAAACGGATCTTCTCTGGGTCGGCCATTCGCCGATCAGCACTTGTAACTCTATTGTGCCTAGGGGGAACACCTTCTCCCTTGAAAATGCTATAAAAGGCCTGTGATACGCCTTTATTCTCGCTACCTTACTCTCGTCTACCACCATGGTGATGACCAGTGGGTCATCATGCGGATAAATCAAACCTGACAAATCATTTTTTGGAAAAATCGACAATAAGGCGATCTTTATTTATACCTTCTTGGGACGAGATGCGATGGGGGCGGTTAGGTCAAGCTGCCTGATGTTAGCGCAAGCCTTTGCCTCATTCAAGCACGCCTCTCTCTCTGTTGGCCCATCTCCTCCTCCGGCATCTCCTCCTGCTATGAAGTTGCATCCAAAAGAGATCATCTTTACCTCGTGTACCGGTTTCTTTGGGTTTTTGGTCAGGTCGGGATCGTCCTTCGAGTCATCATCTCGTCCTCTTTTCTTCTCGTTAACTTTCTTGCAAGGAGACTTTGATCGTCTTCTAGGTGTCTGCTTGTCCCGCCTATCTGATCGGCTACCATTGTCAATGAACTTCGTCAGCTTTCAGGTTCTTAATCTCATTTTTCAAGGCTATGCAGCTATCCATATTGTGATCATGATCTTTGTGGAACTCACAGTATTTGGTTTTGTCTCTCCTATTCAGCACTTCAGGTCATTGCTTTCACGAATCTCTTCGAGGATGTGGTGTACCCTTACGGTCAATGGCATATATTCATCAAACCTCCTCGGCCTGTCAGCCTTTTTGTTTTCTCTGAACTCCTTCTTTGAGACACTGCTGGTGTCAGTCTTGGAATGGCTGGATTCCTTTGCTGCTATAGCTTCTTCGTCATTTATAATCTTTCCAGCTTTTGCCAACAACTCAGATATAGTGTTTGGAGGTTCTTTGGATAATTTTCAGAATAACTTCCCCAATCGTAATCCACTCATTAGCGCTACAATTGCCGTCTTCTCGCCATAGTCCACGACTTCTAGCTTTTTGGTGTTGAACCTGGCAATGTGGGCGACACGTTTGCCTGGTCTAGAACCGAAACATAAATTATTGACGAAGAGGTCGGTTGTCGGAACCAGATTTGGGCTGATCTTGTGATTGTGTTGGAGAAAGCTCGGCAACGCATGTCATCAGGGACGGAGTAAATATCCGAGGCGACCTGATATTTGGGAGTGATGACCGGTGGTTTGAACTTTGCGAGCGTTGAATAGCTCACGATTGATGACATGAATGGGGACCCTTGTACGAAACCTCTCTGCAGGGGGTTCTTTGCCTTTATAATTTCGCCTATGCGATCTTTTAACTGTTGCATTGACCCGCTCCAGGGCTGCTCGTCTTTATCGTTCTTAACCATCACTGTCTTGCCTTTTCGTTCTCAACTCTTAGCTAAGCTCTCTTCCTGGGAAGTCTGCTTGGCTTTAGCCGACCCTCGAACACTTGGTCCCAAATGGTCAAATGGAGACCATCTGCTCAGTCTCTCCAAAACGCTTCTGCGCTCCAGAGAGAGTAAGTCTGGTTGTCGTCATGTTCACCTTTTCGGATGGTGGATGTGGCTCCCGATATGTAAACCTGTCATCACGTTTAGATCTGTCGTCTCTAGACTCGCTAGCCTCTTAGTGAAGGCTCCAGTCTAATAGCATGAGATTCTCCACTGCCCTCTCGTGGTATATCTGCCTCCTGTCTCTGTGTGGAGCCGAAGGAGGCATTTCCTGTCTTCGCTCGAGGTTACCCCCTGCTGGGGTGGCTAGATACTCATCCTGCCTCCTTTGTGCGGCCAGGATACTTTGCGTCAATTGCTCGATACTTTCCTGCATAGCCTCTGGCCAAGCTTCGCGATATCCCCTGCAGGTCGTTCATGCATATAGGCGTAGAAGGTGAAGTTTTTTCTGCGGCCTTTCTACCCCTATAGGCAATATCCCTTGCAGGTAGTTCATGCCTATAGACCTCTTTATCTGATCATAAGAGACCGTCGTTTTATCTCATAAATGGTCTTTCGAGCACCATATTTATGGTACAACAGTAACATTTATTTTAATCCTGTTGATACTAATAACCAAATTTCCTTATATTTTTGTATACTCAGTCTCATAAGGCCGTACCCAATGTACAAGGCTCTCTCTTAACTTGGGAGAGGCAGATGTCGACTGACCTTACCCCCATATATGGATGTTATTTATAATTTATATAGGTAATTGGGTATACATCCCTTATGTTATAGGTGTATTACACATCCTCTTCTGTGTTTTTGGAAATTAAAGTTTCCTCCTCTATTTCCGGATTTTTTCAGTCTGACTTTGTTTTATATTAGTTTTGGAAAATATTTTGTATGGGGATCAATATCAATGTATAAAGAACCTTTCTATAACTAAAGATTATGAAGAATTTTTTTTACAAATTGATAGTTCTCTGTTACAAAGCCATATGTCAAATAAGGTCATTATTGCTGAAACCAAATGACAGGTGAGTTTAGTGTAATTTCCCTAAAAGCAGGGCTGGGATGTGTAATAAACCCAAAGAACAGACAGTCACTTTAACTATCACGTATATATATATATATATATATATATATATATATATATATATATTGCTGAAGCACTATAGATAGTATCCAATTTTCTCCCAGGTTCTGGTCATCTTTCTCTTTTCTTTAACTAATATTATGCAGGCTCTTCATTAGAAGTCACGTAATTCACTTGCTGTGAAAAAATAAAAATTAAAGCCTATACGTGGCGAGAAACTTTTTTTTTCCCTGAGCAAAAAATCATCAAATTGTTTTGAAGCAAATGAGTGACTTTTGTGTTTATGTTGTTTGTAGCTCAATGAAAGTTCCACTGACTTAGTAGTGGAAGCAGAAAGAATAGAAGGTGAGGCACAGAGCAGTGATCTCACAGATGTATCTGGTGGTAGTATTACAGATTTGAAATTCACCGAAACTGCTGTGAGTAGGTATTCTGCTCCTCCCCTCTTATCACCTTTACTCCTTTTGTAGAAACTTTTGAATTTTTTAATATCTCAAATACTCGTAAAAATATTATGAATTAATTAATTTCTATCTTTTAAACAGGGAAGGAATCTCTACATCAGCATTTTACCTGTCTTCGGGTGCATCTTTATTGACTCATCCCTCTAAGGTAGACACGGATAAACTCTTTATAGGGCATTTTGTTTTGGAACTATAAGAAACATTATGTGAACTTGTGATAATTAGGGAACTTAAGAATGGTGTGTTGAAGCTTGTAATTAAGCGAGTGATAGGATTTAAACTCCCCTCAGTTGCTCAACTTATGGGTTGGGTTTGAATATGAGAGCATATCCTGTCTGTAGTATAATACGAAGACGAGAGTGCCATGATGCATATTAATAACTATACTATAAAAATGGTTCAGACAGGGGAGTGTCAGCATTCTCAATTGGGACAGTCCAATATTGACCATCTCAAAATTGAGCTCACATTGGGTTACCATCCCATTGGACGGCAATGTGTATGCTAGGGGGAACAAAAATTCTTGATGAGATGTTTCTATCTTCATTGGAGTCGTTAATTGTTCCATCTTATTTGGAGAGCATGTTTCTATTTTTGTACATGAAAAAGCACATCTTCAATTTTTATATCTCATATGGAAGACATTTGGACAATTTAATCGTGTCCTAAGATTGGTTTAGATTATAATGTCTATTATTTATTATATGTGTTCTCTATACATTTTCCTTACCAATATATTTTTACGTTTTTGGCCCGTATCTTACAATACAATATGAGACAAAGGAGGTTTCCAACACGCGATACAACTATGCTTTTATCCTACCTATTGGGAGCAGGGATAGTATAAATTTATGAATTTGTACTTCACATCGGAGATACTCTAATTTGAGTGGCTCGAAAATTCATTGGAAAAAATAAACAGACAAATGTAATTTTTCCTAATGGTTAATTAGTTCAGTATTTTATTTTTGGTATGTCAATTGAGTCAACGTTTTGTCCACACGTAAAAATTGAATATTGATTTGTATGTTTGAAGCAGAATTTTGAATGGTTGTCCATGTGGGACATGGCAGTATTTACTTAGTCTCAAATGTTCAACATTCTAGTCATCAAATGACAAATAATTTGGCAGCACTTTTAATGTGCTTTACTCATGAGATCAGAAGTAAAGCAAACAAAAAAAACCACCGAGTAAAGTTTTAAACTTTTATTTTGTGCAAAGCATCGTGGGTAAGTAATTCAAAAATAATAAATTCCAGGCATCGACAGGTGGCGAGGATGCATATTTTGTGGATAGCCAAAACTGGCTAGGGGTGGCTGATGGAGTCGGACAGTGGTCTTTAGAAGGTATTCCTTTCAGATACCGTTTTTTGTTGTGAATAGAGAAACTCATTAGGGAATTGTGTCTTCATCATTTTTTTCCCTGTTTTGGTTGTTATGGCTGGTTTTATCAGCAGTCTCTAATTTCAGTTCAACAAAAATAGAAGTCTGTAATTGTGATTATGTTGTTGATTGAAGACGTAACTCACTAATGGCACACAAGAGAAAGCACGGAATTAGAATAAACTCTCTCTCCCTTAAACATAATGTCAAGTGATGATTACAGTGGGTGGACGAAGGTTTTTTTTTATAGGCTAACGTGCTTTGCTGCTAACCAAGAAATACTAAAATGATGAAAAGACTAACAGCAGCACTTTACAAATATTCAAATGAATATCACCCCCTGAGCTAATATACCTAAAATATTGACCTAAAAATGAAAATACAATAAAATGAAACAAAATAAAAGAGCACTATTATGACATTAAATTAATCCCGTGTAATCCTATATTCTCATCATATCCCATCAGTTGATGTTCCTAAGGAGGCTTTTAGACCTCTCATAAACCATGATGTACTACTGTTTGAAATGAATCTGTACCTTCACTTATTTCTTCATTTTTTCCAATAATCTACAGTAATCCATTCATCTTTTGCGCAAGATTTGGGTTATATTTAACTTTTTCTGCATCTTTTATTCAGGAATTAATCCTGGAGTGTATGCACGAGAGCTCATGGATAACTGTGAAAAGATTATCTCGAGTTGCACTGGCGCTCCACTAACCAACCCTGTGGAAGTTCTCAATCAAAGTGTTGCAGAAGCAAAATCTCCCGGATCATCCACAGTTTTGATTGCTTATTTTGATGGCCAGGTATACCAACTTTTATGCAAATCATAGCGTGGAAATAAATAGGGTTTCTTTTACTTGCTTACCTCAAGATGACGTAAATGACGCCAAATGGGTAATAAGAGGAAGATATCTCACACTTTAACTTTCAATCAATAACTCTTCAAAATGTAGAATTTAACAAATGAGACTACAATAGGAGTATTTATAGGTGGGAAGTAGTTTAGGCTCCAAGCTATGTTCTAATTACAAATATATCCCTATTAGCCTTTGCCACTTCCTTCCTATGATACGAAGGAAACAATTACTAAAAGAAAATACATCAAAATAAGGAAAATAGCAAAATGCCACTAATGCCTAAAAATACTAAAATAGCAAAACTTCTAATTCACATCATTCTCCCCGCCTTCGAAAAAGCTCGTCTTCGAGCTTTAAAAGTTGAGGATGCACAAAATTTTCAAAATTGGAGAATCACGTGACAAGCGCCAGAATTGTGTTGAAGAGAGGCAAAACTTGTGAAGCCAAAAGTAATCCTTCAATTCTTGTGTCAAGATCATCATCTTCCTCTTGCCTCTCATGTGAATTTTCAAAAGTATCTTCCCCCCTAGGTCAAAAACCATTTTCTTGGTGCCAAACCCTAGTTCTTGAACATGTTCTTAACAGGATCAGAACAAAAGGGGTTTGTCAGAATTAAAGAGAAAATATGGAAAATGACAGTTCACCGTTTCTTGTAACAAACTGTTTGTTAGTTATAACTGCAATTAGTTGTTTGCTAGTTAGTGATTACAGCTGTAATCTGAATTAGAAGGATAGTTGTAGTAGTTTTTCTATAAATAGCTATTGAATTGTAATTGTTGATCATTGAATTGTTGAATAACAAATATCTTCTCATTCTATTCTTTTCTCATCTATTCTGTTCTGTTCTGTTATCATCTAATTCTTTTTCTTCCATTCCAGTTATACACTCCAACTGTTTGCATAATTGTCTAGGTCAGTCTTGAATTACCAAGGCATGACAGGTATGTGGTGGTGTTAGGGTTTATTTTTTATGGATTCTTTGGACATGAGGGTTTCTTGATCAAAATCTTGTCCATTTATCAATATGGGCTCATTTTCTACCGGAATTAAAATATTTGAGCATGGTTAACATTGGGTGACTTCTTGATTGCCGGATTGAGATCGGAACACTCTTGAACACTATCGGTGGGTTTTATGGTTTCTTTTGGTCGTTGGAGACCACGGATGATGTCGGCGATTGTTCGGGAGGGAATTCCGATTACTGGAGGGGTGGATTGCACCTGGATTTGTGTATTTTGTGCTGGAGAGGAGTTGGTCTGCATTAGTTGGGCAGAACAGCCAACAGCCTTTGGTGGTGATGTTTGGTTCAACGGAGTTTCGGATTGGAGCGTGACTCGTCATCGGGACATGAAGCAAGCCAACCGGACGTGTGTAGCCTTGAATCGGGGCTGTGAGGACAGTTTTGGGCAGCTTCTGCGTCGGCAGCAAGTTCTTGACAACCGCCGAGGGTTGCGGTGCTCCAGTCGGCGCCGGAGAAGACTTGTGGGTGTGACCGACTCGTTGTCGGTAGGTGCGACTGCGTCTGAGTGTACTGCTGCATTTGGGCAAGATTCTGACGTCAATACAAGTTAGTTTGGAGACTGATGTCGGTGGGAGA
The DNA here is from genome assembly GCA_949130495.1 of Sambucus nigra. Taxonomy (NCBI): domain Eukaryota; kingdom Viridiplantae; phylum Streptophyta; class Magnoliopsida; order Dipsacales; family Adoxaceae; genus Sambucus; species Sambucus nigra. The sequence goes on along the minus strand of OX422212.1, from coordinate 149,739,221 downwards.
AAAAACGGCGGCCGAGGTTATTTGATTCCCTGTCGGTGCTGGAAGAATGATGTTGGGGTTGCCGACCTGCTGTCGAAGGTTGCGACTTGCTGCGGGATACTCGGCTGTGATTAGGCAAGGGCGAAATGGTTGCCACGATTGGTGAGGGGTTTCTTAATATGGTTTCGGGTGAAATAGGGTTAGGGTTTGTAGAATTAGGTTTTTTTTTTGGATGGGATGTGAAATAGGTTGCCGAAGCGTGGGTGGGAATATTGCGGTGGTTAGGGTTAGGGCTAATAATGGTGGGTGACTCAAGGTCTCTTTGGGGGTGGTGGCGGGGATAAGTCGAAATTTTGGAGGAGGTGAGGGTCATGGTGCTAGGTGGTAGGGTGGGGTTTTAGGGTTTGCAGGGGTAAATAGAATGATACGAGAATGCGAGGTGGTGGAAGGTGAGGGGATGAAAAATGGTGGTGTGATGGTAATTTGAGTGGTGGGGGAGGAAGGCGGGTCTCAAGATCCTTCATTTGCGTCAAGAGATGATCCAAGGTCCTCGCAATTCGGTTATTACGAGTTTCCATGGGAGCATAACTCCTCTCAAAACCCATTTTGACGTTTACGAGTTTTTGTTTTTCTTACAACAACAACTTGTAGAACCAACGAGGCTCTGATACCAATTGACGTAAATGACGCCAAATGGGTAATAAGAGGAAGATATCTCACAAATTAACCCTCAATCAATAACTCTTTTTAAATGTAGAATGTCCCAAATGAGACTACAATAGGGTTATTTATAGGTGGGAAGTAGCTTAGGCTCCAAGCAATATTCAAATTATAAATATATCCCTATTAGCCTTTGCCACTTCCATCCTATAATACTAGGCAAAGAATTACTAAAAGAAAATACATCAAAATAAGGAAAATAACAAAAATGCCACTAAAAATACTAAAAATAGCCCTTAAACTTCTAATTCACATCACAAGAATTGACATAGCAATGCGCCTTGTCAATATTACTCCATTTTTTTATTCATCTATGTTAAGGGTCTTGTTGGAACTCGAGCTTCAGAAAAGATAATTATACAAACTCTTTGGGTTGGGACCCTGTGTTTTGCTTTTCTGCCTTCTTATTTTTCTTGCCTTTTAGACTCCTGCTAGGGAAGCTACAATTCTTCTTGATAATGTCTAACAGGTTCTTCATGCGGCTAATATTGGAGACACGGGATTTATTGTAATAAGAAACGATGCTGTTTACAAAAGGTCTTCTCCGATGCTTCATGAGTTCAACTTTCCATTACGAATCGAAAGAGATGATGACCCCTCTGAACTTGTGGAGGTATGTTACATCTTCCCAAATCATTGGTTATATTAATTTCCCTAGAAATATATAATGTTTTAATGTATGCTATGTAAAATGTAAATGGAAATTCTCTCCCCACTGTTTGGATGACCTTTAACTGTATTATGGCTTATTTATTTTGTTTCAGGAATACAGATTTGATTTAGGTGAGGGAGACATAATTGTAACCGCTACTGATGGACTGTTTGACAATCTGTACGCCCAAGAAATTGCATTAATCGTCTCAAAATCATTGCAAGCCAACATAAAACTTGAGGTGCCTTTTACCTTCAAGCTTCTCTCATTCACATTTTGCTGTACTTTCTATATAGTGATGATTGAAAACGTTGAACATATATTCAGTAAAGCCATACTGGTTCTAGTGTGAGCACTGCTGAAGAAGGCATGTGGCAACATGAAGAATGCTAATAGTTTTGCAAACAGAGACCCCCATTTCTTTCCTAATCGATGGTATCTTAAAAATAAAGGCATTAGTGCTCTCTGTGGTTTTATTTTTTGTGCTTTATTTGGAATTGACATATTGGCCAGTGGCATCTGTAAACTGATCTTTAGGTAAAAACTGAAATCATGTGATTCAAACTCTAAAATGTGAAATTACCTGTCTAAATTCTTGGAAAACACAAGCTTAACCAAAGAGCATGCGGAATTTCATTCGTGCTGATTTTGAGAACAGCTATATATCTTTTCCTTTTTTTGGGTGTTGATTTGTTATTACCTTCTTATATTGTGTTTATTTCCTCTATATTTTGATATAGGAAATAGCAGAAGACTTGGCCACAAGGGCGCAGGAGGTGGGTAGGTCTGCATCTGCAAGAAGTCCATTTGCAGATGCAGCCAAGGCAGCTGGATACGTGGGATGTAACGGTGGCAAGCTTGATGATGTGGCTGTTATTGTCTCTTTGGTAATGAAGAGATCCAACTCTCTGTAGAGGAATTTCAGTGTCTTGTATTTTTTTTTTCTTTTTATTGGTTGAGTTTTTTTTTTTTTTTTTAATTTAACTCCAGCAACAATTATTTAAAATATATATATATATATATATATATATATTTGTATATATGATCCACTGTGAGTTCATAACCAGTGCCTAATGGCGTTAGATGCTGGCAATTCCGGTTGGGCTTGCATCAAGAGTCATGCCATGGGCGACAATGGTCACTGTCAGTCAGCTATAGCGAAAAAGAAGCTATCTTGATAGTATTACCAATTTTGGCGAAAATTGGGTGTGGGTACTGGCTGGGGTGTGGGTGTTTCATAAACTTGCCGGAAAATCTAGGGTATTTGTGAGAGCAGGATGGGGATGGGTGAGAACCAGAGAGCAAGAGAGGGCTGGTTTTTATGGTTTTCGATTTTTTTAAGGCCATATACCAAAGAGTCCATCGAATATTTTTTAATACACGTTTAGTTTAAAGCCTTTTTATTTTGTTCCCTGAAGTCCTTCGCCACATAAAATGCTAAAAAAATGAGCTCTGGTGAAGGTCGCCGAAACTCCAGCATTTGTGTGTGTGTGGTGGGGTGGGGTGGGTGCGTGGATGGGGGGGATTGAGGGGCTTTTGATAATTGATCCTTTATTTTAATTACTCTTTTTTTTTTCCTCTTTCCTTTTTAAATTGCAACCGAAGGGAGTAAGTTGGTTTGAAATAACGACTATTAATGAACACGCATCGATCGACGAACATGCATAGTCTATGAACATGCGACTATCTGTCGATGGACAAAACAATGCTGTTAAACACATTTAATGAAAGCATTAATTACACTCCTCCCTGAATTTTATTCCTTGTCACTTTATCACCCGAACTTTTCGTTTATGTACTTAACCCTCTAAACTTTTAAGATGACTTCAAGTAATCCCAAGCCGGTAACATAGTCAACTTTTCAGTGGGTTATGCACTTAGTATATGATCATTTTTAGGGTATTTTTGTCCAAACCATTGTAAAATTTTAAATAAATGAAAATTACAGAATAATTCATTTAAAAGTCTAAAAATTATAGAAAAAATATTTATACGAAGATTTCCAATTTAGAAAAAACATTTCCAATAAAAAAATAAAAAATAGATTTCTAATAGATAAATTTTTTTTCCAATAACAAAAAAATAAGTTTGCAATTAAAGAAATAGATTACCAATTAAAATTAAGAAAATAACAAAAAATCTATTTAAAAAATATGAAAAATATTGGAATTTTTTAAAAACATATGGAAATTGCAAAAATTATATAAACATTTGGATACTACAAACATGTATTTTAAATCTTAGCAAATTACAGAATATTTTTTGCAAAATTTAGAAAATATTAAAAAATATATAAAATACAACACACACACACACACACACACATATATATATATATATATATATTACAGAATATATTAAAAAAATCTAAATATACATAAAAAAACATGTAACACCCCACGCAATCTAACATGCGAGGTGGCCAACCATCGTTGTCAAACTATGCCGGGGGTAACTAAATAAAATATCATTCTTAACATGTGACAGATATGAGACATATAAAAATTTATTCCACGTTGTAATAAATAAATTAATCCAATATTAATAACCATTCATCCAATAAGAATCGATCAACATGCTAGTCTCCAAATTTAAATCAAACTCCAAATAAATATAATCTCAAATAAAATGATCCAACTGTAAATATCTGAATAAATTGTAAACAACCGTGGAAATGAATGGCCCACCAATCCAAAATGTAAAGTCTCATAATAAAATGCGACGGAAAGGAAATAAGTCTAAACTACTTAAAGACTAATAAATAAACTTTAACTTCACCTCCAAAAGATCTCCAATAACTCCTATGAAGCTATTTCACTGCTAAACCTAAAATATTAGTCAATGCAATGGGTCAGGCCCACTGCATGAATCCAAGCTACTCTCTCCAAATAAGGCCCGTGGATCCAGACAGTAGCATTATACATAATAAATATCACAAATAGAATATTTTAAATCAAACAAAATAATCATTGACGTGCGAGCAAAATAAATTGCGAACACCTAATCACATAATTACGCTACCTCATGTTTAATCTACAATTATTTTATTTTATCAAAAGCTATCCATCTAATTTAATTCGATTAATCCGATTTTTTTTATCCATCATTAATATCAGTCTTGGGTGTAAGAACATGATTTTATAAATGTCTGTTATCAATTGTGTACGTCGTATATTGCTACAACTGTTGAAGAATGTTCAAGACCTCACATGCAACAAGATGAATTCGAATATCAAAGTTATTCAATAATCAAGCCTCCGCGAGATTAGTTTGGTAAAGGTTGTGTTTTAATTCCTTAGCATTTCACTTAGAGTGTTGGAATATTTTTTATCAAAAATTTTCGAAGTGTTGAAGTGGACTTTATTAGTTTTACGTCAAAATTAATTTCGAAGTTTTAAGGCGCAACATTTACTGGCAAAAAGAAAAAGAAAAAATATTATTTTAAAATTTCGTTCGAACGACAGATACTGTCGTTCAAACAACAACCAGTCTTGCGCGAAGCTCGTTCGAGTGACGCGTGGCATAATTCGAACGACACTACTTTTCGTTCGAGCGATTTTCCGCCTTGGATTTTGTGTAAAAAGATTTGTTCAACTTCGTTTTTCACAAGAAGACCTGCGTTTTTCACAGATATGAAACTGCTTTGGCAAAACACTTTGTCTTCTCACTTTTAGGGTTTTAATCCCTTTTGTTTTCAATTCACAATATCTCAATAGTTTATATGAATTGTTTTTGAACCCAAGAACATACTTTGCTATTGTTCGACTTTTGTGGAGTGCGTCTCTACACCTGAAGACTGCGGTCATTGAGGTTCGCTGCGAGTGAATCTTTGCTGAAGATAGAACTGCGTGTTCTTGTGGGGCTCGTGCGGTTGTTCCATTGTTGACGACGCCGACCGACGCCTGTGGGTATTCGTGTGTCACCGTATTTCATTATAATTCGTGTAAGTTGAGATTTACAAATCATAGTGAAATAAAAGGTTTTGCCCTTAGGGGATTTTTTCTTAAATCTGTGATTTAGCATATTTGTGTCGCATGATTTATTTATGATGGCTTGACACCCACCCCACCCACCCACCCACCCACCCACCCACATAGATGTTTGTTTAATAGCTGAATTAAATTCATTGTAAAATTGGATTGTTATTCAATTAAAATTTAATTTATTTGAGAAGTCGCTTTATTCCGCTGTAGCACTCTCAAATTGGTATCAAAGCTTATGTAAGCGATATGCCACATTCATAAATTGGTATTAGAGCCTGTTGCAATAAGTTATTGTGTTTGATCCTTTTTTTTTTGTTAAATATGGCTTTTGGTGGTATTGATGATTTTAGATGTCAACTTTTTAAAATTACTAATTGGAAAATTCACTTAAACTCTTGTTTTAAATTTTCTGTTGAAAGTGACTCTGAGAGGTGTCGTGCTTGTGAGGGAATTGGTCATTCGATAGATGAGTGTCCCACTCATATAAGAAAGATTTTTAATAAACCAACAACTCGTGATTCTTCCCTTAGTGATAGTGATTCTGAAAAAGAAGTTTTTTATGCTACCAAGCGAGAGCTTCCCAACCCGGTGACTAGTGATGAGAGTGAGGGCGAGGTGAGTGAGGAGGATGAGGAAGAGGAAGAATTGAAAGAGTTGCAAGTTGCTTACAATAATTTGTATGTAGAATCTGTAAAGTTAAAGAAGGCTAACTTGAAACTCGAAGCTAAATTGAAAGAATGTGCTTTGATAATAATAATACCGATGCGTTGATTAAAGATCTTAGGGCATGTGAGAAGATGCTTAAAGAGAAGCTAGGATATGTCGAGGGTAAGAGAGATAGTGTTCGAGGTGTGATGGAGGCTATGAAAAAGGAACTTTTAGAGTTTGAGGATTCTAGATGAGTACTCGAGTCAAGAATAGGTGAGCTTGAGAAGAGTTTGAGAGAATCAAGTAAGGTAAAATTTAATTTGGAGTCTCGGTCAGAAAAACTAGATAAGATGTTAGGCACTATCCAAATTAAGGAGGATAGAGGTGGTATAGGCTTCGATGATAGTGTTGCACCCATTCTCAAAGCCAATCCCGCACGTGTAAGATAGCCTCCTAAGTATGTTAGGATAGAGGCACCGAAAGTTGTTAAGAGAGGGCTACTTAGGAACATCGTGAGAGAGACACCTAGGAATTTTTGGAGAACGCCACCTAGAAACTTTAGGAGAGGGCCGCCGTTAGGTAACACTCACCGCCCGATTTACACTTGCACACACTGCGGTAGGCAAGATCATCTTAGGCGTTTCTGCTATAAACTTCAAAATGCTCCTAGGAAGTTTAATAAGAAAATAAATTCGATTCCCCAAACCCCCACATGTTATTACAAATCTATTTGGGTTAGAAAATCGAATTTAGAGGCTTTTGGATTAATTGTTCACGACTCTCGGTTGCTTGCACATGATTCACCCCATGTTAAATCTTTTGGTTGATCGTGTTGTTTATTTATCATACGCTAGTTATGCTACATGATATATTCTCGCTAATGTTATGACTTAGTTTATCATTTTTGCATTAGATTTTTGCTTTTGAAAAATACAAAAAGATTCTCATTTTTTTTTTGGAAAATTTGAAAAATCAAAAAGTTTTTTTTTTTTGAAAAAGTCAAAAAGATTTTTGCATTTTGTTTTTGCACCATATATGAATGCACATATAGGATGACCGAGTCACAACATCATTCCATATCCACGTGACTATTTGATAGTATTTTTGAGACAATATGTCATGTCATCCATTTGCTTTATAATGTTTGGAGTCATTGAGATGTTATTAGTTGATACTTCCTACATGTTTGACTCATTATTTCCTTTATTGCACACGTGCAGGTAGTTGTTTGATTACTGTACTTGTTTATCACATGTTGGTCGAGTGTTTTCACCCCAATCCCGTCCTTAAAACAAACCAAGTGCAATAATACGAGAGTTATAAAAGTAGTGCATTTAAAAACCATTGCCCGTGAGAAATCTGTTTAAATTTGAAAAATGATGAGTGACACGGGAAATGGCTGCAAGTGAATAACAATCACGTCGTGAAATCCACCGTTTGAAAAGGGCCCACACAAAAAATTAAGGCAATAAAAAGATGAAATATGCCAAAATTTGGGCCAATAGGTTTTCTCTAAGTTGAGAATTTAGAACCTCATTTAAAAAACAAATAGATTATTATTTATGAGGAAGTTTTGGATGGATATGTATCAATGGGTTTGTATGTCCTTTGAAAAATTCTCGAAAGGGCATTAAATAGTTTTGGACGTTATTGGCGTGAAAATCACTTAAGCTTTGATTTGTTGATTTGATTTAGTCAATATTATCTAAATTCAACAATTTTACACCTAAGGATGTTTTTGATGTTCATTCGATAGGAGTACACTTATGCATCATGAACATATGCTTGATTGAATTTTATTACCTATTGAATATGTTCACACCCATTCATTCCGTTTCCATGATTTGGTTGTCTTAGTGTAAATTCATGGTGTGTGATTCTTGTAAAATTATTTTTGCATTTTTGTATGAAAAATTTAAAAATAAAAAATAGTTTATGAAAGCTTCTAAGTTACTCATTTGCATGAGCGTAGTTTGATCCATATTTGCTATGCATATTTTGTTGTGACAACTCCATGTTTATTTTATTTATTCATTTTCTTGTCTATTTCGGTCAAATAAAAAGGGGGATAATGAATTATGGGGGAGATTTGATTATTGATTGGTCGATTGATTTATTGTTATATCATTTCAAACTCGCTGCATCACGAAGTTATTTGTCTTGTCTCATCTATGTAGGTACAAAGTTTGATGATTTTTGGATTGCACACCGTGATGAGAAAAGCTTGAAGATTTGGAGTTCAAGATTTTGAAGAAAAGCTGTTTTAGTCCTACATGTTTAGTACCTTTTCATTTGTGGGTTCATGAGAGTATTAGATTTGTATAGGCATTTTGTATTTGATAATTCAGATATTTTTATTTTGTACCGGCATAGACAAAGGGGGAGATTTGTAAGGATACGATTTTAAAAATGTCCGTTATCAATTGTGTATGTCGTATACCGTTACAACCGTCGAAGAATGTTCAAGATCTCACATGCAACAAGACGGATTTGAATATCAAAGTTCTTCAATAATCAAGCCACCGTGAGATGAATTTGGTAAATGTTGTGTTTTAATTCCTTAGCATTTCACTTAAAATGTTGGGATATTTTTTTATCAAAATTTTTCTGAGTGTTGAAGCAGACTTTATAAGTTTTTCGTCAAAATTAATTTTTGAAGTTTTAAGGCGCAACATTTACTGTCAAAAAGAAAAAGAAAAAAATATTATTTTAAAATTTTGTTCGAACGACATAACCTGTCGTTCAAACGACAACCAGTCTCGTGCGAAGCTTGTTCGAGCGACGTGTGGCATCGTTCGAACGACACCGTTTTTCATTCGAGCGATCTGCCACCTTGAATTTTGTATAAAAGGGTTTGTTCAACTCCGTTTTTCACAAGAAGACCTGCGTTTTTCACAAATACGAAACTGCTTTGGCAGAACACTTTGTCTTCTCACTTTTAGTGCTTTAATCCCTTTTATTTTCAATTCACAAGATCCCAATAGTTTATGTGAATTGATTTGGAACCCAAGAACATACTTTGCTACTGTTCAACCTTTGTGGAGTGCATCTCTACACCTGAAGACTGCGGTCGTTGAGGTTCACCGCGAGTGGCTTTTTACTGAAGATCAAACTGCGTGTTCTTGTGGGGCTGCTGCGGTTGTTCCATTGCTGACGATGCCGATCGACACCTGCGGGTATTCGCGTGTCACCGTATTTCATTATAATCCGTGTAAGTTACGATTTACAAATTATAGTGAAATAAAAGGTTTTGCCCTTCGGGGATTTTTCCTTAAATCTACGAGTTACCATATTTGTGTCGCATGATTTATTTATGATGGTCACACACACACGCACACACACGTAGATGTTTGTTTAAGGGTTGAATTAAATTGATTCAAAAATTGGATTGTTATTCAATTAAAATTGGATTTATTTGAGAAGTCGTTTTATTCTGCTGTAGCACTCTCAAATTGGTATCAGAGCTTATGAAAGCGATATACCACATTCACGGCGGGACTCCCGCATAAAGTATCTTTATTTATCACATTATCATTTTTATTATTTCGATGCCGTCATAGCCAACCGACCCTACTGTATGTCCTGCACTTATTCAGACTCGTCCTAGGTTTTACACCACACACATTCCCCCCGTAATAGATAGCCATACCGTATTCTGTCAGCCCCGTACTTATTTTCGAGGTTCCAAGCATGACATGGCATAATAGCTAGCCAACCCGTTTAACTGTCAGCCCTGCACTTATTATGTCGCCACATACACCACACGTCACAATAGCTAGCCAACCAATTGAACTGTCAATCCTGCACTTATTAACGACGCCAATTCATTTAAATACCCGTTTATTAAATTAGGCATTAATTCTCAATTTCTTATTTCCTCGTCATCTCGTATTCTCAATTTCATTTTAGCCCCACCCTATTATAAAGCATAAACCTCAAGCCTACCCCTAGTACCACACCTAGAGGTCTTTCAAAACACAACTGCGTCCTATCCTATTTCGTAGGAGAAATTTTTGTATTTAATCTCTCCCTAGTCTCACGCCTAGGTTAACCAAATCAACGGAATTACACCAAAATCAGCCCCACCCCAAAATATCCTATCCGTAAAAATATACACTAGCTAGTCCCATACATATATAGTGTTAACCGCAACTACGGCCTACCTACAAGTTCCATACCTAACAAGTACTCCTAATATTAAGATGAGAGCATTACCTAAAATTCCATCATCCTGCGATGATAAAATAAACAACACAGTATTCACATATTCCAATATATCAATAATCACACAATTTTCACATGCGATCACAATTAATTTTAATTTAATTCGTTCAAGTCATCAACATAATTAATCTAATTTATTTTATTTGACAATTATGATTTCAAACGACATGCGAGCTTATGGCGCGCCCAACAATATTTATTTTTATCAAACCTACACAATTTTATGTAATTTATCAAGTCTCGTTTATATAAAATACAATTTCTATGGTTTCTACATGCAAACATACAACCATATTACCTAAAACCCAAACTCTACCCTAAGCACACAAGGGTTACAAATGTTAAATCAGATTAAGATTTTTAAGAAAAACAGTCCCAAATTAGTTTTGATTTTTCATAATTAGGTTGCTAATTTGTTTTAAGAAAAACACATGAATTGAAGTTTAGGCAACACTTAAAACGCATAATACTAAAGAGGGAGAATAGAAGAATTCATGCCTGATGAAAGGACGGTTGATAATTCTGATTGAATGGTTGCGTTCCTCTAGAATAATCAATAAAGATGCGTTCTTGAACGATCTTCAGAAAACATGATTTAGATTTTAAAAACTTAGGATGAATGTTGTTCTCAATGGGTTTAGGTTTTGTAGATGAAAAAGAATAAAATTATGGGAGGTTACTGATTTTTGAGAAGGATAAAATGTATTTTAAAAGTTCTAAACCCGTCACTTTATGTTTATATACCAAAAATAGTTTGAGTCCTAATTAAATACAAACACTAAAAAATTATTCCGGATGATCAGATCGTTATAATTAGTTTAAATTTTACTATGTTGTAGTGAACGACGAGACGGAGTTGTTATAAAAAAATTCAGCTCGATTGGACGGTCAGATTTTTAATTTTGTTATTTTTTTCCTCCTTAAGATGGATCCCCTCCCCCCCCCAATTTTTATACAAAATTCTATAATTTCTAAACTTTAAATCCCGATTTAAATTCCACTTAAAACCTTGTTTTTATATATAAAAACCAACATTTTTACACACCAAATTAAATTGATTCCAAAAATTTATTTTTTTGAAAATTTTAATTAATAAAAAATTTTTACGGCTAAAAAATCTGAGGGTGTTACATACTTCCCACTAGCACATGAATTTCGTACTCGAAATTAGACGAAGCATAATCGTCAAACGTAAAGTTGCGCAAATAAAATAAGACTTACATATGCCTACCCATAAAGTACCATAATTAGGAGCCCACACACCTAATCCTATCCGCACGTAGCCCACGATCAAAATACAATATATATATATATATGCATAACTATGAAAATAACAGCGTGCCACGCTCTTCCACGTATTACCACTCGATTCTATCTCCAAAAGTCATCGCAATGCTTAACTGCTGAAATCAAATAACATCACTGCATCGATACTAAATATACCCAAACTTTATACTAACGATTCGCCAAATAAATATCGTCTCCTATATAAACTCTAAGGATCCTCACTTCAAGATTACTACTTCTAACCTCAATGCCTACAATGTTCTTAACACAAAACATCCCATCTAAAAGAAACACACCTAATAAGTATGCTATGCCCAATACCTTAAGGAGTACGAATCCATAAAGGGAATCAAAGATCGGTAACGCGGAAGCTAAATGGACTCACAACCTACGAGTCCTAAGATCATGCTCTGATACCATTTGTAACACCCCGCGCAATCTGACAAGCGAGGTGACCAGCAGTCGCCAAACTACGTCGGGCGTCACTAAATAAAATACCATTCTTAGCATGTGACAGATATGAGACATATAAAAATTTATCCCACAATGTAATAATTAAATTGATCCAATAATAATAACCATTCATCCAATAAAAATCCATTACCATGTTAATCTCCAAATTTAAATCCAACTCCAAATAAATATAATCTCAAATAAAATGATCAAACTCTAAATATCTGAATAAATCGTAAGCAACTGTGGAACCGAATGGCCCACCAATCCATAATGTAAAGCCTCATAATAAAATACGAGGGAAAGAAAATAAGTCTAAACTACTAAAAGACTATAAATAAACTCCAGTTTCTCCTCCAAAAGATCTCCAATAACTCCTATGCAGCTATTCCAATATTAAACCTGAAATGTTAGTCAGCACAGTGGGTTAGAGCCTACTGCATGACTCCAAGCTACTCTTCCTAAATAGGACCCGTGGACCGAGACAGTAGCATTATACATAATAAATATCACAAATAGAATATTTTAAATTAAATACAATAATGATTAACATGCGAGTAAAATAAACTGCGAACACCTAATCACGTAATTACGTTACCTCATATTTAATCTCCAATTATTTTATTTTATCAAAAGTTATCCATCTAAATTAATTCAATTAATCCGATTATAAATTTCTTTTATCCATCATTCATATCAGTCGCGAAACTCTCGCATAAAGTATGTTTATTGTTTTATCACATTATCATTTTTATTATTTCGGTGCCATCATAGTCAGCCGACCTTACGTATGTCCTACACTTATTCGGTCTCGTCTCAAGTTTTACACCTTACACATTCCTCCCGTAATAACCAGCCAGCCCGTATTCCATCTGCCCTACACTTATTTGCGAGGTTCCATGCACGACATGACATAATAGCCAGCCATCCTGTTTAACTATCAGACCTGCGCTTATTACGTCGTCACACACCCCACACGTCGTAATAGCCAGCCAATTCGTTAATTATCAATCCTACACTTACTAACGACGCCAATTCATTTTAATACCTGTTTATTATTTTAGACATTAATTCTCAATTTCTTATTTCCTCTTCATCTCATCTTCTCAATTTCATTTTACCCCCACCTTATTATAGAGCCTAATCCTCAAGCCTACCCCTAGTCCCATGCCTAAAGGTCTTCCAAAATACAATCGCGTCCTATCCTATTTTGTAGGAGGAATTTCTATTTTTAATCTCTCCATAGTCTCACGCCTAGGGTAACCAAATCAACGTAACGACACCAAAATCAGCCCCACCCTGAAATATCCCATACGTAAAAATCTACACTATATCGACGTATGGGTGTGTGGCAGCGTAATAAGTGCAGGATTGACCGTTAAACGGACTGACTGGCTATTATGTCATGTCGTGCGTGGAACTTTGAAAATAAGTGCAGGACTAACAATATACGGGTGGTGACTATTACGGGGTGAATGTGTGTGGTGTAAAACTTGAGACGGGACCGAATAATTGCAGGACATACAGTAGGGTTGGATGGCTATGACGACACCGAAATAATAAAAATGATAATGTGATAAATCAATAAAAATACTTTATGCGGGAGTCCCACGACTGATATTAATGATGGATAACAAAAACAATAATCGGATTAATTGAATTAAATTAGATGGATAGGTTTTTATGGAATAAAATAATTGGAGATTAAACATGGAGTAGCGTAATTACGTCATCAGTTGTTCGCAGTTTATTTTACTCGCAAATTAATAATTATTGTGTTTAATTTAAAATATTATATTTTTGATATTTATTGTGTATAATGCTACTGTCTGGGGCCATGGGACCTATTTGGGGAGAGTAGTTTGGATTCATGCGATGGGTTCTGACCTACTGTGTTGACTAACATTTCAGATTTAGTGCTGGAGTAGCTGCATAGAAATTATTGGAGATCTTTTGGAGGTGAAGCTGGAGTTTATTTATTGGTATTTTACTAGTTTAGAATTATTTCCTTTCTGTCGCATTGCATTATGAGACTTTATGTTATGGATTGGTGGGTCATTCGGTTCCACAGTTGTTTATGATTTATTCAGATATTTATAGTTGGATCATTTTATTTGAGATTATATTCATTTGGAGTTGGATCTAAATTTGGAGATTAACATGATGATGGATTTTTATTGGATGAATGGTCATTATTATTGGATTAATTTAATTATTACATTGTGGAATAAATTTGTATATGTCTCATATCTGTCACATGCTAAGAATGATATTTAATTTAGTGACGTTCGACGTAGTTTGGTGGGGGCAGTTGGCCATCTCGCTTGTCCGATTGCGTGGGGTGTTGCAGATAGTATCAGAGCATGGTCTTAGGTCTCGCTGGTTGTGAGTCCGTTTAGCTTTTGTATTATCGATCCCTGATTCCCTTTGTCAATTCGTACTCCATAAGGAATTTGGTCCAGCATACGCGTTAGCTATGTTTCTTGGAAATAGGATGTTTTGTGTTAAGGACGTTGTAGGCATTGAAGTTATAAGTAGTAATCTTGAAGTGAGGATCCTTATAGTTTACTTAGGAGAAAGGTTCTAAAAAATGCGGGGCGTGATCGAGGCGTGGAGGCCAAGGCTTAAGCTTTAGAAGCTTATGCGGGCCTTAGGTGTAAAAAGGCGTGAAAAGGTGTTTAGGCCTTCTTAATATATTTTAATATTTTTTAACCATAACAAAACTATTAAAATACAAAAATTGTACATATTATAAAAATATATCTGAATATAAGCAAATTAAAATACTATTTGATTATTTTGGATGAGATAATGGTCGGGTTTGTAAATTTTTTTTAAAATGCGATATCGTTCCACTAAAGCATTGTTGTTTTTAGAAAAAAGTGCGCCTTAAGTGTTTTACCAAGAATAAGGCATAAAAAGCTTAGGGTGGGGCGTTTCTCCCAAGCCTCAAGCCTAGGCGAGTTTTTTAGAACAGTGTTTAAGAGTCGATATTTATTTGTCTGATCGTTAGTATAAATTTTGGGTATATCTAGTATCGATGTAGTGATATTATTTGATTTGAGCAGTTAAGCATTGCGATGACTTTTGGAGATAGAATCGAGTGGTGATACGTGGCACAGTGTGGCACGCTGTTATTTTCATAGTGTTATATATATATAAAGAGAGAGAGAGAGAGAGAGAGAGAGAGAGAGAGAGGAAGGCTCACCTACATCATGATGTATACATCACATCTAGTTTTAGGCCCTAAGAAACCTTTTTTCCAATTTTTTTATTTTTTCCTTGAAATTAACCTTCTATTCAAACCATATGAAAAAAATTAGGTCAAAATACATTTTGTAGCTATTTTTAAAAAATTCACAAAAAACTGCTGGTGCAGACCCTTATAAATAAGGTATTTTGAGCAATTTTTTGTGGATTTTTTAAAAATAACTACAAAATGTATTTTGACCTGATTTTTTTAACATTGGTTTATTGGAATGTTAATTTCAAAAGAAAAAAAATTTGGTAAAATTTGTTTTTAAGGGGCTACAACTAGGTGTCATATATGGATGATGTATAGAGCATGATGTAGGTGAGCCTTCTCCTATATATATATATATATATATACTTATAGTTATAGTTATAGTTATAGTTATAATTATATATTGTAGTTTGATCGTGGGCTACGTGCGGATAGGATTGGGTGTATGGGGCCCTAATCGTGGTATTCTATGCGTAGGCATATGTAATCCTTATTTTATTTGCGCGACTTTACGTTTGACATTTACGCTTCGTCTAATTTTGAGGACGAAATTTATGTGCTAGTGGGCAAGTATGTAACACCCCGAGATTTTTTAGCCGTAAAAATATTTGATAAATTAAAATTTTTGAAAAAAATAATTTTTTTGAATCTATTTAATCTTGGTATGTAAAAATGTTGATTTTTATAAATATAAACAAGGTTTTAAGTGGAATTTAAATCAGGATTTAAAAATTTGAAATTATAAGTTTTTGAATAAAAATCAGGGGAGGCTCCGGCTTAAGGAGGGAAAAATTAACAAAATTAAAAATTCGATCATCCAATTGAGCTAAATTTTCAAATAGCAGCTCCGCCTCGTTGTTTGCTACAATATTCTAACATTTCAGCCAATTCTAACGGTTCGATCATCCGGAATATTTTTTTTAGAGTTTGTATTACCCAAACTATTTTTGGTAAATAAACATAAAGTGACGGGTTTCGGACTTCTAAAATACATTTTAGCCTTCTCAAAAATTGGTAGCCTCCCATAATTTCATTCTTTTTCATCTACAAAATCTAAGCCCCACTAAACACAACTTTCAACCCATGTTTTGAAAATCTAACTCATGTTTTCTCAAGATCGTCCAAGAACGCATCTTTATTGATTTTTCGAGAGGAACACAACCATCCAATCAGAATTTTTAACAGACTTTTCATCAGGCATAAATTCTTCTATTCTCCCTCTTTAATATTATGCGTTTTAAGTGTCGCCTAAACTTTAATTCATGTATTTTTCTTAAAATTAATTAGCAACCTAAATTCGGGACTATTTTTCTTAAAAATCTTAATCTAATTTAATACTTGTAACCCTTGTTTTCTTAGGGTAGAGTTTGGGCTTTGGGTAACATGATTGTAGGTTTGCATGTAGAAACCATAAAAATTGTATTTTATATAAACAAGACTTAGAAAATTACATAGAATTGTGTAGGTTTGATAAACAAATCAATATTGTTGGGTGCGCCATAACCTCGCATGTTATTTGAAATCATAATTATCAAATAAAATAAATTAGATTAATTATGTCAATGACGTGAACGAATTAAATTAAAATTAATTGTTATTGCTTATAAAAAAAATTGTGACACCATGTGAAAATTGTGTGATTATTAATATATTGGAATATGTGAATTATTTTGTTGTTTATTTTATCATCGCGGGGCGACGAGATTTTAGGTAATGTTCTCACCTTAATTTTAGGAGTACTTTCTAGGTATGGGACTTATATGTAAGCCTTAGTTGCGATTAACACTACACAGATATGGAACTAGTTAGTGTAGATTTTTACGGATGGGATATTCCGGGGTGGGGCTAATTTTGGTGTCGTTCCGTTGATTTGGTTAGCCTAGGCGCGAGACTAGGGAGAGATTAAATATAGAAATTCCTCATATGAAATTGGATAGGACGCGGTTGTGTTTTGGAAGACCTCTAGGTATGGGACTAGGGGTAGGCTTGAGGTTTATGCTCTATAATAGGGTGAGGCTAAAATGAAATTGAGAATATGACCTGACGAGGATATAAGAAATTGAGAATTAATGCCTGAAATAATAAACGGGTATTAAAATGAATTGGCATCGTTAATAAGTACAGGATTGATAGTTAAACGGGTTGGTTGACTATTGCGACGTGTGGGGTGTGTGGCGACTGAATAAGTGCAAGGCTGATAGTTAAATGGGTTGGGTGGCTATTATGTCATGTCGTGTGTAGAACCTCAGAAATAAGTGCAGGGTTGATAGAATACGGGTTTGCTGGCTATTACGGGGGGAATGTGTGTGGTGTAAAACTTGAGATGAGCCCGAATAAGTGCAGGACATACAGTAGGGACCGCTGCCTATGACGGCACCAAAATAATAAAAATGATAATGTCATAAATCAATAAAGATACATTATGCGGGAGTCTCACGACTGATATTAATGATGGATACAAAAAATAATCGGATTAATTGGATTAAATTAGATGGATAGGTTTCGATAAAATAAAATAATTGGACATCAAACATGAGGTAGCGTAATTACGTGATTAGGTGTTCGCAGTTTATTTTACTCGCATGTTAATAATTATTCTGTTTAATTAAAAAAAATTATTTGTGATATTTATTATGTATAATGCTACTGTCTCGGTCCACATACCCTATTTGGGGAAAGTAGCTTGGATTCATACGGTGGCCTTTGTCCCATAATGTTGTCTAACATTTCACGTTTAGCATGGGAGTAGCTGCATAGGAGTTATCGAAGATCCTTTGGAGGTGAAGCTGGAGTTTAGTTAATAGTCTTTTAGTAGTTTAGACTTATTTTCTTTCCGTCGCATTTTATTGTGAGACTTTACATTATGGATTGGTGGGCATTCAGTTCCATTGTTGTTACGATTTATTCAGATATTTATAGTGGATCATTTTATTTGAGATTATATTTATTTGGAGTTGGATTTAAATTTGGAGATTAGCGTGGTGATGAATTTTTATTAGAGGAATGTTTATTATTGTTAGATTAATTTATTTATTACGTTTTGGAATAAATTTTTATATGTCTCATATATTTCACATGCTAAGAATGATATTTTATTTAATGATGCCCGACGTAGTTTGGGGGCCACGGCTGGTCACCTCACTCGTCAGATTGCGGGGGGTGTTACAGATGGTATTAGAGCATGGTCTTAGGTTTCGTAGATTGTGAGTCCATTTAGCTTCTGCGTTACCAATATTTGGTTCCCTTTGTTGATTCGTACTCTTTAAGGTATTGGGTCTAGCATACTTATTAGGTGTGTTTCTTGGAGATAGGATATTGTGTTAAGGACATTGTAGGCATTGAGGTTAGAAGTAGTAATCTTGAAGTGAGGATCCTTAGAGTTTATTTAGGAGACGATATTTATTTGGAAAATCGTTAGTATAAACATTAGGTATATCTAATATCTATGTAGTGATGTTATTTGATTTGATCAGTTAAGCATTACGATGACTTTTGGAGATAGAACCGAGTGGTGATACGCGGCAGAGCGTGGCGCGCCGTTATTTTCATAGTTATTATATATATATATATTGTATTTTGATCGTGGTCTACGTGCGGATAGGATTAGGTGTATGGGCGCCCAATCGTGGTACTCTATGTGTAGGCATATGTAAGTCTTATTTTATTTGCGTGGCTTTACGTTTGACATTTACGCTTCGTCTAATTTCGACGACGAAATTCCTGCGGTAGTGGGGAAGCATTTAACAGCCCGAGATTTTTGAGGCGTAAATATCTTTGATAAATAAAATATTTTGAAAAAATAATTTTTTGGAATCTATTTAATTTTGGTATATAAAAATGTTGGTTTTTATATATAAAAAGAAGGTTTTAAGTGGAATTTAAATCGGGATTTAAAATTTAGAAATTATAACTTTTTGTATAAAAATTGGGGGAGGATCTCGCCTAAGCAGGAAAAAATTAACGAAATTCAAAAGTTGACCATCCGATCGAGTGGAATTTTTTTACAGCAGCTCTGTCTCATCGTTCGCTACGACATCCTAAAATTTCAGCCAATTCTAACGGTTCGATTATCCGTAATGTTTTGTTTAGTGTTTGTATTTAATAAGGACTCAGACTCTTTTTGTTATATAAACATAAAGTGACGGGCTTAAGACTTTTAAAATACATTTTAGCCTTCTCAAAAATCAGTAGCCTCCCATAGTTTCATTATTTTTCATCTACAAAATCTAAACCTCATTGAACATAACTTTCAACCCAAGTTTCGAAAATCTAAATCAAGTTTTCTCAAGATCGTTCAAGAACGCGTCTTTGTTGATTATTCGAGAGGAATGCAACCATCCAATCAGAATTTTCAATCTACTTTTCATCACGCATGAATTCTTTTATTCTCTCTCTTTATTATGCCGCGCTTTAATTGTCGCCTAAACTTTAAATCATGTGTTTTTCTTAAAATACATTAGCAACCTAGTTAGGAAAAGTAAAAACTAATTTGGGACTGTTTTTCTTTAAAATCTTTATCTGATTTAATACTTGTAACCCTTATGTGTTTGGGGTAGAGTTTGGGCTTTGGGTAATATGGTTGTAGGTTTGCATGTAGAAACCATAGAAATTGTATTTTATATAAACGAGACTTAGGAAATTACATAAAATTGCGTAGGTTTGATAAAAGTAAATATTATTGGGTGCGCCATAAGCTCGCATGTTGTTTGAAATCATAATTGTCAAATAAAATAAATTAGATTAATTATGTCGATGACTTGAATGAATTAAATTAAAATTAATCGTGATCGGATGTGAAAATTGTGAGATTATTAATATATTGGAAAATGTGAATGATTGCGTTGTTTATTTTATCACCGCGGGACAACGGATTTTTAGGTAATGCTCTCATCTTAATTTTAGGAGTACTTGCTAGGTATGGGACTTGTAGGTAGGCCTTAGTTGCGGTTAACACTATATAGATATGGGACTAGTTAGACAGCTAACCCGTTTAACTGTCAATCCTACACTTATTAACGACGCCAATTCATTTTAATACCCATTTATTATTTTAGGCATTAATTCTCAATTTCTTATTTCTTCGTCATCTCATATTCTCAATTTTATTTTAGCCCCACCCTATTATAGAGCATAAACCTCAAGCCTACCTCGAGTCCCATACCTAGAGGTCTTCCAAAACACAACCGCGTCCTATCCTATTTCGTAATAGGAATTTTTATACTTAACCTCTCCATAGTCTCACGCCTAGGTTAACTAAATCAATGGAACGACACCAAAATCAGTTCCATCCCGAAATATCCCAACCGTAAAAATCTACACTAACTAGTCCCATATCTATATAGTGTTAACCACAACTAAGGCTTACCTATAAGTTCTATACCTAGCAAGTAATCCTAAAATTAAGGTGATAGCATTACCTAAAATCCCGTTGTCCCGTGATGATAAAATAAACAACACAATAATTCACATATTTCAATATATCAATAATCGCATAATTTTCACATGCTGTCACAATTAATTTTAATTTAATTCGTTCAAGTCATTGACATAATTAATCTGATTTATTTTATTTGATAATTATGATTTCAAACAACATGCGAGCTTATGGCACACCCAACAATATTTATTTTTATCAAACCTACAAAATTTTCTGTGGTTTCCCAATTCTCGTTTATATAAAATACGATTTCTATGGTTTCTACATGCAAACCTACAACCATATTACTTAAAGCCCAAACTCTAACCTAAGAATACATGGGTTACAAATATTAAATCAGATTAAGATTTTTAAGAAAAATAATTCTGAATTTGTTTTCACTTTTCCTAATTCGATCGCTAATTTATTTTAAGAAAAACACATGAATTAAAGTTTAGGCGACACTTATAACATATAATACTAAAGGGAGAGAATAGAAGAATTCACTCCTGATGAAAATTTGGTTGAAAATTCTGATTGGATGGTTGCGTTCCTCTAGAATAATCAATAAAAATGCGTTCTTGGATGATCTTGAGAAAACTTGATTTAGATCTTCAAAATTTGGGTTGAAAGGGTTTAGGTTTTGTAGAGAAAAAAGAAAGAAATTATGAGAGGCTACTGAATTTTGAGAAGGCTAAAACGTATTTTAAAAGTCCTAAAGCCATATTTGTAAGTTTATATACCAAAAAGAGTTTGAGTTCTAATAAAATACAAAGGCAAAAAAATCATTTCGGATGATTGGACCGTTAGAATTGGTTAATGTTTTAGTATGTTGTAGCGAACGGCGAGACGAAGCTGATGTAAAAAAATTCAGCTCGATCGGACACTCGGATTTTGAATTTTTTTATTTTTTCCCCCTTAGGCCGGATCCTCCCTCGATTTTTATATAAAAAGTTATAATTTCTAAATTTTAAATTCGGATTTAAATTCCACTTAAAACCTTGTTTTTATTTATAAAAACCAACATTTTTACACACCAAAATTAAATAGATTCCAATTTTTTTTTTGAAAATTTTAATTTATCAAAGATTTTTACCGCTAAAAAATCTCGGGGTGTTGCAAAACATTGAAAACTAAAAAGCTATTGAAAAAAATTGGGAAACTGAATGATTTTTTCGGGGGGGGGGGGGGGATAAGGGGTGGGGTGGAGGGTAAAGTTCGGGGGACCCAAGTGTAATTAACCCTTAATAAATGTAATGATAATTCACGGGAGTGCCGTTATATTTATTTCCTTTCTTAAAGTAAATAATATACTTAAAAAATATTGTAGTCTCATTAGAAAGGAGGCATTTTTCTAAAATAAGTTTTTGACAACACCCTATCATAACCGAATAAAAGAAAAGATTTTACCAATTGATCTGATTTGCTAAGTATGCAGTCAAATAAGGCCTACGTTTTTTTACTCCAATAGATTTTATTTAATAATATATATATTTTTCTCTAAATAGATCCCATTAGAATACATATAGTATATATTCATTACCTATTTATTACTTATGCAAAAACATATAATAAATAAGGAATGCATTAAATCTTTACTACTTGTAGCAGAATCTATGTAGGAAAATTTGATTTAAGGGTCAATTGTAAATTTAACTTTAATGTTTGATGTGATTTTGACACCATTTTTAAATTTTTTTAAAAATTTAATCATGACTATTCAATTTTAAACAAATTTGGATAGCCATTAATACCCCGTTAAAGAATTTAACAGAAATTCAAATTAGCAACCTATTTGGCACTTTGAATGATTAGCTATAAAAAACATTCAATCATATCATGTCATGTGTCAAAACCTATTAAATAATTGAAAAACAAAAAAGTGTTAAAAAGAAATAAAGAAAAAACATAAAAATATAGAAAAAACAGAAAAATATAAAAAATCATAAATTGTATAAAACATAACTTTTTTTTATAAACCTGTATTTTTTTGGAAATGAATTTTTTTTTTATAAAAATTGTATTTAAAAAAACTATATTTTTTTTATTATAAAAAGGGGGTAATAGTTTTCAAGTCCTATTCACTTGGTCAACGAAACAAGAGATTCTTTGATCGAGTTAGTGGTGTCAAAGGTTCTATTGCACTAAAATGACAAATATGAATAAATGGGACACGAAGAGAATTATAGAGAGAGGAA
The DNA here is from genome assembly GCA_949130495.1 of Sambucus nigra. Classification (NCBI taxonomy): domain Eukaryota; kingdom Viridiplantae; phylum Streptophyta; class Magnoliopsida; order Dipsacales; family Adoxaceae; genus Sambucus; species Sambucus nigra. The sequence continues at coordinate 149,716,417 of OX422212.1, read as the reverse complement.
GAGTTTATCATTCCATTGATATGCTAATAATGAGGGGGTTACTCCCTATTTATAATACAAGGTAAGCCCATCAAAAGTCTCACTTTTTCGATGTGGGATGTGGGATAGTGAACATCCACTTACAACACATATTTTATAATACTCCCCCTTGGATGTACACTATATCCACCATTCAATGATTATTGCCTCATTAAAACCTTACTAAGGAAAACCCATTGGAAAAAATCATAGTGAAGGAAGAAGAGTACAATTTATTGTGATCATTGAGTCGGTGTTGCACGTGCTTAATGCTGCCTCGTTAAAAACTTTACTAGGAAAACCCAGTGGGACAAAACCTAGTTAAAGGAAAAAGAGTACATCGCACAAATGTCCCAAATTGCATGTTCTTGTATCCTCCCCCTAATAAGATGCTCCCCTGATTGATAAGTTCAATTTCACTGTTGGTGGAGTCGACGCATTCCAATCTCGTACACAAACTTTTGAAATATCGCATTTGGTAGTGACTTTGTGAAGAGATCAGCTAGGTTATCACTTGAACGAACTTGCATGACTTCAATCTCATTTTTCTTCTGAAGCTCATGAGTGAAGAATTTTTTTGGTGAAATGTGCTTGGTTCTATCTCCTTTGATGAATCTTTCTTTAATTTGTGCTATGCATGCTGCATTATCTTAATAGATAGTACTTGTAATATATGTAATAGAAGGCAATTGACAAAAACTACGAATATGCTGAATTAAAGATCTCAACCATACACATTCACGGCTAGCTTCATGAAGAGCCAAAATTTCAGAGTGGTTAGAAGAAGTAGCTACTAAAGTTTGTTTAGTAAAACGCCAGGAAATAACAGAATTGCCACAAAGAAATATATAACCTATCTGAGATCGACCCTTATGAGGATCAGAGAGATATCCAGAATTTGCATAACCAACTAATTTGGAACTATTAGAGTTATAGGAATAAAATAAACCCATGTCACTGGTTCCACGTAGATATCTTAAGATATGCTTGATACCAGCCCAATGCCTTTTGGTTGGTTCAAAACTATATCTAGCAAGTAGATTCACAGAGAATGAAATATCCGACCTAGTGCATTGCGCCAAGTACAATAATGCACCAATTGAACTTAAATAGGGTACTTCTGGACCCAATATTTCCTCATCCTTTTCTTTAGGACAGTATGGATCTTTCTTTATATCCAAAGACCGGACAACCATGGGGGTACTTAGTGGGTGCGCTTTATCCATATTAAAACGTTTTAATACATTTTCAGTATAATTAGACTGATGAACTAAAATCCCACTAGAATTTTTCTCGATCTGCAGGCCGAGACAAAATTTGGTTTTCCCAAAGTCTTTCATCTCAAATTCCTTTTTCAAATAATTAGCAGTTGTTTCGAGCTCTTCTAGAGTCCTGATTAAATTTATGTCATCCACATAGACTGTTACTATTGCATATCCTTTTGAGGATTTCTTTATAAATACGCAAGGGCAAATTGGATTATTTTCATACCCTTCCTTAGACAAGTATTCACTAAGACGATTGTACCACATTCTTTCAAATTGCTTTAAACCATACAATGAACGTCTCAGTCGGATCGAGTATGTACTCCTCGTATTTGCTTCAGGCAAAGGAAATCCTTCAGGGATTTTCATGTATATTTCTGTGTCCAAGTCCCCGTGTAAATAAGCAGTCACAACATCCATAAGTCTCATATCAATATTTTCAGAAACCGCTAAGCTAATCAGATATCTTAAAGTTATACTATCTATAACAGGGAATATGTTTCCTCAAAATCAATCCCAAGTTTCTGCGAGAAATTTTGTGCCATAAGTCGTGCCTTATATCGAGTGATTTCATTCTTCTCATTTCTTTTTCTTATAAAGACCCACCGATAACCTACCGGGTTAAAACCTTTTGGGATTTGTACTATAGGTCCAAATACACCACGTTTATTTAGAGACTCGAGTTTTGCCTTGATGGAAATTTTCCATTTTGGCCAATGTACTCTTTGTCGACATTCATTTAGAGTACGTGATTCATTATCATTATCACTACCCTTTGAAATTCGTGTAGCTACTGCATATGAAAAAACGTCATCAATGACAGTTTCTTTTCGATCCCACATTTCTCCCGAATATGTATAAAACGTAGAGATCTCATTATTATTATGAGGTACCTTTGCCTCTTCAGAGGCTTGTATAGTCACTTCCGTGACTTGTGTTTTCAGAAATAATAACCTCTTCAGGGGTTTCAGAGAAAGTGGATGTTTTATTCATAACCTCTTCGGGAGGATGATTAGTGCATGATTTTTTATTTGATCTCCGTTTCCGGGGAGCAGAGTCTTTGGAACCTATAGGTCTTCCACGCTTCTGGCGTGCAATAGATTCATTTGCTGCTGATGTCAATTTTTGTCCCACTTGTACATCAATTCTTGCAGGCACATTTGCAGCGGGCACATGAGACTTGGTTACTTTTGCAACATCATTGAATGCATCAGGTAATTTATTTGCAATTTCCCGAAGATGCAATAACCTTTTCACTTCATGCTCACATTAATCAGTACGGGGGTCTAGATGAGACAAAGCGGAAGTGTTCCATGTTAATTCTCGTCGTTCTTCAGGAACGGACCGTACTTTTGGTACGTTATTTCCTCCCCCTAACGGCGGGAAGAGTATCTCATCAAAATGACAACCCGCAAATCTAGCGGTAAATGTATCACCTGTCAGTGGCTCAATATAACGAATACTTGATGGCGAATCATAACCAACATATATTCCTAAACGACGTTGGGGACCCATTTTGGTACGCTGGGGTGGGGGGATGGGTACATGCACTGCATAACCAAATTTACGCAAGTGTAATATATTTGGTTGACATCCAGACACGAGTTGAAAAGGTGAAAAAGGGTGATAAGAAGTGGGTTTAAGCTTAATTAACTTAGAAGCGTGAAGGATAACATGTCCCCAAGCAGAGACTGGGAGTTTGGATTGTATAAGTAAAGGTCCCGCAATAAGTTGCAAACGTTTAATTAAAGATTCGGCTAAACCATTTTGAGTGTGTAAATGGGGGACTGGATGCTCAACATCAATTCCTAGTGATAAACAATACTTATCAAAAACTTGAGAGGTAAATTCTCCCACATTATCTAAACGAATGGATTTAATGTGTTGATCAGGAAAATGTGCTCTAAGTTTTATGATTTGAACAAGTAATTTTTCAAATGCCAAATTACGAGTAGATAACAGACAAACATGTGACCAACGAGTGAATGCATCAATAAAAAACATAAAATATTTAAAAGGTCCATTAAAAAGGTGGATGGCCCCACAAATATCCCCTTGAATTCTTTGTAAAAAAGATGGTGACTCAGAAGCAATTTTGAGAAAAGATGGCTTAGTGATTAATTTACCTTGAGAACAAGGGGTGCAAAAATGATCATCGGGTAAGGTAGGTTGTTAGTTTGTTAACGAGGTCCCGTATGAGTTTTTTATGATTCTACGCAACATGTTTGATCCAGGGTGACGCAATCGGTCATGCCACAATATTAAATTATAAGGATCATTGAGCTTTCGGCTTATGACAGTATGTGATTGTACAATATTAATTGTTGTATGATATAACCCCATGGATAATGCAAGCAGTTTCTCTAGTGTGAGATTCTAGCTTCCAACACTAGATGTAATGCAAAGGAACTCTTTATTACCTTCATTACATGTTTCAATATGATACCTGTTCACTCTTATGTCCTTAAAACTCAATAAATTTCTTCTAGAATTTCTTGAGTATATAGCATTATTTATGAATGAGTGGGTACCATTAGGTAACACCACATGGGTTCTTTCGGAGCCTTCAATGATCTTAGTAGGACCAACTATAGTGGAAACATTCACTGTATTGTATACCAAGTCTGAGAAAAACTTATGGTTTTTTAAAATGGTGTGGGTTGTCCCACTGTCTACCAGACAAGTATCATCGCTTGCGCTTAATTTTAGATTCATACCTTTAACATTATTAAGTATAAATTAAAATTTAATCCACCAATCATATAAGCATAAAAAAATGTAAATCAATCCATTAACTAATATCTATTCTAATAAAAAATATATAAAGATAATGATAAACTATTCATGTCACCATACTAAAAGTTAATCTTAATATTATAGAACTTCGGGTTCTATTTCAAATCAAGTATGAATCTTCGGGTTCATAACAAATCTTCCCATTCCATACATTAAACTTTTAGTTTAATTTAATTTACAAAGGTTCAACATTGACGTTCATGGGATGTTAAGGTCCTTCCCTAAATAATCAAAAAATCCGCTTTTGATTTTGAGAATATGCATATGGGAGCTTCAGGTCCCAAATTTTTAAGAACTACGGGTCTCAAATTTTGATAAGTATAAGGACTTTCTCTATCCTATAGTGTCAAAACTTCAGGTTTTATCAGATTTAAAAAAAAATTATTTGGGGACATTAAATGTTACTAACCTGAATATTTAAATAATCAAAACTTCGAGTTTTGATTACAGAATATTTTTAATTGGAACTTCAAGTCCTTAATTTAATAATTTGAACTTCAGGTCCTTGCTATATATTTGTGAGAACTTCAGGCTCTACACATAAAATTATTGAACTTCGGGTTCAATTTTATTAATATTTTAGGATTTGAAAATCCCCACCCTATTGTGTCAAAACTTCAGGTTTGATCACAAATATATATTTGGAGCTTCAGGTCCAAATTAAATTATTTAAGTACATCTAATGTTCCAAAAATAATTAAAAAATAAATAATAATTTATGATTTGGAGTATTTATTTGGAATTTCAGGTCTAAGTTATAAAATATTTATGGATATTTAATGCCCCTCCATAGCTATAAAAAATAATCAAAACTTCAGGTTTTGATTCAGGGCATATTTTATCTGAAACTTCAAGTCCAAAAATTTAAATAACGATTCAAGTCCCAAATGAAAAAATTTACGTGGGAACTTCAGGATCCAAATTAAAATAACTATTTGGGAACTTCAGGTCCCAAAATATAAATAGCCATTAGAAGGTTTAAGTCCCAAAAAATACTAATTGAGAGTTTGAGACCCCAAATTTCAAAAGTGATTGAGAACTTCACGCACCAATTACTGGGAACTTCAAGTCCCAAATTTTAAATCAAAACTTCTGGTTTGATTAAAGAAAAATTTGTTGGAACTGCGGGTCCAAAATGTAAATAATTGTTAAAAAAATCAAAACTTCGGGTTTGATTTTTCGACACATTCTATTATCATGTCCAAAAACTTGAACATCAATTGCGCACTTCTGGCCGCAAAAATTTAACTAAGAGTTGGGAACTTCAGGCCCCAAATTTTTAAATAGCAGATGGAAACTTCAGGTCCCAAAAATATAAATTATTAGAGAACTTCAAGTCTCAAAATTTTAATTATCCGTGTATAAACTAAAAAAATTTAATAATGAATACAAATAAACGACATCTTAAAAAAATGCGTGAAAGATGTTCATAATTTGTTGATCTCCAAAAAACTATATAATAAAGTCTGATGCACATAAAAGACATATGCACACATATTTTATCACTTTATGAAATGATTACATAAAATATTAAATCATTATAAAGCTTTTTAACCATTGTAAATGATCACATATTGACTATTGTAAAAGCATTCTGTCATAATCCAAGTTTTGTTTGTCATATACGAGTGAATGACTTAAATTGAAGAAAAACAGAAAGGGTAGGAGGTAGAAGAACATAAACTAACAAAATAATGGTAAATATAGATGTATATACTGTCCAACAAAAGCGTACTTATTGAGTTTTTTTACGAACCTTTATTTTCAACAGGGGCAAAATGAGAATAGTAAGAGAGAGCTGTATGTCCTTACTCGAAAAATTCCCAGACATAAATCACACAATGAAAAGATAACGGAAGCGGGGAATCGTGCTGATAACGTGTTAAAATAAATGGGATGCATAGAGAATTTTAGAGAGAGGAAGAGTTTATCATTCCACCGATATGCTAATAATGAGGGGGTAACTCCCTATTTATAATACAAGGTAAGCCCATCAAAAGCCTCACTTTTCTCATGTGGGATGTGGGATAGTGAACGTCCACTTACAATACATATTTTATAACAAAATACACTCTCAAAATATCTTTCACACATGTTACCTTGTTTTTTGCCCCCTAAAAAATCCAAAAAATCTTTAAAAGTCCATAACTTTAAATTTAGAAATCCAAAATTCACAAAATTTATATATTTGAAATCTACTCGTCAAGATCTATCAAACAATACCCATATTCGATATTTTTTGACGAAAAAATTGGAATAGATAAATTTACCGTTTTCGTGAAACTTTCATTTTTTCTGGCAAAAACTCTTGTTCTTCACCTCTGGCGATGACGCCGCTAGCACTGACCAGAAAAAATAAAGAAATATACAAAGTGAAAGAGAGAAACAAGGAGAGAGAAGCGAGAAATACTCCGACAACCTCCAATGAGATTTTTCGGTGGCTTGTTTCGGACGAGTCTCCAATGGGTTAGAATGGGCGGGGCGGGGCAGGGGTGAAGGTGGAGGTGGGGCTGCTACAGAGAGAAAAGTGTAGGGTTAAGTGTTTGTTTTTAGAGAGAGAGAGTAAGTGGGTTTAGAATGAGTATATATGCGAATACGTTTGTCTAAATATATGTAGTTTAAAATGAAAAAAAACTTGGTGCATTAAAAAAATGGGTTAATTACGCTTGGACCCCTTAAACTATACTCCTACTAATACTTCACCTCCGATACTTCAACCTTTTCTAGTTAAGCTTCCTAACTTTTAAAAAGGCTACACTTTACTCTTGTTATCTAACTCTGTCAATTTTTGGCAAGAACCGTTAGGCATGTGTACTTTAACAGTTAACCTTGAACTTATTTCCTTAACCTTTGAACCTATTTTCTTAAGGAAAATGCTATGTGTCCTAAAAAACTCCCCCAAATCATCCCCCAAATAGCTTTAAGTGTTATACCTTATGGTATGACTCCCGTCAGGACACAACTCATCAATGCTATTTGGGGGAGATTTGGGAGAGTTATTTGGTACCCATAGCACCCCTCTTTTCTTAAACCTATTTTCAATTAAACTCTCTCTCTCTCTCTCTCTCTCTCTCTCTCTCTCTCTCTCTCCAATCTGCCCCAACCCCATCACCACACACCCACTCCGACCTTCTACCCAACCCCCAACCCGATCTAGAACACAATGTTTTTTTTGGTTGCTATTGAAGGGGTTCTGCCGGGGGTGTCTTTTTACAGTCGCGGGTTGGGGCTTTGCTTCCAGGGGTTTCTTTTTTCTACCGAAAGATTTGTTTTTGCTATGAGAGGGCTGAGGTTTTGGGGAAGGTTTTTTTCTGCTTTATATTGCAGTCGGAGTTATTTTTTATTGTCGGAAGGGTTGGGGTCTTATTGGTGGAGATCTTGGATTTGGCTGATGAAACTTTTGGTTTTGGTTGGTGGATTGGACGGGTTTTGGCTAGTGGATTTGGCTTTGGTTCTCCTAGTGGCTTAGAAGTTTTTTTGTCATATGTTTTTGAGATCCAATTTAGTTTTTTTCGTTTTCTAATTTTTTTTGTCAAATGATTTTATACTTTTTGGCAACAAATTAAAAAAAATATAGCACTTTTTCCAATTGTTTTTTTTAAGTATTTTTTGGCCACGTTTTTTAGTATTTTTATCAATTTTTTTTCTGCATTTTTAGTATTTTTAATTTTTTTTGTCTAATATTTTTGTTTTATTTTTTTCCTTTATAGATTTTTTTTTTAATTTTCCCTATTTTTTAGAAAACTTTTAAGTATTTTTTAAAATTTTTCTGCATTTTTAGTAATTTAAATATTTGTTTTGGAAAATGTTTCTAATTTTTTAGTCAATACATTTAAAAAAATTCAAGCTTTTTCCTGCATTTTGATTTTTTTCCACTCAAGTGTTTATTTATTTATTTTTTGTCATTTAATTTTTTATTCAATTTTTCTTCTTTTTTTTTTGCTATTTTTAAATATATTTTACATCTAATGTTTTAAAATTTCTGTTTTTATTTCGAGATTTAACTTTTCTTTTAGCTTTTTATTTTTTGAATGTTTTTCTGACATTTTAAATGTCTTTCAGTAATTTTCCAAATTGTAATAATATTTTTGGTAATTTCCAAATGTTTATTTTATTTTTATAATTTTTATAATTTTAGTTAAGTTTTTGGCAGATTATAAATATTTTTTTCAACTTTTTTTTTTATTTTAAAAATATTTTTGGTATTTTCTAATAATTTAAATGTTTTTGCTATCATTTAAAGATTTAAAAAAAAAAAAATAGGTTTGGACAAAAATGCCCTTACTTATAATCATGTGCCATGCCCATGCATAAAGGTTCTCGCTAAAAATTGATCGAGTTAGACGGCACGGGGTAAACTGTAGCCTTTTTAATAGTTGGAGAGGTTAATTGGAAAAAGTTGAAGCATTGGGGGTGAAGTGTTTGTAGGGGTATAGTTTAGGACGCCCAAGTGTAATTAATTCGAAAAAAGTAAATGTGTCCTTATAAAAACTGTATTTTTAGGGTCGTTTTTGATTTTAATACATTACTAATTATCGATTTTAGACTTTAATACAACTTTATCACTTTATTAAAATTTAATACATTTTTCTCCATTAAAAGATATTTTTCGTCACTGGATGGTACCAAAGATCGCTTTTAGTGGCTAAGTTTTTACATTTAGAGGTGAAAGTTATATTAAAGTCTAATAAACTAATAAAGTTGCATCAAAGTCTTAAACAAAATATTAGTAATGTATTAAAGTAAAAAAAACACCTTTTCTTTTGATTAAAACTATATTTTTTAAAACTATATATATATATATATATATATATAGTCCTGCTCTTATGCGAACCGGTCTGTATTTTAAAAATGCGGACCGAACATGTGTCACCTGGGGGTGAACCCAGAAAAGATAGAGAGTGTGCCTATAATTTATGCGGTAATTTCTAGGCGCACCTTTAGGCGACACATGTCCGGTTCGCATTCTTAAAATACGGACTAGTCCGCACATAAGCATTATTATATATATATAGTCCTGCTCTTATGCGGATCGGTCCGCATTTTAAGAGTGCGGACCGAACATGTGTCACCTGGCGCTGAGCCCAGAAAAGAGAGAGAGTGTGCCTATAATTTAGGCGATAATTTCTAGGCGCACCGTTAGGTGACACATGTCCGTTCCGCATTTTTAAAATGCGGACTATTCCGCACAAGAGCATATTTTCTTATTAAACCGGTATTTTCTTAAATAAAATCTATTTATATTACAAAAAAATGTATTTTCTTATTAAAGCTGTATTTTTTAAAATAAAATCTATATCTTAAAAAAATTATATTTTTAACAAAATAGTTATATAAATAAATTAATGTTATTTGTTTATAAAACATGTACGTTTATAGAAAAATATAGTTTTTTTTAATATTTATTTTTATAAAAAGATAATTTTTTGTAGAAAAATGTTTTATTAATATGTTACATTTTATACAATTTACGATTTTTTATATTTTATATTTTATATTTTTTTGTATTTTTTTCTTTCTTTCTTTTTAAGAGTTTTATTTTTTCAAATTATGTAATAGGTTTGGACACATGTCATTGTATAATTGAATGTTTTAAACAACTAACCATTCAAAGTGCCAAATAGGAGGCCATGTTGGATTTGTGTTCAATTCTTTAACGGATGATTAACGTATGTCCAAATTTGTTTAAAATCAATATTTGGTCCCCTCTTTAATAATTTTTATATAAACAAACCCCCTTTAAAGCTTTTTGAACATTTTGGCCCAATACCCATGTTTTCCCACTTCTTTTGGCTAAAACATAATCATTTTCCTTCATAAAAATACATTTTTAACCTTAGAGATAAAATGTGGGAGAAATGGCACCCTACAAACAAGGAGGTATCCAACGGAACATTCGAACCATTTCAAATTTTTATTACAATAGCGCGACAAAAATCATTAAAATTCAAATACGTTTGCAGAATTTATTTGCAATATCAACTAATTTCTATGTTAGAATACAAATGGGTATCTAATTTCAATTCTTGGACCGAAAATTGTTTCGTTGTTCTCATCATGAACGATACAATTGTTGGAAGACTCAAATATAAATTTTCCTTAATAATTATGTCATTGAACAAGCACACCTCATTTAAAGATATAGTGAACGAGTTACATCTCAATATGCTGATTTGAAGAAAGGTACGTTCCGGTTAGTCTATTCTATTGGTTCACAATCAAATTGTTTTCTTGATGATGATAAGGATGTTAGGGGAATGATGTTATCATCGTATATGTTGAAGGAGAATTTTGTTGATATTTCTGTTATTGAAAGTTCCGATAACTTTTCCCCCAATGATATTTAATTTAATAATGTGTTTTGTGAAAGAAACAACGTAGACGAGAATGATTATTTGGCGAAAAGCAGATACTGAAGACGAAAGTCGTTGTTATCGGAAGAATGGAGGAAATACATAAGTCACGTGGATAAAAATTTGAAGGGGGTGCTCAGGAGTTTCGAGACAAATTGGTAAAGTATTCTGCTGAAATGGGTTTTAAATTTGTGTATGTAAAGAATGAGAAATCTAGGGTGATGGAAAAATGTTTAAAAAAATTTCGGTGGATGTAAATGGCGTGTTCAGGCTTCGGTGTCTTCGTGTAATGGATTTTTCTATATTAGGGAACTTAATAATATTCACATATGTAGTGGTCTAATCTGTACCCGTAAAAGTTCAATGGTGAGTTCAAAGTTGGTGTCATCTATTTTTTGGGGATCTTATTAAGGATAAACCATTGATAAAACCAATTGAACTAGTAAACGAGTTTAAAGAGAATTTTAGGTTCGATATTCCATATCACCAAGCTTGCTTTGGGAAAGAAATGGCAAAGGCAGTGTTGCACGGTGGAGAGGAAACATCATACAAATTATTGGGTGTTTACAGGGACCTTTTATTGGAATCAAACCCAGGTTCTCATGTTGTTATCGAGTGTGAGATGGGTACTAATTAGTTTAAGACGATGTTTATTTCATTCGCGGCATGTATTGTTGATTTTATGTATTGTCGGCCAATGTTGTGTATTGGTTGTACATTTTTGAAGAACAAATACAAAGGACATCTACTAGGAGTGACGACAAAAAATGGGAACCAAGGTACAATATATAATAAATACAAAAACAAGGTAGATACCACCTGTTTGTTGTAATGTCAGACTGTTTATCTTATGAATTATTCCACTGTAATTTTTGCTTTAATGATTAATCAAATAGGTGTTATAAAAGTTCTTTCTACAAGTTGAGACAAAAACTTTAACTTAACATGGTATCTAATATTGTTTTGAGATTAAGCTTCTTTTTTTAGTATTGTTCATATATAATTTAATTACGGACTTATCTTTTGTGTTGTGACATTTTATTACTTCACAGTCTTATATATCTATCGTTCATACATTATGTTTGCTAAATTTACGTAGCCAATGGACTCTTAGTTGTTAACTGTATATGTTCTTGTGAATTACATTCCCATTGTTTTCGAATTTAGTTATATTATTACTATGTTCATTCTAATTTGGAAGTCACTTAATGTGAATTAGCTTAATGTTCGACTATTACGTAGTGCACTGTATGGGTTTTGGCATATTAGAATGACTTATTCTTCTGATTTGGTTCTAGTGTTATGTAGTGCATTCTAATCTGGAATCGTTTAACTGTTTGACTATTAATCACTTATTCGGAAGTAGGTTATAATATTTGAGTATTTATATTTTTTATTTTATAAGATGATATATATATATATATACATATATATATATATATATATACATATATATATATATATATATATATATATATATATATGTATATATATATGTATATATGTATTGTAATATCATAAATTTTTTTAAACGGTTAGAATTGATCGTGTATGTATCTAGTTTTAGTGTGTATATGTACAGTAATCTGAAATATATTACTTCTGTTTACTGTATAGGATCTTAAAATTTTGTTTCGAATAGTTTTTTCGTGGTCGAAGTCAATAGCATATGTATGTCTATTAGTACCATATTGAGAATTACAGTAGTTTGTCTGATGCAGAATGATGCAATGCGTAAATATAATTTGATATATTATTTATGTTATCTGTAACATAACTTAGTTTATTACTTTATAGTATGAGTAAATGAATATTTGGACATATATTTTAGGTATCTTTTCGGTTGCATTTGCGATTATTGACGGGGAAATCGAAGAAAATTAGTTGTGGTTTCTACGAATATTATTCGGTGTATTGAAATACTATAATAGGGTTATTACTTTTATATTTGATAGGAATGATGGTTTGTGTGTTGCTGTTTCAAAGATCTTTTCTTTGTCTCCTCACGCGTATTGTATTCACCACATTAAGAAAAATATATGAGTGAAATATCCCGGGAGGGGGAGGTCGAAGTATCGTGATAAAATAATAGGTTTGTTCGTTTCTTGCGCATATGCAGAAACTGAGTTTCTTTTCACAAAATGAATGAATGATTTATTGAAAGAAGGTGGAGATACAATGGTCAGTTTTCTAGAGGATCTACCATTCAAGAATTGGGTAAGAGCATATTTTACTGGACAACGATATGGGGAGATGGCATCTAAAATAGTCGAGTCATTCAACTCATGGTTACTAGAAGAACGTTACTTACCCATCACTCAACTCATAGACGTCATTAGAATAAAACTGATGAGGATGATGTCTGAAATGAGGTGTTTAGCAGAGAAATGGACTAGTGTTTTATGTCCTGAAATTAAAAAGATTATAAAAGAGAATTTAGATGCTGGGAGAAATTGGTATGTTAGACAAGAAAGTGAAGATGTTTTCGAAGTGTCTGATAATGGTACATATACAGTGAATATATCTCAACGATCGTGCTCATGTTGAATATGGCATATTAAAGGCTTACCCTGTTCTCACGCATGTGTTGCGACCCAAACACGTGATTTAGAAATATATGGGCTTATTGAGGATTACTTTAAATCTGATTTTTTTTCAAAAATCATATGTTTGTCCAATATATCCCATGCCTTATATACCTAAGGGGATGAAGATTAGTGAAGATGGTATCAAACCTCTTACTATGCGAAAACAACCTGGTAGACCGAGAGCGAATATGATAAAATCAGCCGACGAAGTGAGGAAGATCAAGTGTGGTCTATGTGGTTCTGCAAATAGTCACAATAGGAAGACATGCACGACTGTCCTATGATGTAAAATATGGCTGTTATTAGATGTTAATTTTCACGGTCGAGTTCATAACTTTTCATGTTTTATGTACATATTTATTTCAAATAAAAGATATGGTTTTATATCTATCTTGGATGTTGCTTACTCGTTATTCTATGTAATGAACGACTTGATATCGTTAACTTATTATTATGAAATTTTCCTTTCAATGTACAACTAAATTTAAGAGTTTACTTAATATTTAATTTTTTGCTATACATTGAGATTAACCAATGGTTTCATTTATGGCAAACAATAGCTATATTGATGTACATCCATTAGATGCATTGTTTGTCCAATTATAGGAAGTATTCGAGATTAAAAATAACAAAAAATTGAAAATGTAGATATACGACGATGTATAAATTTGTAATTCAGGTATCTACATTTGATTTACATTAACTACATTTGATTCACATTAAATACCTAGTTTTATTTTTTCTATACCTTGAGATTAACTACTAGTTTCATAAATGGCAGACAATAGGTGTATTCATATACTTACATGAGATGTATTATTTGTCCGATTATAGGAAGTACTCAAGATTAAAAATAACAGAAATTTGATAATGTAGACCTACACGACGATGTACATATGCGTAATTCAGGTATCTACCTTTAAGTTTTTAAGTAGCTACATTTGATTTGCAGTAACTACATTTTCTCACTATTGCTAGACCTTGAGATTAACTAGTGGTTTCACTTAATGGAAACAACAAGTATATTTATGTACTTACATTGGATGCATTATTTGTCCTATTATCGGAAGTATTCGAGATTAAAAATACCAAAAATTTGAAAATGTAGACATATACGACGATGAATCTATGTGTAATTCAGTTATCTACATTTGATTTACAGTAACTACCTATAAATGATCATGTCGTCTATATAACAAGCTTGTAGATTTTTTTCTTCTTATGTACCTCTATTTTACTGAATATAAATATATTTATTAAACAATTTAATATAAATGGTTTGTAATGTGGTTAAAACCCATTCCTTATCTTTAAGCTATTATATTGTTGTAAAAAAAGAGAGCCTTTCATGGCTACTAATGTTGTTGACAAAAAAGAGAGCAATTCCAGATAATCTTTTAAAGATCAATTCCAAATGTCGATATGATGAATCATGAACATGATGATGCTTTTAACTATTTTCAGTCCATATTTTCATTAAATTATGGATACCATTTCCATTCATTTCATTCATGATAGTTCGAACTACACAAAAACATACAATAGCACAACTGAATACATTCCATAGTGTAGCTTTTTACATCCGCATAAACAGATATATAGCAAAATGATTTGAAAGTAAGTTGATTTCCATTTTTCATATAAACAAAGATACATATACCTAAATTAAAATATGCTCTTCTAATAACAAAAAAACTCCACACATAGCCCAATGCATATTTATCCAATAACAAGCCCAACATCTTTGAGGAATAACTGATGCTAAAAGATTAAAAAAAAATAGTTGTAACTTATGAAGTTTGATCCATTGTAATTCAACTTCCCAACATAAAATGCTATCTTAAATAAAAAAAAAGGTTGACATCATCAACTTCCAGTCATTCGCGCTCCCACGTTACCACTGCCGTGATAAATAACTCGACCAAATGCCCACGAATTTCATATATATTGAGCTGCTTCATGAACATTGTAATTCAGTACAGTTAGATACCACATCTAATGTAATATGGAATCCTATTTGTAAAACAGTAGACAAATTGATAATATTGACCCTTCACCATTTGTAAAATAGTAGACAAAGCGATAATATTGATCCTTCACTATGCCACTTTTCAAATCTGCTCAGATCATTCATTTGTGCATACCACTTTCATCAATTTGGTTCATACTTGTCCAAACAACAAAAATAGAAATAAGTACAAGTTTGTACATAGCCATGACATTATGTAACACAATAGTGTACATCATAAAATCTGGATATACTATATGTAAAAGAATAGATACTTATACTAGATCTAAGTGAATTCCCAATATCAAATAGATTAAGTACATTCCATAGTGCAACTATTTTTACATCCACATAAATAGATAGATACGAAAACAATAATAAATTAAGCTAATATTCCATTTGTATGAACAAACATACATATACTCTAGTCTATTAAACTGCATTTTTATTAACCCCATAACTCCATACGCCCACTGCCATTTCCAGTCATTCGCACTCCCATGTTCTCGGTGCCGTTGTAAATAACGCGATCAAATGTCCATGCATTTCATCTTCATTGTCATTCAACAAAGTTATATACCACATCGAATGTGATATGGCATACCACTTGTAGAAAATTAAACAAAGAAATACAATTGATAATTTACTATATAACCTCTTAAATGCGTTTAACTCATTCATTTGTGCATACCGCTTCCATCCATTTCTTTCACGACTATCCAAACTACACAAAAAACAAATAATAACTAGTCCGTACATAGACAATTCATATACAGTTATAAAAGCATAGATTCTTATTCAAGATCTACGTGCATTCCCAAAATAAAATTGATTGAAAACATATATCAAAAGGATAATAAAGTAAGCGAGCTACATATACCAAAATTATAGTGCATTTCTAATAACCCCAAAACTCCAAACATAGCCCAGTGCAATTGTTTCCAAAACAAGCCCAACATTTTTTTACTAATACTTGTGCTAAAAAAAGTTCAAAACTAAGAAGATTATCCATTATAATTTAACTTCCTAACAGAACATGTTATCTTCAAACAAAAAATGGTCGACTTTATCAAGTTCCAGTCATTCGTCGCGCATTTCATACATAACATCCTTCTTCCATTTTTTCGTTAATACGGATCCTTGACTGAGTAGCCTCTCAAGTAGCATGGCAATAATTCCACAGTACAAGCTACACACATTAAATCTGTAAAATTTCATCATCAACATTCTGTTATGAAAATGCATAATTGTATCGAATCAAGGTAAAGTTTGTAAATTACCTGTCTAATTGTTGGGCAAACTGTAGATCTCTCACGAGTGGATAGTGAAAGGCATTCCCCTTTCGCCAGTATAGTGTCAATTTCTCACTTGAAGTGAGAAGGACTTGTGCTTTTTTTCGATGCCCCCTTTCTTTTGAACTTTTAATCCACAAAACCTTTCCCAACAATCCATCAGCCTCCTCACTCAAATTCTCGAGGCAATTCATTATGTGAGAGTGTTGTCATAGAAGTTAATTAGATAGTTCACAAATTTAAAAATACTTGTAGTTCGTGAAGATACTTACAAAAGTCATATCATCATTGAAACATACATCGACCCCATTATTTATTTTTGGTCACAAAAGATTGTAGTGAATGAACTTGCCTCATTTTTTATCCATACAAATTACTGTCCACTGAAATTTTAAGTCATACCTTATTAGAAAAAAAATTATGTTGCAATCTCCAGCTACATGCATAAGTACATCCTCGATGGTTGTCTTGATTTCATTTTTATCATTCAAACAAACGGCTTCCCAACATTGCGTAGACATCATGAAGAAAGGGGGTAATACAGCTTCCCTTTTCTTGTACGTCATTTGCATGATCTCCCCAAAGCTATTGATTATCTATTGTATTTATGTAGGTAAAAAAAATACCAAACATTAGGTGTCGAAACATATGATCATTTTGAGAATTTTTAGTACAAAAAACTATTCGGCAACTGCAATTGGATAACATAGGCAATGAAAAAAAGATGCACAAATTTTGGTTTTGAATTGATACTATGGAGTTTAAAAGAAGATATGTCATGACCTATTTAAAAAGATACACTATATATATATGTATATATATGTATATATATATTCAAGGAATATGTTTATGGGCATCTCATCTATGGTAAACAAAACGTCACATATCATATTACAAAGAAAAATAGTATAATTAGCAACATGGAAGTGGACAACTTGTTAACTATAAATATAGACAGGCATATTCAGTGAGAAGATGCTCAAATTTTGGTGTCAAATAGATACCTATTTCAGAGAAAAACAAAACTTTTACAAATTTTAGTGGAGAAGATATTTGAATCAATAGATACAATAATTAAGGAGTTGTATAGATACCTAATGACATTCTTTGAGATACTCAGTAACAAATATATATATATATATATATATATATCTGTTACTGAGTATCTCAAATATTATAAACATAAACTAACATATCAAATTTTGGAGAAAAATATTTCATTTACCAAATGGTAGTGAGGACACACACACACACACACACACACACACACACACACACACATATGTGTGTGTGTGTGTGTGAGGTATCTGGTAGTGAGTATCTCAAATATTATAAACAGAAATTAACATATCAAATTTTGGAGAAAAATATTTCATTTACCAAATGGTAGTGAGGACATAAGCATTGAATAGATATAAAAAATTGGTGTTGATTAGATACATCATTACCACGGAGATAAACTAATTGTTTTGTTGAACATATACCTTGTACTGTACAAATTTTTTTTAGCTGTGGAATATTGAGGGTTGATCGAGAATTTGAAATGCTAAGAAAGCAATTGCGTTTTTACTCACATAGTATTGCACAATTTTAGCCTTCTCATTTGGAACACAATAATCATTAACTAAGTGATAAAATGGGGTATTTGGTTAGTATAGCATATACTATCAGATAAGTTGAAGATATACAACTGGACAATTATATAATAGAACATATTAGATTATTATTTGATAATTATTTAAGATAGGCATTACATTGGAATAAATACGATGACCAGTATTAGAATTTTCATAATATGAATAAAATCTTTTAAACTCTATATGAAATGTGCATTCAATTTTCAAACTACAGTGCTAGATACATTTACCATGTTTGATATGGCACTGGGCTCCAATATATCCAAAACATCCCTCCTTGAAATTGACGCAAATGGTGAGTTTTCTTGCCACAACATAGACATGTGTATGCTTCTTCTTATTAATACACTGATAACATTATTTATTAATAAACAAAATATTGACTAAACACATACATTTCATTGCTCTTATCCCAAAACAACCGTAATTTATCTCTACACTTCTTCTTGATATGGGTCGAAACTGGACCCTTGTTTAAATGAAATTTCATTTTCTTTACAGGCTTACGATTCAATAGCTCAATATCTTCAACTACGAGTGGGTTAGTCTTTGAATTTTTTCCAGCCGACGTGGTAACGTTAGATGGTGTATGTGGCGACATACAGATGCTGATTTTTTTGACAAAATCATCTTCCCCATGCAATTTTGCATCTTTGCTGATTGTCGTGTATCTCGCTCTATTTTGCACCGGTCACCAACCCCGTAATAAAAATTAGGCTGTGGTATTAATGGAATTCGATCCTTTCGCTTTTTTATTCTCTTGTACATGGAAAGTGTTTTACCACTCATTGATGCCATGGAACTTCGTCTAATATATGTCTAAGTTCACTGTTCAAAGACCTTAGTATATTTTCATTTTTTTCATTACTCTTGCTCAAATTAGTGAGTTCCCTCTTCTCTTTATCCCACTTTGACTTTTTTTGCAACAATTCATCATCTTTTCTTTTTAATTTCTCATTGAAACTGTCAATATGATTGACCATATGGATGTTCTCATCTTCTAAATCCATCAAGTATGAACCCCCCCTCATCAATCGGTTGCCCATTATTCTTATTCCCACCACATTGGACCGTTAAAACATAAATCTCCCGACGAAGTGACATGTTCTCACGTTCGAGATGCTGAATATCTTTGTTCCGCACCGCATCACATATTGAATAATCTGTATTTTTGGATTATTCGTTCAAGCTTATCTTAAGAGATATTATTTCTTCACTTTGCGCACTCACTTTATTCTCTAGTAACTGTTTCTCAATTTTAAACGCAAAAATTTCCTCTTCAAGATCAATAAAATACTCACGCTGCTTCTCGAATTCAACTTTCCTAGTATGTAATTGTTTTTCAATTTGGACAACATATTGTTTAGATTTTTTCTCCCTCTCTTTTGCATCTTTAAGAAACATTCTCAATTCTTCAACCTTCATTTTCAATTTATCATTAGCAGCCCTAAAGTTACCCAAATTTATATGCCTCTCTTGCGTTTCAATGACATAATCAGGGCTTTCTTCCGATAACACGTTAATTACATTTTCTTTATGTGGTAAAATGGCGTTGTATGTTCTCTGATGAATGGTGTTATCTGACTTGATATTCGTTGAATCATCCAATATCTCAATTTAGACTCTTCTCGATGGTGGTGTTTGAATATCTGATATACCCAAAGTAAATGTTGGGATATCATAGCTAATATCATTCACCTGCACGGATAAAAATATATCTATTATACAATAAACAAGTTAATATACTTGAAACATCAAGGTAACAAAATGTGATGAATGTGTTAATATTTATGGGCTATTAATATACACTGAACATGTTAAGATACCTTTAACATCGAGAGTTTAATATTATCCATCACCGAATATAACTATTGTAAATTTTATCGAAGAAATTTAGTATGCCTCTCATTGATTCCAAGTAAGGGATCAATTAAATTCGATATTTCAGATAGCCAGAACTAAAGCAAAAGTAATTATGTTAATAAGAACATTGTTTATTAGTAAAAGTATTGGTAAAAATTGATATAATAGGAAAAAATTATCTCACACGTAATAGAAGTTGACATCTCGAGACGGTGCTTGGGGTATTTGTTGAGTTTTCGATTGACTTGAACAGGTTATCATGCACAACTGCTGCCCAATTATATTTCTTCATATCCTCGACATCCTCAATATAGTTCTTGTAACACCAAGCAATAAATGAAATAGTGTTTGGGAACAAAATACAAATGAAGAAATGAATAAATGAAGAGAAACTAAATGAACCGTGTCCAAAATATGCTCATAATTCACACCTAAAAATGATTTTCTAAGGCCCTTTTCAACCAATGTCTTTGTCATCTTCTTCGTTCCCTTGAAATATCTATTAGCGAATGGAGTAGTCTTCTTTTTTTTCTTTTGCAACTACAATTGGTGCACTATTCGACGGAAGACCAAACAATGTTGTTACATCCATTGGGGATAGCTCAACTGAAGTTTTTCCAAACAAAAAACCTCTTGCTATCCTTGTTGTAACGTTGGATAATCGATATTATTTTCAAGTCGCACTTCTTCACAAATGACTCTGTCACCTTTCCTTTATAAAACACTTCGAATATTGGCCAAAAAGTTGTGTCCATTAATACTTTAACATGATTTTCTTTGAAAAAAGATTTTATCTCGCATAAACGTGTTGAAAGCTATCAAACTGAATCGAAACTGATCACTTTCTCCTGTTTTTGCTATTTCCATTTCATCACTACTATCTGCCACCTAATTGTATAAAAAATAACCATAATAGACATTAGGTAATGGTGACACAAATTGAATGACATTGCAATCAATAAAGTATCTTATGTATAATTATATGAAATAAACACAATATAATCATACAATTTTCTATTCATCAATTTGACAATAATATACTTAAAAAATTGGTATTATGTATAAATTCACTTTCATAACAATGCCATATGCAAAGCACATTTAAATGATAGCATGGCATATGTTATCAATTAAATCATAATTTAAATATTGGCGGAATATAAAGTTCACAAAAAACAACAAACATTTCTCACAATGTATATTTGATAGCTACCTTTTCATTATATTCCAACAAATGAACATACCATCTCAAAGAAACCTCCGATATTCCAATTTATTTACAGATTTTATAAAAAATATATGTATATATACTTAATTCCAAGGGGTGGTATATATATGCCCTAATTTTTGTTGCATACATTTGTGAACGTTAGTGCGCACAGAAGTCCATTGATGTTTTTAGGGGAGTCAAATATTTTTCACAACGCATATTTGATAGATAACATACATTTGCATATATATATATATATATATATATATATATATATATATATATATATATATATATATATATATGTCCTGATAATAAAAACTCATAGGTTTTGCACCAATTTTTTTTATGTCCTAAAATTTATCACTTTCTCAATATCAACGCATTTTCTATTTGTTATTCCAAAATGTTATCAAACGATTAACATCTAAATCAATATAAAAATATGTTTTATTAATATGATTACGCACAACAAAATCCCTACGAATACTTATTCAAAAATCCTAATTTATTTACCAACATGCATGCTAATAATGTCCCAAACCAGAAAACATAAAACCATTTAATACCTTATGTTGAAATGTGTTATGATATCTTCTATTTGTGAGAAACTTGATATATCCTCCCTGTTATCTGTTTTCATTAGCTTTTAAACTCTGATGTAATGCAATCACCTATCAACAAGTACAACCCCATTCATGCATTTTCATTTGCCATCCATGCCAATAGGCAAGTCGAAACAGGCGAGAGAGAGAAAATAGGAGCTAAAAAGATTTCATTTCAGCTAGATTAGATTCGCACGTTTTCTCATAAGGGTATCTTTATCATTCTATCTAATTTGAAAGAATTTGACAATCCAATTGTGAGTCAAAGGGTTTAGTTATATACTCACAAATAAAGTGGTCCTATATGTACTTTTATTTAATTATAGGGGGTGGTATCTATATCCCCCTAAAATCAAAATGTAAGGGTTAACATTGTAAAAATTAAAACAATTGGTCTAAACTTCAAAATTACCCCAAATATGAGAGATACAATTGTAATTAATCCTTGATTTATGTGATTAACTAGGAATGACTAATATAAACTTACCAATTGAGAAAATCATTAGATGAACGAGGATGTATGATAAAAGATACAGATGTAATTTGGATCAGGGTCTTGGATTTTTAAATAAATCTATTACTTATAGTTATCAAAATTGTTATAAATGCAAGGATGAGTTTGTCACATGCTAGTACAATACCTAAAAATAAATCAATTATGTCTTTTTGACCAACAAGCGGTATTTATAAAAATTGTCCTTTATTTCCCATTTGATTTCTATTCATAGACTTTACTTTCCACTTGATCTTTCATTTTTTAGATTTTTTATTCAGTCATTTTTTTATAGATTTTTGTACTTCAATACATTATTAATTCTCAGTTTTAGACTTAAATATATTTTGATGTAAAAATTTAATTTTGTCCAAAATCTGTTAACTTTAACTATCACGTGTCATTTTAGAATAAAATAATTTAAAAATCACCCCCCCCCCCCCAAAAAAAAGACAAAGAAAAAAGATATTCATCTTCATCAATCCTAGCCACCCAACCCTGAACTCTTTATTACCTCCTTTGCCCCACTACCCCGTCCACACCACTAGCACTTTAGAGAGAGGGAAGAGAGTGAGGAGAAATATTGGTAGAGGGAGAGGGATGAAGGGGGGATGACAACGGTTTGGGGATGGGTGGTGGGCGGCAGACATATGGTAGAGGGTGGTGTGTGGTTGTTGGGGTGGGTGGGGGGTTGAAAGTCTTGAATAAAGAGAAAAGTTTTTTATATTTTTTTATAGATTATATAAGTGTTTTTGAATTGTTTTTCATTTAACTTTTTTTTTCTTAGGGGTTTATAGATCATTTTAATTTAAATGTCACGTGGCCGTTAAAGTTAATAGATTTTCTAACGAGTTGGATAAAGTCCAACTTTGAAATTAAAATATATTTTAAGTCTATAGTCGAGAATTAGTAATATAAAAAAACTATTTTTGTCCACTTTTTTACTATTTATATACCCTTTGATGTGATATAACTATTCATCACAAATTCTTCACAATTCTATACTAATAAAACCTTTGATCCTTCAGAAGTGTATATTTTTCACTATTTTACTTTATTTGGGGTTTAAAGAACATTTTGTACTTTTGTATCCCAATTGGACTCCCATATTCTTTATCATCATAGTTTACATCAATTTAATTTTGTGATTTTACTCAATTTATATACAATAATTGGTTAATAAAAAATGAAATGTTACATGCCCAAGCACTTGGTGGACAAGCTAAATATGATATAAGGACTGATGCCATGGGTCTAGTGGTCTTAATCATGACATTATCATTCTTAGCTAACCTAATCTATAACATTCTAAAGGTATGTTAATTTATTTTACTAATGACACAACACTAAATTATAATTAATGGCAATAAAAAATATTCGTAACTTTTGCCTTTATTCCATGCATGGGCCACACACCCATGTACACCACTGACCCTGAACTTTAGGAGTAAATTGGAGTTTCATGTGCCATTTAGACAAATACTTGGATTTTTTTTGCTAATTCATTTGGGCCTAAAATTATTTTCAGCAAATTTTTGGGGCAAAAGTAAAATATGTTACAACATTGAGACTGATCCAATTCCTTCAAACCCAATAAAATTCATTGTGTGACCTGTAAATTGCAATACAAATGTCGTATCTTTGGCAATTGGGCTCAAAACGGGCATGCACCAATTTAATCGCTATAATAACACATCAACCAGGTGTTATTAAGCCCAACAAACTTATATCCGTATTCCAAACTCGGCTCATACCCAAGGCTTGCTCCTGTTAGAAAATGGGTATTGGATAACAAATTTTGAGCAGCTTTGAGCTCAAATTTAGATGGGACTCACACCACGATAATTGTGTAACCATATACGAACGTATTCTTCGTCGCAAGGAGATTAACGTAGTATATTCACATATCTAATCCCATTAGGTTATGAATAACAAATATGTCTCCAAAGTGACTCATAAAGCAATGAAAGTTGATGAGTTGGGAGTGCCCTTTTGTCCCATATTGGTAGAATAATGGGAATGTGAAGAATTAATATACAAAAAATTAGCACTACGCTTTGGTGCCTTGGAGGTATCCCAACTCTTTGAAGGGGAGATGACCTAAGTTATGCTTGGGATGACTTTCGGTTAAAAATTCACACGCGTGCGCGAGTCCGTTAGGTCGACTCGGTTCGATTCAGTTTGGTACTGTTTCGGTTTCGATTTCGATTTTAGGCTTGTAAAAAATCCTTACATTTCTTGGCCATAATAATTAATTAATTAAATGATAAAACCATAATTAATTGTTTGACAGTTAATTAAACAATTTTTCCTAATAGTCAGGGTCATTGCTATATAAATACCAGTTCTCCCTCCAGTTTTAACTAGTGAAAAATTCTTCCCCCATTTATCTCCAACCCGAAATGTTGTTCCAGTTTCAGAAAATTATTTCCTTCATCACCACATTCATTTCATCCATATTAGTTATGATGTTTGGTTAAATAAAAAACACATAATTTGAGTTCCCCGGAATCACTTCATCGTTGTACTTCTAGTCTTGATTCGAAAAATCCATTATATCTTGGAAGACATTGATTCATACCCTAAAGCATTATGGAGGAGAATTAAAATTTTCTTAAGGACACTGTGGTATTACAGAGGGCTCGAATTTCTTATTTAATTATATTATTTATTTCTGCAACACCAAGTAAGTAAATTCTTATTTTTGTAATTTTGAATTTCTCTATTATTATTATTATTATTATTATTATTATTATTATTATTATTATTATTGTTGTTGTTGTTGTTGTTGTTGTTGTTGTTGTTGTTGTTGTTGTTGTTGTTGTTGTTATTATTATTATTTTTGTACTATTTGCTAAATTAAATAGTAGACATAACAATCTTAAGAAAAATTTTAATTTCTTTTGCTGCTGTTTATATCGAGTAAAAAATATTGTTTATTACAGAAATTTTAACTTTATAAATTTTTTTTTATTTGTGTCATAAAAATTTGTTTATAGAAAATTTGAAAAAATATTATTTTATTATATAATTCAAATAAAATAGTTTTTTGTTATTTAAACTTGTAAAAATAGTGTTTACTATTTTAGTTTAAATTATGTGTTATATAATTCAAAATACTTTTTAGAATTCTTGTTAGAATTCTTATAATCTTAATTATAATTTGAGAAAATTGGTGTACAAAATTTTATATTTTGTTTTGATTAATTCATTACAAATGAATACTATCATTGATAAAATTTCTGTTTTTGTAAATGGAATCACAAAGTACGAACACACTCCCATCAACCATGAATGTGACATGCGCTACTATTGCTGTTCCTGTGAACATGGGGATAAATCGGAAAAATTTAACGGGGTTGATTTCAAACGTTGGCAAGGACATATGTACTTATATCTCACAACCTTCCAATTGGTAAGGTTTCTAAATGAAGATTGTCCCCCTTTGCAAGAGGGAGATAAAACTGAGAAAGTTGCTGCCACTGAAGCATGGAAATATTTTGACTTTCTGTGCCGAAACTATATCCAATCATGTGTACAGCACCATGAAAACCTCTAAGGAGTTTTGGAATTCTTTGGAATTTTTTGTGAAAGAAGTGCTCCCCCACGGAGCCACGGATTTAGAAGATCCAAAAGGGAGGACACATTCAAAATTAATGAACAACACCTAAAGCCATATCTTGAGGCGTGTATTGAAGAAGCCTACATAATTTGGTTGTAGGACCCCATCTACGGGGAGGAGTGAGCTTCACAGGAGAGGTTGTCTCACCCCTAATGCATGTGGGGTGATTAGTGTTATACCATAGGTAGATAGTGTAGGGTCATGAGTTACGAATTCAAAAGGATTAGGCACACTGTTACACAACACGCGAGAGAGTTTCATTCAATTGTGGTGAGATTTTAAGGATTTCGAGGTGAAAACATAGGTAGAAGTGTTGCGATAATGTTGAGAAGGAATTCGGGATCCCTACTTATGCTTAAAAATCAAAATTTCTAAAAAGTTTTTTGCAGTGCCAAATTTTCGAACAGGTTTGCCCTGGGCATTACACCAGTTCCGAACCGATTTGCCTATTCAGGATTTGTGTGGAGGCCCGAATCGGTTCACCCTGTTTCTTATACAGGTCCGAACCGGTTCGCTTTTCTGAAAGTTTGGTTTTCATTCTCTTTCTTTTCCCTCCGATTTTTTCGAATTCCCAGCATACTTTCCCCCTTACCCACTTCGAAAATTTCCCCGCTTAACATATCCTTCCCCCCTTTTCCTTTCCCTCCACCTTTTCCCACCAATATCCTTCCATTTTCCCATAAAACCCCCCTCCTATCCTCATTTATAAACACTACCTTCCATTTCTCCCTCCCAAACATCTATTCACTACCTCTCTTCATTCATACACCCTCATCACTCAATAACCATGTCTGATGAAGATGTTAGCCCAAAAATATTTGTGGTTTCAAAACACTTTTCAATCTTTTAAATAATTTTAGTCCAAAGCATATAAAACTCAAATTTAAACTAATCTTAGTTCATCCCTAAAATATGCAACTACGTGTCAAAACGAATCAAGTAAGCATGCGACACAAAATTCAGGAAAAATCCTCCACAACGACAAAACCTTTTATATTTCTATAACTTTGAAATAATTTACAAGACCTTTGACTTACAGACCACTTGATAATTGCCCACAAGTGTAACGCACAGTGCCTTCAGCAAATCTTCAAAGTATTGGTCTAGATATCAGCACTGGTTTACGTGCAGCAACACCACAAGGACACGTAATTTTTAGTAAATAATCAACGCGCAGAATATCCTCAATCACACGCAGTCATAAACTTCATGGAGTCTCCCTCCACAATAACACGTAGTTTTTCGGTTATAGATATCTTCTCACAAAGGATGAATAATAGCAAAGTATAATCTTTGGGTTCTAAAACAATTCACATAAAGATATTGTAATACCCCGTATTTTTATGCTATATTAATTTGGGGATTTATTAAATTTAATGTGAATTAATTATTTAATAAAAATCCGAAAATTAATTATGTTATAATTATTAACGTGACGAGAGTTAGTAATTATGGGAAATTTGTTGAATATTACTAATTAGCAAATTAATATATAATATTGGTTATATTGAAAGTCACGAGTGAATAAAATGATAATTTCAGAAATCTGAGTCGGGACGTGCCCGTGTCGCATCGGGACTAAATATTGATAAATAAAAGTGAATATTTCGTATGGTCGTTTTGAGTGCGCCAACGCATCCGGAAGGGTCGAGATAGTCAGAAAAGTGTACCCGGGGGTTCAGTTTGGGTCTCGGGACGTTTTTAGGCCTAATTAGTACTCCGGGAGGGCATTTTTGACATTTCACATTTTTGGGTAATTAAATCCACGAAAATTAATAAACTATATCACCCAATTAGGTTAGTCATCTAGGGTTAGAAAACTCAAAACCTTAGAACGACCATAGGAGAGGAGAGGAGAGAGCTCTCAAGGCATTCCAAGGCTCAAAACTCCCCCGTTTGTACCGCCGCCACCGCCAATGCGTAGATCGCGAGACGGGGAACGCAACCACACCAAATTTGGCACCAAACTAGAACACCGAAAATCCCAGGCAAGTGTTTATCTTGCTTATTTCGTTGATGCATCTTTCATATTAGATTAGCAGTAATTAAGATGAGTTTTTATGGAAGAAACCTAAAATATGAGATAGGAAATCGCATGTATTGATAGATTAATTGTTATTCTGGAAACCCCTTAACATGTAGAGGATTAAACTATGAATCTATGAGGTTGTAGATGAAGAAAATTCTGGAAAAGATGGATTAGAACCATATTAATGAAATTCTAGGGTTCTTGAGGTTTTATATGAATTTGGGGCTTGTTAATCCATGTTTAATAATAGAAATCTACATGCTTTACGTTGGAATTTCATAATATGATGATATAATGTCAGTAGTATAAATTTTGGGTCGATTGGGTATGAAAATTATGGAATTGATGAAGGTTAGAAGATGAAATCCGTAACTACAAATCTGCAGAAAATCGCAATACCCGCTTGATCGATCGATCGAGCCCAGAGCTTCGATCGATCGAGCCCCAGACCTCGATCGATCGACCCCTCCTAGCAGACTCCTATTTCCCTTTTTAAATTAGTTAAATTCAATTTATTGTGAAATAATTATTGGACATCCTTAATAAAATGTTTTGGGAGATATGGAAGACCATTAGGACATATGAATAATTTTGGGACCTTCGATGTGAGACGAGAATTGTATTTTTGGGATAATTACATAAGGAACGATGAAATCTTGTATTAAAGGGATAGATTACGTAAAAATAATTACAACGGAAGATAGATGAATTCCTATTGAATTTATACTTGGGAGAATAGAGTTCATGAGTGTTACGTAGTAAGTTGGAATAACACCTCGAATTAAAGCTAAGGACGAGTCATTAAACGTGATAACTAATAAATGAGATATGAGGATAAATGTCGTAACTATGGGATTTAAGATATACCTAATATTGATATGGTAATATTAGTATAGTTATATGATTGTGTTTACATATACTATCTATGTGTGAAAAACGTACCCATGCTACTTGCTATCCCTGAGGTTACCGCGCTGGGACGATCTTATCCTGTGTTGCCTTATGGGGGATATTGATTCGTACCCTAGGAGATAGATATCCTTGGTACAGGCTATCGGAATGATAGTTCAGAAGGTCCTAAGAGACGCGGGTATGTGCATTCTTCTTAGAGACATGGAATCTATGCTTCGCCTCACTATTGTTTGTGTATCTGTTAATACAATTCGAGAGTGATTCCGAATTTGTATTCCCCTTAATACGAGTGATACGGGGTTTGGATAGTAGAGTATGTCCGCACCATAGTTTTATTTGGGGTGCTGTTATAATATATATATTATATACGAGTATTTAATATATATATGAAATTCTGGAATTTGGAACGTCCTACTGTGATATGGTAAGTAGGACATGGTTGATGACTCAAATTGTGAATACTTGTTTTGAAAAGTATAATATGACACTGGGAAACTTTGTTAACAAATAAAGTAAAATGAGAGCATTGTTATTAAATGAAATCCTCCTTTTAAACAATTATATTGTTCGGTTTTGAAATCTTAAGAGTAATCTAAGATAAGTTAAATCATTGGGAAACTTAGTGCGATAAATGATAAGATAAACAGTTGGGGAAGGTTAGTGCGATAGGTGTGCACATTAGAAGAGAGGTGAGAATTTCCTCAAGAGAGTGTTGCACTAATATGTTGTTGCATTGGTGTGTATCCAATTTAAATACTTGCTAAACGAATTTTTAAATCATATACACTATCGGGCTCTGACCCGTTTCTATTTCTCTCTCTCTCTCTCTCTCTCTCTCTCTCTCTCTCTCTCTCTCTCTTGTATATATATATGTATATATTACAGGTGCCCAGCCACAGGGGCATCTTGCTTAGGATCCCTTGGGGGGAACGTGCTGCAGATTAGGTGGGAGTTGCAGGCCACTTGCTTAGACGACTTCATTTACTTGATTCCACTTCTATCACTCTCAGTTATTGGGGCATGTGTCGCCCTTTCCACTATTTATCTGCTTATTGGGACATTTGTATTTCAGTATTTCTAGTACTGTTGCTATGGAATTTATTCAGTATGGATGTTTTACTTTAAGTTTTAAATGTTGGGATTTTGGATGTTGAATGTTTAAATTTATTGGATTATGTTCCAGGATTATTGTGGTGTGATTCTTACTTATTGAAATGTTGATTAATAAATAAATAATTTTTCTTTAAATAAAATTTGGAAAGTAATGTTATAAATGATTTTGACACTTAGCTTAATTAATTAGGGTGCTTAAATTGGAAAAGTTATTTTTCGACAGTGATGCTGAGAATGAACCAACTGTTCACTTTGAATTAATTTAATAAAGGAGTGATCGCCCGGTATTTAATTTGGCAGGGTGTCACAGGTGGTATCAGAGCATCAGGTTCTAGTGTCCATAGGATCTGTACGGCTTACTTCGCTTTCAGCCTAACGTTTTTGCTTTAGAGCCGTATTTTAGGATTGTTGTACTCTTGCTTTTACGTTTAAGTCTTAAGATATTTGAGATTTGATAATGATTGTAGACTAATAAACTTCTTCACATTTCAGATGCCTCCGAGACGTGCACCGAAGGATAGGCGTGCCCAGGCCGAGCAACCAGCAGCTCCGGCACAAGGCACTATGAATGCTAATGAAGTAGCCGCCATTGTTGCTTAGGCGGTGAATGCCGCGCTAACGGTGGTTTAACAGGCTCCACCCCAGATTCAGGCAGTGGCGCCAGTACCAGCACAGCTTCCATCTGCATGGGAGAGGGTTAGGGATGCTTTTCAGAAGGCGCATCCCCCGGAGTTCTCTGGTAGCTCAGATATCGTTACAGTCAGCCAATGGAAGAAAGACATCCAGCGGAATCTCCGTATGTATGAGTTAACCGATGTGCAGAAACAGTTGTTGGATTCCTTTAAGCTGGTGGGAGCCGCTTTGCAGTGGTGGGAGTCCACTACCACCTTGGGGGAGAGGGACACGATCCCTATTCAGTCGTTCTGGGAGCGGTTTGACATCAAGTACTTTCCACCCATCGTGCAGACTGAGATGAGGCAGAAATTACTGAATCTGAAGCAGGAGAATTATACCGTAGCTGAGTATTAGGAGGAGTTCACGAGACTTCTCACCCTCGTTCCAGATGAGGCACCCACTGAGAGCAAGAAGATTATGTTGTTTGTGGACAGGTTAGCTTGGAGGATCCGTCAGCACCTTATAGGGAATTTGTACCTGAGTACTTTCACTTATGTACTCAATGATGCGTTACTACATTACCAGGATCACCGCTTCCATCTTCAGGGAAGCAAGAGAGCAGGAGAGTCCAGCCAGCAGGGCAGGACCGGGGGTAATAGTGCTAGTGGGGCACCATCTCATGGACAGACTCGTCAGCACGAGCAGAGTTCCCATCAGGGGGACCCTGCTAAGCGATTCCGTTCAGGTGATTCTAGGCAGGGATTTGGGGGTTATAGGAAGTGCCAGCCTAATCAGCAGGGCCAGCAAGGCCAACACCGACAGCAGGGTCAGCAACAGGGCCAGCAGGGCCAACAGTGTACACATCAAGGCCAACAGGGCCAGTGGCGGGGAGGTAACGGCCAGCAGGGCCGCGATCAATAGGGTCAGAGGGGAGGCAACTTCAAAGGCCGATGCTTTGGGTGTGGTAAACATGGCCATAGGCGCCAGGATTGTCCGGAGGCAGATAGGGCCCCACAGCAGCAGGGAGCCCGTAATGAACCACAAAGACCACTTTTTCCACCTGCCCTCCCAGCTCCAGCCCAGGTGCCAACCCTACCAGCCATTCCAGCAGCTCCAGTGCAGCAGGGGCAGTTACAGTATGGACGTGTCTATAACGTCCACCAGGCAGCAGCTCCACAGGCACCACTCGCGATTGAGGGTATGTTTCCTATCCATGGTACTATGGGTCGGGTTTTGTTTGATACTGGGGCGACACATTGTTTTATAGCTACCCATTTTGCGAAGGCCTTAGGATTGTTAGCTACCACAGAGAGCACAGTGACGTGTGTAGACTCACCACTGGGGAGAGGGTCGCTTATTTTCTTTATATGCCGGGGAGTGGGGGTAGAGATTGTTAGTTTGGTATTACCTGCAGACATGTTAGTCTTAGATATGCATGAGCACGATGTTATTATCGGTATGGATTGGCTCGCAGCTTATAGAGCCATGATTGATTGCTTCGGTGGGAGCATTGTTTTTGCCATTCCGGGGCAAGAGATGTTTGTAGTGGCGATGCCTCGCCCAGAGGGAGGTTCGACCGCTCATTTGTATTATATAGAGGAGGGTACCTCTAAGGAGGTTGTGGTTCCGTGAGACTTGATTCCAGTTGTTTGTGAGTATTCCGATGTATTTCAGGAGATACCGGGCCTACCCCCCAGTCGAGAGATAGACTTTGTCATAGACTTATTACCGGATACGAGACCTATAGCACGCGCACCATACCGTATGGCTCCGGAAGAGATGCGAGAGTTGCGAGATCAGATAGAGCAGCTTTTAGGTCAGGGCTTCATTCGCAGGAGTACCTCACCTTGGGGCGCTCCAGTCTTGTTTGTGAAAAAGAGATATGGTTCATTGAGGTTGTGTGTGGACTATCGGGAATTGAACAAGGTCACGATATGAAATAAGTATCCGTTGCTTTGAATCCATGATCTGTTCGACCAGTTGAGAGGAGAAACTTTCTTTTCCAAGATATATCTGAGGTCGGGGTACCATCAGCTACGTATTAGAGAGTAGGATGTTTCAAAGACTGCTTTCTTGACGAGATATGGGTCTTATGAGTTCAGGGTGATGCCATTTGGCCTCACAAATGCCCCAGCCGTGTTCATGGACTTAATGAACCGAGTATTCAGAGAGTTCTTGGATCAGTTTGTCATCGTCTTCATAGATGACATTTTGATATATTCACACTCCGAGGAGGAGCATGCCGAGCACTTGAGGCAGGTCCTTCAGAATCTACGAGAGCATCAGTTGTATGCTAAGTACGAGAAGTGCGGATTCTGGTTGCGAGAAGTACAGTTCTTAGGGCATGTTTTTTTTGAGCAGGGGATAGCAGTTGACCCAAGTAAAGTATCAGCGGTGAGGGAGTGGGGACAGCCCACGACACCGACGGAAGTGCAAAATTTCTTGGGGTTAGCCGGGTACTACAGGAGATTCATTCGGGGATTCTCCAAAATAGCGAGTCCATTGACGAATCTGACTCACAAAGGGGTACCGTATGTTTGGGATGATGCTTGTCAGTTGGCTTTCGACGAGCTGAAAGACAAGCTTAATTCAGCACCAGTCCTTGCTTTACCGAATCCGGGTGTGGAGTATCTGGTTTACACCGATGCATCCTTACGAGGACTTGGGGGAGTGCTTCAGCAGGAGGAGAAGGCTATAGCTTTTGCCTCCCGCAAGCTTAAGCCGCATAAGAAGAATTACCCCACCCATGACCTGGAGTTAACAGCGGTCGTTTTTGCATTAAGGATATGGACGCACTATTTATTGGGGGAGAAGTTCCGTTTGTTCACAGACCACAAGTCACTGCAGTACCTGTTCACTCAGCGAGAGCTAAATATGCGTCAGCGCAGATGGTTAGAGTTTGTGAAATACTATCAGTTTGATATACAGTATCATCCAGGGAAGGCCAACGTAGTTGCTGATGCGTTGAGCCGTAGACCGGTAGACGAGGTAGCGGACGTCTGGAAAGCAAAGTGGAAGGAGTTGGGTCACCAGGATGCAGTAGCCCGTTCTTTCATATCCGTTATGTCAGTCACACCCGAGATTGTTACGAGGGTGATACAGGTACAGACCACAGACCCGTTTTGCCAGGAGCAGATTGTACGACTCTTAGCCGAGGGTGTTGAGTCCTATTCTGTTAATTCTGATGGGGGTTTGAGGTTTAATGGGAGATTGGTGGTTCCAGAAGGAGAAGAATTACATCATACAATGATGGCCTAGTCTCACGGGTCCCGATTTACAGTACATCCTGGAGGAGATAAGATGTACCAGGATATGAGGCGACAATACTGATGGAGTGGGATGAAGAAGGACATCGCTGAGTTCGTGTCCAAGTGTTCTACCTACCAGCTGGTAAAGGTGGACCATCAGAAACCGTCAGGGTTGCTTCAACCATTGGAAGTAACCACATGGAGGTGGGAGAGTATTTCCATGGATTTTATTACGGGGTTGCCTACATCACAGCGGGGCCACGACTCTATCTGGGTGATTGTGGACCGTTTGACCAAGGTGGCTCATTTTCTACCGGTACGGACAGATTATACCACGGGTCAGTATGCTCAGTTGTTCATTGCTGAGATTGTCAGATTACACGGGGTGCCCCTCAATATTTTGTCAGATAGAGACAAGATTTTCATGTCACATTTTTGGGAAAGCTTTCAGGAGGCTATGGGTACTGAGTTGAGGTTGAGTTCAGCTTATCACCCACAGACAGATGGACAGACATAGCGTACTAATCAGATGTTGGAGGATATGCTACGCATGTGTGTTCTTGATTTTGGAGGAGGTTGGGAGCCACATCTTCAACTGGTTGAGTTTGCTTATAATAACTCGTATCAGTTCACGATTGGCATGGCTCCATTTGAAGTTTTGTACGACAGACCCTGTCGTTCCCCAACTTGTTGGCTTGAGGTGGGGGATAACAAGTTGCTAGGACCAGAGGTGATTCAAGAAACCTCCGGGAGGATTGAGATGATCAGGAGTCGCATTCGAGTAGCCCAGGATAGGCAGAAGAGCTACGCCGATGCGAAACGGTTCTTCCGGGAGTTTAATGTGGGGGACCGAGTGTTACTACGTGTGTCTCCTATGAAAGGAGTGATGAGGTTCGGGAAGAAAGAGAAATTGGCCTCGAGGTACGTGGGACCATTTCCCATTATCGAGAGGATTGGGCCGATAGCATACAGATTGGTACTGCCAGAGCATTTAAATCGCATCCACGATGTATTCCACATCTCGTCGTTCAGACGATACCTTCGAGATGATATGGCCCATACTCACATCGCGATAGATGAGATAGACTTACAGCCTGACAGCTCTTACGATGAGATACCGATGGCTATCCTAGACCATAGTGAGAGGAGACTGAGGTCGAAGATAGTTCCACTTGTACGGGTCCAGTAGGAGCATCATAATGTGGAGGAATCCACTTGGGAGCGCGAGGCAGATATGCGAGAGAGATATCCAGATTTTTTCTTACCAGGTATGCCTTATTTTCCAAATTTCGGGATGAAATTCCATTATTAGGGGGGAAGTATGTAATACCCTGTATTTTTATGCTATATTAATTTGGGGATTTATTAAATTTAATGTGAATTAATTATTTAATAAAAATCCGGAAATTAATTATGTTATAATTATTAACGTGACGAGAGTTAGTAATTATGGGAAATTTATTGAATATTACTAATGAGCAAAGTAATATATAATATTGGTTATATTGAATGTCACGAGTGAATAAAATGATAATTTCGGAAATCTGAGTCGGGACGTGCTCGTGTCGCGTTGGGACTAAATATTGATAAATAAAAGTGAATATTTTATAAGTTGTTCGTATGGTCGTTTTGAGTGCGCCAACGTGTCTGGAAGGGTCGATATAGTCAGAAAAGTGTACCCGGGGGTTCAGTTTGGGTCTCGGGGTATTTTTAGGCCTAATTAGTACCCCGGGAGGGCATTTTTGACATTTCACATTTTTGGGTAATTAAACCCACGAAAATTAATAACCTATATCACCCAATTAGGTTAGTCATCTAGGGTTAGGAAACTCAAAACCTTAGAACGGCCATAGGAGAGGAGAGGAGAGAGCTCTCAAGGCATTCCAAGGCTCAAAACTCGACCGTTTGCACCGCCGCCACCGCCAATGCGTAGATCGCGAGACGGGGAACGCAACCACACCAAATTCGGCACCAAACCAGAACACCGAAAATCCCAGGCAAGTGTTTATCTTGCTTATTTTGTTGATGCATCTTTCATATTAGATTAGGAGTAATTAAGATGAGTTTTTATGGAAGAAACCTAAAATATGAGATAGGAAATCGCATGTATTGATGGATTAATTGTTATTCTGGAAACCCCTTAACATGTAGAGGATTAAACTACGAATTTATGAGGTTGTAGATGAAGAAAATTCTGGAAAAGATGGATTAGAACCATATTAATGAAATTCTAGAGTTCTTGAGGTTTTATATGAATTTGGGGCTTGTTAATCCATGTTTAATAATAGAAATCTACATGCTTTACGTTGGAATTTCATAATATGATGATATAATGTCAGTAGTATAAATTTTGGGTTGATTGTATATGAAAATTATGGAATTGATGAAGGTTAGAAGATGAAACCCGTAACTGCAAATCTGCAGAAAATCGCAATACCCACTTGATCAATCGATCGAGCCCAGAGCTTCGATCGATCGAGCCCCAGACCTCGATCGATCGACCCCTCCTGGCAGACTCCTATTTCCATTTTTAAATTAGTTAAATTCAATTTATTGTGAAATAATTCTTGGACATCCTTAATAAAATGTTTTGGGAGATATGGAAGACCAGTAGGACATATGAATAATTTTAGGACCTTCAATGTGAGACGAGAATTGTATTTTTGGGATAATTACATAAGGAACGATGAAATCTTGTATTAAAGGGAGAGATTACGTAAAAATAATTACGACGGAAGATAAATGAATTCCTTCTGAATTTATACTTGGGAGAATAGAGTCCATGAGTGTTACGTAGTAAGTTGGAATAACACCTCGAATTAAAGCTAAGGATGAGTCGTTAAACGTGATAACTAATAAATGAGATATTAGGATAAATGTCGTAACTATGGGATTTAAGATATACCTAATATTGATATGGTAATATTAGTATAGTTATATGATTGTGTTTACATATACTATCTATGTGTGAAAAACGTACCCACGCTACTTGCTATCCCTGAGGTTACCGCGCTGGGAGGATCTTATCCTGTGTTGCCTTATGGGGGATATTGATTCGTACCCTAGGAGATAGATATCCTTGGTACAGGCTATCGGAATGATAGTTCAGACGGTCCTAAGAGACGCGGGTATGTGCATTCCTCTTAGAGACTTGGAATCTATGCTTCGCCTCACTATTGTTTGTGTATCTGTTAATACAATTCGAGAGTGATTCCGAATTTGTATTCCCCTTAATACGAGTGATACGGGGTTGGATAGTAGAGTATGCTCGCACCATAGTTTTATTTGGGGTGCTGTTATAATATATATATTATACGAGTATTTAATATATATATGAAATTCTGGAATTTTGAACGTCCTACTGTGATATGGTAAGTAGGACATGGTTGATGACTCAGATTGTGAATACTTGTTTTGAAAAGTATAATATGACACTGGGAAACTTTGTTAACAAATAAAGTAAAATGAGAGCATTGTTATTAAATGAAATCCTCCTTTTAAACAATTATATTATTCGGTTTTGAAATCTTAAGAGTAATCTAAGATAAGTTAAATCATTGGGAAAATTAGTGCGATAAATGATAAGATAAACAGTTGGGGAAGGTTAGTGCGATAGGTGTGCACATTAGAAGAGAGGTGAGAATTTCCTCAAGAGAGTGTCACACTAATATGTTGTTGCATTGGCCTGTATCCAATTTAAATACTTGCTAAACGAATTTTTAAATCATATACACTATCGCGCTCTGACCCGTTTCTATTTCTCTCTCTCTCTTGCATATATATGTATATATTAAAGGTGCCCAGCCACAGGGGCGTCTTGCTTAGGATCCCTTGGGAGGAACGTGCTGCAGCTTTGGTGGGAGTTGCAGGCCACTTGCTTAGACGACTTCATTTACTTGATTCCACTTCTATCACTCTCAGTTATTGGGGCATGTGTTTCCCTTTCCACTATTTATCTGCTTATTGGGACATTTGTATTTCCGTATTTCTAGTACTGTTGCTATGGGATTTATTCAGTATGAATGTTTTACTTTAAGTTTTAAATGTTGGGATTTTGGATGTTGAATGTTTAAATTTATTGGATTACGTTCCAGGATTATTGTGGTGTGATTCTTACTTATTGAAATGTTGATTAATAAATAAATAATTTTTCTTTAAATAAAATTTGGAAAGTAATGTTATAAATGATTTTGACACTTAGCTTAATTAATTAGGGTGCTTAAATTGGAAAAGTTATTTTTCGACAGTGATGCCGAGAATGAACCAACTGTTCACCTTGAATTAATTTAATAAAGGAGTGATCGCCCGGTATTTAATTAGGCGGGGTGTCACAGATATTAGGATTTGTGAATTGAAAAATAAAAGGTATTAAACCCTAAAGGAAGAATTCCAAAGGATTCTCCAAATCGTAATTTTTCTGTTATGTAAAACACTGGGACTTCTTCACATAATACGCCTCATTTAACGCGCTTATATAGAAAATTTAAGTCGGTGCGTCATTCGAATGAGATCCCATTTCGTTCAAAGGAGGTCTGAGGTCGTTCAAATGACCTATCAAATGAGATTTCAGGCCATGATTGTAGATAATTTCGATACGACCGCGTGGCCGCCAATTTCATATTTTTTTGATTTTTTTTGAATTAGTTATGA
Source organism: Sambucus nigra (assembly GCA_949130495.1). NCBI lineage: Eukaryota > Viridiplantae > Streptophyta > Magnoliopsida > Dipsacales > Adoxaceae > Sambucus > Sambucus nigra. Next base: position 149,678,100 of record OX422212.1, on the reverse strand, counting down.
TTTTTCTACGGAAAGGTGTCCGAGAATAAAAACTTTAGATAGAATGAATTAAATAAAAAATTTAATAAAAACATTTAAAGCTCCATCACTTATAAAATATATTATGAAAAATAATCCCAATACTCTAAGTGCATTATTAAGGTACTCTAAAACGTAACCTTACCAAAGTTAACCTTACGGAGACTATTTGTTGAAGAACCTTGATTATTCGGATATGTATTTATGTGAATGTGATCTTGAGCTTCTTCGATGGTGTAGTAGTATATGACATATAAATTGATAACGGACAAAAATGTTCTTACAAAAGAAAGTTCATCGAGAAATAAGACATCACGAAAGTCATTGAAGGGATTTATCACTCATACTGCTCTGATAAAGAGAAAGAATGGTGCTAAGACTTCTTCTCCGTATCCTTCATAATACACCTTGAGTAGAAAATCAAATGGGTTGAACTTCCCCAATCGATCACCCGCCTCTTCCACCATCGAGGGTGGTGTACCTTCTTCACGAAGCCCGACGCTAATTTTTGTCCTGACGAGGTTTATACCTTTTACAGCACCCTTGTGAAAACTTCGAGCACATAAGGTGAAGCTTATGTGGATGAGACCGTCATCCCCTTCTCGTTTCAGACGGTCTTTCGAAAAATGCGGGCAAAATACGTGCCAAACCCAAAAAACTACGCCTATTTACCATGGACATCCTAAAGTGATGGGACAAATGCATTGCTTGGATCTCCCCAAACCATGCTTGGCATCGTGATTCATTCCCCATGGGAAACTTAGACGAGCGGTCTTACTTCGCTTTTATCATCATTTGCAGGTCCATTTTGTAAAATACCGCCAACTTCACCCTCCACATCCGCCAAGCCAATTTATTTTACCATCCACTTGACGAGGGAACCACTATCAACCTCGCCTGCACCTTCTATACAAAAGTCATCAACGCCGTATACGATAACAATAGTAAGGTATCCCTCCCTTATTGTCATTTTATTACTTCCATCCTAAAGGATGTGGGCATCGAGGCACCACTAGCGCAACCCTCCCTCCCCAAGCCTATTGGTGCCTCCTGTCTCACTAGGAGTGCTCGCCAAATGAAGTTCATACATAAAAAAGCACCGGTTGTTCAAGTTGAGGAGGATGTTTTGATGGGATAGGGTGAGGAGGAAGAGTATGATGAGGAGGCGGACCCTGATTATGAGCCGAAGGGGGAAGACCTCTCTAGCCGAATCAATGCTATCGAGGCGCAACTTTCAGGGTTTATACATGAATATAGGGCATACCAACAAGCTTGTCAATGCAACACTAGTATGATGGTCCACCTCCAACTAGATATGTACTATTTACAAGTCGGCTCGAATGTCACACTCCCCACCTACTTTTATGATCCTTATGACCTTAGCGCCCCGGGCACTTCCAACCCACCTCCACAGTAGCTCCCATAGTTGATGTTGTTAGTTGTTTGATTTCCATTCATGTAGTTCTTCTTGAAGTGTTTATTGTCTTTTTTTGTTAAAAATAACTATGTAGGCTCTATCCTTTGAAGTTGCTTGTACTAAATGGTTATTAATCTAAAAACCTTGCATTTTGCCATTTGTCTATTTTTTTACGCACCCTTCTTTTGTTTAAATATTAGCACTTGGTGCATGAGGACATTGCAATTGTCTAAGTTAGGCCCGGGGGGGGGGGGGGGGGGGGGGGGGGAGGAGGTTACACGTGCGTGTAAAATTTTTTCACAAATTTCAATTTGTCGAAAAAATAGAAATTTTCAAAAAATTCCAAAAAAATTGAAAAAGTCAGAAATATTTTTCTTTAAAATAAATAAATTTTGGAATTTAAAGTTTTCAAAAATATCTCTAAAAATTTGTTTGAAGTCTCAAATTGTAAAAATTCAAAATGCACAAAATCGAAATTGACCAAAGATGGAAATTAAGCGAAAATTGATAACTTAACGAATAAATGTGGAGATTAATCAACCCGGTGAGATTTCGAGCCTATTGATTTTGTGAGTTTTTAAATCAGTCCGAGTTATAATTAACTCAAAGTTTAATTCAGCGTCTTAAAAGTTGTTGAGGATATGAACTCCTTTGTTTTGATCGGTTATGGGAAACGAGTGAGATATTGTCTTAAAAAATGCGCTAAAATATCTCTAAACTTAATTAATCTCGAGACACATATGGAAAAATAATGAGTAATTCGGATAAATGAAGTTAGGCCATCGTTTGGTTTACCAAGAAATACTAGCCATAAAAAAAGAGTTGTGAAAAATTATCCTTTTTCTAGCCCAATTTAGCGTAATAAAATTTTCCCTTTTCATTTGTAACCCGAAAAACCAATTGGCCCAAAGTTGTGGAAATTGAACATTCAACACTGAAGTTTGAAAAGTGAACAAAACGAGGCAAGAAATAAAATAAATGAAAAATGCTTAACCAAAATAGAAAGAAAAAAGAAATATGAATAATAAAAAAAATAGAAAAAGAAAAAGAAAATGAGCAAAAGACCGAAAAATCACTAACAGACATCATAAGAAAAATTTTCAATTCCGAAATTTCCAACCTTTCCCATATTATCGATACATCTTCAAACCCGAAAAGTCTTAACTGAGTCCGAATTTCAAAATCAATTACCGTGTGCAGTGCTAAGACACGGAAAGATGAGATGACTATTTTTGGGGAGTTTAGTTTTACAATTTTTAAGTATTTTGATCTTTTTCTTGAGTCATGTCAAAAATAAATTTTGTGGGTATATTCACTCCAAACCCTCACGAGACACTACTTGTCCAACTAGGCTAACCTAGGGGTTTAACGGCTTATTGCATACGCTAAATGCAATCGCTCATCCGTGAAAAAGACACTCTATCCTAATAAAATGTTTTTCAAGTGTTTGGTATTGTTTGATCCTTTTACATTGATCGGGACGATCAAAGTTCTAAGTTAGGGGGGGTTTGATTGGGCATAAATTCTTCATATTTTATTCCATATAATTTAGAGACTTTTATCATCCCTTACGATGCAATTAAAGTGGATTTATCTCATATCAGTGTTATTGATGTCTTCTAACAATTACACCTAGTTTTGTGTATTTCTCTTATATTTTTCAGATAATTCATGCACACAAAGAAAAGAGAGAAAACGAAATGAAGATTGACAAGAAAAGAAGAAAAGTCAAGGGATAATCCGTAATTATAAAGCCAAAATTCAGATTTGGGACCTTAAGAGAAATTGAATATTGCAAGTTCACAAGAATATAGGAATAAACGACACCCCGATCCGAGTAACGTTCAAAAGATATGAGAGTTAGAAGAAGAGAAGAAAAAATGAGAATTAGAACCGGTTTAGTTCCAAGATGAACCTGTTCGTTTATTCAGGGTTTTGTAATAATCCAAAACCGGTTCGCGTTTTATTCTACAAGAAGTAGAACTGGTTCATTTTTCCGTATGGTGAGAATTCCAAATCAATTCCACTTATTTTGGAGAGTTTGTTTTGTTTCAAACACTTGTAAAAAACGTGGTTTTATTATTCTTTTAGAGAGATAGGTATCTCTACGCTATTTTTTACCTTAGAAATAGAGAGGAAGAGAGACAAGAACCCTAGATTTCAATTCATTGCTTGTTCATACATTATTGAAGATCAAGACTTCACTTTTTCCATACCAAGTTTCTCTTCGCTATATTGTTCTTGCATATTCTTCTTCGTTACATGTTTCTTTCTAAATATCTCTTGCATGGTTAGTATTAATTTAATCATGATTTTCCATCCATGCAACGTTTAAACTTTGTGTGTTTCTTACGTAGTCATATTAGGCTAGATTTCTATTGGGTTGGGGCACATGAACCCAACCTAGGTAATATATATGGATTTAAAAGTGAATAAAAATTTATCCTTCATTCAAAGGGTTAAACTTTATCGAGATAAAGGTTATAGATCTTTTAATTTTGTTTGCCCTAGGTAACCGAAATGTTTAAGGGTGAAACTGACTTCTTGATATTTTCTCATTCTAATCAAATTCAATTTTTGATTTGATACTGTGAAGAGTAAAATCCTCATATATCGAATGCTTAGAGAGTATTTTTATTGCTATTAGAATAAAGAATTATATTTTTGAAGCTTTTTTGTTCTATGCAATTATCGATGGTTTAGGGGAGTGTATCCTGACTCTATTTTCTCTCTTACATTTAAAGTTCAATTTAGTTATTCCTACATACTTAGTTTAGTTATTTCTTTAGTTCAAATTGCATTAGTTGATAGGTAAAATCACACTTCATTGTCTTTTTCTTCTTTTTTCGAGTCATTCGTAGGGTTAATCGTTCATCCTATTCGTCATTATGAGCATTCGTCCTATTCCCTGAGTTCAACACCCGGTTTATCAGATTTATACTTAAGCGACCGACTTAAACTTGAGTTGATAGAATCATGCACTGGAAACACTTTTAAACTCACGATAAGTTTTTGGTGCCGTTGCCAGGGAGTAGGTAGACTTTTAGGTTAGGTCGATTTAATTCAAAATTTTGACTCTCATTCTTAAAAAGCCAAAAAAGACCCATAAAACCAAACATCCAAAAAAAACCCAGAAAAGCAAATATATATATATATAGAAACTCTCAAGTCCTTTCATGAAAAATTCTCAATCCACTCCTACCCGCATTCACGAGAATCCTATAGTAGAGTACGACCCTGATAGTCCCCACACTCCCCACACTCCTCAGTTTTGGGTTCCACCTCCTACACCACCCAACTCGATCACGAATCACACTTCTAGGGCATTGATTGAGGAATTTAAGTCAGTTAGAGAGAGAGAGAGCCATGTCATATAATGCTAATTTTAGTATGGGTGAGTGAGAGATGCCGTATAGTTCCACTAGAGAGCTCTTATATCCCGAGCGAACCGTCACTTTGGGATGCATTTTACTTCCGTACAAGACGGGACAATTTTACTTTCGTAATGGGATGATCCAGATTCTTCTCACCTTTCAAGGTATGGATTCGAAAAAGCTGATCAAGGGTGAAAAGTGGCCCGTGTCAAAATGCCGATCGTTGTTTTCTGTTCACCACCTCAATACAAAAACCTAAACTTATGACTACACTACACGGGTGAGTATAACGGCCAAGTCCGGGTATTGAAAATCCACAGAGACGAGTTGCTAGAATCTACAGGGTTTAATATTCCTTAATAAAAGTGTAAAATATAAATATGAACAAAAAGGAAAATATGCACAAAAGGGAAATGATTAATCTAGGCAAGTGTATTGAAACTGGACTAATTAAAGCGGTAAAAACTATAGGTTGCGTCGAATATCCCTCACCCGAGTTAATTAGTATAAAATGGTTACATGGGTCGACGAGTTATTACGAATGCGTCTAGTTTCGACAGTTAATTAAATCAAGGGTTGTCACACCCCTAAATTCGCGTAAAAGCCTAATAAGATTTTGGCGTCAACAAATACCCCGAAAATTACGCATGCAAGGTCGTAAGCACGGAACATACATGATATGCCCCGTCAAATATCCTAAGCACAATAACTAGGACAACACACTCTAAATAGAGCAGTAAACTCCATCTCCAAAGCAAAGCAACATGTCAACCTGGAATGAGTTCAATCTGACACAACCTAATCTAAATTAGCTCGAAACCATGGTAAAAATGCGATACATGAAAGCGGTAAATAAACGCAATAAAACTACACTATAAAGCAATAAATGAAAGAATGTAAACCTAATTATGAAAGCATGTAAAGTAACTACAAAGCAAGAATTAAAGTAGATACAAGTTAAATTAATGGAGTGGGAAGATGGATAGTCAACTTACAAACCCAAATAGGTGTCAAACCAAGAGGAAATGAAGAAGAACTATCCAAACCCCCAAACCCTGACCTAAACTATCTTCTAAAACTAAGTATATCAAAATAGAAAACCAAATTTGGTTTATATAGTAAGTTGGAATAAAAGTAGAAAAGAAAAGGAAAAAGAAAAGAAAAGGAAAAGAGCAATAAATATCTGTTATAAGAGATCGACCGCGGCCAGGGGGCCGATCGACCATGCCTTCAATAAAAATCATACTGTGTCCTTTCCACGAAAAAAATCCAAAACCGCTGTCGACCAGGACTCAAACCGCGGTCGACCGGTACTCTGTTTCTCAGCTTGTTTGGTCCATGAAGAGGGGGAAAAGGTTGCAAATGGAAATGGCCATAACTTCTTCGTCTGAACTTCAAACGATGTACCGTTTACGGCCATGCGATGCTAACTCAACGAAATACGCATCCGTGGAATTTCCATGAGATGGAGAAAAAATTTGAATTAACTAAAATGCCCTTGAAGTAGTGTCCGATGATGAAACTTCTCTGAAATGCAACGGATCCTCACTTTTAGCGTTCTAATACCTACAAAAGCACAACTAACCCCTGAAAAGCATCTATATATCCAAATCCAAGGTTGTCTGGTTAATGAGCATAAATATAGGCATTTAGGATCGTAAAAGTGCTAGAATGCATAAAGATAACGGGCGAAAATATGTAATATTCGATACGAATCACACCACCCAACTTAAACATTGCTAGTCCCTAGTTATGAAACAAACAAAACCAGTCGATAGAAGGCTGTAACAACCCCCGCTTTTGAGGTCCTATTTTATATTTAATTTGCTAAATATAGTGATTAGATATAAAGATGTTGATATGTGGAGTAGGTATTAATTTAAGAAAGAAAAGTTAATATATATTATGATGTTGCATATTTACCGTATGTAGAGGTGAATTTTCCTATGTTATGTTATGTAATGTCATATGATTTAAAAATGACATTTGGCTTAAAATGAAACCGGAACCTAAAATGAATTATAAAATCTCCAAATCATAATTTGGAGGGTGCCAATAGTTCCGGGGGGTTCGAGATAGTCAAATTATGTGCCATGTTGTATTTCGAGGTTCCGAAGACTTTTGACTAGTTGTAGCTTATATGAGTAGTTGCGTATTATTTTACCGCGTATTAATCACTTTAGATGGAAATTTTGGACTCAAACCACGATTTATGTCTTGAACTAAGTCACTATTCCCCTAATTAGATTGGTAAACCTAGAGAAAGAAAGAGAAGAAGAAACCTTGGGAGAAAGTGAGAGATTGAAGCTTGGGTGATTATTCTTGCATACAACTTCATCAAAATCTGAACTTGCAAGCTTGAGGCAAGTTATCTACTTGCTATTTTATGATTTAAGTAGAGTAATTTGCATTGATAGTTGTGGTTATGTATGGTTTAAGAAATTTAAGGCTTTTAATTGATTTATGGGTTTGGAATGTTGGAGATTGATTTGAATGGCTATTTATGGTGAGATTATGGTTGTTGGATGTCTTTATGCCCAATTAGTAGCAATAAATGATAAGGGTTTGGGTTGGTTGAGTTTGGAAGAGATTAGGAGTCCAAGACTCCATAACCAAAATTGGCAAAATTCGCAGGACCGAATCGATTCGGCTCTTGGCCGAATCGATTCACATAGAGGCAGTGTTTAGGTCTGGTGAACCGAATCAATTCGGTCATCCCCCGAATCGATTCGGATGTTATGCAGAATGTTGGATTTCTTGACCGAATCGATTCACTTGTCTGGCCGAATCGATTCGCCCTAGTTCGAATCGATTCGGAAATCCTGCATTTTGTTTTTGTTTTTCTTTTCAAATTTTGACCCTTTCCCTTAGAATTAGAACCTAGGACCCTTCTTGAATGAAGTAAACATAATATCCTAGAGTTTTAGTCGAGTTTGTTCGTTACCCTATAGTTGAATGGGATCACTTGGGGTTAATTTAGGGGTATTTAAAGTGATGTTTAGGCATCTCTTTTTATTTGGTAGACAGATTGAAAAATTCTAAGCCCATATGTGGAGTTTTTAAAGTCCTTTTTGAGGTATATAAAACCTTGGGACCTATTAAATTTTGGGAGGTTATTTAGAAAATACTTCGGGACCTAAACCTATGATGAAATTGAATAAGAAATATTCAAAGATGATAGTTTCAAGTAAAATGAAACATGAGATTCATGGTAATGAAAATGAGATTAAATTAGTAATTGTTAAATTACTTAATCACATCTCTCTAAATGCTATCATAATGGAAGCTCGCGCATGAGGTGATGTCCCCTGACTATTGAACGCAGGCTGACTATAGTCCTCGGCCATATGCAGGGTTTGTATATATTTTTCTGCGCTAGTGAGGTAATTCCGGGTGTGGTTATGACTCACTCGCAGGCATATGGCCACTTACCGACGTGCGTTAGGTGCCCAGGTTGTCTTGTATAGATAGGCCCTGGAAGATGATAGTCATTTAGGGGCGCGCCCAATGGGGAAACTCGGAGGGGCGGTCTTAGAAACGTTATATGTATAAGAATATAACCTTTCCAACTCAAGTGGGACTTGAGGTATGTAAATTTCCATACGATATGAGATGGTAATTATATTCCTGCTAAGGAATGGAAAACGGAAAGATATGATGGAAACTATATTCCTATGAAGGAATGGAAAATGATAAGATATGAGAAGAAATGAGATTTAATTTTATTTCTCTTGCTTAATTTAATAACTGTTAGAAACCTATATAATTGAATCATCACATTTTATGATTTGGTTGTTAGATTCTCATTCACATTGTTTATGATTCATTGTCCATATCTATCATGTTTCTTACTCTTCTGGGAATCATCTATAAATCGGTCCCTGACCCGTTCATTTTCCATGTTGTGCATGTTGTTGTATTCGCTCAGGTGCTCCTTCGCAAGGGCGCTCGTTATGAATTTCCCACTCTTATGCTTTTGACTAGATGTATGACCTTGCGGATTATTACAGGATGTTTGTTAGACGCCTTCATTTTTGGAATCTAGTTATGATCGGGTCTTTCATTCGGTCTAGTGGCCCATCTTTTTTACTTGTTAATGAATGTAGTATGTAAAATATTGAATTGTGGAAACACTTTGAATGTAACTGTGGACCGACAGATTATTCGATTCTTTTATTGTATGTTGTTTTGGTATTCATCTATATGTTTCTTTAAATTCCACTTTCATCAGATTTGTGTTGTTTAATTTATTTCTTAAATCTTTATTAAACCAAAATTTTTGACAACCTGCTTTCTGATTTATGGAGTGGTTTTCCCGTATACCTATTTTATTGTTATGATGCTGAGGATGATATCCATCCATGATTCCGTTATGTCGAGGTATCGGGCTGGCCACCCCTTATTTTGGAAGGCGGGTTATCACAGATGGTATCAGAGCATCAGGTTCTAGAGTCTTTTGGATCTTTGTGGACTTGTCACGTTCTACCGTAGCGTTCTTTGACATAGAGCCTAATGTTAGGACTGCTTTGTTTCTTATGCTTACTATCTTCTGCAAAAATAGATTATTTTAAGTATAATTCAAACTCTATTGTTTCTCCATCTCAGATGCCGCCTAAAAGATGTCGCCCGACAAGACGCAATAGGGTCTTAGATGAGGATGTTGGTCCTCCTCCGCCGCCACAAGGAACATTCAATGCCGCGGATGTGGCGAATATAGTGGCTCAAGCTGTTAATGCGGCCATGACAACAGTTTCCCAACAAGCGCCACAGGCTCAACAAAGAGTGCCAGATGCCCAAGTTCCTATCGAACCTTCTCCGTGGGAGAGAGCTAAGGAATATTTTCTAAAGGGTCAGCCCCCAAAATTTGACGGGAGCTCGGATGTTATAAAGGCGAATCAATGGAAGAAAGATATACAACGCCATCTGCGTATGGTGGAGTGTGGTGAGGACAGGAAGCAAGTCCTTGCTACTTTTAAACTGGTTGGGGCTGCATTACACTGGTGGGAATCCGTGACTACGCCAGAATAGAGGGACACAATGTCGATCTCTGAATTTTGGGTTTTGTTTGATCATAAGTACTTTCCTCCGGCAATTCAAGGGGAGATAATAAGGAGGTTGCAGGACCTTGTACAAGGGGAGAGGTCAGTAGCGGAATATGAGGAGGAATTCACCCGGTTGGCAAGTTTTGTACCGGATGAAGTGACTCCCTAAGAAAAGAAAGTTTCAAAGTTTATAAGAGGGTTGAACTGGAGAATCCGACAACACTTGCTGGGTAATTCGGATTTATAGACTTTTGGGGATGTGATGAATGCAGCTCTATTGCATTGCCAAGAGCATAGACTATTTTTGCAAAGTGGCAAGAAGACCTCCGTAGTGGGGCAAGTGGGAAGGCCGGGAGGTAGTGGGATTGGAGGAGGAGTGTTTCCCTCGTCCCAACCTTCGGGCAGTAAACAGAAAGAAAGGGATCCCCAATAGAGGGACTTGTCGAAGAGGCAGCGTTCTGGTGGGCTTAATTCGGGGAACCATAATAATAGGCACGGTCAGGGTGCCCCACAACAACAAGCAGGCCGTGGTGGCCAGGGAGGTAGAGACCAGCAGGGCCAAGGTGTGAATCAATTTAGAAATAATCGTGGTCGGGATGCCAAAAATATGATAGGTCGGTGTTTCCAATGTGGGGAAGCGGGTCACTATAAGAAGGAATGTCCTCAATTGATTGGGGGAAAGTTTCCTCGAGCTCCACAGCAGCCGTACGTTCAGTTCCCTCCACAGGTGCCTAACCCAGTTGCTCCTCCACAACAGGGTCAGTTACAGTATGGTAGGGTCTACCATATTCAGGATGCTATGCTTCCTCTAGCTCCGCCTGCACGCAATCCATTGAGGGTAAGTTCCTTATTCAGGGACATATGGGTCGTGTTTTATTTGATACTGGTGCAACGCATTTGTTCATTTCTAGGAGCTTTGCTCAGACCACCGAGTTGATTAAATCTGCTGAAAGAACTTTTACTAGTGTGGAGTCCTCTATGGGTGATGGTTCACTCATCTTCTTTGTTTGTAAAAATATAGAAATCTCTCTCGGTAATTTATGCTTTGAGGCCGATTTACTCGTCCTGGACATGGTCGGGTATGACGTGATTTTGGGTATGGATTGGCTTATGAAATATCACGCCATAGTAAATTGCCACGGGAATAGTATAGTCTTCACCGTTCCGGGACAAGAAATGTTCCTAGTAGTTTTACCTCGTTTAGAGGGGAGTACTAGTACTTATTTGTATTGCATTCTCGAGGAGACTTCAAGGGATGTAGTTGTTCCCTTGGATTCCATTCCAGTTGTGAAAGACTTTGAGGATGTTTTTCGGGAAATATCGGGTTTGCCTCCTAGCCGTGATATTGAGTTTGTAATTGATTTAGTGTCGAGAACGAGGCCTATTGCGAGGGCTCCATATCGAATGGCTCCTATTGAAATAAGGGAGCTAAGAGATCAAATTCAAAAGTTGTTGGAGCAGGGATTTTTTCAGCGTAGCACATCGCCGTGGGGTGCTCCAGTGTTGTTTGTTAAGAAAGGAGATGGTTCTCTCCGGTTATGTGTGGACTAGAGAGAATTGAATAAGGTCACCATCCGAAATAAATACCCTTTACCTTGTATCGATGATTTGTTTGATCAACTTCGAGGAGCGACGTACTTCTCCAAAATCGATTTGAGGACGGGGTATCACCAATTGAGGATACGAGAGGAGGATGTATCCAAGACTGCTTTTCTAACAAGGTACGGGTCCTATGAATTTTTGGTTATGCCCTTTGGACTAACCAATGCCCCGCTGTATTTATGGATCTCATGAATAGGGTGTTTCGGGATTTCCTGGACCAATTTGTTATTATGTTCATCGATGACATTTTAGTCTATTCTCGAACGGAATCTGATCATGCTATGCATTTAAGGTTGGTCCTACAGAGATTATGGGACCATCAACTGTATGACAAGTTCAATAAGTGTGGCTTTTGGTTACAGGAGGTACAGTTCTTAGGTCATGTGGTGACGTCCCAGGGTGTATCGGTGGATCCAGGCAAGGTAGCTGCGGTGAGGGAGTCGGGTCAGCCCACGACACCTACCGAGGTTCGCAGTTTTCTGGGTTTGGCGGGTTATTACCGTTGGTTCATCAAGGGTTTCTCTAAAATAGCTAGCCCTTTGACAAATTTTACCCAAAAGGGGGTGAGATTTATTTGGGATGATTCTTGCCAAGATGCATTTGATGAGCTTAAAGATAGATTGACTTCGGCTCCGGTCCTTGCATTGCCAAAACCAGGATTGGAATATCTAGTCTTCACCGATGCATCTCCTCAAGGATTAGGAGGTGTACTTAAGCAAGAGAGACGGGCTATCGCTTATGCTTCCCGTAAGTTGAAGCCCATGAAAGAAACTATCCGGTGCATGACTTAGAACTAGCCGCAGTTATTTTTTCCTTGAAGATATGGAGGCATTATCTCTTGGGAGAGAAGTTTAGTCTTTTCACGGACCATAAATCGATGCAATATTTATTTTTACAGAAGGACTTGAATATGCGACAAAATCGATGGTTAGAGTTCATGAAAGATTACCAATTTGATATTCGTTATCATTCGGGTAAGGCGAACGTTGTAGCGGATGCCTTGAGTAGGAAGTCCGATGGAGAATTAGCTGAGGTTTGGAAAGCTAAATGGAAGGAACTCAGTCAGGAGTATGCGGTGGTGAGAGCATTCATGTCAGTGATGACCGTTACTCCTACCATTGTGGCAAGGGTGGTAGAAGCTCAAGGAAGGGATAAGGGGTGTCAGGACCATATTCACCGATTGCTGTCCGAGGGAGCGGAGTCCTACTCTATTGGTTCTGAGGGTGGATTACGCTTCCATGGAAGACTTATTGTTTCGGATGAAGGAGGTTTGATACGGGCAGTGATGGCTGAGGCTTACGGGTCAAGGTTTACGGTTCATCCTGACGGGGATAAAATGTATCAGGACATGCACCGTCAGTATTGGTGGCCAGGTATAAAAAGGGATATTTCGAAATTTGTGTCCCAATGCACTACTTATCAACCGGTCAAGATCGATCATCAGAAATTGACAGGTTTGTTGCAACCGTTAGAGATCCCGGTGTGGAAATGGGAAAGCATATCGATGGATTTTATCACGGGCTTGCCAAGATCACAAAGTGTATGTGATTAAATTTGGGTGATTATCAATCGCTTGACAAAGTCGGCACACTTCCTACCCGTACGGATAGATTATGACACTACTCGGTATGCCTGCTTATTCATCGAGGAGGTGGTGAGACTCCATAGGGTACCTTTGAATATAGTTTCCGACCAAGATAAAATTTTCGTTTCCCACTTTTGGAGGAGTTTCCAAGAAGTGATGGGGACCGAATTGAGGTTAAGCACTTCGTACCATCCTCAAACAGATGGCCAAACTGAAAGGGTAAACCAAATGTTGGAGGATATGCTTCGCATGTGTATGCTTGACTTCAAAGGTGGTTGGGAACAATATCTCCCATTGGTTTAGTTTGCTTATAACAACTCTTACCAATTCACAATTGGAATGGCACCTTATGAAGCTTTGTATGGGATACCGTGTAGATCACCCGCTTGTTGGTTGGAAGTGGGTGATAATAAATTTCTTGGACCCGAAATGATCCAAGATACTTCCTTGAAAATTAAATTGATTCGGGATCGCATTCGGATAGCCCAAGACCGTCAAAAGAGCTATGCCAATGCGGGTCGACGACACATGGAATTGGAGATTAGGGACCAACTCTTGGTTCGAGTGTCGCCCATGAAAGGGATAAAGCGTTTCGGTAAGAAGGGGAAGCTTGCACCGCGCTTTGTTGGACCTTTTCCAGTTATTGCAAAGGTGGGTCCAGTGGCATACCAACTTGCTTTACTGAAACCATTGTAACAAATTCATGATGTATTCCATGTTTCCTCCCTAAATAAGTATAGGAGATATGGCCACTTCTCGACGTGTGTTAGGTGCCCAGGTTGTCTTGTATAGATAGGCCCTGGAAGATGATAGTCATTTAGGGGCGCGCCCAGTGGGGAAACTCGGAGGGGCGGTCTTAGAAATGTTATATGTATATGAATATAACCGTTCTAACTCAAGTGGGACTTGAGGTATGTAAATTGCCATAAAATATGAGATGGTAATTATATTCCTGCTAAGGAATGAAAAACGGAAAGATATGATGGAAACTATATTCCTATTAAGGAATGGAAAATGATAAGATATGAGATTTAATTTTATTTCTCTTGCTTAATTTAATAACTGTTAGAAACCTATATAATTGAATCATCACATTTTATGATTTGGTTGTTAGATTCTCATTCACATTATTTATGATTCATTGTCCATATCTATCATGTTTTTTACTCTTCTGGGAATCATATATAAATCGGGCCCTGAACCGTTCATTTTCCATGTTGTGCATGTTGTGTATTCGCTCAGGTGCTCCTCCGCAAGGGTGCCCGTTATGAATTTCCCACTCTTATGCTTTTGACGAGCTGTATGACCTTGCGGATTATTACAGGATGTTTGTTAGACGCCTTCATTTTTGGAATCTAATTATGATTGGGTCTTTCATTCGGGCTAGTGTCCCATCTTTTGTACTTGTTAATGAATGTAGTATGTAAAATATTGAATTGTGGAAACACTTTGAATGTAACTGTGGACCGACATATTATTCGGTTCTTTTATTGTATGTTGTTTTGGTATTCATCTATATGTTCCTTTGAATTCCACTTTCATCAGATTTGGGTTATTTAATTTATTTCTTAAATCTTTATTAAACCAAAATTTTTGACAACCTGCTTTCTGATTTATGGAGTGGTTTTCCCGTATACCTATTTTATTGTTATGATGCTGAGGATGATATCCATCCATGATTCCGTTATATCGAGGTATCGGGCTGGCCACCCTTTATTTCGGAAGGCGGGTTATCACAAAGGCGGTATAAGACGTATATATGCATAGAAATATAAAGGCCACTTTCATAGGGAACACGATTGCATTTAGCATATGAAATAATCCGTTAAGCCTCGAGGTTACCCTAGTGGATGAGTGTCATCTCGTGAGGGTTTTCAGGGATGATACCCACAAACATCAAATGGTTTCCTCAAAATATGCCCAATCCAACGTGCAAGAAGCCTAACAATAGCGAATAAGATTTCGTACGCATTATTAGCACCATGAACGAATTCAAACAAAAGTCTGAAATCATTAACATTATAGAATGCACCTCAAAGAATTGAAACCTTAAAATGTGGGAGGGGAGCGAGCACATGCAGAGTATGATTTGGCAAAAACTTATATAAACCGGATAAACATAAAGGCAAGCATAAATTCAATCCTCACGGGCATTACACTCATGAAGTGAATTCACTCAAAACAGGGAGGTAACACACGGAACATGCGAGCATAAAGAGTAAAGGTAAATGGAAACTAGTCCGCACACATGTCACAAATGAAGAATGCTATATATAAAATGAAAAATTGTAATCTCAATGAAAGATATCGCTCATTAAAAGAGGCGAAATGAATTTTCACAGATTATCAAAACTATTTAAACCTTTGAATTACATCTACTTAAGATCACATAGGACTTTAATAGGGTTGTAATGTAGGCTAGGCTAGGGTACGAAATAAAAGGAATGTATATACGGATTCAAAGTGTTCGGAAATGAAAACTAGGGATAATGGGAAAATGTGAGAAAAATAAAAAATTGGAAAACAAGTTCCAAATACGCATTAGATATAACAATTGGAGAGTAATCAATGCTTATTGAACACTATACACAACATTTACAACTTTCTCTTTCTCTTTCTTTTCTTCTTTTTTTCATTTTTCTTTTGTTTTCTTTTGCTTTCTCTTTTCTTTCACCTTTTTACTTCTCTTTTCTTTACTTTTCTCACTCTCACATGCCTAAATTGCAACCGCAACGCAACATGATTCAATCCCAGGTAATATTCCAAACAAAGGTATGGAAGGTAATATATATGGTATATAACTCCAATTCGGAGTTGGTAATGGGAATTTTGAGTTATGAAATGAAAGGCTAATATTTAGGCTCAAAGGGGTTGAAGAGGGTAGACATATAAGGTGATGTCAAGGCTAATATGGGTGATATAACAAAGAATGCCTATGATCATTTTCAAAAGTTTACGCAATTATCGAGTCAAAACAAATAAGAAAATCATGCTCAAGGAACACATTTCAAGAATGAACTCGATTAATGAACGATAAAATGAAAGAATAGCTAGATTACCGACGAATTCAACATTTTCAAAGAGGAAAGAATAGTGTATATCCTCACAAATGACGAAAGGTACAAAGCTTACTCGGTGTAAGTATATACAGTGCAACAAAAGATTACCGAGTTATAAAAATCTTAAACCAAATAAATAGAACAATAAAAGTGCATGTGCTCAAGGGATTAAAGTTTAATTCATGATGAAAAAACCCCTTTTTGCGTGTGTTTCAAATCAAACCAATTTTTTTACCAAGAATTATCTAACTTTTAATGTGCACCAAACCAAGTTGTGAAAACCCAATTCTTACTTTAAACCAATTTTATCTTGATTAATCCTAAACATGCATCTAGTGATTAAAGCAAGTAAAATAAAGTAAAGAATACTCACAATGCCGGATGTACGAGTAAAAAATACAAAATGGGAAAACAACCTCAGACGTCCCAAGCCAGACAATCACTATGAACAATGGTTTTACAAAGACAGATTAGCCTTACTCAATGACTCGATCCCCACGAGTCTTGACGCTCCTTCTGATCTTCAACCACTCTTTAATAGTTGACACGCAGAAATTTCATCTTCCACGATACCATTTCCACAACACACGCGTCCACGTATATCTCGGTGCCCACCGAATGGCTTTGATTCGTCTACGATGTCGAACAAGAAGTCCTTCTCTTTTCTTCACCGCAAAACCCTGATGTTCAATGGTAGAACAAACTTCTTAGGTGCAACAAGATCACGTAAACATATAAGAACGATAACTCGGATATTTTCAAACTCTAAGGATGTGTTTATGCCTTTTAAACCTTAGAAAACATGTGCAAACAAGTTTCTGGTTCGAATACTGTTTTCCAGAATGCACACTTATGGAACTCTGATAAAAACACGCTTTAAATAAAAATTAAGTGCCGCCTCGAAAAAAGTGTCGCTCGAACGAGATTGCCATGTCATTCGCGTGACATGAGCATCTCGCTCGAACGAGCTGACATGTCGTTCGAACGACGCTGCGTCAGTTTGAATTTCTTTGACTTTTTGTTTAAAACGTCTCTTTTAAAAGAGATCCAAATTAGTCAACCTCTATTTCGAGTATATCATAATAAAACGTAGTGTAAACCATTAAAACACATTTAAAAATATTTTTTTTTATAAAAATACATCCTTATCTTTTATAAAAACAATTTCGAGCACCATTAATTATATGCATTCATACCTGAGTGATCTCGGAATGCAATTAACTTTAAAGATGAGTAAACTTGTACCAATTAAACTTCAGCATGATTAATTCTTTGAAGCTTTGTCGCAACGTCTTCAATTTTCTTCAATACATCATAGACCAAGTGGGATCGTGACAAAATAAAAATCTCCCTATGACATATTACAAACACAGTTTTGTTCACGTAATTAAGTCAAAAAAATATAGGGTTTCAATTGGAAATTTATGTCCTTACAAATCTACCCCTTTGAATATTTCGAGAGAAAACTAAACCAGTGAAATTCCTAAGCCGGGCCGTCAAGTCGTATAACGCCTAAATCCCATCCCATAAACCCAAAATCAAAACAACAGGACATGGACTAGAATATGTAGCACCGACAAGCATGAACTGTTTGAATGTGATGTAGACTTGAAATCTTGAATCGCTGAAGCATACCTACACACATGAAACAGATAAACAAATACCCAATGAAGTATGGAGGAAAAAATGATACCAATATATAAATTCAAATGATACCAAACGATAATAGATACCAATTTGAATAACCAATATGGATAAACTCTGAAAAGTCATTTGTTAAACAACGGATACCAATGTGTACTACCAATTTGAGATACCAATTTGTAAACACATGTAAACCAAAGCATGCTCAAATCTCCTCCTACATCACATACATCTCTCCCCCTTTTTGTCTCGAATAGACAATCCGGTGAAAATATAAACCAAACAAAATATCTAGCATGAGAATATAAAACAATTTTGAATCAATGTGAAATTGCTAGATAATCATGAAACAACCAGCTTAATATGATAAAGTAACGACAAATCAGTAGCTAGTAAACTAATGAATCACACAAAGAATATAACAATCTTAATCAGGTGTGATAAACGGACTCATATGCAAAAAACCAATTTATAACCAATAAATCCTGCATATAAACCAGTCAATCTAGAAACACTTCCAGCAGTACCAAAAATATACCAATTAAAGCTAGTGGACTGCAAACTAATCAGAAGCAAGAAATCAGCCTGTCGTTCGAACGAGCCAGGGACATCGCTAAAACGAGATGAGGATGTCGCTCGAACGAAGGACAAATGTCATTCGCGCGACATAGAGATGTCGTTTGAACGACGTCTCGCGACCTTCCAAAATTTCCCAGATTCCCAGAAATATTGTATATTATTGCCCAGTGAAAAAATTTCCGCAAAAAAATTCCAGGAAGGGACTGACAGCAGCAAAACAGTGTTAAAACATTAGGCTTTTAACACAAAATGCAAAAACTCATAAAAACTAATAATGTGAGTTACATGCAAACATAGAATCGATGTGCTTAAACATGGATATGGAATGTATAGATGTGAAACTAAAAACAAATGAGTCACAATTCCAACACATCGAACCAATCAAAAAACTCTAATTGATAGCGATAAATCATCAAACTTTATCGTAGACATATGATAATAAAAAGTGTGAGCTTAATGAACTAAATGTACCACATGCACACAAATCCAGAATCTTGACGATTCTACAAATAATAGCGTCAAATTGCAATGTTTCAACATTAGGATTAGTTTGTGCAAACCCGTTAAAATTTTAATCCATCCAAACTCCCTAAATAATATCATATTTTCTTTGGAATGAACTAAACTAATTTGTCCCTTTTCTTAGCATATTGCATTTTCTTTTGGGCTCTTTTAAACGGTGACTTTCACGACGAGTTAATTTTGAACTCTCGCAGCCCTTTCCCGTGAATCACTCATCATTTTTTAAATTCAAATACTCATGATAAACGGTTCTTACATGCACACTTCTCCTTAAGTCTACTTACGCATAGATGACAAGATTGAGATAAGAATGCCTCACCAAATTCAAATATGCAAGAGAAGTTAAACATCCATATAAACTCGTGCATGTGTACAATGTTGGCATATATACAAAGTCGAATCGAAATACATATCAACTTCGAAACGACCCCATATAAACAATGGTTAATATCATTCTAAGCATCGATAATAATGACCAAATGTCCTAGCCACATGGATAATGAAACGATGGGGAGGGGGGGGGGGTCCAAGCACACCAATATGCCACATCAAATATGTAAACTCAAAAACAAAAACCGAAAATATTTTTGGCTTTTCATATTTTAACTCAAATAAAAGAAAAATCTTTTTGGATTTTCAAAAAAGTTTTCAAAAACAGAATCTTTTTGTATTTTTCAATAGGACTCAAACAAAAGAAAACTATAATACAAAATGATACACATGCCATAATACTAGCAATGAATATATCATGAAGCAAACTAGCATATGACGAACAAGACAATACAATCATCCTTTAGATTTAGCATGGGAAGAATCAAGTGCACCCAAACGAGAATCATGAAGTTTAATTCCTAAAGCCACAAAATCTGATTTCCTAACCCAAGTAGGTGTAAAATGACGCATGGGGGTTTTGGGAACCGGGGAAACTTTATTCCTAAACTTCCTAGGAGGTTGTCCAAGGTCGTAACAGTAACACCTAAGGTGACCTTTCTTACCACAAAACGTGCACGAGTAGCGGTGGTGGGAATGATTACCTATATGTTGACCTTTTCTAACCTACCTAGTGTTTCTCACACATGCGGGGGGAATGGGAACAACTCTCTCATCAAAACCTATACCTCCCCTATCTCCCTTAATTTGGACGGTGCCTAGGTTCTTATCTAACTTTTCCGACCTAGCCTCCAAATCAAACTTGACTCTAGACGAGTCTCTCAGTCTCTCCTCTAACTCATGAATCCTAGACTTGAGCAAACTCCTAGCATCCTCAAACTCTAAAATCTCCTTTTTCAAGAACTCCAACAAACCACGGATATTATCTCTCTCTTTTTCCACTGTGACACCCCGACTAATTAAATACCGGGTAGCTACTCCTTTATTAAATTAATACGAAATGCCAAGTTGGTTCAGTTCATAGCATCACTGTCGAAAAATGTTTTAACAATTACTAGCCACCTAATATTTAAAAAGTGAGTTGTCAATTTTTAATTAAATTTGATTAACATGCAATAAGAAGATCATGAACTGCTAACATAACCACCACAACATAATGACAATAGAATAACCATAGAATAGTAATGAGTCTGGAGGAATACTCCTCACAACAATCCAAATACATGAATAAACCAATACTAAGTCTGCATCACTATATTATTTACAACCCAAAATCTGATATGACTAGATAAATAAAGTGTCTAAAAGAAATGGGGCGACATGCCCAACAGATGAGGAAAAAAATCTGATAACATAGAGTCAAGATCGAAAGTGGAGGCATTTACTGTTAAGGTCCTGTAACTTCCACAACAGCTACAATACGTCACCTGAATGGAATTCTTATGCATGGTGTCCTTGTGGCTGGGCACCTAAAAGGTTTTACAAAAAAATAGATTTGGAAGCAAACAGGTCAGAGCCCGATGGTGAAAACAGTTTAAAATATAGAAAGTGTTTTAATGACATAAAACAATGAATGAAAAATACATGTTAGGACGTGCTCTCACATGAAATACTCACCTCTCGACTATCTGTGCACTCCTAACATATTCGTAATCGAATCTAGTTATGCCCGTATCTAAGTGGTCCAATATAAAATCTAACGTTAGTATACGATTCACGATTTAATTCCTGATATCTTATTTTTAACAGAGTGTTTTACTCTTCTACACAGTTTCCCATTTTAGTACTACTAATCACTAAAGATCTTCGATTTTATCTTTTACAAAACGTTGATATTATAGATACTCACATTTATACATTACAGTTCATTTCAATTAACAGTATATTATTCTCATCATAAATATACAATACTAGCACCCCGAGACTAAGCTGCGGTGCACACATACTCTGCAATCCAATCCCGGTACATCACGTACATAAGGACCACGCATTTCGAATCTCTCAGAAATTGTTCTCAAATAACAACAATTACACAAATTGGAGGCGAACATAGTTCACATCACATGGTTCACGCACATACCTACGCTCCCATGATCAGCAGACTTATTAACTTCTCAATAAGTCCTTCTCTGACCTATGTCCTCGAGGTACCAATCTAAATCCCCCCGTAGGCACATTAGATGACCCTAATCGAACGCAGACCTCCCGTGATAGCAATATGGTAGGTATGTTTTACACATAAAACCACATATACTAAAAATTCGCACATCTTAGATATCTCGAATTATTAATATAGGTATGCTTCTCGTTCTTATACCGTTATTTAATGTTATACGTTTACAAGTCCCCGATTTGTATATTAACGTTGTCAACCCTTCTCACGTCGTAATTAGGTATTCGTTTCCTATTCCACAAATACCATCTGGATTACTATAAGGTTCTAAGTTCTACTCCTCAACGTACCCCAATTCTCACAATTATACCCACTAGTCAATAAGGGAAGGTTAATTCTCAATTACTTAAGTCTACGGGACATTTGAAATAAAATCAGGCCAAAAAGGCCATTCTGTCAACTCGTTAGAAGTCTCGTTCGAACGAGGTCATTCGAACGAGTGTCGTTCGAACGAAAGGCTTCGAACGTACTACCAACTCATTAGAAGGGATACTGTCATCTCGTTAGAAGCTCGTTCGAACGACCTGGGCAGGTCTTCTAACGAGATGGCAGACTGCGCCCAGAAATTCACCCAATTCATTTTTCTTCAGATTTCTCTCCTCTAAATCCCCACTAAGATCCTCCCAATTAAGTTTTAATGTTTTTAAACTATTCTTAGTCCTCCTAAGTCACCCTGTAACATATATTTGGGGTCAATGCTTCCTAAATTAACACGTAATCATCATAATTCCCAAACATTATCCCAAACCCTATAAACTTGAAGCTAGTATTTTAACGTCTACAATTTCTCCTTATAAATCCATTTTTAAATCATCAAAAGATACATTTTAGATATGTAATTCATTCATTACCATTCTACATGCAATCCCTATATAAGATTATGAGTTCTATCTCCAATTTCATGGGTTTTTCATCAAACTTTCAATACAAGACATATATTCAATCCTAAGCATGGAGGAAACATTCGCTTGAAATTATGTAATTAAACCACTTGCCTTAGATGTTCTGATTTGATGTTGAAGGACGAAAGTTGATTCTTCTCTTTCTCTCTTCAGATTTCTCCCAAAGATGGTGATGGTGGCTAGGGGTTTCTTTTGGAACCTCTTAAGACTCTCCCTATAACTCCCGTAGCCCACTACTTGTTAAATGCTGATATTGGACTTAGTGGGTTTATTTATAATATAAAATTAACCTTTAAAATTCGTGGGTTTTAATTCCCCTATTTTTAAAATTACCAAAATACCCTTCTAGGTTGCCGGTATGGCCCAAAAATGCCCCGGGACCCAAACTAAACCCCCGACTTGTGTTTTCTGACTAGTTCGACCTTTCCGGACAGGTTGGCGCACTCAAAATGACCATTTGGTTGATAAAAATATAATTCACTTTTTAATTCAAATAATTTCATTCCTGACGCGACTGACATGCGCGTCCCAACTAAATTTCAAAATTGTCGTATTTCTGCCTCGTGATAATTTAAATATTATCAATACTCATGTATAACCATACATACTCGGAAATAATAAATTTTTACATCATAATCAAATACCAACTCACATCTCGTTAGTATTTATACCCGGATTAATTTCCAATTAATTCTCATTTAATTTAATTAATCCCTTAAATAAAAATCAATAAAATTACGGGGTATTACATACTTCCCCCCTAATAACAGAATTTCATTCCGAAATTTGGAACTAAAGAATACCTGGTAAAAATAGCTCCGAATAACCCTCGCGCATCTCATCCTCGCGCTCCTATGTGGACTCCTCAGCATTATGATGCCGCCACTGATCCCATACTAACGGTAATATCTTCGACCTCAGTTTCCGCTCGCTTCGGTCCAAAATAGCAATCGGCCCCTCCTTGTAGGAACTATCGGGCTGGAGATCGATGTCCTCCAAAGCAATGTGAGTATGGGCCAAATCGTCCCTAAGATATTTCCTTAGCGAGGAAATATGGAACACATCATGAATCCTATGCAAGTTCTCCGGTAATCCAGTCTATACGCAACTGGCCCAATACGCTCGATGATAGGAAATGGCCCCACATACCTTGGTGCCAGTTTCCCCTTCTTACCAAAACGCATGATCCCCTTCATTGGAGATACTCTGAGTAACACCTGGTCCCCCACCTTGAATTCTCTGAAGAACCTCTTGGCATCATCATAGCTCTTCTGCCGGTCCTGAGCTACCCGAATGCGACTCCGTATCATCTCTATCCTTGTCGAAGTATCCCGAATCACTTCCGGTCCAAGGAGTTTGTTATCCCCCACCTCTAACCAATATGCTGGGGAATGACAAGGTCTACCGTACAACGTCTCAAATGGAGCCATGCTAATGGTAAACTGATAGGAGTTATTATAAGTAAACTCCACCAGTGGAAGGTACTGCTCCCATCCACCTCCAAAGTCTAGGATGCACATACGCAACATTTCCTCCAACATCTGATTTGTCCACTCGGTTTGCCCATCCGTCTACGGGTGATAAGCCGTACTCAGCCGCAACTCCGTACCCATGGCCTCCTGGAAACTCTCCCAAAATCATGAAACAAATATCTTGTCTCGGTCGGACACGATATTTAGAGGTACCCCGTGAAGTCTCACTATTTTCGCAATGAAAAGCTGGGCATACTGTCCCATAGTGTAGTCGGTCCTCACAAGAAGAAAATGAGCAACTTTGGTCAACCTATCCACAATTACCCATATGGAGTCGTGACCCCTCTGTGACATAGGTAACCCTGTGATAAAGTCCATAGAGATGCTCTCCCATATCCACATCGGAACCTCTAACGACTGTAGAAATCCTGCCAGTTTCTGATGGTCCACCTTTACTAGCTGACAAGTGGCACATTTAGAAACAAACACGGTAATATCTCTCTTCATCCTGCTCCACCAGTACTGTCGTCTCATGTCTTGGTACATTTTATCCCCACCAGGGTGTACCGCGAACTGTGAGCCATGCGACTCTGCCATTACCTCGTGTCGTAAGTCTTCCCCTTCGGAACGACCAGTCTCCCATTGAAGCGTAATCCCCCGTCTGATCTAATGGTATAGAACTCGGTTCCCTCTGCTAGTAATCGAACTATCTTCTCCTGACAGAATGAGTCATTTGCCTCGACCTTTACCACTCTTATAACAATCTGAGGCGTAATAGTCATCACAGACATGAACGATCGGGCCACTGCATCCTGGTGTCCCAACTCCTTCCACTTAGCTTTCCACACCTTGGCCACCTTATCTACTGGCCTACGGCAAAACGCGTCTGCTACCACGTTAGCCTTCCCTGGGTGATACTGGATATCGATGTGATAATCCTTCACAAACTCAAGCCGCCGATGTTGACGCATATTCAGCTCCTTCTACATGAAGAGGTATTGTAGGGACTTGTGATCTGTGAACAACCGAAATTTCTCCCCCAGGAGATAGTGTCTCCAAATCCGAAGAGCGAATACTACTGCCGCTAACTCCAAGTCGTGTGTGGGGTAATTCCTCTCGTGAGGCTTAAGCTTACGGGAAACATAAGCTATGGCCTGACTCTCCTGTTGCAGCACACCTCCAAGTCCTTGTAAGGACGCATCGGTGTAAACTAAATACTCAACTCCCGGTCTGGGAAATGCTAACATAGGAGCTTAGGTCAACTTGTCCTTCAGCTCATCGAATGCCAACTGACAGGCATTGCTCCAGATGAATGGCACACCCTTGCGAGTCAGATGTGTCAAAGGACCCGCTATCTTTGAGAAACCCCGAATAAACCTCCTGTAGTATCCTGCTATGCCCAAGAAACTACGGATTTCAGTCGGTGTCTTGGGATGTCCCCACTCCCTCACTGCGGATACCTTCCCCGGATCAATAGATATCCCCCGATCTGAAATGATATGCCCCAAAAACTGAACCTCCTTCAGCCAAAATCCACATTTGTCATACTTTGCATAAAGCTCATTCTGACATAGCGTCTACAAAACCTGCCTCAAATGCTCGGCGTGCTCCTCTTCTGTCTGGGAGTAAACCAGGATGTCATTAATAAAGATGACGACGAACTGGTATAGGAACTCTTTGAACACCCTATTCATCAAGTCCATAAACATGGCTAGAGCGTTGGTTAAGCCAAAAGGCATAACCCAAAATTCGTAGGAACCATACCTCATCAAGAAAGCAGTATTCGAGACGTCCTGTTCCCTGATACGAAACTGATGGTATCCCGATCGCAAATCAATCTTTGAGAAGAAGCAGTCTCCTCTCAACTGGTCAAATAAGTCATCGATTCGGGGCAATGGATACTTATTCCGTATCGTGACTTTATTCAACTCCCGGTAATCTACACACAACCTCAACTATCCATCCCTCTTCTTTATGAATAACACAGGGGTACCCCACGATGAATTACTCCTCCGGATAAACCTTTCGAGATTGAAAGACAAAATATTTTTGGATTTTTGATAAGGAAAGGAGAAATGTTTTTTTTTGGAGGCGGTCTGAGCATGATTATTATGATTATTATGTTTTCACTTGTATTAAATTCTCCTAAATGCAAAATGAAATGCCGGACGGGACCCGAGCCTGGAAAAATTGGGTTTGTAATATATGCAAAGCTATGGCTGGACTTGTGACCAGGCTCACGAACAGGGTTCCATTTTAAAAATGCGCAAAAATTTGGGCGACAGGCCTACCCGAAATTTTGACAGAGTTTTGGGTAGAAACCGACAATCTAACATGTGTGTCCTAGGCTTGAAACCTATATGCGGGTATGTAGTTGGTTGAGTGAATCGAAAAGGGTTCCCCCCTTTGGCGTGACTTCCACGATATACATCTTGCTCTTGCGGGCAATCGGTACGTGTGGACAAGCCATTTGATATACCTACGTGAATTGCCTCACTAAATACCTCGTGGGGACGGTACGTGTGAGAGCGAATTCGATATACTCAACGTACGTGAAGGAGTTCCCTGCAATATACCGCCCGTCATGACTTTGGTCAAGCGGTACGATGCGGGGGAACTATTCGATATAAGTCGAAGGTACTTGGCCAATGGAAGGTGAGAGTCATATCGCTTAGGCTAACTGCGCCCTATCGGACCAGCGCCCATCACGAAGTGACCCTCCAGTTACTGGATAAAATTTAGTCAATCACAATGCTCTTTGGTGATGTCGTGTGAATCATTCATGATTATCTTATTAGTATCTTATGATGAGAGTATCTTTCTTGATCATGCCAAATAGAAAGCAAAGTACAAGTACCAATGGTACACCAAGTATGGATAGGTGATGCGTGCAACATGTGGATATATGTGATTCTAGGTGCACTTGGTGCGAAGTGTACATGGAGAATTTTCTACAAGTGTGTGAATTAGAAGCATAGGTATAGGGGACACATGGAAAAGGGGAACATGCAAAAATGGGGGAAAATATAAACAAACATAACACCCATGTAAATATAGTCTAATCCTCAAAATAACTTCCCCAGCAGAGTCGCCACTATGGCCATCCCCGATCCTCGGGGCGGGTGGGAGAGTGAGGACCCTAGGTCCCGCGCGTCCCTCTTTGGAGCGCTTCGGTCGGCGTCATTAATGAGGTGAAAAATGTAGAGATATGGAGTCGCCAGTCTATTTGACTCAAAATAGACAAAAGAAAGGGAGCCATCCCAGAGGATAGCATCCAAAGACATACTGATACATATGAAACCAAAATGATTCAAAAAGGGTTCGGAGGATAAGTTACAAAATGGGAAGGTGTTAGGCACCCATTCCGCCCTTACGATCTCTCATGGGTTTTTGCTATTTTCCTTTAGTTTCCCCGTGATATGTGTGCATGTGTATATATAGTGGAGATAAGAATCCTCGACTTGTATCATGGAAGAGATAAAGCGAGTTATCCATAGGAAGGTTCATAAAAATAATAATAGAAAATAGGATTTACGCGATTATCCTTGCGTTGATCGTTATAATGGAATGATAACGTACATGGAATAATATGCCACTAAGAACAAATATATGCACATATAAATATATGTAATCTAATAGAGTTGAGTTTAGAGAAAATAGAAAGTGAGAGAAAAAGTGAGAATAGGACTCGAGTCTCGGGTTTTACCCAGAGACGCTTACGTAGCCTATAGAGGCATCAAAGTCCACGTAGTTCGCATCCAAAACGAGGGGTGGGGTTTATCCCATAAATCCAACAAGGGACTTCTCTTATTGGTGTGTTGTGTGTGTTAAAAAGTGTTTTAGTTGTGAGAAAAGTGTGAGAATTCCTGTTTGGAATTTATGAGTAAACCCTCTTTTTCTTATTTTTTAGGTTTTTATTTATATGAAAATAAGAGATGTACAATAATACTAAATAAAAATTATATTAGGATATGTGAGATGAGAGAATAAAAGTGCTAAGTAATGAAACAAGTTAATGCGAATTTAAGGAGAGAATTGAGAAAATTGGACCTTCTTGAAGATCTTGAGCTTGATCTTGAATGTTGGAGAGTAGCCCTTGCACTTGGATGATGATAGAGGGTAGTTAATTCACCAAGTTTGATGAAAGGGATGATGAAAAGTGGGGGTTGGAAAGGGATTTGGATGTAGAAATCACGCTGACTTCGAGAGAGGTTTTTCTGAATTTTCTGAGAGTGATGTCTTTCAGATCTGGGCCTCCCTTGAAATGAGGTCAAGCCCTACTTTTTATAGGCCTAGGGCATTGCCGATTGGCATAGCCCTGGTCCTGCCTATCGTCAGGTGTGTTTAGGCACATTGCCGATAGGCAGGGTCTGGAACCTGTCGTTTGGCAGTGTCTTTCAGGCCTTTTTTAAAAATCAATCGCAGAGCACAAGCCTTTGATCCGAATCATGTATGGGGAAAATATTTAGAAAGGTAATTCAGAGACCTTCAAAAGTCCTTTGAGCTTCTCCCGGGTTTGGGAGATGACTTTGGGTCAAATGTGGCTCGGAAGCGCTCGTTAGTCCTTTAAACGGGAAAACTTAAAACGCAAAAGGATCGTTCGTCCGCATGGTAAGTCAGAATCGGGCACGGGGTAGATCGTTGAAAAGGTTAGGAGATTTACTTTGACATTCCAAAGTTTTGAACCGGTTTGGGTAGTTGACTTTGGTCAAACGGGCCCTGGAAGCATTCGGTGACCTCTTGGAGTAAAAAGGATCGTTCGTCCGTAAGCCAAAATCGCGCACGGGGCGGACCGTTGGAAAAGGGATTCAGTTCCATTTGAAGATTCATTCATTATCGATCGAGATGAAGAGTTTACTTAGGTCAAACGGAGCTCGGGAGCGCCCGGTGTCCTCCTGATCGAGTTTTGGGGGGAAAACGGGTCGTTCGTCCGCATGGTAAGTCGAAATCGCGCACAGGATGGACCGTTGGAAAGGGGATTCAGTGCCCTTTGAAGATTCATTCAGTCTCGATCAAGCTGAAGAGTTTGACTTTTGGTTAAACGGAGCCTGGGAGCATCCGATGGCCTCTAGGTCGGTACTCGGGGTATGGCCTGGGTTTGCAGTGATGAAGGGAGGTGTTAGGGACTAAGGAGAGTTTAGGGGGTCATAGAATAGGGTGCCTATAACATCCATACAACGGTACAACCCCCGAAATGTATAAATAAATGGTCTATTCTTATTACTAAACATAATGAAGGCCTATCATTATTACCTTCTAGGATCACTCACCCATACTAGGTAAAGTCTAAAGTTGTCCCGACCCGAACACCTCATCATGATTGAAGGATAAATCATTACGTCTATCCATCATTCATATGTCACACATGCTAAAGTCCATATGATAATATCTCTCCGTGAACCCTCTCCGTTCATGGATACTTAGACATATGACCTTGGGGTAAAATGACCATGACAAACTCGTCTACACACTGAGGCACCATTGGAGTTAGCACCGTACGTGCCCCATAATGGAATCCCACCTAGCACGTCAGCGTGAATATTTACAAATGGTATGTATAACACATAAAACATCCATTTAATTATAATCCTTGTTAATGAGTTGAGTCAAATAAATATATAAACATACCGAACCAATGCTACCAGATTACATCTACAACTCTCACTATTGGGATAAATAAACATAATGTGTGCAACCCTTAATAACGGTTTAAGATAAATCACATACACATTCCAACCCAACACTATTGGTTCACAGTAATCATCTCCATTTATAAAAAAGGTATAAGACATCTATAACCTTATACTCATTCCAAGATACATTCACCCTAAAACTCTAGGTTCCCAAATCTAGGTATTGTCTCACCCTACCATATGCTAAAATGCACACATTAACTATATTAAATCTCAGTTAGCCCAAGTCCATTCTTCCTAGGCATCCTGTCTAGGTATAATCCCACACCTAATTTAAATGAAATCATGAGACATAGAAACTACCTCACTCTAAGAAGTTATAACCCAAACCTAATCTCACCCAAAGGATGTTAACCCAACTAGTAAAACACAGTTACTCAAATCAATCCTGATCATTAAGCCCAATCTTTAAATTTTACAAATTCCCAATCAACGAACCCATTCTACACTCGAATTTACGATCAAATATCAAATTCTCAATTAAACCCTTTCAATAAACTATTTTCCCTCCAACTATCCTAAATATCAATCTCCAACAATTCAAAGCATAAGAATATACCTATATTCTATATGTACATGAAAACAATATGCCAACAAATCCTATCTCTAGGCACTAAAACCAAAATTCCCAATAAATTACACAAAAGCCTAAACTAGGTCATACTCGATACCACAAGTCGATTAGTGTTTTGGGACCGGTTAATCGATCAACACAAAACCTCCAAAATTTTCCTTATTACAGGATTCTCAATCTTCAACCCTTGTCTCTCCATCCTATATTAATGAACCGAAAAACTTTGCCCAAGCATCCATCCAATATTCAAATTATAAAAACACACCATCTACATAATTGGAACATATTTCCATTATCATTTCTCAAATCTATACCAAGATTTAAAGAAAA
The DNA here is from genome assembly GCA_949130495.1 of Sambucus nigra. Lineage (NCBI taxonomy): Eukaryota > Viridiplantae > Streptophyta > Magnoliopsida > Dipsacales > Adoxaceae > Sambucus > Sambucus nigra. The sequence continues at coordinate 149,647,724 of OX422212.1, read as the reverse complement.
ACCCCAATTTCTATTCAAGAACCCTAGATATATCCAATTCTACAAATTTTCATGGAGTGATTTAATTAAACATAGAGTTTTTATATGCTTTTCAATATAATATAGGTTCACATCATTATCGATTTATTTTAATCAAAGTTCATGGAGAAATCAATCACTATAAAGGGAAAATCAACCTAATTAACATCTAAATTAGGCTAATTATGAAAATTAACTAATTAATTATCTAAAATCAGACTTGTAACCTAAATTGATTTGGATTTGCAATGAATAGATACAATCTTGACATACATACAATCATAATCATATTCTATATAAACTTGCCTCATGATTTGTGGAGAAAACCAAACCAAATCTCCCAATTTCTCCTCTTCTCTCCATGGTCCTTCTCTCTAGACCCCTTAGTGCTTCTCAAATGTATTTTATGCAAAATGAGATACCTAATGACCCTTTAAAACCTGTAGCCCATGAAATTACACTTCGGCTACAATGGGCCTCACCTAAAAGGGTCCAAATTCAACTCTAAATGAATTAAAAACTTATCCAAGCCTTATATTAACCCAATAGGCCTTTAAACTATCATTTTTGAACAAATATCGATTTAAATTAAATTCGTAAGTTTTTCAAAGAACCCTTATTTAATTAGCGTCTACTTTTAAACCAAATAAAATCAACCCTTAAACATGCATCTAAATCAACCCATCAAATATAAAGCATGCGACACAAAGTTAAGGAAAAATCCCCGAAGGGCAAAACCTTTTATTTCTAGAAGTTTAAAGAATTTACAAGACCATTGACTTACATACAACCTGATAATCACCCACAAGTGTAACGCACGGTGTCTTCGGTAAACCTTCAAAGCAACGGCTAGAAACAGTGTGACACAGAAATACCTGCAGGTGTCGGTTCCTATGTCGGCGGATGGAAGTTTCCCTTTCCAGGAGGACAACAATGAAGAAGAGAACGGCTTCTCCACAAGGGTTGAACAAACCAAAGTTGTGTTCTTGGGTTACCAAAAAGATTCACAAAGGATTGGCAATTGTATGAATCAAAACATGAGTCTTGGGACTCAAAAATATGAAGACTAGAGTAATTTGGACTCTCAAAAACATCTTCTAAAGTCTTGCAAAACAACTCCCCCGAAGTTGGTATTTATAGGAAAAAATATGAAGAGTCCCATGTTCTTAAAACTCTAAAATTCTATCCAGCGTAAAAAAAAAACAACATTCTTTAAGGAATTTTCTCTATCTTCAAAAGGTCATAACTTCTTCACCGTAGCTCGGATTGAGGTGCCGTTTTTTCCAGTATCTTCATTGCGGAGAGCTCTTAAACTTTATAGTTGATCATACCTACGAACTATGGATGTAAAATTACGAAAATGCCCTTGAACTCTCCTATCGTGCCTTTTTTTCACTGTTTTGACTTCCCTTGCGTACCACTTGCATTAAGTCCCTAAAATCTTGGACCGTGAAGTCGTTGAGGCAGATGTGGGACATATTAATGGAGATGTTGAATGCTTGATTCTCGGAATTCGGATTGAGGCCGTCGAGTGACATCTTGAGGAGACGTGCCAAATGTAGCGGCGTACGACATACATAAATGTAACATGTTGGACATGAGAAAAATGTCCTTACAGTTTTAAACCAGAAATGGACATTCTACACATCCCAAAATCCAATTAATAAATATATCCAAAATGAATAAATAACAACTCAGCTATTCAATAATTACCCGGTACAAATTCAAATATTAATTAATTTAATTATTTAATTACCATGTCTTAAATACAATTTCAAATCCAATTTAAATAACATATAAAATATATATATAATGGAATTTCCAATCATAATAAGCACACGTAATTAACTTTTATTCAATTTAAATATTCACAAAAAAATAAGGGGTATTACATTCCTCCTCCCTTAAAGAGGGAATTTCTTCCTTGAAATTTGAGTTAATTATAATCAGAGTCAAACATCTAATAATATGTCACTCGTAGCGTCTTCCCTCTACTATAATAAATATATACACTACGACCTAATACACACCTAGGTATCTCTCATCTTAAATCATGTTCGGTTATACTCTAAACTGAGTAGTCTAACCGTTGAATAACAGTTGATCCCTCAAGAACTGCTTTAATCGTGTACCCAAAAAACATCATGCACACTAACGATGACAAAGTGAGGTCAAACGACACCGACCTTGCCCTCTCTAGGCCTTCTAGAGGAGCTTCCCATCGGGTTGCCTTCTCTCTATTCAAACTCGAACTCCAAAATTTCCATAATACGCCTGAAGCTCCAAACCAGGCTTTTAGTCGCTCTCAAATTCCTTTTCCTACTTTGTCGAAGTTTATAATTTCTAGTATGGACACCCTATCCTTCAAGGTATTCCCAAATACCCACGCATTAATATATTCCTAACTTATAGCTCAAATCAAGATGGTCAATTAACTCCAATTTCCCCAAATGGTCACATGCCCTATTTATGATTCCAAGTTCTCATTAAAATGAATTGGTTTCCTCTACCACCTATATGTTGGTGTTGTAAACACTGCACCTCTTCAAATGTCTATGTACTTTTATCATCTGACAGACAGGAACACCCTCTCAACCAAAATAATATCAACGATTACTTCATCTTATTAATCGTACATACTTTCCCTAATTATGCACACCTTATCATATTTGGAATGTATAGTAAACAAAAAAACACGCACCTCACTCAAAATTACTTTTCATAATTTGGGACCTCCCTGATAAAAAAAATCCTTGAATAATGTACCCCTCTCATAGCATCAAATGGAGACATGAGCCTATTACCAATACTATTTGTATACCCAGTCTCGGTAAACCTCAATGCTGGGCATAAACCACCCCTTAATCACTTATTTGGGTGTAGCGAACACCACTATTACACCATTTCCTCTTCACTAAGGCATTGGAAAAAATTTGCTCGAACTACACCTTCATGTGGTAAAAAATCAACTAATGACCAGCCCACTCCATATTGTGATAAAAAATGCCTTTAGGATTTTATCCTATCAATTTCACCATTGGTGATAATACGCTCCTATTTCAATTGACAGAATAGGGCAATCTGCTTAATAGGTACAATTGGTCATTGATACATAATAACAATCTCCTTAACCGTTCCAATCCTCCACTTAGTTAACCACACCTCTTTTTGTAACTTCCTTATAGTAACTCCGTCCCTAAATACTTTATAAGTTTAAAAATAGTGGTGTTCATTCCCATGACGCCTATACTAACCCTGACAAAGTCAATCCCATAATATGCCCTCACGGAGGATCCAATGTTAGTGACAATATCCAAGGAATAATCAAACCCTTTATGTAGGTGATAACTCAACATCCCAAATAACTAAAGACTATAAGAACCGTAGACTATCGATGACATCTTTACATAATCGAGATATCAACTAATGTACTCATATCCATATATAGACGAGTGTTCCAGACCTTCTCCCAAGCCTAAGCACAACTGCCCAAAGAAAAACTCGGCCTAAAAATGGCTTATGAAAGCCTACCCTCAGTAGTCAGTATAAACTTCAAAAATAGATATGCACACAAGATAAATAATTATACGATGATATCTCATCTAAAAGTAAAAAAAAGTGATTGAAACAAAGCCGACCAAACAAACAGCCACGCCTTTACAATCACGGCGTAAAGTATACCCCTCCCGATTGAGGGTAACCACAAATTCATAAAGCTCACAGGAAATCTACATACCTCATGATCATAGTAAGCACGCACTACTTAATAAATAATGGCAATTCCTCGATGTGTAACACAGACTCATGTGTGCAATCCATAAAAATATCCATAACCATCTCCGAGAGGTACCTCAAAAAGTTAGTTGTCACTAAGGCATTTAATAACTAGGTGGCCTCACTCACCATGACCGTAACACCTTCCTCTAAAGGAACTATAGAAATGGAACATGAAGTTTTGCAGACCTTACTTATTTGGTCATTTTTATTAAAATTTGCAACATTTGTCCTGATCTCATAAATCGTGGCTCCACTGGATCTACTGGACAAAACAGATCATATCATCCACTATTGGAAACCTCTTAGGGTTAGCTCTCCCTATGCGTTTCCTTTTGCTGGTGAGGTCCCCCTGCTTGGGTCCATACCACAACATCTTATTCATTGGTCCTAATTTAGCTTCGGTCTTCCCGATCTTAGGGACATTATCCCCATAATGGTTATAATATTATTACTAATGTAGGAGTGTAACTTTAACCATGTGGGTGCAAATGGTGAAAAAATGGGTTACCCAATAACACCTACCAAACCTTTCACACAAGGTTTCTACCAATGCCAAAAAGTCTTTCCCGTACTATCTGATAATAAAAAAATTCATTCTTTTCTTTCGTATCAATCTCCTCATATGCAGAGAGAGAAAGATAATTGAAATCCTCCTCATATTGTCCACCATACGGCTTCACAGATGAGGTCTTCGAAAACTTAATTCTAATGCCGTTACAGATGGTGAGTGAAAATATTTCCCCTCAAACCATATGCTAAGTACTTATTAACGGTACCATGTCCAAAAACCACTAACTCTCGACCGAAGTCTACCTTATATGTGGGACGTCTCGCAAGAAAAATCCAAACAAGTACCCCTCCTGATACACTTGTTTAATTTGATTTGTTCGCTAGGAAAAAATGGTGTAAAACCTCGTAAACGGTCATCATTATATAGAATACAAAACCTAAACGAGTAGCCAATGAATGCAATACAGGAAAAGCAACGAGCCACTTAAGATCCCTAGGACACTAGAACCTGGAATGATTTGATACCAAATGTGACACCTCATAAAAATCCATTAATAGATTGATCAGATATAATATGAAAATCACAGTGTTGATACCAAATTTAGCCTGCTGACATGGCTCAATTAAGTAAAGACACATGACAATCTGCATGGCAATAATAAACATTTCCGAACAACGCCTTGACTCCGAGGACCCATACTGCAACGAGGAGCTCCACTTCCCCGACGAACTCAAATGATCCGAACTACAAGAGTCCTCCGAGAAACTTCAATACACCGAGCAACTTATGAGTGCCGAGAAACTTAAGCGGTCTGAGCTGCACCTCGAACAAAGCATTAATTGCAAGATAACCAACAGATCGACTGCTCATTCAATGCTTATCATTAAATACACATGTATACGCTTAAGGGGCATTAATGAATTATCCTTTCACATTACAGCCTAGAGGCTATAAATACATTGTATCATTCTCATTGTAGGGGGACCGAAATTTCTTGACAAAACCTGTAATCGAGAATTCCCAAACAAGTCAGCAATAACAGAAACAGTGGACGTAGGCCATTCTTATAAGGCTAAACCACTTTAAAATTTCTTTGTCTCATTTAATTTTATCCGTGATTAAATAATTAGATACGATCTAGTTTTTTACATCCACAGATTGGTGCCGTCTGTGGGAAGAGACTGGTAATATCATTTTTCATAAAAAATAATCCATCAGAAATGGCTGATAATCCAGAACCCAGCAATCAAAATGGTGGAAACCCTTCAAATCCATCTGCTTTGCCAAATGTTCCAGATCTGGCAGGAATAATGACAAATCTGGCCATCCATGCAAGAAACTATGCGACAACTCATACAGACCCTTCATGGCGGTGCACCAGCCCATTTAGGACAGCGAAGTGTTCAAAGACATACCCATTTACTTTTTTCGCATACTAGGCATACTGAATCATATCGTGCTAATGAATCTGATGATTTTACTTACCAACCAGGAAGAACTTCGTCAGTGCTAGCCACAGATACTGAACAAAAAGTCACTCTCTCCTCAGAAAGGACCAGTGCGCTGGAAAGGTTAAGTAGGGTATCTCCTTTTGATCGATTGGTCCCTAGGAGGAACAAAATTCCTCCTAAGGATGCATCGAAGAGTTTTAGAAGACCAACATATTTAAGGGAAGGATCTGCCCAATCGCGAACAGCTGCTCATCAAGATAGATCTCAGGAAGCCACATCAACACGATCAGTTGCTCGAACCAACAGGCCCGAGGAAGGAAATGATGCATGGAAAGGCTCTATTCAGAGTCTGGAGGATAGATTGGGAGAAATGCCTAAGGCCAAGAACCCTTTACAATGAACTTTTGTTCAAGGAACACCCTTTGTCCAGGCCGTTGTGGATTTTCCCACACCGTCAAAGTTCAAAGCACCTGTTGTGACCCCCAAATATGATGGAAAGACCGATCCTGTTCTTCATATAAAGCAATATCAAGCTTCAGCCGACATCTATGCTGTCCCAGACGAGATGAGATGCAGAGCATTCTCGGGAACTCTTACCGGATCTGCTTAGATATGGTACAATAATCTTCCTCGAGGTAAGATCTCAACTTTCTTTTAACTGGCCGAGTTATTCATTGGGAATTTCTGTTTTGGGTCAAAGCCAGTAAAATGAGTAGCGCATTTGTTAAGTGTTAGACAAAAAGCTGGTGAAAGCACCAGAGATTACATAACTCGTTTTAATAACGAGAAACTCGAAGTCATAGATTATGAGGAAAAGACAACGATCACCGCCTTGGTGAGTGGGTTGTTGCCCAACAAGTTATATTACACTTTGGCTAAAGATCCACCCATAACCATGTCAGAACTGATGGCAAAAGCGGCCAAAATCATGAATGCCGAGGAGGCTATGGCTGCGAAGAAGAATATGGATAAAGAAACCAAGGTGTAGGTTGATAAAGCCAAGAAGAAAGAGCATAAGAACAATGGTGGTGATAAACAATCCAAAAATAGGTCGACATGGGAGGTGTTGAAAAAATTTGATAATTATACTCCTTTGAAGATAGGTATCAACCACGTCCTGGAAGAAATTAAGAATAACGAGGAGTTAAACTGGCCAAAGAAAATGAAGGCAGACCCTGACAGGAGAAATAAGGAAAAATATTGCGAGTTTCATAAAGATCATGGCCATATGACTAAAAATTGCATAGCTCTTCAGAATGAGATCGAAACACTCATTAGACGAGGAAAACTGACAAAGTATGTTGATCGTAGAAATGAAAGAAGAAACAACGACCGAGCAAGAGAGAGGTCTAGATCTCCTCGTCGATCATAGGAGAACAAGAAAAGAGACCATGAAGATGATCTAGAAGATAACCCCGATCTTTCCAAAAGACCAAGGCAGCCAGAACGTGAGGTATTTTCAATACGTTTTGGGTCAATTGATTGTAATGTTATTACAGGTGGAGATGCAGGAGGAGGAGATCTTACTGCAGAAAGAAAAGCTTACCTATGTGAGGCTCAAGCCTGCTCGTATATTCAGTGAATAAATTTAGCTGAGGAGGATCGCCCGAGAAAGATAAACAAAGAGAAATTAGTCATTGGTTTCTCAAAGAACGACCTCGCAGGTGTCCTATATCCTCATGATGACCCGTTAGTAATCAAAATGAGGATGAAAAAAGTGATGATTTCAAGAGTTTTGGTAGATAATGGTAGCTCGGCAGATATCATGTTCTACTCGTGCTTTGACAGTTTAAATCTAAAGTTATCTCAACTGGAGCCTTATCATAGACCCCTCCTCAGTTTTGCTAGCGAGAAAGTTTTTCCACTTGGGACGATCAAGTTGGATATATTCATTGGTACATGGCCTGCTTGCCGAACATAAATAATACATTTCTTCGTGATGGATAAGAATGTTCAGTCAGCCTACAACATCATCATGGGAAGGGTCGGATTGAAGAAGTTCGAAGCAGTACCATCTACAGTACATCAATGCCTAAAGTTCCCAACGAATTTTAGAGTAGGAGTTATGAAGGGTGATCAAAAAGTAGCTCGGGAATGCTATTATTCATCTGCCGAGCAAGAGGAGCTGGAGGAATCAAGGAAAAAGACTACTACTTATCAAGTGGATGAAGGTAAAAAAATTGAAACATTGGATCCTAGAGATGAATCGCAACTCGTGAAAGGTCAGGTGGTGGAAGCTATAGAAAACATCATTCTGGACGACGAGCATCCTGAACGAACAACTCAAATAGGTTCATCATTGAATGCCTCACTAAAACAGGAACTGATAACTTTCCTAAGAAGCAAAAAGAAAACTTTTGCGTGGAGTCATGAGGATATGCCTGGAATAGACCTAAATTTCCTATGTCATGAGCTCAACGTGAATAAGGAGATCAAACCAGTGAAGTAGAGAAGAAGAATATTCAGTCCTGTGAAGAATCAAGCTATACAAGAGGAGGTCGAGAAGCTCCAGAAAGCTTGCTTCATCGAAGATGTTAAATATCCAAACTGGTTAGCCAATGTGGTGATGGTAAAGAAGAAAAACAACAAATGGAGGATATGTGTAGACTTCACCGACCTCAACAAAGCATGCCCAAAGGATCACTTTCCATTACCCCGAATTGATCCACTGGTAGATGCTACCTCGGGACACGAGCTGCTAAGCTTCATGGATGCTTATTCTGGTTACAACAAGATTAAAATAAAACCTGAAGACAGGGAGAGTACTTCTTTTATTACCCCTAGGGGAACTTATTATTATAATGTTATGCCTTTTGGTTTGAAAAATGCAGGTGCCACATATCAGCGGCTGATGAACAAGGTCTTTGCCGAACAAATCAGTTGCAATATGGAAGTCTATGTTGACGATATGCTGACAAAGAGCAAGAAAGCTGCCGACCATCTAGTTAACTTAGGCCAGACCTTTGATCAACTGGATAAATATCAGATGAAGTTGAACCCGACAAAGTGCGTATTTGGAGTACGAGAAGTAATGTTCCTTGGGTACATCGTCAATCAACGAGGCATTGAAGCAAATCCTGAAAAGATCAAAGCTCTATTAGGGCTACGATCTCTAACGACGAAGAAATAAGTACAGAGTCTCATAGGACGAGTAGCAGCACTCAACAGATTTGTATCGCGAGCAACTGATAGATGTCTCCCATTCTTCAAAACGCTCCGAAAGACTTTTGAGTGGAATAGTGAATGCGAGAAGGCTTTTCAAGACCTGAAGAAGTATCTGGGAGCACTTCCATTGTTGTCCAGGCCAGTGATGGGAGAAAATTATACTTGTATCTGGTAGTATCGAAGAATGCAGTTAGCTCAGCATTGATCAGAGTGGAGATTGGAGTGCAAAAACCAATTTATTACACGAGTAAGGCCTTCCGAGGAGCAGAGATCAGATATTCAAAACTGGAAAAGTTAGCACTGGCGCTAATTGAGGCGAGCAGGAGAATGAGGCCATACTTCCAAGCACATACTATAGTCGTATATACTAATATTCCGTTAAGGCAAGCCCTTCATAAACCAGAAAAATTAGGGAGATTGATGTACTGGGCAATAGAGCTTGGTGAATATGATATAATTTACGAACCCAGATCATCGCTTAAAGGGAAAGCAGTAGCAGATTTTATAGCAGAGTTCACCTATCCTGATACCCCCAAGGAGCAAAAGATGCTCACCGATCAACCTGTGGATGTTACAGGATCAACAAACACTTGCCCAGACCAACTTAGGTTGGTAAAAGGGCAAATAGATGTTACAGGATCATCAAATTTGATCCCATACCAACTTAGGTTGGTAAAAGGGAAAGAAAAGATGGTCGACGAAGAGCAAGAAATATCAGAGGAGGGTGAAAGGAAGAAACAAATATTTCACCGAGGAACTCTATCGGATCAGAAAGTAGAAGACGAGTTGCCTATATGGAGGCTATATGTAGATGGCTCATCTTGCACAATAGGCTGTGGGGCAGGGATTGTTTTGAACAGCCCGGACGAGATTGACATGGAATACGCCCTACGCTTCCAATTCAAAGCTTCCAATAATGAGGCTGAGTATGAGGCCATGATTGCAGGCCTTAATTTGGTAAAAACTATGGAGGCACAATAGGTTATTGTCTTTAGTGATTCTCAATTGATAGTAAACCAAATGTTGGGAATATATGCAACCAAAGGAGAATTAATGATTAAGTATCATGCAAAGGTGATGGAGTTGGTATCAGAATTTGTTGCTGTTTAGTTGGTAAGAATACCAAGAATGGAGAATGCGAGAGCAGACTCCCTAGCCCGATTAGCATCAGCTACTCGTATCGAGCTGCGAAGAACAATACTAATTGAAGTATTGGCTAGTCGAAGCATAGATGAAGATCTGATGATGAATTTTATTACCCTTGATTTAGGACCATCTTGGATGGATCCCATCAGGGCATATATTGAGAAAGGGGAATTACCAACCGACAAAATCGCAGCCAAGAAATTGAAGTTTAAAGTTGCTCGTTATATACTGACTAATGGTATTTTGTACAGACGAGGAATTATGGAAGGTTTATAAAGATGTGTACATACCTTCGAGGTGAAAGAATCGATTGAAGAGATCCATGAAGGGTCCTGTGGAGCCCATGTAGCAGGTCGGACGCTTTTACAAAGGGTGATGACGCAGGGATACTATTGGCCAATGATGAGAGCTGATTGTATAGCCTATGCCTAGAAATATGACAAGTGCCAGCGCTTTTCCTCCATTCGAAGAACTCCACAAGCATTATTGACGCCTATCACTTCCCCTTGGCCATTTTCCATGTGGGGAATTGACTTGGTCAGACCACTTCCAACGACTAGAGGAAGGTTCAAATATCTCGTCGTCGCAGTGGATTATTTTATTAAGTGGGTAGAAGCCGAGCCTCTTGTCGACATGACGTACGAGAAGGTATATCAATTTGTCTGGAAAAATATCATTTGTAGATATGGTCTTCCCCATGCATTCATCACCAACCATGGAATGCAATTTGATAATGAAGAATTCGCTGCCTACTGCCATCAGTCTAATATTTTGAAGCTCCACTCAACACCAGGTCATCCCCAAAGAAATGGACAGACTGAAGTGACGAACAGGACACTGCTAAATGGCTTGAAGAGAAGACTAAGTGATGCAAAAGCAAATTGGATCAACGAGTTACAGTCAGTACTGTGGGCTTATCGCACTACTCCCCGAGCAGCAACTGGAGAATCACCATATATGCTGGCGTTTGGTAGTGAAGCTGTTATACCTGCCGGTTAGGTCTCCCAACGCACATGGTACTAAATTTCAATTCCCCTGTCAGCGACTTAATGAGAAGATTGGATTTGGACATGCTCGAGGAAGTTAGAGAAGAAGCAGCCATCAGGAATGCTACTTACCAACAACGAACAACTTTGTTCTATAATAAGCGGGTGAAGAAGTGCGACCTGAAGGAAGGAGACTATGTGCTAAAGAAAGTGATTTAAAAGCACAACAAACTGGTGGCAAACTGGCATGGACCATACCGAGTTACAGAAGTTGTTCGACCAGGAACTTATCGAATAGCAACTTTAGAGGGGGAGGACTTTAAGAATGCATGGAATGCAGAACACCTGCGCAAGTATTATCAGTGATGTAAACTCTCATGTAACGCAGTTCCATCAGTATGAATAAAATGAAGATATTCTGCCAGATTCTCTCCTTTTATTGAATTTTTTTTGGGGAATACTAGTGCTACACACTACTCGGCTCATACTACTCGACAAAGATATTCCTAAAAATGCCAACTTCGGTTGGTTAGGAAACAAAATATTCCTAAAAATGCCAACTTCGGTTGGTTAGGAAATAAAATATTCCTAAAAATGCCAACTCGGTTTGGTTAGGAAACAATATTCCTAAAAATGCCAACTCGGTTTGGTTAGGAAACAATATTCCTAAAAATGCCAACTTCGGTTGGTTAGGAAACACAATATTTCTAAAAATTCCAACTCAGGTTGGTTAGGAAGAACAATATTCCTAAAAATGCCAACTCGGTTGGTTAGGAAACAAAATATTCCTAAAAAAGCCAACTCGGTTTGGTTAGGAAGCAAAAATATTCCTAAAAATGCCAACTTAGGTTGGTTAGGAAACAAAATATTCCTAAAAATGCCAACTTCGGTTGGTTAGGAAGAAAAAATATTTTCCAGAAGTACCAAAGTTGGTCGGGAAGAGAAAAGTTCACCAATTTAGGTTGGTCGAGAATTAAAAGATGTTGATCATTAGTGTTTTTTCGGGCATTTTCTCATTTTTTTCTTTCTTTTTCAATTTTCATTTTTTTTCTTTTTTCTTGCTATTTTTCTTTTCTTGCCCTCCTTTTTTTATTACACACTTTGGATTTACTTGATGAATTTCCAAATTTTCACAATTTCGGGCTATTTGGGTTTTTCGGGTTATCAAACGAAAGGGAAATATTTTATTAGGCTCAAATTGGGTTGCAAAGGGATAATTTTTTTACAACTTTATTATGGCTAAATATTTTTGGGTTAAACAAAAGAGGGTCTACTTCATTGTCCAAATTGCTAATCACATTACCATATGCATCTCGAGATTACTTAAGTTTAAAGATATATTTAGCACGAATTTCGAGACAACATTTCACACATTTCTCATAACCGATCAAAACAAAGGATTGAGATCATCAACAACTTATTAAAACGCTGAAAAGAACTTTGTGTTAATCATAAACTCGAATTGATTTAAAAACTCATAAAAAATTAGAAGGCTCGAAATCTCACCGGCGTTTATTAATCTCCACACTTTTCGTAAAGTCGTCAATTTTCTTTCAATTTCCATCTTCGGTCAATTTTGGCTTAGTGCATTTTGATTGTTAACAATTTGAGACTTTAAATAGAATAAAGGTGATATTTTTGAAAAATTTAAATTCCAATTTTTATTTATTTTGAAGAAAAATATTTTTGGCTTTTTTCAAAAAATTTCAATTTTTTTTGTATGCGAAGTTTTATGAATACACACTTGTCATCCTCCCTAACTTAGTCGTTTGCATTGTCCACAATCAAAAGGACGATAAAGCTAAATAAGACGAAATAAGGAGTGTGATAAATAAAACAAGCAAAATTCTAGAATAAAAAATGTTTAGTACAACTTCACTGTGGAAACAAGAGATAAAAATTAAAAAAAAAAACACACAGGACACCATCACATAACATAGCTAGATGGGGGGAAACTTGCACAGGCTCCAACGGGGCTGCCTACGAGGCTGGTGGGGGGTGAGAGCTACCGGGGGCACTGGGGTCATACGGATCATGAAAATAGGCAGGAAGGGGGGCATCGGGACCCAACTGGAGACGATAAAGATCAGCCTGCATACGCAATATCAGACTCTTGTCCCGTTGGTATGAGGACATAAACCCATCAAAACGTGTCTCAAGAGAAATAACGCGCTTGGTGAGACCCGTACCAACCGGAACATAATCAGGATCAATAGTTTCATCATATTTCTCCTCCTCACCTTCTTCCATCTCAACATCTTCGTTAGGAACAACCTCTTCCGCAGCAGCTGCCTTATCACCCGAGGTATCATTGTTACCTCATCGCGCATGAATCAACTGGATTTTCTTGTCACTGCGGGTGAGGGATTCTTGCCCAAGGGGCTTGGGCAAGTTAATAAGATCTTGCAGGGGAACAATACCGACATCCTTAAGAAAGGAGGTAATGAGACGAGTGTAAGGAAGAGGGCCCCTACCCTTTTTGTCCAGCGCCACTCAAATGATATCATTGTAAAGCTTGCGGGCCAAATTGATAACAGTGGCATGGTCAAACAGGTGATAGACCATAGTATCTTGACGCGGGCGCATAGACGAGACATTTGAAGTTTGCAAAAGGTTAGCACAAACAGGATGTGAAAAGTGATACGGGCCTTATCGGATAATCGACCAACCAGATACGTCTCGGTATTCCAAACCGAACTCGGAGCGATTCGAGACATGCAAACATCTTTGGAAATAGCTGGATTATGGCTGGGATATGTAAATTGGGCTGGAGTGATCACACATTTAGACTCGAGTTTCCGGGCCATAAGTTCAAGTGAGAACAGTATCGGTGTTGAGGCAACAAAGGATTGAGACGAAATCTGCTGTACAAACGAGCGAACCGTAAAACTGACGCACTTCATTCTCCCATACAGCCTCGTAGGGTTCATTGAAAAATCTTCACCAGCCTCGGGACATGAACATCCTAGTGACAAAATTAGGCAGCTGATCCCAAAGCACCTGGTGCTCAATGTGGATTTTTCGCCTCGGACCGAAAAAATAGCGGCACTAATTTGCCTCATGGCGGGAACGATATTCGCCATTGCCATCAGGCAGGACTTCAACCGAATTATACTTCTAGAGAGCAGCCATGGTAATGGAAGAACTAGACAAAAAGTGAGAGAGAAGAGTGGAGATGGAGATGTGAGAGAAAGAGGAGGGGGTAGGGGTGATATTTATAGGTTGGATGGTGGGTAGGGGGGAAGAATTGGGAAGAAATAAGGGGGACGAATTTTTGGGGTGAGGAAGGGATTGGGGGAGTGAATGGGGTGAGGATTGATGAGGTTTTAACCTCAAAAAATTGCGCAGCCTACAGATGACCGGATCGATCTGGATTCAGACTGGATCGGTCTGGTTTCCTTTTTTATTGATTTCGTTTTGAGGCCGGATCGGTTCCTTTTTTTTAGGGCCGGACCGATCCGATTTGTAAAAATCCCAGCTCTTCCCTCCTTTAGTTTAGTGACCACTTTCAGCTTGTTTTCTCTACCCCAACGTCCCCTCCTATATAATTAGACCTCAAAACTCACAAAACTCACATCGAAACCCGAAACGCTCCCGAGACCTGTGTTGGATTCCCACCTCTGGTAGTGACACACAACTATGATTTCCTAACTAGTCTAACATCCTATGACTACTATACACAACAGACACCCCATACACATCGGGGGTGCGACAACCTCACCTTTCGTGCTCAGTCAATCCCCATAAATGGGGTCCGACAACCAGATCGTGTCGGCTTCCATTACAACCGCTTCCAAATACGGCTTGATACGTTGGCCGTTAACCTTGAATGTGTTTCCCCCTTTTTGATCCTCTAGTTCAACAACTCCATGGGGGAATACTTCCTTCACAATGAATGGACCTGACCATCGTGAACGCAATTTTCCGGGAAACAAGTGCAACCTCGAGTTGTAGAGAAGTATTTTTTATCCCGAATGAAACTCTTTACGTCGGATGACTCTGTCGTGAGCTTATTTCATTCGTTCCTTTGAGATTTTAGCACTTTCATACGCATCATTGCATATTTCTTCTAACTCATTCAACTGAAGTTTACGTGTTTCACCGGATTTTTTCATGTTAAAATTCACCCTTTTGATAGCCCAATACGCTTTGTGTTCAATTTCAACAGGAAGATGACAAGGTTTGCCATATACAAAATGAAATGGGGACATCCCAAGGGGATTTTTGTATGCAGTTCGATATGCCCAGAGCGCATCATTCAATCTGAGAGACCAATCTTTCCTGCTAGGTTCGACTGTCTTTTCTAAGATATGCTTGATTTCTCGATTGGCTAACTCGACTTGGCCATTCGATTGAGGGTGATAAGTCGTTCCAACTTTATGGACGACCCCATACTTTCGCATGAGATTTTCCATCGGCCTATTACAAAAATGAGTGTCATTATCACTGATGATAGCCTTAGGAACTCTGAATCGAGAAAGTATGTGTTTTTGAATGAACTTTATCACCACCTTATTATCATTCATCCTTGTAGCTATGGCCTCTACCCATTTTGTGACGTAGTCTACTGCGATGAGGATGTATAGAAAACCAAAAGAGGGTGGAAAAGGCCCCATGAAGTCAATACCCTAGCAATCAAACAACTCTAAGACAAGAATGGGGGTCAACGGCATCATGTCACGACGAGTGATAACTCCCATTCTTTAGCATCTATCACATGATTTGCAAAAAGTATTCACATTCCGGAAGATTGTGGGCCAATAGAGACCGCTTTGCAGGATTTTCGCAGTAGTTTTGTTTTTGGAAAAATGACCTCATGCTTCTGTATGACAAAATCGAATTACCCCTTGAATTTTTTCATCAGGTACACATTTTCAGATGATTTGATTCTCATAATACTTAAACAAATATGGATTATCATAAAAGAACATGCGTGACCAAGTAATGAACTTCCTTCTCTTTTGTGGAGTCCAATTGGAGGGAACGACTCCAGTGACAAGGTAATTTACTATATCCGCAAACCAAGGAAGAGAAGAAGTAGCAAATAGATTTTCATCCAAAAAATATTCGTCTATGGGGATGTGATCAATAGGTACGTTGGACGAGAGGCGTGACAAATGGTCAGCAACGACGTTTTCTACTCCTTTCTTATCTTGAATCGAGAGATTAAACTCTTGTATGAGTAGGATCCACCTTATTAGGCGCAGTTTGGCATCTTTCTTGGTCAAAAGATAATTAAGGGGCGAGTGATCAGTGAAGCAAATGATAGGCAACCCAACAACGTAAGAGCGGAATTTATCGAGAGCAAAAACGACTGCTAGTAATTCTTTCTCCGTGGTGGAGTAGTTAAGCTGGGGGACAGATAATGTCCTACTAGCATAGTAAATAACATGAGCTTTCTTGTCTTTTCTTTGTCCGAGAACAACCCCAATCGCGTAATCACTTGCATCACATATAAGCTCAAATGGGAGTGACCAATCGGGAGATTGCATGATAGGAGCAAAAATTAACATGCTTATGAGTTTATCGAAAGCTTCTTGGCATGCGTTATTCCACTCAAACGGAGTGTCCTTCATGAGAAGATTACTTAAGGGTCTAGCGATGGCGCTAAAGTCTTTAATAAATCTCCTATAAAATCCAGCATGGCCTAAAAAGGACCTCACATCTTTAAGAAATTTTGGCGGGGGTAACTCAGCTATGACTTCTATTTTTGCTCGATTAACCTCAATTCCCTTAGATGAAACTATGTGGCCCAGAACTACGCCCTCAGTGACCATAAAATGGCATTTTTCCCAATTGAGGACTAAGTCCTTTTCCACACACCGGAATAAAACTCTTTCAAGATTAACTAAACATTGTTCGAAAGATGGACCGAAGACGCTGAAATCGTCCATGAACACCTCAAGACCTTTTTCTATCATGTCGCTAAAGAGACTCAACATGCACCTTTGAAAAGTTGCTGGCGCATTACATAACCCAAAAGGCATACGTTTGTAGGAAAATGTACCAAACGAACATGTAAAAGTCGTCTTTTCTTGATCAAGTACATCCACTTCAATCTGATTATAGCTAGAATACCCATTTAGGAAATAATAGTAAGGATGGCCAGCTATTTGTTCAATCACCTGGTCGATAAACGGCAATGGAAAATGGTCTTTTCTTATTTCGGCATTGAGTTTTAGGTAATCAATGCAAACATGCCACCCAATGGTGGTGCGTTGCAGTATTAATTCTCCCTTAGCGTTTTCAACCACAGTCATACCCGACTTCTTTGGAACGACCTGTATTGGGCTCACCCATTTACTATCGGAAATGGGATAGATAATCCCAGCATCTAACAATTTGATGATTTCCGCTCGAACTACATCTTCCATGGTTGGGTTCAGTCACGTTTGCATCTCTCTCGAGGGCTTCACCTCCTCCTCGAGATGGATTTTATGGGTACAAATCAAAGGACTTATACCTTTCAAATCTGCTATAGTCCAACCAAACGCACTCCTATGCTTCCTCAACACATTCAATAACATGCCCTCTTGCTCTTTTTTTAAACTGGAAGAAACAACGACAGGAAATGTATCATCTTCTCCCAGAAAAGCATATTTTACATGAGAGGGTAGTTTCTTTAACTCGAGACTAGGAAATATCTCTTCATAGGAGATCATGAGTGACTCCCTCGGGGGTAATTCCTCAAATCTAGAAATCCAGTCAACATCTCTCAACTTCTCAAAACTCACTTCTTCTTGCAACCAAGCTCCCAACTCTTCCACTTCATGCTCAAACTCAGTATAAGAACTCTTATTCTCAACTCCTTGCACTAAACAAACTTCTAGTGCATCTCCACCTATGATCTTTTCGATGTGCTCATCCACCACCTCTTCAATAAGATCAACCTCATGAATTTCATCCTAATCACCCATTTGGTTAGACACATTAAAAATATTGGTCTCGAGAGTCATGTTTCCAAAAGTGAGTTGCATTTGGCCATTACGTGTATTGATCAAAGCATTAGCAGTAGCTAAAAATGGAGGGCCCAAAATTATGGGAACATGATTACTCGAATGGGGGGAAGGCTCCGTGTCCCAAATGACAAAATCAATCGGGAAGTAGAATGTGTCCACTTGAACTATCACGTCCTCAACAACCCCGCGAGGCACTTTCACTGTTCGATCTACTAACTGTAGAGTGATTCGGGTAGGTTTAAGATCACCTAAATCAAGTTGCTTATAGATAGAGTATGGAAAGATGTTCACACTTGCACCTAAGTTAAGCAAATCTTTTTCAACTCTACTTTCTCCTATAACACACGAAATTGTAGGTGGGATCCTTGAATTTTGGTGGAAGATCATTAAGAAGGACTGAGCTCACATTTTGTGCCAAAAAGATATTTTTCTTCACCTTAATCCGTCATTTGATAGTCAAAAGATCTTTGATGACTTTGGCATATGCTGGAATTGTTGGATAGCATGCAGAAATGGCAAGTTCAACTTCACTTGCTTCAGAACATCTAACACTTCCGTACGCGAAGCCCCCTTTTTGGGTGGTGCCAAGTGTGAGGAAATGGAGCAGCAGTGGGCAGTTTTATTTCAACTTCAGATTCAACTCCTTCTTCCTTATCATCCATGTGCAATGGGGTCCCCTCAGATTCTGAAGCTTCTTTAGCCTTAGATTCCTTGGGATATGGTGGTGCTAGATCAATTACGCGACCACTACGTAGAGTAGTGACAGCTTGACATTATTCTGGCAAATTCGATGATGTAGAGTTAACCGTAGGTTGTCCTTGAATAGGAGGTCTTTGGCCTTGGGCTGGGAATTTACCCTTCTCCTGAGTATTCAATGCAGATTGCAGCCTAGAGATGCTAATGTGAATTTCTATGAACATTCAATCATACTTAGCATTGCTCTCCTTCTGAGATTGGATGAATTGATTCAGATTATCCTCAAAAGATTGCCTAGGTGGAGTGACATATGGCCCATGAGGTGGTACCTGCATAGGAGGTTGCATCAGAGGAGACATTTGCTGAAATTGAGGAGTGGGTGGTGGCAAAGCCACATGTGGATTGGGAGCCATCCCACCTTGTGGTTGTCCATAGTTGAAACCAGGATGATTCCTCCAAGATTGATTGTATGTATTACCATGCGTTACATTAAAATTACCTCGAAACCCTCCTATCGCCTCTACTTGCTCAGTTTACATTGCCTTGTATGCAGGGATGGTAGGACATCCTTTGGTAGAATGACCAGCAGTACAAATGGCACACACTTTCTCTTTTCCTGCTTGCACGGCTCAAACTACTTCTCTTAATTGAACTTCAAGCATGTCTCTGAATTCTTTTCCAATTGGTCAAATTTACGATCTAACAAAGTGTCCTTATCCAAGTGATAAATACCGGACGCAGCAGACGAGTTGGACACTTGACTCTAAAAATAAAGGAAAAGATGATCTGTTTTGGAAATTGACAAAAACTAAATGCAATTTTCAAAATATATATTTAATGCATCAAAGTATGAATGGAATACAACTATTCTAAATTACCTAAATTACTGATAATGATTGAACTAAAACTTGAACTATATGATGAAGAAAATAGGACGGGAATACAATCCATCAACCCTAGTGTATTGATGGTATAAAACTAATAATAAATTTAATTGATTAATTAGACCCATAATTTAGTACTCCCAAGCATTATGTATATGAGGTTCAAGCCCGCACCATACTTAATTAGAGGACGAGTAAATCGGTATTGCGATAGTTACACTCACATTGCATTCTAAAGCATCCCGGTTACCCGGAAGCAAACGAGATCAAAAGATCTACAATGGTTGTGATGCTATGCAATACGGTCAAAATAAACCATTAAATTTAGAGGATTAATTTTATACGCATGCAACTACCATATCAGGTTGAGTTCATGCATCCCGACCTTTAAAAATCTAGCCTACCATGATGAAAGTAATGAAAACGATTGTTGAATTACAGGAAATCATGATTACACTAAGGGAAAATTGAAGAATGATGAAGAAGGAAGATTAAAAAGAAGAAATCAATCACTAATCTTACAAAAGCACTAAAAGCATCAACTAAAATTACTTGTAATCACAGAAATCTAAACAATCTTCAATCTTGAAGTTAAAATTGCAATGAATCTTCAAACTAGGATTTCTAACTCAAAAAGAAACATTAGATAAATTCTCCATGATTAAAATGATAATAAATCGGGCTCAAATACCCTAAAAGACTCCAAGAGTTTTAGCTTAACAAGGACTCTCCATTGGAGGAGGAGTAAGAAAACAAAACTTTGACAGTCGGATCGGTCTGGGCCTCTTTCAGTTCAATCTGGCTTGAATTCGAATCGGTTCATTTATTTCTTGCCCGGATCGATCCGGTACAGATCGGTTCATTTATTTTCTCTCAGATTCGATCCGTCTTCGGCCCAGGGTTCACTGGAAGTTTTCATTTCGGATCGGTCCGGACCGGATCGGTCCGATTATTCTTTTACTTTCCCTTCCATCTTTGACTACTCATAACTTTCACGCCGAGACTCCGATCGAGGTGGCGTTTCTTCCTATGTGCTCGTAATCTTGATATCTTCAACTCTTCTTTAGATGCCTCATCCAAATTTTGGGTAAAAATTACAACTTTTCCCTTTTTACTTTCCTTCTTTTCTGTCTATATTCTTCCGGTTTCTTTCGTTCTTTATTGACATCGAATACCTGTAAAATTAGTACAAAATACCAGAAAGTCGGGGTACTCGTTAGAATAAGTCAGTAGCAAGATTATGAGATAAAATCAAATCGATTACGTTGTTCGAGGTTCTAAAAGTAACTAAATTAAGTGGATAAATTTGGAAGAATTTATGCCTAATCAGGGAGCTAAGGGGTTTTGCCCCCCGATGGCACGTTTTCAAGCATAAGTGTGGATATTCTCTATTTTGGGTCGTGCTCTCAAATTGAGGGTCCCGTGACCATACAATTGGTTCCTATGAGTTACATTAGACCCGAGGTGTTGGCACCGCTCACAGGGCCGTGTGGTGGGTGCTAAGTGGTTTTGCCCCCAATGGCACGTTTTCAAGCATAAGAGTGGATGTTCTCTATTTTGGGTCGTGCTCTCAAACCGAGGGTCCCGTGACCATGCAGTCAGTTCGTATGAGTTACATTGGTCCTGTACGAGGTATTGGCGGCAATCACGGAGCCGTTTGGGGGTGCTAAGGGGGTTTATCCCCCTGATAGCACGTTTTCAAGCCTAAGCGCGGGTATTCTCTATTTTGGGCCGCGCTCTCAAATCGAGGGTCCCGTGACCATGAGATCGGTTCGTGCGGGCTATGTTGGTCCCGTACGAGGTGTTTGCACCACCCAAGCGGCCTTTTGGGGGTGCATTGCTGGTTTCGCCCCCCGACGACATGTTTTTAAGCCTAAGTGTGGATATTCTCTTTTTTTTGGTTTGTGCCCTGAAACCGGGGGTCCTGTGACCATGCGATCCGCTCCTAATAGCTATATTGGACCCGTGTGTGGTGATGGCTCCCCTAAAGGGGCCTCTTGGGGGTGGGGGGGGGGGGGACTAAAGGGTATCACCCCTTGATGGCACGTTTTCAAGCCTAAGTGTGGATTTTCTCAAATTATCGTCATATTCTCAAACCGGGTGCAAGGTGTTTTCACCTCTTACAGGGCCGTTTGGGAGGTGATTTTGGTTTTCGGCCTCAAAAGTCATGTTTGGCAAGAAAAACTTCCTTTTTTGTCTTTTTCCAAATGCGGCATATTGTTGAGCTCATTGAAATTGTTCTGGAAAGGAGTCCCGGATAATATGATGTGTTTTCCCATTTGGAGTTTGATAGAGTATTCCAAATACGACTAGTGTGGCCTTCATCAAAAACCCACCAATATAGTACATTCTAGGGAAGTCAAGGTGGCTTTACAGGGAACTCAACTTATGCTTAGGAGATGAAGGATGGGGAAGCAATATCTGCTGAGCTCGCTTGACAATATCCCCAACATTTTGAATAATTTGTAGTAGCTGCCCGACCCCTCTGTTATGAACAAAAGAGGTGTCCACACAGAAAGATTAAGATCTTGGCAACCCTCATTAAGGGTTGTCAAGATGTTAATCTTCCTATGAGGACAGCTTGTAATGTTGAGTTCCCTACACCTTGAAATTAATCTCTTACAAACATTATCGCTCACTCTACTTAACCAAATCAAACTCCACAATCTAAAATCAATAATGGGAACACTTTTTATAGTTGTAAAAAGTTTGGGATTCACTCGTGGGAGACTATATGGCTCCGCTGGTTCAAAGGTTGTCTAGCCAAAACTCCAAAGACCGTTCAGAGCACGTTTCTAGTGTCCAAGGATGAAAACGTAACTAGCTCAAACACAGATCCTAAGGATTTTTAACATGACATGACCCCTTTATTTTTAACACGTCAGTGTGGAAATAAGGCTATGGTCACGACCCAAAGACATGAATCATATAAATTAATGGTCACGGACTTAAGCCATGACCATCTCCTTATGTATTGGGGTTTATGGTCACGTCTAAGGTCTATGACTTTTCCTTGACCAAAATTAGAGGGAAACTTGGCAACATAATGGTCACGGCTGGGTCACGGCTTAAAGTCGTGACCCGAAGGAGTCGTGGTCTATAGTCGTGACCACCTACAAGATGACCCATGACCACACTGAGTCATGGATTTGGT
Organism: Sambucus nigra; assembly: GCA_949130495.1. NCBI lineage: Eukaryota > Viridiplantae > Streptophyta > Magnoliopsida > Dipsacales > Adoxaceae > Sambucus > Sambucus nigra. The sequence continues at coordinate 149,624,977 of OX422212.1, read as the reverse complement.
CATGCCCATTTCAGCTAGGGTCACGATTTTGGTCCACGGCCAGCTGGTCACGGTTGTGAGCCATGACCCCTTTACTGTGACCATTTGCAGAGTTTGGTGTAGTGTAAGGATGAATCAGATGAGAAACCTATTTTAATTTAATAATGGACTGATCACCTGGTATTTAATTAGGCGGGTTGTAATAGATTCGATAAATAATGGTTGGGATACTGATTCTGGAGGGTCTGATATGTTCAAAGTGGCTTATATGCTAAAAGTGGTGGTTAAAGAATTGAAGCATTGGAGGTAGACACATTTTGGCAACCCTCGAACAAAACTCAATGTGCTAAATCAGAAGTTATCCATTGTTCAACAAGCCTCACCTTCTCTTGATAATCTTCAAATGGAATATTTTCTTATTAATGAGATCATCACTATCCTTAAAAGGGAAGTACTATTCTAGTAACAATGCTCGAGATTCAATTGGCTAAAAAATGGGGATCACAGTACCAAATATTTTCATGCCACAACTATCTAAAGTAGGAGTAGGAATCACATTGTCAAACTCCGAACAGGTGAAGGAACTTGGATGACTAATCAAGTGGAGATAAAGGTGGTGCATAACTATTTCTATACTTTATTCAAATATCAAGGCCAGAGATATTTATAGGGCCCTATTACTATGATCGACTAGACAGTCTCGCCTAAGATGAACACTGAATTATGTAAACCTCTCTTGGGTGAGGGTATAGCAAAGACTGTTCACTAGTTAGGTGACCTTAAGTCTCCCGACTCGGATGGATAGCCTGACTTTTTTTTTCCAAAAATACTAGCACTTAATGGGTTCATATGTGTGCAGGGCTATCAAAGGTATTTACTGGTAACTTCATAATAATAGAGCTCAATAAAACTAATATCATTCTTATACCTAAAATCCCAGCCCGTGAAAGCCTATCCTAGTTATGTCATATTAGCTTATGTAATTTTATCTACAAGATCATCTATCAAACATTGACTAATCAACTCAAACCCACGCTCCAAAATCTCATCTCTCCCAACTAGATAGCCTTCATTCCTAATAGACTAATTCAAGATAACATCATCTTAGCTCCTGAAGCTTTCCACTATCTCAAAATGGGGAAAAAGGAAGAAAGAAGAAATGGCCTTAAAGTTAGACCTTAAAAACTCTTACGATAGGGTGGAGTGGGACTTTCTTAGGAGAGTTATGGAGAAGATGGGATTATATGATAAATGGGCCCATTTCATTATGCAATGCATGTCCACTGCCTCTTTTAAGGTGATACTCAATGGCAATGCATGTTGCGAAGTGAAGCCAAAAATTGGCCTCCACTAAGGATATCAGCTATCCCCATATATTTTCCTCTTTGTCCAAGATGTGTTGTCCAAGATGCTTTCACACATTACTAGGAATGGATTGATGTCTAGAATATCTATGCGCTATGGTTGTCCAATCTTATCCCACCTCTTCTTTGCCAACGACTCTATTTTGTTCTTGAAGGCAAAAACTAATGAGTATTATGAAATTCTAAAAATTCTTCAACTCTATGGGGATGCTTCTGGACAAAGGATGAATTTTACTAAATCTGGGGTCTTCTTATTTCCTAACACCCGGGTGGAAACTAAAAATAATATCAGCATCCTCCTTAATATTAATCCAATGGAACCCACAAGTATAAATACTTAAGCTTCCTAGATTCCTAGGGTAGACCTAAAACCCAAATCTTCTCCTTTAAAGTGGATAGAGTAGCACAAAATCTTAGGGGTAGAGACAACTCTTCCTCTCTTATATGGAAGGTAGGTCCTACTTAAAGAAGTTATCCAAGCTATACCAATATATATTATGCCATGTGTGCTTCTTCCCAGATCGTTGTGCAACAAAATCAAATTCTATGGTTAGTGTTATTTTTTGGGGGTGGGCGGGGTGTTAGAAGATAGAAGTGAAATTCATTGGGTTAAAGTGTCTAAACTACCCGGCCAAAATTGAAGGTGACTTGGGATTCTGTGATTTCTTGAATTTCAACAAAGCCTTGCTTGTCAAATAAGGGTGGAGGTTAATACAAGACCCCAATTCCCTTTAGTCTACAACCATGAAGGCTTTTTATTTCCCCAAATACTCGTTCCTTAGGGCCTAGACAATCTTGGATTTGGAGCAGAATCTTAGAGGGTGGGGTGGTTTTGAAGTTGAGAATGAGATGACAAGTGGGTAATGGATAGAATATCATAATATAGGAGGAATAGTGGCTCCCCAACATGAAGAATTTCAAAATTTCCACTATTAAGATTCCGGATGCAGTGGAATTGAAAGTTATAGACCTCATATCTCCTGTGACTAAAAAATGGAAAATTGACAGACTTCATGAGCTTTTCAATAAAGAGGAGGTTATCCAGATAAAAATTATTCCTATCTGCACTAGTTCGGTAGCATAACATACATGGTCTTTTCTCTATTAGATCAGTCTATATTGAATCTTATAAACCTCTCCATTTCAACCCCACCTTAATCTGTGGAAGCCTATCTGGAGTATAGTTGTTCCCCGCCAAAAACAAAAATTAAACATTTCTTGTGGACAGTGGCTAATAATGCACTAGCTTACAAAAATAATTTGTTTTGTAGTAAGTGATCAAACTCTCCTCTATGTGATAGTTGTTTAAGAGAAGTTGAGGTTATGAAGCATCTATTCCTTTGATGTAAGCAAACTAAGGACAACTGATATGCCTAATACCAGTACATAGGCTACGAAAGGCTTAAATACATAGCCGCTGCCTGGGGCTCAGACAGGCTGCGAAAACTCTTGTGACTACAACACAAAATAAGGCCACAACTATATCCTCAGCAAGCCGCGACCACATACTCCTTCAGTAGTGCATTCCCTGTCGCAAACTTAGCCATGCCAGCATGCACTTACTAACTGTATGAACCCTATAAGTATTTCCCATTTTCATCATTTATCCACATGTCACATGCTCTATGAATGTGACTTCTCCTTTTGACTTCTATAGATGGAAGTGTTCACCCCGCAATTAGCAGGACAAGACTTGGTAGTGAAGCCCTGCCCAAATCTCTACTCACCCTCTCTCTTGAATCTCCCAGGTCATCTGGACCACTACAATTCATAGCCTTCTACAGAGTTTCTCCATAGGCTACATCCCACACTACACGGGGCTATATTTCTCATGTATTTCTCTCTCTCTCTCTCTCTCTCTCCCCCTCTCTCGTACGCCTCTAATGGCACACCAATATTGTATTAATGACTGCATATAATGGGAGTAAGGCATCAAAAGTGGATGTATACTCATTTTATAGCCTAACAACTCTATATCTTATGTTCAATTTCTCTTCTTTATTTTATTTATACTTGTACGCTCTATATGATGGTTTATAATGACCTAAATGTGACTTCGATATGATTTCTCACATCATCATTTTGACGCCATTTGTGGAAAATGTGGTGTTTTACCAAGTTTCCTCTCAAATCGAGGTTGTAACATCTTATTTAATCAACGGGGACCACCTGGGCATTTTCCAATAGGTGAAATCTTGGTTATTAGACCCATACTTTACATATAAACTCCTTAAGGGGATTTTTCTTTCTAGGACTTTTTCTATGGGCTTAGATGTATTTTTCTTACCCTATTGATGTTAGCCTATCTAGTTTGTGTTGAAAAACTCAATAATCCATGGCCTCATAAAGGTGGATAACTAGGGATTCACCCCTCTTCATCTATCTTTGTTTTTCGACGTCTCATGCCATTTTATTTCCTATACATTGGGATTTTTCCTACTAAATTGGTGCTATTTTTCACATAAGGACTTTTTTGTCACTGGTTAGCTCTTTTAGGACCTTTTTGGTCATGATGTTATGGGTAAAACCTAGTTTTTGGGTCCATTTTTTAGAAGAAAAAAAACCCTTCACTCTATCTTATTGGATGCGGTATGGCATGATGACTGCCCATAGGCCGCATACCCTATCTAGAAATTTAGCAAAATTTTTATATTTTGGCAGATTTTCACTTTCAATTATTAAAATTGGAATTCTCAGGTCCGAAGATGAGATGAAATGCTTGAAAAACTCCCACCACGAGCCTTATGGTATGTGAGGGGGATGATTTGTAAAATCTAGGTCAAATTATTAAGAAATCGATGATTCAATGGATAAAGTCCAACTAGGTGGTTGTTCGAAGGACCAATAAACTTACCAAGATAGGTTTCGATACATCTATTTTATTAACTTTTCAGTTAATTTACCACCCGAAGGAAGGGGACCGACAAGTTATCCAATCTAGTGAAACCGTGCATGCTCAAACTGTGTTGTAGCCTCACCCTTTTTGCCTTCAGGGGATATAGTTACCTTATTCTAATTAAAAAGGGTGCAATTAGTGATTAAAAGGGTGCATCCTTATGTTCATAATTTTTTTCCTCTATATACTTTGGTTTTCTCACCCTAGTTTAGTTCGCCTCAAAGTATATTTCTAAATTCTAAAATAGCAGAAGCTATGGAAGGAAGCTCTAGATCAGGTCCTCGGCAGAATGAAGATGTGGATCACTTATTGAGATGCATAGACTATCTATATGACAATCAAGTCTCACTCTAGGTCCAGATTAACCTCCGAGGATAGAGGGTTATAATGCTAGGTCTGCAGCCTTCAATTGCCAATAGAATCCCACAGCTGTTGCAGACAAGAGCATTGAGGAAAAGGAAGGAAGAAGAGCCAGAAGAAGAAAAAACCTACAAAGACTTCACCCCACTGAATCCAGTCCAAAGGACATCCTATAGAGCATCAAGGAGGAGAAACTACTCAAGTGGTCATAAAAGCTCAAATCCCCACCACATAAGAGGGACGGGACCAAATAGTGTGAATTTCACCAAAATCATGGATACACTATCAACATATGCTTTGCTTTAAATAATGATATTGAAAGCCTTGTCAGGGAGGGGATGCTCCAGCAGTTCCTAAGGGATGCAACCCCTAACTGAAATAGTTGCATGCCTATCCTTGCCTTAGAATGTTTCTGTCTTTAAATATTTACGAACAAAGAAACTCTAAGTTTAAGCTTATATATTTTATATTTCTTTGACAATCATATATATACATATATGACTTTTTTCATCTTTGAGTTCTTACTCTACCCATCTAAAGTCTTTTTAAATATTCTTATCTTAACATGTTTGAAGAGAAACTGACAACGTATTATCCTAAAGATTGAAGCATTTGAGAAAAGTTGTCTGTAGAAGAAAAGGGAATGATGGCCTTAAATTCATTTGACACCCTTCTCATCACGAAGGCTTTCAAAGTCATAGTATACTTCTATTAGCCTAAGGGGATAATAATACCCATTCTTAGCCTTGAGGAATCCTAATACTCATTATTAGCCATGGGTGGCATGAAAATGCACCTAGCCAGAGATGGATTGAAAATATCCATATATAGTTGTGTGTGGCTTTATAATGAAAACCAGCCTAGGGAGGCTTGTAAATATCCATATATACTTGTGGGTGGATTTATAATGAACCCATCTTAGGGAGGATTGAAAATTTCCTGAAGCAAGAAGATATCTAAACTCTAAGAGAGAAGATGAAGCCTGATAAGTAAGGTGGGTCTATGGGCATGATATCCACAGCAAGGGGATCAGTTCTCAAAGAACCACCACAACCCAACAACATTGCAACAGTAATTCTACAAGTTCTCTAAGCCTATTCTATGTTCCGCAAAAGGTTTGTTCAATACCCAACTCCAGTTTTAATATCCATAACGGAAGGCATCTTAAGAAAGTCTAGAGGAATAATACCTAGAACCCAACTTAGATACATATGATTGCGGCCTTAAGGTCACAACTAGTTTTGCTCCTAAGTCTAAACTACTACAGTTTGTTCCTAAAGAAAATCTACTGTAGCATATTCCTAGAGGTTGCAAAGCTATTATCCAAGTTTCATTACAAACAAATGTCTAACGCTATAGTACAAATAAACCTATAAAGTAAAGAAGCTAGATGCCACAGTAAGTGAAGGAAGTGTTTGAATATGAAAAAAAATAATTACAATATTAAAGGCCGTTGAGGGCCCATGCAGTTCAACAAGAATTACATCAAAGTTGTGGGAAATTAAAAGTACAATTTTAGAACAAGTTTGAAAATGGAAAGTAAAGATTAAGAGGTCGTGTCTTCATCTTCATCATCCTTAGCATCATCATATGCAGTTTCCATCTCTTCTTTCTCAGCTACCATAACCTCATCAAACTGCTTCATCGCTAGTTAGTACGCAGCCCTAAGATTTACCACACAGTCAAGTGATTAGGTTAATTATACCTCGAGGAAAAAAATTTATCCTCTAGACGTTCAAGGTCATAAGTCTCTATAGCCCTTTTTATCCTTAGGATTGCGATAGGAGTTATGTCCTAAGGAGACGTGGAGTCTGGCTTCCTGAGGCGAGGCTACGGATGACCAACTGTAGATCTTTCTTCCCTATTTTGTGAAGTGGGCACAATAGCATTGATGACAACAACGGTTTGCAGAGGGGACCCTATGTTAAAAGCATGGATGGGGCTAGAACCTCTATAGAAGTCCCCCCCAAAAAAGAGGTTAGACTAGCCATGGCAAGCTCTAGCCTAATATCATCATCAAAATTTTGGGTGTCTACGAAAGCAACCTCATTTTTTGGCGTAATAGCCACAACATCATCAGTAGAAGCTTCTTCCTTCTCAACTGGAGGGGCAACCTCCTTTTCAGCCTGAGGTGCAGCCTCCTTAGCTTACCTTTTCCTCTTTCTGCTCTTTTTTTAGTTTGATTTAAACCTTCGATAGTCTCTTCTAGCTCATTTAGTTGGGAAACTAAGATATCCTTGTCAATCTCTTCCGTGATAGAATCTAAAAAAGAAAAAACTAAATTTAAAAGTAACCAAGGCAGGGTTAGTGCCACAGAATAATTTGAAGTTATATATACCTTCCACAATAGCCATTGGAGCCTTGTGTTCAGGGTAGTATCTGTATTTATATAATGACCGCAGAGTCACTATATCAGGGATTTTTTTTTATTGTCATTAATTAAGACCACAACCTCAATTCTTTCCCTTTGTCTCTTGGAGGGTATCAGACCTTCACAAATTGTATCCTAAGGGTTAGAAAAGGGCATAAATATTATCAACAAAGAAAGTAAACGCTACAATAGGTAAAATAATTAAATAAATAAGCAAATACTGCATCCATATTTATACCTTCTTTGGGTGGGCGGCCCCATGTCTGTGGCACCCTAAACTCACTCTCTCTCTCTCTCTTTGACACACACACACACACACACACATTTTCTTTTGGATAGATCTCCTAGCTATCCTAAGAATTGAAGTAGAACTTCCTTTTCTAGTTTTTAATATTGGAGGGCCCTCCTCTCATTAAGTACCTATTCTCACTCCATAAACCCATGTTAAAATACCACTAATTATCCACGGAGTTCTCCTTTGGTCTGTAAAAAAAATGTCGCGGATGTTATATCTCTCCTGAATTTTTTCTTCCAAATGGCAAACGCCGCAAGGATGGCCCTCCAGTCAATGCGATCAACTTGGGCTAGGTCCAAGTTCATGGCACTTAGAATTTTCCTAATAGGCAATGAGACAAGTAGCCGCAATCCTAACAAAAATGCGTGGAGGGGAAACGAACCCCGTTATTTGGGACTGTGGAGCATGACCTTTGCTCCACAAAAAGAAGTGTATAAATTATTCCCCTTGGGAACTCACAGGCCTCAGCAAAGGCAGTTAATCACCCTCGTTTGTAATCCAAGGGTGGTGATGTGTCGCAAACACTCTTTTGGACTCCTAGACTCATTAAGAGGTCTTATATTTAGTGTTCCTTGCCTTAGCAGCCACAACTATCAGGGGGTAACTGCCACGGCATACAAGTTTGTGGTGGGATGATTGCTTAAGTAAATGTCTTCCTCCATGTTTTACAGCCTCCTTAAGATCCCTAGAGTTAGATAAAGTCACGGAGTCAAAATCTACTTGGACATAATTTGGATAGTCTTTAATCCTTCGAGGTTTACTGATGTTCAAGGGTTTAATATGAAGCACCGCGGTAGGAGGAACACTAAAGTTTCTTTTCTGAAAGTCCTCCAGATACTCTTAAGTATTTCAATACATAAGACTGCGATAGGAATTATAAAAGCGGGACTCCGCAGTTAGGTGCCACTGCCATCATAATCAAAATACAACGTTAAGGCCAATGTAAAGGCCACTGCAATATAAAAAGAAAATAGAAAACATAATACAAAATTTACAAGTTCAATTTAATGTTTCCTATCAGGCCGCAACCATGAAAACAACGAATCAAGATTCTAGTGGTGCGAAGATTAAAGCACATGCCGTAACCAGTTAGTCCAAAAATTCTAATAAACTGCAGCTAAAGGGAATCAAGCACATGAATGGGAAGGTGAAGTTAAAGTATAAGCCGTAAACAATTAGTTCAAGTTTCCTAATAAGTCGCGGCCAAGGGCAAAACAGGTAAGCAATTTGGTTTTCTGATTTCTAAGATCAAAAACTAAAACCCTAGGGTTTTGGCCAAGAACACCATTAACATCCTATTAGTGTTCTTGGCAAAAAAAAAACAATCCAAATTGGGGCCTAGGCCAGAAATCTAAACCCGAAAAATTCCCTACATGAAAAAGCCAACCATTTTTAATCACCAATAGCCTAGAATTGCATGCCAAACACATCCAAATAACCCAAATTCCTAGAAAACAGCTACATGTAATTTCCAATAATATTTGGGGGAATTTAAATTCAACAGACCTGAATTTGTGAAGTTCTTAAGTAAAATATTGATCAATCCCAACGACTATATGAAATTAAAGGTAGAAAAGGTATAGGTCTACAGAAATTAAGGTTTTAAGTAGATATAGGTTGAAGAAATTATAAAATACAGAAAATTTAGTAAAGTTCAAGCAAAACTACACCTGGGTTGAAGAAATTGGGGTTAGAAAAATGAAAACTAACCTGGAAATAGAAGAAGACGATTGGATAAAGTGGAGAACCACTATGAACAACCACAAAATCACCACATAACCGCCACAAATAGCTTGATCAAATTTCTAGATATTGACACCACTAAAATCTCTCATAGGAGTTTGTAAGATAATGAGACCACGACCTGGATCCATTTATATAAGAGGGTGTTGGAAGTTGAAGCGTCATAACTCAATAGCCACGACATCCCTCTGCATTCCCAAAAAAGAATAAGTGACTACCTGTAATGACACTGCGACATATGATCATAAAATACAATAGTAACACCAAATTCCAACCTCTTGGCATTAAGGCTTAGGGGATTATTAATATGCCCAATACTGGTACATTGGCCACGAAAGGCTTAAATGCATAGCCGCTGCCTGGGGCTCAGACAGGCCACAACAACTCCTATGACTACAACACATAATAAGGCCACGATCATATCCTTAGTAGGACGGCGACATACTCCTTCAGTAGTGCATTCTATACCGCAGGCTTAGCCACGTCACCATGCACTTGGTAGTTATTCGACTTCTATAAGTATTTCCCATTTGCATCACTTATCCACATGTTACGTGCTCCATGCACGTGACCCCTTTTTGACTTCTATAAATAGAAGTATTCACCCCACAATGAGCGAGTAAAGATTTGGTAGCTAAGCCCTACCCAAATCTCTACTCACTCTCTCTTTAGAAGCTCCGAGGTCACTTGGGCCACTACGGTCCATAACCCTCTACAGACTTGCTCTGCATGCTGTATCTCGTACTACACATGTCTACATTTCACATCTATTCAAATCTTTCTCTCTCTCTCTCTCTCTCTCTCTCTCTCTCTATCTATCTATCTATCTATCTATCTATCTATCTATCTATCTATCTATCTATCTATCTATCTATCTATCTATCTATCTTGTATGCCTCTAATGGCACACCAATATCGTATTAATGACTGCATATAATGAGAGTAAGGCACCAAAAGTGGAAGTAGGATCATTTTATAGCCGAACGACTCTATATCTTGCGTTTTATTTTTTTTTATTTTCTTTATTCATCATTTGCACTCGATATGATGGTTGAGAATGACCTACTTATGTCTTCAATATGATATCTTGCATCATCAATACATGAATGGGAGAGGGATGGCAATATGTCTACCTTGAGATGGTTGTTTGACATTGTAGAATGTGAGACTTCAATTTCTAAGGGAGATTATGCCTTATCAAATATTTCCTATTGTGGGGAAAAATACACCTCCATTAATAGCGTGACACATGGAGAGCATACCGGTGAAGATAGTGACCCATTCGACTCTCGTAAAATAAAGACGGCAAGAATCCTTAGTAAAGTAGAAGATTAAGAAGCACTACATTATCGTAACTTAACCTCTACGAGGATAATGCAATTGTAACTCCTAACTTTATATAAAGGGGACACCACCCATTTTTAAAGGGGACTCAGAGGCTAGAAAAACACTCTTATATAAATTGTCTAAAATTTATAGTGAAACACTTTGGAAGCCCCATGGACGTAAGCCATCCATGTAAATCTTTGTCTCTTTCTCATTCATTTTTATTCTCTTATCGCGATGGTTTCACACCCCTTTTAGATGGATTTTTTGACACCACAATTGGCCCTGTCTGTGGAAAATGACACAAAGGTTTTTCCTTCTTGGTAGAAGAGATAAAGATTTACAATACAACACGATGATTTATAAGAACCATGATCAAGAGATAAGTTTTCTTCCTCTATTTGGGCATGAACAATTATATGTTATATATACATTAATTTCATTGAAATATGATTCTAATACATTTACGTTCATGAACTTTGTATTCAATTCTTGTATGCTTGGAAATCTGCATAATAATGATGATTTTAAATAATTTTTATCGTTAATTTGAGATGGATTTCATAATCATAAGTTTTGTATGAGTCGTTGATAATATGGACTCTCATGGTAGTTTCCAGGCCAAATACTATATGAACATCATTTCTAATTGAATTCATTATATGCTTATTTGACTTATTCCAGGAACAAAACACATTTGAGTCACAGGTTTTATTTTTATTATCACGATCCCACACAGACTATTACATATTGAAGTTTATTGAAGACATTCTAGCGAAGCTTCAAGGAATTAATCATGTCGATTTTATGGTGCATATTTCGTCTTCAAATCAAATTTCATTCCGAGATCACTCAGGTATGAATGCATAATTTTAATTGGGACTCGAAAAATGTTTTAAATTGGTTAAGGGTGTTATTTTATTAAAGAAATATTTCTAAAATATTTTTAAAGTGTTTAAAACTGTTTACACTTCGTTTGATTTAGAGATAAGAATGTATCAGAGTTGTATAAATTACAAACTCCATTGTTTCTGGTTCAAACGACATTAGCTGTCGTTCAAATGAGATATGCATGTCGTTCGAACAACTTGTCAATCTCGTTCGAGCGACATCCTATCTCGATTGAATGATGCGCCGCCTCAAGAAAATTATTTAAGGCATGTTTTCTCAGAATTTTGTCAAGTGTGCACTCCAGAAAAATATTATACGAACAGTACATTTTCTGCAAAAAGTTTTCTAAGGTTTTCTAAGTCTAAAACATCCTTAGAGTTTCAAAGATCCAAGCTTTCATTATCATGTGCAAGAGTGATCTTTGTTTGCACATTGTTGGAGTTTGTTATACACTTTGAAGAACATAGTTGGGTTTTATGGAGAAGAAGTGAAGTAGTTCGTGCTCCGATTTTGTAGACTTTCCAAGATACATCGGTGTACACCAAGGCATTCTTGGAGGCGACTGCTGTGGACATGTATCGCGAAAGGATTCGCGTGGGCACTGTGGATGAGTGGCTGAAAATCAGAAGAGCATCAAGTCTCGTGGGGGATCGATTCGTTGAGTAATACTTGTGTCTGTTCCTTATAATTCCACATCAAAGTGATTGTGTGGCTTGGGTCGTCAGAGGGTTTTTCCCTCAGTGGTTTCCTGTACATCCGGCGTTATGAGTATTCTTTACTTTATTTTTCTTGCTTTAATCACTAGATGCATATTTAGGAATAATCAAGATAAAATTTGATTAAGTTAAAATTAGTTTGCAACTTGGTGTGGTTTAAAAATTGAAAAAAGTTTTTTAATAAAAAGAAAGTTTGTTTCAGTCATCCTTAAAACACATCGATTATTCATGCCAAATAGAAATTGGATTACATCGGATTTGTTGACTCCCATCACATATCTCCATTTTCCCCATTATTTTAGAAAAGGATAAACATTCAAACGATTCTCTCTCATCTGGGATGTTAACTATATCTTTACAAAGATATTTGATGATTTTTATTACGATAAATATTTTTTTATAGATAAATACGATTTTTTAGGGGAAAAGGAGGGGGACTAAAATTTTCATTTTGGAAACATCTATAGAGATGGAGGATTTTGGTTTATTCGTTTAGTGAATTCCTTCTTATACTTTGTCTCTTTGGATTTGTTATTATTGATCGAATCTAACCTCCGACGACTCTGTGTGGGAAAGTTAACTACATCCTACCGGAGACATTGTCAGCATCGGATAGTAAGCAAGAGCAGTAATCGGCTAATACTTACACAAATAGGGTCGACAATTATTTCATCCTCATGAAATACCTTTCCAGTCAAAATGCCTCAAATCACATTATGTAATGTAGATTTTTACTGCCAGTTTTTAGTCCCACAATTGCAATTCGTCCCCTCCAATTTTGACATTCTATAGTAATAAAGATAAAGAAACCAATAAAACTTCCCTTGGTCTCCTCTTTAATAACCAACTAACCTTTTGGGTTATGGGTGGTTTGCATCCTCTCCTCCAGTCATATCTTCGGCCGAGCACCAATAAATTTTTTACATGCGAAACAGTCATCTCATCTGGTCATCCTTGACCTGCAACCTGGGTCCATCATTTAGCCGAGCACCAATAAATTTTGGAGTCGTCTATTGACACTTCCCATAATCTTCTAACACTTCATTTTTATTTTAAATACCAATCATACCCTTACTTTTTTTCTCATGCTCCATTTTTATTTTAAATATCAATCTTACCCTTACATTTATAAAATTTAAATTTTCACTTTTTTGCCTTCAATTAAAATAAGTATATGTGAAAAATAACTAAAAAAATTTTATTTTTAATAAAAACAATATATTTTTTTACAAAACTCTATTTTTAATAAGAATCAGTTTTAATTTTTTTTTACTTTTCATAACTATTTTCAAAAAACATTTCAATTGTTTAAAAAATTATTATCTATTTTTTTTACTGAAAACTGTTCATAAAATATAAAAAAATATTTTATATAAAATAAAGTCTCTTTTTTACAAAATAAATCATTTTTTATGAATCATTTATATTTTAAGTAACATGATCACGACCCAAATAAAATGCGACGTGGGATGGAGTCTGAAGACCCCCAATTTTTTAAATCTTTCAAATAAAAATTCAATTCCCTTTGAAGATGCGAAATAGAGATGGTTCAACAAAACAACAACTTAAACCAAAAATTAATTTCTACACAAATTAAAACTAAAGTAAACCAAATTTTAATTTTCTCAAAATTAAAATTATTCTCAAAATCAAATTTGTGAATTTTTACTTTATGCCAAAAAATTCAATTTAATACAAGTCCTAGAAATTTGCCTAACATTAATTAATTCAATTTGCAAATTAGGTCAAACCAAATTTTATCCAATAAAAATAATGACTTGAATTAAATTAATTTTTACCCAATTTAATTAACTAAACAAATTTTATCTTTTTACCTAAGCATGCATCTAATGTGAATTTGCAAACGATAAAATAAACAAATAAACACTACCCCGCGATGTACGAGGAAAAACTCATAACGGACAAAAATCTCGGACTACCCTAGCCTCAATCCCCTAAGTACGGTTTTACAAGTACAAGACAAAAAGAACTTACGACACTCGACTTGACTCCGTCCAAGCCCCGACGGTTCTTCTTGTACACACTTCTCCCTAGCGAATAACCACGAAGGTCCACCGCAGTCTCAGGATCCACCGATCGAACTTTTAGGAACCCATCAACCACACATGGTGCCTTTCACCATATGAGAATGCCACAACAACAAACAAGTCTTCTTCTTTGTGGGATGTAGAAGTAAACACAAACTTCTCTTCTTCAAGGTGTAGAGATAAATTGGTGCCAAACACTCCAAACAATGTATATATATTAAGGAACTTGGATAAACTAAAACAAATGGGTGTAAACAAAAGTGTTTTAGGATTTTTCTGGAAAAACAAACACTTTAAACTTTTCATTTGGAATTGAAACACTCTAAACTCTCTCTTCGAGATGGAGGAATATGAAAAATTTGGTTTAAAAAGGTTGGTTCTCGCACTTAGTAATTCTGTCAAAAAGTAGTGGGAAAAAGGTAGTGGGAACATGGAGAAAACTGTAAAAAACTGCCCAAAAACAGTTCCCGCCAAAGTCGTTCGAACGACTTTACTAACGAGGTTCCAGTGCAAAAAAAGCAATCTCGTTAGGAGTCTCGTTCGAACGACTTGGAAATCTTGTTCGAACGAGATGCCAGTTCGTTCGAACGACATTCCTGTTCGTTCGAACGACTTGTCAGAAAAAAAATATTCATTTTAGGTCCAAAACGTTTTATGAAAAGTTCTAAAAAAATATTTTCTGAGTAAAACAAAGTCGTTAAAACCATTTATCCATTTATAAAAAATTTATAAAATAAACCTAATAAATTTCCAAAGCTCCTATATATATATAAAATGCATTCATACCTTAGGAGCATTGGAACCAATGTTGTTGATGTAGAAACGAGGCACACTAAACCCGGCATATGATGAAGCTTTATACTCTTGGCCGCTACGTCTTCAACTAACACGTCATAGGCTTGAATGGATACACTTGAACACTATCTTATTACTCAAATGTTTTTGTCCAGAATTGAGCCAAAACTATATTAAGACTCAATCGGAGACTTGTGTCCTTACAAATCTCCCTCTTTGGCTATTCCGAGATAAAAACCAAACAAAAATCCTAAAGGTCCATCAGGCTCTACTAGACTTAAAAAAAATCCCACCCAAAATAAAATATACATAGCTTGACTCAAAAACCCAAGGATCAATATCTTTACCGATGAAATATGCCGTTTTAGAATAATTCCTGCACACTTAAGCAAACTATCAAACGCATAGGGAATATCAAGAATATTAAAGGCACTTAAAATAAATACCCCCCCTATATTAATTCTCCTCTTTATCAAATGAATGACCTACTTAGAAAGACGTCTTCCCCTAAGATAAATCTGCCCCAAACTAAGATATGAGATATGAGTACAATAGGATTAGATACCATTCCCCCCCCCCCATCATTCTCCCCCATTTTGTTCAGGAATAGACAAAGGATAAAACTAATTGAAACACGATGAAGCTTAGAGTGATAAGAGCATGAAAGCATATAGGCAACAAAATTAAACCTAATCCATACAAATATTAACGGTTACCAATGAAGATGGAAAAAAATTTGATACCAATGTGTTACATAAGATACTAAGCATGTGATATCAACAACAATATGCAACAAGATAGACACCAATTATGAATTTGAAGCATAGATGGATTATAAACCAAGGCAAAGAAAAAAATACCATATATATATATATATATATATACATAATGAATATCACTAAAGCACACTCACATATATATAGGTATAGACACCAAACATGACACAAAATATAATAAGCTTTTCACACTCGTATGGAAAAAATGTGTCATATGAAAACGGAAGTGTAGGGGTGTGAACTAGTAACAATTAAATTTAGACCCAATCACTTAAAACATGCTCACAGAGTTCTCATTTGATTGTAAACTTTATCACATTTGAATATAACCTCATGTGACTATATAACTTGAACTCAATGAACAAACATACACAATGCATACAAGCCTAGAATTTTGATGATTCTACAAATTCATAGAGTCATGACATTGAAAGTACAACTAGGATAAGCCGACATTGTGCAAACCGTTGATATATCATACAAACTCCCTCAATTTAAGCATATTATTATTCTTTTGAATGAATAGATCAACTAAACAAAGTAGGCCTTGGTAAAAGATTTTTCTTTTAATGCCATTATTCTTTTAGGCCTTTGGACCACCTATTTCTTTTAGGACCAAGCAAACGGTGGCTTACTCGCAAAGGATGGGATTTCCTTTCGGAGTCCTTCCCCGTGCACATTAAATGTACAATATTTTTATATCTCACACAAATCTCACGTGAAACAGATTTTAACATGCACTAGTCCTCCTAGGTCACATAACATGAAGATGACAAGATTGGTATCAGAGCCGGAGCGCTAATCTATCGCGTCAAAGATCCATTTTTTTGCTTTTTATAATTATTGTGCTCCTTCTATTTTTTAGGTGGTTCATTTTTTACTCACTCTCAATTTTTGTTTTTTATCTCTCGATGGAACGTCTTAATGATAATTTGTCCATTTCTAATTATAATGATGTTTTTGCTATTCGAGAGGAATTTAATGGGCTTAATAAGTGTAATAAAAATTTGAGAGAATTAAATGTGATATTTTCAAAAAGAATTAAGTTTCTTGAAAATAAAAATTTATGTTTTAAATCTAGAATTAAACTTTTTCAAACCTGACTATCTCAAAAGGATATTTTTCGTGAAAAGCTCATGGACATAAATTATAATTTTAATATTTTAAATAGGTCCAAGAAGGAGAGTGATAGTCGAGAAAAGGCTCTTAGGGACAAGTTTGCTCACATTGAGGGGGAGCATGATAACCTTAAAGGAGTTATAGAAAATTTAGATAAGGAGTCCCGTAAAATTGAGAAGTCTAATTTATTACTTGAGTCCAAAATTTTAAAAATGAAAAATGATTTACAAGACTCGAGTAGTAGTTGTAATTGTTCTAGCTCATCTTGTTCAAATATTTTCATTGCTAAAGCTAAGACCATTGTTTATTTTAGAGGGTCAACTTTATCCAAGGACTTTAGAAAAGGTCACACCTTAGGTTTCATTCCTCGTGTTTTCACATGCTTGCATTGTGGTAGGAAAGGTCATCTTACGTCATTTTTTTATCTTAAAAGAAGTTATAGG
Organism: Sambucus nigra; assembly: GCA_949130495.1. NCBI lineage: Eukaryota > Viridiplantae > Streptophyta > Magnoliopsida > Dipsacales > Adoxaceae > Sambucus > Sambucus nigra. The sequence continues at coordinate 149,607,855 of OX422212.1, read as the reverse complement.
AAGTCTATGTCTAGTATTTCATTAGTTCCCAAATCCCATCATTTTAAATATACATCTATATGGGTTAGAAAATCATTTTTTGATGCGCTAGATATTAGATCTGTTGATTCTCATTTTCTTTCAAATGAAACCTCTCTTACTAAATTTAAAGGTTGAATGTGTTAGTTTTGTTTGCATACTCTAGCTTTTTGTGTTTTGTTTGTGTGTGTTGAGTTGAGCCATCCTTATTCCGCATCTATAAAAGGAAATTACTCTTTGTAAAATTTAAAATTGGGGGTATTTGTCACTTAAGAGTCCTATTTTTTTCATATCACTAGCACGCACCATTTTTTACTAATTCAAAAATAATCTTATTACTATTTAGAAAAAATGGTTAACGCCAGCGGTATGTATAGGCGGTCCGACCACCTATACATATCGGTGACACGAACCATTTTTTCTAATATACTGGACCGCACCAGCTCTATGTTTTCTAATAAAACACTTGAAATGTTTTTTTAAAAAAAAATCAGATGAAATGTTTAAAAATAACAGTCCCGTTTTCCTTAAAAACATTTAATCTGTTTTAGTTAAAAAAAACATTTCAACTGCTTTTTCTTTTCAAAACATTTCAATTGTTTTGTTAAAAAAACATTTCATCCGCTTATACATATTGCTAGCGTGGATTTTTTTTTAATAAAAAACTGTTTTTTAATAAGAATCTGTTTTAATTTTTTTTTACTTTTCATAACTGTTTAAAAAAAACATTTCAATTGTTTAAAATAAATTGTTATCTATTTTTTTTATTGAAAACTATTTATAAAACATAAAAAAATATTTTATATAAAATAATTTTTTTTTACAAAATAAACCATTTTGTATGAATCTTTTATCTTCTAAGTAACACGATAACCACCCAAATAAAACACGACGTATCGTGTAGTCATATTTTTCATTTTTTACACGATAACCACCATTGGCGCGGATCATTTTTTATTATTTAAAAAATTACTAACAAATTTAGAAAAAATGGTCCACGCTAGCGATATGAATATGTTGTTGAACCGCCTATACATACATTTTTTTAAATAGTAATAAGATTATTTTTAAAATAGTAAAAATGGTGCGTGCCAGCGATATGAAAAAATAGGACTCCATGCCACGTCGCGTTTTATTTGTATCGTGATCGTGTTACTTAAAAAATAAATAATTCTTAAAAAGGTTTATTTTCTAAAAAATAGTTTTTATTTTATGTAAAATATTTTTTTTATGTTTTATGAACAGTTTTCAATAAAAAAATATTGATAACAATTTTTTAGAACAACATAAATGTTTTTTTAAAATAGTTATGAAAAGTAAAAAAAAAATTAAACTGATTCTTATTAAAAATAGTTTTTTAATAAAAAGTATATTTTTTTATTAAAAATATAATATTTTTAGTCATTTTTCAAATATACTTATTTTAATTGAAGCTAAAAAAGTGAAAATTTAAATTTTATAAATGTAAGGGTAAGATTGATATTTAAAATAAAAATGAAGTGTGAGGATAAATGTAAGATCATCATTAGTATTTAAAATAAAAAAAGAGTGTTAGAAGATTACGTGGAATGCCAATAGTCGGCTCCTAAATTTTATGGTATTCTCTTTGGTCATGCTGACGTGCATCCTTCCTCATCTAGCAACTCCAATTAGAATTCAAGTAGAGGAAAAGAAGATAGTTTGTGATATAGCTAAACTGATTTTTGATGGATGATTTTTTATGTCTGATAGTAGATTTGGCGCACATGAGATTAATGTTTTTAGTCAAATGCTCAACTTGGGACATTAAGACCATGGGTCAACAACTTTATTTCTTGATAAATAAATATTCTATTTGTCTCAACACCATTTTTTTCAAGCCCATTAAGAGATGGAGCTTCCAATGAGTATGGGGACCAAGCACTTATCTTGTTGGGAACCACCAACTAAGGGATGCAATTTTATCTTGCAAAATTTGAAACCCACCACATGGAACCTTGTCGACCTATTAGAAATAACCATGGGGATTATTGTTGCGTATAAAATCTGAAAGTCCTATTTTGTGAAATGACGAAGAATATTGATATGATGAGCAGATCGACTCGTCTCATTTTCTAGTTCTTCGCCAGAAAAAGAAGAAGTATGTCCCTTCTCTAACATTCTGAACAGTTTTGATGGTAAAACATCATTACATAATTTTATAAGGGGAAGGTACTCATAGGTATCTTAGCACTTTTAGGCCTCCTCTTGCTGTTGAAAAGTCATTGCTTGCATCCGAAAGCCTACCAGAAACAAGCGAGGTATTCTCTTGTACTCGCTTAAGGAAGGGGTCCATATAGCTATAGCTGTGCTAGCCCGCCCTATTTTGCTTGTTCGAAGCAAGGATAGTTACTAGTAATACAACTCCTAAGTATATGAGACTAAAGCAACTAGTCATAAAGAAGGTATTAGTACGGCTATTAGTACAGTTGATTAAGGAGGTTACTGATGTAAAAAAGCTATAGTGACTAGTCTATACGGCTAGGCTAGTAGGAAAGGGACACAAATAAATTTTAAATATTAAAGGAATTTTGACAAATTTTAAACATTTAGTTCCACTAATTATCTTCTTGTTAAGGTCCACGCTAGTGGCATAACAATTGGCCCTAATAGTAAATTGTCCTTAAATTTTTAAAAATTATTACCAAGGGACCTAATTGTAAATTATCCATTCTATAATTAGACCCTATGTCTTACATCAGCTTTAGATTTGGAAATAATCTCCATATATGACATGAAAAGTTATATAGCACTAATAGATGTTTTACATAACATTTATCATATGGAGTTATAAACATTTCCTCCACAGATGATTGGGCAGATGAATATTATACATTATTGGGCTGAATAATTCAATATCATGATAATTTCCATTTAATTTTGCTTCGACAAATGGTTGGTCCATATATTAATTTCTTCATGTGCATGGATTCATCCCCGACGGATGTTCATGCATTATCTTAAGTTCTTGTAAATCCTATTAATGCTCCGACAGATGGTACAAAATGGTATTAATTATTCGATTTTATTATATTATTGAATTTTTTCTCAGATAAGTGATCAAGTATATCTGTCAATTGTTTGATGACTTTGACCACTTCAATTTGAATATTGTCATTTAGCTACAACACCTTAAGCCCAACGAATTGTTGGGCAAGACTATTTGTTATAACCGACGGATGCTCGAGAGTTGATATTTATTGAACTTCATTATTGATTGTCTGACTCTATGATTCTTAACCTGGTTGATGGTCAGTCATATTCAAGATTTATCCCGGTAGATAATTGGCAAAATATTTATTGTCATATATTTTTTTAGTCCCGAAGACATCTACCACACAAGTTGCATTTTATCAACAATGGATGGGTGGTCAGGATAATTCGTATTTACGTTTAGTCCCGATAAATGGTCGGTGTGGTCTATTGTTAGTCATCGTTATATTTATTATCATGATTCAACCCTAAAAGACGGTCGAAAAATTTATTTTTCTCGAATAATTCAGGATCATTCGTAATTTTTACTCGACCCTTTAAAAGTTTGCCTTGACGAATTCTTAGGTATCATTTATTTTCTTCAAAATCTTATTAATGCTTCGATGGATGGTCGACACTGGTATTAGTTCTCTGGATTTCTTCGTAGCATCTATGGATAGTCGATGCAACTTATATTAAGTGATCATTGCAATTTATCCCCAACGGATGGTTGGGCAATATAATTCTTTTTTAATTCAACCCCGGATAGTGGGTGCATGGTCATTCATTAGTCAGCGTTATATTTATTGTTGCAATTCAGTTCATATGCTCAGACATGTATTGGATATTTAACCTCACTTATTAATCCCCAACAGGTAGTTGGGCGAGATAATTCTTATTTGTATCCAACTCAACAGATGATCTACGCGATATTTTCATTATAATAAAGCCTCGATGGATGGTGGGGCATTCTTATTATCTCAGCTAGATAATTGACATTATATTGAATCAAAGTCTATATGGATGGTTGGGCATCATTATTAGTTGATCTTCTTACCTTAACCCCGATGGATGGTTGATCATGATGATCATTGGATTTTCTCATTTCAGCACCCAACGAATGATCAACATGACTCGCAACAAAGTCTCGATGGATGATCGGGCATTATCATTATTCAGTCTTCTCTTCACAACCTAGATTTGGGGATTCATGGAAACACTGGCATGTGAACAAATTCACCGCAACATTAGTTAAGGAAGAAAGAAAATTAAACATCAGTCTGAAAAAACCATAAGATTGGTTTCCCCATGAAGGCTGGGTTTAAGAAGTCCTGACTAATAATAAGCATTAAAAAGAACAAGCCTCGGCATAGGAGTGCTTAATACGCCTATGGTCAGCCTCTCCAATTGGATTATAAAAAAATCCTAATAGAGGGAAAAACCCTAGACTAGGTGTATGCTCGGGCAAGCCTTGACGCACAAGTGCTTAATTGTCCTATGGTCGGCCTCTCCAATTAGACAATACAAAAATCCTAATATAAGGCGATACCGTAGACTAGGTGCACGCCTAAGTAAGCCTCGGTTCATAGGTCCCTAACAAGCTAGTGGTAGATCTCTCCAATTGGACCATACAAAAATCCTAATACTAGGCGACACCCTAGACTAGGTGTACGCCCGAGCAAGCCTCGGTGCACGAGTGCTTACTAGGCCCATGGTTTGCCTCTATAATCTGACCATAGAAAAATTCTAATACATGGTGATACACTATACTAGGTGAATGCCCAAGATATCCTCGGTGCACGAGTGCTTAATAGGCTTGTGGCCAACCTCACTAATTGGATAATATAAAAATCCTAATATATGGCGATACCCTAGACTAGGTTCATGGACGAGAAAGCCTCGATGCATGAGTGCTTAACAGGCCTATGATCAGCCTCTCCAATTGGACCATATAAAAATCATAATATGGGGTGATACCCTAGACTCGGTGCACTACCGAACAAGCCTCGATGAACGAGTGCTTGATAGGCCTGTGGTTGGCCTCTTCAAACAGACCACATAAATATCATAAACACATGGCGATACCCTAGACTAAGTGCGCACCTAAGAAAATCTTGGCTCACGAGTTCTTAAAAAGACTGTGGTGGTCCTCCCTAATTTGACCATACAATATCCTAATACAAAGCAATACCCCATACTAGGTGAACGCTCGAGAAAGCCTCGACACATGATTACTTTATAATCATGTGGTCAGACTCTTTAATTGGACCATATAAAATTCCTAATACAGGGTGATACCCTAGACTAGGTGCACTTAACCGGACTATGGTCAGCCTTTCTAATTTGACCATATAAAAATCCTATTACAGGGTGATACCCTAGAGTAGGTTCACGCTCGAGCATGTTGCGTAGAACGAGTGCTTAATAAGCATGTGATCGGCCTCTCCAAGTGGATCATGAAAAAATTCTAATACAGGGTGATACCCTAGAATAGGTGCACGTCCGAGTAAGCCTCGATGCACGGGTTCTTGACAGGTCTGTGGTTAGCCTCTCCAATCGGACCATATAAAGATCCTAATATAGGATAACACCCTAAACTTGGTGCACATCCGAGCATTCCTTGGTGTATGAGTGCTTCACAATCTTGTGGTCGACCTCTCTAATTGGACCATATAAAGATACTAATACAAGACGATACCCTATACTATGTGTATGTTCGAGCAAGCCTCGGTGCAGGAGTTCTTAAAAGGCCTATGATCGGCCTCTCTAATTGGACCATACAAAAATCCTAATATAATGGGATACCCAAGACTAGTGCACGCATGAGCAAGCCTCGGCAAACGAGTGCTAATCAGGCCTGTAGTCGTCCTCTCTAATTGGACCATACAAAAATCCAAATATAGGGCGATAACCTATACTAAGTTCATGCCCGAGAAAGCCTCGGTACACGGGTGCTTGACAAGCCTATGGTCAGCCTTTCCAATTGAACCATACAAAAATCCTAATACAGGGTGATACCCTAGATTAGGTTCATGCTCGAGGAAACTGTTGTGCATGAGTTCTTAATAGGCCTTGGTCAACCTCTCCAATTAGACCATACAAAAATCGTAATATTGGGCTATACCCTAGATAAGGTGCACGCCAGAGAAAGCATCAGTGCACAGGTGCTTGACAGACCTGTGGTCAGCCTCTCCAATTGGACCATACAAAAATCCTTATACAGGACGATACGCTAGACTAGATGCACTCCCGATCAAGCCTCGGTGCACGAATGATTAACAAACCGATAGTCGGCCTCTCTAATCTGATAATACAAAATTCCTAATACAGGGAAATACCCTAGATTATGTGCACACTCAATCAAGCCTTGGCACAAGAGTTATTAATAGGCATGTGGTCAACCTTTTCAATTGGACTGTATAAAAATCTTAATACAGGGCAGTACATGAGACTAGGTGCACGTTCAAGAAGGCCTCGATGCCTATGTGCTTAACATGCCCATGGTCGACCTCCTGGATAGGACCATACAATAAAAAAAATAATGAACTACGATCGGCCTAATCCCATGAGGATACGTAGGGCACTCGACACGCTCGTGTAACACCCCATATTTTTAAAGTGTTTTAAATTACATGAATTTTAAAATAATTGGAAGATAAATTATCTTAGATAAATATTAATTAGAGAATAAGTATCATTAATATTTATCTATGTTTATATTTACTTGTGTGATATATAAATAATAATGTATTATTGTCATAAGTGAGTAAAAGCGATGGCTTATCAGTATTTCATTCGGGACACACGAGGAGAGTCTTGTCAGGAATGAGATGGAAATTTTATATTAGAGAACTTGAATGGTAGTTTTGAGTGGACCGATAGCCCAGAATGGGTCAAAATAGTCCAATATTGGTAACTGAGGGTTATTATTGTGTTCCCGGGGCTTTTTAGACTAGGTGGGAGATGTAAAGGGCATATTAGACATTTTACCTAAAAGGGTTGACCTTATGTGCGAATTAGAGAGTTTTCGACTATTATTTAATCAAGGTGGATAGTGGAGGGCTATTATCCATCCACCCAAAGAGCTTAGGGTTTGAGAGAAAGTGAGAAAATAGAAGAGAAAGTGAAAAAAAAGGAGGAAGAGAGGATCCGGGGAGGAAGACAATCGTTTTCTGGTTGAAGAACATGAAAGGGCCCAATATTGTTTTTATTAAACAAAACCAATTTTCTCCAAAAATAATCCAGTTGTTAATGTGCAGCAAACCAAGTTGTGAAAAACCCAATTCTTACTTTAAACCAATTTAATCTTTATTTATCCTACACATGCATCTAGTGATTAAAGCAAGTAAAGTAAAGAATACTCACAACGCTGGATGTACGAGAAAAAAACCCAAAATGGGAAAACAACCTCGGACGGACCAATCTAGACAATCACTATGAACAATGGTTTTACAAAGACAGATTAGCCTTACTCAATGACTCGATCCCCACGGATCTTAACGCTCCTTCTGATCTTCAACCGTTCTTTAATAGTGCCCACACAGAAATTCAGTCTTCTACGATATCTGTCCACAACACACGTGTCCACGTATGTCTCGGTGTCCACCGATTGGCTTTGATTCGTCTACAATATCAAACAAGAAGTCCTTATCTTTTCTTCACCGCAAAACCCTTATGTTCAATGTTAGAACAAACATCTTGGTGAAACAAGATCACGTAAACATATAAGAATGATAACTCGGATCTTTGCAAACTCTAAGAATGTGTTTATGCTTTGTAAACCTTACAAAACATGTGCAAACAATATTGTTTTCCAGAATGCACACTTACGCAACTCTGATGAAACCACACTTTAAATAAGAATAAAATGCCACCTCAAAATATATGTCATTCGAACGACAATGACACATCATTCGCACGACATAGGCATCTCGTTCGAATGAGATCCTTATGTCGTTTGAACGAGCTGACGTGTCGGTTTGACTTTTTGACTTTTAGTTCAAAACGTCTCTTGCAAAGGAGATCCAAATTAGTCAAACTCTATTTTGAGTATATCAGAATAAAACGTAATGTAAACCTTTTAAAACACATTTAAAATATTTTTATTTATAAAATTATATCGTTATCTTTTATAAAAATAATTTCGAGCACCATTAATTATATGCATTCATACCTGAGTGATCTCGGAATGCAATTGACTTGAAGACGAGTAAACTTGCACCAAATAAACTTCGGTATGATAAAATCTTTGAAGCTTTGCCGTAACGTCTTCAATTTTCTTTAATATGTCATAGACCAAGTGGGATCGTGACACAATAAAAATCTCCCTATGACATATTACAAACACAGTTTTGTTCACGAAATTAAGTCAAAACAATATAGGGACTCAATTGGAAAGTTATGTCCTTACAAATCTTCCCCTTTGCCTATTCCGGGACAAAACTAAACAAGTGAAATACCTGAGCCGGGTCTTCAATCCGTATGACGCCTAAATCCCATCCCATAAACCCAAAATCAAAAATAGAGGGCACGGACTAGTATATGTAGCACTGATGATCATAAACTGTCCGAATGTGATGTAGACTTGAAATATCGAATCGCTGAAGCTTACCAACGCACATGAAACAAACAAACAAATACCCAGTGAAGTATGGAGGAACAAATGAAACCAATATATTTATCCAAATGATACCAAACAATAATATATACCAATATGAACAATCTCTGAAAAATCAGTTGTTAAACCATTTGAGCAACAAAATGATTAAAATGATACCAATGTGTAATACCAATTTGAGACACCAATTTGTAAACATATTTAAACCAAAACATGCTCAAATCCCCCCCTACATCACATACATCTTCCCCCTTTTTATCTCGAATAGACAATCCGGTGAAAAGATAAACCAATCCAAGTATCTAGCATGAGAATATAAACCAATTTGAATCAATGGGAAATTGCTAGATAATCATGAAACAACCAGCTAAAAATGATCAAGAAATGAAAAATCAGTAGCTAGTAAACCAGGAATCACTCAAAGAATATAGCAAACGAATCAGGTGTGATAAACGGACTATATGCAAAAATCCAATTTAGAACCAATAAATCCTGCATATAAACCATTCAGTCCAGAAACACTTCCAGCAGTACCAAAAATATAACAATTTAAACCAGTGGACTGAAAACCAATCAAAAGCCAGATTTCAGGTCGTCGTTCGAATGAGCTAGGGATGTCGCTCAAATGAGTTGAGTACATTGCTCGAACGAAGTACAACAGTCGTTCGCGCGAGAAGGATATGTCGCTTGAACGACTACTCACGACCTGCCAAAATTTCCCAGATTCCCAAAAATATTATATAATATTGCCCGGTGAAAAAAATTCCATAAAAAAATTTCAGGAAGGTCCTGACAGCAGCAAAAAGTGTTAAAATAGTAGGCTTTTAACACAAAAAGCAAAAACTCATAAAAACTAAAAATGTGAGTTACATGCAAGCATAGTACCGATGTGCTCAAACATGGATATGGAATGAATGGGCATGAACCTACAACAAATGAGTCACAATTGCAACACATCGAAACGATCAATAATCTCTAATTGATAGCGATAAATCATCAAAATTTATCACATCCTTATGACAATTAAAGAGTGAGCTTAATGAACTAAACAAACTACATGCACACAAATCCAGAATTTTGACGATTCTACAAACAATATCGTCAAATTGTAATGTTTCAACATTAGGATTAGTTGTGCAAACTCGTTAAAATTTTTAATCCATCCAAACTCCCTCAATAATATCATATTTTCGTTGAAATGAACTAAACTAATTTGGCCCTTTTCTTAGCATATTGCATTTTCTTTTGGGCTCTTTTAAACAGTGGCTTTCACGATGAGTTAATTTTGAACTCTCGCAGCCCTTTCCTGTGAATCACTCATCATTTTTTAATTCAAATCCTCACGGTAAACGTTTCTTACATGCACACTTCTCCTTAAGTCTACTTATGCATAGATGACGAGATTGAGATAAGAACGCCTCACCAAATTCAAATATGCAAGAGAAATTAAACATCCATATAAACTTGTGCATGTGTGTAATGTTGGCATATATACAAAGTCGAATCAAAATGCATATCAACTTTGAAACAACCCCATATAAGCAATGTTTAAGATCATTCTAAGTACCGATAATAATGACCAAATGTCCTATCCACATGAATATGAAATGAAGGGGGGGGGGGGGGGGGGGCTCCAAGCACACCAATATGCCACATCAAGCATGTAAACTCAAAAAGAAAAATCGAAAATCTTTTTGGCTTTTCATATTTTGACTCAAATAAAAGCAAAATCTTTTTGCTTTTTCAAAAGTCTTCTCAAAAACAAAATTTTTTTGGATTTTCAAAAATTTTCTAAAAAAACAAAATCTTTTTGTATTTTTCAATAAGACTCAAGCAAATGAAAAAAAACTATAATACAAAATGATACACTAGTCATAATACTAGCAATGAATATATCATGAAGTAAACTAGCATATGAAAAATAAGGCAACACTATCATCCTTTAGATTTAGCATGGGAAGAATCAAGTGCATCCAAACGAGAATCATGAAGTTTAATCCCTAAAGACACTAAATCCGATATCCTAACGCAAGTAAGTGTAAAATGACGCATGGGGGTTTTGGGAACCGGGGCAACTTTATTCCTAAACTTCCTAGGAGCTTGTCTAAGGTCGTAACAATAACGCCTAAGGTGACCTTTCCTACCACAAAACGTGCAAGTGTAGTGGTGGTGGGAATCATTACCTATATGTGGACCATTTCTAACCTTCCTAGTGTTTCTCACACGTGCGGGGGGAATGGGAACAACTCTCTCACCAAAACCTATACCTCCCCTATCTCCCTTAATTTGGAGGATGCTTAGGATCTTATCTAAGTTCTCCTACCTAGCCTCCAAATCAAACTTGACTCTAGACGAGTCTCTCAATCTCTCCTCCAACTCGTGAATCCTAGACTAGAGCAAATGCCTAGACTCCTCAAACTCTAAAATCTCCTTTTTCTAGGACTCCATCAAACCACGGAGATGATCTCTATCTTTCTCCACAAACTCAAGTTTCTCCCTAAACTTCTTCTCACGTGCCCTAAGATCCTCAATCAAATTATCATTATTTTCTATTACACGCTCATTCAACTTAGCTTGCAATTTAGAGTTAGCCTTTTTGACCTTCACTGTTTCGGCATACAACTCATTAAACTCATTTTGCAACTCTATCACATCTACCTACTCCTCGTCACTCTCTTCACCCTCACTAATATGGGATTCACTCAAAACCTCCTCAGAAGTGTCATGCACATGAGAACCGTCGTCGCTCACATGACATGACATTAACGCAACAAAGTTACAATCAATGGGGGAACTCTCTCCCTCTTCTGGATCACTATCACTTAAGGTGGCATTATAGACAATGGGTTTCTTGCCCTCTTTCTTAAGTCTAGTGGGACACTCCTTAACTTTGTGACCATACCCCTCACACCCAAAACACTTATCCGACTCATCTCTCTTAGGCTTCTCAAAATTATCCTTATAGGTGGGATCTACTTTATTGTTCTTGAATTTTTCAAATTTCTTGGCATCTTTCGATTTCTTTTGAAAGTTAATAAATTTTTTAAATTTCTTTGCCAACAAAGAAACATCCTCAAAATCGGAATCGGAATCGGAATCCGAAACTTTAATTTCCTCCTTTCGAGTTTTCAAAGAAATACACTTTTCTTTCTTAGTCACTTTCTTGGAGGTAATCATGTCGATTTCATAGGTTTGTAAGTAACCTACAATCTCTTCTAGTTTCGTCGACTCTAACCTACCCAAGGAGTTTTAAATGGTCACTTTCGCATCAAACCTACTAGGCAACGACCTAAGTATTTTCTTAATGACATGGTTGTCGGGAATTTTCTCACCTAGGTTAAACGACGAGTTGACAATACTGGATAACCTAGCATAAAACTCATCAAAAGTCTCACTCTCTAACATCCTAATGGTCTCAAACTATGAAGTGAGATTTTGAAGTTTTGACACCCCAACCGTGCTAGTGCCCTCGTGATTGAGTGCCAAAATATCCCAAGCCTCTTTTGATGTTTCGCAAGTCATAATTCTATTATATTCTCCATGTGTGACATGTGAAGCAATAACATGCAGATCCTTAGAATTATATTGTGCAAGTCTTTGTTCAGTTTCGGTCCATGACTCAATAGGCTTTAAACTAGTGACCTCACCTACAATAGTGACAGGGGGTGTCCAACCTTTCTCAACTGCTAGCCAAACACGCTCATCAATAGATTTTAATTCACATCTCATTCTCATCTTCCAATAAGTGTAATTAGTTCCATAAAAAATAGGAGTCCAAGAAAATTCATTATATCCATAATTCATCTTTGAAAACACACGGGATCATAAAATAAATAAAATATGTTTTCTAGCTCTGATACTAATTTGAAAGTGCCCAATATGTGTGTTTATTAAACAAAACCAATTTTCTCAAAAAATTATCCAACTTTTAATTTTCACCAAACCAAGTTGTGAAAAACCCAATTCTTACTTTAAACCAATTTTATCTTTGATTAATCCTAAACATGCATCTAGTGATTAAAGCAAGTAAAGTAAAGAATACTCACAATGTCGGATGTACGAGGAAAAAACCTAAAATGGGAAAGGAACCTTGGAGGGACCAAGCCAGACAATCACTATGAACAATGGTTTTACAAAGACAGATTAGCCTTACTCAATGACTCGATCCCCACGGATCTGGACGCTCCTTCTGATCTTCAATCGTTCTTCAATAGTACCCACGCAGAAATTCCGTCTTCCAAGATACCTGTCCATAACACACGCATCCACGTATGTATCGATGTCCCCCGATTGAATTTGATTCGTCTACGATGTCGAACAAGAAGTCCTTCTCTTTTCTTCACCGCAAAACCCTTATGTTCAATGTTAGAACAAACTTCTTGGTGCAGAAAGATCACGTAAACGTATAAGAATGATAGCTCGGATATTTGCAAAATCTAAGGATAAGTTTATGCTTTGTAAACCTTAGAAAACACGTGCAAACAAGTTTCTGGTTCAAATACTGTTTTCCAGAATGCACACTTACGAAACTATGATGAAACCACACTTTAAATAAGAATAAAATGCCACCTCAAAATATATGTCATTCGAATGACAAGGCCACATCGTTCGTGCGACATAAGCATCTCGTTCGAATGAGATCCTTATGTCACTTGAACGAGCTGACGTGTTAGTTTGACTTTTTGACTTTTAGTTCAAAACGTCTCTTGCAAAGGAGATCCAAATTAGTCAAACTCTATTTTGAGTATATCAGAATAAAACGTAGTGTAACCTTTTAAAACACATTTAAAATATTTTTCTTTATAAAATTACATCCTTATGTTTTATAAAAATAATTCTGAGCACCATTAATTAGACGCATTCATACCTGAGTGATCACGGAATGCAATTAAATTGAAGACGAGTAAACTTGCACCAAACAAACTTCGGCATGATAAAATCTTTAAAGCTTTGCTGAAACATCTTCAATTTTCTTCAATACGTCATAAACAAAGTGGGATTGTGACACAATAAAAATTTCCCTATGACATATTACAAACACAGTTTTGTTCACTAAATTAAGTTAAAACAATACAGGGACTCAATTGGAAATTTAGGTCCTTACAGAACATCATCACAAGAGGAATTTCAAAAGGTAAATCTTAGAACTCATCATTTTAAAGGCAAGTATGTACTTGATTTAATATTCATATGTATTTTCATTTGTTCATGTAACTTTGATGTAGAATAAAGTCGTTTTGGGGTTAGGATAGCTAAGCAAATTCGGGTTTTGAATTGTATAAATTATAGGAGATGAATCTAAGAATGTTTTTATGATGAATCTAATGTAAATGTGTTATAAAAGATAATCTCTTAGGTTAATTAAGAAGAAAAGATCAAATCTGAAAACTAGGTCTTACTATGACATAATTTCTTGATTGAACTCGTTGTTAGGTGAATTAGATGTTGTTTCGGGATAGTTTTTATGTAAAAAGTTGTTGGTTTATGTTTTTGGACGGATTAGAGTTCATGTATGGGGGTTTGATGAAGGTTAGGACCACCATGGGTGAAGGTGGAGGGTGAAATCTTGTCAAAAGTTCGTTCTGGCAGTCCAGCAAACCAAAGTGATTCACTGGGGGTGAGCAAACATGTTCGCTAATCGAGGATGAGTGTAGGTTTAGTGGGAATCCAACGTGGGGGTTAGGAAGTGTCATAGGCTAACCGAGTATGGGTTCCGTATAAGGAAATACATGAATAAACGAAAGAATATTCATGGGTAAAAATCTAGAAATCGGGTTAGGATTTCGAGATGACTAGGCTAGTGCATGGTTATAATAGCATGTTGGACTGAAGTATATAATCAAGGAGTTAAACTATAAGTAAGGGAATATATAGATAATAGTGGTCAGTCGGCTTAGACTTTGAGATTTGGTAGTCTAGTGCTACGAGAGATATTATGCATGTTATCCGACTTTATATATATATATATATATATATGTGTGTGTGTGTGTGTGTGTGTGTGTGTGTGTGTGTGTGTATGTGTGTGTGTGTGTGTGTGATTGACTTTATGTGAACATACCTATTCTAAAATTCTATCATTGGAGGTTGCGCGTAGTGGGTGGTCCACCTTGGCTTTGACCAGCAGGTGCTGAATTGTTTCCCCATGTCATAGTACAATTGCATGGCCATTATCCATATTGTGAGGGTAGGTGTTGGATTTGAGGCCAGTTTGGTGTGATGTTGTATGGTTGTGCCTACGGATGTATATTTATGACTGCCTGTTTCTTATTAGGATCGATGGTGAGATTCTGATCGCCGGCCCAGGAGTGGTACGTGATGTTCTTGGGACCTGATAGCATACTAGGGATGCATCCGGGAGGTCCAGATAAGGGATGATACATACATACATATATATATATGTGTGTGTGTGTGTGTGTGTGTGTGTAAAGCAGTGTTCTAAAAGGCGCACCTAGGCTCTACCTAGGCGCACCTAGGCTCCACCTAGGTGCGCCTAGGCTTGAGGCTTGAAAGAAACGCCACGCCTTAAGCTTTTTACGCCTTATTCTTGGTAAAAGCCTTAAGGCGCACTTTTTTAAAAAAATGCTTTAGTGAAAAGATATCGCCTTTTAAAGACTCTTTTACAAATCAGACCAAAATCTCATCTAAAACAATCAAATAGTATTTTAATTTATATATATTCAGACACATTTTTAAGGTATGTACAATTTTAGTGTTTTTAATAGCCTTGTTATGGTAAAAAATATTAAAATATGTTAAAAAAGCCCTAAACACCTTTTCACGCTTAAGCCCTGCATAGGCTTCTAAGGCTTAAGGTTGGCCTCCATGCCTTGGTTACGCCTCGCATTTTTTAGAACCTTGGTATAAAGAGTGATTATGTATTTGTGTTTAAATGATTGTGTGAACATCTAAGTGTAGCTAGTGTATTGTTACGTTGCCTATATTGTGAGACAAATATAATTGAGAAAACCTAAGTTATAACTTATGGATTAATTACTCACTACACAGTATGGGGTATTGTATGGGCGATACGGATGGGCTAAAGGTTTTTTGAATCAGAGTAGACTAAGGGTGGTTAGACTAGTTAGGCAGGGTAGCATAACTAGTTAGGCAGATAAAATATACGCATTAGCTAGTTAGGCAGTTAGACTAGTTAGGCAGGGTGGTTAGACTAGTTAGGCAGGGTGGTTAGACTAGTTAGGCAGATAAAATATACACATTAGCTGCGCATTGTAAATGAGGGGTGAGGGTGATCTCAAGGGACTGCGATACCAGGTAAATGTGGATATTTCTTACTGCTTTATTATTATTGCATTTAAATACTTGCAATTGTTTTTCAAATGTTTTGGGCACTGCCCATATCAAAAATGTTTTCAAAACTTTTTAGGTGCTCAGCCACAGGTCACCAAGGATAGTTATTCTATTCCAGTCAGAGGATGTTGAGAAACTGTGGATGCTTGCAGGACTTGATTTGACGATTACTTCATTTCTATCTAGACAGGACTTCCATTTAGTTCAGTTCAGTTTAGTATTTATTTTGGGGCATGTTTCCTACAGTCGGATAGTTTTTTATTAGACATTATTTACATTATTTCAAATAAGTATTTAGATTATTGTATTCCACTATTTACATTTAGTAATTGTAGATGTTCATATTTATATTATTGAATGGTTTCATGTATGCATGTTAACAAGATTTAAAATTGACATTTGGCTTAATAGGTTATTAGTTAATTAATTTGATTTTTGAGAGTGATGCTGAGAAGGAAATCAGATTGATTCCTGTTTAATTTAATAAAGGCCAGATCAACCGGTATTAGACTAGGAGGGGTGTCACAGATAGTATCAGAGCATCAGATTCTTGTGTCCTTAGGATCTGTGCAACTTTATTATGTTATTGGCATAGTGTTCTTTAGTATGGAACCCTATGATTAGGACTGTTCCATTCATATTTGTGCATCTACGTTCTTATGTTATGTTGTCATATTTTAACTGTGATCTTATATAAATTCAGTTTGGTTTCAGATTCCAAATAGGAGAGGACAACCATCTCGAGCTATTAGGAGGCCCAAGGAGGGGAGGCTCAGTTAGAGTTGTAAGCCACTCCAGGGACAGTGATAGCTATGAATGTTTCCATCATTATTGCATAGGCAGACAATGCCGCAATGACCGTCATGGCATAACAGTTTCCTCAGACACATCTAAAGCATCTAGTGGCATGAGTCGTTTAGATAAACCTAGTGCCATCATTATGGGAAAGATTCAGAGAGAGAGGTCTTCCAGAAGGGCCATCCGTCGGAGTTCTAGGGGAGCATGGATGTTGTTACCAGTATCCAATTGAAGAAAGATATACATCGACATCTACGTATAGTTGAGTAAAGGGACACTCAAAAGTAGATATTGGATACCTTTTAGCTTGTGGGAGCAGCGTTGCAATGGTGGGAGTCAGTCACCACTTTTGAGGAGAGAGACACCATTACCATTAGGGAGTTTTGTGTGTGGTTTATCCATAAGTTCTTCTTATATGTTATTTAAACGGATGAAAAGAAGGTGTTGAGATTCACACATGGGCTTATCTGGAGGATCCGATAGCATCTGCTGTGTAATGCATCATTGAAGACTTATGCTGATGTCACCAATTTCGTATTTTTACATTACCAGGATCACCGCTTCCACCTAAAGGAAGCTAAGTTATTTGAGGAGTCTATCCAGCAAGGCAAGACCAAAGGTAGCACTTCCAGTGGGGCACCATAACAACAACAAGGTTAGCATCATGAGCGATATTACCAGCAGGGTGATCCAGCTAAGAGGCTTAGATCAAGAGGGTTCTGACCAGGAGGCAATGGGTTCAGGAAGGGCCATTGGGGTTAGTTGGGCCAAGGGAATAATGGGGTGTCCATCAGGGCTGAGGCTAGCAGGTCCAGAGACCATGGAAGCCCGAACATGTCCAGTAGGGCCAGGGATAGGTGGAGTTTATGGGTAGGTGCTTTATTTATGGAGAACGGGGCCACATGTAATGATCTTGCCTGAATCATGCTAGAGTACATTAGTAGAGTGTCCAATAGGGGCCACAGGTGCCATTATTGCTAATAGCACCACCAGTTCCAGTGATTCCACTGCAGTAGGGGAAGTTATAATATGGGCATGTGTATAACGTCCTGAATGCTATGGTTCTGTGGGTGGCGCTAGCCTTAGAGGGTATGTTTCCTATCCTTGAGCATATGGGTCGGGTTTTATTTGACATGGGGGCGTAACAGTCATTTATTTCTACTAGATTTTTATGAGCGAATGATTTATTACATACAACCAATAGTATTATTATGCGTGTTAATTCGTCGTTAAGTAGCGAGGACCTCATCCATTCTATTGGTAGAGTAGTGGGTATAGATGTAGGGAGACTATGTTTGGCTACGGATTTACTTGTGTTAGATATGATAGGATATGGTGTCAATCTCGATAAGGATTGTTTGGAAGATTATAGAGCGAGGGTGGACTATTTTAGTAGAATTATCATGTTAGCCATACAAGGGAAGGAGATGTCTTTAGTGGCAATGACTCATCTGGAGGGAGGGTCGAGCACACATCTCTATTATATTGAGAAGGAGACCTCACATGGAGTTATTATTCTATTACATTCAATCCCCATAGTGAGGGAATTTACTGATGTTTACCAGGAGATATCGGGGTTATTACCAAGCTGAGAGGTTGAGTTCATCATTGACTTAGCATAGCACCGGGAACTAAGCCGATAGCACGTGCACCTTATTGTATGGCTCTAGTGGATATGTGAGATTTAAGGGATCAGATTTAGCAGCTCTTGGGTAAGGTCTTTATTCATAGGAGTACATTATCGTGGGGTAGCCCTTATATTGTTTATGAAGAAGAATGATGGATCGCAGAGACTTTGTGTTGACTATATGGAGTTGAACAAGGTCATGATCTAAAACAAATATCTGTTGCCCCATATAGATGACCTAGTCGACCAATTGGGAGGAGCAACCTACTTATCAAAGATTTACTTGAGGTCATGGTACCATCAACTACATATCAGGGAGTAGGACGTCCCTAAGACTGCATTCCTGATGAGGTATGGGTCCTATGAGTTCAGGGTTATGCCGTCTGGGATAACCAACACATCAGCATTATTTATGGATCTTATAAACAGGGTGTTAAGATATTTCCTAGACAAGTTCGCCATTCTCTTTATAGATAATATTTTCGTCTATTCTTGTCTAGAGGATGAACACTAGGGCAGTAAACGGATATTCAAAAATCTGCATTCGTCCGATATCCGAATCCGAATTAGCAGATATTTATCTGAAAAATGGAAACGGATACGAATACATATACTCTATAAAAATATTCGAGAAAATGGATACAAATATGAATAGTACTAGTATTCGATACGGATAATCCGTATCCGATGCGGAGTATCCATTTTACTAAATATCCGTATCCGTCAAACATATGTTTAAAATATTACTAATAATATTAGTATTAGTATTACTGATAAAATGATATTAAAAAAACCTTAATTGTTTATTCCCTAAAACAAAACAAATAGATATTCCACTCAAAACAAAAATACCCTAAAGTTATTATTTTATCTGATATATTGTAAAATGCCATATTTTATTATCTTACTAGGTATATTATCATGGAGTTACACTAAAAAACATATACTCCACTCAAAATATAAAAACCCTAATTTCATTTCATTTCTCTTTCGTACAAAACAAGAGAACCTCTGCTGCATCAGCCTGCCGCTGCTCATCAACCCCGCCGCCACTTCTCATTAACCCCTCCATTGTGCATCCCCTCCTACTGCAATAGAAAGTTAGAAACAATAGGTACATACAAAATAAAAATAAAAATATATAATTGTATTTATATATTGTTCATATGGTTGTTCATTTGTTTCCTTAATTATAAATAAATGTAGGAGAAAAACAAAAAAGTAAAGAGGCGGTTTTGATTATGATGATAACTGGAGTTAACAATATGTATATTATATACAAAATAAAAATGTTTACTTATTAAAATAAAATATCAGTCTGTTTTGAAGACTAAAAGGTCCATGAGGTTATCATTCTCAATAAATTTGATTTAATCTGAAAGGTGCATATTTATATCTACTGTTATGGAATGCTACTGTTATTTTTTTCGGATGACTTTAAGCTTATATGGTTGTAAAGTATGGATGACTTTAAGACATATTATCATTATGGAATGCTACTATTATTATGGAACCCATAATTGTTGATGTTAGGTGGTAGTGATTTTGTTATATATTTATTTGAATTGGATTGAATATTTTAATAGTTATTTTTTGTGATGGCTAAACAATATAAATGGATACGAATATTATCCGAATCCGAGGTATCTGAGTGGATACGGATATGGATAGTTGTTTTAATTTCCAAGGAGGATACGGATACGAATACTGATAGTGCATCCAGATAGCGGATGCGGATATGGAAAACATGGTATCTGATCCTTATCCGTCCATTTACCAACCCTAATGAGCACATATAACACTTGCATATGGTTCTCGACACTTTACGGGACCATCATTTGCACGCCAAGTTTGAGAAATATGGATTTTAGTTATAAGGAGTGTAGTTTTTATCCCATATTATATTGGACAAGGGTATTTTAGTGGACCTGATTAAGGTAGTGGCGGTGAGGGCGTGGAGTCAGCCCATGACACCGACAAAGGTGTGTAGCTTTCTAGGTTTAGTGGGTTACTATCGTCATTCATAAAGGGGTTATCGAAGATTGCGAGTCTATCGACAAACCTGACCCACAAGGAAGTGCCATTTATTTGGGATGATTAGTGTCAGTTAGCTTTTGACGATCTAAAGGAAAATTTGACTTCGACACCAGTGCAACCTAGGGGAGGAGTAGATTACTTTATTTTTACAGACGTATCCTTACAAGGACTTGCAGGAGTATTACAACAAGATGGTCACACCATTGCTTATGTGTCTCACAAGCTTAATCTGTATGAGAGAAACTACTCCACACATTATTTGGTTCTTGTAACAGTGTTTTTTCCATAAGGATATCAGGGCACTATCTAATGGGGAAGAAGTTCAGTCTATTCATGAATCAAAGTCATTATCGTATTTGTTCACGTAGAAAGATCTTAACACGAGGAAGTGTAGGTGGATGTAATTTATGAAAAGCTACCAGTTTAACATCTAGTATCACCCTGGGAAGGCTAACGTGGTGGAAGACACGTTGAGTCGGAGGCGTATGGGGAAGTTAGCGAAGATTTGGAAGGCGAAGTGGGGTGAGTTTGACAGGAGGATGCAATGTCTAGGGCTTATATGATGGTTTTGACTATCACACCCAAGATCATCATGAGGGTTGTGAAGGCGCAGGCAGGAAATATGTTTTGTCAGGATAATGTGCGCATGTTGTTAGTAGAGGGAGTAGAGTCTTACTCAGTCAGCTTAGAGGGATGTTTATGCTTCAACAGGAGACTGGTATTCCCAAAGGATGGGGACCTATGACATGAAGTTATGACATAGCCTCATGGTTCATGGTTTTTAGTACATCCCATTGTGGATAAGATGTACCAAGATATGAAGAGGCAGTATTGGTGGACCGGGATAAAGAGAGACATTACTGAGTTTATTTCGAAGTGTACCACCCATCAGTTAGTGAAGGTAGACCATCAAAGACTAGTTAGGATTTTAAACTAATTAGATATTTCAGTATAAAAATGGGAGTGAATTTCAATGGAATTCATCACAGGGCTATCGATGTCGTTGAGGGGTCAATGTTTCATCTGGGTTATATTAGATCATCCACTTCTTTCCAGTTCGGACCGATTATATGATGGGGCAGTATGCCTAGCTCTTTATAGTGGAGATAATGAGGTTGTATGGGGATTTCGATTAACATTCTGTCCAATCGGGATAAGATTTTTGTGTCCTATTTTTACAGAGTTTTAGGAGGCTATAAGGACTGAGTTGTATTTGAGTATAACTTATCACCCACAGACAGATGGGAAAACTGATCAAGTGAATCAGATACTAGAGGATATGATGAGGATGTGCATATCAAATTTTAGGGGAGGTTGGGAGTTGTACCTTCCACTGGTAGAGGTTGCTTATAATAACTCATACGTGTTGACGATAGGCATGGGTCATTTTGAGGCTTTGTATGGTATACCACATAGTTGACTCACTTGTTGGTTAGAGGCGGGGTATAATATGTTTCTTGGACTGAAGATGATCTAGGACACTTCTCCTAGGATTGACTTGATTTGAGGCCGTATAGGGATAACTCATGACATATAAAAGAGTTATGCAGACGTAGATCGAAGAAACTTGGAGTTTGATGTGAGTGACCAGGTGTTATTACAAGTGTCTCCCATAAAGGGATATATATGTGATTTAGACAAAAAGGTAAGTTTCCATCGAGGTATGTGGGGCCTTTCCCAATCATTTAGAGGATGGGGCCAATTGCATAGAGGCTCGCCTTTCCAGAGCATTTACATAGGATTCATGACATGTTTCATGTGTCATCATTGAAGAAGTATCAAAGAAGTGACATGTCTTACTGACATATACCATTAGAGGAGATTGACTTACCACCAAACATCTCATATGAAGAGAGACTTGTTGCCATCCTGGATTGTCGGGAGCATAAGCTTCGGTCAAAGGTGGTACAATTAGTTTGTGTTCAGTGGGGGCATCACAGTAATGATGGATCGACTTGAGAGCATGAGGATGATATGCGAAAAAAGTATCCAAAGCTTTTTGTGCTAGGTATGTTTGAATTTCGGGGATGAAATTCCATTATTAGGGGAAATTATGTAACACCCCGTATTTTTAAAGTATTTTAAATGGCACGTATGCACGTAATTTTAAAATATTAGAAAAATACATTGGCTTAGACAAATATTAGTTAGTGAGTAAAAATGATTAATATTTATATTTACTTGTGTGATAAGTAAATGATAATGCATTAAATTATGTTACGTCATAAGTGAGTAAAAGTGATGGATTATAAGTATTTCATTCGGGACATGTGGGTAGAGTCGTATCGGGAATGAAATGGGAATTTTATGTTATAGGACTAAAATGGTATTTTTGAGTGCACTAATGGTCTGGAATGGGTCAAAATAGTCCAATATAGGTTCCCGGGGGTTGCTATTGTGTTCGGGGGGCTTTTTAGACTAAGTGGAAGCCCTAAAAGGGCATACGGGTCATTCTACCTAAGGAGGATGACCCTATTTAGAGATTAGAGAGTTTTAGGTTATTATTTAATCAAGGTGGATAGATGAAGGATGCTATCCATCCACCCAACGAGTCTAGGGTTTGAGGGAAAGTGAGAAAAGAGAAGAGAAAATGATAAAAGAGGAAGAAAATCGGATCCGGGAGAAAGGCTATCGTTTTTGGGTTAAATATCAGAAAGGAAATCTTATAACTCATAATTTTAAAGGCGAGTATTTACTTGCTTTAATATTCATGGGTAGTTTCATTTTTTCATGTCACTTTGGTGTAGAATAACGTGGTTTTTGGGTTAGGATAACTAAGGAAATCTGGGTTTTGAATTGTACAAATGATAGGAGATGAATCTAAGAATGTTTTTATGATGAGTCTGATGTAAATCTATTATAAAAGATAAGTTCTTCGGTGAATTAAGAAGAAATGATCAAATCTTAAAATTAGAGCTTACTATGAAATGATTTCTTGATTTAATTCATTATTGGGTGAATTAGATGTTATTTTGGGATAGTTTTTACATAAAGAATTATTGGTTTATGTTTGTGGATGGATTAAAGTTCATATATGAGGATTTAAGAAGGTTATGACCACTAGGATGAAAGTGGAGGGTGACATACCGTCAAAAGATCGTTCTAGCATCCAATCAAATTGAACCGATTCGCTGTGGGGAGAAAATTGGTTCGCCAATCAAACCGATTCGATACAACCAATGAACCGGTTCAGTTCAGATGGATGGACACTTCTACCTTGTGTTTGTTTTTCGAATCATTTGAGAATTTCTCATGGAATCTTGTATTCATGGATGAGTTTAGGTTTCTGGGAATCTAGTGTGGGGGTTAGGAAGTGTCGTAGGCTAACCGAGGATGGGTTCCGTGTAATGAAACATGTGAATAAGCGAGTGAATGTTCTCGTGTAGAAATCAAAAAATTGGGTTAGGATTTCAGGATGATTAGGCTCGTGCTTGGTTAGAATAGTATGTTGGACAGAAGTATATAATCAGAGAGTTAAACTATAAGGAAGGGAATACTTAGATAAGATCGATAAGTCGGATTAAATTTTGAGATTTGGTAAGCTAATGCTATGAGAGATATTATGCACATTAGCCGACTTTATATATATATATACAAGGGTTTGCCCGTGCTTAAAGTCACGACGCTAATTTTCAAAAGTGTACGTTATTGATAGAACCATACATCGTATTTAATTCGTAACAGATAAATAATTTTTTTAAAAACCTATGGTACGAACCTATTAGGTTAAAAAAATTGGACAAAATTACCTTTTATTATGAGACCATTCACCCTATTTAAAAATAAATATACCAACTAAATTATTATTGATGCTAAATATGATAATTTAAAAAAATTAGGCAAAATTTCCTTGTTTATAGAACAATTCACCATGTTTAAGGGTAAAAATATCAACTAACTATTATTAATAGAAAACCTAACATATTAAAAAATTTGGACGGAATTTCCTTTGTTTATAAACAATCTGCGCTATTTAAGGGTAGACAAACAACAATAATTACACTATTATTTCACAATAGCTACCGTATAAACAATTAAAAAGAATATAATCTGTAATGGAACATAATTTGCATCACAATCACATTAATATAAACATTTAAACATAATGTATTCCACTGAAACTTCTTCACTTCATCTTTAGTAACAGCAAAAAAGGAGCATTTTTAAGTAATTTGAAAAAACACATCAGTATAAGAAACACATCAATATACATATACCACATATATTGTGTTGTATATATTCATAAGATTTATACTCCAAATTAGCATATTTGAATTTAAATAAAGCTAATATTTAGCATATAACTTGGGGGAATTGATTAATAAAATAACAACCTTATTTGATAGAAAAAAGAGACTACATGCTCATTGGTGATGACTTATTTTTATATAATGCTTCCTAACTACATGAGTCGAAAACTTTAATCAAGAATCATCGTAGTTAGCATGTAGGATACAACTAAATTTATGAACTTAAAAACTCATACATGGTGTTATGAGTAGTATAAATATACCCCAATAGTCCAATGTTTTGGGCTATCAATCCTAGAATTTCAATTCAGCCCAATGCCACATCTGCAAATTAAAAAGAAAGAAAAAATAGAACATTAGGGGAATGACATACATTTATTTGTTGTTGAACTTTTTCAATCTTATAAAACAGGATTTCAGATTTTTTTTCTTAAATTCCCAAACATGGGGAAGTCCCTCCCACCTCTCATTTAGTTTCACATCATAAGAGATACATAAAAGTACTGTCTTGAACTTCAAAATGGCACCAGTGTGTGTGTATGTATGTGTGTGTGTGTGTGTGTGTGTGTGTGTGTGTGTGTGTGTGTGTGTGTGTGTGTGCGTGTGCGAGCGTGTGCCCGCGTGTGTGTGTATGAATTAAATATGTGCTAATTACTGTGAAATTGGCTGACTAATCAAACTAAAACTCAAAAATAGAATAACATCTCTAGTAATCTCTTTTAAAATGTTGAGTTGCAAGGTATAGACATTGCATGATCTACATAAATTAAGTGATTAAATGCAGACATGCCTATATTCCAGTTATGACTACAAAGGATTATGTATCAGTTATTGCATTAAGGATTACTTAACCTAGTTCAGTAAAATAACTTAAGGATAAAACACAAATAACTGAAGCCATAATAGGGGATTATTGCACTTGCTTATTGCCTTAAGGATTACTGAACCCAAGCAATCACTGAACCCAAGCAATCACTGAACCTAGGTTTAGAATTAGTTATGGAATGTATAAAACACATACATGTAGTCCAAAAGGCACAGTAGTAGTGCCTACAGTTGCCATGATGGTAGTGAGTGAGGCAGGGGTACTCCAAATAGTGCCTACAACAGCCTATGCAAGCAAGTGCCTACATCATAGATAATAATAGTGCCTAAAACAGCCTATGCAAGAAAGCGCCTACATCAAGTGCCTATGCAAAGAAGTTCCTGTAGCCTATGCAAGCAAAAGGCACAGTATAAGTGCCTACATCATCCTATGCAGTGTGTGTAATCCTAGATAATAGAGGTGAGACCTGCAAAAAAGAGATAGTAATTAAGGAGCAATGCATCCAGATGTGGGCCCAAACAACATATGAGAAATATCTTCACAAATAAAGGGGGTTTTAAAAATCATTTGCCAAAAGAGTGCAAGCAAGTAAATACTGGAAAAAATAAATGAATACGTTAGATAAAGATAATACACATATATACAACCGCTTCAGATTTCAGCTACGTATTGCAGTTTCGGATAATGCAAAAAAACAAATACACAAATATAGATTGCAACTACGACATATATGTTATACAGCAGCTTTGGATAATCTTTTTTAGGCATAAATACTTTAATATAACAAAATAACTAAAAACAAATAATTGAATAAAATACTAATCCTGTAAAAACTGCACTCCGCCTCCATTGCGCTATGGACAATGTTCATGCTGCCAGTACATTGCGTCGTTGCGATAAATCTATATACAATATACATTGGTAGAAGAGTTTAACAAAGTGTATATACAATATACATAAGATAAAAATAGTAGAGTATAACATAATGTTAACCGAAGCCCATGTTATCAAACATATAATAGGGAACGACCCAAACGCATAAACCATAATTCAAATAGTTCCATAAATGTACCTACACCAAAGCAATTAAATATTAGTAAATAACTACATCAACAAACACTAAAGAATGTGTGTAATAAACTAAACAGCCAATTTCACACGTATAATTAAACTGAATTTGTATTCCCAAGGCTATAACACAACATAATCTGAATTTTTATTCACTCGACAACCACAAGCAGGGAAAAAAAAGTTTTACACGTATAATTAAACCAAAAAAAATTATTGCAACTAATAGCCCTGATCTGCAAATCCAAAAAAAACAAATAACTTTCAAATAGTTGGTACTCTACATTTTTATGCATTTCTAATTAACTTCGTATCAAAATAACTAATTCGAAATAACAACAAAATCAGATCACACAACTACTAAAAATAAAATCCCTGGTTTTTATAAAACCCATGTTAGATAACCATTAAACACCTAATGTCTAAAAAAAGTTCAGATATGTTATGATAGGTATAACCAAAAGTGAAAAATCTGAAATTTCAAGATATTTCAACCCATATTTGAAATCTCACCATACTTCAACCCATATTACACAAATCGCACCATCTAAAAACCCAAAACAACAAAAATATATTCAAATGATTTACATTCCTAAGCTCATGTACATTAAAGAATGGAAACCCAAAACAACAACAATATATCTATGTTTATGCGTGCAGGTGTGTGAGTGTCTGTCTGTGTAGAGGGGTGAGAGAGAGAGAGAGAGAGAGAGAGAGAGAGAGAGAGAGAGAGAGAGACTACGTGAGGGCATCAGCGTTGTAGGCGGAGGGCGGCAGTGGTTAGGGCTTTCGTTGAAATGGTTTGTGTTAAAAGGGTAGCTCTTGTGCCGTGTGAGATATGTGTCATGTGATATTTTTGGAGATTGTCGTGTGAGGTGTTTTCAAGTTATGAAAATTAGAGCTATTATGTTTACCAAATTACCCTTTGTTTGAATTAAAGTAAAAGAGGGAACTAGTTAATGATAAAGAAAAGAGGGGGAAACCAAAAATTTGAGGGGTAAAATAGAGAGTGCAAAAAAAATTCATATTGATGACATCATGGTGCTATCTTATGACATACATAAGTTTCATACTTTATTATATAGATGTGTGTGTGTGTGTGTGTGTGTGTGTGTGCATGTGTGTGTGTGTGTGTGTGAACATACCTACTCTAATATGCTATCGTTGGAGGTAGTGCATAGTGGGCGATCCACTCTCGCATTGACCATCAGGTGTTAGATTGTTTCCCCAGGTCATAGTATTGTTGCACGGCCACTATCCGTATGTAAGGATATGTGTTAGTTTTGATTGTAGTTGGGTGTGATGTGGTATGGTTATGACCCACAGATGTGTATTTATGACCACCTTCGTTATATATTTACAATTTAGGATTGGTGGTGAGATTCCGACCTGGCGACCCAAGAGTGGTACGTGTTATACCTGATGCCTGATAACATACTAGGAATGCATTTGGGAGTTACATCTCGTGTATGCTATGTATATACGTATAAATAGTGATATATGTATATATGTTTAAATGATTGTGTGAACATATAAGTCTAGCTAGTATATGGTTACGTTTCCTATGTAGTGAGGCAAATATAATTGAGAATACCTAAATTATAACTTATGGATTAACTACATAGTACACAGTATGGGGTATTATGTGGGTGGTACAGATGGGAAAGTAATTTAGTGGATCACGGTAGACTAAGGATGGTTGGACTAGTTAAGTGGGGTAACATAACTAGGCAGATAAAATATACACGTTAGTTGCACACTGTAGGTGAGGGGTGAGGGTAATCTCATGTGAGTGCGACACTAGGTGAATATGGATATTTCTTAATTCTTTATTATTATTGCATTTAAATACTTGAAACTATTTTTCAAATATTTTGGGCGCTGACCCGTATCAAAAATATTTTTAAAACCTTTTAAGTGCTCAGCCATAACTTCGCCAGGGATAGTCTTTCCATTCCAGTCAGATGATGCAACAACAGTTGTGGATGCTTATTGGACTTGATTAGGTGATTCCCTCATTTCTATGTAGAAAGGACTTCCATTTAGTTTAGTTTAATATTTATTTTTGGGCATCTTTCCCGCTATCATGCAATTTATTATTAGACATTATTTACCTTATTTCACTTCAGTATTTGGATTATTGTATTATGGATACGGAGAGTTTATTCAGCTTATTTATGTATGCTATTAGTACTCTTTGCGTTCAGTCATTGTGGATGTTTATATTTATATTATTGAATGGTTTAATGTATGCATGTTAACAAGATTTAAAATTGACACTAGACTTAATAGGTTATCAGTTAATTAACTTGGTTTTCGATAGTGATGCTAAGAATGAAATCAAATATAATTCCTATTTAATTTAATAAAGTCCTCATCAATCGGTATTAGACTAGGCGCGATGTCACAGTTCGATTCTGATTCACATATCGATTGAACGTCTCTCAACTAAAGTAAATCCTTCCTTTGATACCTTAGAAAGGCAAGAAGATCAGCTAAAGAAGACTTAAAAGTTAATTCAAAGAACTCCAGTGCAGTTAACATTGACGACTACACATGTTTAAAGATATTATGGACCAACTCCCATCTCATCTCAGAATCAACTTAGATGAACTGCAACTTGTGGGGCTATTGTTGGGGGGGGGGGGGGGGGGGTGAAGCATGACACATGGTGAGCAAACCGGTTAAGATGGGGAACCCTATCGATTCTCGCAAGATAAGGACGACAAGAGTCCTTGATAAAGTAGAAGACTAAGAAGCACTCTTTTATTGTAACTTAAACTCTATGAGGATAAGACTTATCCAATTATAATCCCAAACTTTATATAAAAGGGGTAGCCCCATTGTGGAGGGTGTGTGGGGCTCAGAATCTAGAGAAACACTCTAATATAAATTCTCTTAAGTTTATTGTAAATCACTTTTGAAGCCTCGTAAATATAGGCTATCGATGGTCGAATCACGTAAATCTTTGTCTCTTTCTCATTTATTTTTATACTCTTATCATGATGGTTTGGCACTCCCCCACCCCCACCCCCGGATGGATTTTTTGACACCCCACCTATGTAAAGTGGCATATTTAGATTGAAAGAAACAAAATTATTTTTTTATGGGAAATCGAACTCTACGATCGAAATTTCTCAACTCATTGCTAGATATACGAAATCCTTTCTCATAAGTCTGAACTCTCCTATGGCCTACCCACCTCTCCCTAGTTTTTCCACTGTTAACAACCCCACGGTGTCCCCCCCCCCCCCCCCCCCCCCCCCCCCCGCTTAATTCCATACTAAAACTTAATACTGACGTTGCTTTCAATACAACACTAATAAAGTCGTTATAAGGGGATCTTATGACATTCTAATGGTGCCTTTGTTTTGGGTTTCTGTAAATAAAAATGGGTTGCTTCTTCTTTGGTCAGTGAAGCCTTAGCTCTCAAAGAAGCTTTCTTGGTTTCTATGTCCTTAGGGATCTCTAAAATCGCCTTTGAAAGTGACAATGGAGAATTAATGATATGTTGTTCCTCTGATTCCAATCATATTGTATGGAATATTTGTACCCCTTTTTCAGACATAAGGGAGATATCTGCTAGTTGGGAGGTGATGTTCCTTTGGATCATCGAGAGAGTGATGTTGTGGCCCATTGGATATATGCGCGAACTCCGAAGCCTTCTTATTAGCTTTTGGGGTGGTCAGTGTCTCCCTCTAAGGAGATTTTATCCTTTTTATTAGTGTAATTTTCGACTTGGCCGTTGTCTTTGATAAAAAAGTTCACTTATATATATATTTGGTCACTATAGTCCATCACTCCTTAATGTATATCTTATAAGCTAGATTATATACAAACTGAGTACGTATATATTATAAAAAATCATGTATATAAAATTTAGAGTATAATATATTACGTATATATTATAAAAGTTCATGTATAAATTATAAAAAATTACGAAAAATTCATATTTACATTACAAAAAATCAGGTATACACTAATGATGTTTTTAATCCAAAAAACTTAACAACTAGGGAGTTAAACAAAAAAATGATTTTTATATAAATTTTTTGAGTTGTGTCAATTAGTTTGAGAAGAAAGTGAAAAGAAAACATAATTGTGGAGTATAATCCTACACACCATAGTAATGTCGAAATATTTTATTCTTAACATATTATTCAATGTTCTTTTGATTTAATTATCTATTACACAAATTATTTTTCATAATTACAAAGCCCATAATGTAAGACAAATAATTCATTATTATGCATAATTTTCAAGAGAAACTGGACTTCTAACAAATGCATATAGTATTAATGACTTCATAATAGATCTTGCTTAAAATAATTAGTTGTTAAAATCATGGGGAAATAAAGAATCTATGTATATATAAAATTGTAGCTTATTACTACAATTAAAACGGTTATTGGGGACCTAATCTTTATCATAATTATGACTCTATAATGATTTTTGGTATCTAAAAACTGTCTTTAATGTAGGAATCGACAATTTTAATAATCAAATTGATTAAAAAATAGAAGTCGGAGCAACTACTTCCCTCAGTTTTCGAGCAGTTAAAAAAAGAAAATCTATTGAAGAAATCCCACTTCGATAAAAATATAGGGTTAGGTACAAGTTATCCAAGAGTCTTTGTATATATATTCAGCTATTCTATATCATCATTTATGGGAGTTTCCTCAATTTTAATGCCAAAATTTTTGCAACAATAGTGTAGCAGAAGAGTCCCTTTTCAAAGACGGGCAAACTCTTATTTGGTTTGTTTTTCATTTAACCCCTAAACAAATCTCAAGATTTTATTTCATAAGCTAAATTTTATTTCAAACCTTAAAAATCAAGGGTTTTCTTGGGAGTATAATTTCCTTAATGTGTTGTTTAGACTATCAAGACATAAATGACAACAACTGTTGAGTTTTCATGGGTGAAGATGGTGCTAGGCTTTTCGTAGACTTCACTTGAGAAATTTCCAAACGTGGTATATAATGAGGAAGGTTTCTAACTTTTTCTCCAAATCCCAAGTAATATTGGTCATTTGTTTTTTTTTTTGTTAAAGAAAAAGTTGACTATTCATATTCTTAGTTGATACTCATTTCAAATTTATTTTATTGAACCCAAAAGTTTTATTTTTTGGGTTTGTGTAGAGATTGAGAGAAACTCCTGAGACCCTATCAAATATCAATCTTCATACTGAATTTCATTATGAGGTATGGTGATGTTAACCATTCTTTCATTTCCTCATTAAGACCAAACCCCTTAATAATTATTATGGATTTTTATTCAATTATTTAATAAAATATTTGAGTTTGGTCCCATATTTGTTAGCCATCCCAACTTTTTTTTTAAATAGTGGTGTAAGTAAAAGTAATAACCTTATTCAAGCGTTAGTCGCACGTATTTGATTTAGCATAAAAAATTATACATTTATTGAACATTATATTAACGTGGCGAAATACTTTTAACCCAATTAATATATTATATTATATTTTGAAATTTTTGCTCTTCTTGCGGGTGTGAATGCTAGGGACTAAGCATAAATTCTTCTGAATTTAGCCCCTTAAGTTAGTGATTTTGATATCTCGAACAACGTAATTGAATCGTTTTTATCCCTTATCATTGCCATTGACTATTTATAACGAGTACCCCGAGTTTCGTGTATTTCTTATGGATTTTACAGGTATTTAGTGTAAGAAAAGAAAGAAAGAAACTGGAAGAAAGGAAGACAAGTCAAAAGGGAAAAAGCGTAAATTTACACTCGGAGTTCGGATTCGAAGCCTAAAGGAAAGTTAAATATCCTTGTTTCACTAGAGCATCGGAAGAAACGACAGTCAAATCGGAGCTCGAGATCAAAAGTTATGACCAGTCAAAGATGTAAGAAAAAGTCAAACCTGAAGATAAATTAGACCGATCCGGTTTATCTCGGACCGATCCGAAATGTCACCTTTCCAGTAGACCCCGGATTGATACCGAACCGATGGCAAGAGAACCAATCCGATAGAATCCGGACCGATCCGGTGGAAATAAAAAAATGATCCGGTGACTGAAAATCGAACCGATCCGATGGAATCCGGACTGGTCCGGCTGTTCGAATTCCTGGCATTAATTATGGAGCTCAAGAGGTGAAAATCTTGGAATATCTTGCGTATCCCATCGATTTTAGTTGTCAAATTTATGGTAGTTGGTGTTATAAAAGGCCAATCATACATCCTTCTAAAGGGAGTCGAATTTTAGAGAGAGAGTCAACTTTTAGGGAACTCTTAGTAGACAAATTTCATATTTTTAGAAAAGCCCTAATTTGTAAGTTTAAGGAATAAGAAGTATTTCTGGATTCAATCATCTCTTTTCCCTAGTACAGATTTCAAGTATCAATTTCCATTCTCTTATTTATTCTCAATTATGTTTTCAATTCAATTATCACTTGTTTTGTAATTTTTGTTTCTACAATGTTTCTTAGATCCTCAATTACATGCATTGTTATGAATTTGTTTTCTCATAAAATCATGTCTAGCTAAATTTTCAAGGGTTGGAGTACATGAACTCATTCCGAGGTAAATTACCCAAGTAGAAAATAGAGGGTAAATTAAGTATTGACCAAATCGTGTATGGAAATTATACGAACATAGTTGATCTTTTAATCTCTCTTGTCCTAGGTACTTGGGATGTTTAAGAAGACTATGCAAGTATAATTGTCTATTAATCGCTTTGTATTTGCCTTTGATTTCATATGATGCGGGTTAGTTCCCTCATATATGTAATGCTTAGGATTTATAAAGATTAGATTTAGTCAAGAATTTCAATTTATAATTCTAGTATTCTATAAGGTAATTTACTAAGGTTTGAAGGATTGTACTCCACCCTATTTTCTCTCATATTCATATCTGATTTTTTACAATTCTTAGGGGTTTTTGTGCACGTAGTTTATTTTCATCAATTGGAGATTTCAACCATCAATCATCTTTTCTTTTCTTTTGAGAAACCATTTGAAGGATAAATAACTTTTCCTACATATTCCCAATTTCCAATTTTTGATCCCTGTGGAGACGATCCCGACTTATCGGATTACTACTAACACGACAGGCTTGCACTTGAGCATAGAAAGAACTCACTTTTGAGACAAATTCTTAGTCGCGTCAAGTTTTTGGCGCCGTTGTCGGGGATCGTCAATTGGTAATTTTTAGGAAAGTAATTTTAATCCTAAAGTGATTTAAAAAAAAAATTCATCTCATCTCTTGTAAGATTACATGCAAAATCCACTTCTCACCTAAGTCCACGAAAATCCTATTGTCGAAGCTAGTTCTGAATATTCTCACACCACCGATTCTCCACATTTTTGGGTTCCACCTCCTTCACCGAATAATTCAATCACAAGTCGTACTTTGAGTCAAACACCGAGTGGAAGTTCTGAATCGTTTGGTAGCAATATGTCTGTGCACGGTAGTGTTGGTGTTGGTGCTGGAGAGGAAGAGTTACCATATCTTTCCATGAAAGATCTTTTATTTCCGGAGCAAACTGTTACCCCTGGTTGCATTTTACTCCCGTATAATGCCGGTCAGTTCCACTTTCAGAATGGTATGATCCAAATTCTGTCTACATTTCATGGGATGGATTCTGAAAAACCATATCTCCATATTAGAGAGTTCGAAGAAGCATATGAGACGTTTGGTGATCAAACTTGCCCACAAGATGTTATCCGGTTAAAGATTTTCCCTTTTTCCTTAAAGGATAAAGCTAAGACTAGGTTATGTCACTACCTCCGAATTCTGTTTTATCCTGGAGAGATATGCAAACTAAGTTCCTATCCAAGTTCTTCCCATAACACAAAACCAATTATGTAAAAGCTCAAATACAAGCTTTTCGGCAAAATGAGAATGAGGCTTTCGATAAGTGTTGGGAAAGATTTCAGGAGTTAGTTAGTGCTTGCCCCCATCATGGATTCGAAAAACATCATCTTATTTCATTTTTTCATTAAGGGCTTACTTTAGCATCTAAACAACTTGTTCAGACAATGTACGAAAGACCTTTTTGGGAGTTAGACTCGAGCGATGCTGAGGCTCATTTGAAATACGTAGCGAAGACTACGCAAGCATGGGATGTTTCTAACCCCGATAGTCAAAGACAAAACGTCAAGAAGGAAAAACTAGAAAAACATTAGGAAAATAGAGAAAGTTGTATCTCAAGGTTACCTCCAGAAGGTAGGTGAGCCTTGTAAAGGTCTTTCGACAATGTCGATTGAAATCATTAAGATAAGAATAAAATGATGCCAACGTAAAGCTCCCCCAGTCATATAGATGAATCTATGAGATGATCCTCAAGTAAGGAAGAAATCAAAAATGGATGACATCACCCCTTGTCTCCACCACAAACCCTCATAAGAAAAGAAAGACAAATAAATGAGCTACTTGCCTCACTTGTCACCCATTGATCTGTCTAGATAATAAGGTTTACTTTAACACCAATATCCTAACCGACTCCCTAGAAATAATCCACCCAATATCTCTTAAGGCAACTTGAACAACGAACTCAAGCACGTGAAAAGTCTGGTCCACCACGATCTAGTGGCCCTCACACTCCATCCTAATTAATTTATGAACATCCATGGGCGTAACCGTTATTTTCCCGATACCCAAGTGAAATTTATAGGTGGTGTACCACCATATCTTGCCCAGAGCACACAGTTCCATCGAAGAATGCGACATCTCATCCAAAGCCCTAACTAGAGGGCTAAATCTAGCAGCCTCCGCCATCAATGGCACAGCCTTGGGGAGTTTCTCCCACACTTTCTTTTCCATGCCGAGTCACAAGAATGGATACTCGACAATGTGATTTTCACCTATACACGAGAAAAACCCTTATGAATCCCAAGGATAGAAGAGAGAAAACAAACAAATAAAAATAAAGAGAAAATAATCACATAATGATTTCGGTTCTTCACACTTGCAGAACGATGGTTCCACATCTCCTATAGTAGACCCCTACCATTAAGAATAGTCTCGAAACTATCATAGGTGTTCTCACTCCCCATTATCAGTGCCCCAGCATCACGGCACTCCAAACTAGCCCAATTGTCAATACCCATCCAAGCATTGTCCGTTACACCCTCCATGAATTATTTCGAATAAATACGCTCGAAACCGATTGCTAGAGAGAAAGAAAGAGTTTTACTTGAATTAATAGGTGAAAATAAAGGTGGTTGCCCCTCTTTTTATAAGGAAGCATGGGGTATGCCAATCGGTAGTCCCCTGTTCATACCTATTGGTAGTGATCATTCACCATCCCATTTCCAATGGTCCATACCATGCGCGAATTAGCCTTAAGGTTCGTGCATACTCACCTTTTTACTCAAAAAACTGATCTTTAGGCCAATAAGTGCTCCTATGTCCCATTTGATCTCGGTAAACTCTCCAACTTGAGTGAAGCTCATTGCACCTTCACAGGGCTCTAAATTCCCTTTCCAATGGTACATACCATGCATTAATTGGCCTTATGTTTTGTGTGTACTTGACGTTTTACTTCAATAACCCCCGTCTAAAGGGCATTAGGCACTTATAATCCCTATTGGACTTTAAGCAACTCGAGAGTGGCCCATAGATTTTTATAGGTCTCTGAATACCCTTTCTAATGGTCCCGACCAGGCATGATTCGAATTTATATTTAGCATTTTATTCCTTTTTTCCCAAAAAATACCTTTTTGGACTACCTATAAGCACCCAGACACTCTGCTTAAAGGTAGTGGTGTAGTTTACTCTATCAGCAAGCCAGGGCCTATACCGATAGGCAGGCTAGGGCTTATGCCGATCGGCATACCCCCTAACACTAATTCTTGCTATTTAAGGAGGTCATGATCTCATTCCCATATAACCCTTTTCCAACAACCAGAACATTCTCTACCTGAAAACTAGTGCACCATTAGTCCAAAAAATTCAAATTTTTAACATTTTTCTCACCTTTCTTACCTCACTTTCATGCCACCTCTTGCCTCCTACCTCATTCCTGCTCTATCATCATCCCAATAATACAAAAGCAACCTACTCTTCTTAAAAAATCAATAGAAAAATCTTCTATGAGGTTTACTCGATTTATTTTTTACTTCATTTAATTAGTGTGTTTATTTAACATTCTTTCATTTTTGATATATTTTAGTCTTGTTACATTATCTCACATAATCTCACATCCTTTTTATTACAAGTACTCACAAAACTTATTTTTTGAAGTCAAAAAAGTTAAAAAGAGGGTTCACTTATAAACCCCAAAGTAGGATTTCCTCATTTTTTTTTCTACACTTGAACACTTAAAGCACGTTTTCTTCAAAACCAACTAATGAGGAGTCCCAAATTTGGTTTATGGGTTTAACCCCACCCATGTGATATGTTAAATGACCATAAACGACTCGATAAGTGACATGAGAGATCAAAGCATGTTGGGTTGGTTCAAATGCCCATGAACGTTGTGAAATAAGGCGCATCGTCAGACGTTCGATGATTATGACACATTAACCAAATCACGTCTCACTTAGAGATAAGGAATCAACGCATCATGATTTCCCTGCTAAATAATACCTCAGCACAAAATCCCAAGAGAATCAACACGAATCATTATTGATCCAGGTGTCACATCTATCGCAAGGCATTATGAAAGGTTAGGGCATGTGCGAATGGCAAGAACCCTGCTTGGCTATATACAAGATTATTTGGCTCATCCTTGTGAACACAAAAAGTCTAGGGGTAGCTAATGAGGGGTATTTTTAGTTTGTTCGATATTCGATTCAGCTTTTTTCAAAGGATATTATAAGAAAAAAACAAAGAGATGTTGGTCAATTTACATGTGGGAGCAGTCGTTTACTGATCGACCTGAGGAGCAATCACACCTTTTTACTAAACCAAACAACCTATCTTCATCGGCCAAACTCTCATCATTGGGCAAATGATCGTTGAACATTTGAACTCCTAAGACTTTTTCAACAAGCCATTGTCCTAAATGACTCCCATGTTCCCAACTAAATAGGTCCATAATACCCGTGAGTAGGGAGCGTGGGCATTGGCGGGTCCACTGGAGAT
Source organism: Sambucus nigra (assembly GCA_949130495.1). NCBI lineage: Eukaryota > Viridiplantae > Streptophyta > Magnoliopsida > Dipsacales > Adoxaceae > Sambucus > Sambucus nigra. The sequence continues at coordinate 149,570,264 of OX422212.1, read as the reverse complement.
GAACATGTAAACTTACTCAATTCAACTTCCCTCAACATGTGAAAATAATAGTAATTACATTATAACGATTATGTGACACCCCGACTAATTAAACACCGGGTAGCTACTCCTTTATAAAATTAATTCAAAATGCCTAGTTGGCTCAGTTAACAGCATCACTGTCGAAAACATTTTATTATTACTAACCACCTAGTATTTAAAAAGTAAGTGCCAATTTTTAATTTAAAGTCTGATTAACATACAAGTATAATGAAGAAATAATAACACCATTCACCATAATGAAGTAATAGAATAACCGTAACATGATATAAATAAAACTGGAGGAAAAACTCCTTATAATACAATCTCACAACTGAAGTAAGTAATGAAATACTGAATACTGAAATGAATACATGCCAACGTCTGAAAACTGAAATGGAAATGTATCTAATAGAACTTGGGCGACATGCCCTACAACTGAGGAATAATGAATAAGGAGTCCAAATGATATAAGCGTCTAAAAGCAAGTCCCTGTAGCTTCCACAAGCAGCTACAGCTCGTCATCAGAATGGAAATCCTATGCATGGTGACCTTGTGGCTGGGCACCTAAAATGGTTTTACAAAAAGATAGATTTGAAAGCAAACGGGTCAGAGCCCGAATGTGGAGATATTTTAAAAACCTGCAAGTGCTTTAAAAACATTTAAAACAGTATATGCAAAGTACATGTTAGGACGTGCTCTCACATGATATACTCACCTCTCGTCTAACTGTGCACTCCTAACGTTCCTGTACCCATTCGTGTGTTATCTCATAACTATCTAAAGAGTTTCTAACACTTCTACTCGGTTTTCGTTAAATTTCCAACTTTAAAAATTAAATAGAGAGTTCTACTTTAATTCTCGGATTCACAATTATTAACAATACTAAAAAGATCTCTTTTTATCTTTCAAAACATTACCATAATTATACTCACAATTTATTATAGTAAATTCCTTCTCGATTAACCGTATATTTTCACATCATAAATATACAATACAAGCACCCAAAGGCTAAGCTGCGGTGCACACATACTCTGCTATCCATCCCGGTACATCACGTACATAAGGATTACAAATTCCGAATCTCTCAGGAATTGTTGGAATCAACACCACACACATAAATGGAGGCGAACATAATTCAATCATATCCATGGTCACGTACATACCTACGCTCCATAGTCAGCTGGCTTATTAACTCACAATTAAGTCATTCTCTTGAATTATGTCCTCTAGGCACCAATCTAAATCCGGGCAACACAAGGATAAGAAGGTCCTAAGCGAACGTAACCTCCGTGATAGCAAGTATGGTAGGTATGTCATACACATAAGATTATATACTAAGCATTCACACATCTTAGATATTTCAATATTAATAAGGGTATTCTCTACATCATTATACCATTATTCCCAATTCATATATTTCAAGTATACCGACAATATATAAATTAAATAGTCGACACGTCTCACGTCGTAATATTTTAAACTTAAAACCTGTCTCGAATAGACTATTAAGTTCCCATGATTCCCTCATATAACATCGTTATACCTAAGGTCCTTACTTCTGCCCCAAACCTTATTTCATCAAATTATTCAAATTTGTACTATCAACCCAAATATTAACTCACATAACGAATTTCATTAATTTAGAATAATTCCTCAAATTAAATTCTAATTAAAGTCCAATCTCATAATCATGCCTACTGGTCTTCCTTAAAGTTTAAGGGTAATCACAATGTCTCCAACAAAATTATCCAAGGGTTATCATCATTAAAATTCAATTAAGGAAAACTTTATTCATTCTGGGAAGGTCGATCGATCGACCTTGACCTTCGATCGATCGATTGTGGTCGATCGATCGACTGATGAATGTCGATCGATCGATTACACAGGTCTGTTACGGACTGCTTCGTTTTGCAGTTACAGTTTCGTCCCAATTCACCATTTTTAAGCATGAAACTTCAAGATAAGGTCACTATAACGTTATACTAACATCCTATATCAGTAATAACATTCTAAATCCCATAATTCATCATTTAAAGGCTTACTTTGGATTAAAACTACATCAAAAATTTCCCAGATTTCTTCCATTCAAGAACATCATTAAGTTTCTTCTAATTCTACCTTTTGATCATTAAGGTTCTGTTTTCAACATATAATTTCGTCCAGAATATACTACATGCAAATCCTACATAAATCATGGCTTTTACCTTTCAATTCATGGGTCTAATTTAACTCCAAAAATCAATTTCGAAAATTCCTAAACATGGAAACATATCTTGAATTAAAAGGGTTTAAATCACTTGCCTTAATTATCTCAGAATTTGGTGTAGAATCTTTGTGACAAAGTTGTTCCTTCTCTCTCTTTTCTGCAGAATTCTTCCCTTCTCTCTTTCTCTCAAGTTCTTCTCAAGGTTCCCTTCTCTCTCTCTCTCTCAAGCTTTTCCCAAGGTTGAAGATAATGGAGAATGGAGGTGTGAAATGGTTTGTGGGAGTTGAATTGCTATATCAACTTCTCCCGTAGCCCATAATGACATATAGTGGGGTTAGTGGGTTAAGTGGGTTAAGGAAATAGTCAGCTTATTAATTCCATTTTCGTCACTTTTTAATTCCCAAAAATACAAATTACCAAATTACCCCTTAAGATGTCGGTATGGCCCACAAATATCCCGGGACCCAAACTAAACTTTCGGCTAGTGTTTTCTGATTATCTCGACCCTTCCGGACGCGTTGGCGCACTCAAAACGACCATACGGTTAATGGAACTAAAATTCACTTTTTAATTATGTAGCACCATATCATGACGTGGCGGTCACACACGTCAAGTAAAATTCTCAAATTGCCGTATTTATAACTCACGACAATATCAATATTACCAATATTCATATAATGCCAAGTATGCACATTATAATAAAATACTAACTCACATCTCGTTAATATTATTATCCGGATTAATTTCCAATTAATAAACATTTAATTCAATTAATCCCCAAAAATAAATAACGCAGAAAATATGGGGTATTACATACTTCCCCCCTAATAACTGAATTTCGTCCCGAAATTCGGAACTAGAAAGTACCTGGTAAGAATAACTCTGGATAACATTCGCGCATCTCATCCTCGCGCTCCCATGTGGACTCCTCGACATTATGATGTCGCCACTGAACACGCACTAACGGAACTATCTTTGACCGCAGTTTCCGCTCACTTCGGTCTAGAATAGCAATAGGCCCCTCCTCGTAAGAACTATCCGGCTGGAGATCAATATCCTCCACAACAATGAGAGAATGAGCCAAATCATCTCTAAGGTATTTCCTAAGCGAGGAAATATGAAACACATCGTGAATCCGATGTAAATGCTCCGGTAACCCAAGTCTGTACGCAACCTATCCAATCCGCTCAATAATAGGAAATGGTCCCACATATCTCGGTGCCAACTTCCCTTTCTTCCCGAAACGCATAATCCCCTTCATAGGAGATACCCTGAGCAAAACCTGGTCCCCTACTTGGAACTCTCTGAAAAATCTCTTTGCGTCAGCATAACTCTTCTGTCTGTCCTGAGCCACCCGAATGCGACTGCGAATCAATTCTATCCTTGCCGAAGTATCCTGAATCACTTCCGGCCCAAGTAGTTTGTTGTCCCCCACCTCCAACCAGCATGCTGGGGAACGACAAGGTCTACCGTACAATGCCTCAAATGGAGCCATGCCAATGGTGAACTGATAGGAGTTGTTGTAAGCAAACTCCACCAGTGGAAGATACTGCTCCCATCCACCCTCAAAGTCAATGGTACACATACGTAGCATGTCCTCCAACATCTGATTTGTGCGCTCGGTCTGTCCATCGGTCTGCGGGTGATACGCCGTACTCAACCGCAATTCCGTGCCCATGGCCTGCTGAAAACTTTCCCAAAACCGTGAAACAAATACCTTGTCTCGGTCAGACACGATATTTAAGGGCACCCCGTGAAGTCTCACTATCTCTGAAATAAAGAGCTGGGCATACTGTCCTGCAGTGTAATCTATCCTGACGGGTAGAAAATGAGCGACCTTCGACAACCTGTCCACAATCACCCAAATGGAGTCGTGCCCTCTCTGCGATGTAGGCAACCCCGTGATAAAGTCCATAGAGATGCTCTCCCACATCCACATCGGGACCTCTAATGGCTGTAACAGTCCTGCCGGTCTCTGATGATCCACTTTTACGAGCTGACAAGTGGCGCATTTTGAGACAAACTCGGTAATATCTCTCTTCATCCCGCTCCACCAATACTGACGTCTCATGTCTTGGTACATTTTGTCCCCTCCGGGATGTACCGTGAGCCGTGCGACTCTGCCATCACCTCATGCCGGAATTCCTCCACTTCTAGAACCACCAATCTCCCATTGAAGCGTAATCCCCCGTCTGAGCTAACGGTATAGGATTCAGCTCCCTCTGCTAATAATCGAACTATCTGTTCCTGACAGAACGAGTCATTTGCCTGTGCCTTCACCACCTTCGTGACAATCTGCGGTGTAACAGTCATCACAGACATGAATGATCGGGCCACTGCATCCTGGTGTCCCAATTCTTTCCACTTGGCCTTCCACACATCTGCCACCTCATCTACCGGTCTACGACTCAACGCGTCTGCCACCACGTTAGCCTTTCCCGGGTGATACTGGATATCGAACTGATAATCCTTCACGAATTCAAGCCACCTCCGTTGCCGCATATTCAACTCCTTCTGCGTGAATAGGTACTGAAGGGACTTGTGGTCCGTGAACAATCGAAATTTCTCCCCCAACAGGTAATGTCTCCAAATACGAAGGGCAAATACCACTGCCGCTAACTCCAAGTCATGGGTAGGGTAATTCTTCTCGTGAGGCTTAATCTTACGGGAAGCATAAGCTATGGCCTGACTCTCCTGCTGCAGTACACCTCCAAGTCCTTGTAAGGACGCATCGGTGTAAACAAGGTACTCAACTCCCGGTCTCGGCAATGCTAACACAGGTGCTGAGGTTAACTTGTCCTTCAACTCATCAAATGCCAACTGACAGGCATCACTCCAAATGAATGGCACACCTTTACGGGTTAGGTGTGTCACGGGACCCGCTATCGTGGAGAAACCCCGAATAAACCTCCTGTAGTAACCTGCTAGGCCCAAGAAACTACGGATCTCTGTCGGTGTCGTGGGCTGTCCCCACTCCCTCACCGCGGATACCTTCCCCGGATCAACCGATATTCCCCGGTCGGAAATAATATGCCCCAAAAACTGAACCTCCTTCAGCCAAAACCCGCACTTCTCATATTTTGCATACAACTCATTCTGGCGCAGTGTCTGCAAAACTAGTCTCAAGTGCTCGGCATGCTCCTCCTCTGTCTGGGAGTAAACCAAAATATCATCGATGAAGACAATGACAAACTGGTCTAGGTAATCCCTGAACACCCTATTCATCAAGTCCATAAATGCTGCTGGAGCGTTGGTCAAACCAAATGGCATAACCTGAAACTCGTAGGAACCATATCTCGATAAGAACGCAGTCTTCGAGACGTCCTCCTCCCTGATACGCAACTGATGGTAACCAGATCATAAATCAATATTTGAGAAGTAAGAATCTCCTCTCAACTGGTCAAATAGGTCATCGATTCGAGGCAACAGATACTTGTTCCGTATCGTGACCTTGTTTAACTCCCGATAGTCCACACATAACCTCAGTGAACCATCCCTCTTCTTCACGAACAACACAGGGGCACCCCACGGTGAAGTACTCCTCCGAATAAACCCCTGACCCAACAACTGCTCAATCTGATCCCGTAACTCCCTCATCTCAGCTGGAGCCATACGGTACGGTGCACGTGCTATAGGTCTCGTATCTGGTAACAAGTCTATAACGAAATCTATCTCTCGACTGGGGGGTAGGCCTGGTATCTCCTGAAACACATCAGAATACTCCCTGACGACTGGGATCGACTCTAAAGGAATCACAACCTCCTTAGAGGTATCCTCCTCAATGTAATATAAATGCGCGGTCGAGCCTCCCTCTGGGCGAGGCATCGCCACAACAAACATCTCTTGCCCCGGAATGGCAAAAACAATGCTCCCACCAAAGCAATCAATCATGGCCCTATGATCAGCGAGCCAGTCCATACCGATAATAACATCGTGAACATGCATATCTAGTACCAACATGTCCGCAGGTAATACCAAACCACCAATCTCTACCCCCACTCCCCGACATATAAAGAATATAAGTGACCCATTCCCCAAAGGTGAGTCGACACACGTAACTGTGCTCTCCGCTGTGGCTAACAATCCTAACGCCTTTACGAAGTGTGTAGCTATAAAACAATGTGTAGCACCCGTATCAAATAATACCCGACCCATAGTGCCATGGATAGGAAACGTACCCTCAATCGCGGGCGGTACCTGTGGAACTGCAGCCTGGTGGACGTTGTAGACACGCCCATACTGTAGCTGCCCCTGCTGCACAGGAACTGCTGGAATAATCTGAGCTGGAGCTGGAAGGGCTGGTGGAAAGAGTGGCCTCTGTGGCTCCTGTCGAGCACCCTGCTACTGCTGCTGTGGGGCCCGGCCCTTATCAGGACACTCCTGACGTTTGTGGCCAATCTTACCACAAATGAAACATTTCCCTGGGAAGTTCCCTCCCCTCTGCCCTTGCTGTCCCCGGCCCTGGTGGCCGTTACCATTCCTCCCTTGGCCCTGCTGGCCCTGCTGAAACTGCTGATGTTGGCCATTTTGACCCTGCTGGCCTTGATGACCGTTAGGACCCTGCTGGCCATTTCGGAATCCTCCCTGACCGTTCCTGAAACCTCCTGAACGAAACCTCTTTTGATCTCCCTGCTGAGAACCCTGTTCTACCTGTCTCTGCCCGTGAAAAGATTGTGCCCTACCGGCACCATGTCCTCCAGTCCTGCCCTGATGGCTAGACTCTCCCAACCTCTTGCCCTCGGCCATATGAAAACGGTGGTCCTGGTAATGTAACAATGCAGCGTTAACCACATCAGAATACGTGGCCAACGAAAGGTTCCCTAACAAATGCTGACGGATCCTCCATGACAACCCGTCAGTAAATTTCTCAATCTTCTTCTTCTCTGTCGGTATCTCATCAGGAACGATATTCAACAGATTAGTAAACTCGGCCTCATACTCGGCCACGGTCTTGCCCTCCTGCCTCAGACTCATCAATCTCCTCCTCATTTCCGTATGAACCGCTGACGGAAAGTACTTGCGGTCAAACCGCACCCAGAACTCATGTATAGTGAGAGTATCCCTCTCCTCTGCGGTGGTAATAGACTCCCACCACTGCAGCGCAGATCCAACTAGCTTAAAAGTAGCTAGCACCTGCTTCTGCACATCCGTGCACTCATACATCCTTAAGTGCCGCTGCATATCTTTCCTCCATTGGTTCGAGACTACTACATCTGAGCTGCCTGCAAACTCTGGCGGATGCGCTTTCTGAAAAGCGTCACGTACACGCTCCCAAGAAGACGGAAATGAAGTTGCCTGAACTGGCGCGGCAACCGGCGCCTGAGGCGGTGCCTTCTGAACAACGGCAATGGCGGCATTTACCGCTTGGGCTACAATAGCTGCAACCTCAGCGGCGTTCATCATGCCCTGAACCGGTGCGGGCTGTCGTTCTGGCGCTGCATTCCTGGGAACTCGTGGTGCACGTCGTGGAGGCATTCTGAAATAAGAATAAAGTCTATAAGTTCGCAGTTATAAACTTTAAAATAGCTGAAGAGCGTAGCATAAACAAAGAATACAACAGTCCTAAAATATAGGGCTCTATATCAAAGAAAGCTCAGCGGAAAACATAATAAGCCGTTCAGATCCTAAAGGACACTAGAACCTGATGCTCTGATACCACCTGTGACACCCCGACTAATTAAACACCGGGTAGCTACTCCTTTATAAAATTAATTCAAAATGCCTAGTTGGCTCAGTTAACAGCATCACTGTCGAAAACGTTTTATTATTACTAACCACCTAGTATTTAAAAAGTAAGTGCCAATTTTTAATTTAAAGTCTGATTAACATACAAGTATAATTAAGAAATAATAACACCATTCACCATAATGAAGTAATAGAATAACCGTAACATGATATAAATAAAACTGGAGGAAAAACTCCTTATAATACAATCTCACAACTGAAGTAAGTAATGAAATACTGAATACTGAAATGAATACATGCCAACGTCTGAAAACTGAAATGGAAATGTATCTAATAGAACTTGGGCGACATGCCCTACAACTGAGGAATAATGAATAAGGAGTCCAAATGATATAAGCGTCTAAAAGCAAGTCCCTGTAGCTTCCACAAGCAGCTACAGCTCGTCATCAGAATGGAAATCCTATGCATGGTGACCTTGTGGCTGGGCACCTAAAATGGTTTTACAAAAAGATAGATTTGAAAGCAAACGGGTCAGAGCCCGAATGTGGAGATATTTTAAAAACCTGCAAGTGCTTTAAAAACATTTAAAACAGTATATGCAAAGTACATGTTAGGACGTGCTCTCACATGATATACTCACCTCTCGTCTAACTGTGCACTCCTAACGTTCCTGTACCCATTCGTGTGTTATCTCATAACTATCTAAAGAGTTTCTAACACTTCTACTCGGTTTTCGTTAAATTTCCAACTTTAAAAATTAAATAGAGAGTTCTACTTTAATTCCCGGATTCACAATTATTAACAATACTAAAAAGATCTCTTTTTATCTTTCAAAACATTACCATAATTATACTCACAATTTATTATAGTAAATTCCTTCTCGATTAACCGTATATTTTCACATCATAAATATACAATACAAGCACCCAAAGGCTAAGCTGCGGTGCACACATACTCTGCTATCCATCCCGGTACATCACGTACATAAGGATTACAAATTCCGAATCTCTCAGGAATTGTTGGAATCAACACCACACACATAAATGGAGGCGAACATAATTCAATCATATCCATGGTCACGTACATACCTACGCTCCATAGTCAGCTGGCTTATTAACTCACAATTAAGTCATTCTCTTGAATTATGTCCTCTAGGCACCAATCTAAATCCGGGCAACACAAGGATAAGAAGGTCCTAAGCGAACGTAACCTCCGTGATAGCAAGTATGGTAGGTATGTCATACACATAAGATTATATACTAAGCATTCACACATCTTAGATATTTCAATATTAATAAGGGTATTCTCTACATCATTATACCATTATTCCCAATTCATATATTTCAAGTATACCGACAATATATAAATTAAATAGTCGACACGTCTCACGTCGTAATATTTTAAACTTAAAACCTGTCTCGAATAGACTATTAAGTTCCCATGATTCCCTCATATAACATCGTTATACCTAAGGTCCTTACTTCTGCCCCAAACCTTATTTCATCAAATTATTCAAATTTGTACTATCAACCCAAATATTAACTCACATAACGAATTTCATTAATTTAGAATAATTCCTCAAATTAAATTCTAATTAAAGTCCAATCTCATAATCATGCCTACTGGTCTTCCTTAAAGTTTAAGGGTAATCACAATGTCTCCAACAAAATTATCCAAGGGTTATCATCATTAAAATTCAATTAAGGAAAACTTTATTCATTCTGGGAAGGTCGATCGATCGACCTTGACCTTCGATCGATCGATTGTGGTCGATCGATCGACTGATGAATGTCGATCGATCGATTACACAGGTCTGTTACGGACTGCTTCGTTTTGCAGTTACAGTTTCGTCCCAATTCACCATTTTTAAGCATGAAACTTCAAGATAAGGTCACTATAACGTTATACTAGCATCCTATATCAGTAATAACATTCTAAATCCCATAATTCATCATTTAAAGGCTTACTTTGGATTAAAACTACATCAAAAATTTCCCAGATTTCTTCCATTCAAGAACATCATTAAGTTTCTTCTAATTCTACCTTTTGATCATTAAGGTTCTGTTTTCAACATATAATTTCGTCCAGAATATACTACATGCAAATCCTACATAAATCATGGCTTTTACCTTTCAATTCATGGGTCTAATTTAACTCCAAAAATCAATTTCGAAAATTCCTAAACATGGAAACATATCTTGAATTAAAAGGGTTTAAATCACTTGCCTTAATTATCTCAGAATTTGGTGTAGAATCTTTGTGACAAAGTTGTTCCTTCTCTCTCTTTTCTGCAGAATTCTTCCCTTCTCTCTTTCTCTCAAGTTCTTCTCAAGGTTCCCTTCTCTCTCTCTCTCTCAAGCTTTTCCCAAGGTTGAAGATAATGGAGAATGGAGGTGTGAAATGGTTTGTGGGAGTTGAATTGCTATATCAACTTCTCCCGTAGCCCATAATGACATATAGTGGGGTTAGTGGATTAAGTGGGTTAAGGAAATAGTCAGCTTATTAATTCCATTTTCGTCACTTTTTAATTCCCAAAAATACAAATTACCAAATTACCCCTTAAGATGTCGGTATGGCCCACAAATATCCCGGGACCCAAACTAAACTTTCGGCTAGTGTTTTCTGATTATCTCGACCCTTCCGGACGCGTTGGCGCACTCAAAACGACCATACGGTTAATGGAACTAAAATTCACTTTTTAATTATGTAGCACCATATCATGACGTGGCGGTCACACACGTCAAGTAAAATTCCCAAATTGTCGTATTTATAACTCACGACAATATCAATATTACCAATATTCATATAATGCCAAGTATGCACATTATAATAAAATACTAAGTCACATCTCGTTAATATTATTATCCGGATTAATTTCCAATTAATAAACATTTAATTCAATTAATCCCCAAAAATAAATAACGCAGAAAATACGGGGTATTACAGATTATACATATAAAGCCTCATATAATATGGATAAAGATAAAATGAGCACACTCAAATACATTCTGTAATTATCCATATTAATAAAAGAACCCCTACCTTTATCCCGCGGCTGTAGTTCGAGTCCGATCGAACCACGTGCACTTTGTGTTTTGTTTCCTTTTATGTTATTTTATTCCATTAATTACAATTACCTATCTTCATTATGATGATGATATTGGGTGTGAAAGTCACATTTATGCCTCAACAGTTACGATTTAGGTATTTTCTTAGGTAAGGTATTGGGATGTATATATGATTTTGGTAATCTCCACATATGGGACTAATGGTAGATTTGGTTATGATGCTCTAGTGATTTAGGACTATTAGTAATTTATTAAAACACGATAAATCATAATGAGAACATAATTAATACCTAATATAATTAAGATTATTAAAGACTGATGGATTTATGTTGGTTTACTATATGTTTATGGTCTGGTGTTGTTTGGCCATTATCTTAAGAGAGGGACCTAGGCAGACATGCTATATTAACTATTTTATGTCTGCATCATAGTATATGTGGTGTCTTGTGTTGGATCGCTATTAAAGACTAAGTTAAGGACCTAGGAAAATACGACAACAATTATGGTTATTATGTGGTGTACATCGCGGTATGTGTGGGCAAATAGTATGGATCATCGGGGCTATAATGATAATGAGTTATTGATGTGATGAGACCTTTGGTGCACCATGCTATATCGAGGATCGTAGGAAAGACAAACTAGCTTTTGTTGTGTTTCCTTTGATAATAGTTAATGTTGAGAATGATAATATAAGTATGTTAATAACTGTTAAAAGAAATATAATTAGATATATGGGTAGTTGATTATGTTTACTTTACTCGCATAAATATTTATATTATTACCATTAATTTAAATATTTATTATTGTTAATGTAAAAAACTAGACTATGTCTAATTATTTAATCACAAATAATATTTGTAAGTAAAAGAAAGAAACAAAAAGGTTTTGAAAGTGGTTCGACTTATGGAGAAAAGCCTACATCCACTGTGCTTGTTATTGCCCTATGTTTTCCTTTTAATAACTTTCCCTTATAGAAGGAATTACAATGTATTTATAGCCCAGTAGGGAGACAAAGAGATGGAATGTTAAAGGGTGGAATGCCTTTATGAATTACGCATTTACATCAGTACAAAATGTCCTTAATGTTTTTGGATGTTAGATTTTTGCTGATACTATTGGTCGGCCTCCTTACTATTGGTCGGGCTTCTTGGTGTTGGTTAGCATTTTAGGCCTTGGTCGGGGGTTATACCTTGCTGGATAGGATTACTTCCATAGTGGATAACATGTATCTATTTCTAATTGCTCCATGTAAGTGGGTAATTTTTTGGTATTAACAGAAGCCCCTAATTTTCCATGATTGATGCTTGCTTGAAAGCATGGAGCATTTAGTTCTGGAAGTAGATCAAGCTATACTTCGGATGCTCGGTCGGTTTTCGACTTTCCACACTTGTAAATTATAAGCTTTGTTGATAGCGTATACTATTGATGGCATTTTTGTAAATATCCAAAAAATTGTTTTAGGGAAAATACGTCTTTTTCTACTTAGTCGCCAAAATTTCAATCATCATTTCACTTTAATCATTACGTTCATCAATTTTCGAGGCAATCTATAAAAGTTAATAAAATCGCGGTCATCTCTTACCTCAAGCCTTCTAAGTTTCTGCTATAATTTCTTGAGCTTTCGTGCGATCGTTCTTCCTGTCTTCTAGTTCTTGCTGAATCCTTAAGCCTTTTTAAGAATTCTTTATCTTTCTTCTTTTCTTCATATCGAATCATTGTTTATGTTATTGTCTCTCTAGATGAGTTTAAAAAAGAATGGAACATACCAGACAGGGTAGACTTAGAGTTTACCAATCCCCCTCTAGACGTTTTTTCTTTATCTAAAGGTCATTGGATCCCTTCCTTATTCATTGCTGAATGCAGCTTTACTTTTCCTCCAAATCATTTTTATCTAGAATTTTGTCAATGCTTTGACATTATACCTGCTAGAGTAGCCCCCAATACTTAGAAGGTTATCAATGGTGTTAATATGCTCAATCAACTCTATGGGACCCACATAGGCATTCTCGAAATCATGTTTTGTTATAAGTATGTCACTAGTGATAGGTCACTATTTAAAAACCAGGGCTGTAAAAGAGCTTTAGTATGTCACTAGTGATAGGTCACTATTTCAATAGGTATTACTTCGACCATGGAGTGATTGCCAAAAATTAGCAATATGTACCCTTAATAGGAAGTGAAGTGTACAATGGGCCAAAATGCCCTCAGGAGGGTCATGGGATAGGTTGTTTTAAATTCTTATGTGACTTTATTAACAATTTTTCTATTGAAATGTTAATTAATCAGTGGCCATTTGTTTTCTTGCAATTGATAGGAAGAGGAAGTGTCCCAAGGAGGGTGACATCAAGCTTAACGAGCTCGAGTTTCTCTGAGGTATTCATCAAAAAATTGGTGAAGAACATACTAGGTCAGAATCATACTTATTGAAATAGAGGAATTCTGTCACCTCCTTCGCTGCCCGACCTTCTATTATTGTTCCTTCCATTATGGTTGATTTGAACTAGGACCCGATGTCCACTTCGTCAGGCAGTGGTGAACTTGCTTCAGGACCTTCTTTATTCTTGGACTCTAACCTTCCTCTTGATGTTGCTATTGGAAAGAGGAAATTCTCCAATATAATGAGAGACGTTGCTTCTCCTGGCTCCACCAAATTTGCTGCTAGTGGGGCCACTAATAAAGAAGATGTTACGAAGAATCCCCCAGCTAAGAAGGGTGAATAATCCCTTATTAAACGCATAAAAAAGGGTCTTCCTTATAGACTTGCTGAAGGAACTGTTGCCATTTCCGACCAACAGAACTTGACTAATTTATTTATTACTGTTACTGGCTCTCCTATAGCCCTAGGTCCTGGCTTAGCCAGGCAATTAATAAGGTCTAGTAGTTTTCCAGATCATAGGGGTGCTGCCTCTTTTATGCCCGTTTGAAAATTTCTAAAAGGACTGCTTAAAGCCTTGCCTTGGTAAGAATTCTTACTTTTCATGCTTGTACTTTTTTATTATTTTCTTGTACTAATTTGGCATATCTTTTTGCAATTCTTAGTTGATTTCAACCAGATGTTAAAGAAGGATGATGCACTTCATTCTTCTTCAAATGATATAGAAGAGGCTTTTGAATTCCTGAAGAAGTCCTTGCTTGACTCCCAACAAGCATTGGAAAATGAGAAACAGTCTTGGGAGAACAAAATAAAAGCTGTTGAGGATGCTCAAAAGAAGGCTGAGAATGAGGCTAATGCAGCTTGGGGACAAGTCTCTGAGTTGAAGAAGAACTTGGCTATTGAGAAGCCCAGTAGGGTGAAAGCTAGAGAAGCCTCTTTTAGCAAGGGATGGGAGTAAGCCATATCAGCTTTATCTATCCAGATTGAATTTGTGAAGAAAAATATTATAAGGATGGTTGGTCGGAAGCACTTACTAAGGTCAACACTCCTCCAGAGTTAGAGATCTTCCCCAGACATGATCCTGGTTCCCATTAAACCTAGACTAGGAAGTTGAAGATGATGTGCGGTCAGAGGATTCCACCCTTATTTTGGAGCCTGCAGTTGACCAACTACATACAGTTTAGAGTCTTCTCTCCCAACCACTTTCGAGAAAATCACTCCATTCATTCCTGTCTCTAATCCAATTAAAGCAACTACTGATAGGAAGAAGGTGCAAACTTCCTCAAAAATTAGCCTTTTTTCTTTTTTGTCTCTATGTCTCCTTT